>OX336357.1:0-1258848 GCA_946902875.1 Nematopogon swammerdamellus | reverse complement strand
TCTAGTAACAACCCTAGCCCATAGCGAATAACTCCTGTAACTTCTTAATCCCATGGAATTAGGCGTCGGTTTTTTTTTAACGGACAGAGGAAACAGTGAACTATTTTCGGTATAAATATCTCCGCCTACTACTATGGGATCTGGGAGAAAAAAAAATAAAATAAAAAAAATTAAAAATAAATATAATTCGATTTCTGTAAACTTTCACAGCCTCGAATAACTTTTCAAATGTGGATATTCGAAAGGGTCTTTGATAAGGCTGAGTGAAATTTAAATAAGTAGCTTAGTTTTAATTGTAGAATTATTTTTCGTTTTTCCGAAACTAAAAAAGTGTAATTTTCAAAAAATTATTTCTCCTAAACTAAAAGTCGCAGAGGCGGGGGAGTTTTACTCTAGCATTATAAATAACTAAATCTATTAATTTCTGGAATAAAAAGGACGTGTCCGATTTTATGGTCGTATTTGACACTGTGAGCCAGTGTGTGATGGAATGGCCGTTCTACACTGCGGTTAGTACATCGAGCGAGTTGCGAGAATGAATACAGTGTAGTAGTATTTTTTTTATTTGTATTTCGCAAGTTAGGTTCTGCAGATATTTCCTACACAGAACCGGTAATCTTCGGACCGCTCTCCGTGACCATATAATTCCACCCAAGTACAGTCTCGGGTCCTTCAAGATGGGAGTGAATAGGCACCGAACATAAAAAAAAAATCCCGAAACATCAACAATCCTTAAAAATAAAAAAAAATATTTCCGTTTAGTTACTTTAAAATAGATTTTTTCTTTTTAAGGGATGTTGATGTTTCGGGATTTTTAAATTTTATAATTTCTTTCGAGCTTTTATTTCAAGATTTTTATTCAAGAGACGAAAATTTTAACCCCCGACGCAAAAAGAGGGGTGTTATGAGTTTGACGCTTACGTATGTCTGTCTGTATTGTAGCTCCCAAACGCATGGACCGATTTGGATGCGGCTTTTTTAAATTAGAAAGCTGGTTTAACTTGGGATGTTTCTTAGCCAAAGACTGAAATGTTTGTTCTAAGCTATGATTTGATGAAGATCAGGTCAGCCGATTTGAAGTTCATCAACACTTTTCCTATTTGGTGAAAAGATCTCATCTCTGTGTGTCTCTGTCTGTGGCATCATAGCTCCCGCTTCTTAGGGTTTAACCCGTCCGGGTTGGTACCACCCCGCACTGAATGAAAAGTCGGTCGAAACGGCAGTGCGAGTTTTCCGTCCCATTCAGTGTAGCCGGCACGACCAAAGGGAAAAATGGTATTTAATGGTACCAAGGTGTTATGGATCTGACATCACGGGTGTTGTAGGTGATGCAGCCAACCGTGTCAGTTTCCATATATAAAACCGGCCAAGTGCGAGTCAGACTCGAGCACCGAGGTTTCCGCACCACAAAAAAAACATTGAAAAAAAGACGTTTCTTGTATGGGAACCCCCTTAATTTTTTACTTTTTCTATTTTTTTTTTATTATTTGTTGATATATCCGCCATAATAACACATTTCTGTGAAAATTTCAATGGGCTACCTATTACGGTTCAAGAGATACAGCCCTCGGACAGACAGACAGACGGACGGACGGACAGACAGACAGACAGACAGACCAGACGGACGGACGGACAGACAGACAGACAGACGGCGTAGGCTTAGTAATAGGCTTCCGTACGGGATACGGAAACCTAAAAAAGAAAAAATCTCACTGCGTGGAATCACTGTTACTAGTGTGTTACCAAATCCCAATTCACTCTAGGCCCGAAAAGTTCTCGAGGGCCCTGTTACAGACGTTTACACATACAACGACGCTCGAATCGTCTAGAAGTTACGTCGTCGGTCAGTCGCGTCGGTCGTTGCGTTGCGATCTTAGCGCTAAACGGTCGCTCACCGCTTTACGTAATACGGGGGGCGGGACCAGTCAGCCTTCGTCATTCTAGAATCTAGATAGACTAGCTTACATAAATCTAGGTGTGCAATGTCCGCACTTGAACCTGATCGGAGCATTAGCTTTCAATGGGCACTCTAAGCATGCTAAATTGTTGCTGACTTATTTATTAGTCAACTGAGAGGTGACATCAGTCACGGGCTCACGGCACGGTGTTAAGTAGTACAATTTTTTTTTCAGCCGACTTCCAAAAAGAGGAGGTTCTCAATTCGTCTGTGTGTGTGTGTGTTTTTTTTTTGTGTGCATGTTACTCGATGTCTCCGCCAATTCTCAACCGATTTTAATATATCTCGGTGAGTAAGTAAGTAAAAAAAAAAACTTTTATTTCACAATCAGGAGTACAGTGATACATCATACGTAATATACAGGTCAGGGTTTGAAAAGGGTTCATATTTGAAGACGAGAAGCTCTGAAACTTTTTCCCAGATTTGGTCATTTTATAGTACTTTTTGGTGAAATTTGTTTCATCGAGATTTGGTGGACGGTTAACATCCGCCTTAAATAATAAAAATAAAATTACCTAGTAGAATTAAAGTGCATTTAAATTTGAATGACATAAAAAAAAGGGGACTGGATTAGGTCATGGTCAGGTGTAAATGTATTAGTTTAAAGTAGACGAGGCGCGATCGCAGCAGGCAGACGACGACTGCGCGCTGCGGGCTCTCGCACTCGACTAAGAGACTTGAGGACCGTGAACCGCAACTCGTTGGAACATGTTAGTTGACCGAGTGAGTTCTCTAGTACGCTAGTACATAATACCTCTTTGGTCGTGTCACGTATGTTTCTGCAGTGCAGTACGCAGAAGATGCCCGAATGAATGACGCACAAGACATTCATTCGGAAGACGCGTTGAGTGTTCAATCATCGGAATTCGCGACGCGACGACGTCTCGCGTCGAACAACGTCCACTCCTCGCTTCGTTCCTTATGGCGTAATTATTGTCAACCGTCCGCGCTGATTGAGAGCCTCGCCGCTTGTTATGATATGACGCGCGCGCTCAGTGCGGTGGTACCAATCACCGACGGAGTACGCGCAGTTTGAATTACCAGACTATAAAAAAAATGTGACAGCGGAATTGCACCATAGATTCAAGATTCAGATATTTATTTCGCCATAAAGAACACACAACAATAACAATATTTCATTGAGACATTATGCATATTATTCAGTATGGTTCGTCAAAATTTTGTTTTGTCATTGTCATGTCATAGAGGTTCCGATTATCTGTGTTTTTAACCGACTTCAAAAAAAGGAGGAGGTTCTTTTTTTTACGTAATGTACTTACTACAACATTTTTAAGTTGATAAGTGTTTGACGAAGGTGTTTACACCCGAGGGCCTAGTCCGAGTTTACGTGACAGCTACGTAAACGTCAAATACCGATCGAATTAAGTTTTTATGTATGGAGCTCTCTAGTGGCGCCGCGGTGAGCGTATTGTGTTTTATACATAAAAACTCAATTCGATCGGTATTTGACGTTTACGTAGCTGTCACGTTAACTCGGACTAGGCCCTCTGACCCCTGATACACTTAATTAATAAGTCTTGTCAGTCTAGTCATCTAGTCAGAACTCTGAGTGAAAACTTAAATTACAGATTTTAAAAGTCCCCTACACATCAACAACCCTTAAAAATTTCAAAATAATCCCGCTTAGTTACTTAAAGGCGCCGGGGAACCGCTAAACACGGTCCCCGACGCCTTTAACTAACTAAGCGGAAATTATTGTTTACTTTTCTAGGATTGTTGATGTGTCGGGTTTTTTAAAATCTGTAAGTTAATACAAACACAATCTATCTTTAATAATAATTATTATAATACTTGTCAGTCAGTCAGTCAGTCAGCGTGTAAGCGTCCACTGCTGGACATACGCCTTTCCAATTTTCCTCCAGTCCTCCCGGCCTTCAGCGATACGGAACCACTGCTTTCCGCCGACGTACTTGATGTCGTCGTCCCACCTGGCGGGTGGTATTCCCACACTCCGTTTTCCTGTTGTCAGCCTCGATAGCTCAGTGGTGCAGACAGTCAACTGTCGCTATTGAATGTTAAGCAACGCTGGGTGCGGTCAGTACTTGGATGGGTGACCGACCGCTGACCGTTGGAGGCTGACCGAGGTTCGGATTCCTCGTAAAACTGTAGGTCCCTTCCCTCCTAATCTTACTTGGTGGTAGGGTTTAACCCGCCCGGGTTGGTACTACCGCACTGAATGAAACGTCGGTCTAAACGGCTATGTAAATAGTTTGTGTTTTCCGACCAGTTCAGTGTAGCCGGCACGATCAAAGGGGGAAGCACTGACATGGCACCTAGTTCACCCGGTGTTATGGGCTGACATCACGGACGTTGTAGGTGATGTAGCCAACCGTGTCAGTTTCAATAAAAAAAAATAAAAAAAATCCTGTCCACGGCCGCCAATGTAGGACTCGGTTACTCCAACGATCATCGTCTCTTCGACTAACGTGTCCAGCCCACTGCCACTTGAGCTTAGCCACCCGGTCACAGAATAGAAAAGAGTACTCCGTACAGAAGCTGCTCTGTACAAACACTCACAAAGAAATAGCTACTCTGCGACGACGCGATAAAGTACAAATTGACTCACACAGAGCTGCATGCCTAAACACGATAACTGCCTACATTTCGCTTCTCTTTCTGTCGTGTAACTCTATCTCGAAAGCGCGTCGTTCAGCGCGTCTAAGGGCTGTCTTTGTGCTGTCTTATTGTGAGGAATAAAATGAAGATGATACCTACCAACTTTTATCGTTCTAGCTACCAACGATACGATATTTAGGTACGGCAATTCATGCGAACAAATTCATGCATGCGTTAGCGTCACAATTAGTTTCTCACATCGAAGCGTGCATTGCGTGCAACCTTCCAGTGATAGTTTTGTTTGATCAATAAATTTAATGATCAATGATCATCTACAATGTACCTATTATCCTTATACAAATTAGGCCATACATACCACGCTGTTCGGCGTCATCTAACTAATGTTATTGGCAATATGATATTATTTTTAAATCTATGACCTCCTACTAATATGAATAAATAAATTACTAGAAATAAATCAAAATGCTACTAAACAAAACACTTACCTTTCTTCGTCTCTCGGCAATGAAAAAAAAGACAAGTTTTCATTTGTCTTTTGACTTTTGCACCCGTCCACTGCACAATAATTACGTGATTTCGACATTTTCTAAATTCGAAAGCGCCACGCGCCCGGTCTGGCTGGATAGCAGCAGCCCACTGTTAATTGTAGATTAGTCGGTACGCCAAGCGGTAGGCATTTAACTCGCGACCTTGAGCGAGTGACGAAGGCCTGACCCGGTGTCCAATATCGACTGCTTTGGTGCGTCGGTGGATTGCCTCGTTACGCACCATATCACGTAGCGATATTCCCAGCATGGCTCGCTCCATTGCTCGCTGGACAACTTTCAACCTTTGGACAACAGCGACCGTCAGAGTCCACGTTTCACACCCGTACGTCATAAATGGGAGGACACACTGGTCATATAAACGGGTCTTTAAATTTTGCGGAAGGTCAGCCCTCAGGACGAATTTTTAATAATACTTGTAGTCTCTACAACTATTGTAGTCTCCAAAAAATGTAACAATAGCTATCGAAGTGATACATGACCAAATTTTACTCCTCTGAATGTCATTCAAGACATTTTTATGGAAGCAGACCTAACTAAAATAAAAGTAATAATAAACGCGCCGGCAGTGGATGGCATTAGATCGATGCTCGTGGGACGAGGAAAATATTGCAAGTGAACGGCCAAAGCCGCAGGGGGGGCCCATAAAGGGGTTATATTAGGTATCCGAAGAATCTGAGCCCCAGGCCGCGTTCACATGCAAGGTTCGCGACGAATTTGGCATTCCGAAAGAGTAGAAACACCGACCACCACGTTTCGCAAAGTATTCGAACAAGATTCAATCGATCAAGCAGCAAGTAAGGCACGAAGACCCACCTGCTGCATGACTCGGTGGAAGTACCGTGCCAAGGTGAGAGGTGGCGATCCTGTCGCACTTTAGCACGGCATCTTATCCTTATCCCTTAGTCGCCTTTTATGACATGCATGGGGAGAGATGCAGTGGGGATATTATTTTTAAGTACCGGCCCCACACGGTACGGAGTAAGAATGTATAGCCCGATAGCCTGATAGCCCGCGTATAGCCTTTTTTATGGAAAACTTGTGAAATCGTTACACTTACGAGTACCTGCTCTCCACTGCCTTGCTGCCCACTGTCTAAGGATGTCCATATGGACATTCCGTGATTTTTTTTTATGTAATCCAGTATAGGTTGCCTAAGTCGGAGGGGTCAAAGCACATGCTCCGACCAGCCAATACCACCTCCGAGAAGGTAGGTGCCACACCGGATACTCCCTGGATTGCTGGCTATACTGGACTAGAGGAGAAACAACCGAGGCTGCGGCCATCTTATATCCAGTACTGTGGTATCAACCCAGTCGGCTACAATTTGAGCCTACCACCTAGTAAGGGGCAAGGGAAGGGACCTACAGTTTTACACCGGTTCCGAACGGTGAAGCAGCAGGTGTAGGCATTCACGTAAATGTTTTCGTCAGAGAAAACTCATTGGATTGGAACACGGCGACCGGATTCGAACCTCGGACCTCGCGCATGAGAAGCCGGTGGTGCCTAAGCCGCTCGGCCACCCGCCGCTTGATGATGCACGGGGATTGTGGGATCGCGAATGCCATGTGACCTGACTGGACTACTGGAGGGGCCTTTTCACGTAAATTTTTGACCACCAGGTTGCGGAAAATAGATGGGCATTTTGGTAGCATCGCATGTTCAGAATAAAATGGAATAAAGGCGTGAGGAGAGAAGGACTCACCCGTGAAATGTTTACTAGGTACGGTGGTACTAATTCGGATGGGTTTTACCTCCTTATACTAACTAAATAAGATAAGGGAACACACATTGAATTCGAAGCTCGGAGCAACTACTAATATTCTAGACGGAATATTATGGCACTTTATTAAACTCAGAATAAGAAAAGTGGTGCACGCCGACGGGTATCGAACCCGCTGCGTCTTGAAAACTCGTCAATGGCTTGGTCTTTTGTCAATTGTTCGCGTGTTCATGGAGACACGTTCGGGCATGTTCGCGCGCTCGCCGAATGTTCGGCCAGCGATCGCCGCTTAGGGGACGGGCTCGTGCTATCGGTTGCGCGGCTCCGCCATGGTCGCCAAGGTCGAGAGCGCCGTGCTCGGCGCTGGCCCGTCCCAAGGTCACCGCTTCTCCGCTTGTTTACCCTCTAGAGTCGATGTCGAACTGTCTCATTCATTACTTTCTGACGCTGATTCGCTCATGGTAATATTCTTTCGCTGTCGTGGTGTGCACAGCTCAAACAAGCGTTTTACCTGATTGGCAAAATACAATTAGTATTTTTTTTATATGTACCTCCTAAGCATGTACTCGCTTTTTATATTTCTTCATTAGATAAATACAAAGCCTTGCATTAATTTATCTAATGAAGAAAAATACAATTAGAGCAGAAATTCTCTTCAAAGCGTTTAGACCCTGGGTTCCGAACCTGGGGGTAATTACCCCCGCGGGGGTAAAACGGTTATTCTGCGGGGGTACGATGTGCATTAATTACTGTCGGGTACTGTACCCGAGACTGTACCTACTATCTTGGCTTTGCGTCGGGAAAACTTGCGCGAAGCTTCTGCTCTGGCCCAATGTCATTTTACGCGACGACATTCACACGCGATCACATTTTGCTTGCACCGCCGCACATAGGAGTATTTGCTTAATAAAACCGGACAAAAATATTTTATTCGTTTTTTTGCTATGAATTGAATTCAAATACAATGTTTGATCATAATTAAGTGTGTATAGTACCTGGGCGACCGAGCTTCGCGCGGAGTCGACACCTAACTGGATAAACTTAGAACTTGTTTAAAATGAGAGGATTTTAAATATACACAGAGTCCAGATGTTTCAACTATTTTTAATGGTACTGTAACTCTTCGTCTCCAGCATCATCGCTTCAGTTTCTTCGTCTTCATCTTCTTCATGAGTTACAGGCGGATTGCTTGCGATCATCATGCTGACTGCCTCTTGCGAAAATGGCTTAGGGAGCGTTCATAAACCACGTGACAGTTTTATCGGGGGGGGGGGGGGGGGGGGGGGAGGGGTCCAGCTTTTAATCACCTCCCGTCACCTAGGGGGGCGGGAAATGGATATATTTAATTTAAAGCATTCCAGAAAACAATATTTCATAAATGTCACGTTACTTTGGGGAGGAGGGGGGGGGGGGGGGTGGTTCGTATTTTGTCACTTCAAGTCACTAGGGGGGGGTCCAAAATTTGTCTAAAATCCGTCACGTAGTTTGTGAACCACCTTCCTTCCATCCTTCCACCAAGTCATTCGGCAGGTGGGTTTTCGTGCCTTAATTGCTGCTTGATTGTCCAAATACTTGGTCGGCGTTGTACGAAAGTGATTGCAGCACAACACCCATTACCCTGCTTACCCAAATTGTCGGGACACAGCGTGTGGTATTTATGTAACTTCGAATAATTCAACCTTTTCACTCATTGACTTTGAAGTAATAAAAAACAAAATGGCGGATGTAGGCGGATGATTTAACGGTGGTGTATAATTGTCAAAAGACTGATGTTTACGTTTATGTATAAGTTATAGCCCGACAAGGCCAGACACACAATCAATACGTTATAAGAAGAAAGCTATCATATTAATTTTTATAATTAATTAGCGATCCGTCACGTGACACGGGTCGGTACTCCCCCCCCCCCTGCCCTCGTGACCGGACGTAACCTAGAGCCGACCCCCTCCCCCCCCTCCCCACACCCCCGTAAAACCGACAAGTGGTTTATGAACCGCTCCCTTATGTATGTATGTCTACACACTAAGACCATGGAAATTAGAGTAATATTTAAAAATATGCCAAAAAAAAAGGGGTGCGGGGGGGTGACTTTTTTCTTTTGAATCAGTAAATAGAATAGCTCCTTTTAATGGTTTCATAAAAATGATTGCCCGACAAGGCCCGACACTCGTACTTAAAACACTTTTATTTAAAATACTTAATATAAATTCGCCCATTTTTAACACCTCCTTAGAAAGTAACGTGAAATGTTATTAATACAAGTCAATGAAAAATGTATGAATACTGCATTATAAAGTACTTATCCTCATCTTCCTCGATTTCCATCATGATTGTCTCCAAACTTCTCTTTACACTCGCACCAAGCACGACAATACGGCAGTATTTAAATAGTCTACTATAACAAACAAGCGCGGTTCAAACGATGTCTGCGTTTGGACTGACAGCACGCTAAGAGAGGTGGTGGGAGAGACCAAAGATGGCGTGTGTGTGACGTAGTAGTTATATAGCTATTATAAAATGGCGAGTGCGAGACGTTTTGCGAAAGTTTACGTTTTCGACTAATGTCCGGTTTTCTTCATAGACGTACTCCTATGTGCGCCGCCGTGCAAATTGTGATCGCGTGTTTACAAAAAAAAAATATAAATTGATGGGTAATATTATAAAGGTAGCTTCGCAAAAGAATTAAATTTCACAATACAATTCAAGGTCGCCGAAGGCCGGGACCGAAATAACAACCAACAGCAGCGCATTGCCATATTATGTATTATAGATGCGGTAACGACGAACTATCTGCGGTAAACACATGTGGCGCGCGCGCGTATGCCGGCTCGTCACGCGGTTTGACACCTGAATGACTTCCTGGCTCCTTTGGCTCCTTTCGTGAACACTCGGCTCGAAACGAAACGTAACAAAAACGACATGCACCGCCTCAACATTAGGTTAGGGTTAAAGTTAATATAGAGAAGATGCGTCGCTAAGCCTGGTTTTTTTAAACCACTAAAACATCACTCATACATACCACACTTTCCTTCGAGCCGAAGTCTGCCGAAAGGAGCTAAAGGAGCCAGGAAGTCTTTCAGGTGGCGCACCGCGCGTCACGTGATGGTATTATTATGGCTAGCACCGCTTACTCGTCAGCTCCCCCCTTCCCGCCACTTTGCTCAACTGCAGAACTGGTCAACTCTGGAACGCTCCTTACTAGGTGGTAGGCTCAAATTGTAGCCGACTGGGTTGGTACCACCGTACTGGATGTAAGATGGCCGCATAGCAGCCTCGGCTGTGTTCTCTTCTAGTCCAGTATAGCCAGCAATCAAGGGAAGTCTCCGGTATGGCACCTACCTTTTCGGTGATGATATTAGCTAGTCAGAGCATGTGCTTTGGCCCCTCTGACACAGCCGCCCTTACCGGATTACATAAAAAAAACGCTCTCCCTACACATACCTACATATATTTTCACCCCAAGTATAGTCTCGGGTCCTTCAAGAGGGGTAGCTGTCAGGCCGGCATGGCTTTCGCAACCCCCGCATACACTATCTAATGTCCATGGGCGATCGTCTAAGGCGGGCGGGCGGTCTAAGACCAAAACTGCATCCAAAAAATTGGGAATACTTTCCGCAATCGGCGGTTCTTCTCACCGGCACAACTATTCCTCCTATACCTTATTCCTAAACGAACATACTTATACAACAACTATTCCTGTTGTACAAAACACAGATTAGGCCGGTGATGGAGAACTGCAGTCACATCTGGGAGGGTGGTCCGCATTATCTGCTTGCGTCCTTGGACTCGATACAGCACCGAGCCATCCGTCTTTTAGAATAGAATAGAATAGCGTTTATTTCCTCTTCACATCAGTAATGCAGTAGGTACATTATACACATGGGCTAGGAGGAAAAGGGAGCCAGCTCAGCGTGTATGCCGCGGCTCCCTCGCAATGAGAGCGCCGCAGCGCTGATCTTCCGCTGGTCCCAACACACGTAAGCATACAACATTGTAAAATAACGTCAGCTATCACCACTTAAAATCATTTAACAATCACACGCACATAAGACACACTAAGCGTCTTGTTGGTGACCCGACGAAACTTACAGATGGTCTGGAGTCTCTGAGTCACAGAAGATTTGTGGGTTCGCTTAGTCTGTTTTACAGATCCCTTATTCCCTGCCACCCGTCCTATCTCCGCATGACTCGTCGCAGAGAGACTCAGCACCCTTTTGTTGTTGACATTGGGCTTTTGAGAACCCATCGGTTCTCTAAATCGTTTCTTTGTCGCACCGCCAGAGTGTGGAACTGTCTTCCGGCGAGAGTATTTCCTGAATCCTTTAACCTGGGTGTCTTCAAGCGTCGTATTAACGGCCTAGACGGACAGCCTAGCAACAGTCCGCAAATCTGCTGGCATGGCACCTAACTGAGCGTGGTTTCGCGAGGAGAGGTGATTTTGGCTCTGTCGACTGCACCATTGGTCTCTCGGCACAGCCACCCTGCTTGAATACATAAAAAAGGCAGTAGACACCTTATGGCTGGTTCAGCATGTGTGGTGTGCTCGACTGTTTAGGTTGCCGTTAGTCGATCCTCTGAAGCTCCTTTTCCGGGTAGGTAGCTAGCGAGATCGATAGGGAAGTGTCCTCTGGTCTGCTGGACCGTATCGCATTCGCATCACTATTTTCCGCATAATGGAACGTTTGCAAAGAGTTTAATCTGAGGCAACGAGGCAGGAAATCCAGGAAGCGAGGAAAAAACTGACCTAGTCTTTAGAGCCATGTCAGCCTCGATAGCTCAGTGGTGCAGACAGTCGACTGGTACCACCGAACTGAATGAAACGACGGTCGAAACGGCTATGTACATAGTTTGTTGTTTCCGTCCAGTTCAGTGTAGCCGGCACGACCGAAGGGAAGCACTGACATGGCACCTAGTTGACCCGGTGTTATGGTCTGAAATCACGGATGTTGTAGGTGATGTAGCCAACCGTGTCAGTTTCCATAAAAAAAAAATATATATTATTATCTTTCAGTAGGTACATGCGAACATAGGTACCACAGTGCATACTAACTACTACTACTGACTGAACAGAGTTCGCTCGTTCCTTCGTACGCGTCTAACCTCGGGTCGTCGAACTCAAAGCGGTTTTCCAACCGATTCTGCACTTTAATCATTATTGCATAACGAATATATTCGCAAGAGATAAATGACTGCAGTTAAGTCCTTGTAAATCCAGAGTAGTATTCAACCTTCAAAGCAATTTCAGATCGTGTGCGCGACGCGCGGCGTTAGCTAGGTCGACTTTTGACCGTTCCAGAACGCCCGCACTGGCATTTGGAACTTTAGATCTTGTTTCTATGTGTATATGGTGTGTTTTACATGGTTTATCTAAGGGTTTGTTGGGGCATTCTCCGTAGGTAATGAAAAGGTAAGAACGACCTTTAAGGACCTTGCGAATTTATCTCGATCCAGTATCCAACTAGCTTAAACTCAGCTTAGGGTTGCCAACTGTACTTTAAAATTAAGTATCTTACGTTATTTATGTCTCCGCACTTTAAACTTTTGAATAGATCAATAAAGTACGTGAAAATACTTTTTGTTTTGTTTTATGGAAACTGCCACGGTCGGCTACATCACTCGTGATGTCAGCGCATAAAACCGGGTGAACTAGGTGCCGTGTCAGTGCTTCCCATCATTTCATGTCGGCTACACTGAACTGGACGGAAAACACGGACTATTTACATAGCCGTTTCGACCGACGTTTCATTCAGTGCGGTGGTACCAACCCGGGCGGGCGGATCGGTGGAAGATAATGATGGGGACCACTTTATTTAAACCTTAGTTTCAGACAATGCGTGAAATTAAACATATGTAACTGACAGCACCTCAGCAATAGAATGAGTGCATAATATATTGGTATTAAAAAATGCTTCATCAATCATCAGTTCATCACTGCTGAAATGTGAAGAGGACTAAAAATATATATTTTAAAACGTTAAATAAATAATCCTTTTTTAGGACCCTATTACTAAGCCGTCTGTCTGTCTGTCTGTCAGTCCGTCCGTCCTTCCGTCCGTCCGTCCGTCCGTCCGTCCGTCTGTCCGAGGGCTGTATCTCTTGAACCGTAACCGTTGAAATTTTCACAGAATATGTGTTATTATTATTATTGCCGATATAACAACAAATAATAAAAAAACCGGCTAAGTGCGAGTCGAACTCTATTTTAACTAATCATGACATTTAACTAATATGAAGCATTTCATAACACGCCATAGATGGCGTGAGTGGCGCTAGCCATGACATGGCGATACGGAACCCTCGGTGCGCGAGTTCGACTCGTACTTGGCCGGTTTTTTTTAAGAGTCTGTACTTTTTATTTACCATCCCTGAAATCATAAGTACCGTTATTTCTTCTAAATAGTTGGCAACCCTTATCAGCTCGTCAGGTTTCTATGAAAAGCCGCCACTTGATGGTTGCTATTCCTAAAATGTGGAATAGGTATTCATTGAGTCGAAATGAGTATGAGGTCAAAGTTCTCGCAAGTCGGAGCGAGGCATCCTGCCAGCCAGCCAGCCTGCCAGTGGGACCGCTAACTGAAGGAGCACCCTATATTATTATTTATTACCTACTAACTTTTTCCCGCGGCTTCGCTCGCGTGAAATTCATATTTATAAAAAGAAGAATGTAAGTAAGAAAGAAGGCCAACCTACGTTCAGGTAAACAATAAACCTTCTCGATGAAATTAGTAACTTATGGCGAGGCCTGCTACCCGTACATTTATTTCAACGCGCGGAATAGTTCGGTTTTTATGAGAGCCACGCACGCCACATCTTAGCGTAACCGGAACTGAATTTTATTTCGCTTATCCTGTGTCCTATTCCGTATAGTAAAATGTGCTTACTAAGTTTCATAGAATTCGGATGATCGGTTTAAGAGTTATGGAGGAATATACATACATACCTACAGAAAAGATTTCTAAAAATACCATAGAGTCTACGAATGCAGTATCTAATAAAACAAAGTAACTTACACTTACTCCATGACAATCCCTTATAGATTTATTATAAGTATTGATTTTAAAAAATACTTCCTCTTGTGGGGAACCATATTGAATAGATGTAGATAGAATCTCCCAACAATCAGTTGTGAAGTGACATCGTCTCTCGCAGCCGCCCTAGAGTGTTCCGATCTTGATGGATTCGTTATTGTACGATAAAAGACTTCATGAATCATCCATTATTCAATCATCAGTCGGCTAATTATAATATTATAAAATGCAAAGAGAACGCAATCGATTGTGTCTAGCTAGCTAGCTAGGAGAGCGATGATAGTGCGGGGCGGTCGCGGAGAGAACCGGTCGACGAACCCGCGCGCGACTCCTTGCCAAACTAGATCTCGTCTCGTCTCGCCTACACACATTATCTCGTCTACTTGCTGGCTGAACGGCTTTGTGACTTTCCGTCGACTCATTTTTAGGGTTCCGTATCCGTTACGGGACCGGTGAGGGGAGCATCTTTAGGTAAGAGGACAACGGGGAGACAAGTCGCCGTTTGTGACGTACCTGTATGTAGAGCCGAGGGGTCAGTCACTTAGGGAATCTGGTGTACAATTTTTTGGAAATCTCAGGTAACCTTAAGTGGGAGTTCGTGGAATCTGGAAATCTTAGGCGGTCCCGAGTAATCCCAGGAAATCTAGGAATCCCAAGAGAATCATTGGTAATCCCATCAAAGTCTTGGTAATCTCAGGTAATCTTAGGTGGGAGTCCGAGGAATCTGGAAACCTTAGGCAGTCTCGAGTAACCCCAGAGAATCTAGGAATCCCAAAGAAATAATAGGCAATCCGATCAAAATCTTAATATCTCAGGTAATCAAGTCCCGGAATCTTCGGAAGTCCCAACATTTTTTGGTAATCCATTAAGGCGGTGACAAACGCCAAATACGCAAAACATGCAAAAAGTGCGACAAAGAAGGTCCAAAACTGACCAATTGACACACATTCAGAAAATTAAAAAAATACCAACCTATATTTTGGTTCCCTACCAACAAAGTGCATTGCTGGTTTTTTTAATAATGAGTAAAAGTAAGTAATAAACATAAAATTAAAAATATATAAAAAAAGCATGAATTTTTGAAAATCTGAGTATGTGTGTATTATTACAATTTTACAATACCACCGATTCAAAGGTCACAAAGCTCTGAGAAAACTCTATTCAATTTGTTTTATTATTTTGTCCACGAAAGGAGATAAAAATAAAAAACAAAAAACGCCTACATGAAATTATTGACGTAATTCTTCAGTCGGAAGGGTAAAATTTTTGCCTTCGTCAATTTAGCAGGCACTTCAATACTAGATACAATTTTAGTTCGGGCTCGCTTGCTCGCTCCTGCCCTGCTGCGCCCGCGTGTCGGTCGTCATTTCTGTCTTCTGTGTTTGGATCGAATGGAAAAAAGATAGGTAGGTTAGGTATATTTGTACCGTGTGGGATGGTAATTTAAAATAATAGCCCCACTGCATCTCTCCCCGTGCATGTCGTAAAAGGCGACTGAGGGATTTTTTTATGTAAACTGACACGGTTTGCTATATCACCTATAACATCCGTGATGTCAGCCCATAACACCGGGTGAACTTAGGTGCCATGTCAGTGCTTCCCTTTGGTCGTGCCGGCTACACTAAACTGGACGGAAAATACAAACTATTTCGGGATATGACTCCCTTCTTTTTTTCCGTCCAGTTCAGTGAAGCCGGTACGACCGAAGAAAAGCACTGACATATCACCTACTTCACCAGTTGTTACGAGCTGACATCTCGGATGTTGTATTGTAGGTGATGTTGCCACCGTGTCATTTTCCGTACCAGTATACAGTACGACCGTATCAGTAATATCTCTCTTCTGTGGTATCTATCAGTATACGCTCCGGTACGTAACTTGACGGGGCGTTATACGCATGGCTTTCGTTGGTATAACCACAGAATAACTAATAGGTACTGTGGTATAACGCTGTCTGCGCCTCCCGCGCCTCCACCGCGCCGCCGCCGCCGCCTCCGCCGCCGCCGCCGCCGTGCCGCCTCCGCACCGCACGCTGCTACTGAGTTACCGCACCGCACCGCACCCCACCGCACCGTGCCATGCTGCCGCCGCGCGCGCCGCGCGCGCCGGCCGGTACCTATGTTGCTATGATATTTGCCATACATACCTAAATGCCTATCTACCTATTACCTACCTACCTATTTTTATTTTAGTTTTCATCGATAGTCTATTTAGAGGTTTATAAAAAGTGGTAAGTACATGAACTAAAATAATTTGGAAGAAATTACAATAAAATGTTATTTAGGTAAAATAATAAAAAATAAAAAATTAGAATCACGCATCAGTTACATAAGCCACAATCATTTTAATAATTAAAATAATAAAAAAGCAAAAAAAAAAAAACATACGAAAGTGGGATTCGAACCCCGAACCATCAACTCTTTAGGCTGATAGCGACAAACTACGCTAAATGTGACTTGAACGTGCGAAGCGAAATTAGCAGTCGCATGGTACATTATGTAGAATTCCCGAATGCTCAAGGTCGTTGGCGTTTGTCACGGCCTTAACAATCCTGATAATCCCTAGAAGTATTTGGTAGTCTCTAGGAATCTTTGGTAATCCCTAGGAATCTTTGTCAGACCTTAGAATCTTACGAAATCCTGGAATCTTTGTTAATCCTAGAAATATTATAATCTTAGAAATATTATTTAGTCGTCCTTAAAGAATCTTGGAAATGCCCAGGATTTTTTGGAATCCTTCGTATTTTTTTTATGTAAACCAACATGTGTGGCTGTGCCGAGAGACCAATGGTGCATTCGACAGAGCCAAAAACACCTCTCCTCGCAAAACCACGCTCAGTTAGGTGCCATGCCAGCGGATTTGCACACTGTTGCTAGGCTGTCTAGCCTGTTAATACGACGTTTGAAGACACCCAGGTTAAAGGATTCGGGAAACACACTCGCCGGAAGACAGTTTCCACACCCTAGCGGTGCGACAAAGAAACGATTTAGAGAACCGAAGGGTTCTCAAAAGCCCAATGTCAACAACAAAAGGGTGCTGAGTCTCTGCGCCGAGTCATGCGGAGATAGGATGGGTGGCAGGGAATAAGGGATGCCAGTTCCGCAGAGCAGCGCCCGTGATAGTATCTGTAAAACAGACTAAGCGAACTTACAAATCGTCTGTGACTCAGAGACTCCAAACCATATGTGAGTTTCGGGTCACCAACAAGACGGATGGCTCGGCGCTGTATCGAATCCAAGGACGCAAGCAGATAATGGGGACTACCCTCCCAGATATGACTGGAGTACTCCGTCACCGGCCTAATCTGTGTTTTGTATAACAGTAATAGTTGTGCCGGTGAGAAGATCCGCCGATTTCGGAAAAGTATTCCCAATTTCCTGGATGCAGCTTTGGCTTTAGACTCGATTAGCTGCCGGAAAACTATGTCTTTGGAAATGGTGGTGCCCAGGAGGTCTAGGTGCTCCGAGACAGGTATGACGCTGCCTTGGAAACTAGCTTGGAAGGGAAAGGAATCGACCTTAGCAGATAATGCGCAGCACTGAGTCTTGCTAACGTTGAAGGCGACAAGGTTCTCCTGGCCCCATATAGCTACTTGTAGCTAGAATCTGAATATCACAAGGTAGTCCTGGTAATCTTGCCTACCGGTAATCTGGTGTACACTTATTGCTCTAGTGACTAACCCCTCGTAGAGCCAATAGGGTCTGACAGGTTGTGACAGATGGGGACACCTTCCGGAGCCGGTGCGCTCTGAAGGTGGCGACTCACATGAGCATTTGCTCGATGTGAATATTCACATCGAGCATTTGTTCGTTGTGAGCAAATGCTCACGACAGCTGAATGTTCGTGAATGAACGCCTCGCCGGGTTCCCTCGTGTGGGATTGGACCGCTGTATTCGCGCGTCGTGGGCCCGGCTGCGTTGTCAAGGCGGCCGATGGACTGCAATCCTGTGCGTCGTGCATCATCGGACGGACTCGGATGATAACTTGCTTTGACGAGCAATGGCAACACGATGCTATATCCGCAATGATGGTGCGCTCGGGAGGCGGAGGAGTGTTTGAAAGTGTTCTTTTGTTTATCTGCGTATTATTGTATACTAGCTGTTGCCCGTGGCTTCGCTCGCGTGAAATCCGTATTTATAAAGAAGAAAGTAAGTAAGCCCGCTACCGTACCTTTATTTCGGCGCGCGGACCAATTCGGTTTGTATGAGAGCCACATCTTAGCGTAACCGGAATAACATTTTATTTTAGCCTATCCTGTGTCCCGTATAGTTAAATGTGCTTGTACTAAGTTTCATCGAATTTGGATGATCGGTTTAAGAGTTATGGAGGAACATACGTCATACAGAAAGGATTTCTAAAAATCGCCAATTTAGTTTTAGTATCATACACAGAGTCTAAAAACGCAGTATCTCATAAAACAAAGTAACTTACTCCATGACCGGGGTGGTCATGGAGTTACAGATTTATTATTTTAGTATTGATTTATATTGTTATTTGTATGTGTGTTAATGTTTTGGTGTTCATTAATGAATTTCTGTCTATCTATACATCACATAGAATAGAATAGAATAGCGTTTATTTCCTCTTCACATCAGTAATACAGTAGGTACA
This sequence comes from Nematopogon swammerdamellus, assembly GCA_946902875.1. Lineage (NCBI taxonomy): Eukaryota > Metazoa > Arthropoda > Insecta > Lepidoptera > Adelidae > Nematopogon > Nematopogon swammerdamellus. The sequence goes on along the minus strand of OX336357.1, from coordinate 1,240,386 downwards.
TTATACACATGGGCTAGGAGGAAAAGGGAGCCAGCTCAGCTTGTATGCTGCGGCTCCCTCGCGATGAGAGCGCCGCAGCGCTGATCTTCCGCTGGTCCCAACACACGTAAGCATACAACATTGCAAAATAACGTCAGCTATCACCACTTAAAATCAACAAACATACATAACTTACTATAAGATCTCGCGAAGTTCAAGGGATTATATTAATATATTTAAAATAATAATTTCTACTGATTATGTACAATCAGTCATCAACGACTGTTACAAAATTTGATTACACACGTAATAATGTCGCATAGGTAAATAAAACGAAAGTTATATATAATATCTTATGTAAAGAAGACGACGAACTCAACCTTGATAAGATTTTTATTCATACTGCGTCACGAACTCACGCCTCACGGACGCGCCACGAGGTAGAAAATGTATGGCATCTCATATTTTATTGGTCGTGGCGTGAATATCGCTTCCCCGTCTGTGGATAGAGTAGGGCTGGGAGATGTAACACACGGGTATACCGGGATCGGGACTTCAGGGCATGTCACTGTTTTTGGCCTTTGTCTTCTGACTCAACGTCCCGATTATAATCATGACGCTCATTCCTCGTCTGTGGATAGAGTTAGGTAGGGCTGGGAGATGTAACACATAGGTATACCGGGATCGGGACTTCAGGGCATGTCGCTCTTTTGGTCTTTAGTTTGTCGTCTGTCACGATGTCCCGATTATGATCGTGGCGCTGGATCCTCGTCTGTGGATAGAGTTAGGTGGGGCGGGGAGATTTGACAAAAAAGGTAGATCGGACTTCAGGGCATGTCACTGTTTTTGGTTTTTAGTTTGTCGTCTAACACATTGTCCCGATTTTAATAGTGACGCTTATTCCTCGTCTGTGGATAGAGTGGTAGGGCTGGGAGATGTGACAATAGTTATGTCGGGATCGGGTCGGGACTTCAGGGCATGTCACTGTCTTTGCGCTTCGTCGCTTTACACAATATCCCAGATTGTTGAGATGATTAGGTGAGAAACCTCTAAATTCTTAAACACACAAAAAAAAACAGATCGATTCAACCAATAGCCCTGTTGATTGCGTTTACTAATTGGCGATTTCTGATGGACTGAAATCGAACAAGTTTTTGTGTGAGTTTGTCAAGTAGTTCCCGGTAGACCCCCTTTCAGTGTAGCCGACAGCGCGTGAGTGGTTCCCGGTCCATTACATGCCGACTCTGGGGCTTCTTGATTTAGGCGCGCGTGGCTTGAGTGGTCCCGATATTTCCGAACAGAGGGATCCCGTCCCGGTTCACGTTCCTAAACTGTTGCATATTTTGTGTCAACCCTAGAGTGAATTTAACGATTTGATTATTGCCTATTTCATTCTAAGGTGGGTGTCGGCTAACGCGCGCGGTTTTTTATGATTACAGTTTTAAGTTTTTTGACGTAGGTACCTACTTTCAGTATTTTATGAGAGCATTTTAGTTTTTTTTTTAATTTCAAAGCTCGGAATGAAACATGTCTTCAGTTTAACAGCTCGTAATTTAGATTTTTTTATTTATCTAGTGATGTTGACTGAAATAAAAATCCGAGGTAGTGGGACAAGCAAGAGGGTGTACTGAGCTATAAATATATAAAATTTGATTAGATAAGGTTGCCCAGTGCGGCGGGTGACGCAGTGTTTATACGGGAGCGTAAACTAATCAGACCACAGAATCCACACGCCTATATATTAATTAATTTTATGTCCTCGTTGAGCTCATTACTAAATCTCAAGTATAAATAACTTAAATGTCTACCTGTACCGTTGTTTACCTGTGCCGCCTCTCCATGACTCAACTAAAAAGCTGGTAACTACAAATACAAAAGTTTAACAACGCCTACAGCAGCGACCAACTTTTTAGTCGGCGGCCGACTAAAAAGTTGGGCTCAAAACCTGCGCCGCTACAGGTCGGTTAACTAAAGCTGGCACGTACACAGTACTTACACCAATGCAATTGCCCGCGTGCGAGTGAGACAGATCGAGTTTTCGTGATGCGTATGCAGTGCGACGTCTCACTCGCACGCGGGCAATTGCATTGGTGTGAGTACTGTGTACGTGCCAGCTTTAGTTAACCGACCTGTATGTAGAGCGAACTACTGAACCATCGTCCGTGTGTGATCAGATCATCACCTCAACGACTAAACAGTTGGGTTGGAGAGAAATTGGGCGTCATGCCCCACTCAACTAAACTGTTTAGATACAATCGGTCGTATGGTTACGAGCCCTTAGGGCTCGTTTCAGGTTATAATGCGTACGTAGCGCGCTTCAAATCTTACAATGAAAATGACAATGTATTCCTATGTAGGGCTAGCGTGACGATAAGCAAATGTCTCTAAAGCACGCGGAGCACGAGCGACGACCGATAGACGGCCTAGCCAGTTGCGAGCGGTCAGTAACACTTGGCACATGGCGACAGTAGTGGCGACACAGGGACGAATTACTCGTACGTACGACGCGATTTGTGTGTCGCATTTTATACAGGGTGTTTCAGGGTAGGGTTTCTAAACTTCAGGGTTCGAAAGGGGTCCATATTTGAAGACGATAAGCTCTGAAACGTTTTCTCAGATTCGGTCATTTTATAGTACTTTTTTGTGAAAATCGTTTAATCGAGATTTGGTGGACGGTGTACTTCCACCTTTATTAAATAAAAATAAAATTAATAACTTACATGCTTAACTAGTGTAATTGAACTGGATGTAGGTAAATTTCAAACACTTAAATATTAATGACTTAAAAGAAAAAGGGGAATGCACTAGGCTAATGCACTCCCTAGACCTAAACAACACTTTTGCCAAATCTCCCCAAACTCACTGTCCATCGAGTTTTTATTTCAATTTTAAATTTTTGTATGAAAAAATAAATGGAATTTCGATTTGAGTTATGAGGATTTTTTTCTTCTAATAATGAGTACTTTCTATCCCTGAAGTTTCTTCAGCCTATCCTGAAACATCCTGTGTATCGATATAAAAACGGCAGATGAATAATGTCCGAGAAAACGTCTGGCGCGAAAGAGTCAGCCTCGATAGTTCAGTGGACAGTGGTGCAGACAGTCGACTGTCGCTATGGGCCGGTCAGTACTTGGATGGGTGACCGCTCGACCGTTGGAGGCTGACCGTGGTTCGGATTCCACGTTAAACTGTAGGTAGGGACCTTCTTACCTTACTAGGTGGTAGGGTTTATCTCGCCCGGGTTGGTACCACCGCACTGAATGAAAGGTCCGTCGAAAGGGCTATGTAAATAGTTTGTGTTTTCCGTCCGGTTCGGTGTAGCCGGTACGACCGAAGGGAAGCACTGACGTGGCACCAAGTTCACCCGGTGTTATGGGCTGAAGTCACGAATGTTGTAGGTGACGGACCCAACCGTGTCAGTTTCCATAAAAAAAAATGTAATGCCGCTTTCACCACTTACGGTTAGTGTCGTCCAACTGTTAAAATGAAATTTCTCATATATTCGACAGGAGCTACCCCAGCAGCTGAATTTTATCCGAAAGTGGTGAAATCCGCCGTTAGTCTCTGAAACATATCGAGGTACTTGCCCGGATACTGGGGTCAAAGCGGAATAATATACCCAATGGATCTTCTATCTGGGCGACTGCAAATAATGTTACGAAAATAACCGCAAGTTAGCTACGAATGTGATAGGTAAGGGCGTAACCAGGTACAGGCATGGGGGCAGCAGGATGTGGGTAAGTTCTCGGAGTGCTCTCGAACCGAATTAAAAAATGCATGATTCAAAAATCGCAGTCCAATTTTAAATTGTCATGGGTTGATTTGAAAGAAAAATCTCAAAGTTTCTGGCAGAAACTTTGCGGAGAATTCTAAATTGTAGTATTGGCAGAAACTTTCTGCCAATACTATACTACCATTTAGAATTCTCCGTTTATTGAGCCGAAGAATGGTATAAACTATGGAAAGACAAATAAAATAAATAAAATAAATGTACTAAATAAAATAAATATTTGTTTCCATTAAGTAACAAACGTATTTCTTGTCTGCGAACAAGTGCCTGTAGTTTTCCCTTGTCTGCCCCCCTCTGAACAAAATCCTGGCTACGCCCTTGGTGATGGGTATCTTCCGCAGGAAATGGTCTCAGGTCGTCCACGCCCTCCCATCACCCGGACAATAGCCTGGCAAATACAGCATCGGCTTGGAGCCCAGCCAACGTGAGGGAGATGGACCGCGGCCCAAGATCAAAGGAGCTGAAATGTCCTGGCTGGAAAGCTGTGCAAATGAGCGCGCATCGAGACAGATACCCGGCCAACTACGCAATGTCTCCCTCCTCTCGAGTCTGCCTGCGTACATTTTTTTCCAAACTGATAGCAGATCGATCCCCCCTCGTTGACCTAAAACTTGACTTCTGCGCGGCAGAGTGAACATCGCGCGACGGGCAATAAAGTTTGGCAAAAACTGTACTGGACATACCAGCGATTGCGAGATCGAAGATGGTATGGCGACCGTGCTTGGTTTAGGAACGGACTAAATCACTGAGATTTATCGGAATGATTGGAGAAAATTTGGCCACTTAAACAGAATTCTGAAATGATGCACGTTTTTTTAATGGAAACTGACACGGTTGGCTACATCACCTACAACATCCGTGATGTCAGCCCAAAACACCGGGTCGACTTGGTGCCACGTCAGTGCTTCACTTCGGTCGTGCCGGCTACACTGAACTGGACGGAAAACGAAATCTATTTACATAGCCGTTTCGACCGACCTTTCATTCAGGGCGGTGGTACCAACCCGCGCGGTTTAAACCCTACCACCTAGTAATATAAGAAGGGAGTCATATATCCCTTAGTCGCCTTTTACGACATACACGGGGAGAGATGCAGTGGGTGGGGCTATTCTTTTAAAGTACCGGGCCGGTACTCACCGAGCATACATACGGGAGACGCAACGCTACTGCGTTTGTATCGGAGCACGGCTAGCCAAAAATCCCTACTACTACGAAAATCGAAATCGCAATTTAATCTTTTATGACGTGACTTGTCTATCTCCGTTACCCATATCGCGCCCTGCGATATGGAGAGAGACAGAGCGAGCAAGGCCAGCGACAGGTTTGTTATCGCTGGCTTGGCTCGGGTATCTGGTAGTAAGAGCCGACCGTCCGACCAATCGGAAGCCTTGCTTGACGGCAACTTGACGGGATCACTACGAATGCCAGTCTGACGGACGATGATGGTGCGGTATATTTGTGAATTTTGAAATTGTTATTTGTAATATTATTTCAAATAGTTTTTACTGAACGAATATTATTGTTTGAATCCAAAAAAAAATATTGAAAAATTAAACCAGACTGTTGTTCTAATATTTTTGAAAAGTTGTACTAATAATCAGTGATAGGAATAAGTAGGGCTTATTTACCTAAACTTCGAGGAACAGAGTAAAAGATTGGAGTCTTCCTTAAAACAATATTTTTTTCCGGTTTAATAATATTCATGGTGTTTTAATCTCGCGATTTAAAAAAAGTGGCCGCCATTTTGAACTTTTTAGTTACTGTACCGATTGCTTTCAAAATCGATATCTGGGTGAATGTGTGGGCTCTGAATACGAATCTGTAGTAAAAATAAAAAAAAAGTGGCCGCCATTTTGAACTTTTTCGTTACTGGACCGATTGCTTTCAAAATCGATATCTGGGTGTATGTGTGGGCTCTGAATACGAATCTGTAGTCAAAATTTAAAAAAAGTGGCCGCCATTTTGAACTTTTTAGTTACTGGACCGATTGCTTTCAAAATCGATATCTGGGTGTCTGTGTGGGCTCTGAATACGAATCCGTTGTCAAAATGTAAAAAAAGTGGCCGCCATTTTGAACTTTTTAGTTACTGGACCGATTGCTTTCAAAATCGATATCTGGGTGTCTGTGTGGGCTCTGAATACGAATCCGTTGTCAAAATGTAAAAAAAGTGGCCGCCATTTTGAACTTTTTAGTTACTGTACCGATTGCTTTCAAAATCGATATCTGGGTGTATGTGTGGGCTCTGAATACGAATCTGTAGTAAAAATAAAAAAAAGTGGCCGCCATTTTGAACTTTTTCGTTACTGGACCGATTGCTTTCAAAATCGATATCTGGGTGTATGTGTGGGCTCTGAATACGAATCTGTAGTCAAAATTTAAAAAAAGTGGCCGCCATTTTGAACTTTTTAGTTACTGGACAGATTGCTTTCAAAATCGATATCTGGGTGTCCATGTGGGCTCTGAATACGAATCCGTTGTAAAAATTTAATAAATTTTGATAACGGATTCGTATTCAGAGCCCACATGGACACCCAGATATCGATTTTGAAAGCAATCGGTCCAGTAACTAAAAAGTTCAAAATGGCGGCCACTTTTTTTAAATTTTGACAACGGATTCGTATTCAGAGCCCGCACGGACACCCAGATATCGATTTTGAAAGCAATCGGTCCAGTAACTAAAAAGTTCAAAATGGCGGCCACTTTTATAAAATTTTGACAACGGATTCGTATTCAGAGCCCACACAGACACCCAGATATCGATTTTGAAAGCAATCGGTCCAGGAACTAAAAAGTTCAAAATGGCGGAAACTTTTTAAAATTTTGACAACGGATTCGTGTTCAGAACCTACACAGACACCCAGATATCGATTTTGAAAGCAATCGGTTCAGTAACTAAAAAGTTCAAAATGGCGGTCACTTTTTTTTAATTTTGACAACGGATTCGTATTCAGAGCCCGCACGGACACCAAGATATCGATTTTGAAAGCAATCGGTCCAGTAACTAAAAAGTTCAAAATGGCGGCCACTTTTATAAAATTTTGACAACGGATTCGTATTCAGAGCCCACACAGACACCCAGATATCGATTTTGAAAGCAATCGGTCCAGTAACTAAAAAGTTCAAAATGGCGGCCACTTTTATAAAATTTTGACAACGGATTCGTATTCAGAGCCCACACAGACACCCAGATATCGATTTTGAAAGCAATCGGTCCAGTAACTAAAAAGTTCAAAATGGCGACCACTTTTTTTAAATTTTGACAACGGATTCGTATTCAGAGCCCACACGGACACCCAGATATCGATTTTGAAAGCAATCGGTCCAGTAACTAAAAAGATCAAAATGGCGGCCACGTTTTTAAATTTTGACAACGGATTCGTATTCAGAGCCCACACGGACACCCAGATATCGATTTTGAAAGCAATCGGTCCAGTAACTAAAAAGTTCAAAATGGCGGCCACTTTTTTTGAGTTTTGACAACGGATTCGTATTCAGGGCCCACACAGACACTTTTATTATAAAATAACCGTCGGAGGACCTTGGTTGAAAATTTTAAAATTTAGTAGAACGGACAGACATGCATTTGTTACGGAACCCTACATTCATTTTAAAATAAATGTTAAATTTTGTAGAACGGACAGACATGCATTTGTTACGGAACCCTACATTCATTTTGCAGAACTTATTAGTAGAATGGACAGACATAAACGTGTTACGGAACCCTACTTTTATTATAAAATAACCGTCGGAGGACCTTGGTTGAAAATTGTAAAATTTAGTAGAACGGACAGACATGCATTTGTTACGGAACCCTACATTCATTTTGAAATAAATGTAAAATTTTGTAGAACGGACAGACATGCATTTGTTACGGAACCCTACATTCATTTTGCAGAACTTAGTAGAATGGACAGACATAAACCTGTTACCGAACCCTACTTAACAGTTGCACTCCGGGTGTGCCGGCAGATCCCGTGCCACTCTAACTTAACCCTTAATGCAATGACTTAAGGTTTCATTTTAAAAATGACGCTGACGCGATGTCGCGATTTCGAGTTATAAATTTTATACCCACCTAAAAAAGTGTCAAGCACCGCTAAAGACATTTTCACTTAAAAAAAAAACAAGCAAACAAATAAACAAACAAATATACTTTCGCATTTATGATAAACAACATGATAGCAAACAAATAAACAAACAAATATACTTTCGCATTTATGATAAACAACATCGCATTTATTATAAACAACATCCCCGTATACAATAATTGATTTCAAATTTCTTTTCAGTCTGTCAAATTTGCATATCATGTGTACGCGCCCGGTATGGCGCGCAGTCGTGCTCCTAACTCGCGGAATTATTGTATTTTTCACGTTTTAAGCGTTGTATTATCATTAAAATGACTTACCTATGAAAGGTTACGCCATCTTTTGTTATTCCTGATGATCTTGAGCTCTTTCGACACGTACGAACTGCACAACTCGCCATTTTGCGTAGTGCACATATACGTGTTCTTTGTCCCCAAGTCACATGTGCACTGACGTTCGATCCCGCAGACTATTATATTGTAAGAGCATAATGCACTAAGACGCGGCTAATTTTCCCATATAATAGCGCTCGACGGTTGCCACTCCCGTATGTATGCTTGGTGCCGGTACTTTAAAAGAATAGCCCCATACGGTACCACACAACCAAAAAACATAAGTCCGGGTGAATATTTTCCCATTTTTTTTTCTCCCGCTCATTCAACTACCCTATTTACCCTAATCAGTTAAGGCCATGGGTCTGCTGCCCTAATGCTGGCCTAATGGTCCGTATATGTACGCGTGCTAAGTTTGACAAGTCCATTATGAATAACAAATCCGTGCTTTCAGCCCGTACGTAACCCCAGAGGTGGTCATTGCGTTGCGTGCCTTCGATTGGCGGCGATTCAGCCGATATCCTCATCATGGAGCTCGTTTCGCCGCGAACATTATAATTATGTGGTCGCCGCCGGTTGCGAGCCTGCTCGGCGAACTGTGACCCGGTTCCATTTCCTCATTGTTTCAGCTTCCTTGAACACGGCTCCGCTGAAGGAAAACCGGAACCAAAATCCCGCCTGATTGTTGGACAAGAGAGCTATTCTTCAGTTTTAAACTCAGCTGATTTATCCGATAATGAACTTGAAAAGAAGCGAACGAAGCGAGCATATAATTACTGATTCATTCAAGGCTTTCTCGATAATTTTCACGCATAGAGAATTACTATTCCTTGCTATTTCACCTCCGCAAAACTCTTGGCAGAGAGAATCCGAACACTTTCTGTCGTTGACGTTGCTTTTGAGAACCTATCGTTCTCAAAATCGTATCTCTGTCACAGCGCTGCTAGCGTGCGGAATTGTCTACCGTCGAGTGTTTCCTGGTAGTTTAAACTGCCAGGTTCAATGTAAATGGGAAACACTGTATTAACAGGCTAGATAGCGTTTCAAATAGTTTCAATAGTCCGCAAATCTTCGCGACGTGACGGTGAGATGGATGCGAGTGTATCGAGCACCTTTGGTCCCTCGGTACAGCGACCCACACTGGTTTTTTACATTAAAAAATTCTAGTAGCATTCATTTCTATTTGCGATATATTGAGATTCCATCATGTCTGTTGTCTCTAGCCTGAAAAGGGCCAAACTCTGAAGGGAAAACTCATAATGAAAACAAATACAGCCTGTGATGTGGAAATTGGTCCACCTCTTTTCTCTATTAGACGAGAAAACAAAGAGACAAAACTGTATATTAATAATAATCTTCATGCCTATGCCAAAAAACAATCACATTTATCACTTTAATTTGACTCACCCGAGACAAATTGCGAATGCTGTAGTAATTTTCACAATATGTACCAGCAGCGTTAATATGTCCCAACTAAATAAATACCCACACTCTTCCTAACTGAAGTTGGCACGCTAATCTTCAAATTCTCTTTTATTTTGTGGAGCAGACATGGCTTGCTAAATCACTATACTCCCGACTCTTGGTGCGCCCTGTTGTATACCCTGTTCCTGTCCGAACTAGCTGCTTCTCTTTGATCGTGCCGGTATTAATCTGCATATAGATTACGAGAGTTGTTTTGTTATCGTCCATTCGATGATGGAACGAAAGAAATCGTATGGGAAAGCATGCCATGCCAACAGCGCCACTATTGCGCTAAATAAAATCGATCATATTTCTTGCGTTCGGACGATCATCGAACGGTCGATAACAATTCTCGTAATCGACATGCTGGACGAAAACACGGGCCGGACAAAACATTTGTTGATAGCCGTTTCGACCGAACTTCATTCAACGCGCTGGTACCAGTTTGCACGGCTTTAATTGTACCAGGTGGTTAAGAAGTAAGTGGTTTCATTCAAATTGCGTTTAATGATAAATCAATGGCGACAAATTGTCTGCACATCGTGTCACTATACATTAGTGGAGGGAGACGTATTTATTTACACGAAGAAGGAAGAGGTGTGCGAAGAAATGAGTAATGCAGTAGGAGGAATCACGGCGCGCGACACGTGGTGCGGAGTAGGTGGACAGATGTGGACCGCGCGGGTTTGTTCAACTCCGGCGCACGCTGAATGACCGATGCGCGCGCGCTTGCCAAATTTTAATTACTCTATTTATCTTCTGTTACGCGATTTGAATAAGAATAAGTACTTGTCGGAATAACAGGGATATGGGATACTTTCACAGTGTCTTCATGTCTTTCCGGACTCCTTCCCGTTCGGCATTGATTTCCCGCGTCCAGCCTTCTTGTTTTATGCAATCCGCTGTGGGTGGCTGAGTCAGACTCAAGAGGGGCCAGAGTAAATGCTCTGACCAGCCAATGTTACCTTCGATATGGCGACACGTAAACATTCCCTTTCGATTGCTGGCTTTGCGGTAAAATATCGTTGCTTTGCGGGGCTAGAGGAGAACACAGCATATAAAAAGTTCAGCCCTTGTACCGGCGTTACTAACTCGCCGATGTGAGTATGAGAAGCGATCTCACTCAACCAATCAGAAGGCGTTCGCTGAGGCATCCGGCCCGGCTATTGGTTGAAAAATATGCGAGTATTTGTGTGAGTTAGCGAGTGAGTTAATGCCGGTAGACCTCCAGTACGGTGCTACGATGCGAGGCGACTGCAATTTAAGTATGCCACCTGCACTGTAAGAGGCAAGGCTAGGGACCTACAGTTGTACACCAGTTGTTCCAAGTGGACGCCTTCTATGGTGACCCTTACTTACTAGGTGGTGTAGTGAGCTTGCCTTCTTATGAAATTTCAGGTCCAGGAGTGTTCTAGGTGACGCGTTACCAGACAGACAGACTATTTGAATTTTTGAACAGTACAGTAGACGCGGAAGGCCTAGCCCTTTTCCAGCTCGCCCCGTGAAGGTCGCCTGATATCTAAATACGGACGCGACCTTTACCACAGACTCCACAGATGAGATAGTGATGGCTAGACGGGCGATCAGCATCTGACGTGTCGCTGACGGAGAGTTACCGCTTATTGCGGAGCAAGTCGACATTTGTGCGCGCTTTCACTGGCTGTCGATGTCTACATGCGATCACTGTGTAAGTTTATTGGTAGGCATTTTGGCTACACCGTGTTCCCAATTATAATTTGACTCCGAGCGAGTTAGCTACAACTGTGTTTTTTTTTTTGCAAACTGACACGTTTGGCTACTTCACCTACTACATCCGTAATGCCAGCCCATAACACCTTAGTGAACTAGGTGCCATGTCAGTGCTTCCCTTCGCTCGTGCCGGCTACACTGAACGGGACGGAAAACACGGACTATTCACATATCCGCTTCTATTCTATTCTGCCTATTCTTCATAGGCACCTCCTCAGGGGTGAAATTATCTGCGCCTGTGGCTTTGACCTCGGGCACAGCCAGCTAGTTCGGAAGTAATAAAAAAAAATAATAAAAAAACCGACCTTTCATTCAGTGCGGTGGTATCAACCCGGGCGGGTTAAACTCTACCACCTAGTAAGTAAGGTAAGAAGGTAAGGGATCTAAAGTTTTACGTGGAATCCGAACTACGGTCAGCCTCAACGGCCGAGAGCGGTCACCCATCCACTGACCGCGCCCAGGTGTGCTTTCGATTCGACCGACAGTCGACCGATAGCACCACTGAGCTACCGAGGCTGACAAATAATTGATAAATTGACGAGGTTCCAGCCTAGACTAGAGCACGATAGGATATGGTTAGGTTAGGTTCACAAGTAAATCATACTCCGGAACAATTTGCTAAGAACACGCTTCGGACTTAGAACCTGAATGGAACGCCAGGGATCAACAATGATTCAACATAATTCTAGTTTCTCACTGTCGCGCGTTGTGGACCGCCCGCACTAGTGCGATCAAAGCATCTGCTGTGGCGCTGTCTTGTACGGAGAATATGACGGAAACTAATTGGGGGGATCCCCAATTAGTTTCCCGACATTCAAGCGGCGGGTGGCCGAGTGGTTTGGGCATCGGCTTCTCATGCGAGAGGTCCGCGGTTCGAATCCCGTCGGCGTGTACCAATGAGTTTTTTTCTGACGGAAAAAATTTACTTGCATACCTACACCTGCTGCTTCACCGTTCGGAACCGGTGTAAAACTGTAGGTCCCTTCCCATGCCTCTTACTAGGTGGTAGGCTCAAATTGTAGCCGACTGGGTTGGTACCACCGTACTGGATGTAAGATGGCCGCATAGCAGCCTCGGTTGTGTTCTCCTCTAGTCCAGTATAGCCAGAAATCCAGGGAAGTCTCCGGTATGGCACCTACCTTCTCGGAGGTGATATTGGCTGGTCGGAGCATGCGCTTTAGCCCCTCCAACTCAGCCACCCATACCGGAATACATAAAAAAAAAAACATGGATGGCTCTAGCGCGTCGGTGAAGTGATCATGTTTAATTGTGTGTTGATTGTGCTATTCGGACGGATATAAACCGGACTGCGCACGAGTTGCTAATGACGAGCGAGCGTATGCGATGGCTCATCTCCCTCGGATCCAGACAGCTTGCTGATGGATGCATTGATTAAACCAACAGAGCGCGGAGGCGCCTTGAATTTTGGATTATTTCGCTTTATTTCTCTCTGTGTATTGGTGCATCATCGATCGGCCACAACACTAGATTTGCTATAGCGGCATGAATAGAATAGAATAGAAATCCTTTATTACACAAAACATACACAATATACACTATACACACACACACACACACAATATACACACAAACACAAATATACACAAAAACACAGAGATACACAAGACAGAAGATAACATACAGAAGAAGAATGGAAGCTAACAATAATTCACACAGAAACAAGAGAACAGTAGCGTGCAAAGGCGGACTTATCACTTTAAGTGATTTCTTCCAGTCAACCTTTGGGTGATGAGAGTAAATGAGAAAGAAATATGACAAGGGTAGTGCAGACATTTGGACAGGAAAGTAATATATATATATATATATATACTACATACTTATACAAATATATACATAAACAAATAAAAACATACTTATATAAATATACATGTCCATACATAGATACAAGTATATAATAAGATAAAAAAATACATAATACCATAATACAGAAAACTGGTTGGTACTCATAAATGGGACGGCTCGTCTTGTATTCAGTCACTCAATGTGGGATTATCCCGCTCGCACATGGGATCACTGTCATGGGGTCCCTGGAAAAGGCGGGTGCCGAGTTTCCCATTATCTTCTTCGCGCGTTGAATTTGAATTTGTCCTGAATGTTGTTGAAGTTTGTCCTTATTTGCTAGTTTGTTGTCTATTATTTGGTGTCTGGTTAGATGTTGTCAGTGCTTTCCGGGGATGTTAGTCGGGTCGGGTCGAACCAACTCTGCTGTTCCGTCTATATCTAATCTAATGCCAGTTGTCCGTCATTAAAAGTTTCCATGATGCTGATGCTTATCTGTGGTTTAAGCCGGTTATTTGCGGAATATTATTGTTACTAAGGCGTGCGAAGTTCTGTGAATTTAGCCGCGGACAGTATAAGTATCACCGTTCTACAAGGCTGCCGAAATGGCTGCGACTTGCGCACACCACTCTATACTATCAATATTCGAATACTGCGAGTCGCAGTATTCGAATATTGATAGTACAGAGTCACCGAAGAAGAACAAGAAGACACCGTCGTCGCAGTCTGCGACGGTGTCTTCTTTCATGGTCGAATTTTACACCCGTGCCAACCAAACGCGCGAAGTTCGTTTTTACCTTTGTGTTGGCAACCAAACGCGTGAACTTCGTTTTTACCTTTGCGTTCGCAATCAAACGCGCGAACTTCGCTTTTTCGTCCGTGTTGGAAACCAAACGCGCGCACTTCGCCCGTCTTGGCTACCATACGCGCGAACTTCGCTTTTACATCCTACTATATGCGCGTACTTCGCTTTTACATCCGTCATTGCAACCAAACCCTTGAACTTCATTTTTACATTCGTGTTCGCAATCAAACGCGCGAACTTCGCTTTTACATCCGCGTTGGCAACCAAACGCGCGAACTTCGCTTTTACACCCCTGTTCGTCATTCGTATCCGTCGCAGTAGTCGAATATTGGGTAAAATTTGTGGTAGGGGAAGGCGCGAGCACGTCGCGACAATCTTGCTAGCCCTTTACAACGAAGACTAGGATAATAATATAAAAATGGGGTGACGATCATATCAGGTAATACAAGTATTAAAAGTCGAATAATGTTAGTATTAAAAAACTGACTTGAAAGAAATATCGTCTGCACACCAAATACGCTTATCTGCCTACACCTGCTGCTTCACCGTTCGGAGCCGGTGTAAAACTGTAGGTCCCTTCCCTTGTCCGTTACTAGGTGGTAGGCTCAAATTGTAGCCGACTCGGTTGGTACCATCGTACTGGACGAAACGTGACCGCGTTGCAGTCTCGGCTGTGTTCTCTAGTCCAGCCAGTATAGTCAGCCATCTAATGGGAAATCTCCGCCATGACCAGGGAAGTGCCAGAGGTGCAAGTTCGAATCCTGGTCGGGGTGTATTTTTTTTTGTCTTTATTTTCTCTGTACCGTGTGGAGCAAGTACCTAAAAAGAATAGCTCCACTGCATCTCGTAAAACTCGACTTAAGTGATAAAGAAATTCGTCAGCCTCGGTAGCTCAGTGGTGCGGTCAGTCGACTGTTGTTAAGCAACGCTGAGTGCGGTCAGTCCTTGGATGGGTGACCGCTCCACCGTTGGCGGCAGGCACCGTTCTTACCTTACTAGGTGGTAGGGTTTATCCCGGCCGGGTTGGTACCATCGCACTGAACGAAACGTCGGTCGAAATGGCTATGTAAATAGTTCGTGTTTTCCGTCCAGTTCAGTGTAGCCGACATGAAATTAAGGGAAGCACTGACACGGCACCTAGTTCACCCGGTGTTATGGGCTGACATCACGGAGTTAGTAGGTGATGTAGCCAACCGTGTCAGTTTCCATAAAACAAAAAAAATCGGCTTTGCATCTATCTAATGAAGAAACTAATGTGAGTTGTAATTGTGGTGTGGGCAGCGTGCGCGGCATGCGGCGAGGAGGCGGCGGAGGCTGGCGACGGGCAGCTGACATTCGAGGAGCCGGAGCTGGTGCCGGCGGCGCTGCGGGCCCTCAACACCATGCGCAAGAACCGACAGTTTTTCGACGTCGTACTACACGTGAGTATACTACTCTCAGCTACTCGCAGCGAGCAGCAGCCCCAGCTAGCCTGGGGGCAGGCGGCGACGACGACCTCTCACGTGTAAAAGTAGTCAGGTTGAAGACTCTTTGTATCCCATCCATCACCATATCTCACCATCCACCACTATCTCTCACCATCCACCACTATCTCTCACCATATCTCACCATCCACCACTATCTCCCGTCATCCACCACAATCTCTCACCATCCACCACCATCTCACACCATCCAACACTATCTCTCACCGTCCAGCACCACCTCCTACCATCCACAATCCACTACTATACTATATCCCACCGTCCAGCACCATCTCTCAACATCCAGCACCATCTCTCAACGTCCAGAACCATCTTTCACCATCCACCACCGTCTCTCACCATCCACCATCATCTCTCATCCACCACCATCTCTCACAAAGTTCTGAAGCCCAAAACCCGAGCCCACACCAAGCAGTGCAAATGAAAGCAAACATGACACCACCCCTTGCAATAATCCGGCCGGCTGGGGGCCTCAGTCATACCGCAGTGGAGGATATAGGCATTAGATAGATGGACATGTTAAAACCTTGAGGAACCTTTGAGGAAATATTATATAGAGTTATCGCTCAGAAGAAATATACAGAGAAGCGGTGTTCCAGCGACTGAGGTATGGGGTAAGGTAGCGGGGAGGCGGAGCGCAGAGTCGAGCGGTAGAGGGGAGCGCGCGCGGGGCGGGAAGCGTGCGGGAGAGAGACAAGGGGTAGGGAGAACGATCGCACTCGTGCGTCGGTGTGCATATTATCCTTTCATTCTAACACTTCATCTCCAGATTCGCCATCGCACCTTCGCATCGACGAAGATGTGTAAATGTATTAGTTTAAAGTACGGGAGGCGCGATCGCAGCAGGCAGGCGACGACGACTGCGCGCTGCGGCCTCTCGCGCGCGATTAAGGGACTTGAGGATCGAGAACCGCAACTCGGTGGAACATGTTAGTTGGCCTAGTGATTTATCTAGTACGCTAGTACATAATATATCTTTGGTTAAAAGTAGGTTGTTTGTTTGCAGACGGGCAACGTGGAGGTGCCGGCTCACCGCGCGGTGCTGGCCGCCGTGTCGCCGTACCTCTTCGAACTCTTCACCACAGATCAGGTCAGTCATTCATTAGCCGCTTCTGTCGGGGTAAGCAGAGTAGTCGGTGTTGTGCTGCAAGTACTGTTGTAAACTATAGCACAACACCAACCGCCACATTTAGCAAAGTATATTAGGACAAGACAACCTATCAAGCTGCAAGTAAGGCACGAAGACACACCTGCTGCATGACTCGGTGGAAGGACAGTGCCAAGGTGACTGTGACTACCCTGTCGCCTTTATGCACGGCATCTTGTCCTTATCCCTTAGTCGCCTTTTACGACATGCACGCGGAGAGATGCAGTGGGAGTGGGGGTGCTATTCTTTTTAAGTACCGACCCCACACGGTACTAAAATCTGGAATGATGTTAAATTTTTATTTTTTTTTATGGAAACTGACCCGGTTGGCTACATCACCTACAACGTCCGTGATGTCAGCCCATAACACCGGGTGAACTTGGTGCCACGTCAGTGCTTCCCTTCGGTCGTGCCGGCTACACTAAAATAGCTTTTATCGGTTATATGTTTGCATATTGTGTTGTGTTATGTGATCATCGTCTGCATTAGCCATCACACGCACCGTGGAAACCGTGATAGTGGAAACAACTGAGTAAACATGATGTTGGCTCAGTGATTCAGTTGAGATTTTCAGATGGGCGGCCTTCGGTTCACACGTGTTGCCATATGCGTAAACAATAAACAATAAAAAAGCATAGTGTGAGAAAACATTCGATCGATAGAGCGACATGTGGCATCGTTTCACCTACAAGTAGGTGTCTAACGACATTGGACATTCTATGATGCACGGGGATTGAGAGTGCCATGCCGGCCTGACAGCCTTTTCGGCGTGAAAAACCCCAGGCTGTACTTGGGAGGAAATAGATGGGCAGGGAGTGTGTTCCACTTTTTCCCGGTTCTGTGAATAAAAGACGACAGAACCGGTTGGTCGATTCAGAATCCGTGGTAGGTCGATTGAATAGGGGTGCATCCCCTGCCCAGTACGCGTAGTGCGGAGGTGGAATTAGGACAGCGGAATCGTGTTAAACAGCTCCTCCGAACACTCCCCGTGAAATATACGATAGAACACACTTAGGAAGACTAGCTTCGAGCGATGGGTGGTGGTACTAGACACGTAGGCCACCACCACCCCCATCTCGGAGAGCTCCGTATCCGCCGGACTGCGGAGCGACGACACGCAGCACTTTAAGTTGATGAACCATCATCGTGCGCGCGCCGCGAGGGTGTTGCACTATGTCACCGGCAGCTGGGGCTGTAAGTGGGGTACGGGACCCCGACGGCCCCAAGCCGGCCGGTGACGGACACCGTCCCCGTCGTGGATGTTGTGGCGAGGGCAGTGTCGACGGTCCGCCGTCCTCTTTTGAAGGCGAGCTGGACGTGGATGGTGGGCGTGCAGGAGTGGAAGAAGGTGCAGGTCTCAGTTTAAGAAGCGGCGGGCACGGCGGCACCGTCACCGGTGGAGGGGTAGAGGGCGCAATACTAGTTTAACCTTTTATTTCAAATTTTTAAATACATTTACATTAATTTTACATATATTATAACTATAAAAAGTAATAAAAATACACAAAATTAATACAAACAAATAAAAATGGTAATACCGCCGGCGGCGGGAGGCAAGCCTCCAAGCACACCGGCGGGTGCAGGCCGTGGCTACGGAGCTCTCCGAGACGACGCGAGGCAAGCTACGAGCGATAGGTGGTGGTACTAGACACGTAGGCCACCACCACCCCCATCTCGGAGAGCTCCGTATCCGCCGGACTGCACGGCGACGTCGTCGCGCAGCTCTCTTAAACGTCTCCTTCTTCGCGCGCGCGTCGCCTTTTGGGTGCACTACACCACCGGTAGCGGGGGCACTAGACGGGACGCGAGGTCCCGATGACCCCAAGCTGACCGATGGTGGATGTCGCCCTCGCCGTAGTTGTTGTGGCTCGGGCGACGTCAACGCTCCATTTCATCGTCGATGGAATACACCGGCAGCGTGGAGCTGGGTGGTGGGGTGTGCAAGTGGTACGAAGAACGGCGGCCCTTGTGTTGGACGACCCAGGTGCGGGGAGGCCGGGCGATACGGTGGGCGGAGGCAGTGCTGCTGCGGGCGAGCGGATGCGTTGGCGGCGGCGGCGGCGTCGAAATCGAGCGCGGCGGCGGCGGCCGATCGTCGCCGCAGAGCCCTCTCCATCACGCGTGTCGCGTCCCGAGTGGTCTGCAGCCGCTTCTGTCACCAGACATGTCTGTTCCGTCCGAGGACGCCGAGCGCCGGCGCGGCGGTGGTGATGCCGGCACGGTGCCTCCAACCGTGCGAGCCGCTGCGCCGCTGGAGATGGGTCCACACGTGGCGGAAGCTCGATTTGGTTGTCTCAGACAAGAACTTTTAAAAAATTTGTACAAGAGAAAATTTTTTAAACATGTCAGTTTGACAGCTCTTTTTCTTTTTCTTCAGTTTAACTATTATTAAGTTGTGTACTATTGTAAGTGTCCACTACTGTGACAGGATCGCAGCGGTGCTGTCGGCAACGCGTCTCTCCCACTCTCGTACAAGCTGAACGGCATATGCGAGAAGAGCGCGCTGCAGACGCTGGTGGACTACGCGTACACGGGCAAGCTGACCATCTCCACGCGGCACGTGCGCGCGGTCTACCTGTGCGCGTGGCAGCTGCGGATGGACGGCGTCGTCGCGAGGTGCGGTGACTTCTTTTTCTTTTCTTTTTTAGAATTACCTACTGCTGTATCCTTTGAACCGTAATAGGTAGCCAGTTGAAATTTTGACAAAATATGTATTATTATGCCGATATCCATGGCATATATAGGGTGTTACGATGACCATGTCATTAACTTCGGGAGGGTTACATAGACACACAAATAAACACGTTACGCAAAAAAAAAAAATATATGTTTATAGTATTACTTTTCGAGAAATTTTACAAAACATGTTAGCTACCTAAACATTAACCTGTGTGTAACAGTAGGTAACTTGCATTGTACGGGGTCAATGACCGTACTATGTTCAAACGCAGAACAGCTGTTTGTTGTAAGTAAGTCACAAGGTCACTATGATTGGTTTTCACAGCTACTATTTGATTTAATTTTTTTGTTAGGAGAAAAAATGCTCCTATAAACATATGTTTTTTTCTTACGTAAAGTGTTTATTTCAGTGTGTATGTAACCCTCCCGAAGTTAATGACATGGTCAGCGAAACACCTTATATAAAGTATAAAAAAAAAAACCAAAAAAGTATAAATTTAAGGGGATGGTAAAAATTAAGGGGCCCCATACAATAAACATGTTTTTACAAGGTGTTTTGTTTTTGCAATATCGTAAAAACGTAATATATACAAGCGTCAAACTTGATGTGATAACTTTAAAGTAAAAGCAGCCAAATATGAGTCGAGTTACTGCTAATGATCCTGAACTGAATGAAATAAAACATTTTTTTTTTGTAAATACATAACACATAAATATTGTGTGGTGTCACGAAACCCTCGACGAGTGAGCCCGATTCGCACTTGGCTGGTTTTTTCCTTGTACTTGCTTTATGGTATGTTTTGAATATTATTTTGTTGTTCAGATGCGGTGACCACCTGGTCTCGTCGCTCTGCCTCGACAGCTGCATCGAGGTGCGCTCACTGCCGGGGCTGTCGGTGGCGCATTTTGCTGCTGTGGACAAGTTTATCGCGAGTAATGTGAGTGTCTTCATTTTATATATTCACAAGGCTTAGGAAAATTGCCTGCGAGAACAATATATCTAAAATTCTATAATCAAAAATTTTAAATACAATTTTTGCTTAAGTATATTGATTAATTTCATTGTTTTATTAAAGTAAAGTAATAAATTTTAAAGTAAATTTTAAATAAAGTAATATTAAATACAATTGTTTAATCTATAATCTTAATTTTACAATAATTTTACTTAAATATTTATTAATTATTTGGTTGTTTAATTAAGTATTTACATTCTTGATTATGTTGTTTTATTTATATTGTTCGATTTACAATTTTACGTTTTGATATTTTATTTATATTAATGTAAAATTTTTAATGTTATTTTTAATTATATTAATTATTTCATTGTTCTTTTAAGTAAGATTTGAATCGTTAAATCTTTAATCTAAATAATTGTATTATATTGTATGGGCCATATGTGTAGAATTTGTTAATTGTAATAAGGAGCCTGTTTAATATGGTGTTACCGTCGAATTTGCAAATAAATAAATATACTATCCCAGTATGCTTCCCCTGTTAAAGTGAACTGAATAAAAACCAACAAGAAATTAAGTTCAATCACCAGAAAACTCTCCTGATTTAAACAAATCAGAAGAGTTAGGGCCGATTGAACATTCCAACTGTAAAACAAGAAATAAAGACCCAAACAATTCAATACAAAGTGAGAATACAAAACCATCCCAACGAACTGACTTGCGAATTAATGGAAGACAAGATTACCTTCAGTAGACTAAAGAGAAAAACTCCACAAGATCTACTCTGTTGAGAAGACGCAATACGGGTGTAATCAATGTATAATATCCGTGCAAGCCAACTTAACACATTTATAACGTAATGTTGAATATCAAATTCCTGACCGCTTCGCTTGATAAAAAAAAAGCTCGACACTGTCATTGCTTTAAATCGGCCAGTTTTTGGGCGAGTTTGTGTGTTGAGTTGTCCCCATCGTTCAGAGATCACATTAACGATAACATAAATCTAAACATTTGTTTAAAAACGCCAACTGATGTGGAGCTAGCAGCTAGATCATTTACAAATCTAATTCAAGTGGCTGCATGGAAGTCCACTCCTACCGATAACACATCTAGGAAGTACGGCCGCAACTACCCGGCAGAGGTCAATAAGTTGTTGAAGGAAAAGAGAAGGCTGAGGCGCATCTGGCAGGCAACCCAGAACCCATATGACAAATTCAACCTCAACAAAGCTGCAAAAACACTAAGAGAACTCCTGAAACAAATACAGGATGATACTACTCAGCATTACATTGAATCTCTATCGCCTTGCCAGAGAACGGACTACTCCTTGTGGAAAGCGACAAAATATCTGAAAAGACCGCAAACTGGGTCGGCCGCCATCCGACTACCTGACAACAGTGAATGGGCAAGGAGCGAAAAAGATAAAGCAGAGGCATTTGCGGTGTTCCTCAGTAAAGTGTTCACCCAGAATGATGAGGCGGAAAACGATAACTGGGAAAAGGAAATAGACGCCTACCTAGAGAGTGACCTACAAATGAGTCTACCAATAAAGCCCATCAAGCCACAGGATGTAATAGCTGTCATAAGAGACTCGGATTCTCACAAAGCCCCTGAATACGACCTCATAACTCCAAGGTTACTCAAAGAAATACCCAGAAAAGGCATCATTCTCATCACAGTTATTTTCAACAGCATTCTGAGAACTGGTTATTTCCCAGAGATCTGGAAGGTCTCTCAGATCATAATGATACACAAACCAGGAAAACCAATACACGAGGTCTCATCATACCGGCCAATCACCCTACTGCCAGTTCTGTCAAAGCTCTTTGAGAAACTACTCTTGAAACGTATGAAGCCTATAATGGAAGACGAAGGCTTAATACCCGAGCACCAATTCGGATTCCGGTCAGAACACAGCACACAGCACTGTTGAACAAGTTCACAGAGTAGATGCAAAAATTAGACAAACACTGGAAACGAAACAATACTGCTCGGCTGTCTTCTTAGATGTACAACAGGCGTTCGACAAGGTATGGCATAAAGGACTGCTATACAAATTAAAAAAAACACTACCACACACCTATTACGCGGTCTTGAAGTCATACCTGGCCGGAAGAATCTTCCAAGTCAAAGTGGGGGAAGTCACATCACGGTTCTACGAAATAAATGCTGGGGTCCCTCAAGGATCGGTGCTTGGGCCAGTTCTTTACACCCTGTTCACGGCTGACCTGCCCGAAAGCGAAAATGTCTTGACAGCTACCTACGCAGATGACACGGCAGCACTTGCAACTCACAAGGAGCCCGCTAAGGCCTCCGAACTACTCCAGTCCCACTTGAATAAAGTAGATCTGTGGCTCAAACGCTGGAGAGTGAAGGTCAGCGCAGCGAAGTCCAACCACATTACATTCAGCCTCAGAAATGGGGACTGCCCTAGTGTCACTCTCAACAACGAGGTGCTGCCACACCAGACTTCGGTGCGTTACCTTGGCATGTATCTGGACCGGAAACAGCTCTACAAGGAGCACATAAAAAAGAAGAGAAACGAGCTCGCCATAAGGTACAGCAATCTGAATTGGCTGATGGGCAGGCAATCCAGACTAAGCCTGAACAACAAGCTCCTCCTATACAAGGTGATAATCAAACCAGTATGGACCTACGGGATACAACTGTGGGGGACAGCCAGCAACAGTAACGTGGAAATCCTTCAGAGATTCCAAAACAAAATTCTAAGAGACATTGCACGAGCTCCCTGGTTTACAAAAAACTCCGAAGTCCACGATTACCTGGAAATGCCAACAGTCAAGGATGAAATCAGACAATTCAACAAAAAGTATAAAAAACGACTGGCGACGCATCCCAACAGACTGGCCTCCGATCTTTTGATCGAGAGAAGCTACACCAATAGGCTAAAGCGCTATCACATCCTTGCACTGGAGGATAGGACATAAATAAGCACGTAGAGGACCAGACATATGAGGAGGGTAATCAATGGATGACTCGACTCACACGACCAACCTCACACAGAAAATCTGCTTATGGTCACATTCCGATTGCAGATGGTGCAAGCACAAAAAAAAAAAAAAAAAAAAAGTTGTCCCCGATAGCCCTGCCGATTCCAAAAATAGCTGCAAGAGATTGAAGGCGATTTAACACTTCATCCTGCGTCTCGGTCTGTCAGCCCCTGTACCACTTATTTACAGCGTTACTCACTCGCCGATGTGAGTATGAGAAACGATCCCACTCAACCAATCAGAAGGCATCCAGCCCGGCTATTGGTTGAAATATGCGAGTAGTTAGCGAGTGAGTTAACGCCGGTGGACCCCCTGGTCTGTAACTGAGAATCTCTGAAATCTCAGTTTTTAGTGACCACCCAATGCGCCCATGTGGAACCTGCTAACGCTTTCTGTATTTCGCCGCTGACAGTTCCGCAACCTGTACGGCAGCGCGGCGCTCTCGGGGCTGCCGGTGGTGAAGCTGGAAGTGCTGCAGACGTCGCTGGAGGCGCCGGCGGAGTCGCCGCACGCGGTCGCCGCTCTCGCCTTCCACTGGCTCAAAGGAGAGATGCAGGAGGGCAACGCTTCCGTGAGTAATGTGCCTCCTTGCCTCTTGGGAGTTTTTTTTTCCCTCCCCGCCGACAACGGTCCTACGGATTCACTGCTTTCCGCCGACACTCTTGATGTCGTTGTCATGTTGTTGTATCATATTCCCACTCTCTGTTTCCTGTCCACGGTCGCCAATGTGATGTGCTCAGCCCACTGCCAATTGAGCTTAGCCATCCGGTGTTCAATATCGGCTACACTGGTGCATCGATGAATTGTCAACTTTTTTTCTTCTGTCTTTTTTTTCTTATGATTACTTATTTGAAGTTGAGAGTTAGGGTCCCAGAGGCCGATTATCACTGCAACCTAGATAGATAGATTGTGGTCTCTCAATAGTTTGGACAAGATAACACCAAGCAGCAAGTAAGGCACGCAAACCCACCTGCTGCGTGATTCAGTGGAAGTACCGTGCCAATTTGAGAGGTGGCTAGCCTGTCGCTCTATAGCACGGCATCTCGACCTTATCGCTTAGTTGAATTTTACGACACGCACGGGGAGAGATGCAGTGGGGATATTTCCTTACACACGTTGTTGTTGTAGATGTTGTTGTTGATTTGGTTTGGGGTAGGCTTTAGGCCTGCAAACTAATCCCACTTGGTTGGGGACCTTCGTGCAAAACCCCGCGATCTCCAACTACCCCAGCCAGCCTATGTCTTCCATGAGAGCCACAAGTCGACCGGGGTGTCTGCAGACACACGTTATCGAGTGCTTTTCCCACATATAACATTCACAGGGGTTCTTGTTTCATAGGAGATTCTAGAGGTGGCAGATAGTTTAAGAGTCTTAGCAGTGTCCCGCGTTCGTGTCCCTCCAGACTGGGGAGCTGGCGTCGCGGACGCACCTGCTGTACGTAGCGACCGACCGGAGCCTGCGCGACTGCGCGGCGCTGCCGCCCGCCCGCACCGACGCGCCCGTCCTCCAGGACTACCGCCGCAAGGCAGCCGCCGCGCACGCCGGCAAGTGTGAGTCCGCCATCTTGCTCCTCTAGCCGCGACAGTGGCGCCCAACAGGGAGCCGCCACAGGTGATTATACAAGGGGAACATCCTTCGATATGACTCTAACTAACTAAGATATCACTTAGATTGACTAGTGTTCTTGTAATTGTGTGTGTGTGTATTTTTCAGTGCAGCTGACATTTTGTGCAGCCCGCCCCCTGTCTTTGAAATCTGTAGTAATGATTTTTTGTAATTTTTAAGTGTCTTATCTCAGTCCCAAGACAGGAATTATCCGAGTACTATGAAATATAATTATTCTAAAGCAGTTTTCTGACTGCATAAGAGACAATTTCACCATCTTCGGCTTAAATGTAGCTGCCGGTTAACTCCTGTCAACTGTATGAGGGTTGGAATGCTCGTAGGAGCTGTTTAACGCGATCTCGCCGTCCCCTTTCCACCTCCGCACCACGCGCGCACTGGGCAGGGATTGCATCCCTACACGCTGGACTTACCGCGGATGCGTACGATCGGTTCTGCCAATCTTTCCTCACAGAACCGATAAACTCTAGAACGCTCTCCCAGCCCATATATTTCCCCCCAAGTACCGTTTCGGATCTTTCAAGGGGAGCGTGAATGGGCAGCTGTCAGGCCTGCATGGCAATTTGCAACCCCCGCATACGATCGAATGTCGATCATTAGATATAGGATGCGTCATCAACGTGGAGCCTCTAATCGTCTGCTCCGTGTCTTAGCGTAATAATTTGTAATCTGAAATCTTGAAGCAGATTTATAAAAGTTGACCCACTCTCTAACGGCCGGTCGTGTTCGCGTGAACAGCTAAGAAGAACGGCGCGGCGGTGACGCCGCCGGTGTCTGGCGTGCCGCTCGCCGCGAACGGCCGAGCGCGCGTGCTGATCTACACGCACGACATCGCCGAGCGGCAACAGATGGAGCCCGACTGGAAGGTGATCGCCAGCGATAAGGTCGGAGGTGAGCCATCCGCCATCTTGAAGAAGTGCGTAGCGATAGCACAGATTACTTAATAGTTACTTCGTAACAGATAAATCACTCCATAGAAAATGTTCCTACCTTCGGGCTATCGCTGCGTGCGAAAATGTACTTTAACGATCGAGTGTAAAGTGGTTATTGCTTTGCAGCTGCGCGCAGTTGCGTGGGCGAGCGTCTATGTATACTTCGCGCGGCTGACGAATTTTCACTGAAAAAGACCGCCGGCGGCCCGTCGGGCGGTAGGTAGTTAGCGCGCGCAAGTACATAGAGTGTGTGAGGCCTGGCGACAGGCCTCACACACTCTATGTACTTACGGGCCGCCGGCGGGCATAATTCAGTGAAAATTCGACAGTCGCGCGGAGCATGCCTACACGCGCGCCCACGCTACTGCGCGCAGCTGCAAAGCAATAATCACATTACACTCGATCGTTTAGGTACATTTTCGCACGCAGCGATTGGCGACGTGAAATAGGCTATTAAAGCTGTAGGTATGGAACTTTTTCTATGGAGAGATTTGTCTGTTACGAAGTAACTAGTAATCTGTGGTAGTGATAGCTTGCTCCGCATCACCGGAAGGGATTGAGCACAACGGCCTCATGTCAAGTGCGTCCAAAGCGTCGGCAGCTTTTTGTCGACAACAACAACAATAGTCGTCGCTAGTTCGACTAGTTTACTACGAAATAACTGTGCACAAAAAATAAGTGAATTAATATTAAAAAGACGAAAACAGTCAAAATAAACATTACGATATTAATAACCGTTATCTAAACAACCAGCGAAAGTGTTATCCCAAAGGAAAATAAACAAAAACATAAATAATCAGCAAAAACAAGTTAGTGCTTAGTGCAAAGGAGGCATGCATCTGAGACATTAGTTAAAACCATTTAACGGGCTTAGAAGTTGCATACGTAAATCTAAAGGTTAGTACTAAAATTTATCTCACTTTTAACGATAAAAATAAGCACAAAAAATTATAAAAACAAATAAATACATAAATATTACTACCTGCAAAATAATAACGCATAAGTGGCGCCATCTGGTCACCAAGAAACGTAATACAATGTAAGCGAACAGACTAAATATTCCAACACTTCAACAAAGTATCATTCAATACTCCATCACTATACGTTCATTACGACTCGCCACCAGATGTCGCACCAAGACTTATATCAAGAGATCTACACTTCATAGTATCGATCTATTTCGCCGCCCCAGTGTAAGCAAGCCGTAGCCCAGCGGTCAAGGCGTCTGGTCCGTAAGGCAAAGGACGCTGGTTCAAGCCTGCATGCAGAAAATTTATCTTATATTTTATTTTTCCGGTGTTATTTACCGCACATCAAAATGAGTAATTTATCAAGATATGTCATGACAAGATCAAAAACTGGCTCGATGCCAGAACTTACGAACAGTACTGAAAATGATAAAGTAAAAAGCCTACACACTACAATAAAACAACAAAATGTAATAATTAAAGAAAAGGAAGAAATAATAGAATCGTTAAAGAGTAAAATAGAACTATACACAGATATCAAGCTACAAGAACGGTTAACCCAGTTGGAAACCCAAACCAAAGAACAAAAAATTACTTTAGAAGAAAATCGAATAACAATTCTAAAAATGGAAGAAGAACTCGAACAAAACGGCATTGAATTCGAAAAATTATGTAAAACAAATAATTCACTCAAGGAAAACCTAGCAGAACTTCAAATTGAAAATGCTGATATTTTAGATCAACTTCAAACAGCCTAAAATGAAGCAGAAAAACACAAATTAGAGTATGAGGAAATAGAAAACACTAATGTACAGTTAATCACTCCACTAAAATTAAAACTTGTCAACCTCGAAAGAGAACACCTACTTCTACAGAATATGTACACCGGATCACAGAAACAGCCAAAAGATACCAAAATAATATCATATAATGAGCAAAGAAAAAAGAGTGACATTGAAAACAACCAAGAAAAAATTGAAAATTACGTCAAAACTATTATGAAATTAAAAAGAATATGTAAGCGATTAAGCAAAAATAATATGACCCTGCGCAAACAACTTGATGAAATTAAGAAAAATAAGAATATTGAAATACAGCTTTTACAAAACTTAAAAACCTGCAGCGATAACGTATCAAAATTGAACACATACAACAGCATTATTGAAGAAAATAACGGTAGCATGTATGGAACAAGAATTCATCAAGAAATCCCTGATGTTATCACAGCAAATAACGAACCAAAGAAGAAGGTAAACAAAAAGAAAAATATGATAATTAAAAAAGTAACAAACCCGGCAAAAACCATCAAAACATCTTCAAAATTCGGGAAGCAAACAGACACAATAGCATCTAAACAACTCAAAACAAGGAACATCCCAACAGGAGTAAAGTTACCAACAAAAGCAGAACAAAGTAAAGAAATAAAGACGAACACAACTAAAACAAAAATCGCAAAACTAGCTAAAACTACATCGATACCCACAAAAGGTAAAGAAGGAAAACAAAAGACAACAAGCGAGGACCCAAATAAAATAGATAGAATGCAGAACGATATAAATGAATTAGTTAGATGCACTAAGGACATTTACGAAATTGCAAATAAGCTAACAGGCAACGGAAACGAAGTTGGAACAAATACAGATTCAACACACAATTTGAAACGACATAATATACAATTTTTTTTTTTTTTTTTTTTTATTGAAACTGACACGGTTGGCTACATCACCTACAACATCCGTGATGTCAGCCCATAACACCGGGTGAACTTGGTGCCACGTCAGCGCTTCCCTTCGGTCGTGCCGGCTACACTGAACTGGACAGAAAACACAAACTATTTACATAGCCGTTTCGACCGACCTTTCATTCAGTGCGGTGGTACCAACCCGGACGGGTTAAACCCTACCACCTAGTAATATAAGAAGGGAGTCATATCCCTTAGTCGCCTTTTACGACATGCACGGGGAGAAATGCAGTGGGGTTATTCTTTTAATGTACCGGCCCCACACGGTACAAGAAAGGATTATGCCTGCATCTCTGGCCGAATCCTCACCAACAACGAACCAAGAATCCAAACCCCAACTGCTAATTCTCTCGGATTATCATGCAGCAGATATTCCCTACATCTTAGCCAAGAAAAGAAAAGGAGATTATGACGTGTTGTGTGACATAATTCAGTTTGCTCCTACCAAACGCGTTCTAGAAGGACTATCCAAGAAAACAGAAAACTTCAGTAAGGTAGACTGTGTAGTCATCATGTGTGGAGGTAGTGATTGTCAAGATTATCAAGAAAACAATGAACTAAATGTAGTCAGTGAAATTAAAGATGCGGCTGAAAAATTAAAACACACAAACATTATTGTTTGTACTGTGCCTCACAGTGTTGATATCGAAAAAGCCAACATAGCCTACAATAATTTCGTGTATAAATTAAACTTCGAAATTGTAAAAACTTTCAGTAACGTCGAAGGGTTGTATGTATTGGACATTAATAGAAATCTTATATCCACTGATTACGGAATAAATGGTGTATCACTTAAGCAGTCTGGAAAATACAAAATATCGAATAGTTTAAATTGTACTATCAGAGAGATCAACGAGAAGTATTATAATTCTAGAAATTGTTTTCACAACGACCAATATCAAGAAAACATAAGATGATCGAAAAAATTAGACATAACATAAACACAAATAAGCTATCGTTACTTCTTTTAAATATAAGAAGTCTTAGGAATAAAGTACTAGAGTTAGAAGAATTCTTGGATACACTATTGCATGATTACAACTGCAAACCGGATATAATTTGCCTCTGTGAAACATGGTTAGAGCCCCAGGAACATCAATATATTAGCATAAATGGATATACAGTAGTTGCTCATAATAGCAGAAAAATAAATAAAGGAGGTGGAACCATTGTATATATGAACAACCACTTGAAACACGAACATATAACTGAAATAGAATTAAATAATTATAATATAGAAAAACACATAGAAATGTCAGGTATAAAATTAAGAACAAAAAATTCAAACATAACCATAATATGTATTTATATGCCCAAATGGTGATTTTAATTTATTTATCCATATACTATCGAAATTATTGCATGATTTAGTATACACAAAAATAATAATGCTTGGAGATTATAACATAGACTTCCTAGATAAGAAAACAGCAAAATGTAAAAAAATACTGAAATTATGTAAAGAATTCAACTTTAATTATTTTGTAAATGAATCTACAAGAGAGACAGCAATGACGCAAAAATGTCTAGACAATATAATATCAAACATAGAGAAAGAACTCGCACTTACACAAGTGGTTACGATAGATATATCGGATCACGATGCAGTACTATTTAAAGTAAAAAATGAAAAACTATTGAATAATGAATCAGAACCGATTTGTTTTAAAAGAATGTATACCAAGAACAATTTAGAAAAATTCAAAAAAATTATAAGTAACATTGACTGGTCTGTAATAAATAATGAGAACAATCCTCGTACTGAATTTACACTATTCCATAACATTTTGAAGGACACCATTGAAATATGTTTTAAATTTAAAAGACATAAAAGAAAAAAAAGCAACCAGAAAAACTGGATTACTAAGGGTATTAAAGTATCTAGTAAAATAAAAAGAAATCTATAATTAACGCTAAAGAAAGTTGATTGCAATGTTTTAAGGGATAAATATAAGAAATACAACAAAATCCTAAAACGAGTACGAAATGAAGCAAAAATGAATACTAATAGAGATGAGATAATCCATTCTAATAACAAAATAAAAACAACTTGGAAAATAATAAAAAGAAAAACAAATAATAAAAACAAAACTAAAAAAATTGAAACAATTACATTGAAACAAAACAATAAATTAATAAATAATACGCATGAAATTGCAAATATTTTTAATGATTTTTATTCCACAATTGGTCACAAATCATGCAACAAAGCTACTAACGAAAAAGAATATACTTCTATGCTAAAAAAAATGAATATAAATAATGCAAACTCATTAGTTTTAAGACCTACAACCGAACAAGAAGTTTTTAAAATAATAAAAAACTTAAAGAAAAGTAATGCTATTGGTGAAGATGAAATTAATACTATGACTTTAAAAGAAATTGCAATCGAACTAGCTCGCCCACTGTCTGAAACAATAAATAAGAATCTAAGTGCAGGAATATTTCCAGATCAGCTTAAAGTGGCGAAAGTGATCCCAATTTTTAAAAAAGGAAATAAGTATGACATTGGTAACTATCGGCCAATTTCTTTGCTTTCTCCCATATCAAAAGTTTTTGAAAGGGTAATTTTTAATAGATTAATGTCGTATATGGAATCGAATAAATACTTGACAAATTGTCAATACGGATATCGGAAAAATAAGTCGACCGAGGAAGCTATAACCAAAATAAATAATGATATTATAAAACACCTAAACAGTGGAAAACACTGCGCAGGTGTCTTTTGTGATTTAAGTAAGGCGTTCGATTGTGTAAACCATAGCAAACTTATTCACAAATTAGAATATTATGGAATAAGAGGGGTACAATTACAATTATTTAAGGATTACCTAAGTAACAGAAAGCAGTATGTTGAAATTTCCTATATAAATGATAAAAATGAAAGTACTGTAGCAAAGTCGAAAGTACTAGACGTAACAATTGGTGTGCCACAGGGTTCTGTCCTGGGACCACTGTTATTTTTAATATTTATTAACCCTTTGGCTCTGGAAGCATTATTTATAAATCTTCCTTCGCCTACACCAGGTGGCGGCCGCGATCGGCGCCGGCGCATTACTCTCGAAAAAAAATCATTTTGGAAGATTTTTCCATAAAACTTCATGAACTAACATATGGATTGTATTTACAGATAAATATTCTAGCTATAAATGGCATTTTTTTATTTACATTACGTATTCTAGGTGACAAAATTATTTTGTAAAGTTGTTCTATGTGAAAATCGCGACCTCTCTCAGGTTTTTTTTTTTTATAAATTTATTAGACCGCGAATCGGTCATATAGTATTTTTATTATAAACACTAATAAATAACGGACCTAATCATACCTTTCTTGTGTATCAGCAGCCCCCCGTGTCGTTCACAATAAAATTTGTATGTGGAAATTTGTATGGTTTGTATTATTTGTATGGAGAAAACTAAGTCACAAAAATTGCTAATTTCTCGTAAATGTACTGCATACAAACACTATACGGCATATATTATTTCAACTACAGGAACTAAATGACACTTCTATCACCTCACTTTATCCAGAAAACAGATTTATATCGAGAAACAAGCCTCTAAAAACAGCCGAAATTGGTACCGAAAAGGAGGCATTTTCTTAGTATTTTTACGAAAAATTCAGATCAACTCAGCACAAACAAATGCACTCAATACATCCGCAATATAATGAAAAAGAGAAAAAACATCACTTATGGGTTCATCTGCACAAAAAAACACTCAGCAAACCCGAAAACAGAAGAGCAACGTACAACGCCCTCCTAATATAACCGCTGTCTTGATGACACTGACAGGGCGGTAAATCTGACATTTCTCTATGGGAGATGTTGGCCGCCTGAAAGGCTAAAGGATTCTACTATTTGAATTAATTACTGCCAGGTGCCACGGCTAAGTGAGATACAAGAATAAAATAATTTTGTTGGGGCCTCCCAACGAAACACGGAAAAAAAAGAAAGCGGCCGATATCGGCCGCTCCATTCGTAAAGGTATAATCTATAAAGCGGCCGATATCGGCCGCTCCATTGGCAAAAGGTTAATGATTTGCCAAATAATGTGTCTAATGATGTATACCTATTTGCAGATGATACGAGCGGTATTGTTGTCTCAAATGACAAAGATACATTAACTGATAAACTAGAATTATGTATAAAAGAACTTGGAAGATGGTTCACATGTAATAATTTAATGCTGAATAAGAACAAGTCAAAATATATTATTTAAAAAAAATCTAAACTATATGTAGAACCAGACACTAATAATTTAGAACTACTTAGATGTGAAACTGTTGATTTTCTAGGTATAACATTTGATTCATTAATGTCTTTTCATGCACAAATAGAAAAAATTGAGAATAAATTATCGAGAGCTTGCTACGCAATTAGATCCATTAGACACGACATTAATCAAAGCACACTTAGAACAGTATACTTCAGTTATATTGAATCCATTCTTCGGTATGGACTTGAAGTCTGGGGCAATAACGCCAATGTAAATCTAACATTATAAAATTACAAAAAAAAGCAATAAGAGTTATTTCTAATGCAAAATATGATGATACTTGTCGACCTTTATTTGTTAATTAAAAATAATGACTATTATATCACTATATATATATGTAACTTGCATTGGAGTTTATAAAAACAAAGATCAATTCGACACTGTTAGGGAGTTTGGATATAACTTGCGAAATAAAGATAATATTCGGCCACCAGGTCCTAAATGTGCGCTGTTCAAAAATTCACCGAATTATTTACCGATCAAATTATATAATAATTTAAATGATAATATTAAGAATTGCAACACAATTGTAGAATTTCAAAAAGAATTGAAAATTTATTTACTCAGTCGGCCTTTTTATAATTTAGAAGAATTTTTTAATAATTTTAATTGTAATTTGTAGTTGTTAATTGTCATTATAGTTTGTATTAACCCTTCGGCTCCCGCAAACCCCGCGCGGGGTTCATTTATCGTTCAACGGCTGGCTCCCGCAAACCCCGCGCGGGGTTCGGAGCGGCGCGGCGGCGCGCGGCTCACTATTAAATTAATCACTAATTCTACCAATTTTCGACCAAAGAACTGATTCCTGGTATCACTTCTTGGTTAAAAGTACTAGAACTATTATCAAACACATGGCAGGGCAACACTTCACCTTCACACAGAAAAGAATTTTTTTAAATGTCAAATAAAATAATGTCACTTTTGACAACGGACATTTCAGCTCACACTGAAATATATTGAAGTTGTACCGTATTTCGTGTACCCGTATTCGAGAGTACGTCTCATTATCTTTATTTAGAGGTATGACTCGTATAAGGAAATTATACAGTTTTGGTCAGAAAAAATCGAAAAAAAATGTCGAGTGTGTTTTGTTTTGCCTGGAGTTCAAAAAATCGGTCTGTGCTTCTAAATAAGTGAATCCTGAAGTGTTTGGTATCACTGAATGCGCAATTTCAGTACGCAGATTACAGATTACAGATTACTGATGGATCGTTCGACTGAGGCGGGATATTCGAATTTGTGCGGGAGCGCGCGCGCCAAAATTTTGCGTTTTTGCGCGCGGCGAAAAGGGCTGAGATTTTGTGGTCATGCGAATATTTATGCTGAGGGCCGAAGGGTTAAGTATTAAGAATGAAAGAAATGTTTAAATGATTATATTGTTAAAATTTTTAAAATCAATGTATGTAATAAGGTATGTAATCATGTGTTTGTATAGTTATTATAACACTTTAATTAAATTTATGTAAAGAGTGAATGTACAGCTCCTGTGAGCTCTTAAACATTTAAATAAATAAATAAATAGTGCGTAGCGATGTATGCGTTGGTTGGATTGCTTTATGGTGCGTACTCACCGGGAGCATTCGCACTGCGAACTAAAATTCGCACAGCGAAAAATAATTCGCGCTGCCAGTCTTCTTCGTAAATAATAGGTATTTATTTCATAAAAAACTAACAAAATATAAAAACTGCCTTCAAAAATGTATGAAATAAAAAAATCAAAACCTAGAGTTGAAGGCGGTGGGTGATTTTTGCTTGCTTTAAGCACCGCCTTCAACTCTAGGGTTCGATTTTTTTTATTTCATACATTTTTGAAGGCGGTTTTTATATTTTGTTAAATAGTTTTTTATTTCACAGTTTTTTTAGTAATTTTTTGCTATTAATGTACTCGGCGCCTAGCTTTCCAATCTGATCTTGACCAAATTGATATTGCACCACACGGGAAGCACCAGCTTTCAAATAAAAAAAGAATTTTCAAAATCAGTTCACCCAGTCGAAAGTTATGAGGGGACAAACATAAAAAAAAAACAGTCGAAATGAGGACCTCCACCTTTTTACGAAGTCGGTTAAAAAGAATATGTATACCTATTATTTTTTTTACTAATAAGACTGAAAAAAATTTGGGTATCAAGGGGTGAGACTATTTCGCAGTGCGAAATTTTGTTTGCATTGCGAAGTTTGTGAAGTTAATGCTCCCGGTGAGTACCTCTCAGTGAGTACGCTCCTTTAGAGAGTTAAACTCTCATGAACATTGTCTGTAACTATTGACGAGGTATGTCAGCTTCCATTAGTGCAAACTACAAGTTTAATATTTTCAACACGTATAGGAACATAACAATATAATGAAATATCTTACATTAGATTAGATTAGATAGATACTACGAAATAGAAAATTAGTTATTGACGATAATTTGAACGTGGATCTCTCACATTAGCTGCCAACGACTACGTAACTGATATGGGTTTTGTCAGAGCCAACTGTCATTGGTCTCCCTCTACGGAGACCAAGCCATGTTGCATCGTCATAGCCCCAGTGCGACGTTGCTATCGCTTACTCGCTCTCGCTTGCCTACCTGTGACAGGAGTGCGAGAGAAACACGAAGATTGCGACGGTCGCCCGATGAAGGGTGAGCGATTTCATGTTTCTCTCTCGCTCCTGTCATCGGTAGGCAAGCGAGAGCGAGTAAGTGATAGCAACGTCGCACTGGGGCTATGACGATGCAGCATGGCTTGTCTCCGTGGAGGGAGACAATGACAGCTGGCTCTGGTTTTGTGGTTGTTAAACATAATGGTGATGGCGCCCCAAGCGCTTCCCCTATCACAAATGTAACTGTACACGTTGGCAATGTTGTTGCAGAGAACACGTACCTGTCGCTGTGCGTGCTGGGCGGGCCGCTGGTGCAGGTGTCTGTGTGCGCGCGCGCGT
Organism: Nematopogon swammerdamellus; assembly: GCA_946902875.1. Lineage (NCBI taxonomy): Eukaryota > Metazoa > Arthropoda > Insecta > Lepidoptera > Adelidae > Nematopogon > Nematopogon swammerdamellus. Next base: position 1,204,643 of record OX336357.1, on the reverse strand, counting down.
GCGAGACGCCGCTGCCGTCGCCGGCGCCGCTTGCGCACGCGCCGCCCGAGTGCAGCGACGGCGGCATCGCGCACATGGAGCAGCCGCGCTGCGCGCACGGCACCGTCGTCTACCACGACACTATCGTCGTCTGCGGTCAGTAGAACTGTTGCAATACTCTGCTCTGGCGCTGCTCTGTGGAACTGGCATCCCTTATTCCCTGCCACCCGTCCTATCTACGCGTGACTCGTCGCAGAGAGATTTGGCACCCTTTTATTGTTAATGTCAACAGAACCCATCGGTTCTCTAAATCGTTTCTTTGTCGCACCGTTAGGATGTGGAACTGTCTTCCGCCGAGTGTATTTCCCGAATCCTTTAACCTGGGTGTCTTCAAACGTCGTATTAACAGGCTAGACAGCCTAGCAACAGTCCGCAAATCTGCTGGCATGGCACCTAACTGAGCGTGGTTTCGCGAGGAGAGGTGATTTTGGCTCTGTCGAATGCACCATTGGTCTTTCGGCACAGCCACCCATGTTGGTTTACATAAAAAAAATACAATTGTGGTGAATCTTACAATTTTAGTCTGTGACGAACTTACTGTTGCAGTCTGCGGTGAGTCCCATTGTTGTAGCGTGTGCCGAATCTGTTTTGTATTATGTACCGAGTAAACTGTTATAGTTTGCGCTGAATCTCTCTCTTTCATAGACTATGGTTAGTTACACTGTTATATTCTGTGGTGAGTCTTACTGTTGTAGTTTGTGAGTCGCACTGTTATAGTCTCTGATTAGTCTCATTGTCATAGTCTGGTTAGCATTATTGTTGTAGTCTGCGGTGAATCTAACGGATGTATTCTGTGTCAAATCTAACTGTTCTAGTTTATGGTGTATCTCGCATGTCGTGCTCTGTGGCGAGTCTCATCGTCATAGTCTGTCGATGGAACCCCTTCTGGTGAATTCTGTGAAATTATACACGGTGAACAAAAAACCTGTCGAACACCCGAAGGCAGGAAGTACAGTTTCAGATACTGAATCGGATAGGCTAGTTTTTTTTTTATTCAGACAACATTTTTCAATAAAAAAATAGAATTAGTATCACGACCTTTTACTTCTAATGCAAAATTCTCTAGGCGGCGCGCGCGCGACACAAAGCGCCCGCCGCCCCGCCTCGCCGTCAGTGTCATAAATTATCTTGAGGCCGCATTGAATGAAGTGAAGGCAGACAGCATGTTCTTATGTCTTTAGTGAATTCTTTGTAAAATAATTAGCCGATTTTAATATTTTTTTTGTCTTCTGTACTGAAAATGAAGTCGGTAAGTGCTTTGAGGTCAGTTAGTGTGCAACAAACTATTATTTTGTATACCTAATAAGTTTTAGAATATTACCTACGTAGGTACCTAGAAAACTGATATCACGTGCTTAAGACATATGGTAGTAGGGTTTAACTTCACATCACTGTTATGATGGCATGCAGTTATAATTTAGTTATTTAAAGACATCTTGATACTTAAATGAATAATTGAAGAAGGGCATATTTTGATATAAATTTCGAAAAAAAAATTGCCTATCCGATTCAGTATCTGAAACTGTACTTCCTGCCTTCGGGTGTTCGACAGGTTTTTTGTTCACCGTGTATAAGGATTATGTGTATCAGATACTGATCACGTTCCCCATACCTATTTTTTTTTTCGGATATCAAATACCTACCCATCCTACTAAAATAATAGTTTATTGAACAATTATTTCATAGCATGGGTAGGTATTTGATATCGAAAAAAAAAATTGGTATGGGGAACGTGATCAATCAGTATCTGATACACATACACCCCTTAGCGTAAAGTTACCTACTAATGAAATACCGTATATATTAGATTATTGAGAGATGTATGGAATGTGTTGTGTGGTGCGGTCAGGTGGCTACGACCGCGTGGAGTGCCTCAAGTCGTGCGAGCGCTACGACGCGGCGCGCAACGTCTGGACTCCCCTACCGGACATGAGGCAGGCGCGCGGCCGGTTTAACATCGCCAAGGTAAAAGCGTTCTTCTAATTCTTGTGTTGTTTATTTGTGTTTGAAAACGCTGGTGTACGTCGTGGTCTCTCACGTTTATGATTTTTTTTTAATAAAGTGATCCCTCCGCTGAAGCACCGAAGGTCGATACTATAAGGTGTTTCGTTAGTCATGTCAAAAATTTCGGGAGGGTTACATACACACTCAAATAAACACGTTACGCAAAAAAATATATATATGTTTTTATTAGCATTACTTTTCGAGAAATTTAACAAAACATGTTTGCTACCTAAACATTAACCTGTGTGTAACAGTAGATAAGTTGCATTGTACGGGGTCAATGACCGTACTATGTTCAAACGCAGAAGAGCTGTTTATTTTATTTTTTTGTTAGGAGAAAAAATGATCCTATAAACATGTTTTTTTTTGCGTAAAGTGTTTGTTTGGGTGCCTATGTAACCCTCCCGAAGTTAATGACATGACTAACGAAACACCTTATATAGTCGACAGAGTCAAATTCCTCTCACCTCGCGAAATATGTGGACTGGGCTGTCTAAGCCTGTTAATACACCATTTAAAGACCCCCTGAGACTATACTCTTGTAACTGAAGTAGGCGAAAAGAACTGCAATTGATCCTCTGAGCGTTGAGCATCCTTGCAAAAAACTGACATTGATCCTCTGAATGTTGAGCATCCTTGCAAAAAACTGACATTGATCCTCTGAGCGTTGAGCATCCTTGCAAAAAACTGGCATTGATCCTCTGAGCGTTGAGCATCCTTGCAAAAAACTGACATTGATCCTCTGAGCGTTCCGCATCCTTGCAAAAAACTGACATTGATCCTCTGAATGTTGAGCATCCTTGCAAAAAACTGACATTGATCCTCTGAATGTTGAGCATCCTTGCAAAAAACTGACATTGATCCTCTGAGCGTTGAGCATCCTTGCAAAAAACTGGCATTGATCCTCTGAGCGTTGAGCATCCTTGCAAAAAACTGACATTGATCCTCTGAGCGTTCCGCATCCTTGCAAAAACTGACATTGATCCTCTGAGCGTTGAGCATCCTTGCAAAAAACTGACATAGATCCTCTGAACGTTGAGCATCCTTGCAAAAAACTGACATTGATCCTCTGAGCGTTGAGCATCCTTGCAAAAAACTGACATTGATCCTCTGAGCGTTGAGCATCCTTGCACAAATGTGACCAGACAGAGCCATCTCTCTCTTACGCCAGTGTTTACCGCAGGCATGTCGCAAGAGAGAGAAAGATGCACTTTGCACATCATATTTGTGCAAGGGAAGTACCTAAACCTCAAAAGGTCAGGGTCCCATTTTTTGTCAGGCTCACATGCTCTGGCTGGAGACTGGTCGAGCTTACTGATGGAGTTTACAGGTCAATTGTATGCTGTTTACAGGTTGGCAACAAGATCTTCGCGGTGGGCGGGAGCGACGGGCACGTGGAGCTGGACAGCGTGGAGATGCTGGAGCTGCCGGCGGGCGGGGCGGGCGACGTGGTCGACGGCAGGTCGATGAGCACGTCGGTGGAGTCGGTGGGCGGCTCGGAGGGCTCCTGCGGCGAGGAGGAGCGCAGCGACGGCGAGCAGAGGCACAACGGGCACAGCGACGCCGGCGCGCAGGTATAGTTGTGCACGTGTCCTAGTAGAGCGACGGGCACGTGGAGCTGGACAGCGTGGAGATGCTGGAGCTGCCGGCGGGCGGGGTGGGCGACGTGGTCGACGGCAGGTCGATGAGCACGTCGGTGGAGTCGGTGGGCGGCTCGGAGGGCTCCTGCGGCGAGGAGGAGCGCAGCGACGGCGAGCAGAGGCACAACGGGCACAGCGACGCCGGCGCGCAGGTATAGTTGTGCACGTGTCCTAGTAGAGCGACGGGCACGTGGAGCTGGACAGCGTGGAGATGCTGGAGCTGCCGGCGGGCGGGGTGGGCGACGTGGTCGACGGCAGGTCGATGAGCACGTCGGTGGAGTCGGTGGGCGGCTCGGAGGGCTCCTGCGGCGAGGAGGAGCGCAGCGACGGCGAGCAGAGGCACAACGGGCACAGCGACGCCGGCGCGCAGGTATAGTTGTATACGCCCCGGCACGTAACTTGGCCTCTGTGCGAGCGGGACAGCGTTATACCAACGATCGCATGCGTATAACGCTGTCCCTCTCGCACAGAGGCCAAGTTACGTGCCGGGCGTTTACAGGGTCCTAGTTAAAACTGTGGAGCGGAGTTTTAAAATTTTGTCCCGTAGATTTTCGCAAAGTTAAAAGTACCATGAGTGTGATCCTTTAAAGCAAAGCAAGCTAAAGCAAAGCAAGCTAAAGCAAAGCGAGCTAAAGCAAAGCAAGCTAAAGCAAAGCAAGCTAAGCTAAAGCAAGCTAAAGCAAAAACTAAAGTGTTGGCCGTAACAAAAACCATAGATAATAAAATTTAAATGTTTTTATGATCGGCAGCCGTCTGAGAAGATCCCGAGCGACGTGGATAAGAGGAAGAAGGCGTGGTCGAAGAAGGCGCGTCTGCCGCTGGCGCGGTCGCACGCGGCCGTGTGCGGGTTCGAGGCGGGCGGCGCGTGCGAGGAGCGCGTGTACTGCGTGGGCGGCTGGACCGGCCAGGTTGGCGTGAGGGACTGCCACGTGTACGACGTGCAGCGAGACGAGTGGTCCGCTATGGCGTCGCTCAATACAGGTAACTTTTATTTTTAGTTACACTGTGCAATTAGCGTTTTTCCATAACCGGTTCAGATTTTTTAAACCTAGTAACGTTGGCTATTCAAAAATTTATCTACTGGAGTCTGTCTGTGATGGGAGGAAGAAAAATCTGTCAAAACAAAACAAAATTGTATTTCTTATCACTGTAAGCCATATTGTCTCCTTCATGGAGGCAACCAAACAGCCAATAAACATTAAGGAAACAGAATCATGAAAAGTGCGGGCCTTAATGCGCTGCCCCGTGGTGCACAATATTGGAATTTTGTTTCTTCTATTTTAAAATTTCTTTGTTATTACTTCCCGTGTTTGAGCTATATTGGAGCTCTTAAACGTTTCTAGTTAGTAGTCTGTTATACATATCTAGTCGAACTTTTTGAATAATATTGGAAGTAGAGCTCTATCGAATGCCTTTGCCAAATCTACTCGGACTCGGAATGCAGTACTGTTTGAATGCAGGTCGGCATCAAGCTGGTGCATGTGTGTGGGCGGGCTGGCTGTGGGTGCTGGGCGGCTGCGACGCTTGGCACTGCCTCGCCTCCACCGAGCGGCACGCGCTCGCTCCCGAAGAGGACTCGCACGATACTGGCGCTTGGCACACCGGTACGTACGATGACTTATGCTGTGATAGTATGTTTGTGTAACTATGTTGAAAATTTTATGTGTTCTGCTATAGCTGTCGGGAAAGTGTGTCAGAACAGGATAGGTAGAATGGGTGTGGGCTGCTCTAAATATTAACAAAAAATATAATGGTGAGCTCAATCAAAATTATAACAAGTGTGGACTGATGTATGGATTGTATTGTATTGTATTGTTGTATTGTTTATTGATCATTCATATGGCAGTTAGACTGCGCTCGAACTTGTCACAATTTGTTCTATCCGGTTCGATTACACCCACGAAGAAGAACCGACAAGAAACTTCGCAAGGTATTTTTTTAAACATATTTTTACAAGTATTTAGTGACTAGCCACATAATAACACCGCCCATAGTCTACCTAAAACACAGCTTGAGAGCAAGATTAACAATTTTGCTGAGACTTATTAATTAAGTGAATCAGGTGTAAAGAGCATTTGTCAAACTTTGATACGTAATTTGTATCAACATAATTATGTTAGCATATTAAACTACAATGTAGGATAATTTTATAGTCAAAAATAAAAAATAAAAATATATGAATGTTTAAGATTTAACATTAATTTGAATGCTCGCTAAACCTGTTATAAACTTCCTGTTATAAACTGTGCTAAACCTCCCTGCTGATTTATCTAAAGTAGCTCGTGCTTGTGTGATGAACAGGTCCGCCGCTGACGACGGCGCGGCGCAGCGTCGCGGCGGTGGTGTGGCGCGGGCGGCTGGTGGCGGTGGGCGGCTCAGACGGCGCGGCGTCGCTGCGCTCGGTGGACCTGCTCGCGAGCCCGGACGGCGCGTGGGCGGCCGGGCCGGCGCTGCGGGAGCCGCGCGCCGCGCTCGGCGCCGCCGTCGTCGGCGACCGACTGTACGCTGTCGGCGGATTCTCCGGTTTGTACTGCACTTTTTTTTTTATGAAAACTGACATGGTTGGCTTTTTTTTTTTATGTAATCCGGTATGAGTGGCTGAGTCAGAGGGGCCAAAGCGCATGCTCTGACTAGACAATATCACTTCCGAGAAGGTGGTGTTCCGAACGGTGAAGCAGCAGGTGTAGGTATGCACGTAAATTTTTTCGTCAGAAAAAACTCATTGGTACACGCCGACCGGATTCGAACCGCGGACCTCTCGCATGAGAAGCCGATGCCCAAACCACTCGGCCACTCGCCGCCTTTGACATGGTTGGCTACATCGTCTGCTAAACCCGTGATGTTATCCAGTCGGTCAGTCGTTCCTTTGGTCGTGCCGGCTACACTGAACTGGACGAAATACACTAGTTGCATAGCCGCTTTGACCGACCTTTCACTCGTGTGGTGGTACGGATCCGGTCGATATGACAGGAATATTGTGTGTTGTGCAGGTAAACTGTTCCTATCGTCGATGGAGTGCCTGTCTGAGCCGGACGGCGAGTGGACCACGCTGCTCGCGCCGCACACGCTGCGCTCGCTCTCCTTGCCGCCGCAGCTCTGCCGGCCGATACCCGCGGAGCATCATCAGGTATAGTCCGCTAAATTCGAACAAAAAACATTTTTATATTTCAAGTCCCAGAACTCATAGTACATTTCGAAATAGCGTTCGAAAGAGTTCCACTGCCTAATGTCTATATTATTAAAACATTTTGAACTAATACGTATAACAGACTGCTAAGTGAAAATGTTTAAGAGCTACGTTGTAGGCCAAATATGGGAATTGAAAATATACACAAAATTAAAGGAACAAATAAAAATACATTATGGTGTGCTACAGGGTGGGGCACTTGGGCCAATGTTTTTCTTGATTATGCTTTATTTCTGTTTTCTGTCAATAATATTGCAATAAGAATAGGAACTAACTATTTTACAGAGATTGTAAAGATGATGAACTAATAAAACACATTTGCTCCAGGAGGAAGACGAGAAGCTGCGGGAAGTGCGCGAGATGCTGGAGACGGCCGGGGTGGCCCCCGCCCCCGCTCCCCGCGTCGCGTAGTCTCCTCCCCATCGTCGGCCACCTTACATCCACCATCCGCCACGTCATCGGCCACCACCCGCCACCAACCGTCGCCGCCGCGACGCTAGCGACTAGTTTAGCTTTACTGTACTTTTATATTTTAACATATAGGTACGTACATGCATCTTTACTATCGTATTTATTATCCTTTCCACAGTTCTAAAAGGCTCGCAAGATGGCCGCGTTGTGCACCACGCCTCACCCACTACCACCGATCTTAGCCGGTCGACTGCGCTGCTAAGTTCAGATTCTTTACGTCCGTGACGTTGTCGGTACACACACTCAACTCTCGAGTTTAGTTTCTGTTCTCCAAAGCCTGGGTTTCCTAGGGTAGTGTTGCCGCTATATGACAGTCGGCGAATAATGTTAAACGTTGTCTAGAGAGCGTTGTTTGACACCATAACGTTATATAGCAGTGCCGCCGCACCGTATCGGTGTCATCATTCACTGCAACACTATTCTAGGAAATTGTAGCTTAAGCCGACTGCACCGCACCGTGTAGTATGTCAGACGAGCCGTGCCGTCGACAATTTGTTAGTGATTGTGACATTTAGGTCGAACAAATCACTTATTTCTTGATGGGCTATGTAGAAACTAATTCGAAACTAAATCCACAACGGTTGTATTCTCAATGGAGATTATCCAGAAGCATTTATGCACAGTATTACACCTTGATACAGGTGGTAGTATTGGAAAAGGAATTATTCCAAATTGTTTTCATTAAAAAGAATTATAGGTCCAACATTTTTAAATTTCACACAAAAAATCGGATGTCGGTGAAATAAAAAAAGTGCCACCATTTATATCCCGGGTCCCGTGATGAATAATCATAAAATAAATTTTAAAAGGTGAAATGCAATAAATACGCTTAGAACAAATGTTTAAAAATCTTGCGGAAAGTTTACAACAAAACAGTATCACAATAAAGCTATCATAATGTTTATAATGTAAGTTAAATTTTAAGTTTTAAAATAAGGGAGCCTCATACAAATTTTCTGTGCATTATTCGGTGGAGTTTTGGTCAAAAATACATTTTGGAGCATACATGATGTTCGGATGATGATTTGAGCAATTGACTGGAAGAAATCTCTTTCAGGGATAAGTCTGCCTCTCCACTGCATGTCCACTTGTATTCTATGCAAAATGTTTGTTGGGCAATAAATAATTTCAATCTAAGGTACTTATTTATTAGCTGCAAATATTTTGGTATGTAACCCACACATACCAGCCGCACGATGGACGCTCCCCGGCCAGTAGACTCAATGGCCTTAAAAATCAGCTGTTTAGGTACCTAGTGGCACGCTTTGATTGTGTTAGAACAAGACACAATTTTGTAAAATTTCTCAAAAACGAATGCTACAATTTTGAGTGAAATGTTAATTTTGGCGGGTATGTAGTCCTACCAGAATATTAGCAGCTGATAAATAGGCATCCTATATAGTTATTAACATTTAAAACCACTATACAACAAAAATAAAATAAACAACCAGTGAATGTAGATATTATGAACGCACCAGCTTCAGCTGCTTGTTCCTCTAAATACATAACGCAAGCCTTTGCTTGCGTTACGCAAGCCTTTTCGGGTGGCTGGAGTAACACCACCCGAGCGCCAACGTACAACGGACCGTCTTGAGGTCTCAGTGCGGAGAATGGCCCACCCGTCTTCCCAAGAGGCTGGGCAGGAAACAACAACAGCAACAACGCAAGCCTTTCAAGAGCTACGAAAACTTAAATTTTCGTGAAAAAAAAAATATGTGGATGCCTACAACAAATTGACCATGGGATTAATCTTGACAAAATTTCCTACAAAATGGTCTAGCAATTTGTTTTACATTATGTGCAGTCGGTCTGTAATGGTAATGAAGGTGCAAAGGTGATTCTCCCAGTGAACTTGCTCGATCAGCTCATCTGTGTATTCCAGCGGGACGGGGTTCTGTTCCCGCCAGTAATCGTGCATTTTAAAAGCAATAAATGGCTTGCCTTAGGTTTCTGCATTTTTTTTGGATGTCAAAAATTTTACTTGAAAGTTGAAAGATATTGCTACATATTATAAACAGTATAATATGAGGCGTATTTAGGTGTTTGTATTAAGTATTTTCGTATTAGGGATCATTATTGATATAATATTGAATGAAATACCTCAGTGTCGATGTTGTGTCGTATCTAACTGCGAGCGAGGTAGCGCGCGGCTGCATATGAGTTTTCCCGATTGTGTTTATTTCTTGGCCGGGATCAACGAGGCCGAGAGAGCTGTAGTGAAATTTGAAAGATATGAAATTTTAAAATCTTTTTATGTGTATATTGTGCATGGTGAGTTTATACTTCGAGACGAAGCCTTCCTTGAATAAAGACAATCTTTTTAGACAAATATGCTTTTACTTATATCATTTTAGTTTATTTTTTAATTATATTCTCATCGTGTCCCAGTTTCATGAGTACTTGCATAATTATAAAAGGTTATATTCATTTAACTCTTTTTAACTATAAAAAGTGTAATAGTGATATTAGTTTGTATGTCATTAATTATAAGCCCATGTAATTTAGAAATGGATCGGATAAATTTGTAATCAGTGAGGAGAATAACAGTTGAGCGTGAAAATTTTAAATGTAAACCGTTTCAACCAACGTACTACTGCCACAGTCTGTACCTTATTTTCAAAGATTTTTTAAATTGAATAATTAAAAACTTTCATATCGAGATGAACTTTTTTCTGATGATTTGAAAATGGTCAACACCTTTTAACTCTGTTTAGAAAACATGAAATTATTCCATTTTCAACGAGATAACACTTTGAGGGCCCCCACAGCCCCGGTATTATATTCATTATTTACTTTTTTAAGCATTAAATTAAGCTCTTAATATTATATTTCTCCATATTTGTTTTAACTTGGTAAAATTGTAAAAAAAAAATCACAAATACACAATTAAAATAAAATATAAAATTTTACCAAAATTGTTTCATTTTATTATATAGATTGTTGGCTCATATAGCAAACAATGCACTGTACTGTGAGTAGTGAGTGCATTGTTGATGTTATGAACTGCGAGGAAAGAATGTGATTTTAACCAGGTGCGGAGTAGAAAGTGTGGCCCCCAATGTCTTGTCTCGTTGAGTACAGAATAGCAAAGGGTTCCCTCAGCTTGACGAATGTTTGTGTCGACGCAGCGTCCGACCGTCCCGCGGACGGACGGACGACGAGCTCTCGTCGGTGTCGGCTGTGTGTTGTGAAGAGTTAGTTAAGAATAATGATGTTGGAACTACGCATAGTTTAATAAAGCATTTGTAATATTGTACGAATTCAACTGTAATACACAGATCTATTTAGAACAGTGTTGTTTTATTCGAAACCCTTCAGTAATTTATTAAGCACTATGTTCTGCCACGAATAAGTATAAAGAAGGGCCGGAACACATAACCGCGTTGCGGCGCCGCGCCGCTAAAATCGTCAGTGGCCTTCATAATAAGTCTAACAAATAAGCAACGCAAACTGCCGATTTTAGCGTTGCGGCGTCGCAACGCGGTTATGTGTCTCGGCCCGAAATGTGACTTGAGAGTAGAATTTAATATAAAAACACCCAAACTATACAAAAACAGAGGTTGTTTTTTTTATGGAAACTGACGGTTGGCTACATCATCAACAACATCCGTGATTCAGCCCAGATAAATCATCTTTGGTCGACCATGTTAGAACATAATAAGTAGTTACATCACAGTTACATAATAAAAGATATGCAGTTAGCGATCTCGCTCGTCCCCGGTATGGTTCCCGTGACGACGCGACGGCCGCGTTGCCCCTCTGTATCCCCAGACTAACTCTGGCGTTTATGCGAGAGGCAACACTGGCTTCCAGTAGCGGCCGCCATCCTGGAAGTCTGAAATCCACCTCGAGGACGTACGCCTTGACTTCCTCCGACAATGTGCCAAAAAAAGGATAAAAAGAAATTAATAAAATATCATTCCTCACGATACTGGCATTGCCTGGTTCAGTATGCCTAGTCCCAGTTTTCACTTTACTCAATACCGATCGAATTGCGTATTTCAATGTATGGAGATTACTAGTGGCGCGGCGGTGAGCGTATTTTGAACTAAAACACGCGAGTCCGAGTTGTGGATTGACGTTTGGTATCGAAAACGTGGCGACTGCGTTTACGCCAGTTTACGCCGGTTGCGCGTTTTCATACAAAGTTCGTAGTCCGAGTTGACTTTTGACAGATGGTAAAGTAAAAAGTCGATCCGTTTTGCGTTTACGTTGTCACTTGACAATTGTGTGGTGAGAACTAAGTGAGAGCGTGTTTTTTTGCTAGAATTTGTTTTATTTTTTGGAAAAGAAGACTGAGTTGTGAGAATGGCTCGATTCTTCTTGGGTGGAAGGCTGTTGGCGTTGGAACGAGAGCGGCAGGAGCGCAACACGCGGGCCCAGCAACGTGTGTTGGCGAGGGAACTCCTAAATCCCTTGGACATCTCGGATGCTGAATTTCAGCTCCGGTATCGGAGGAATAATTCAATAAGGAATCATTCGCGTTTTTACGCGACGAGTTGCTCCAGCACACCAACCTTAAGTCGTCTCAGAGGATAAGCGTGGAGATGAAGGTATCCTACTGTCCAAATTTTATTATGTCTTTTGTGTCAAACCAGCTGAGCCTGCAGCTCCGCTCGCGTGTTTTTTTTTTGTCAGAAATCTTCCCCGGCTTCCCCACAACAACCCACCAAAGTTTCATCGTAATCGGTCGAGCCGTTCTCAAGTGTTGCTCCGTCATACATGTGGCAATTGATTTTTATAAATACCTATAGATTGGGGGTTATATTGGATCTTCTTGCATGCACTTATCCTATCTTACTTGTAGTGAAAACCTGTTTTAGGTTCCGTACCCCGTAAGGAAACCTATTACTAAGCCTACGCCATCCGTCTGTCCGTCCGTCCGTCCAAGGCTGTATCTTTTGAACCTAGCTAGCTGGTTGATTTTTTTTCAGAATATGTGTTATTATGGCGGATATAACAACAAATATATAGTTGTCTCTGCCTACCCCACCGGGAAACAGGTGTGACACTATGGTATGTATGTATGTAGGTATAACAAAAAATAATAAAAAAAGGAAAAGTTAAAAATTATGAGGGGTCCCTTGAAGTATATTGTTATGTGGAGTATGGTAGTAACATTATGAACTTATTTTTTGCAGCTGCTGTGTGCGCTATTCTTCTTTGCGACCGGTTCATACCAGCGTATTGTGGGTGTGAGCAAACAATTGTCACAAAAAAGTGCCAGCCGGTACATAGCGCAGGTGGTGGATGCCCTCAACAATCCGGAAATCTTGAGGAGATTTTATTGTATATTTCCTTCCACTGCAGCGTTTCGCAACATCGTGAAAGAAAAGTAAGTAAATGAACAGTTTTATAAATAACGAGTAAGCCCGCGGCATTGTAGTAGTAAATATATTCTCTCTCTCTTCCTCCCTCCCTCTTAAGGGATGAATTTTCAAAAAGCTATGTTTTCTAATTCAGTATGTATTTCAGATTCTATCGCATGCAATAATGCAAAATACAATAAAAAAAACAAAATATTATGATATAAATATATCTTAGCTTAATAGATTAGATTTCATCAATAAAAAAACTATAATTATAATTTTTTTTATGTAATCCGATATGGGTGACTGAGTCGGAGGGGCCAAAGCGCATGCTCGGACCAGCCAATATCACCTCCGAGAAGGTAGGTGCCTTACCGGAGACTTCCCTGGATTGCTGGCTTCACTGGACTAGAGGAGAACACAACCGAGGCTGCATGCGGCCATCTTACATCCAGTACGGTGGTACCGTCCCAGTCGGCTACAATTTGAGCCTACCACCTAGTAAGGGGCAAGGGAAGGAAGGAAGGTGTGGATCTAAGCTTGCGATGGCTTCACCGAACATATCCGGGCCCATCGGCAGTAGAGGAGGGTATTAATCGAGGCCGGGACTAGCGAGTGGCCTACAGTTTTTCACCGGTTCCGAACGGTGAAGCAGCAGGTGTAGGTATGCACGTAAATTTTTTCGTCAGAAGAACCTCATTGGTACACGCTGACCGGATTCGAACCGCGGACCTCTCGCATGAGAAGCTGATGCCCAAACCACTAGACCAACCGCCGCTTTATAGCAGTGTTTCTAATGATAATTTTTTTCAGATATGCGATAGTGGTTACAAAATGTTATCAGTCAACCCGAGGTATGGAGGAGCAACACATGACGTATTAATATGGAAAATAACGCTACAAATATGTATATGCAGTCACTACACGACAACAATGAGCATGTATGGCTTTTAGGTAAGAATCAAATACAATAATATAAAATATAAATTCTTTATTCATCAATCATCATATAAAATTAGGTAATTGTTTAAATAGAAAAACTTATATCTATAGTCCACATTCATTATCATTATGCACACTTAAGGGTACCAACAAACAGTTCATGATAATTAAAAGGTCATAATTGTTTTGTAGTAAACATATTTTCAGATTTATATTCCCATAGGGCACAGTAACGGATCATGCCAAGCTAAATTGGTTTGCATTTTGGATAAATTATATAAAATGTACGAATGAGATGTGAAGTAGGCACCATGAAATATAACTTATCGAAAATTAAAACCAATTTGGCTTTGCATGACCCTTGACTGTGTCTCTAAGGGATATAAAAATCTGAAAATTTGTTTGTATAAAACTTATGAGCTTTTAAAATCATAAATGCTACGTGGGTAAATGCGCTCGTAACAACAATCCCTACCACTGTTCGTAGTTCCGTTTCCTATAAAATGTATATTGTTTCAGGGGACTCAGGGTATCCACTTAGAGCTTGGATGATGACACCGGTGCTAGACGCTGCCGATGGTTCTGCCGAAGAATGTTACAATGTGATGCACAGAAAAGCCAGGGTCGTCATTGAAAATACTTTTGGGCGTTTGAAGAACCGGTGGCGCTGCCTCATCATAAAGGACAGAACTCTGCACCCCAAACCGCAGAAATGTGCAAAAATTCTTACGGCGTGTTGTGTTTTGCACAACATTGCATTAAAATTTGGCCTGCAGGATCCGGAAGAAGACCCTGAGGTTCAAGAAATAAGATTTCGGCGACACAAAATTGTTCATGATCAAGGTATTCGGCGAGAGCTGGCTATGGGGAGGGCCGTGCAAAATCAACTCATGAGAAGGCTTCGCGGTTAGATTTAACCTAATCGCGCACAGAGTAATGTGTCTGCCTATATAATAAAAACTTTTTAATTTTATTTTGACTTTATTTCTTTGTGTGCACTGTGTCACAAAAGCTTATGTGTCACGTACCTTAGGATCAAAAAATATAAATTTTACTTGTCTGAGTGTAGCTTACCTACCTAAGATTTCTATCAACTTGGCTAGATATAAATTTTTATAAAAACCTTACCATAAATGTTTTTATTGATTATTAATCTTCGCAATGAATACACATTAAAATTCAATTATCGCACAAAACTAAATGGATACGAACCAAAAGAAAAACTAATTTCTACTATAAATCTTCTGCGCTGCGCAGATTTCTGAAAGTAGTTCTTCCTTGTTGAGACGAATGAAGCAGAAGCTGGTGATGAATACAGCCGAAAGCTTCATTGCAGCTGAAAAGCAGATCCACGTCACCGCAGCCACCGGTGAGACAGCAACTTTAAATTTAAAATAAATGGACCGAACTGCTGTGTAGCTGAATTTAACAATAAAATATATAGAAAGCATATAAGAAAAACAGAAATGTGATAGATAGAGGTTATGTATATGTACGAGTATGTTTTGATAAATAAAAAAAAAACTGAAAAACTTAAGCTGAATGGAAAGCAATTAGTGGCTACTTAGCGCTACTTTTTTCCATATATTTTTTCGCTAAATCCAGCATTTCACACAGCAGTTTCGTCCATTTGTTTTGCAGGTCCAGTTCCCTGTCCCGCTGTTGGAGTTCCGTGTCCCGCTGGCGGCTACGGTCTCTTTCTATTTCATATCTCCACCTCTCAATTTCGTAGGCCTGCTTTTCAGCTGCGATGAAACTTTCTGCAGCTACATCCACTGGCAGCTTTCGCTCCATTCACCTCAGCACAGGCGTTGGCGATATGTGCAGACGTCTCCGCGGCGAAGTCTGCAGACGTCTCCGCGGTGAGGTGACACGTCTTTGCGGCAACCGGTTGGTATTGCTGAAACCTGTAAAATAAAAAGAGACATACCTATAAAAGCCTGTTTTTTTTTTGTGATGATATGAAATGATCAAATTCCATACAATGGGACGTGTCTCTTTTTTCAGTCAAATTACAGGATATTCAACGTACGCAATCAATGTACGAAAGGAGCACTGAAGAACGTCTTCGCGGTCACTCATTAAAACTAAAATGGCCCACACATAGAACCAACCCCAGGAAGCATTTTCTGACGCACCGGGTCGTAAGGGCCTGGAACAAATTATCTGAGGACACCGTCAGCGCCCCCTCGGTTAATTCTTTAAAAAACCAATTAGACAAAAAAAAAAACAAAAAACAAACAAACAAAAATACTTAAAAACAATACAAGTGCACTCATCAATCAATACTAATAATAAATCTGTAAGGGATGGTCAAGGAGTAAGTTACTTTGTTTTAGGAAATATTGAGTTTGTAGCCTCTATGTATGATACTAAAGCTAAATTGACGATTTTTAGAAATCTTTTCTGTATGTATGTATGTATGTATGTATGTTCCGCCATAACTCTTAAAGCCATCATCCGAATTCGATGAAACTTAGTACAAGCACATTTTACTATACGGGACACAGGATAGGCTAACTAAAATTCACTGCCGGCCACGCTAAGGTGTGGCTCCCATACAAATCGAATCGAAATAAAAGCGGCGCGGCGCGGCGGCGGTTGGTGGCGGCTAGCTGCGGAGGCTGGTGGCGGCGGCGGAGGCGCGGGGCGGGGCACGGGGTGCGGTCTGGCGGAGCGCGGTGTGTGTATGCATTGTCTCGAGCAGAGTATCTTATTTAATTCGATTCATAATATTATGTAGGTTTACTTCGTTAGGTATCTATTTGATTAACTTTAGGTGCAAAGTGTTGTTGCAAGTCGATGTTAGCGGATATTTACGTAACTGGAGTTCCTATTTGATTTAAGTTTTTTGATCGTATGTTTATTATATTGTACGTACGTAGTGTAGTACCTATGCGGGCAATATTAACGAAAAGATTCTTATTTTTACCCGACTACGGCGAAGCTAAAAGGAGAGTTATGTGTTTGACCGGTATGTATGTATGTATGTATGTACTAGCTTTTGCCCGCGGCTTCGCTCGCGTGAAATTCGTATTTCAAAGGAAGAACTAAGGGCGAGCTGGGTTCAGGTAAACGATAAACAGTCTCGAAGAAAGTGAGTTACTTTTTGATGCCGAAGGCGGAGTTGCGTTCAGGAAGACGATAAACCTTCTCGAAGACAGTAAGTAACTATGGGCGAGGCCGAAGGCCGAGCTGCGTTCAGGAAGATGATAAACCTTCTCGAAGATAGTAAGTAACTATGGGCGAGGCCGAAGGCCGAGCTGCGTTCAGGATGAGGGTAACCTTTTCGAAGAAAGTATGTAACAGAGGGCGAGGCTGAAGGCCGAGCTGCGTTCAGGAAAACGATAAACCTTATCGAAGACAGTAAGTAACTATGGGCGAGGCCGAAGGCCGAGCTGCGTTCAGGAAGAGGATAACCTTTTCAACGAAAGTAAGTAACAGAGGGCGAGGCCGAAGGCCGAGCTGCGTTCAGGAATACCATAAAACTTCTCGAAGAAAGTAAGTAACAAAGGGCGAGGCCGAAGGCCGAGCTGCGTTCAGGAAGACGATAAACCTTCTCGAAGACAGTAAGTAACTATGGGCGAGGCCGAAGGCCGAGCTGCGTTCAGGAAGAGGATAAACCATCTTTAAGAAAGAAAGTAACAAAGGGCGAGGCCGAAGGCCGAGCTGCGTTCAGGAAAACGATATACCTTCTCGAAGACAGTAAGTAATTATGACGAAGACAGTAAGTAATTATCTCGAAGACAGTATAACCTTTTCGAAGAAAGTAAGTAACAGAGGGCGAGGCCGAAGGCCGAGCTGCGTTCAGGAAAACGATAAACCTTCTCGAAGACAGTAAGTAATTATGGGCGAGGCCGAAGGCCGAGCTGCGTTCAGGAAGAGGATAACCTTTTCAAAGAAAGTAAGTAACAGAGGGCGAGGCCGAAGGCCGAGCTGCGTTCAGGAATACAATAAAACTTCTCGAAGACAGTAAGTAACTATGGGCGAGGCCGAAGGCCGAGCTGCGTTCAGGAAGAGAATAAACCATATTTAAGAAAATAAGTAACAAAGGGCGAGGCCGAAGGCCGAGCTGCGTTCAGGAAGAGGATAACCTTTTCGAAGAATGTAAGTAACAGACGGCGAGTCCGCAGGCCGAGCTGCGTTCAGGAAGACCATAATTACCTAAATTACTGTCTTCGAGAAGGTTTATCGTCTTCCTGAACGCAGCTCGGCCTTCGGCCTCGCCCTTTGTTACTTACTTTCTTCGAGAAGTTTTATGGTATTCCTGAACGCAGCTCGGCCTTCGGCCTCGCCCTCTGTTACTTACTTTCTTTGAAAAGGTTATCCTCTTCCTGAACGCAGCTCGGCCTTCGGCCTCGCCCATAGTTACTTACTGTCTTCGATAAGGTTTATCGTTTTCCTGAACGCAGCTCGGCCTTCGGCCTCGCCCTCTGTTACTTACTTTCTTCGAAAAGGTTACCCTCATCCTGAACGCAGCTCGGCCTTCGGCCTCGCCCATAGTTACTTACTATCTTCGAGAAGGTTTATCATCTTCCTGAACGCAGCTCGGCCTTCGGCCTCGCCCATAGTTACTTACTGTCTTCGAGAAGGTTTATCGTCTTCCTGAACGCAACTCCGCCTTCGGCCTCAAAAAGTAACTCACTTTCTTCGAGACGGTTTATCGTTTACCTGAACCCAGCTCGCCCTTAGTTCTTCCTTTGAAATACGAATTTCACGCGAGCGAAGCCGCGGGCAAAAGCTAGTAAATTAATAAACAGAATACACGCACCAGCTGTTAGCTGTCAGTGTTTAAAATAAATAAATAAATAAATAAAATAAAAATATTATTTTGAAAATTTTCATATTAAAGGAATCTGCTTAAATCTTTATTAGAATAGAATATCTGTATGATTTTTTACTATACTTAATTAAAAAAATAATTTCTTCTTTTTTCTTTATGGAAACTGACACGGTTGGCTACATCACCTACAATATCCGTGACTTCAGCCCATAACACCGGGTGAACTAGGTGCCATGTCAGTGGTTGCCTTCATTTCATGTCGGCTACACTGAGGACGGAAAACACAGTTCGTGTTTTCCGCCCTCAGTGTAGCCGACATGAAATGAAGGCAACCACTGACATGGCACCTAGTTCACCCGGCATTTACATAGCCGTTTCGACCGACGCGCGACGGTTCATTCGTCGCGCGGTGGTACCAACACGGGCGGAATAAGTAAGGTAGTAATGGAAAGAAAAATAGTAAGGTAAGAAGGGGAGCGCCCTACAGTTTAACGTGGAATCCGAACCACGGTCAGCCTCCCAAAGGTCGAGCGGTCACCCATCCAAGTACTGACCGCGCTCAGCGTTGCTTAACGACAGTCGATCGACCGCACCACTGAGCTACCGAGGCTGACAAAATTATTTCGCTACTTTTAAGCTATATAATTGCATAGTTTAAAAAAAAAGACAGAGTAACCAATACAATAAATAGAACCTTTAACATATGCGGCAGAGCCCGTGCGCCACATGAAACATTTTCTATGAGGTGTTACCCTGGGGAACACTGAAAAGGCATCGGATATTGAACATAAGTAATATACATACTGGTCAACGGTCGCATCCATTCTTGAGTCGTGTTAGTGAAGTGTGACGGTTGCGACCCCGGTGTCACAAGCTGCTCCACGTCCGGGGGAGAGTCCGGGCTGTCCGGGGCAGTCTCAATGATTACTATTTCAGCCGGCTCGGTACACAGCCCTGCCGCTGGATCGTAGGCGGGAGGCTCCAGAACTGGTGCACTCTGGATATTAAAAATGATTTAACTTAATTTTATTATTATTATCAGTGACGATTAGCTAAAGCAGACGTGTTATTTCAGGCTGAGTTAGAGTAGAACGAAAAGGAGTTCCGGGCAAAACATTTCACCAGTACCACTAATAATGATTCCAAAAATATTCTACACTGCTTCGGTAGCTCAGTGGTGCGATCAGTCGACTGTCGTTCGTGATCATAAGCACACCTGGGCTCGACCATTGTATGCTTACCTTTGTTCGGATTCCATGTAAAATTGCAGGTCCCTTATTATTTCTAGGTGGTAGGGTTAGTACCACAGTACCAAAGGGAAACACTGACATGTCACCTGTTAGCCAAGGTGTTATGGGCTAACATCACAGATGTTGTAGGTAAAAACATTTAATCGTAGAAGGCAAGGTGTGGGGCCGGTACCTAAAAAGAATAGCTCTACTGCATCTCTTCCCGTGCATGTCGTAAAAGGCGACTAAGGGATAAGGACAAGATGCCGTGCTAAAGGTCGACAGGCTCGCCACCTCTCACCTTGGCACGGTACTTCCACCGAGTCATGCAGCAGGTGGGTCTTCGTGCCTTACTTGCTGCTTGATCGATTGAATCTTGTTCGAATACTTTGCGAAACGTGGTGCTCGGTGTTGTGCTGTAATTTGCCAGAGTTCTTGTAGCACAACACCGATTACTCTGCTTACCCCGATTGTCGGGATTCAGTGTTTGTGATATGTATGTATATGTAAGGCAAAAAAAATTTTATAAATAAAAATTATGGTGCCCTGCATAGTTTTATATGCTGTGTGCTAGCTACATTATAGAGATAGCACCATAGTGTTTAAAAAAAAATTTAATAGGTTTTGCACTATTTTTGGCCCCTAATATATTGTTAAAAGATATCCAATAAAATTACCTGAGGAAATCCAGCCTCTGCGACGTCCTCCAACCCGACAGCAGCTCCGATTCCTACAATGGCAATCACTCGGAGCTCCAGATCTGTGAGTTGGTTGGACGAGGTCGGCCCACCACCAGTGCCAGTTACCGAGCGGTGAAAACGGGCAGCCTTTTTCTTCATGTTAATCATCATCTTCTCCACACCTGTAAAAGAATAATTGAAATCAATAAACTGAAATTTCTACGATCGACTGTGTAACGTACGTCAATATATGATATCCTTAAAACTTGAGAACCACTTTATCAATTTCATACGGTTTTAGGCTATAATAATTGTCCAGGCGAGCGGAGCCGCATACTCAGCTAATGATAAATAAAATAAAGGTTGTATGCAACACATTGGTTGTATCACAACTGGTGCTATAGAAACGTATTACATTTTGGCAACCAACAAATGTTACTCATTGTAATCTCATGGTATCAATACGGGCAGGCAGCTATATCTACCAATTTGGTATCTAAAAGGAAGGTTGACACGTTTAAAGAAGCTTACCTTTTTCCACTTATCCGCAGTTATTGTCTCCCCCACCTCTTCACTATTGAGGAGGTCGGCGAGCGCCTCCCACCCCCGGATTGCTCGGAGCCTTCCCTGCGGCCCCGTCGTGGGCTTCGCCAAGTCACCGTATCTAAAAATTAATTCATATTCTATTTATTTTGGATAATTAAACATGCAGCATTTGCATCTTTTTTTGGGTGAATGGTAATGTTTTAACAAACAAATTTGTATCAATAAAAATATTAAGATTTGCGGTTTCCAATAACAGTGCAGGCACTTGCGTTCAAGTTACATCCATGAAGGTGTGACGTCACACTTGCACGCAGGTTAAGACGCATACATACCTAGCGAGCGAGAGCGCGCGAAGGCCAACAAGCGAGACCGCGCGAACAGGTCTGGACGGTACAGCGACGCTAAGCGAATGCGAAGGCGCTCACTCGATTGCGTTCGGTCGTGCTCCGGAATCAGCCGTTCGGCCGTGCGCCGTGTGGATGCCCTATTGAATGGAGTATTTGGCCGGAACACTAACGCGCGAGAGCGCGCGAACGATTGCGAATCAGTGTGGCCGTAACAGCGATAGCAAACGATGGCGAGCCAGGGTTCGCTTGCCATCAGCGATGGGCATTCGCTGGGCCTCGCTGGCTCTCGCTCGCTAGGTCTGTACGCGGCTTTATTTGCCTAATGAAAATTCGCTCTATAGTGGAACATAGCTACATAACCTCCAAATGTATGGGTTAGTGATATCAACTAAATACCAACATCGCCGCAAGCGAGACGCCATCCACCGACATAGCCGGCTTCGGAGAATAGAAAATAGACGAATAAAGTCTCGACATAGACATACTGCGTGTTTCATAGCCATAATCACGTTTGAACGGAAGCTAACTATCGCCCGACTGCCGTGGCCGGTTGGATGGCTAAATCCACATAATAATTTAAAAAAGTACTTACTTCTCCATGAACTCCACCATAATCTGGAATTGGAGCGGGCTTTTCCTCATTTTTTACACTTTTATAATACTCACAACAACGAACGATTGACGTCAACCAAAGTTTAAGGCCGATGGAGAAAAATATTTCAAAATAATTCATGGTATCTCATCTTTTCTAAGACATAAGACAGAGATACACCTTGACAAAAAATCGCGACTGAATTTTCGCTGTTCGGCAGCAATTAATAATTGTCTATTGGCTCGTATGGTCCAAAACTCACTAACGGCGCGACGATCGAGTAAACGGTGCCGACTTGACGGAACTCGGACTACCGTGTTGTCACTTTTCGATCGGTTTTGCGTTTAAACGCGAAGATGCTCGTTCCGTTTACGCACGTATTGGTGAAAACTGGGACTAGGGGCTCTGGTTGTAATAAGAGACGAAACGTTTACCTTTGGCACCAACTGGTATTGCTGAAGGGAATAGCAGTTCCCCATGACACTACTGGTAGTGCCACACCATTGTGGCACTAGGAGGTCACATTGTTCCCTTTTTGCGCGTTTCGGATCGCGTCAAGTCATGAGCTTGTCTGCGCGACTGATTGCAGTTAAACCAAGAAATAAAAAATCTACAAACTTAAGTGGAAAATTAGTTAAATGTTTTATTGTTGTTTGAAATGAAATATCTTATTATCAATTTTTTCAAAATGTTGTTCTGAAGCAACAAACTGCATACATTGTTTTGAAAGTGAAAAAAGGATTGTGCCCCAACACGATGTAGGAAACCAAACAAGATGTAGGTGTGTAAAATTTTCGCTTGACATTTATAACAAGGCTACTTACTACCAGCAGACACGACAGTAGGATCCAAATAAATAAAACATATTGGTTAGAAGTCGTACTATTTTTATTGAATATAAATTGATTGTATGTACAAAAGTATTATAATCTAAAAAGAAAATGTCAAATACAATGCATCCATTTGTATTTTACACTTCATTTAAAAAAGTCATGTACATAATATCTTAGGTTGTACTAATGGTTACTTTTTTCTTTTGTAAAAACCTAGGTATAGTCTGTTTTTTTGGAAGACTGAGGAAAGTGACATTTGGAGTGTTGCCATTTTCAGACAAATTTGAAATAGTCATGTAGTTACTATCGATAATATTATTATCGATTGCTAATGAATTTGACTAATAAAATGCTATAGATTCGAATATTTACTAATCGTAAATATTCGATACTAATTGTGGATTTTAATGACGAAATGTTCAGAAGAATCTAGCTAGAAAAAAGTTTATTTGGCAGCTCTACAAATAGAGCGTATGCACAGAGCAGTGAAGTTAGTAGCGCCGCCTCTCTAGAGGCGAAAGTAATAATAATATTTGAAACCCAATAACAGCACGCAGTGCTGCTAGCTCTGTGTATGTGTGTGTGTGTGTGTTAGTATCGACACTACACACTAAGAGGAGCAAGTTAGGCACACGCACAAAACAAATGCACACGCACAACACACATATGTAAGTCATAGGCCACGCCCACAGGCTTCAACGGCGTTGTAGGGAAATCGCGCTCAGGGCGTCCTAGGAGGTGGTGCGCGCGCTATTCGATGCTCTGTGAGCGTATGTATGAAGGTGTCAGTCAGTCAGTGTGTGTGTGTGTGTAAACTACACCACATCTGTGGTGTGCATAGTGATACCAGAAAGAAGAAATTTTATTTAATTTTATTTGAATGTCAGGATTATGCACTTTATAAATAACAGATTATTCAATTAATAAAAGTTCATAGTATTTTCATCCACTGCAATCACTAGTCAGTTGTGTGAAGCGTGCAACCCTCTAATGTCAGTCAAACGTCACTTCCCTCCGTCTTCCATAAAAACAGACTACACAGTTGTACACAGTCCAATATAATACTAATACTAAGGTGATTCCATATTAAATGTTTCATGAAGTAATCATGAAGTTATTGCAATCATTACTTCATGAAACATTGAATCAATCCTGATTACATAAATGTTAGTAGCCAAGAAGATTTGGTTAAATTTGCAATGTATACTAAAGTAAAATTATTTGAGCGTAAGCGCTCGCACAATGAATTGAAATAATTATTAAAATTAAATATAGGTAATTTTATATTCTAGTTTTCGTAAATATAAATAAAATGTTTTCCAAACGAAGCAGGACCTGACAAGTGATGTGAACCGTCAAGCTAATGTCAAAGGGAATGTGTTTCGCAACGACGACGCAGTGCTGTCTCGCTCGCCACGGAAGTGATGAGCAGGGATCGTAATAACGTTATTTCTCGCAAACGTTAGGAGACTATCAAAATAAAAACTATCACTAAAAAAAACGAATGCAAACTAACGTTTGAAATTTATCAAACGTTACCCGCCAAACGTTTGAAAATCGTTAAACTAACGTTATTCTATTCGTTTGTGTTAGTGATAGTTATTTCCCCCCAACACGAAAACCGCTGCCATAGCGAAATGATAATAACGAAACAAAATAACGATTCAAACTATCAATTTAGTCAGTTAGGTAGGCCGCCGCCGCGCCGCACCACCGTGGCGCCGTATAATGTTTGCGCGTAGGGTTATTTCTAACGTTAGTTTTATGTTAGTTTGCAAACGGTTGCTATTCTTATGTTTTTGTAGCGTTTGTCTTCAAACAGTACCAAAATCAACCTATCAAAACGGTAGTGCACGGATATTTTGACGTGATGACGTCACGTCTTATAAATTGATGAGCACCGGCTGCACGCACGAAAGCGTGTCACGTTGATATTTAAAGTAACCATGGAAACGTCTTAAGAAGTAAAACTGTCAAGATCAGACAACAGAAGTTTTGATGGCCAGTCACAAGATAATTAATCTTTCTACTGGAAATAGAAATTACTGATCTTTAATCTATGTACTACGATTATTCCATGTCATCACGTAAAACTATCGTCCGTAAACCGACTTTACAGACAACCAATTTTTTTTCTAACGTTTACGAACCCTGGTGATGAGCAAGAGAGCACTTCATCGTCACATTCATTTTGACATCGAACTGGCTAAATGTGAAATGGTTAATTTTAAAATATAACAAATTCGAGTGCATTGTACTGTGGACAGGGTTGCCAGTGTCCAGTTTTGGAACGGACAATCCGGTTTTGGAGGCTTGTGTCCAATCTCCAAAATAATGAAAAACCCGGACATCAAGACGTCAAGTTTTTTCTTCATATAACGCAAATATTTACTTTTTTCAGAACATTTTAATAGTAATCTTTCTGTGTTCTTCGATTTTGCAATCAGTTCGATCAATTCAACAGTTTTATTTATTACTTTTATCTCCCATTCATTTTCACAAGTAAAGGTCATAAAAAAAATTGTACTTGAAAATCAAAGGATCCCCCCCCCCCTTTAATTTTTTTAGAAAAATTTGTA
Organism: Nematopogon swammerdamellus; assembly: GCA_946902875.1. Classification (NCBI taxonomy): domain Eukaryota; kingdom Metazoa; phylum Arthropoda; class Insecta; order Lepidoptera; family Adelidae; genus Nematopogon; species Nematopogon swammerdamellus. The sequence continues at coordinate 1,179,462 of OX336357.1, read as the reverse complement.
CCTGAAAACCCACAGGCACTTTGATGAATAATGTCCGGTTTTTTTCAACTGAAAAATCTGGCAACCCTTTCTCTGGATGATGAATAAATAATAAAGTTGACAAGTGAGTGTGACGTGGTGACTCTTGTTACCACATCATCTGAAAACGATAATAAAGCTTATCTAATAACGAATAATGAATATAAATGAACATTGCATGTATGTACAGTTTTGTTTTTCAATATGTACTGTCACTCTTACGATGTCGGCTCTGCTGCGCTGAAGTCGTGTTTTCTTTAGGTCGGCGTGGAGCGTGGAGGAATCGTGTGGTTGGATTTAGATGTGCAAAGATTATGGCATGAACAATCGTATACAATAAAGTTTGAAAAAAAAAGTACAATGTGTAACAGAATGTCCGGTTAAGGCCGTGATAAACGCCAAATACGCAAAAAGTGCGGCAAAGAAAGTCCAGAAAGTTCGGTCGTATGCGGGGGACTGACCAATGGGCACACAATGAGAAAATTAAAAAAAAAATACTAAGATAAAATTTGGTTCCTTACCAACAATGTGGATTGTTGGTTTTTTTTAAATAATGAATAAAATTACTATAAACAAAATTACAAAAAAAAAGTATGAATTTAAAAAAATCTGAGAATGTGTGTATTATTACAATTTCAAAATACCACTGATGCAAAGGTCACACAGCACTGAGAAAACTGGCTTGTTGAAATTTTATTATTGTAACCACGACAGGAGATAAAATTAAAAACAAAAAACGCCTACACGAAATTATCGACGCAATTAACCATACGTACCTAAATGCACCTATCTACCTATCTTTGCTTACGTAAGTCCCTATTTTTTATTTTAGTTTTCATCGATAGTCTATTTAGAGGTTTATAAAAAGTGGTACATAAACTAAAATAATTTGGAATTTGAAATTCCTGAATGCTCAAGGTCGTTGGCGTTTGTCACGGGGCCTTAACATAGTACATTCAGCTTACAGGTTGATGCAACAAGACCAGTTACATTTTGTAAACAGTTATGGACAATGAGCTGAAATGTGTTGTTGTTGTTGTTGTTGTTGTGTGTGTGTAGACAGTGGCGGCGCTAGGCTTCGGCGACCGCCACGGCCTCGCGCCCAAGGGGGCCTCGCAAAAATTCTTTTATATTATCCTAGTTGACTCGCGCGATCCCAAAAATTCTCATCAAAGTATGGTCGCATACTTTGGGCTATTGCTTGTTGGGTTAGTTATTTAAATTTGTGATTGTTTATGTAATTTTTGTCAACATTTGATTGGCAATATAACTAATTTTTTTTTAATTTATTTATATACAGGGTGTATTTTAATTGACTGCGTTCCTTTCAGGGGGTTGTTCTGTATCCTAAACTGAGTAACTTTTGATCTACAGCTTTTGGAAATTGGAAAAAAAAAATTCACTTTCTCCATACATAAGGGCAGACCTAACCTCCAAATGTATGGGGAAAGTGATTTTTTTTTTTGGAAATTCCAATAGTTGTATAACAAAAGTGGCTCAGTTTAAGATACAGAACAACCCCCTAAAAGGAACGCAGTCAATTAAAATACACCCTGTATACTCATACATGAGTCTCATTCTATTTATCGTTTTCTTTCTGACTGCGAAATGAAAGAGGCCTCGCAAAGCTGATGTCGCTGACGTCTACATCTAGTCTAGCGCCGCCGCTGTGTGTAGCTAGCTGTGGTATGGAATGAAGTGAGCGGCTAGTCGCTCTGCGGGTTGCACCGTACGTACTCCAGCGCCCTGTTGAGAGCCGCCAGCCAAGCGTCGCGATCCTCCTGCAACAGAGATTATTAAAAAAAAAAATTTTTATTTTGTTTAGGGTTTGTAATTTTTTGCTATGCCAGCCCCATAGTAACTATATTGATATTTTAATCTACTTCCGCACGAATCAATGCCTGTGACTTTACAAAAAAACTTAGTATGAATTCAACATTTTCCTTCCTCCTGAGCTCGTCCCAAGGCTTCGTGTACTTTAAAAAAGAGGTTGAGTCTGTCAGTTCTTAAATCCCTCAATAGCATCTGTCTCAGTTCACGGTTCCGGGCGCATTACAACAGTATGTGGAGTAGGTCCTCTTCTATCCCACATGTGCTGCAGTTGGGTGATTGTGCTATCTTCATGGAGGTACAATGTCCTATTTGTTGGAATGTGTCCGGATCGCAATCTCAGGCCCAACAAAGAGATTAAGATTCCCTTTTGAAAACACCCAGTTGTACAAACAAAGATGTGTTCCGGTGGAACAGTGGTGTAGAAAATCAAGATGGCTAGCCGTCTGTCAAAAACCAAAGCCTTGTCCTCGCTTCCTTGTAAGCTCTTTCTGCATTCCAAATTCGAATGTTGGGTCCGACGCCGCAACAGGAATAAAGTCAAAGAGTGTAGAAAATCAAGATGGCTAGCCGTCTGTCAAAAACCAAAGCCTTGTCCTCGCTTCCTTGTAAGCTCTTTCTGCATTCCAAATTCGAATGTTGGGTCCGACGCAGCAACAGGAATAAAGTCAAAGAGTGTAGAAAATCAAGATGGCTAGCCGTCTGTCAAAAACCAAAGCCTTGTCCTCGCTTCCTTGTAAGCTCTTTCTGCATTCCAAATTCGAATGTTGGGTCCGACGCCGCAACAGGAATAAAGTCAAAGAGTGTAGAAAATCAAGATGGCTAGCCGTCTGTCAAAAACCAAAGCCTTGTCCTCGCTTCCTTGTAAGCTCTTTCTGCATTCCAAATTCGAATGTTGGGTCCGACGCCGCAACAGGAATAAAGTCAAAGAGTGTAGAAAATCAAGATGGCTAGCCGTCTGTCAAAAACCAAAGCCTTGTCCTCGCTTCCTTGTAAGCTCTTTCTGCATTCCAAATTCGAATGTTGGGTCCGACGCCGCAACAGGAATAAAGTCAAAGAGTGTAGAAAATCAAGATGGCTAGCCGTCTGTCAAAAACCAAAGCCTTGTCCTCGCTTCCTTGTAAGCTCTTTCTGCATTCCAAATTCGAATGTTGGGTCCGACGCCGCAACAGGAATAAAGTCAAAGAGTGTAGAAAATCAAGATGGCTAGCCGTCTGTCAAAAACCAAAGCCTTGTCCTCGCTTCCTTGTAAGCTCTTTCTGCATTCCAAATTCGAATGTTGGGTCCGACGCCGCAACAGGAATAAAGTCAAAGAGTGTAGAAAATCAAGATGGCTAGCCGTCTGTCAAAAACCAAAGCCTTGTCCTCGCTTCCTTGTAAGCTCTTTCTGCATTCCAAATTTGAATGTTGGGTCCGACGCCGCAACAGGAATAAAGTGAAAGAGAGTTTGGCAGATGCATAAAAAAAACTATATATCTTTACAAAACTTTATATGGGCAGCCATCTTGATATTCTTTTCTGTAGATATCAAGATGGCTGCCATATGTCAAGGTTAAAAGACTTCTATTGTAGTCTGTGTTTCTTTGGTTGTGTTCTTTCTGCATTCCAAATTCAAATGTTGAGTGCGACGTCACAACGTACAGACCCAGAGAGTAAGAAAAAAACCGGCCAATTGCGAGTCGGACTCACGCGCCGTATCCGTACATTCCCACAAGGATACGGAAACCTAAAAGGATAAACAACATACATATTCAGTGGCGCACGTCACGGCTATATTGGCAGCCTTTTAGAAAGGTTGACACTTTTTTTTTTATTGACAGCGCGACATATGGCGCCGAGCCACCCATGTGTCTAACGACACCCATGGACATTCGGTCGTATGCGGGGGTTGCGAATGCCAAGCCGGCCTGACAGGTGCCCATTCACGCCCCTCTTGAAGGAGCCGAGACTGTACTTGGGGGGAAATATATGGGCAGGGAGAGCGTTCCAGGGTTTACCGGTTCTGTAGAGGAATGATGAATGAATCGCAAACGCATCCACGGTAAGTCCAGCGTGTAGTAATGCAATCCTTGCCCAGTGCGCGTGGTGCGAAGGTGGAAAGGGGACGGCGGGATCGCATTAAACAGCTCCTCCGAGCACTCCCCATGGAATAAACGATAGAACACACTTAGGGAGCCGACACCCCTACGGTGTTACACTTATAACAGTGTATATAGAGCTGTGTATACAGTACTTGTGTATCGGCCGCGAGCAGATGCCTCCGCACGAGGCTGCCGTCGTCCCTGGTCCTGTAGACGAGCGAGCCCGCGTCCGCCGCGAGCTCGCCAGGCGGCGCGCTCGCCTCCAGCAGCAGCGTGTGCGGCCGCGCGCACAGCTCGCGCGGCGCGCGCGTCACCCGCTCCGACACCACCGTAGCCAGGTCCAGGTCGCCCATCGGCAGCTGCGGAGGGATTGCGTTGAGGAAAGTCTGGAACTAAGCTTGTGATGGCTTCACCGAACATATCCGGGCCCATCGGCAGTAGAGGAGGGTGTTAATCGAGGTCGGGACTAGCGAGTGGCCACTCTAATTTCCCGCGCATGCTTCACGTTTCGGCTCGCATCAAGCCCTCGTCAGCTAGTCTGCGTTGACTAGGACGCGGGGAAACCACCAGTCCCGCTCTCGACCTCCCTCTCTCTACCTATATTCTTAGGTTCCTAGATTCTTGAAGAGACTGTAGAGCTTACTAGACTTTGCTGGTAGTCCTCTAACTCCGACTTCCACAGCAAAGAGATCAGTCTTGAATCCGTTTCTCACATTCCGGTCTACTAAGTTGCTTGTTAAGTTTGATGTTGTGGTCCTTCGATATGTTGCTTTCCCATGGAACTGTAAGTTCAACAAGTACTATGCTTTGTCGCTTTTGAGAATATGAGTATATCTGGTCTTAATGCTGTGGTACAGATTTCCGAAGGCATCTGGTAATGCTTCTCATGTGTGTAAAGTCTGTCGTGCCTACGACACCAATTAGAAAGAAGAAAGGTAATGTTACGGGCACTGCAGGGCCGGATAGAAAATTAAACACCACTCGATAACGTCAGCCTCGGTAGCTCAGTGGTGCGGTCGGTCGACTGTTGTTAAGCACACCGGAGCGCAGTCAGTACTTGGATGGGTGACCGCTCGACCGTTGGAGGCTGACCGCAGTTCGGATTCCACGTAAAACTGTAGGTCCATTCCCTTCTTACCTTACTAGGTGGTAGGGTTCATCCCGTCCGGAATGATACCACCACACTGAATGAAACAGCTATGTAAATAGTTCGTATTTTCCGTCCAGTTCAGCGTAGCCGACATGAAATGAAGCACTGACATGGCACCTAGTTCATCCATGAGCATGTGCTCTTACTCAGCCACCCATATCTACAACGTATCCCAAAACTCAACGTCAAGCGAGAACCAGGGAGTAGGCCAGTTTATGACTACCCAGGGAAAAATAAGAAAAAAATAGGAGTCATTTGTGTCAGTTGTGTGTGTTTTTTTCTTATTTTTCCCTGATTAGTCATAAACTGCCCTACTCCCTGGTTCCCGCTTGACGTTGAGTTTTGGGACAGCCTGTATATAATAAAAAAAAGAAAAACACACACCTTCTTGCGCACATCATCAGGATACTTCCACCAGGTGAGCCGCGGCGGCTGCAGGACGCACCAGCGGCGGTGCCACGCGCCGAGCCCGCTCACGTCGTCGAACGCCGTGAGGAAAGCGGCGTGCGGCGCCGGCGGCGGCAGCGACAGCACCGCCGCGATCTGCACACCGATGCTGCCCTCCAGGGGGCTCGCGTGCGGCACCTGCTCGCGTGCACACATACACCGCGCCACAGATTACTTAATAGTTACTTCGTAACAGATAAATCACTCCATAGAAAATGTTCCTACCTTGAGGCTTTAATAGCCTACTGTTTCACGTCGCCAATCGCTGCGTGCGAAAATGTACCTTAACGATCGAGGGTGAAGTGGTTATTGCTTTGCAGCTGCGCGCAGTTGCGTGGGCGAGCATCTATGTATACTTCGCGCGGCTGACGAATTTTTACTGAAATAGATCGCCGGCGGCCCGTCGGGCGGTAGGTAGTTAGCGCGCGCAAGTACATAGAGTGCGTGAGGCCTGACAGCGCTGCGCCGTGCGGCACCTGCCCGTGTGCACACACACCGTCAGAGGCGGTGCAAGGCGTGGGCGACGTGGGCGACCGCCCACGGCCTTGCGGCCCAAGGTGCCTCGCGCCTCGAAAGTTCATGCAGCGGAAATCCATTTCGACAGTGAAAATCCATAAAATCCATCCTCTAGAGAGGGCCTCGCAAAATGTATCTTGCCCACATCAAATTTAGGTCTTGCCCCGCCACTGCACACTGCACTGCGGTACTCTCACACTGACACATGTAACGGCCACGCCACATCGTACGGCGTGGCGGCGAGCACTGTGGCATCGCCGTAAAAAGCGTTCATCGGTGCAAGAGAGATGGCGGTCGACGCTCCTCGTTTATACAAGAAAGCTAACACTCCTAGCTCCCTCCTTCCTCGTGGTCGGGAGCCAGTATTCCTTTTGTACTGTGTGGGGCCGGTACTTTAAAAGACTAGCCCCACTGCATCTCTCCCCGTGTATGTTGTAAAAGGCGACTAAGGGATATGACTCCCTTCTTATATTACTAGGTTTACCGGGTTTAACCCGCCCGGGTTAATACCACCGCACTGAATGAAAGGTCGGTCGAAACGGCGATGTAAATAGTTTGTGTTTCCCGTCCAGGAGGTCTATTACGGTAATCCGACCCGTCAATATTTCCATACCCGTTCGACTGGTAGGGCTCGGAACTCTGCGTATTACGCTCTGCCACTACCCGCCAGCGGGTTGCCGACGAGTTGACTTAGGTCGGCGGGTTTCGATCTACCATAGACCAAAGAGAGCCAGGGTGCATTTACACTGAGGCAAGACTAACAAATGTGAAAATACACTATATTTGGCCTATTTTTACGATTAATAAATTCGGAGAACGTTTTTAAGCTACAACATATTTAAAAATTGATCTTGTAGCTCTTAATAAGCTGTAATTTTAATTAATATATATAAATCTTATGGCTGTAAGGCAAACGCGCATGCGTCTTAAAAAAAAACAGGAACGTCAAATATCTATATCCTCTTTGCGTCAAATCAAAAGTTTTACGTGCATTTTATCCTCTTTGAGGGAATTACGAATCGATTGCCAAGATAGATAGAAAAAAGAAGAAGAAGAAGAACAATGAGCTGCCCACCGTCCACTTCCAACGCCAACCAAAAGCCTGCCAGGCCAACCCCGGTCCAGCGCAACATCCTTGCGGACTTTCTCGAGCAAAACCCGGGGCTCGCTCGAGGCCGACTGCGAGGCGACGATGCCAACCGGCGCGCAGTGGACTTGTGGCAGGTTGTGGCTATGCGCCTCAATGCCTCCGGCGGCTCGAAACGCTCATGGAAGGAGTGGAGGAAGGTGGAAGGAGATGCTGTCAGAGCGTCTACGGGGAGGCAGCAGTGGCACGATCTCCAGGCATAACTCTTCGAAGAGCGCCGGCGACAGGCGGTAGACCTTCATAAAGTCACGCCGATCAGCAGCCACCTCTATGGCATGTCGCAACCGTATGTTGCGTCGCCAGCGTTGAAGGCCAAGGTTGTCCTCATTTTCTTGGCGACGTTTGGCCAGCCAAAGCAGGAGTATGGACAGGACAACATGATCTAGGCGCTAATAAAATAACATTTATTGTAACTATGTTCTACAGGTGAATTTATGCGTACATGAATCAGAAACAGGGTGAATCAATACCTAAATGTGACCTACATTCTATAATTTTTGTGGGAAATTCTAAGAAAAAATCTACAGATCTCACACTACGCGCAACTATCAAAGGCATTGAAAATGTAATTTAGAAATAAAGCACACGATAAAATTTGACAAATTTGTTTTATTCAACAGAAAGAAACGATCGATCTTACAAACAGGGACCACACACCGGTTCGAAATGGGGTTCGGGTTCTTCGAACCGGTTCGAAGAACCTTTTTAACGAGCGAAACGGTTTGGTTGCGAACCGGTTCAAAAAAACCCGAACCTGAACCCTAAAAACCGGTTCAGAACCGGTTTGGAGGAAGCTCTAATATTAACCGGTTCTTAAACCGGTTCGCAGCAGGGTATATTCTCCGAATAGGTACGAATGAGATGCCGTGCCAAAGGGCGACAGGCTAGTCACCTCTCACCTTGGCACGGTCCTTCCACCAAGTCATGCAGCAGGTGGGTCTTCATGCCTTACTTGCTGCTTAATAGTATGTTGTTCGAATACGAACGAGATGCCGTGCTAAAGGTCGACAGGCTAGTCACCTCTCCCCTTGGCACGGTCCTTCCTTCAACCGAGTCATGCAGCAGGTAGGTCTTCGTGAATCTTTTTTTTTATTGAGACGAATTAATTACTCGAACGAAAACATAAACATTTTCAATGTTAAAACAACTCAATCACACATAAATAACAACTCAATCACACATTAAAATAGCACGTATAAATAATATCAAAATATAATCTAATTAGAAAGTAGTGCGACGCAGTATGAAACAAGTTGATATGGGACTAGCGAATTTTACGAACGTGAAAACCATTCAAAACTGACAGATAACCCGCCAGAAAATGTTAGCGTAATACCGGGAGTTGTCATTCTTTAGAGAGGTCGACAGCGCGGCGGGTTGGCGCCGGATAACTTGGCGGGTGCGGATTTTGATGGTTTGTGTAATGCCAAAATACACTGTCAGTTGGTTTTTAGCGGATTTTTCAGCGGGTCGGATTACCGTAATAGGCCTGCAGTTCAGTGTAGCCGGCACGACGGAAGGGAAGCACTGACGTGGCACCAAATTCACCCGGTGTTATGGGCTGTGACATCACGGATGTTGTAGGTGATGTAGCCAACCTTTAGTGCAGACACTCACCTTGTTGAGAGTGAAGCCGCTGCGCTCCGCCTGCTGGAGGGAGAAGATGCAGTAGCCGTGCGGCTGCAGCTGCGGGCTGCGCACGCTGGCCGGCCCGCCCGGGCTCTGCACGCGCGGCGCCTTCAGCTCGGACACCTTCGACTTGGGCGTCAGCAGCTTCGACGACGGCTGACCGACAAACATACACCTTTTGTTTACTGCAGGCGATCATTTATGATTTAAAATGACACTTAGGGCACATGAGACTTAGGGCCCCTGAGCACAGATTACTTAATAGTTACTTCGTAACAGATAAATCACTTCATAGAAAATGTTCCTACCTTCGGGCTTTAATAGCCTACTGCTTCACGTCGCTAATCGCTGCGTGCGAAAATGTACCTTAACGATCGAGTGTAAAGTGGTTATATTGCTTTGCAGCTGCGCGCAGTTGCGTGGGCGAGCGTCTATGTATACTTCGCGCGGCTGACGAATTTCCACTGAAATAGACCGCCGGCGGCCCGTCGGGCGGTAGGTAGTTAGCGCGCGCAAGTACATAGAGTGCGTGAGGCCTGCCCTGAGCCCTGTTGTCACTGCGACCTAAGAAGATCTATTGTAATCTCGCTAAAGTTTATACAAAGGTTCAAAGTTTGACAAAGGCTCTTTACACCTGATTCACTTAATTAATAAGTCTTCGTAGTCAGAACTCTCAGCAAAATTGTTAATCTTGCTCTCAAGCTGTGTTTCAGATTGACTATGGGCGGTGTTATTATGTGGCTAGTCACTAAATACTTGTAATAATATGTTTAAAAAAATACCCTGCGAAGTTTCTTGTCGGTTCTGCTTCGTGGGTGTAATCGAACCGGATAGAACAAATTGTGACAAGTTCGAGCTCATTCTAACTGCCATATGAATGATCAATAAACAATACAATACAACACAATATAGCTCACCCCCAAGTCCAATTTCCGCTATGAACCGAGTTATATATAATATATTCTTGGGGATGAGTGCCTGTATTTGGCATGGGTTACACACATAACCCCCAAGAATACGGCGTCTACTGTGAATGAGCACTTCACATTCACTAAGGATGTGTACGGGCGTTTCATCCTATTTTATACCAGAACCTGCACACCGGTGTGTCGCTAAGGCCCATTTGGTGTAGGTGTTGGTTAATCGGCATTGTCCTGTTAAGGACCTTGATTTTTACAGTCGGACAATGGCCGCCATTTTGAAATTTTCAAAAAAATATGGTATTGGTTGCTTATATTAAAAATACTTTGATGCGACATATTTTTACTTAAACACTTTCGACAGGCTTCTTAGTTGTCGTGCAAGGAAAAATTTTACAATCATACGGCGGACATACTAGCACCGCATGCAACAATGCTCCACAGCTATGCTAAATAGTCCCATTTTCCATTAAAAACCCAAAGAAGGAAGCAAAAAAATATATATATGTTATTGTGCCTGGTCAGCACTTTGCGCATTACGTGGACTTTGCACTGCCACGTGTCGCCGCCAGGGCGCGGGCGTTCTCCCGCGCGCCGCCCGGCACTTCGCTTCGCGCGTAACCTTACATCAGTCATCGTCAAGCGTCTGCGCGCGCTACTTGTGTTCTTTCTTTCTCTCACAATAAACTAACTTTTATAACTTCACCTTCGCCTTATTCCATACCGAACAATATATCCTACAGACTCGTCCACAGTCTAGCTAGCTACCAGCATGGCTGGCAGGTGCCGGTGTGCACAATACCTTTCTGCTGGAGATGTGATACTTGAGGTCGTGCGGCAGTTGCTCCTTCGAAGCCTGCAGCAAGTACACCTCCACAGTCACCTATAGCACAGATTACATTAATAGTACTAACGTACAGAAGGATCACTCTACAAAGACACATGAATAAATGTTATCCTATAGAATATGGATAGGTAGAGAGAGGGAGGTCGAGAGCGGGACTGGTGGTTTCCCCGCGTCCTAGTCAATGCAGACTAGCTGACGAGCGCTTGATGCGAGCCGAAACGTGAAGCATGTGCGGGAAATTTAGAGTGGCCACTCGCTAGTCCCGACCTCGATTAACACCCTCCTCTACTGCCGATGGGCCTGGATATGTTCGGTGAAGCCATCGCAAACTTAGTTCCACAATCCACACCTTCACCTAGCTACTCTTGCTACTACGCAATAAAGTGCAATTCAGCTCGCACGGCGCTGCTTGCAAAAAATTATATTCACCTACAACATGCTTCTCTTTTTTTCTTTAATAAGGCTTTAGCCATACCTGGCTATGCCAGCCCCATAGTAACTATATTGATATTTTAATGTACTTCAGCACCATTCAATGCCTGTGACTTTACAAAAAACTTAGTATGAATTCAAACTCCTCCCCCTAAGCTCGCCCCAAGGCTTCATGTACTTCTTCTGACGCGGCATATTTCATTAAATTGGCCCGGCCAAGCTGGGCGCGCCGATGTACTTGTCGCTTCATACCTAAAGTGCGGAGTGCACCTGGCCTGCCTTTTTTTTTTATAGTAAGCGCGACATGTGGCGCCGAGCCACCCATAAGGTGATCACTGCCTATATAGAGAGAACTATTTCCAACACAACAGTGCATACAAATGGGTCGTTTTTATTTTTGTGATTACCAACACTTTAGCGTGTGAGTCTGTACCTCAACTTGAGCGAATTTTTGAGAGAATGGAGAACGGTCATTTTTGTAGGCGGTGTATATCATGTGGATAGTCAATAAAATACATACATGTAATATTTATTTAAAAAAATTGCCTGTGAAGTTTCTTTCCGGCTCTGGGTGTAATTGAACCGGATAGAACAAATTAAGACAAGTTCGAGTGCAGTTCAACTGCCTTAATGTTAATGTTAAGCTGCGTATCGACTGCGCGCGGCTGCCGCGCGCGCCATGTTTGAGCGCTCCAGCAGCATGATCAAGGAGCGCGCGGCAAGTTTTCTATAGCCGCCGATCTGCGCCGCGCGCAGTCGATACCGGGTGGAGCGCGCGCCGTGGAGCGCTCGAACATGGAGCGCGGCGCTCCATCCGTTGTCGGTTTTTAGGCACGCGCACCAAAGGATTCTCAGTGCTTGGCGCGCGCGCAGTTGGGACGGACGCTGGCGGTGTTCGTGTGTTCGTTGCGTGCCGGCGAAAGTCTGTCTAGCCATGGATAATGAGAGGAGCCGAGTGCTTATACAGCACTGGATCGGCTGCCGCGCTCAGTCGATACATAGAAAACTTGCCGCGCGCTCCGTGATCGTGCTGCTGGAGCGCTCAGCAGCCGCGCGCAGTCGACACGCGGCTTTATGTGTGTACACCGACATCAGCTCCTACACATGAGTAGTGTACCTACCTTGAAGTCCCCGGCGAGTCCGTCCATGTGCACCTGGTCGGGGAAGGTGAGCGTGGCGGACGAGGGCTGCGTCAGCTGCTGGCTGGTCGCTATCACCCGGTCGCGACACTTCAACAGGCACACGCAGTAGTGTACCTACCTTGAAGTCCCCGGCGAGTCCGTCCATGTGCACCTGGTCGGGGAAGGTGAGCGTGGCGGACGAGGGCTGCGTCAGCTGCTGGCTGGTCGCTATCACCCGGTCGCGACACTTCAGCAGGCACACGCAGTAGTGTACCTACCTTGAAGTCCCCGGCGAGTCCGTCCATGTGCACCTGGTCGGGGAAGGTGAGCGTGGCGGACGAGGGCTGCGTCAGCTGCTGGCTGGTCGCTATCACCCGGTCGCGACACTTCAGCAGGCACACGCAGTAGTGTACCTACCTTGAAGTCCCCGGCGAGTCCGTCCATGTGCACCTGGTCGGGGAAGGTGAGCGTGGCGGACGAGGGCTGCGTCAGCTGCTGGCTGGTCGCTATCACCCGGTCGCGACACTTCAGCAGGCACACGCAGTAGTGTACCTACCTTGAAGTCCCCGGCGAGTCCGTCCATGTGCACCTGGTCGGGGAAGGTGAGCGTGGCGGACGAGGGCTGCGTCAGCTGCTGGCTGGTCGCTATCACCCGGTCGCGACACTTCAGCAGGCACACGCAGTAGTGTACCTACCTTGAAGTCCCCGGCGAGTCCGTCCATGTGCACCTGGTCGGGGAAGGTGAGCGTGGCGGACGAGGGCTGCGTCAGCTGCTGGCTGGTCGCTATCACCCGGTCGCGACACTTCAGCAGGCACACGCAGTAGTGACCCAGCGCGCCGTCTGTGCGATGCGCAATCACATAGAGTGTTTTCATTTTACGAAGGCGCAAGGGGTACGAGGTAGGAAGTGGTGCGAGAGGCGACCGCGCGGAGCTCGGTAGAGAACGAACTCGGTGCCCGGTCGGTACACACGTTCTACACGTCTCTGCGTCGCGTCGCTCCGTCGAACCGAGTCGTTCCCTACTGAGCTCCGCGCGGTCTCACACCACTTCCTACCTCATACCCCTCGTGCCTTCGTAAAATGAAAACACTCTACCACACGCTGTATCCGGACAAGTAATCGACGTGGTGCTGCAGGTACTCTGGTAAATTACAGCACAACACCGACCACCACGTTTAACAAAGTATTCGGACAAGATAACTATCAGGCAGCAAGTAAGGCACGAAGGCCCACCTGCTGCATGACTAGGTGGAAAGACCGCGCCAAGGTGAGAGGTGGCTAGCCTGGTGCCCTTATGCACGGCATCTTGTCCTTATCCCTTAGTCGCCTTTTACGACATGTACGGGTAGAGATGCAGTGGGGCTATTTTTATTAAGTACTGGCCCCACACATTATAGCTTCATTCGAGTGTTACAGATATGTTATACGTATCAAAGTTTGACAAAGGCTCTTTACACCTGATTCACTTCTTTTTTTTTATGAAAACTGACACGGTTGACTATATCACCTACACATCCGTGATGTCAGCCCATAACAACGGGTGAACTAGGCGCCGTGTCAGTGCTTACCTTTATTTCATGTCGGCTACACTGAACTGAACGGAAAACACGAACTACTGGTCGGTTTGTGAGTTCTTTCTGATGAAAAAATTTACGTGCATACCTACACCTGCTGCTTCACCATTCGGAACCAGTGTAAAACTTACGGCTCAGGCGCTGAATACCATATTCTCAAAACATCATATTCTCAAAACATGATATTCTCAAAACATGATATTCTCAAAACATGATATTCTCAAAACATCATAATCTTATAAGACCACATTCGCATAACACAACATTCTTATGATACCACATTCAAAGTACAGTCTTCAACATTATCAGATATAGATTCTATAGTAATCTACTCTTTTGTAGCATAGTGGGATTTTATCAAAATGAAACTTTGTAGTTTTCTGTTCAGTTTAATTTTTTTCATTAAAAACGGAATAACAAAATAAACAGTGAAATTATTCTTAAAAAAATATAATTTATTAATTTCTGCCAATTCGTCGTTCTGGACTTATTTTTTTAATATAAATTATACCTGTATCCTCCAAGTAGGCGACTATGGGATATGACTCCCTTCTTATATTACTAGGTGGTAGGGTTTAATCCGCCCGGGTTGGTACCACCGCACTGAATGAAAGGTCGGTCGAAACGGCTATGTAAATAGTTTGTGTTTTCCGTCCAGTTCAGTGTAGCCGGCACGACCGAAGGGATGCACTGACGTGGCACCAAGTTCACCCGGTGTTATGGGCTGACATCACAGATGTTGTAGGTGATGTAGCCATCCGTGTCAGTTTCAATAAAAAAAAAAAAAGTAGGTTTTTTTGCATTGTAGGTATTGACACCACGACCCATACCGGTTTATTTTTCTGACTACTTACGAATTTCATTTCACTTTTACTGCAACTTTTACTATTATCAATTTTCAGAATTTGTTTAAATTAGTGTTATTCCTTTTCTTACACAATCGTTAACTGTACTTATTTTTTTTTTCCTATTAATTTTCTATTTCTTTTTATGTCAGGGCAATGTAAATAAATTTTTTAAATTTTATATTTTCAGAATTTGCTTCACATGAAATATTTGCCTTTTATTGCAATAGATTATTCATAAGAGGAAATAATTCACCGGCCAGGGGCCAGGATGATGTGTCAAATTATTCATAAGAGGAAATAATTCACTGGCCAGGATCATGTGTCTAAAAATAGGTTTCGTTTTTACAATTTAATTTTTTGCCCCAGTATACTTTTTCACCTTTTTTGAGAATATCATGTTTAGAGAATGTGGTATTATGCGAATGTGGTATTATGCGAATGTGGTGTTTTGCAAATATGGTGTTTTGCGAATGTGGTGTTTGGCGGATGTGGTGTTTTGAGAATATGGTATTGAGCGACTGAGGGAAACTTACTACTTACTCCCTTGCCCCTTACTAGGTGGTAGGCTCAAATTGTAGCCGACTGGGTTGATACCACCCTACTGGATGTAAGTTGGCCGCATAGCAGCCTCGGTTGTGTTCTCCTCTAGTCCAGTATAGCCAGCAATCCAGGGAAGTCTCCGATATGGCACCTACCTTCTCGGAGGTGATATTGGCTGGTTGGAGCATTTGATTTGGCCCCTCTGACTCAGCCACCCATACCGGATTACATAAAAAAAAAAGAGATCCCCCAATACGGGAAGCATGCGCCGGCAATACGGGGAGCGGCACGGGCAGGGAGCGGAGACTGTGCTCACTCACCGGCGTTGAGCTGTCGTATGTACTCTCTGCGGAGCGGCAGGGTGATGCGAGAGAGTGTGAGGGAGACGGCGCCGCGCTCGGCCGCCGGGCCCGCGCCCTCCACCTGCAGCCGCTGCACCTCGTGCAGGCACGCCTGCCGCCGGTGAGCTGCGGACAGTATACACTTCCGTTCACAACCATTCACTTATATAAGGTGCTTCGTTATTTATGTCAATTGTTGCGGGAGGGTTACATACACACTCACAAAGCAGCATTTTTTCTCCTAACAAAAAAATAAAATAAAATAGCTGTAAAAACCAATCATGCTATAACTCTTGCCAACGTCTGTACTTGCAAAACACGAAATGTAGGTAGGTACCTAGCGCGACGTTTCTAGTTTTATGGCCGGCGCGGCGGTGGTGGCGCACTGACAAAAGGTCTAGTGACCTTGTGACTTACTTTGTCGGTAGTCGCCAAGCCACCGACAGCTCTTTTATACTACGCCGACAGGCATTCATTGCCTTGTGTGCGTATTGCATTGCATGTGGCCGCGCCGCCGCCGTATCGCCCCGTGCGCGGCGGCGGCGCTTTCTTTGTTTTTCGTCAGTGTGTTGCAAACGTTTCGCGAGGTGTTACCGAGAGTCAAATTGGAACTCAGTAGTTGCTGTGGTGATGTCTGGGGTGGATTGCTCGGCGACCAGCTGCTCGGACCTGTGTTCTTGGACCGCCTGAATGGTGCCACCTACTTGGAGTTCCTGCAGGAAGGCCTCCCGAACCTACTCGCGGAGGTTCCTGTGAACCGCCGTCGCTGGATGTACTTCCAGCAAGACGGCGCACCCGCACACTTCACTCGTGCCGTCCGCGACTACCCGACGGAGGACAAAGATCAACAAAAAGACTCTTGAAAATAAGTTTTTCTTCTAAACCCATCAAGTGGGGTATCGTTAAAAATCGTTCAAATGTGTCTCTCAGTGATCCGAGACAAAGATTACTTAATAGTTACTTCGTAACAGATAAATCACTCCATAGAAAATGTTGCTACCTTCGGGTTTTAATAGCTTACTGTTTCACGTCGCCAATTGCTGCGTGCGAAAATGTACCTTAACGATCGAGTTTAAAGTGGTTATTGCTTTACAGCTGCGCGCAGTTGCGTGGGCGAGCGTCTATGTATACTTCGCGCGGCTAACGAATTTCCACTGAAATAGACCGCCGGCGGCCCGTCGGGCGGTAGGTAGTTAGCGCGCGCAAGTACATAGAGTGTGTGAGGCCTGTCCGAGATCAGCCAGATGCACAGAGGTGAATAGTCTAGAGGGGTAGCTCACTGGCCAGTAGCAGGAGCCGCTCCCCCTCCGCCTGCTCGGTGGAGCCGCTGAACTCCACAGTGGACGCGCACAGGTTCAGCGCCTGACTCGCCTGCAACCAACACTACATGTTCACTAAACCTATTTTTTTTGTACTGTGTGGGGTCGGTACTTAATAAGAATAGTCCCACTGCATCTCTCCCCGTGCATGTCGTAAAAGGCGACTAAGGGATAAGCGGCCTGCAGACACCCCGGTCGACTTGTGGCTTCCATGGAAGACATAGGCTGGCTGGGGTAGCTGGAGACTGCGGGGTTTTGCACGAAGGTCCCCAACCAAGCGGGATTAGTTTGCAGGCCTAGAGCCAACCCCAAACCAAAACAACAACAACAACAACAACAACAACCTATTCACAATTCACTGCACGGTTTTTATTTATTTATTAGAAAACAGACAGCCTAGTGGCAAACAGATCATACATTGAAGTCTGGCCACATGTTGTTTCCCTGATTAGACTATAGTTTAGTGGGATCAAATGTGTGTGTGTGTAGTGAGTGTCAATGCAGTGTAGTGTTGTGTAATGTAGTGTGGTGTAGCGTAGTGTTTTGTGGTGGTTGTGTAGTGTAGTGTAGTGTGGTGTGGTGTGGTGTGGTGTGGTGTGGTGTGGTGTGGTGTAGTGTAGTGTAGTGTGGTATAGTGTAGTGTAGTGTAGTGTAGTGTAGTGTGGTGTAGTGTGGTGTAGTGTAGTGTAGTGTGGTATAGTGTAGTGTAGTGTAGTGTAGTGTGGTATAGTGTGGTGTAGTGTAGTGTAGTGTAGTGTGGTGTAGTGTGGTATAGTGTAGTGTAGTGTAGTGTAGTGTGGTATAGTGTAGTGTAGTGTAGTGTGGTATAGTGTAGTGTAGTGTAGTGTAGTGTAGTGTGGTATAGTGTAGTGTAGTGTAGTGTAGTATAGTGTAGTGTGGTGTAGTGTAGTGTGGTATAGTGTAGTGTAGTGTAGTGTAGTGTGGTATAGTGTAGTGTAGTGTAGTGTAGTGTAGTGTAGTGTGGTATAGTGTAGTGTAGTGTAGTGTGGTATAGTGTAGTGTAGTGTAGTGTAGTATAGTGTGGTGTAGTGTAGTGTAGTGTAGTGTGGTATAGTGTAGTGTAGTGTAGTGTAGTGTGGTATAGTGTAGTGTAGTGTAGTGTAGTGTAGTATAGTGTGGTGTAGTGTAGTGTAGTATAGTGTGGTATAGTGTAGTGTAGTGTAGTGTAGTGTGGTATAGTGTAGTGTAGTGTAGTGTGGTATAGTGTAGTGTAGTGAGGTATAGTGTAGTGTAGTGTAGTGTAGTGTGGTGGTGTAGTGTAGTGTGGTGTAGTGTAGTGTAGTGTAGTGTAGTGTAGTGTAGTGTAGTGTGGTATAGTGTAGTGTAGTGTAGTGTGGTATAGTGTAGTGTAGTGTAGTGTAGTATAGTGTGGTGTAGTGTGGTGTAGTGTAGTGTGGTATAGTGTAGTGTAGTGTAGTGTAGTGTGATGTGGTGGGATGCAGTAGTCACGTACCAGGCAGTTTCCTTATAGAATTTTGAGACCAGTCCTTTAAAACCAAGTTTTAATACAATTTTATCCCAACTATCTGAGTTAGCAGAGTAAGTACCGCGACTTACACTGGCGACCAACAACGCGCGACTAGTCACCAAACTGATTCTTTCCTCCACACAACCGGTAAACTCTGGAACGCTCTCGCTGAAGGGCGGGAGGACTGGAGGAAAATTGGAGGCGTATGTCCAGCAGAGTGGACGCTTACACGCTGACTGACCGGCTTGTAACAATTTAAGGGTCAAATTCATATTTCTTAAAAAAAAGCGTAACCTGTGAGATGACAGTGTGCTGCTTGGCGATCTCCGCCTGCAGCTCGGCGATGCGCTGGCGCACGGTCGACACTCGCTGTCTCTCTCTCTCCTGCTCCTCCCCGGCGCCCGCGCGCTCGCTCTCCGCCCCGCCCGCCGCCGTCTGCGCCGCCTGCGCCGCGCGGCGCACCGGCGTCCACTGCTGCGACGAGTGCTGCCGGTGCAAACATACTCAACTCCTGAATCCTTCAACCTGGGTGTCTTCAAGCGTCGTATCAACGGGCTAGACAGCCTAGCAACAGTCCGCAAATCTGCTGGCATGGCATCTAACTGAGCGTGGTTTCGCGAGGAGAGGTGATTTTGGCTCTGTCGACTGCACCTTTGGTATCTCGGCACAGCCATCCATGCTGGTTTACATAAAAAAAAAACTCAGCAAATCGAAAATCGATTCCCAATTTCCAAATTTTCGATCTTATTTACCTTCATGAATGATGTCGCTTAAAAACCTCAAGTCAACTTCTAGTGTCTGATTCCAAATACGACTTTGGTGACGACAGCATAAGGTACAATGTGGAACCGTGCAAGTTGACTGTTCGCAAACATTATGCGACATCATTCATGAAGATGCAATAAGATCAAAAATTTGGAAATAATACGTCACAACCCGGTTGCGTAGTTGGTTATCGCGTTGGCAGCTCAAGCCAGAGACCCAGGTTCGAATCCTGGTCGGGATGTATTTTTTCCAATGATTTTCGATTTGCATTTTTCTAATTAAAAAGATTTAAGAATATTGTATATTATTATGTAAAATGTTGTTTTGGTACAATAAATAAGATTTGATTTTGATTTTTGACTTACTGCATTCTGCATCCGCCGGTAGAAGCTGACCGAGTGCACCAGGTCGTCCTTTCGCGGCTCGCTGCGCGCCGGCGTCGCCGCCGCCTTCAGCGGAGACTTGAACTCGGACTTGAGCGGAGACTTCAAGTCAGACTTGAGCGGAGACTTGAAGTCAGACTTGTGCTTGAGCGGCGAACCGTCCTGGTAGGTGAAGCTCTTTGAGGAGAGAGAATTGCAACTCTGGAAGAGCAACATGAAACAAAAACTGAGCGGATATATGAGGTAGGTGTGATGTCTAATCTAAGTTTGATAAAGTGCCAAAGCAGGCGCTGACGCACTTTGCCAGTGGCATTAAAGGGGTGCACACAAGGTGGTTAAGTTCTGTTCTTTCTGGGTGGATGTATCGTCAATGTTGCTCACCTGAAATATTCCGTTTTAACATAATATGTAAAACTTCATCAATCATGGCAGATTGATAGCTTTTTTAAAAATTATACAAGTATGATTTACTTTTTTTTTTTTTTTATGGAAACTGACACGGTTGGCTACATCACCTACAACGTCCGTGATGTCAGCCCATAACACCGGGTGAACTAGGTGCCATGTCAGTGCTTCCCCCTTTGATCGTGCCGGCTACACTGAACTGGTCGGAAAACACAAACTATTTACTATTTAGACCGACGTTTCATTCAGTGCGGTGGTACCAACCCGGGCGGGTTAAACCCTACCACCAAGTAAGATTAGGAGGGAAGGGACCTACAGTTTTTACGAGGAATCCGAACCTCGGTCAGCCTCCAACGGTCAGCGGTCACCCATCCAAGTACTGACCGCACCCAGCGTTGCTTAACATTCAATAGCGACAGTTGAATGTCTGCACCACTGAGCTATCGAGGCTGGCTGGCTAATCTATGTCGATTCAGTATCTGAAACTGTACTTCCTGCCTTCGGGTGTTCGACAGGTTTTTTGTTCACCGTGTATTGTATTGTTTATTGATCATTCATATGGCAGTTAGACTGCGCTCGAACTTGTCACAATTTGTTCTATCCGGTTCGATTACACCCACGAAGCAGAACCGACAAGAAACTTGGCAAGGTATTTTTTATTTTATACATATTTTTACAAGAATTTAGTGACTAGCCACATAATAACACCGCCCATAGTCTATCTAAAACACAGCTTGAGAGCAAGATTAACAATTTTGCTGAGAGTTCTGACTACAAAGACTTATTAATTAAGTAAGGGATATGCTTATTTTACCAGGTGGTAGGGTTTAACCCGCCCGGGTTGGTACTACCGCACTGAATGAAAGGTCGATCGAAACGGCTATGTGAATAGTTTGCGTTTTCCGTCCAGTTCAGTGTAGCCGGCACGAACGAATGGAAGCACTGACGTGACACCAAGTTCAGCCGGTGTTATGGGCTGACATCACGGATGTTGCAGGTGATGGAGCCAACCATGTCAGTTTCCATAAAAAAAAAAAGAAAAAGTGAATCAGGTGTAAAGAGATTTTGTCAAACTTTGATACGTAATTTGTATCAACATAATTATAACAATATATTAAACATACTACAATGTAGGATAAATTGTCAAAAATAAAAAAATTTAATATAGGAATATTGATACTTGAAGTATCAAGTTGTCAATGGGTTAATAAAATTGAGGTACTAATCGTACTTACTCGACTTACTTTTACTCGATAGACAAATACTTTTGTATGAAATAAAACATTTTATCTTTATAGCTATTAATCTTTAAATATTATTTTACTTGGATAGGTCTGTTTTGTTGTGTTTACTTTTTTTGTAGTGTGAATTTGAGTTTTTGTCATGGATTATTAATTTTAATTGAATAGTTTTGTGAGTTTTTATTAGTGATTTGTATTGTTAATTTTATTATTTCATTTGTACCTACTGTCTGTATACCTAACGGTGCTAAAAAGATTGAATAAATAAATAAATACCTAGTCAAGAAATATAATATTCATGTGGCGATACCTACATACCTTACATTTGTATGTCTCTTCCTTACCTATAATAAAATCCAACGTCTGCTTTCTGTCTGAGTGTCTGTCTGTCCGCTTATAACTCGAGAACCACTGAACCGATTTTAATAAAACAAAATTCTACGGATAACTTGATTCTTCCCATCAACTATAAGCTACTTACTATCACGCTAAATGGCTTATGAGGTTAGCAGTGAAGTGAAATATGAGAGCGGGCGGAGCCGCGGGCACAGCTAGTTTATTTATATACAAGTAAATCAAATAGAAATAGATCAATAACAACTTCACAGTATTACCTAACTGCACCGAGCCTAGTAAACAAATGACTTCATGAGGAAAATGCATCAATTTTTATTATCAAACATCCAGTCCGATAAATTGACTCAGCCTATAAGAGCAATACGATTTGAAAATGTTATTAGTTAAATTTAAAAAGTTAGTTCAAGTAATTCCGCTTACTTAATAAAGGCGTTGGGGAACCCAGTAAAATTTTTTTTACTTAGCGGTCCCCCGACGCCTTTAATTAACTAAGCGGAAATTATTTTGTTGTTGATGTGTCGGGGTCTTTTAAAATTTGTAATTGAACTTTTTTTTTTCAAACTTTATAACAGACTTAATTTGAATTTGTAAGAATTTTGATAAGTTAGGTTAGGTTAGGTTAATACGAAAATTTTGATATTGGAATACTTTTGATGCAAGTACACATACTTATTTTAGTAATACCAGTAAACCACACTTCCACCTAATACACCTTACTTCCTGGAATCGTCCAAAAGTGTTTTATTTGAAGAGGAACAACAAGCACCGTACCGCTGGCGCAAGCACTGTACCGTGTGGGGCCGGTACTTTAAAAGAATAGCCCCACTGCATCTCTCCCCGTGCATGTCGTAAAAGGCGACCAAGGGATATGACTCCCTTCTTATATTACTAGGTGGTAGGGTTTAACCCGCCCGGATTTGTACCACCGCACTGAATGAAAGGTCGGTCGAAACGGCTATGTAAATAGTTTATGTTTTCCGGCCAGTTCAGTGTAGCCGGCACGACCGAAGGGAAGCACTGATGTGGCACCAAGTTCACCCGGTGTTATGGGCTGACATCACGGATGCTGTAGGTGATGTAGCCAACCGTGTCAGTTCCAATAAAAAAAAAAAAAAAAAAACCAGTAACCGACCAGCGGGGCAGTATACAGCGCTCGGTATGTTTCTGTTGTTTAATATTTTATGTTTTATGTTAGTACTAAGCACATACTCGCTTTATATATATTTTTAATTAGAAAATGCAAATCGAAAATCATTGCAACAAATACATCCCGACCAACATTTGAACCTGGGTCTCTGGCTTGAGCCGCCAACGCGATAACCAACTACACCACCGGGCCGTTACATATTATCTCCAAATTTTCGATCTATTACCACTGCATCTTCATGAATGATGTCGCATAAACTTACTAACACAAAACATAAAATATTATTTAAAACCTCAAGTCAACTTCTAGTGTCCGATACCAAATACGACTTCGGTGACGACAGCATAAGGTTCAATGTGGAACCGTGCAAGTTGACTGATCGCAAACATTATGCGACATCATTCATTGTACCGTGTGGGGTCGGTACTTAAAAAGAATAGCCCCACTGCATCTCTCCCCGTCGCATGTCGTAAAAGGCGACTAAGGGATAAGGAAATTCGTCAGCCTCGGTAGCTCAGTGGCGCGGTTGGTTAGTCAACTGTTATTAAGCAACGCTGAGCGCTGTCAGTCATTGGATGGGTGACCGCTCGACCGTTGGAGGCTGACCGTGGTTCGGATTCCACGTTAAACTGTAGGTCCCTTCCCTTCTTACCTTACTAGGTGGTAGGGTTTATCCCGGCCGGGTTGCTACCACCGCACTGAACGAAACGTCGGTCGAAACGGCTATGTAAATAGTTCGTGTTTTCCGTCCAGTTTAGTGTAGCCGACATGAAATGAAGGGAAGCACTGACATGGCACCTAGTTCACCCTGTGTTATGGGCTGACATCACGGATGTTGTAGGTGATGTAGCCAACCGGGTCAGGTTCCATAAAAAAAAAAAATTCCTGAAATGCAGTGGCAGTAGATCGAAAATTTGGAGATAATATGTAACGGCCCGGTGGTGTAGTTGGTTATCGCGTTGGCGGCTCAAGCCAGAGACCCAGGTTGGGATGTATTTTTTCCAATGATTTTCGATTTGCATTTTCTGTTGTTTGTTTGTACCTTGTTAAGCTTGGGCGGCGTGGGTCCGTCCTCGTGCCGCCCTCGCTCGCCGCCGACCTGGTCGAGCGCCTCCTCCAGCAGCTCGTCCATGTCGCTGTCGAGGGTGCTGCCTCCGCTGCCTCCGCTCGCCGTCGACGCGTCCAGCTCGAAGGACACGGTCCGTCTGTGCGTCGTCTTTTTTATCGACTGCAACGTTATAGACAAAATATATTAGCCAGCCTATCCGTATGTATATGACAGCCTCGATAGCTCAGTGGTGCAGACAGTCGACTGTCGCCATTGATGGTTAAGCAACGCTGGGCGCGGTCAGTACTTGGATGGGTGACCGCTGACCGTTGGAGGCTGACCGAGGTTCGGATTCCTCGTAAAACTGTAGGTCCCTTCCCTCCTAATCTTACTTGGTGGTAGGGTTTAACCCGCCCGGGTTGATACCACCGCACTGAATGAAAGTTCGGTCGAAACGGCTATGTAAATAGTTCGTGTTTTCCGTCCAGTTCAGTGTAGCCGACATGAAATGAAGGGAATCGCTGAACGGCGGGTGGCCGAGTGGTTTGGGCATCGGCTTCTCATGCGAGAGGTCCGCGGTTCGAATCCCGTCGGCGTGTACCAATGAGTTTTTTCTGATGAAAAAATTTACGTGCATACCTACACCTGCTGCTTCACCGTTCGGAACCGCTGTAAAACTGTAGGTCCCTTCCCTTGCCCCTTACTAGGTGGTAGGCTCAAATTGTAGCCGACTCGGTTGGTACCACCGTACTGGATGTAAGATGGCCGCATAGCAGCCTCGGTTGTGTTCTCCACTAGTCTAGGCAGTCTAGTCTCCTCTAGGGAAGTCTCCGGTATGGTGCCTACCTTCTCAGAGGTGATATTGGCTGGTCGGAGCATGCGCTTTGGCCGCTCCGACTCAGCCACGCATACCGAATTACATAAAAAAAGCAAAAATAAACTAGGAGCGGGGTGGCTGACTGAGGTAAGGGCAGAGGTGGGGGATGGGGAAGCTTTCGGAAAGAGCAAATTACAACACACGGACGGTTTTTCGCGTCCGAGCTGACTTTGCATTGCAGTAAATTTAGCACAGAGCAGTGAAGTTAGTAGCACCGCGCCGCCTCTCTAGAGGCGAAAGTAATTATAATATTTGAAACCCAATAGCAGCACGCAGTGCTGCTACCTCTGTGTATGTGTGTGTGTGTGTGTGTGTTAGTATCGACACTACACGCAAAGAGGAGCAAGTTAGGCACACGCACAAAACAAATGCACACGCACAACACACATATGTAAGTCATAGGCCACGCCCACAGGCTTCAACGGCGTTGTAGGGAAATCGCGCTCAGGGCGTCTCTAGGAGGGGGCGCGCGCGCTATTCGATGCTCTGTGAAATTTAGTATTTGCGCGTTTTTATTCTATGAAAAGAAAATGTCACATTTTGCAAGGTTAGCCCGGGTTAGCCCATCGTTTTTCAATTGTATTCCTTCGATTGGTATAAGCGCAAACGTAGTGCTGTCCCGTGCGTTGATAAGCCCGTGGGACTTTATAATTTTCATACATACATACATACATAACTCACGCTTTTGTATCCCGACAATCAGGGTAAGCAGAGTAATCGGTGTTGTGCTATAAGTTCATACATACACACACATACATAACGTCACGCCTGCCTGCCTCCCAGTGGGGCAGGCAAAGACAACGGACCCAAACCACGCGCCACCATCCTGACACACTTTTGCCGCCTCTTCCACTCTCATAATGTTCTTCATACATGCTCGTCGGTTACGGGTACTACGCACCTGACCCTTTTCGAGCACATGCCCGATCTGGTCCAGGTACGTGCGTCTAGGGCGACCCTTCCCGACTCTTCCACTAACATTCGCTCCATAGATTTCTTTCATTAGTCTTCTATCATCCATTCTACAGACACACATACTCCTCCTATTCCACACATACTCCTAAGCGCGCGCATTTCGACATCATTTAGCCTGCTCTCATGCTTCGCCTGCCATACCCAACTTTCACTCCCATAAGTACTCTGGTAAAGCACAACACCGACCACCACGTTTAGCACAGCATACGGACAAGATAACTATCAAGCAGCAAGTGAGACCTGCTGCATGACAAGGTGGAAGGACCGCGCCAAGGTTACGACATACACGGGGAGATATGTAGTGGGACTATTCTTTTTAAGTACCGGCCCCACACGGTACAATTTTCATATTCAAATAAAATGAAAATATAATAAAACAGTGTCATGGGCTGATATTATCAGTTGGAGCATGAAGACCTGGAAGTATCCCATGCTTCACCTGGGTGGAGAACCTAGGTGGAGCACGGACCCAGTTAGTAAAATATGATGGTAAGCAAACTCATAGCTACCTGCATGATGTCGCGACCGAAAGATGTCTCAGCCCAACTCTCTGAAGTGTTGAGTCTGCTCTTGTGTCTCTCTTGAACAATCTCTTCCATGCTGCAAATGAAAAATACATATTAATAAAAAAAAACGTTTTTTTTTTCAAGCGGCAAAAGCTTCACGTAACACATGGAAATGTTGTTTTGTCATGTCTGGAGGTGTCGGGAATGTGGAATAAGTACAGGATTTGATTTTACTCATTGCATTTTCTCGTTAAATATGTTATTTGAATAATTTTGTGCCGTGTGGGGCCGGTGCTTTAAAAGAATAGCCCCAGTGCATCTCTCCCCGTGTATGTCGTAAAAGGCGATTAAGGGATATGACTCCCTTCTTATATTACTAGGTGGTAGGCTTTAACCCGCCCGGGTTGATACCACCGCACGGAATGTATATGAATGTAATGTCGGTCGAAACGGCTATGTAAATAGTTTGTGTTTTCCTTCCAGTTGAGTGTAGCCGACACGACCGTAGGGAAGCACTGACGTGGCACCAAGTTCACCCGGTGTTATGGGTTGACATCACGGATGTTGTAGGTAATGTAGCCAACAATGTCAGTTTCCATGAAAAAAAAAATAATATATTTTTTTTATCAATCAGACCGTATCGGTCCAATGCTGGACATAGGCCTCTCCCAAGGCACACCACCACACGTGGTATTTCGCTCTTCCCATCCATCCACTTCCGGCTACATTTTTTAGGTCGTCTGTACGTCACCTAGCCGGGGAGCGTCACCACTCTACGTTTGCTTGTACGTGGCCTCCATTGGAGCAGCCGTCTACCTCAGCGGTTGTCGGGTCTGCGGCAGATGTGCCCAGCCCACTGCCACTCCAGCTTGCAAATTTTCTGAGCAATGTCGACTACCTTGATTCTTTGTCGTATTTCATCATTACGAATTTTATCGATCAAAGAAACTCCCGAGCATTACCATAACTCGGTGGGTGACTTTAAATTTGTGGACCAGGCCGATCGTCAGAGTACACGTTTCAGCTCCGTGTATGTTCTTTTTTTTATGGAAACTGACACGGTTGGCTACATCACCTAGAACATCCGTGATGTCAGCCCATAACACCGGGTGAACTAGGTGCCGTGTCAGTGCTTCCCTTCGGTCGTGCCGGCTACACTGAACAGGACGAAAAACACAAACTACTTATTTACATAGACGTTACGACGTTTCATTCAGTGCGTTGGTACCAACCCGGCCGTGAAAACCCCTTCCACCTAGTGAGGTAAGAAGGGAAGGGACCTACAGTTTTACGTGGAATCCGTACCAGGGTCAGCCTCCAACGGTCGAGCGGCCACCCATCGAAGTACTGACCGCGCCCAGCGTTGCTTAACAACTATCGAGGCTGTTCTTTCTTAAACAGGGTGTTTCAGATAAGCCGCACTTTCAGCGGGCGGTTCTGTATCTCAAACTGAGCAACTCACTCAGACGGTGGTGGCGAATTTTTTTATAATTTTTTTTTTAAATTTTGATAATACAGCAATCTGTCTGTGAGCTGACATTCAATGAAATAGGTCTTGTATGGTAAGTGTCCATTGACAGTTCCATATACTTAACATTCTCAGTCATTTCACTCTGTGATGCTCCTGAGGTGCTCTTCTTTTCAATCTGTTGAAAACATTCCTAGAAGCCATCAACTTGGTTGCGGCGAAATTAGAAACATTATCTCCTTCATTTTTTAGGTTCCAAATTTTAAGAAACTTACAGATGCTCTGGAGTGATTCACCGATGATTTGTAGGGTATATGTCTCTTTTACAGGTACTATCACGGATCCTGATCTGTGGAACTAGCATCCCTTATTCCCTGACACCCGTCCCATCTCCTCATCACTCATCGCAGAGAGACTCAGCAGCCCTTTGTTATTGACATTGGGCTTTCGATAACCCATCGATGCCCAAACCACTCGGCCACCCGCCGCTTTCCGCCCGGATTACCTGCTAAATGAGTCTATAGTTTCTTCAAGAACCTAGTCTTGCCTAGATAGATACGCGATAAGCTCATACACGGAAAGAGCTTCGCGAGCCGCACTCGAAGCTTCAGAGAATTTGTATCGGGAGAGGGAAGTCGAGCACGGGACTAGTACTACTCCCCACCTTATGCCTTGCCATCCAACCTATCTTCGCAGCACTCGCCGCGGAGAAACTGAGCACCCTTTTGTTGTTGACATTGGGCTTTTGAGAACCCATCGGTTCTCTACATCGTTTCTTTGTCGCACCGCTGGGTGTGGAACTGTCTCCCGGCGAGTGTGTTTCCCGAATACTTTAACCTTGGTGTCTTCAAACGTCGTATCAACGGGCTAGACAGCCTAGCAACAGTCCGCAAATCTGCTGGCATGGCGCCTCACTGAGCGTGGTTTCGCGAGGGGTTTTTGGCTCTATCGACTGTACCATTGGTCCCTCGACACAGCCTCCCATGTTGGTTTACATAAAATAAAAATAAAAAAAAACTGCTCCAAGTGCTGGACAATGCAGACTAGCTGACGAGTGCCCTAATCACGAGATTTAACCGACACCGCATACTACGCTACGCCGTGTTCTCCGCATCATGTTGTATGGAGAAACGGAGCAGCGCCTCTAGTGATAGATTTGCGAACTTCGTTTCTCCATACAACATGATACGAAGAACACAGCGTAGCGTAGTACGCTGCGTAGGTTAAATCTCGTGATTAGGGTACAGGTTTCCTACGCGAGACGAAACGTCTAGCTCTGTGAGAGAGCAAGAGTGGCTCGCTGGTTTAGTGTTTGATTGAAACCTTCTCGCACCAGCAATGGAGCTGGATTTGTTCAGCGAAGCCGTGGAGTGCTGGGCCTGCGACACAGCTCTGCATTTTTGTGGTTTTTTTTTATTGCTACCGAACTGGGTGGCTCTGCCCGAGGTCGCAACCTTAGGCGCAGCAAATTTCACCGCCGAGGAGGTGCCAGTCCGGCTTGGAAGTTGACTAATGTTGCTGGGGAAAGGCTATTAATCCGCGATTTGAAGATCCGTGGATTGTAGGAGTGGGGAAAGATAATCCCTGGGAGCCCGTTCCACATCTTTGCAGTGCGGCACAAGAACGATTTAGAGAATCTTGCAGTTCGAAGAGCTCTTCTGTAGACTACAAAGGGGTGTTCCGCGAGAGTATGGCGGGTTTGGCAAAGGCGAACAGGAGGAGGGATAAGGGAAGCAAGTTCGTCAGAGCAGCGGCCATAGTAGTACCGATAAAACAGGCTCAATGAACCAACGATACGTCAACGATATGGTTGGATGCTTTCTCGAGAGACCCCATAGAACAATGCAAGCAAGGAGAGGGCAGGGTCTTGGATCGTGATAGGTCGTAGGGTCAATTTGAAACCCCATGGTTGTAGTAAATTTCACTCATTAGTTAGATTTGTAAATATCTTTTATTATGCAATGAGTAATGTCTTTCATAGGACTGGGAATTAGGATGTTAGGAAGATGACAAAACAACATTCAATAGACGTTCTTTATTGTCGTAGCAAACTTTATTAGAAAATCTAGGTATCTATAGCAAACTATTATCACAGACATAAATCTTAACACAGGTGTACACTTAAATTATTTTAACAAACATTGTATTCTTTTGACAGATATGTTTAGAGCTGTTAGGCTTACAATATCCTTTGATCCTAGCTAGAAATTAGATGACTGTATTATTTCGCAAATAGTAGAAACTTACACTACACCACCAGCTTATAACTATGAAACACCGTCATATCCTGTTTTTCAATCGCAACCATGTAAAAAATACGAAAATTATTAGGTGCAGCTACTGACTGGCAACTATGTGTTACATTGTTAAGACCGGAAATTCTGATCTACTCAAAATTGGCAAAACATACCCCTGGAGCTCACAGTCCGATAGGAGACAGAAACATACCGAAGGACCGTAATAAGAAAGTTAACAAATTAAGCCATCTAGTAGACCACGATAGTGTGGAAAGGTTTCAAGACTGAAATATTCCCAGTCGAAGTCGGAGCCCGGGGGGACAACCTGCCAAAGCAGTGTATAGTTTCTTCAAGAACCTAGGCTTACCTAGATCGGCAATAAGCTTATACATGGAAAGATTCTCAAAAAAGCCTCATACAGACTTTGGATCTGTAGAGAGAGAAGTCGAGGACGAGACTACTTGGGCTCCACGTCCTTTTCAACGCAGACTAGCTGACAAGGGCTTGACGCGAGCCGAAACATCTAGAGCTGTAAAAGAGCAAAATTTACCAATCGCTCGCAGCTCGAGACCAGCGTCTCGAGCTCCATTCACCTAGTTGCAATGTGCCCGGATGTTTTCGGTAAGTCATGGAGTGCTGTGTTCGTACCTGACTATAGTTTTGCCAGACTAAACGATGCGCTAAACATAAAAAAAAAAAGCATAGCCGACAGAACAGTAAAATATTAGCGCTCAGGATTCCAACCTCTCTCATCACGAATTCCATCCTCTTGGATGTATATCTGTATTTTCGTCATGGTATTTATTTAATAAATAATAATCACAAATATTTCACCATATTGTGATCATTTCGAACGTATGGATTAAATGACTGTGGTTAATTTACAGTCTAGCTTTACTTACGTTCGGTTTTGAGCTATGTGCTTCGATGCTTTAAGTCACTGAGAGTAATTGTTAACCTTCATTTCATAAAAAAATTCAATCATACATGCCTATAGACCCGCTAAACTTATCTGTCAAAACATACTATAATAAAGAATGACGACTTATAAACTACAAGTAAGGAAAATTGGTCGAGTGCTCCCATTACTGTGCGTACAGGGGTTTCCTTGTAACAATGCACCACAACCATCCATCTAGTTCAAGAGGAGGACATGACATTTTATGCAAACATTTTTAGCATATGACAACATTTGCCTTCCAAACCTAAACCCACGAGTCAGTAAGCCTGGAGGCGCTATACATAGGAGGACAGGGGTAGCCGCGCGTCGGCGCACACGCGCCAGCGCGTCAGTCTAGCGCCGGCGACCGATCTTAGTCTCCGTCCGCCGCTCAGGCGGAGCGAACGTGCGCGTCTGTCACAAAATGCCTCATTGTGCAGTGCTTTGGTGCAAAAAGTCGTCGAAAAATTCAAACTTGAACACAGATGGAGTCACCTTTCACGAGTAAGTACTTTCATTCAATTTGATAGCATTTTTCGCTTGAATTTCAGTAACAAACATCGGCGTAAATATGTATGGAGAGCTCTTTTCTGCTTACCCACCATAGGTCGACTATCGTGTTGGATGCAGTTAGCTCTTGTAATTTTTCTTGTTTATTGATAAATATGTATGTTAAATGTATACAGATATTTCATGCATTCTGCCTTATTGCCAAAGGACATTTCTTCTAGTCAACCTCAGCAGGTTTCCTCGTTCAATATTCGTTTATCGCGCTTTTTTCATTCAACCAGTACCTACCGGTTTTTACTTTTGAGCGACTCTAAAGGAATTAATTTCTTTAGGTCATGCGTCTACCGGGAATTAGTCTTGTTATGCTTAGCATTAACAAAATTAATTCATAATGAATACCCCGTTAGCATTTAGCACTGCTAAGCGCCCTGATGAATAAAAATTAATGCTAAATGCTAAGCAATAATCACATTTAATTTTAATTAGCATTGCTGTTTCGTTCGTAAAACTTTGTTGGTTCGTTTGTTTTGGAACGCACAAAGCAATGAAGTATGTGCTATTTATCTGTGGTACTGCTAAATGCTAAATGCTATATAGCGCCTGCGCTCCGCTTCTAGCTAGCTAGCTAGCATCTAAATGCGAAATGCGATGCGATCATGCGAGTGAGGGGTCGGAATTATCATCTGTCACGTGATCATTAGTTTTGGTCATATCTACAGAACCACTGGACTTAGACCCATCGTGTTGGTACTCAATCTGAACGTCTCGATGAGATCTATCCATCTGTCACATTAACTATTGTTTTGGTCATAACTCGAGAACCACTGGTGCTAGACCCATCGTGTTGGTACTCAAACTTCAGGTCTCGGTGAGATCTATCCATCTGTCACATGAACTTTTGTTTTGGTCATAACTCGAGAACCACTGGTGCTAGACCCATCGTGTTGGTACTCAAACTTCAGGTCTCGGTGAGATCTATCCATCTGTCACATGAACTTTTGTTTTGGTCATAACTCGAGAACCACTGGTGCTAGACCCATCGTGTTGGTACTCAAACTTTAGGTCTCGGTGAGATCTATCCATCTGTTGCGCGACCATCTCTCGAGACACATGTTATTTCTTTAGTTCTTTAGTTCAACAATAACAATGTAAATGTCAACAATGTAAACAGTAACAATGTAAATGTCGTAAATTGTGCTTTTAAATTTAATTCAATTGTTCAAAAGTTACCAAATTAAAATTTTTATATAGATACCGATCTATAAATAAATAATTAAGTAAATTATTGTTCTGTTTCAAATATATGTTTCTATTACAGACTACACAGCCTTTCATTTGTTATTTTATTAACCCTTATATAACGAATTCACACCGTCAAACTGACAGAGAGACGCATGGTACATTTTATAAGGCTCTAGCTGCATGGCTGGTTAGTTTGTTAAAAAAGGCAAAGCCTGGAAAACCTCATTTTACCCTAAAAAAATTAAATATCCAGGTGGGTATGGCTGGTTAGTTTGTTAAAAAAAGCAAAGCCTGGAAAACCTCATTTTACCCTAAAAAAATTAAATATCCAGGTGGGTATGGCTGGTTAGTTTGTTAAAAAAAGCAAAGCCTGGAAAACCTCATTTTACTCTAAAAAAATTAAATATCCAGGTGGGTATGGCTGGTTAGTTTGAAAAAGCAAAGCCTGGAAAACCTCATTTTACCGTAAAAAAATTTAATATCGAGGTGGGTACTCATAAATTTTTTATGGTAGGGTAGATTTTCGCGAATTTTTCGCGAAGTCATATTGCAATATAATTTGTCATATCGTTCGCTAATTAATTAGCAAATAGTTGTTAATAATATATTTTTTTTTTTTGGTTACAAAACTTTTCGACTTTCTAACATTATTTTTTTAATTTTGGAAAATTCCAATAACAAATACTCCAATAAGATAATACCAATGTACGAGGTCTTACATATCATTGTTTTGGAAATTTGATGTAGATTTATAATAAAGTATCCGAGGTATCTCAAAACTTAGAACTATTATCGTGTTTATGCGAAAATCTGCAAATTCGCAAAATTGTGAAAGGGGCGTTGCCTTTGTTCATTTAAGAGAAAGTTATATTATTCCCTTGATGTAAAGAAGGGTTAAATATTGTTAAATCCGTTTCATCTTTTCAACGCGAATCGACACAATGAGCGACTTATTGTATGAATCCCGTTCAAACGTATGGAAGACTGGCGTCACGTGGCTACCTACTCGCTCGGCCAATCACGGCGTTCCATGCGCCGCTCCCGCCTCAGACTTCACACCCCTTTGGCGGCTACCTCGGTTCTCATACAAACGATGCCGTATTTCGTATCCAGGCTTACTGACTCGTGCCTAAACCTCATAAACCTCAAGCTAAAGAAATATAAAATCAAGCGCACAAACATTATGGATTAATTTAGTTTATAACCACAGGTAACATAAGAATAAAGATGAATAAAAAATTATATTTAAAACACTTTAAAATATGTTTTGTAAAACTATAACGTTTTCGACGTTTTGCGTGTGAAGCTTTCAAACACAAAATAATTAAAAATTTACAATCTATTCAGAAGATATTCTAAGATTCAATCGACACTAGTGATAAAACGATCCGGAATCCATATGATAAAATAAAAATATATTGTTGTTTAGGGAAATATTTGAAGCTATTCGAAATTCAAACTGTCAAGAGTTGTCAAATAATACGTTCGATAAAAGTCATGCCCTTCGAGATGATTCTAGTTAGTCAAATGATTTTTAAAACTAGAAATCACATCCTTTAATACTACAACTTAACTTATTAAATGGCATAAAACATTTAAAATTACAAAGTGTACTTTTTATTTGTGCTTTTACTCGACCACTGCCACTACTAACTACTTCGATGCGGTACACTTAAACTAAAAATGGCATTTCGGCGGCAATGTTGCTATTTCTACATTAGATAAATGCAAAGCCGAAAATTAAGAGAAAAGAAAACGTCCCGACCAGGATTCGAACCTGGAACTCCGGCTTGAGCCGCCAGCGCGTTACCGATTCCGCCATCGGGCTGATGATGTATTCTCTCTAAATTTTCGAACCCTGCTTGCATCTTCTCTAGTAGGTATGCGTAATGTTGCTATTAAATGCAAAAACCATCCAACCCTATGCTACACTTACAAACCTACCTAAGATTACTATACAGGGTTTTGTAACGGCCCCTACATTAAATTTAGGAAATGATATTGGGATCAATAGTAACAAAAAAGTCAGATAACTTTTTTCTGAATTCGCTTTAAATAAAAAGCTACCATTTTCATACAAACTAATTGATTTATTTAGTGTAAAAAGGATCTAATGTTCCGCACGAATGTGGGAATGAAAGCCGCACGGTGAGTGAGCGAGCAGGGATGAGTGCGCGGAGAGAGGAGATGCGCAGCGGCGCGGTCTGAGTTGCACCCCCCCC
This sequence comes from Nematopogon swammerdamellus, assembly GCA_946902875.1. NCBI lineage: Eukaryota > Metazoa > Arthropoda > Insecta > Lepidoptera > Adelidae > Nematopogon > Nematopogon swammerdamellus. Next base: position 1,144,889 of record OX336357.1, on the reverse strand, counting down.
CCCCCCCTCCCCCCCCCCTCGCGCGTCAATTTACACTTGACGAAAACATAAATTTCAAAAATTTATATCTCGAAAACTAAACACTTTCGAAAAAAACTTTATTTGCGGGAAAACATGAGGATTGCGCGCTGGCGAAATTAATGTACTGGGGCCGTTATAACACCCTGTAAATAAGTATAAGATACTTCTATAAGATATGAGATGTGGTAGCAACCCATTTTAAATAACTATTAAAAGCTTTAAATAGGAGATATCGCAAAGTAGGTTGTCTCTTTCCAACTTTATATTAGTAAAAAAGGATACGGTTGTGCCGTATTTATTCGTAGATCATTTGAGTGACTCATGCATGACCAAGCCCCAACGGCATTGCATCCTTTGCGAGGAACTGTGGGGTTCGAACACATCGGCATCTTTCTCATTCCGAGTTTCTTAAGTCCTTTTCATTTCATTGTATTTTTTAAGTATGTACATAGATGTGTTTCAGAAGTGAGCGACTATTGTTTTTTTTTTAAGGTTACGTATTCATACGGAAGCCTAGATTACTAAACCTACGCCGTCTATCTGTTTGTTTGTCTGTCCTACTGCTGTATCTTTTGAACCTTAATAGCTAGCCGGTTGAAATGTTCACAGAAAGTCTTGTTATGGCGGATATAGCAACAAATAATAAAAAAAAAACAAAAAGTAAAAAATTAAGGCATACATACAAATATCACAACAATATGTACGTGCAAAGAACATATCGCTAACCCTCTGTGAACAGCGATCTCACTTAACAGGTTCTTTTATAATAATGCTTATGTATATACAACCGAATTGCTATGGGCGTCGTTAGACACGTAACGGGTGGTTCAGCACCACATATCGCACTTTCAATAAAAAAAATTATTTATACCTAATAAAAGGTATTCTTTATCATGAAATAGTCTACTAACCTTTCACATACATGCAACACTTATAAACACATTTAAGTATAGTAAATACTATATTATAGAAATGTAAAAACTGTATATATTTTCAAAAACATGTAAACCTAGTAAGTAGGCAGCGGTACGCAGTCTTCTAGAAGTATAATTACCTATTTAGTTATATGTTTGTTTAATAATAAATAAGGTGTTTAATTTTTAAGTTCATAACAAATAAGAAGTAGGGTTTTTAAGTATGAACAATAATATGTGTTTCACTTGGAGAAATATGTAATTGAGGGTTTGGAGCGTTTTGTATAAATTTTGATGATTTGGGATAAACGCTGAGTGTCAAAACCGACCGATAACGTTATGATTGTGGAAGAGAAATGTGTCTAGATCGTGGCACGTGGAGATCTATTGTCTCTGCCTAACCCGTTGGGAAACCGGCGTAACTTGTATATATTTTCTCTATGTATGTATGTATGTATGCTATGAGTTTTCCAGTCAACATTTTGAAAAAAAAAATGTACAGTCAATGTGAATAGACTAAAGCGGAGAAGCCTTTCTCAAAATATCTAACTGAGGAATCTGTGCCTACGGGAAGACCACCATCCGTATCATGTCAACCTCCACTCAACACATAAGTCATCCGACAATTTGCAGTTCAAGTTCGTTCACGTGTTGTGAGTAGAAATAACTAAAAATCCGAAAAAATACCACATTTTCGCGACTTTTTCTATCGAGCAAAAGTTAATGCTACATGAATAATGTACCTTGTTCCGGTCAAGTCTTTCTGAGATATTAAAACATAGATACACAACCATCATTCAGCCTAGTATGACGTAGTTCGCCCTGTTCACTGTTCAGCCTAGTTTGACCTAGTTCTGTATAGTTCGACCAAATACCCAGGTTCGACCTAGTTCTGTATAGTTCGACCAAATACCTAGATTCGACCTAGTTCAGTATAGTTCGACCAAATACCCACGTTCGACCTAGTTCAGTATAGTTCGACCAAATACACACGTTCGACATAGTGCAGTATAGTTCGACCAAATACCGAGGTTCGACCTAATTCAATATAGTTCGACCAAATACCCAGCTTCGACCTAATTCAGTATAGTTCGACCAAATACCCAGTTTCGACCTAGTTCAGTATAGTGCGACCAAATACCCTCTACCACCACCTAGTTCAGCTTAGTTCGACCTAACACAACCCAAATCGTCCCAATTCGACCTCGTTACACCTGTTGTCAATGTAACACGATAGACCGTGTGCAAACCTGAAAGAGCTTCATATGCACAGGAAAAAGAACACGCACTCTAGCGCTAGTGGCCGCACCTAGAGCCGCCGCAGTCGGACTCCTCGTTGGAGGCGCTCGAGGTCGCCGTCTCAATGTCGGAGAGACGCGGGTAGAGCAGCTTCGACCTAATTCAGTATAGTTCGACCAAATACCTTCTACCACCACCTAGTTCAGCTTAGTTCGACCTAACACGACCCAAATCATCACAATTCGACCTTGTTACACCTGTTGTCAATGTAACGCGACAGGCAGAAGACTCATCTTTAGACCTCGCGCAGACCCGAAAGAAGCTTCATATGCACAGGAAAAAGAACACGCACTCTAGCGCGTAGTGTCCGCACCTAAGGCCGCCGCAGTCGGACTCGTCGTCGGGCGCGCTCGAGGTCGCGGTCTCAATGTCGGAGAGGTGCGGGTAGAGCAGCTTCGACCTAATTCAGTATAGTTCGACCAAATACCCAGCTTCGACCTAATTCAGTATAGTTCGACCAAATACTCTCTACCACCACCTAGTTCAGCTTAGTTCGACCTAACACAACCCAAATCGTCCCAATTCGACCTCGTTACACCTGTTGTCAATGTAACACGATAGACCGTGTGCAAACCCGAAAGAGCTTCATATGCACAGGAAAAAGAAGACGCACTCTAGCGCGTAGTGGCCGCACCTAGAGCCGCCGCAGTCGGACTCCTCGTTGGAGGCGCTCGAGGTCGCCGTCTCAATGTCGGAGAGACGCGGGTAGAGCAGCTTCGACCTAATTCAGTATAGTTCGACCAAATACCCTCTACCACCACCTAGTTCAGCTTAGTTCGACCTAACACGACCCAAATCGTCACAATTCGACCTTGTTACACCTGTTGTCAATGTAACGCGACAGGCAGAAGACTCATCTTTAGACCTCGCGCAGACCCGAAAGAAGCTTCATATGCACAGGAAAAAGAACACGCACTCTAGCGCGTAGTGTCCGCACCTAAGGCCGCCGCAGTCGGACTCGTCGTCGGGCGCGCTCGAGGTCGCGGTCTCAATGTCGGAGAGGTGCGGGTAGAGCAGCTTCGACCTAATTCAGTATAGTTCGACCAAATACCCAGCTTCGACCTAATTCAGTATAGTTCGACCAAATACCCTCTACCACCACCTAGTTCAGCTTAGTTCGACCTAACACAACCCAAATCGTCCCAATTCGACCTCGTTACACCTGTTGTCAATGTAACACGATAGACCGTGTGCAAACCCGAAAGAGCTTCATATGCACAGGAAAAAGAAGACGCACTCTAGCGCGCAGTGGCCGCACCTAGAGCCGCCGCAGTCGGACTCCTCGTTGGAGGCGCTCGAGGTCGCCGTCTCAATGTCGGAGAGACGCGGGTAGAGCAGCTTCGACCTAATTCAGTATAGTTCGACCAAATACCCTCTACCACCACCTAGTTCAGCTTAGTTCGACCTAACACGACCCAAATCGTCACAATTCGACCTTGTTACACCTGTTGTCAATGTAACGCGACAGGCAGAAGACTCATCTTTAGACCTCGCGCAGACCCGAAAGAAGCTTCATATGCACAGGAAAAAGAACACGCACTCTAGCGCGTAGTGTCCGCACCTAGAGCCGCCGCAGTCGGACTCGTCGTCGGGCGCGCTCGAGGTCGCGGTCTCAATGTCGGAGAGGTGCGGGTAGAGCAGCTTCGACCTAATTCAGTATAGTTCGACCAAATACCCGGCTTCGACCTAATTCAGTATAGTTCGACCAAATACCCTCTACCACCACCTAGTTCAGCTTAGTTCGACCTAACACAACCCAAATCGTCCCAATTCGACCTCGTTACACCTGTTGTCAATGTAACACGATAGACCGTGTGCAAACCCGAAAGAGCTTCATATGCACAGGAAAAAGAAGACGCACTCTAGCGCGTAGTGGCCGCACCTAGAGCCGCCGCAGTCGGACTCATCGTCGGGGGCGCTCGAGGTCGCGGTCTCGATGTCGGAGAGATGCGGGTACAGGCCGGCCGCCGCCGCCGGCTCGGCCGTCAGACCGTTCGCCTCCTTCTTTTGCATCTTGATCCGCTTCACGTCCTCCAACACCGAGAGTACCACCGGCGAGTCCTGTGAGCCTGCAACACAGCCACACACCTGTCAGCCTCGATAGCTCAGTGGTGCAGACAGTCAACTGTCGCTATTGAATGTTAAGCAACGCTGGGCGCGGTCAGTACTTGGATGGGTGACCGCTGACCGTTCGTTAGAGGCTGACCGAGGTTCGGATTCCACGTAAAACTGTAGGTCCCTTCCCTCCTAATCTTACTTGGCGGTAGGGTTTAACCCGCCCGCGTTGGTACCACCGCACTGAATGAAACGTCGGTCAAAATGGCTATGTAAATAGTTTGTGCTTTCCGACCAGTTCAGTGTAGCCGGCACGATCAAAGGGGGAAGCACTGACATGGCACCTAGTTCACCCGGTGTTATGGGCTGACATCACGGACGTTGTAGGTGATGTAGCCAACCGTGTTAGTTTCAATAAAAAAAAAACACGGCGAATTTGGCAGGTCAGGGGTGATTTTAATTTCATTTACTTTAATGAAATCAACAGCATTCCCTTGCCCCTTACTAGGTGGTAGGCTCAACCACCACCGGTCCGCGTGTACCAATGAGTTTTTTTCTAACGAAAAATTTTTAGTGCCTGCTGCTTCACCGTTCGGAACCGGTGCAAAACTGTAGGTCCCTTCCCTTGCCCCTTACTACTAGGTGGTAGGCTCAAATTGTAGCCAACTCGATTGGTACCACCGTACTGGATGTAAGATGGCCGCATAGCAGGTCGGTTGTGTTCTCCTCTAGTCCAGTATAGCCAGCAATCCAGGGAAGTCTCCGGTATAGCACCTACCTTCTCGGAGGTGATATTGGCTGGTCGGAGCATGCGCTTTGGCGCCTCCGACTCAGCCACCCATACCAGATTACATAAAAAAAACAGCATTGGTGTGCGTGTTTGAGTGTGAGCGAGCTAAACTAGCGTATAGAGGGTTCCGTACCATTCCGTTTTCCGTGAGAACTTTTAAGAATAGGAGACACTCTATGTATATTCCCTATTTTTTCGAAATTTTAGCTCAATGGTTTCGGAGAGAAGAAGGAATGCTTAATTTTTAGGGTTCCGTATCCGTCGTACGGGACCCTATTACTAAGCCTACGCCGTCTGTCTGTCTGTGCGTCTGTCCGAGGGCTGTATCTCTTGAACGGTAATAGGTAGCCCGTTGAAATTTTGACAGAATATGTGTTTTTATGGCCGATATAACAACAAATAATAAAAATAAGAAAAAGTAAAAAATTCACGGGGGTCCCCATATAAGAAACTAAAAAGTGTATACTACCGAAAACAGTATGAAGCATTTTAACTAATCATGAATTTTAACTCATTTGAAGCATTTCATAAACATGCCATAGATGGCGTGAGTGGCGCTAGCCATGACATGGCGATACGGAACCCTCGGTGCGCGAGTTCGACTCGCACTCGGCCGGTTTTTTTCCGCTCTTTTGACGTAAGCAAAGTTAAAAAAAAAATAGAAGCCAAACTAATTCGTGTATGTCGTAAAAGGCGACTAAGGGATATGACTCCCTTCTTATATTACTAGGTGGTAGGGTTTAACCCGCCCGGGTTGGTACCACCGCACTGAATGGAAGGTCGGTCGAAACGGCTATGTAAATAGTTTGTGTTTTCCGTTCAGTTCAGTGTAGCCGGCACGACCGAAGGGAAGCACTGACGTGGCACCAAGTTCACCCGGTGTTATGGGCTGACATCACGGATGTTGTAGGTGATGTAGCCAACCGTGTCAGTTTTCACAAAAAAAGAATACTAACTTCTCCTCTTGGCCGGCTGAGAGGCGACCACATCGGGCTCGTCCCTCCCGTGCAGCGCGGTCTCGGACTTGCACTTGCTGCGCAGATCGGAGCGCGGGTGCGGGGGCGCCGCGCTCGCCGCGACCTCCGCCTTCCGCCCGACCGGGTTGAGGCTGAGCGAGCTTCCCATCAGCGGCGCCTTCTCCGAGGGGTCCGGCTCGCTCTCCGTGTCTGAGTCGGCCGCCAGCCGCGTCTTCGGCTGCAACAACATGTTGTTTATTATTATGATCTTTATTTCACATTTTTATAATCAATTATAAATTTTACATATTATAAGTACTATAAAAAGTAATAAAAATACACAAAATTAATATAAACATTATTATTTATTTATACACAGTGTTGCAGTTGCCCCCGTAATATTTTTAACTGACATAAGGGGGTTATTCTATATGTGAAACTAAACAATTTCTGCGAAGAAAAAAATTTTTTTGAAGCAAAAAAAAATATATTTTTTTCATACAAATTTTAATTACCTATTCTCAAAATGTATAGAGAAAGAAATATTTTTTTCTTCAAATAAAAAAGTCGTAGAACAAAAGTTGGTCTATTTCACGTAATGAATCATCCCCTTTCGGATTTTACGGTTGGGGTTGCAACACCGTATATACACTAGCAGCTTGCAGCTGATGCGTGTACTTCACGTGTTGAGTGCACTGTTTTATGTATGATTGATCTTATTTATATATTTAATTTTTTTTAGTTATAATTTTACTTTATTAACTTAGTGTTTGTTTTTGTTTTTTTTTTTTTTTTTTATGGAAACTGACACGGCTGGCTACATCACCTACAACGTCCGTGATGTCAGCCCATAACACCGGGTGAACTAGGTGCCATGTCAGTGCTTCCCCCTTTGAGCGTGCCGGCTACACTGAACAGGTCGGAAAACACAAACTATTTACATAGCCGTTTAGACCGACGACGTTTCATTCAGTGCGGTGGTACCAACCCGGGCGGGTTAAACCCTACCACCAAGTAAGATTAGGAGGGAAGGGACCTACAGTTTTACGAGGAATCCGAACCTCGGTCAGCCTCCAACGGTCAGCGGTCACCCATCCAAGTACTGACCGCACCCAGCGTTGCTTAACATTCAATAGCGACAGTTGACTGTCTGCACCACTGAGCTATCGAGGCTGCCAAGTTGATTTTTAAAACCATTCACTGAGATAGCACTTATCACTTCTTGTGGTAGCTTGTTCCAAGAGTCGACTACTCGGTTAGTTAGAAAGTACTTTCTTGGGTACGTAGAAAGACGGTATGGTAGAAAGTACGTTGTTAGACTTAGTATTTCATTTCACGTTTTCACCAGCAATACGACAATTTGAAAGATGCAATGATCAGGTACGTCGCCCTTGGGTAGCACAGTGGTGCGATCGATCGACTGTTGTTCGTTATCATAAGCACACCTGGGCGCGGTCAGACAGAACTTGGATGGGTGACCGCTCGACCGTTGGAGGCTGACTGTGGTTCGGATTTCATGTAAAACCGTAGGTCCCTGCCCTTCATACCTTACAAGGTGGTAGGGTTTAACCCACCCAGGTCGATACCACTGCACTGGATGAAGTTCGGTCAAAGTGGCTATGTAAATAGTTTGTGTTTTACGTCTAGTCAATGTAGCCGGCTGGCTCGACTAACCTAGGTGACCGAGGTGTTATGAGCTGACAGCACGGTGTTGTAGGTAATGAAACCAAGCATGTTAGTTTCCATAAAAAAAAAAGGTTATAAATACGATTTTGTATGACTTTGTCTATTAATTAATTGTTTTTATATAAGGTAGGTAGGTGCAGGTTATATTCCAACTATACTTTCAAGTTTGTTTTTTTATTTGTAGTTGTACTTTATTGCTCTTAATGGTGACAAAACATGTTTTAATATTGTTTTCCTTGTTTAGTGACATTTTGCATTTTGCAATGCAAATTGTATTTATTGATAACTTTAAGTTATGTTGTGTCTATTCCTAAATCGAATATTAAAGGCTATTATACTCCTTAAAATATAGCTTGATATAGTGCGCGGGACGGATCTTGGCATGTCGTCGCCGCAGCGGGCGACCCGCCACGCGAATACACTATACAAGTACGGTGCGGGTGCGAGGGAGAACATTGACGAACCGCTGCGGCGGCGACACGCCGAGATCCGCCCCGCGCATTATACGCGTGAGCGTGACAGATGTCAGAGTGACATTTCTTTGTATGCGTGACAGATGTCAGAGTGACATTTCTTTGTATGCGTGACAGATGTCAGAGTGACATTTCTTTGTATGCGTGACAGATGTCAGAGTGACATTTCAACAAAGTATGACGTTGTATTGCGTGCATTTTACTGTAAAAAAATACGGAACTTCATGCGAGGTGTTCTCGATGACAGCTGTCACAGGTATCATGCTATATTTTAAGGAGTATAGGGTTATTTGTTCTATAAACAATTTATGGAACCATTCTAGAATTTTATTACTAAATTAATGCTTCCTGAATGTATTAAATTCTCACAAAAATTTTATAGTTTCACTCAGTATCATTAAAATCGAAAAAAAAAAACTGCATTAAATTATCTCTAATAATTTACATCATCTTACAACTTCCTTCCTTACCTATAATAAAATCCAACTTCTGCTTTCTGTCTGAGTGGCTGAGTGTATGTCTGTCTGTCCGCTTATAACTCGAGAACCACTGAACCGATTTTAATAAAAAAAAATTCTACGGATAGCTTGATTCTTCCCATCAACTATAGGCTACTTACTATCACGTTAAATGGCTTATGAGGTTAGCAGTGAAGTGAATATGAGAGCGGGCGGAGCCGCGGACACAGCTTGTAAAGTATAAATTCCAAGATTTTTTCAAACATTTAATATTTAAGAATAATGACTTGATGTGTTTTGAACTGAATTTTATGTGCAGTGGAAGTAAACTAAAATAAATATAAAAACAAATCACGCTAGCCGTGTGTTTGGAACTCTCCCCTCATCCGGGTACGTTGGTTCGTTCTGTTGCTTTATCTATTTTTAACATCACCCTAAATAGCCACTTTCGAGTTATCCTACCTATCGTACCGGGATACTGCTACCCAAGCTCGGGCGAGTCTTGCAATGCAATGATATAATATCAAAATGTAGTTGATATTGTTGGTAAAATTATTATTTCATCCATTTATTTACACATTTTTTTTTATATTAATTTTACATAATATTTACAAACTTAAAATCTAAAATTAATACAAAAACAAATGGAGTTTCCACCACCGGCGGCGGGGCGAGCCCAAGCTACCGATGGTCGGGTCCCAAAGAGAGGAACCTCCGGACGATGCGTGCAGTGTCGAGCAGGGCTGCCTTCTGTATCTGGCACTCGACCCAACCACTCAGCGAGAGCCTCTCAAGGTGATCGTCGAGGCTCTTCGCTATCAGCCCATGCGCCGAAACGACTATGGGCACAACGATCGTCGAGTCGACGGGCCACATTTTGGTAACCTCATGCTGCAGATCCAGATACTTTAATTTAATTATTATTATTATTTTGTTAATGAACTAGCAGCTTAATGTGCTGATGTGTTCATGTCTATGATGATCACTGGTGTTGCTATTTGTTATATTTCTTCGATTTTTAAGTACTTGTCAAGCCTATTTTTGAATGGGTTTATTGAGGGTGCTTCAATAACTTCCTCGGGCAGTTTATCCCAGCTGTTTACGATTCTGTTAGCCAGGAAGTGTTTTCATGCTTCGGTTGAGAAGTTTGTTACATTGAGTTTCAAGCTGTGACCTCTTAGGTGAGTGTTTGAATTAAACACAAACATGCTTTCCAGATCTGGGCAGTCATAGTGCCGCTTCAGTATTTTACAAAAAAATTTTTAATGTAAAATGTAAAAAAAAATTATTTCCTGATCGTTTCAGTTTCATGCCAGGAACAAAAAAGTCTTCCAAAACATAGATCTCTTTCTTTCAGAAATTGTGAAAAACCACAATTTTAGTTTTATTAGTATGGAATAGAAAGAATTAGATTTTTTTTACAAACTTACACATATTTTTTTATTTAAATACATAAAAAAATATATTACATGAAATAAAAGCCAAGGTCCAAAAAATTTTATATAGGTTTTAATCCCTATATGATACAGAACCCCCCCTTAGCGTACTATTAACTAATATTGAAAGACCTTAACTATTTTATTTGAATTTTTTGTGTGTGCAATGGGACAAGTGCCTGAATAAATAAATGATTTCAAAGCTTAGGTTCTAATTAACAGTAGAAAGTGTTACATTTTAAATTTTAACCCTCATTTTAGCTTTTTATATCTAAGCATAAATTTTATTTAAACAAAGTATAATTTTTTAGAAAAATAAAAAGTTAAGCACCTATGCGATAGGAAATAAAAAAATATATATATTCACCTTAAAATGAAAGCGATTCTGCAACATCTCCAGCTCCTGCTGTCTCTCTCTCCTGAACTTCTCGCCGATGCTCGCCTCGCTTATCGTCTGCTCCTTGTTGAACAAGGCAGCTAGCTTGCCCCTTATCCCGCCGACCCCGCTTCCTGTTCCGCTCGCCTCCGCGACACCACGCGGCAACTCCTCGCGCGAGTTACCCTCCAAGTTGGTCGCGATGGAAGCGGTCGACTTGGTGGAGGTGTTCGACTTGGTGGAGGCGGGCGATTTGGTCGCGGCGGAGACGGCGGGCGGCTTGGCGGAGACAGATGGCTTGGCGGGGGCAGAAGCGACAGCTGAAAGTGAAGATTGCGCGTTAGTTTTGGGCGTTTTGGTCTGAAGCTGTGAAGGCAAGACGAACAGACACTGTTATAATATATAACCACTTTCTCCGGCTAACGGTTATAGTAACTCAAACTATTCGCACGGTCCAAGCTATTAGCTAGGTTAAAACCAAATTAAATTAAAATTCACATTCATTTTGGAACACCTACATTGGCTGTCAATCCGTCACTCCGCACGGGGTCATTTGGTCCTCTTGAAACTTTTCCCTTGTTTATTTTTCCGTAGATTTTGATATTTATAATGGCTGATATCCTAACAAATAATGAAAAAAAAAAATCTGCGGAGTCCCCATACAAGAGATGTGTTTTCAAGGTTTTTATGTGTTTGCTCTATCGTAAAAATACATTTTTTTTTATGTAATCCGTTATGGCTGGTGCATGAGTCGGAGGGGCCAAAGGGCATGCATGCAGGGGGGGGGGGGGGGGGGGTCAAAAAGTGCGTAAAATCGGTCACGTAGTATGGGTACGAGCCCTAAGAAGACATCTACACAACACTTTAGTTTCTCCGAGCTCCACAGTATCAATAGTTTTAGAAATCGTATAGCGGGTCAGTTAGACCAAACGTCTCAAGTTTGCACAACAAATAACATTCAACTAGTTTACATCGCACACTATAACACGCCGCGTCGAATTGTGATAGAAAACCTGCGAAAAGTGCTAACGAGAAGTGTGAAATCATTCTGACACGATTTTGGCCTCGCCTCGAAGTGTTTGAAAAAAAAAATTGACCTGCCATGCTATTCCTACAGTGGTATACATACATACATACATACAGTTTACCTCATCACCAACATTTTGTGAATTGTGCAGTGAAATTGAATTGATTTTGCAGGCTTTAATTCGCTCACCGGCTTTAATAAATATATTTTATTTTTTATTTTTGACAAATTATACTACATCGTAGTTTTTAATATACTAACATAATTATGCTGATACAAATTACTAATCAAAGTTTGAAACACCTCATACACTTAATTAATAAGTCTTTGTAGTCAGAACTCTCAGCAAAGTTGTTAATCTTGCTCTCAAGCTGTGTTTCAGATATGACTATGGGCGGTGTTATTATGTTAAATACTTGTAATAATATGTATAAAAAAAATACCCTGCCAAGTTTCTTGTCGGTTCTTCTTCGTGGGTGTAATCGAACCGGATAGAACAAATTGTGACAAGTTCGAGCGCAGTCTAACTGCTATATGAATGATCAATAAACAATACAATACAATAATTAAACCCCAGTAAAATAAATTGAATGTAATAATTATTTGAGTTTTAATTGTTTGTATTTTTATAAAAACCATCGGCGCGCGAGACCGACTCGCACTTGGCCGGTTTTGAAAATGTAAATTTTCACAGTAAAGTATGTCGCGAGAGCGGCGCGGCGCGGTGGCGGCAAAATGTATTAAAATTAAACAAATCTGAATGATAAATAATAAAAATAAAGTGAACTGGAGTTCCGCGTCGTCGCATCAATGCGAAGAGACGTCGAGACGACGCCGTTATAGAACGTGACCCGGTGGTTTTTACGCGAACACCGCAGCTGCTGTTGGTTGCGGAAAAATCTCTTCAAATCGATAGTTCTGTTAAGAAAACATGAGTCACCCGTGTGATGTTGAGGAAGTCACTATGCAAATTGTTTTTAGTGTGTGTCTTATCTTATATCAGGTGAAACTTCCTTGAATCATTGTTCATTCGTTCATTTTATAATATTGAAACTTGTTTCTAGATCAAAATTACCTAAATAATAAATATATTTTATTCTATGATTTCTCATGATTTTTTTTTATTGAAAGCGCGGCAAATTGCGCCGGACCATCTATAAGGTGTCTAACGACGCCCATGGACATTCGGTCGTACGCGGGGGTTGCGAATGCCATGCCGGAATATTTTTTTTCCGCATTTAATACAATTATTTAAATACGTTACAATGCATTTTCTACCAATATTTTAGATCAGTTTTAGTTCAGTTGCAATTTATTACACTTGGACAGAATAAATAATAAAAATATTCAATATAGGATATTTTACCAGTCCATGCATACATGCTACTATAGATATTGTTTCTTTGTTAAATCACAGAACTTAATTAGCTAGTACGACGAATGAATGACAAAGGTTGAATGATACCCGAAGTAGAAAATGATTTCTTTTTAACTACAGACATTGATAACATCCTAAAAGCCTTGCAGCTAATGTCACTTTAATGACACTATCAAAATGAATGCCTCCTTATCTATTTACTAGTATCAGTTCTCATACGAAAATCGTAAAATTTTTAGATTTAAGGATTTCGTTAGACAACATAAGCTGGCAGGCAGAGTTTGCTTTAGGCAATATTTTTTTTTTAAATTTGATACTAATGCGTATCAAATAAATAATTAATTTAAATAATAATACATAAATAATGTTTTTTTTTTGTGTCAGCTGTGACTTGATTGCTTGCATATCCCCGCACGTGTATATACACTTCATTAGTACACAGTACATTGGCGTACAAAACATACGCAGCGAAGACGAGACGAGATTCGTGGGCACGGCGGCGGTAGGTCATATTAATATAACTAATTTTGTACAATTACATCTGTCGTATAATATTATTTACTCTACCACAAGGTAACATTAATATAGAAAAAGTTAAAGTACGGCTGTGCTGTAGAAAGAGGCGGGTGGCGGGGGAAATGAGGGGAGGCGGTAGGGGGGCGGGGAGGAAGGGGGTTCGTTTGGGCGTATACCCCCCGCGGAACGGGAAGTGGGTAAGTGGGGGAGGCAAAAACGTAATATGACTCAGTGAGGGGAGACAGGGTAAGGAGGGGGTGCTATGCTAAGGGGGGAGGGGGGAATAACACCCTCCTGAATACCCCCCCCCCCCCCCTTCATTGGAGATATAATTATGCGCTTTTCGGTATTTATCAGTTTACTACACAAAAAAGAAAATATAAAAAAACTTAGGGTTGCCTCTTCTCCGGCTTATAAAAAAGCCATACTAACAAGTTATGTCGGGGCGGTGAATTTTGTATAAAATTTTAAATTTCACTAAGATTTGCATATCTTTAAAAAAAAAATTCTCCAAAGTATAAGTCACTGGCAAAAAAATATTTTTGCTAATAATTCCTTAGACCCTCCTCGCCCAAAGACCCCTCACCTACCATTCCCAGCTACCAGCAATCTTCTACTAAACCTGCCTCTTTCTACAGCGCACCCGACCTCAGAATTCAAATTATATTAATGTTTATCGACAAAACTTTCTAAATTAGGATATGGCGCCTTTTATTGCAGCTTTATTACATTTTGCAGAGCATAATGTTTAATTTTTTCGCGGACCACCTCGAACCAGTACCATAGATAGATTGAGAACCGCTGCTGCAAATAATAGATATTGTATTGATGATTCACTCCCATCAGTTTAATAGGGAAAGTATTTACATAGTAGCACAGTCGCATGGTCCTCAATTTATGTGCAAAAAGACAATGAATTGTTGTTTTTAATGACAGCAGCGCCTGCACAATGGCCGATGAGGTGTTGTAAAAAATACGACATAATTTCGCGGAGCGCACTGTGGCGCTCGCACTTTGTAAGCATTCGCTTCTGCCAGAGAGTATATACAGAGCTGAAGACACGCCAGAGGTGTTTTTTTTTTATGTAATCCGTTATGGATGCCTGAGTCGGAGGGGCCAAAGTGCATGCTCCGATCAGCCAATATTGCACTGGCACTTAGCCAGCGCGAGATGTTATACTTTTGTCATAGAGTCAATTTATACTTTTCAAAATTGAAAGAAGGATTCTCTAATGTTTCGAATGAGTCGTTTTATCTTCTCTTAGTTTGTTTTTGTAAATATTGTTTTCAGTTTAGGCCTAGCTAGACATCAAAACAAAATTTACAAAAACAAACTAAGACAAGGTAAAACGACTCATTCGAAACATTAGAAAATCCTTCTTTAAATTTTGAAAAGTATAAATTGACACTATGGCAAAAGTATAAAATCTCGCGTTGGCTAACTGCCAGTGCAATATCACCTCCGAGAAGGTAGGTGCCACACTGGAGACTTCCCTAGATTGCTGGCTAATACTGGACTGGAGGAGAACATATGCGGCCATCTTACATCCAGTACGGTGGTACCAACCCAGTCGGCTATAATTTGAGCCTACCACCTAGTAAGGGGCAAGGGAAAAGTTGCTCGAAAAGGGCGAAACAGAGCTTTTTTTAATGGAAACTGACACGGTTGGCTACATCACCTACAACATCCGTGATGTCAGCCCATAACACCGGGTGAACATATTTCTCCCCAAGTATAGTCTCGGGTTCTTCAAGAGAGGCGTGAATAGGCACCTGTCAGTCCGGCATGACATTCGCAACCCCCGCGTACGACCGAATGCCCATGGGCGTCGTTAGACACCTTATGGGTGGCTCGGCACCACATGTCGCGCTTACTATAAAAAAAGTAGGTAAGCATGTCAGTCAGTGCTTCCCTTCATTTCATGTCGGCTACACTGAACTTTTTTGTCAGCCTCGATAGCTCAGTGGTGCAGACAGTTGACTGTTGCTAACGCTGGGCGCGGCCAGTACATGGATGGGTGACCGCTCGACCGTTGGGAGGCTGAACGGGTTTCGGATTCCACGTAAAACTGTAGGTACCTTGCCTTCCTACCTTACTCGGTGGTATGGTTCAACCCGCCCGGGTTGGTACCACTGCACTGAATGAAACGTCGGTCGAAACGGCTATGTAAATAGTTTGTGTTTTCCGTCCAGTTCAGTGTAGCCGGCACGATCGAAGGGAAGCACTGACATGGCACCTAGTTCACCCGGTGTTATAGGCTGACATCACGGATGTTGTAGGAGATGAACGTGAACAATGGACATTCAGTGGTATGTACACACTGGATGTCCACTTATTAAACTAAAAAGCTACAAAATTAATAATGTTCAGAAACATAACATTTTAATGAAAATAATTATTTGTTAAATTCAGTATATTTTATAAATATTAATTATTTCCAGCCACTTCACAATAACTGACTTATTGTATGAAGTACTTAAATTATTATAAATACATAATTATTTCTTGAAAAAAAAATTGTTACCAAAATATTTTTTTTTACTTCCACACACCTGTTGCACAATCAATACACCAACTCAAGTCAAAACATATACAAAAATGTTCTTCTATTTTTCACGAATTTCCTCAATAGCCACCCAAGTATGTCTATCTTCCAAAGTCAAAGCTTTATTAAAAACAAAAATATTTTTTTCACAAAATCTTTCACACTCACCTAAAAAAAGAACTTCTTTTTCAACAATCACAAATCTCGTTATTTCCTCACTAACACAAAACGCGACGTATTTCAACGGCGGGTCCGGCCGGCACTAGTGTTGATTGTTGAATGAGGCGGGCATGGCAGGGGCGCTCAACCTCTGCCCGCTTTGTCCACCTCCACCGACGACTGTCGCGCTCGAGTGACACACATTCGACAGATCGCGGATTGGGGGGGCTAATTCTGTAGTAGACAATTCGAGAGTCGAGTACGTATTTCGAGTTAATTCCATGGTTATTTGGCACAAAAATATCAGTTTTAGCAACTTTATCATATATATTATATACTAGGCTTTTGCCCGCGTCTTCGCTCGCGTGAATTTCGTATTTAAAAAGAAGAAAGTAAGTAAGCCGGCTAACGTACCTTTATTTCGGCGCGTGGAACAATTCGGTTTGTATGAGAGTCACATCTTAGCGTAACCGGAACTGAATTTTATTTTACTCATCCTGTGTCAGTCACGTATAGTTAAATGTGCTTGTACTAAGTTTAATCGAATTCGGATGATCGGTTTAAGAGTTATGGAGGAATATATATAAATACAGAAAATATTTCTAAAAATCGTCAATTTAGTTTTAGTATCATACATAGTCACGCAATCTCACAAAACAAAGTAACTTACTCCATGACCATCCCTTGCAGATTTATTATTAGTATTGATGGATTATTTCACTTTTAGTAACTTTATAGGAGAGCCATTTTAGTGTTTGAAAAATGGTTTCAAATGCGAATAACAATATTATGCCACTCGACCGTTGTAGGGTTGAATTCCACGTAAAACTGTAGGTCCCTTCCCTAGGTGGTAGAGTTTAACACGCCCGGGTTGGTACAACCGCACGAATGAAAGGTCGGTTGAAACGGCTATGTGAATAGTTCGTGTTTTCCGTTCAGACGTGTGTTCGCCTTTGCAACTAAATAGGTAACAAAATTTTCCACAAAATATATGAATTTATCGTGATATTTTCGCTACGAAGTCGTAATTTATAATTATACTCGAAATGTACATACATATCACACACGCTGAATCCCGACAATCGGGGTAAGCAGAGTAATCGGTGTTGTGCAGCAAGAACTCTGGTAAATAACAGCACA
Source organism: Nematopogon swammerdamellus (assembly GCA_946902875.1). Lineage (NCBI taxonomy): Eukaryota > Metazoa > Arthropoda > Insecta > Lepidoptera > Adelidae > Nematopogon > Nematopogon swammerdamellus. Next base: position 1,127,660 of record OX336357.1, on the reverse strand, counting down.
ACACCGACCACCACGTTTCGCAAAGTATTCGAACAAGATTCAATCGTACTCTCTCGATACTCGAAACTACCTTTAAAATGTACGATTCTATTTCAAATTTAAATTTTAAATTAGTTGGTAGTGAATAGGCCTCCTAGTCGCCGCCTCCGGAGTAGACCGTGTCGTGAGAAAACCGGCCCTCCGCTAATTGTCTCGTTTGATGGAGCTATTTGAATGCTATTGATAAGGTATTGATTTAAATTAGTGACATTGCGCTAGGTCAAGTCATCTATATTGATTTAAATGACCTGCCCACTCGTCTGTGAAGAGTTAACAACTTTGAGCACCTCATCAGAAATATGTCTCCTGTATTTTAATTAGGTTCACCTTTTTATTTCAACATAAATAAATTCTTTCATGTTGCAAATCTGTAAATATTCAATTTTGCATAAAGTCCGCCTTTTGTCTACTTTTTTATGCAATAAATTATATTTTTATTTAATGTTATATGTAATTTAGTAAAATACATTTAATAATGGAATCGATTTTATATTATCTTTTACTATCAAGTATTTTTTTTAACCGACTTCCAAAAAAGGAGGAGGTTCTCAATTCGTCTGTATGTTTTTTTTTTTTTTTTATTTTTTTTTTTATTTTTTTTTTTTTGTATGTTTGTAACACGATTTCTCCGTCAATTGAGGGCCGATTTAGAAAATTCTTTTTTTGTTAGTTAGGTCATACTTCCGAGGTGGTCCCATTTCAATTTTATCGAAATTGGTTCAGTGGTTTTCGAAAAATCAGCATAATACTATGGTGTGTGGTTACCTTCAGCAAAACTTGTGATGTGGTCGTTTTCGGCAATTTTCAGTTTGATAAATTAGTATGGTGTGTGGTTACCTTCAGCAAAACATTTGTGATGTGGACTTATTCAGCAATTTGCAGTCTGACACATATGGCGAATAATTCTGTACCACTTCAATCGATTTCGATTATTCGATTTCGATTATTCTTTTTTATGTAATATTACTAAAAAGAATGAAATAAAAACTGTTTTAAAAAATATTAAACCGATTTCCAAAAAACAAAAAAAAAAAAAACTAAAAAGTATTAAATACCTAATATTTTGAAATTTTCTCTGTCCTGTTGAAATACATGAATCGATATACTAGTGATACATATTCGGACCCTTGTTTCATGAATATTCTAAATTTGAAATTTTTTTATCTTTTCCGACCGGCGCTTAATTTATTATGGTACCTGGCCAGTACCTACTGTACCGAGTACCATCGAGCTGGTTTGATGATGGAGACAGAAGGTGGCCATAGGAACTCCTAAACTACACATGATAAACCCATCGTGTTTGGGCTCGTTGCATTTGTCTTCACGAGAAATTTACTTTAGACCTAAAAGATTCTCAATTCGACGGTATGTTTTCTTTTTTTGGATGTTTGTTACGCGATTACTCCGTCAATTGTGGGCCGATTTTGAAAATTCTTTTTTTTTTTATTTGAAAGGGGATAACCCTGAGGTTTTTGAAGTGAAAACTTCTTTAGCGGCTCTTGGCAGTTTTTTAGGTGGGTAAAAATGTATAACTCGCGACATCGCGTCAGCGTCATTTTTAAAATGAAACCTTAAGTCATTGCGTTAAGGGTTAAGTTAGAGTGGCACGGGATCTGCCGGCACTCCCGGAGTGCAACTGTTAAGTAGGGTTCCGTAACACGTTTATGTCTGTCCATTCTACTAAGTTCTGCAAAATGAATGTAGGGTTCCGTAACATATGCATGTCTATCCGTTCTACTAAATTTTACAATTTTCAACCAAGGTCCTCCGACGGTTATTTTATAATAAAAGTAGGCTTCCGTAACACGTTTATGTCTGTCCATTCTACTAAGTTCTGCAACATCACCTACAACGTCCGTGATTTCAGCCCATAACACCAGTGCCATGTCAGTGCTTCCCCCTTTGATCGTGCTGACTACACTGAACTGGTCGGAAAACACAAACTATTTACATAGCCGTTTCGACCGACGTTTAATTCAGTGCGGTGGTACCAACCCGGGAAGGTTAAACCCTACCACCAAGTAAGATTACGAGGGAAGGGACTTACAGTTTTACGAGGAATCCGAACCTTGGTCAGCCTCCAACGGTCAGCGGTCATCTAAGTACTGACCGCACCCAGCGTTGCTTAAAATTCAATAGCGACAGTTGACTGTCTGCACCACTGAGCTATCGAAGCTGACGTGGTCCTATTTTAATTGGGTCAAGATCGGATTGGAAAGCGAGGCGGAATCGCGAGGCCGAAGGCCGAGCGATTCCGCCGAGTACATTAATAGCAAAAAATTACTAAAAAAAACTGTGAAATAAAAAAAAAGTTTTAAAAAACATAAAACCGACTTCCTAAAAAAAGTAAAACTAAAAAACTATTTAAAATAAAAATATAAAAACCGCCTTCAAAAATATATGAAATAAAAACCTAAAAAAAAAAACGAACCCTAGAGTTGAAGGCGGTGCTAAAGCAAGCAAAATGATGCATGAAAGAAAACATGAGCGGATGATAATATCCTTTGTGATTTGTGTAGCCTTTTTAGCACCGCCTTCAACTCTAGGGTTCGTTTTTTTTTTTAGGTTTTTATTTCATATATTTTTGAAGGCGGTTTTTATATTTTTATTTTAAATAGTTTTTTAGTTTTACTTTTTTTAGGAAGTCGGTTTTATGTTTTTTAAAACTTTTTTTTTTTATATTATGCTATAAATTCAAATATGTATGTCAAATAATTAATAGTTGAAATTTCAGTTGTTATATGAGTCGTATAGTTCCAGCACCCACCAACTCCGTTTAGGACGATTTTACAGTAAGAAGAAAAAACTAGACCTCGATAAATAACCGCCCATACAAACTACAAGGGAGCTGGAAAGAATGTTAATTTTTCTTTGCGATTCACTCTGGATTGGATCGTGTTAGGAACATAATGTCTTTACAGGTAAGTGACAAATTTAATACTTAATTCGAAACAGTTTATAACCTACTTTTGACGTGATAACGTCACGTCTTATAAATTGATGAATACCGGCTGCACGCACGAAAAAGTGTCACGTTCCATCTGAGCCTGTGTGTGCAAGCGAGAGCGCGTAACAAGCGATAGAGAGGCACAATCGGCCCAAGCGTCCGCTTGTATACATTTATCTCTCTGGTTCTAAAGTACCAGGGCAGCAGAAATTAAAAGGAGGTTACTCGTACCATAATATATTAAGCGCATCTGGCCGGTCGGAAAAGATTCTTACCACTTTATGACGTTATCACGTAAAACTATCGTCCGTAAACCGACTTTACAGACAACCAATTTTTTTTAGAGTAATGGATTTGGCGGGTTCTGGAACTATACGACTCATATACAGAGCATTTTTTTTAGGTAAATTCATAAAACACCATCTACAACATTTAGTCTTTTTCTGTACATATAACTACTAAACTAAACTGTACTAAAACTCAATAGTCCCGCATGCATGGACAATCTGTTGTAAAGCCTTTCAGAGCCGCCAAGGTTGCGAGCCACTGCATCTACTAGTTTACCTTGAGGTCACTTTGAACGCATGATTTCATAGCGCTCCCAAAAAAAAAAAAAAACTATTTACACACTGTTGTATCTCGGGTAGCTATAAATAAGCTCATTATAATTTGTGTACAAAGACACAAGGAGCGCAAATACCACTAATTAATTATGTGTGATTGATATTGCTTTTACATAGTTTTTTATTATTGTAATGATATTTTAATTTTGGATTATTTTATAAAAAAATTTAAATCTTTAACGTAACGTTATATAAAATTGTATAAACCCACACAACGGGAAATAAACTATATTGACTTTGACAAATAAAATTGTACACGAAATTCCATGAAGGAACCATTCCTTAGATCGCGATGGTCAACTTTTGACTTGAAATTATTTTAATTAGTTTATGCTTCTGTTATCTCTTCCTTACCTTTAATAAAATCTAACGTCTGCTCTCTGTCTGTCTGTATGTCTGTCCGCTTATAACTCGAGATCCATTGAACCGATTTTAATAAAAAAAAAATCTACGGATAGCTTGATTCTTCCCATCAACCCTAGGCTACTTACTATCACGCTAAATGGCTTATGAGGTTAGCAGAGAAGTCAAATATGAAAGCGGGCGGAGCCGCGGGCACAGCTAGTACCATATACTATACATATTTGACATATTAATCTTACATGTATATAGTAGTAGGAAAAATATCGGAATGGTTTGCTGCGAACGGACTGATACTAAATACATCGAAGACCAACTATATGGTATTTTCCGGACGAAACTGTGGTCCCCGTGAGCTCTCTATTTCGAATTCATCCGGCTCTATTGGCTCCCAGTCATGTATACGATTTTTAGGGTTCTATATTGACCCAACTCTAAGTTGGAAAAGTCACATAGACAAACTATGTGACAAGATGGCTAGAGGTATTTACGCACTAAGAGAGTTACGCCGCTTGATCAGTCCGGAGGCTTTGAGACAGTCTTACTATGCGTACGTACACTCATTACTGTCGTATGGTGTAATCCTGTGGGGTAACTCAACCGATGCTGAAAGAGTGCTAATACTGCAAAAACGAGCGATAAGGGTATTAGCCAGTGTACCGCGAACAACATCTTGTAGAGACTTTTTCAAATCCTTTGGTATATTAACGGTGTGCTCTCTATACAGGGTGTCCCAGAAACCGACGATAATCCTTTAACAGGAGATAGGGCTGCTAATTACCTCTCAGAATATCTAATTTTAGGTTTAGTAAAAATGGCTTAGTTTTTGAGTTATTGTCATTTTTGTAAAAATCCAAAATTTTCTCCCTCAGCTCATTTTTTTAAATGCCACAAGTACAAATGTAAGATTTTCTTAAATCTAGTTTTTGTCAATTATTCCTGAAAAGTAAGGCTTTCACACGGTATAATTTATTTTTTCATGTTTAATCCTGTTTAGCTGAAAAACGACTTAAGAGCCACATGTTAAAATTTTTTCAGCCTCATCCCTTGAGTTTGGCCCTTCGCGGTGAAAAAAAAATATTACTACACTAAAGTGGCATTATGCAACAAAAATACGCTCATCTAATGTAGTTTTTAAAATGGTACATCACTTACCGATTTGCCCAACAATTTATGAGATATTGTTATTTAACTGCAAAAGGACCTCGGAATTCGATAACTGTTCTACCAAGTGCGAATTGGAATAAAATAAACACTTGAAGTAAATTGGTCTTTATTAACCTGTTAAAGTAGATGTTCAAATTGTTTACCACCTGCACAAATGCTAGCTCGACATCTTCTCACAAATGCCCGGTTGATGCGTCGAGCAAGTACTCGATGCAAGTGCAGATACGTCCACCTATTCTATGTAGTTTGTGTTTTCCGTCCAGTTGAGTGTAGCCGGCACGACCGAAGGAAAGCACTGACGTGGCACCAAGTTCACCTGGTGTTATGGGCTGACATCACGGGCTGTAGGTGATGTAGCCAACCATGTCAGTTTACATTAAAAAAAACCTGAGCTACTGCCGTAATTCTTTCTTTGAGCTCTATCAAGTTTTCCACCGGTTTCCAGTAAACTTTTTCTTTTAAATAGCCCAAATAATAAAAATCTAACGGATTTAAATCCGGTGATCTAGACGTCCGATCTATCTGCGGGGATGCAAGTGGCTAGGAGGCCACAAGACGTCCGTTTAATTGTAGAAACTTTAAACGGGCGAATTATCTTGAGTTTCTGCAACAGGAGCTTCAGAGCCTTTTAGAAGATGTACCATTGGCCATACGGAGGTGGTTGCAAAATGATGGCTGCGCAAAAATTACGCACTTCTCTAACGTAATGGGCTGGCCCATTACGCTAGAGAAGTGCGCAATTTTTTAGACCAAGCATATCCCCACAGATGGATCGGACGTCTAGGTCACCGAATTTAAATCCGTTAGACTTTTATTATTGAGGCTATTTAAAAGAAAAAGTTTACGGGAAACCGGTGGAAAACTTCATAGAGCTCAAAGAAAGAATTACGGCAGTAGCTCAGTTTTTTTTTATGTAAACTGACATGGTTGGCTACATCACCTACAACATCCGTGATGTCAGCCCATAACACCGGGTGAACTTGGTGCCACGTCAGTGCTTCCCTTCGGTCGTGCCGACTATAGTCAAGTGGACGGAAAACACAAACTATTTACATAGCATAGGTGGACGTATCTGCACTTGCATCGAGTACTTGCTCGACGCATCAACCGGGCATTTGTGAGAAGATGTCGAGCTAGCATTTGTGCAGGTGGTAAACAATTTGAACATCTACTTTAACAGGTTAATGTTAACCAATTACTTCAAGTGTTTATTTTATACCAATTCGTAGTTGGTAGAACAGTTATCAAATTCCGAGGTCTTTTTGCAGTTAAATAACAATATCTCATAAATTATTGAGCAAATCGGTAAGTGATGTACCATTTTAAAAACTACATTAGATGAGCGTATTTTTGTTGCATAATGCCACTTTAGTGTAGTAATTTTTTTTTTCACCGCGAAGGGCCAAACTCTAGGGATGAGGCTGAAAAAATTTTAACATGTGGCTCTTAAGTCGTTTTTCAGCTAAACAGGATTAAAAATGAAAAAATAAATTATACCGTGTAAAAGCCTTACTTTTCAGGAATATTTGACAAAAACTAGATTTAAGAAAATCTTACATTTGTACTTGTGGCATTTAAAAAAATGAGCTGAGGGAGAAAATTTTGGATTTTTACAAAAATGACAATATCTCAAAAACTAAGCCATTTTTACTAAACCTAAAATTAGATATTCTGAGAGGTAATTAGCAGCCCTATCTCCTGTTAAAGGATTATCGTCGGTTTCTGGGACACCCTGTATATATATGAAGTAGTGGTATATGTACGCAAAAACATGAATTCTTTTGAGTCAAATGGCGCAAGTCATAATTATAACACACGTAACTCAGAGCGTTTAAAATCTGTTGCGCATAAATCGGCGATGGCTGAAAAAGACCCTGACGTGATTGGACCCAAATTGTACGAAAATGTTCCTGATACAATAAAATCAATAAATAGTGACAATGTGTTCCAGAGTCAGCTGAAAATATTTCTCTTAGACAATCCATTTTATAAGTTAAGTGAATTTTTTTCATACTGTAAATAAAAATTCTGCTGACTTTGATAATTCAAATTGTTTATATGCATAAACACAAATTTTATTAATAACTTGACTGAACCCTATGTTCTTTGTTTTGTATTTTATTATCTTTTTTAATGAGTATATTTTTGACTTAGTATTTTTAATTTTTTGCTTAGATATAGTATGTTATATTTAACATAATGAAAACTTAGTATGTAAGCTATATTTAAAAAAAGCTCTGTAAGGTTTCTTACCCGATTCTTCCTTATAGATTGCACTACTGAACGGGACATCATAAAAAATGATGACGAACCATACTGAATATGCATATGTCTCAATGTAATATTGTTATTGTTGTGTGTTCTTTATGGCGAAATAAATATCTGAATCTGAATCTATAATTTTTTTATCCGACGACGACAATAGGTCGAAATAGCATAAAAAATTGTTTTTTTTTTAAATTACTAATGTAAAAATAACTAAAACCAAATATTGGTGAGGCGGCATAACTTCCTTTTTCTTTTTAAATGCAATAAAACACGTCATTTTATTAATTAAGCAGATATGTTTTCGTTATTTTTAATAATAAATACATGTAATCAGTATTTATATATAAATACATTTTTATGTATGGTAAAAAAAATGGTATTTAAGGTTTGTCTATCCAGCCATTCAATTTATTACCTAACACGACTTTCCGTACACTTTCATTTAATTAATTAAGATATTATTCAAGATTTCGAATTTGTTGCGTTTGCGGTTGAAACCCTCGGTCCGTGGAGCAGTGAAGCCAAAAGCTTCTTGAAGAGGCTTGGGCCTCGGCTGGTGGACGCAACTGGCGTCCCGCAATCAAGGGCCTACTTCATTCAAAGGGTAAGCCTTGCCATCCAGCGGGGTAATGCAGCAAGTGTTCTAGGAACATTTGAAAATGCCCCTTTTGATAGTTATTTTCATGTTTGTTAGGTAGGTTTATTTCTTTAGTTATTAGTATTACTTTTTTGTTATTTATTAAATAAATTATAGTTCATTAATTAATTAATTATGTCATACATTCGTTCATTCTCCCGTTGCAACTAATGCAGGCGCCAAATAATGTCCCAAAAGATTTTACATTTAGATAAGAGTTAAGACAAAACTGTTTGCCTTTTTGGGATAATGTTGGCAGGCATAAGAAGACATTCCCAATAAGGAACTCTCCACGTGCAGAATAACAAAACGAAAAAAAAAACAACAATAAAAATTAACCATATGCAAAACGCGGTGAGGAAACTCAACGGTGCGGTTTGGTGGGCCGCCAGCAGAATGCTAATTGTCAAACAAAACCATTATGCTTAAAACTGTGTCAAGTATGTGTAAACCTTAGACGAAACAGTCGGTCAGTGTGATAAGAGGAGCGCTTAAGGCGGAAATAAGACTAAAAAGGTCAACTTTAAACGAAATTATTGAGCGGTGATTGGTAAAGATAAAAAATCTGTAAAAAATATATGTTATGTATTGATCTTTAAATAACAAACATAGCGAAAATAAATATATTTTACTACTTAAAAGGTGTTAAATAAATCTCCAAAAAACAACGAAAAGTACGAAAATTGTACATTCAAGTTCAATTATCTTGAGAAGCATAAATTGTTTCAATACAACACCCTCATAGAATAATAATATTTTTCCCTACAATCGTAGCGAAATAAATATTTTGTTCCATCTTTCCAACACGTGAAATTTAAATCAAACCCAACCTAACCTAATATGACTACTTTTATAGAACATACATACATACACAGCACACGCCGTATCCCGAAAATAGGGGTAAGCAGAGTAATAAATAGTGTGATTTTCGCGCAAACGTTCATCGTCGGCGCGACGTATCAGCCACCGCGCGAGTAGAATGAATCTCGCACCTATTTACATCGGCATACTGTTCGTTTTTCAATCATCAGTGCTCGGGTAGCAGGGTTTGAGGCTTATTTCCGCCTTAATGATTTTTACTGGACTACTACAACAAAGCCAATGCCCAAAGATAATTAAATGTCTTCATAATCATCTTTAAAGATACCCTCATAAAAGTTTGCCCTTAATTTCGTAGGTATACGAGTATATCCACACATATTTATAGTATCATACACATAGGTGTGGGTCTGTGTATATTGTGTGTGTGTGTATGTATGTGTGATTGATTAATGTATTATAGAATTTGACTGTGTACTATGTTTGACTTTTTGATTTTTGTTTTGTTTTGTTATTTGAAATTAGTAATATTTTTTTCTCTTATATTTTTGGAATGCTGACTGAAGACATAGTTAAACCACACAAGTTAGCCGTCTTCATACAAACGCGCCGATTTCGCACTCACACAAGCGCGCGCCTGCGCACGCTGTCTGTACACAACCACTACATGCATTCTCACCTTCCCTCGCGAGTAGTCAGTAATGGTCGCCCAGCACTCGATTTTTGAAGTGAAATCTTTATCGGCGCTTGGCATTTATTTCAAAATGAATGTAGGGTTCCGTAACAAATGCATGTCTGTCCGTTCTACAAAATTTAACATTTATTTCAAAATTAATGTAGGGTTCCGTAACGAATGCATGTCTGTCCGTTCTACTAAATTTAACATTTATTTCAAAATGCATGTAGGGTTCCGTAACGAATGCATGTCTGTCCGTTCTACTAAATTTTACAATTTTCAACCAAGGTCCTCCAACCGGTTATTTTATAATAAATACTTTTATGTTATTTATTATGTTTATTATGTTATTTTATAATAAATACTATTAACGTGTTACGGGTTCCGCAACACGTTTATGTCTGTCCATTCTACTAAATTCTGCAAAAATGAATGAAGGGTTCCGTAACAAATGCATGTCTGTCCGTTCTACTAAATTTAACATAATTTTTTTTTATTTTTTATTTTTGTTCTGTTATATTTTACCATGTGGGGCCGGTACTTAAAAAGAATAGCCCCACTGCATCTCTCCCCGTACATGTCGTAACAGGCGACTAAGGGATAAGAACGAGATGCCGATGCCGTGCTAAAGGGCGACAGACTCACCACCTCTCACCTTGGCACGGTACTTCCACCGAGGTGGGTCTTTGTGCCGTACTTGCTGCTCGATCGGTTGAATCTTGTTGGAATGCTTTGCGGAACTTGGTGGTCGGTGTTGTGCTGTAATTTACCAGAGGTCGTGCAGCACAACACCGATTACTCTGCTTACCCCGACTGCCAGGATGCGTGGCAGTCGGGGTAACAGCAGTGCGTGTTTTTTATTGACTCTCTCTCTCTCGCTCTCGCTCTCGCTCTCTCTCTCTCCCTCTCGCTCTCTCTCTCGCTCTCTCTCTCACTCTCTCACTCTCTCACTCTCTTACTCTCTCACTCTCTCACTCTCTCTCTCACTCTTTCTCTCTCTCTCACTCTTTCTCTCTCTCTCTCTTTCTCTCTCTCTCACTCTTTCTCTCTCTCTCTCACTCTTTCTCTCTCTCTCTCACTCTTTCTCTCTCTCTCACTCTTTCTCTCTCTCTCTCACTCTTTCTCTCTCTCTCTCTCACTCTTTCTCTCTCTCTCACTCTCTCTCTCTCTCACTCTTTCTCTCTCTCTCTCACTCTTTCTCTCTCTCTCTCACTCTTTCTCTCTCTCTCTCACTCTTTCTCTCTCTCTCACTCTTTCTCTCTCACTCTTTCTCTCTCTCTCTCACTCTTTCTCTCTCTCTCACTCTTTCTCTCTCTCTCAGTCTTTCTCTCTCTCTCACTCTTTCTCTCTCTCACTCTTTCTCTCTCTCTATCTTTCTCTCTCTCTATCTCTGTCTCTGTCTCTCTCTCTGTCTCTCTCTCTATCTCTGTCTCTCTTTCTATCTCTGTCTCTTTCTCTATCTCTCTCTCTTTCTATCTCTCTCTCTCTCTTTCTATCTCTCCCTCTCTTTTTATATCTTTTTCTATCTCTCTCTCTCTCTCTATCTCTCTCTCTGGAATTGCATTTCCACCATAATGCTCACTACCTGTCAATTGTGTTAGTGTTGTGAGTTGTGACATCCCTGGTGGCTCGGCGCAGCGTAGGTAGTTATTTTAAAAATTGGCTCCAGTTATCTTACTCGTCTCATTTTACTATGCTGAAGATGTGTAAATTTGGAATGGATCTTTAATTAATTATGTGCGATATTGCTTTTATTTTATTAATGTAATGATATTTTAATTATGAATTATTTTATTATTTTATAAAAAAAATTAAATCTTTGACGTGGGCACAGAATACTTAATAGTTGACGTGGGCCATAGTGGAACCATTTTATTTTTATAAAATTGTAGAAACCCACTCAACGGGAAATAAACTATTTTTACTTGACTTTGACTTGACTATAGTGTTATATCCACACATGTAATGGTACTTTCCCACATTCTACCCATTCACACACAACTTTTACACACCGACACCCCACACTCTTCAAACACTCACACACACCCACACATACACCTGATCACATGAACTGAGAAGTATAAATTTAATTTTAATTCTTGTTATATAAGGAAACCTCTAACTGGTTTTATACGCTGCGCTGTTTAAACTTACATTGTTATCTTTTTTACGTACAAACTGTTGGTTCTCTTAAGATTTAATAAATAAATAATTTTATAGTGTTGGCCACTAGCTGTATTTTGGTAATGTTTAAAAAAAATTATATTTCACAAAAACCAATTACAGAAAATTTATATTAAACTAATATGTGCATACTAATTCAAATAATTAATCTTTATCAGATTTCCAAACATTTCCAAGCTTATTCGAGTGAGATAGGAACTTAAATTTAAAAAAATTTTTTTTTTCAATAAATAAAAAAATGTATACCTTCTTTTTAAAAGCAATTTAAAAATATATAAATGCAATATGTAGCAAGCAATCGCTTGAAGCCAGCAGGCTGTGTAGTGTGGTAACAACTTTATTTAACGGCTATTAATATAATTACCTGAAGAACGGAGGAACACCGTCGTTGTTTCCACGCGTCACATAGTCCACACTATAAGCTATAAGTGTGCAATTTGTTTAATTGTATGTTTTCCCGACAATGTTTAAATGTTTATTTCTGGTTGTGTATTATCTTAGAGATAGGATAATCGGACACATATTTACCTAAACTTGAGAGGTTGGATAAGTATGGAAAGACACTTTTTAATTTTTTCCCGGGACTTAAGTATCTTAATTGTAACCGTATATTTTTGTGTTAACGTTTTGGTAACGTTTTAACATTACTATTGTGGCGAACGACGACAGCTCCGCAGCCAGCGCATCGTAGTTAGGAAAATTAGAATAGGAATTAGCGTAGTTAGGCAGCGGCAGGCGTAGTTATAGAATAGGTTTCATAAGTTAGCATAGAATAGCATAGGCGCGGGCTAGGTATAAGTAAGATAGCATATAAGTTAGACATAAGTTAATTATTAAGAAATAAACTTTTACACAATCGTAGAATAAGATAGTCCGTAAGACCTAGCCCGTTAGATTTAATTAGCTTTTAGAATACCGACTAGGCTAGATGTAAGTTTTATTCAATAAATAAATATATCTGGTTGGCCTTTTACTGGAGTACACACGGACGAGGCGAGTGGGGCAGGCGGGGGGCGTTAGAGTCGCGCAGCGAGATGACTCATAGCCGAGCCGAGCGCAATAGTGCGACGGTCCGCCGCGCCGCGCCGGTGCTACATTCTGTTGCCCGGCGCGTCCCTAGGAAGGTTATAAAAGGGGGCCGCTAATCCCCGGCTCGGCAGACCGCAGCTAGCAACCGGAGAGAGAGGACCACTTGGAAGAGCAACAACAGGAAGACAGCAAGAGCCAGCAAGCCTACATTCCCGCCGAAGCGGTTGAATCGTCGTGCCTACGTTTCGTCGAGCTTGCCAGTGCTCTGTCGCCGTCCCTCTCTCTCCGCTGCGCGTCTCACGCTTGCGTCGCCCCGCACAACCGCAAGCCCGCCGTTTACGTCCGTGGTTGCTCCGGTAACAGGCCGCCCTGTTACTGTACTGAGCACCGGCGTATTATTTCGTGCCCGTTTCGTTGTTTCCCGTACTGCGTGTCGTCGACCGAGTGGCCGGGCGTCTTGCCGATCCCAGCTAGAAAATACAGTCCACCGCTTCCCGAGCGTCGATCCGGAACATTGGTTCATTCGGCGCCGGATTGAAGATGCCGATCACTCGGTCTACGAAGAACGCGAGGCTGCCGAGGACCGACCCGCAGCGCGACGAGCCGCCGCGTGTGCCGCCGACAGGAGGAGCATCTACGTCGGAGCACGTCACGCCGCCGTGTGACGTGCCGCGTGTGCCGCCGGTTGGAGGAGCACCCGCGCCGGGGCTCATCGTGTCGCCGCCTACGACCTCGGACAGCCACGGGAGAACGACGAGCTGTGAAACGGGGACGTCGTCCCCGACGGACATAAGTGCAACAGTGCAGTGTACCGCGACGCGCGCCGACGTCACTTACCGTAGTGACGTCAGAGCACCGGGCACCGAGCCCGCGGACGCTCCGCGCCGCGATGACGTCATCGCACCGAGCGCGGCGCCCGTACGCGCCCCGCGCAGCGATGACGTCGAAGTGCAAGGTGACTCAGTGCAGTGTCCGGTGCCGCGCGTCGCCGCGTCGCGCGTCGCCCCGCCACGCTCGCAAGCGTCCGCCGGGCGCAGAACGCGATCTGCCCGGTCGACCGCGTCTTCGAGGCGGCTACGTGCGGAGCTCGCGCAACAAGAAGAGCTCGCACAGGTCGAGTTCGAGGAGGCAACTGCGCAAGCCGAGCAGGCAACGGCGCGTGCCAAACAAGCAACTGCGCGCGCCAGCGTCATGAAGGCGCGGATCGCACGCTTGCAAGCCGAGCAGCTCGACCAGGCCTCGTCGAGCGACGACGAAGACAACGAGCTACAGCGCGGTCGGCTCGAGAACTGGGTGAGAGCGCACAGCGAACACCGGCGGGAGCAGGAGGCGCAGTATGCCGCCGCCGAGCCGGCACCCGCCGCCGCGGAGCCGACTGCGCCGCCGCCGTCCGCCGCCCCCGCTGTGTGGCCAGACACACCGCTGCACGCTACCGCTCTCCCACCACACGCCGCCGCCGCAGCAGTCATCGCCCGTGACGCTTGGCCGAGTGCAACCGCCGTGCCGCATTCACCTGAGCACACCGCCGCCGTGCCGCCGCCCGCTGCCGCCGCAGCGTGGCCACCTGCACCTGGGCACACATCCAACGTGCCGCCGCCCGCTGCCGCCGCAGCGTGGCCGCACTCGTCTGGGCGCGCCGCCGCCGTGCCGCATTCGTCTGGGCACGCCTCCGCCGCAGCGTGCCCGCACCAATCTGGGCACGCCGCCGCCGTGCCGCCGCCCGCTGTCGCCGCAGCGTGGCCGCACTCGTCTGGGCACGCCGCCGCCGTGCCGCATTCGTCTGGGCACGCCTCCGCCGCAGCGTGCCCGCACCAATCTGGGCACGCCGCCGCCGTGCCGCCGCCCGCTGCCGACGCAGCGTGGCCGCACTCGTCTGGGCACGCCGCCGCCGTGCCGCATTCGTCTGGGCACGCCTCCGCCGCAGCGTGCCCGCACCAATCTGGGCACGCCGCCGCCGTGCCGCCGCCCGCTGCCGCCGCAGCGTGGCCGCACTCATCTGGGCACGCCTCCGCCGCAGCGTGCCCGCACCCCTCTGGGCACGCCGCCACTGACGCCGCAGCGTGCCCGCACTCATCTGGGCACGCCTCCGCCGCAGCGTGCCCGCACTCATCTGGGCACGCCGCCACCGCCGCCGCAGCGTGCCCGCACCCATCTGGGCACGCCTCCGCCGTGCCGCCGCCCGCTGCCGCCGCAGCGTGGCCGTCTGCATCTGGGCACGCCGCCGCCGCAGCGTGCCCGCACTCATCTGGGCACGCCGCCACCGCCGCCGCAGCGTACCCGCCTGCCTCTGGGCACGCCGCCGCCGTGCCGCCGCCCGCTGCCGCCGCAGCGTGGCCTTCTGCATCTGGGCACGCCGCCGCCGCCGCCGTAGCGTGCCCGCACTCATCTGGGCACGCCGCCACCGCCGCCGCAGCGTGCCCGCACTCATCTGGGCAAGCCGCCACCGCCTCCGCAGCGTGCCCGCCTACCTCTGGGCAAGCCGCCGCCGCCGCCGCAGCGTGCCCGCACTCATCTGGGCACGCCGCCACCGCCGCCGCAGCGTGCCCGCCTGCCTCTGGGCACGCCGCCGCCGTGCCGCCGCACGCCGCCGCCGCGGCGTGGCCATCCGTCTCACCGCCCGCTGCTGCCGTGCCGTCGCTCACCGACAGCGCAGCGCTGCCGTCCGCACTCCCGCACGCTGCCGCCGCCGCCGCTGCCGCGACGGGGCCGTATGAGAACGTGGCACGCACGAAGCTGCCAAAGTTCCTCTACGACCTGCCGCTGTTCGACGGAGCCCCGGAGAAGTGGCTGCGATACCGCGCCGCCTACCGCAACACCGAGCGGTACTTCTCGAGCTTCGAGAACGCGGCGCGGATCGGACACAGTCTGCGAGGACAAGCGGAGGTGGCAGTGTCAAGCCGACTCGCCGCCGCCGCCGGGGCGGAGGAACTCGTTACTGCGCTCGAGAGGAGGTTCGGCCAGCCAAACGCGCTCGTCAAGATGGAGCTGGGCAAGCTCCGAGCCCTGCCGAAGCTGCCAGACAACGCTCGCGAGATATGTACCTTCGCGAGCAGGGTGTCCAACATCGTGCAGGCGGTAGTGGGGCTCGGACACGAGCACCTGCTGCACAGCGTGGAGTTGGTGCAGGCCGTGACAGACAAGTTCACGGCCATCATGAAGAACAACTGGCTCCGTCACCCTGAGCGTGCTACCGACCCTCGCCCAGCCCTGGTGGTGCTGTCCGCCTTCCTGGAGGAGGAGGCCGATAGGTGGGCCGCAGACGTGACGCCCGAGCTCAGCGGCGAGCGAAAAGGCACGACCGAACAGCGCCGCGGCGAACAGAACAAGCGCGGCGCGGAAAGGTCGTACGTCGCCAGCAGCGAAGACGAGCTGGAAGCCACGGAGAAGATGTGCCCTGCGTGCTCGGCCAAGCACTACCTGCCCGACTGCCACCGGTTCAAGTCGGCCGACCTGGACGACCGGTGGAAGCTCGTCAAGAAGGAGGGCGTGTGTTTTAAGTGCCTAAAAAGCCAGCACCGGTGCAGGAGCTGCAAGGCCAAGAAGTGCGGCATCGGAGGCTGCAGCAGGGCACACCACGCCCTTCTACACAACGCAGCACGCAGGGAGGAGACCGCCACCACAAGCACCGAGGTGGCAGCAGCAGCGACGCGAGCCGACCGGGTGCTTCTGAAGATCGTGCCGGTGGTGCTGTCTGGGCCCGCGACGACCATTGAAACGCACGCGCTCCTGGACGAGGGCTCCACGGTCACAATGCTTGACTCAACCGTGGCCGAGCTGCTGGGCGCCAAGGGCCGGCCAGACCCACTGCGAGTGATGGGAATCGGCGGAGCCCGCGTCGACGCCGCCGGGTCCAAATGCGTCACGCTCAGGATCCGTGGCAAGCACGCAGAAAAGGTGCACGAGCTCGTCGACGCGAGAACAGTGGACCGGCTGCGGTTCCCAGGGCAGTCTGTCACGCGCTCCCTGCTTGAAGGGTGCAGCCACCTCGCCGACCTTCAGCCAGTGCTGGCTTACCAGCACGCGTCGCCGACCCTGCTCATCGGTCAGGATAACTGGCCGCTCATCGTCTCGAGGGAGCTACGGAGCGGCCGCCGCGATGAGCCGGTTGCCTCCCGCACCCAGCTGGGCTGGGTTCTGCACGGCGGGAGGAGCTCGGCGACAACGCCGATGGAGGGCTGCGGACTCGCGTGGAGGGCTGACCCGGCAGTCAAGGAGCAACACCGGCGGGAGCCGCCGGCGCCGCGCGGCCGCACGCCGCCGCCGCTGCTGCGTCACCGCACGCCGCCGCCGCCCGCTGCCGCCGCAGCGTGTCCGCCTGCGGCAGGGCACGCCGCCGCCGTTCCGCCACCCGCTGCCGCCGCAGCGTGGCCGCCCGCCGCCGACGCAGAGGAGGCTGCCGTCCCCGAGACCCGGCTGCGCGCCGCCGTCGCGGCACAGCCGGGTGCCTCTGCATGGCCACCCACCGCCGCGTGGCCACCTACATCGGCACTCACCGCTGCGCACGCCGCCGCCGTGCCGCCGTCCGCTACCGCCGCAGCATGGCCGCCCGCCGCCGACACAGAGGAGGCTGCCGTCCCCGAGACCCGGCTGCGCACCGCCGTCGCGGCACAGCCAGGTGCCTCTGCATGGCCACCCACCGCCGCGTGGCCACCTACATCGGCACTCACCGCTGCGCACGCCGCCCCCGTGCCGCCGCCCGCTGCCGCCGCAGCGTGGCCACCCGCCGCCGACGCAGAGGAGGCCGCCGCCTCCGAGACCTGGCTGCGCACCGCCGTCGCGGCACAGCCAGGTGCCTCTGCATGGCCACCCACCGCCGCGTGGCTACCTACATCGGCACCCGCCGCTACGCAGCAAGCCGCAACCGCCGCGGACACGAACGCCGCGCAGCCGCCTGCAGCGGACGACCGCCTGAGACAACTGTCGCTGCGCATAGACAGCGACGGCGTCCTTCGGCTGAGGAGCCGCATCGCCGCGACTGCTGGAGTCCACGAGGCGCAGCTGCATCCAGCGGTTCTCGACGGCGATCACCCGTACACACGGTTATACGTTGACCATGTGCACCGTCAACTGCATCACGGGGGAATCGAGACCGTCGTGAACGAACTGCGGCAGCGATGCTGGATCGTCCGCCTTCGCCCGACGGTCCGCACCGTTGTGAGGAGATGCAGACTGTGCCTCCTGCGAAGGACACCACCGTCATCACCACCGACGGGCGACCATCCCGAGGCCCGACTGGCGCACCACTCCAGGCCCTTCACATATGTGGGCCTGGACTACTTCGGCCCGATCGAGGTCACCGTGGGGCGGCACCGCGAGAAGAGGTACGTCGCCCTCTTCACCTGCCTGACAACGAGGGCGATGCACCTGGAGATGGCTGCATCACTGTCGACGGACTCGGCGATATGCGCGCTCCGTCGCTTCATCGCCAGAAGGGGGTGCCCGCGTCAAATATGCTCCGACAACGGCACCAACTTCAAGGGCGCCGAGACGGAGCTGCGCGACGCCTACAAGGGAGCGGCCGACGCAGCAGCGAACCGCCAAATCGAGTGGCGGTTCATCCCGCCGGGAGCACCCTTCATGTGAGGTGCCTGGGAGCGCCTCGTCCGGTCAACAAAGGAGGCCCTCCGCTTCACACTCCACGAGCGCTTCCCCCGTGAGGAGACCCTGGCGACCCTGCTGGCCGAGGCAGAGATGACCGTGAACTCGCGGCCGCTGACCCACGTGCCCGTCACGCCTGACGAGCCGGAGGCCCTCACTCCGAACCACCTGCTCCTGGGGGCTGGCTGCCACATGCCGCCCCAAGGGACCTTCGACGCGGAGGATGACCACGCCAGGGCGCAGTGGCGCCGGGCGCAGCGACTGGCCGACAACTTCTGGCAGCGTTGGGTCCAGGAGTACCTGCCCGAGCTGCAGTACCGGCGGGAGCCGCGGGGCCGCGGCCGGGTGCCGGAGGTGGGGGACGTCGTCATATCGCGGACCCCAACCTCCCGCGCAACACATGGCCCCGGGGACGAGTCGCTGCCACCTACCCTGGGCCAGACGGAGTCACGCGGGTCGTCGATGTGCTGACTGCGGGGCGCCTCTTCCGAAGGCCCGTCAAGAAACTCGTCGTCCTGCCGACCGAAGAGGATCGCGACGAGCGGCGACGGCGGGAGAATGTGGCGAACGACGACAGCTCCGCAGCCAGCGCATCGTAGTTAGGAAAATTAGAATAGGAATTAGCGTAGTTAGGCAGCGGCAGGCGTAGTTATAGAATAGGTTTCATAAGTTAGCATAGAATAGCATAGGCGCGGGCTAGGTATAAGTAAGATAGCATATAAGTTAGACATAAGTTAATTATTAAGAAATAAACTTTTACACAATCGTAGAATAAGATAGTCCGTAAGACCTAGCCCGTTAGATTTAATTAGCTTTTAGAATACCGACTAGGCTAGATGTAAGTTTTATTCAATAAATAAATATATCTGGTTGGCCTTTTACTGGAGTACACACGGACGAGGCGAGTGGGGCAGGCGGGGGGCGTTAGAGTCGCGCAGCGAGATGACTCATAGCCGAGCCGAGCGCAATAGTGCGACGGTCCGCCGCGCCGCGCCGGTGCTACATTCTGTTGCCCGGCGCGTCCCTAGGAAGGTTATAAAAGGGGGCCGCTAATCCCCGGCTCGGCAGACCGCAGCTAGCAACCGGAGAGAGAGGACCACTTGGAAGAGCAACAACAGGAAGACAGCAAGAGCCAGCAAGCCTACATTCCCGCCGAAGCGGTTGAATCGTCGTGCCTACGTTTCGTCGAGCTTGCCAGTGCTCTGTCGCCGTCCCTCTCTCTCCGCTGCGCGTCTCACGCTTGCGTCGCCCCGCACAACCGCAAGCCCGCCGTTTACGTCCGTGGTTGCTCCGGTAACAGGCCGCCCTGTTACTGTACTGAGCACCGGCGTATTATTTCGTGCCCGTTTCGTTGTTTCCCGTACTGCGTGTCGTCGACCGAGTGGCCGGGCGTCTTGCCGATCCCAGCTAGAAAATACAGTCCACCGCTTCCCGAGCGTCGATCCGGAACAACTATTATATTATTTATGAATTTCTATTTGATTCACGCATACATATTATACAAATTATGTCGGTACTTCACTAAAACTGATATGAATAATAATAAAAACTGCTAATTATGTATAGATTCGTGGTAATAGGTGGGCCAAAATGATTTTTGGAATTTCAATACTTAGTGACGCAGTCGCATAAAATATATTCTCGCGAACGAAGTGGGGGTGAACACTATTATGATAAATTAGTATTAAGAACAGTTATTTTGAATAGATCTACTAAGTTTTATAGTATAGTAACGTTCCCGGGAATCCCGGGAATAATTTAATTGTTGTTGTTGTTTATTGTTTATTAAGCATTCATTAGACAGCATGAGTGTACTCGAATTTGTTACTAATTTGTTTGTTTGTAATTAAATCAATTTTTCAAAGAAGCCACTTCCATATTTTTTTGCGTTTAGGCAAATATTTTATTTTATTTTATTTTTATTTATTGATTTTTGGGACAACTGATTATCCGATCTATAATCATGGATTGCTTAATTAGATTGTCTACTGCAAGTTTCTCTTAGCAAATAAATGATTCTGTAATGTTTTTCTATTATTTTGTTTTATTCCCGATCTTTTCGTCCAATTCGCATAACTGTGATATTGTGCGTTTGTATTGTGTTGTATAATTTTTTTTACAAAGGCTAGTTTTTTCTGAAACAACTATTATTGTTTTTAAAGAAAGCGTGACATGTGACACCGTATCACCTACAAGATGTCTAACGACGCCCATGGACATTCGGTCGTATGTATATACATAATATAAGTCTAATTAGCTTTGTTATTGTATTTTATGGCAATTGTGAAAAAAATAAATTAGATAAGTATTGATATTACCTAATCTAATATGTCCTTGCTATCAAATGGACAAATGTATACAAATTCAAAATTCAAAATTATTTATTTTTCAATTCCCTTAATCAATAACATATACAATCTTTATACAATATACAGATATCGTGTATTGAAATAAAATTCAAATTTGAACTTAGTTGCATTACATTCCGCAGTGTAGAAGACGCATTTATTTCGGACGCGCCTGGGTTTTGAACGTCAGTCCTTTATTTTTATTATAATTTTTTTAATGTATTGGAAACGAATGGAGGTCAGCAAGACGGATGGACGGCCACGTCGGCGCTGCTCTGCTTTCTCAGCCATGCTGACATGCAGATTAGGCTAGAGAGCCCGGCACTCCGCTCGCTCACGCATGATTCACTCAAACCCGCTATACTCAAGTATACTAAATATTATTGTTGGTACCTGGAACATAACCTAACCAACCTATTGCACCACTGTACGCAATATGTAACCTACAACAAATTGATTAATATGAGTGTGAAGAATAAATACATTTTTAACTGACTTTTTCAACCGTTTTTCCATAACTGTTTATTCTAATCAAATGTAAATTTCAACCAGCAGCTATTTCTTTTTTTTTATATTATATTTTAGTGCTAACCCATAAATTTTTTAATATAAATTTTATCATAAATTTTCTAATGTACTTGTTACTGTAGGTACTGGAGAATGTTTTTTTTCTTTTTTGGACACAGATATTCCTCCTCCTTTTGCTTGCACTACCCATAATTTTTGTTGTATATTTTATTCCTCATCACATCACCCAAAGGGTGAATGGAAGAAATCACTTACAGTGATAAGTCCGCCTCTGCGCACTTCTGTACTTTTTTTTAACCCCCGACGAAAAAAACGGAGGGGTGTTATAAGTTTGACGTGTGTGTGTGTGTGTGTGTGTGTGTGTGTGTGTGTCTGTCTGTGGCATCGTAGCTCCCAAACGGATGGACCGATTTGGATGCGGTTTTTTTTATTAGGAAGCCTGTTTAATCGGGATGGTTCTTAGCTATGTTTGTAATCAAGTAATTAAGTAATTAAGTAATAAAAAAAATTATTATCTTCAAAAGTGGACCGATTTGCATGCGGTTTTTTTTAAAAAGCTTGAAATAAAAGTTAAATTACAAATTTAAAAAACCCCCGACTCTTAAAAAGTCAAAAATAATTTCCGTTTACTTACTTAAAGGAGTCGGGGGACCGCTAAGTAAATTAAATATAAAGACTCAAAAGTTGCGCGGGAATTTACTTAGCGGTCTACCGACTCCTTTAAGTAAGTAAACGGAAATTATTTTTGACTTTTTAAGAGTCGGGGGTTTTTTAAATTTGTAATTTAACTTTTTCTACTAAGGTACTGTTGAGTTTCTATTCTATTAAAGATAACAATTAGCGGTCTCCGTAGTAAGCATGACTCATCCATCATGTGTGCGCCTTGTCTGTTAGACTGTTAATTCTTGTTATCTAAAGAATGTGCAGGTGAAGAAGACACCTGCGGCTGACTACCAGACGGACGGACCAACGCGCCGACAGACAGACAGACTCATTGGTGGAGCGAGTTAGCAGTCACACCGTATTAGTTAGGTATTGAGTTAAGTGATTAGATACAGAGGGCAATGCAGGCAGGCATGGCATCTTTCCATGACAGGAATTAATATGAGCATTGCTGCGTCCAACAACGTGCTATTTAAGCTGTTCAATATCTGGGTTAACTTAATTTTGTCATAAAAAAATATATAACAACGACGGGAAGGAAAAAAGATTTGAATAATTTTTTTTTTTAACAATAAGTACAATGCATGGATTCTTGCAGTATATAATAAATCCAAAGGAAAATTAAATTGAAATGTCTTCAGTTTATCTAATCTCAAGTTATTTGATTCCACAATTTATCCAGGTAAATAGATTTTAAGAACGTGGAAATTGTCCAACAACCGAGAATAATTTTTTCAACGCAAAAACATTTTCTTATATTTGAGCAGTGCCATTTTCATCACGTCTAAAATTCTTTTAACTTTAAGATAAAGTCCACAGAACCGGACCCATCCTCATTTCATTGTCCTCATGCAATATTGATTTATTCAATAACGCGATCGACTCAACCCAACAACCCAACGAGCGACTCTTTCCAAATGTTTGCCTTACATTAAGTCTTCGTATATTATTTTGTGCAGCTAAATCACTTCTTTATATTTATTTCAACAAAATGAGTGAAAAAGTAGTATTTTATTATGGGAAGCACGACATATAGTTCGCGCCAGACTAAAGAAGAGGTAATTGTATCATAATGAAAATTTCTGTCATGCATGACTGAAATATGAGGACAAAACCAAATGTATAAACAATCAGAAAACATTTTTTTCAGATTATGTATTTAGTTCCTTATATATATTATATAAAAAAAAGTTTCAATTTGATAAAATTTCAAGTTTGAATGCATAAAACAATGCCTAGAAACAACAAATGTCATTTGAAAACAAAATATTTTTTTATAAGTTTGTCTATGCTCATGACATTTTTAATTTCATTATGAGTCAAAGCACGATGTAGGAAAGATGTCCTAATTCGAAATTAAAAATTCTAAAGTTTGACTAACCATGATATTATGTGATAATAATTTCTTGTTTCCGCAATAGGTCAGCACTATGATATGGTACCGTGGGGGAACAAAAAATACCCACCGTACCACCAGGGGTACGGCCAGGGGTATGGTGGGTCCGTCATGCATAAATAAAACCTTGGTCTAAATTAAAAACATCACATCTCTATGTACAAACAAAATTACAAAGACTTGAGAGCTGGTATTTCTACTTTTACTTAGTGCAAGAATAAATAACATACATACATACATATCACACACGCTGAATCCCGACAATCGGGGTAAGCAGAGTAACCGGTGCTGTGCTGCAAGAACTCTGGTAAATTACAGCACAACACCGACCACCACGTTTCGCAAAGTATTCGAACAAGATTCAATCGATCAAGCAGCAAGTACGGCACGAAGACCCACCCGCTGCATGATTCGGTGGAAGTACCGTGCCAAGGTGAGAGGTGGCGAGCCTGTCGCCCTTTAGCGCAGCATCTTGTCCTTATCCCTTAGTCGCCTTTTACGACATGCATGGGGAGAGATGCAGTGGAGCTATTCTTTATAAGTACCGGCCCCACACGGTACCGTAAATAACATATATCGTATAACTATAGGAAATATTATATCACATAATGTTCCTTGTGACACTAAGTGGAAGTAAGTTTCACTACAAGGGTTGTTCAACGTGGAACCTTTTTTAAAACATAAACCAGTGAGGAAATTGAATGTTACATAAAAGTTCACACACAATGGCAAAATGTCAGTAAGCATAGATAGAGGTGATCCGCAATCGGTAACATCAGATAACAACAGAGGCAGCGTCTCGCTCGACTGGCAGAACCTGTTCTCCACTCGCACACACACACACATACAAATCTGCAAACACGCACACACCCTCCGATAGCTATATACAGGGTGTCCCAAAACTCAAAGTCAAGCGGGAACCAGGGAGTAGGCCAGTTTATGACTAGCCAGGGAAAAATAAGAAAAAAAAATCGGAGTAATTTGTTTTTTATGATATGAGCATTTTTTGAAAAATATTTCGTACATTTTTAGGTACTACGACTACTAATTTGGAAATATAATTGTTAATATTTTTTTATTGGTAGCCTAAATATCTCTGCTATTGATCAGTATCCCAAATAAAACCAAAATGCCCATAGTTTTATCACAAAAAAATATTAAGTAATATTTCAAAAAATGCTCATATCATAAAAAACAAATGACTAAGATTTTTTTTTCTTATTTTTCCCTGGCTAGTCATAAACTGGCCTACTCCCTGGTTCCCGCTTGACGTTGAGTTTTGGGACACCCTGTAGATACAGACGAGACGCCTGCAGAAATAATGCGCTCACATGGAATGTTAGCAAGAGAAGAAACATCAAGGAACAATACATACCACACGCTGTATCCCGACACTCTGGGTAAGCAGAATAGTCGGTGTTGTGCTGCAAGTACTCTTGTAAATTGCAGCGCAACACCGACCACCACATTTAGAAAATTTTTAGGATAAGATAACTATCAAGCGGCGAGTAAGCCACCTGCTGCCTTACTCGGTGGAAGGACCGTGCCAAGGTGAGAGGTGGCAAGCCAGTCGCCCTTATGCACGACACCTTGAGCTTATGCCTTAGTCGCCTTTTGCGACATGCACGGGGAGAGATGTAGCGGGGCTATTAACTACTAATAATAAACTACTAAGCCTATTTACACAGAGCCGCGGCCAACGCCAGTGATATGATACAATATTGATGTGATCATATCATACATAAACAAAGTATCTAACTATTACAAGTATCTTACTTTTAAAAATTACCACTCATTAATTTGACCACCACCCACCAATTAGATTTTAATGGCTCTAATAACACCTTCTCTATTAGATGTCACATGTAAACCTGTGCCTACTTTAGATTCGTTGGAGTAAGAGTAATCTCACCTACCAATTTGTTCCTTTTTGAATTTTTAATAAATTAAATTATATTTCCTGTGAAATTCCTCTTTTTTTTTCATTACCTAATTAATTGCCTCTTTGCTTACAGTTTTGTTTATGTTTTAGAGTTAAGACAGAGAGTTGTAAATAAAATACTTACCTACGAGATTATGGGAACACAAAACACAAATTGTAGCTGTCACCGTGGTAACCAAGGGCGCGTTGTGTCAACTGTCAAAAACGCACGCGAGTGACATGTGGATAGCCAATGAAAGTGGACCAATCTGATGTGAATGAACTACATACAAATAAATTATAAAACAACTATGCAGATATTATATTATTAGAAAATATGACAAAATAGTACCTTTACTAGCGCCCTGCAGCATCTTAGCGGGTGGCGCCTGTCCGAAAGGCGCCTTGGGAAGGATCGCGGCGCCCTTGTTCTTCTCAAACAGCGCCTTCCTCTCCCGTATCGACATGGTCGTCGGATCTCGCTGGAACGGGCTTCCATTTTCAAACCGAGCCGCTTTCGACATCACCGAACCCACTTCACCGTCGTGGCCGTTCAATTTTGGCGCCGCCGCCGTTCTTCTGGTCATCGGCGAGCTCTTATTGGACGTCGGCTCGTCCGATTTGATTGGTTGCTCATCGTTTGTTTGTATACAGTCAGATGCAACATCGTTTGCGTTTTCCTCCTTATCCAGTACGTTGTTCTGCGGGTCTGTGGTTGCCTCTGCGTCGTCGATGTTCGTTTCTAGCCTGCGCGGCGGAGTCGGCGCCTTGTACTTCTTGATGGAAGGTTTCTTGACGACGCTCGCGGAGTGCGTCGTCGCGACCGCGGCGGCCATCTTGCCTGCACTGGGGGTTGCGCTCGCTTCCTGTCGGTGCCGATGAGTGGCGCTCGTTGAGAAGTCATACACTAGCCGCGATTGGCCGGCCGCCTCGCGCCGGTAGCCCACCGCCTCCTATGATTGGACGACGGCGATAGGGGTTGTAGGGTTAGCACGTGCGTGCATTTTTTCGTTAGCGCGGAACGCGCTTCGTTTATTTTTGATCATGTGGAATTTAACAGTTAGTGATTCCGTTACCAATAATGAAGTCGTTATATTTTAAAGGTTAGTGTTCCATGCGTTAAGCTACTATTTTTGATATTATGTTATGTTTGTTGACGATTACGAAGTTGCAGCCGATTATACAGTTAAAACGCGATTATTTCTTTGCCGTTCCACTACTATCCTATTTCGCACTTTCGTCCTTTCCTTTCACTAAAAAACACCATCTCTTCACAGTATTACGCAATCCAAACGTAACAGTAACGAACGGTGTTAAGTCTGCCGCTTTATAATAATTAACGGTTCGGTTCGGTTCGCGTGTCTAATCGTCGCGCAACCGTGTTACGCTAGTAAATAAAAAAACAACGGAAAAGTAAACGACAGACGGCGGAGATTCTGTGCGCCCGTGGCGGGTGAACGAACTTCGCTCTTTGAGTTTCGAACGCACACGGGTTTCGGCGCGCACGAGCGGTTAACTACAAAAAGCGCGCGTACGTTGGTCGTGCTTGAGTTCGGAACTAATACTAAGCGAGCGAGCGAACTGCGAAGTGAAGTGAACGACTGCGCTGCTCCGCGGCACGGCAATGCACGTGCGAGAACCGGCTCGCGGGCTCGATGTCTGTCTGGGGCCTCACTCAACTCCTCGAAGCAACAATAAAATAAGTCGCGATATCGTGATGCAAACATATTTACCAGTCAACACGCTCAGCGCGAAGGTTTAATTAAATACATAAAAAAACCTGGTGTCAGAAGCAAAATGCTCCAGGCACATTTAAAATTGTGCCAAGTACCTAGGTAGATAGTTAACGTTAATGACGTGACGACCTAGGAAACTAATAAAGACGGCCGTGAACTATGGAAATATTCACACAACCTCACAAAGTATTGTCTATGTTTAAGAAGTAAGTAAATATCCGATCAATAACTGTGATAATAAGTTGCGTCAGAGAAATCAGAGACATCAGAGAAATCAGAGACATCAGAGAAATCAGAGCAATCAAAGACATCAATGACTGATACCAGGAACAATGAGAGATATAAAGATATAAAATTGAATCTGCACAGACTGGACTGGACCCCTCTTAATAAGTACCATGGGAAACATTTTAATTACACACAATCCACCAATCGCACTTTAAAAATCGTGGCATCGCACTATGGCACCTAGTTCCGACAGAAAGAAGCCGTAATGGGCTCACATCACATCACTGTACTAGCAGATAATGTAGCAACCAACCGTGAAGTTTCATAGACAAATTATAAAAGAAACAAAAGAACAACCGGTGAAACTAAGTAAACAATATTTCCTGGTTCATTCTTAGAACCAATAGACGCACTCACATCACGTCATGTCCTCTCGGCCAAACGAGCTGTTGTCGCGACAGCCCGTAGGTATCTACAAGATTATTTACATATTTAGCTCCGAACTAGTTCCAAAAATAGTTGTCAGTTTATCTTTGACAGACTAGCGACCGGCATGACCTGGATTAGCCAGGAAGAGAATAACGGAGAACCTACTACTGAAAATTATGCAATTTATTTGACATCTGCAGACTCTGTATAGACTTTGGATTTGCTGCGGCTAACTTCCAGTACGGTGGTGTGGTACCAACCTATCTAGTTGGCTACACTTCGAGCATAGCCCATAGTAAGGCGCAAGGGATTGGAATTTGAAAAAAAAAAAAGGATTTCCTTTGTTCAACGTATTAAAAATATAGAAGAGAGATATTGTCAGCCTCGGTAGCTCAGTGGTGCGATCTGTAGACTGATGTTAAGCACATCTGGGCGCGGTCAGTACTTGGATGGGTGACCGCTCGACCGTTTGAGGCTGACCGTGGTTCGGATTCCACGTTAAACTGTAGGTCTTACCTTACTAGGTGGTAGCGTTTATCCCGCCCGGGTTGGTACCACCACGCTGAATGATACGTCGGTCGAGACGGCTATGTAAAGAGTTCGTGTTTTCCATCCAGTTCAGTGTAGCCGACATGAAATGAAGGGAAGCACTGACTAGGCACCTAGTTCACCCGGTGTTATATTGGCTGACATAGCGGATGTTGTAGGTGATGCAGCCAACCGTGTCAGTTTCCATAAAAAAAAAACAGAAAATATTTTTATAACGAGCGATAGTAAAATTATCGACATGTTCGATGCGTAATAGAGGAAAACTAAATTAAGGTAATGCATAGTTACGTTTGGCATAGATGTGAAAGGAAGTAAGCATTATTGAAACCTTCAAAAATATAACTAAACATGTAACGAACGCTGCTAACATTATTTTCGGCAACATAGCACAAAGAGTTGATTATAAAGTGAAACATGACATTGGCCCTGGCTTTGTTGGGAAGGTTTACTCGCGTATTTTCTATCTGCTGCGATTGAAGAGCATGTATGCCGACTAAATGTACAGTAGAATACACACATTTTTGGTTACGAGGTATTATTTCCATCGGGGAACTGCCTAAAGTAGTATCAAACCGTCCTGGCGGGTCGGGCAATAAAGTTGTATGACCTAGGGAAGCGAATCTGCGCGCGGCGCCTTGTCGATAAAATGGCACCTTGGTCGATAGAAAGTCATTCATGTTTTTGTTTTATTTAACTGAATTGATATTATTCTTTATGAAACGTAAGGTATTTTATTCATCACACTGAAAAAATTCAATGTACAAGTTCTAAAATAGACTGGAATAACAAATACGACAAGGCAGGACTTGAGTATGTGAAATAGGTAAGTACCTATATAAATAAATACCGTAAGTATCTTAAAGAATATTATTAATTCAGCTAAATAAAAAAAAATTGCTTGCTATCGATCACTGTGACTTTCTATCGACAAAGCACTGCGCGGAGATTCTCTTCCCTAGATCATAAAAAATTATTGCCCGACCTGCCAGGACGGTTTGATACTACATAGCTAAACTGAAACCTGCCTAACTAAACTATGCACGGTCACTCATCACATCATCATCACATCATTCATCAAGGTCGTGTTACCAATTTAATAAATAACAGGTAATCTGTTTAATATCATCTGAAACAAGCAGAGCTGTTCAGAAAAGGATCCTCTGAGAGACCGCTTTCATTATGTCGGCTATCAATATGGATCTCACGATGATTATTATAAGCATGATCTCATCATTGATCGTGTGACCCGAGAAATACTAGTTACTCGGTAAGTAATGGCATGTTATGCAATGCAACAGTAACTTTTGGCCTGTCTCCTTTTCTCTCACAATTCATGGTCAAAAACGTTTACTTGAAGAAATAACTCATAGGTTTAATTTGAACACTGATTGTTTTTTTATATCTGTCAAAAAATACCTCTTTTGTAACCCTAAAATTAAGTAGGTAACTTTACCACACACTTATCGTAAGTAGGTACTACTTAGGTACTAGATTGTATTGCTCGCCGGGTTGGCAACACGAAATTGATCGTAACGTAATGTATTTCAAAATTTCGAGATTGAAATAACGAATTGGCTGACCAACGTCTAACTAACAACCATATTCGCGAACGTAAAGCATACTCCAGTCATCTAACCTTAATTAAGACCAATAATTTAGGATACTCATACATTAAGCACATTATATGACTAGCGATGACGAGGCAACAATCTCTATGTAACCATAAAAACTAATTAGAGTTCAGTATAAACTTCACATCCGCATTGTAATTTTATTCGTAAAAATATTATGTACCCCGTCATTCGGGTGAAGGTGAGAAAATATGTATGTACCTACACCTACAAAAGACATTCAAAGTACTTACAAGGCCGGAGAACAAAAACAAAATCGTAATCCTCCTAGGACCTAGGTAATAAGTCGTAATGAGGTTATAGAAGGCGTTATAGACGTTCGAGATCTAAGTTTTTGTATGACAATTTGCCCAATGTCCGCTCTGGTTATATTTAAATCTCTTTTGACACGTACGAATAAATAATATTTTATTTAAATATAGGTACTCTGAATACCTACTGAAGTATTGTATACGAGATTGACTGGAAGAAATTTTACTCTGCCATAAATTCACATTTTGAACAGCATAATCGTGTAATGTAACGTATCGTAAAAAAAAAATCAACAGAAAAATTCCGCCTGGTGGTGGGTGACAGTTGACAACCCTATGGCGTTTCGTTATAGAACAGCTGACAGGGGTCATAGATCTCGCATTTTGCGTGATCCAAGTTGTAAGATTATTTTTACCCGACTACAGCGAAGCCAAAAGGAAAGGGTTTTATGATTGATTATTAGTGTTGCCCTAATGAGGGTGCCGCAATATCGAAACTTCCCATGCGCTGCGCCCAGGGCTGCAGGAGTCCACGTATACCCTGGACGGACCATGTTTTAGATGTTCTGCCCACTGTAAAATATATAAGCAACATGGACTATGAAGTGTTCTTGTTTTCTTAATTTTGGCGCGCACACTCATGTGATTGTTCAATCAAATTGTTGAAAGAAGGTAATTAAAAATAAAAAAAATAATTAAATAATATGTCTATAAATTATTTATGCCCTATTTGCTTACTGGTGGGGGTTTGCATCATTGGCGTATATAGAGGGGGGGCCGGGTGGGCACGGCCCACCCCAGATGTGTCTAGTGCCCACCCCAGGATGTTGGGTTGCCAACCCAAAATTCTAGGGTGGGCACTTAAATAATTTCACACAAAAACACTTAAATAATCTACAGCTGAGGAATCAACATAAAATTCCATTTCCATCCAGGTACCTAATCAAAATAAACACTTAAAAAACCGACTTCCTAAAAAAAGGAAAACTAAAAAACTATTTAAAATAAAAATATAAAAACCGCCTTCAAAAATATATGAAATAAAAACCTAAAAAAAAAAACGAACCCTAGAGTTGAAGGCGGTGCTAAAAAGGCTACACAAATCAAAAAGGATATTATCATCCACTCATGTTTTCTTTCATGCATCATTTTTGCTTGCTTTAGCACCACCTTCATCAACTCTAGGGTTCGTTTTTTTTTTTAGGTTTTTATTTCATATATTTTTGAAGGCGGTTTTTATATTTTTATTTTAAATAGTTTTTTAGTTTTCCTTTTTTTAGGAAGTCGGTTTTATGTTTTTTAAAACTTTTTTTTATTTCACAGTTTTTTTTAGTAATTTTTGCTATTAATGTACTCGGCGGAATCGCTCGGCCTTCGGCCTCGCGATTCCGCCTCGCTTTCCAATCCGATCTTGACCCAATTAAAATAGGACCACGTCAGCTTCGATAGCTCAGTGGTGCAGACAGTCAACTGTCGCTATTGAATGTTAAGCAACGCTGGGTGCGGTCAGTACTTGGATGGGTGACCGCTGACCGTTGGAGGCTGACCGAGGTTCGGATTCCTCGTAAAACTGTAGGTCCCTTCCCTCCTAATCTTACTTGGTGGTAGGGTTTAACCTGACCGGGTTGGTACCACCGCACTGAATTAAACGTCGGTCGAAACGGCTATGTAAATAGTTTGTGTTTTCCGACCAGTTCAGTGTAGTCAGCACGATCAAAGGGGGAAGTACTGACATGGCACTTAGTTTACCCGGTGTTATGGGCTGACATCACGGACGTTGTAGGTGATGTTGCAGAACTTAGTAGAATGGACAGACATAAACGTGTTACGGAACCCTACTTTTATTATAAAATAACCGTCGGAGGACCTTGGTTGAAAATTGTGAAATTTAGTAGAACGGACAGACATACATTTGTTACGGAACCCTACTTTTATTATAAAATAACCGTCGGAGGGCCTTGGTTGAAAATTGTAAAATTTAGTAGAACGGACAGACATACATTTGTTATGGAACCCTACATTCATTTTGAAATAAATGTTAAATTTTGTAGAACGGACAGACATGCATTTGTTACGGAACCCTACATTCATCTTGCAGAACTTAGTAGAATGGACAGACATAAACGTGTTACGGAACCCTACTTTTATTATAAAATAACCGTCGGAGGACCTTGGTTGAAAATTGTAAAATTTAGTAGAACGGATAGACATGCATTTGTTACGGAACCCTACATTCGTTTTGAAATAAATGTTAAATTTAGTAGAACAGACAGACATGCATTTGTTACGGAACCCTACATCCATTTTGCAGAACTTAGTAGAATGGACAGACATAAACGTGTTACGGAACCCTACTTTTATTATAAAATAACCGTCGGAGGACCTTGGTTGAAAATTGTAAAATTTAGTAGAACGGATAGACATGCATTTGTTACGGAACCCTACATTCGTTTTGAAATAAATGTTAAAGTTACGGAACCCTACATCCATTTTGCAGAACTTAGTAGAATGGACAGACATAAACGTGTTACCGAACCCTACTTAACAGTTGCACTCCGGGAGTGCCGGCAGATCCCGTGCCACTCTAACTTAACCCTTAATGCAATGACTTAAGGTTTCATTTTAAAAATGACGCTGACGCGATGTCGCGAGTTATACATTTTTTACCCACCTAAAAAAGTGCCAAGCGCCGCTAAAGAAGTTTTCACTTCAAAAACCTCAGGGTTATCCCCTTTCAAATAAAAAAAAAAGAATTTTCAAAATCGGCCCACAATTGACGGAGTAATCGCGTAACAAACATCCAAAAAAAGAAAACATACCGTCGAATTGAGAATCTCTTAGGTCTAAAGTAAATTTCTCGTGAAGACAAATGCAACGAGCCCAAACACGATGGGTTTATCATGTGTAGTTTAGGAGTTCCTATGGCCACCTTCTGTCTCCATCATCAGACCAGCTCGATGGTACTCGGTACAGTAGGTACCGGTCAGGTACCATAATAAATTAAGCGCACCTGGCCGGTCGGAAAAGATAAAAAATTTCAAATTTAGAATATTCATGAAACAAGGGTCCGAATATGTATCACTAGTAAATATCGATTCATGTATTTCAACAGGACAGAGAAAATTTCAAAATATTAGGTATTTAATACTTTTTAGTTCTGTTTTGTTTTTTTTAAATCGGTTTAATATTTTTTAAAACAGTTTTTATTTCATTCTTTTTAGTAATATTACATAAATAAGAATAATCGAAATCGAATAATCGAAATCGATTGAAGTGGTACAGAATTATTCGCCATATGTGTCAGACTGCAAATTGCTGAATAAGTCCACATCACAAAAGTTTTGCTGAAGGTAACCACACACCATACTAATTTATCAAACTGAAAATTGCCGAATACGACCACATCACAAGTTTTGCTGAAGGTAACCACACACCATAGTATTATGCTGATTTTTCGAAAACCACTCAACCAATTTCGATAAAATTGAAATGGGACCACCTCGGAAGTATGACCTAACTAACAAAAAAAGAATTTTCTAAATCGGCCCTCAATTGACGGAGAAATCGCGTAACAAACATACAAAAAAAAAAAAAAAAAAAAAACATACAGACGAATTGAGAACCTCCTCCTTTTTTGGAAGTCGGTTAAAAAGGTTTTTGTTTAATTTTATTTAGGTAAAGAAACTTTCCGAAATCAATGGTCGAAATACGGCTCAACACTTCAAGTTCAAATTACCTACTTTTATTGCCTAGGTACATCGGGTTTCGGCTTCATCGGCAATCGCTTTTCAGGGGCCAGGCCCACCCTGGATAATAGCCCTAGATACGCCAATGGTTTGCATTGGTGATTTTAATAATGGATTCCCCAAAAAATCTCAAGGTATTTATTGAAAAAAATTTACCCCAAAAATATATTTGGCGAAAAATGTCCACATTATTTATCTGGGCCAACTGGCAACCCTGGCTGCGCGTGGTCCCGTTTGTGGATAGTTCACTATTATGACAGGGTTCTACAGATGTTATGCAGATGCACCCGCCCGAGCGTATAATAGTGTGTTCGGTAAATAAAGTGAGTATTTGAGACTGATTATTATGCAATCGCGGATGACACAACTGTCTGCAACAAGATCTTGGGAGCAGCGAAGCCTGATGCAACCAGTCGACATCAGTCAGACACTGGGGTCGCTGGTTGCACGGGAGAGTTCTGCGAAGATAAATCAGCTGCACCTTTACATAATCTGCATACACGTAATACGCATGCGCTGAGCCGCCACGCGCCATGCGCCATAGTACAGAATAATTCGAAAGGATAGTCAGAGCATTGAAGTAGTTTTAAAACGTGTTTGCCATAAATATATCTAGAACATATTATATGCATTGATATCTATTTTATAGATTGGCCCATGCCATATATCACTCCCGAAAAAATATGTTCTCGACGAGAACTGCATATAATGCAGATTTCACGGACAGCCGCTTCATACGGCGTGTGCGGCGCGTGTTGAACGCACGCAAGTCTGTATCGAGTCGGTGACGCGTGTGTGCAGCATGCCCGGTTGCTGTTATAAAGAGTGACAGTGACAAACGTTGTTGTTTGTTTCGCCTGAGCATGTTATGGCGTGTTAAGAAGCCATGCTGTCACGGATAGGATCGTGTGACGGTGCGGTGGTATCGTGTTCTCATTCTCGCTTGCCTGCTGGTGATGGAAGTGGGCGGAAAGACGGCAAACGCGCCGCATGACGTCTTTCTCGCTCGTTCTTGTCATCTGTGGGCGGGTGGGGGCGAGCGCGCGATAGCATCCTCGTAGGGATCGTGTCACGTATCACAATACTGCGTGTGTGTACACGCACACTTGTACCGACGTCTAGCACAGGTTGCATCGTACGACGTTCGATCTATAAAATAGATGTCGATGATTATATGCAAATATCTATCTATAGAACGCAACTTTCAAAATTCTCTAAAAGTTAAATTACAAATTTTAAATTTAGTTATTTAAAGCCGTCGGGGGACCGCTAAGTAAATAACCGAGCAGCTCGGTGTTTTTTTATATATTTTATTTACTGAGCGGTCCCTCGACGCCTTACAGTAACTAAATGGAAATTATTTTGGGCTTTTTAAGTTTAAGTGGTCGGGGCTTTTTTAAATATGTAATTTAATTTATATTATTTCAAGCTTTTTAATAGACGTAATTTTTTTATAACTTCATTACAAACATAGCTAAGAACCATCTCGGTTACACCGGCTTTCTAATAAAAAAAACCGGCCAAGTGCGAGTCGAACTCGCGCACCGAGGGTTCCGTATCGCCATCTATGGCGTGTTATGAAATGCTTCATATTAGTTAAATGTCGTGATTAGTTAAAATGCTTCACACTCTATTCGGTAGATGGCGCGTGCGCATACACTTTTTGGTTTCTTCTATGGGAACCCCCGTGAATTTTTCACTTTTTCTTATTTTTATTATTTGCTGTTATATCGGCTATAATAAATAACACACATTTTGTGAAAATTTCAACGGGCTACCTATTACGGTTCAAGAGATACAGCCCCCGGACAGACAGACGGACGGACGGACGGACGGACGGATAGACAGACGCCATAGGCTTAGTAATAGGGTCCCGTACCGGATACGGAACCCTAAAACGGTATCCAAATCGGTCCATCCGTTTGGGAGCTACAATGCCACAGACAGACACACAGACCGACAGACAGACAGACCGAAGCGACGACGTCAAACTCTTTTGGCGTGTCGGCGGTTAAAAATAAACAAGGAGTCCATCTTTGAGGGCTTTGGGTGGGGGGAAAGGTGATGCTTACATCGCTCAAGCCTAGTTCACATTAGTAGAGTTAGCGGTAGAGTGGACTACCTACTATTTGGCCCTACTAACTCTACTGTTTTCGGTAGAGTAGCCGTCCACACGCAAAAGTAGGGTGGTAGAGTAGAGTAGGCAGTGTAAGATAAAAGCCCTACAATGAGGTTTCTTCTTTATAAATCTTTCTGGTGTTTTGCCGGGGGAAATTGCTTCAGCTCTCGAAGAAGAACAGAACAAAAGGAAACGAATATGGACTCGAGGTTGGATCAAAAGAAGAGAAACGCACGGAGCGTCTGCACTCCTTTTGAGATAACTCGCTGAATAAACAATAAATTAATAAGGTACCGTGTGGGGCCGGTACTTTAAAATAATAGCCCCACTGCATCTCTCCCCGTGTATGTCGTAAAAGGCGACTAAGGGATATGACTCCCTTCTTATATCACTAGGTGGTAGGGTTTTACCCACCCGGGTTGGTACCACCGCACTGAATGAAACGTCGGTCGAAACGGCTATGTAAATAGTTTGTGTTTTCCGTTTAGTTCAGTGTAGCCGGCACGACCGAAGGGAAGCACTGATATGGCACCTAATTCAACCGGTATTATGGGCTGACATTACGGATGTTGTAGGTGATGTAGCCAACCGTGTCAGTATCCATAAAAAAAAGGTAGGTAGGTTCCCGAAACAAATTGCCGGCGGAGGGCGAGCTGTGTTGTCGGCTGGGCACGGCGTATTTAGTCAAAACGTTTCCACACGCGAGCGAGTGGCCGGTAGAGTAGAGTATTGCGGGTGGTGGGAAAAAAAGTAGTAGAGCTACTCTACCACCGTGCTATCCACTCTACTCTAGCAAATTCTAGTACTCTACTCCACCGATTGCGTCTACATTGGTAGAGTGAGGAGCTATTTGTGTTACTTAACGAACATCTCCACAAACACACATTTTGAGATATCGAGAGTTTTGCAAATTGTACTAGGGCTAAATTAATAAAAGTCGTACACGGTAATTAATGTGTTCATTTTACATCTAGTTGAATTCTGTGCACACTAGGAGTTAGTTCACTTTTATAGCGAAAAATATAGCTTGACAGCGATCGGCTGGCGGACTCCCGCGAAAGATACCGAGAGTTTTGCAAATTGTCCTAGGGCTAAATTAATAAAAGTCGTACATTGTAATTAATGTTTTATTTTACATCTAGTTGAATTCTGTGCACACTAGGAGTACGGCCGCTGAGAGAATGCGCTCCTGACGTCTGTCAATTGGTAACAGTAATGTCAGTCTAGATTACGTAAAAAGTGCGACAAGCTCCATAAAAAAAAAAAAAAGCTTGTAAAAATAGTACGAAACCGTACAAACGATAGAAAAATGGCCATAATTAGCTTAGTTCGAACGTGCAGTTGCAGAAGTGAGTAATTAAAACTTGTAAAAATTAGTGATGAAATGACCAACTGACAGACGTCAGAAACGCATTCTATCAGCGGCCGGACTATAGTTCACTTTTATAGCGAAAAATATAGCTTGACAGCGATCGGCTGGCAAACTCCCGCGAAAATTTCATTTTTTGGAGATAGACCACTGTTATTCTAAGTAACACATTTAGTACTCGCCCTACTAACTCTACCGCTAACTCTACTAACGTGAACTAGGCTTCCACAGCCGCCGCCAGCAGAGGCGGGGGCGGCGGTGTGTGCGAGCGTACATCGCCGATCGTACCTACACCTACAAAGAGTCAAACTCGCTGAATGCTCGTCAAAAGACGCAATTTGTCAACAGATCACCTTGGTTCGAGTACTCAGATCAGTTGAAGGCAATGCTATTAATTTTATTATATGTTTAAAATATGCAGATGTGTTATCCGAGCTTCGCAAATGGCACTTTAAAATGAGGACACTTGTCCTACCTCAAGTCAGTCTCACACGCACGGACACTTGTCCTACCTCAAGTCAGTCTCACAACACACGCGTTCAGACATGTTCGTACGATGCAGAGCGACATATACGAATACTTTTGCTCTCAACAAGCTGTCCTCATTTTTTTTTATAGAAAGCGCGACATGTGGCGCCGAGCCACCCGTACATAAGGTGTCTAACGATGCCCATGGACATTCGGTCGTAGGCGGGGGTTGCGAATGTCATGCCACTTCCTCTTGTAATATTGTAACATTAAAATTATCTCGTTGCGTTGTCGTTCATTCGCTCAAGGTCATGCCATTTGTACACACCGAATGTCGCGTAGACAGCGTATCTACCCATTTTAAACATAATATAATATCATTGGTTGAAGGCGACTGTTTACGAGTGTTGCCCGCGCGGAGAGTAGCCGATCGACCCAGATCCTGACTCCTGAGCGGTCCAACAACCAATATCTTTCAACGATGTTGCGTACGATGTGCGATGCGACATCCACTCAAGCAGACATAATATACTTCAGCAAATCTAGTAGAATACTTCACTGTCTAATGCGGAATTATTAAATAATATAAATTGACCGCGTGTTGGTCATGGTTCACCTGCTCAGTCTTTTTTTTTTTTACTTTTTACTCACTTTATGTAAGACTAGCTTTTGTGCCCGCGGCTTCGCTCGGGGTAGACTCGGTTTAATTAGGGGGAGGGGGGGCATACAAAGTACGTTCAAAAAGGGAGCGAAAATGAGAAATTAAGCATATAAAACAATGAAGGGAGCAGAAAAAGTTTTTAGTTATTCCCCCCCCAAACCCAAAAACGTTCAAACGTATAAAAAACGCATTAGCTAATTACGATTGCCTCTTCTCCTGCCCTGCGGGAAGTGCAGCCCCTCCGTACTTGCGTAACAAAGGGCAGGCACCCGTGTGAGCCGTAGCGGCTGAGGCTGGTCGCCGCGACTAGCCTCAGCCGCTCCGGCTCACACCGGCGCCT
Source organism: Nematopogon swammerdamellus (assembly GCA_946902875.1). Lineage (NCBI taxonomy): Eukaryota > Metazoa > Arthropoda > Insecta > Lepidoptera > Adelidae > Nematopogon > Nematopogon swammerdamellus. Next base: position 1,088,930 of record OX336357.1, on the reverse strand, counting down.
GCGCTTTGTTACAGCGGACGGGGGCTGCACTCCCTCCGCGCCTCCGGCTCATATAAACACTCTAGGGAATATCCATACTAGCAGGTTATGTCGGGGCGGTGAATTTAGTTTTCCGCAAAGTAGCCATGTCTGACCAGTGACCTGTTAAAATTTAAAAATTTTGTTTTCTCGAAAAGTATTGATCTCCTCGGGCTAATTCTTTCACTGATATTCTTCTAACATCCTAAACTACAGGATATAACTACCAGCAATTTGCTATCAAACCGGCTATTAACTAAACCTCACCCGAACCATATAATACTTCCTGACATGAAACGAAATTACCAATTTTATATTTAACTAGCTGTGCCCGCGGCTCAGCCCGCTCTCATATTTCACTTCACTGCTAACCTCATAAGCTATTTAGCGTGATAGTAAGTAGCCTATAGTTGATGGGAAGAATCAAGCTATCCGTAGAATTTTGTTTTATTAAAATCGGTTCAGTGGTTCTCGAGTTATAAGCGGACAGACAGACAGACAGAAAGCAGACGTTGGATTTTATTATAGGTAAGGATAAGGATACCTACATATGACACGCTTCATCCCGAAAATCGCAGAGCAATCGGTATTGTGCTACAAGAAATCTTGCAAAATCTGGCAAGTACTGTGTATTATGTACTGGTAAATTACAGCACACCACCGACCACCACGTTTAGCAAAGTATTCAGGACAAGATAACTATCAAGCAGCAAGTAAGGCACGAAGACCCACCTGCTGCATGACTCGGTGGAAGGACCGCGCCAAGGCGAGATATGGCTAGCCTACCGTCCTTGAACACAGCATCTTGTCCTTATCACTTAGTAGCCTTATACGACATACACGGGGAAAGATGCAGTGGGAGTATTCTTTCAAGTATCGGCACCAGACGACGACGGTATGGTTTATATAAGGTGCTTCGTTATTCATGTCAAATATTTCGGGAGCGTTACATAACTCAAATAAACACATTACGCAAAAAAAATTATATGTTTTTAGCATTACTTTTCGAGAAATTTAACAAAACATGTTTGCTAACTGAACATTAACCTGTGTGTAACAGTAGGTAACTTGCATTGTACGGGGTCAATGACCGTACTATGTTCAAACGCAGAATGACCGTACTATGTTCAAACGCAGAATGACGGTACTATGTTTAAACGCAGAACAGCTGTTTGTTGTAAGTCACAAGGTCACTAAACCTGTGTGTAACAGTAGGTAACTTGCATTGTACGGGGTCAATGACCGTACTATATGTTCAAACACAGAACAGCTGTTTGTTGTAAGTAAGTCACAAGGTCACTAGGCCTTTTGTCAGCGCGCCACCGCGCCGCCACTCTAAAACTAGCTACCTACCTACCTACCTACGTGTGCGGTGTGTGTGCCTACGTTTCGTGTTTGGCAAGGGTCTATAACATGATTGGTTTTTACAGCTATTTGATTTCATTTTTTTTGTAGAAAAAATGCTCCTATAAACATGTTTTTTTTTTTACGTAAAGTGTTTATTTGAGTGCGTATGTAACCCTCCCGAAACATTTGACATGAATAACGAAGCACCTTATAGTATATTTAATATAATAATAATAGGAATTATAGCTTCCACGTAACTCGCATGCGGGCAACATGATCTCGAGAACCGCTAACGCAACTTGCTCAGCTTTCTTGGATATCGGCGGCGTTCAGTGTAGTGTACCTATTGTGAATTAAAACCTGCTCAGCGGAGGCGTCGTCGTCGCGCGGGCGACGATATAGTTTCTGAGAAATAACACGTGCTAGACAATCTTGCAAAAACCTTGTACTTACAATCCGCCGATTTCATCAAGCGTCGTATCAACAGGGTAGACAGCCCAGCAACAGTCCGCAAATCTGCTGGCATGACATCTCACTGAGCGTGGTTTCGCGACGTGAGATGAGTTTGAATCTGTCGACTGCGCAAATGGTCCTTCGGCGCAGTCACCATGGTTTTTCGGCTGGGTTTTCTTCAAAAAAAAAAAAAAAGTTTTTTCTTTTTTTTATTGACAGCGCGACATATGGCGCCGAGCCACCCATAAGGTGTCTAACGACGCCCATGGACATTCGGCCGTATGCGGGGGTTGCGAATGCCATGCCGGCCTGACAGGTGCCCATTCACGCCACTCTTGAAGGACCCGAGACTGTACTTGGGGGGAAATATATGGGCAGGGAGAGCGTTCCAGAGTTTACCGGTTTCGGTAGAGGAAAGATCTGCAGAATCGATTGGTACGCATCCGCGGTAAGTCCAGCGTGTAGGGATGCAATCCCTGCCCAGTGCGCGTGGTGCGAAGGTGGAAAGGGGACGGCGGGATCGCATTAAACAGCTCCTCCGAGCACTCCCCATGGAATAAGCGATAGAACACACTTAGGGTTGTCTGTAAAGTCGGTTTACGGACGATAGTTTTACGTGATAACGTCATAAAGTGGTAAGACTACTGGGAACGGTTCTAAAGTAACAGGGCAGCACCTTACCAATTAAGGAGGATAATTACTATGATGTGTGGTTACCTTCAGCAAAACTTTTGTCATGTGGACTTTTTCAGCAATTTGCAGTTTGACACATATGGCGAATCATTCTGTACCACTTCAATAGATTTCGATTATTCGATTTCGATTATTCTTTTTTATTTAATATTTATTTATAATTTTTTTTTTATTTATTTTATGCCCAATGGACATTCTGTGATGCACGGGGATTGCGAATGCCATGCCGGCCTGAAAGGAGCCTTTTCACGCCCCTTTTGAAAAACCCCAGGCCGTACTTGAAAGGAAATAGATGAGCAGGTAGGGCGTTCCACATTTTCCCTGTTCTACCGATCCATCGGACGTGAAAACGGCGATGGATCATCTATTGTACGCGCTCTGCCCAGATGATAACCCGCTCCGGGACACTCTACAGCACACGAGGATTCGGGGGCTCGCCCTCGTGCCCCCGGGTGGTGAGAGTGCCCCACCGGCCACGCAAGAGGAGTTGGGACGGATCGTGAAGGACCTCCCGAACACTGCTCCGGGTATAGACGGCATAACGGCCAGGATCGTAAAAAAGGCTTGGGAGGTCATGAGCTGGGAGATGCTCATGACATTCAACAGGTGCATGGCGGCTGGCATCTTCCCCGACTGCTGGAAGGACGGGAGGCTCATCGTTCTCCCCAAGGGGAACGGTAAGCCTGCGTCAGACCCAAAGGCCTACAGGCCCGTCACTCTCCTGCCGATTCTTGGGAAAATACTGGAGAGGCTCATGGTTCGGAGATTGGAGTGCGTGAGCAACCGCCTGTCGACCCACCAGCACGGATTTATTAAAGGGAAATCTACCGTCTCCGCCATCACGGAACTGATGGATAAGGCGAAGAACACGAAGCGGAAGTACCTGCAGGTAGTTTTCTTAGACATATCTGGAGCGTTCGACAATGCATGGTGGCCCATGATCTTGGTCAAGGCGCGGAGGCTGGGATGCCCCAGCAACATCTACCGGATGCTGATGGGATATTTCGCGAAACGCCGCGTCGGGCTGTTCTGCGGTCGCCGTGTGAGGTGGAAACGCTCTACGATGGGGTGCCCACAGGGGTCGGTGCTGGGCCCGCTGCTGTGGAACATTCTTCTGGACGACCTTCTATGCATGCCCCTCCCGGAGGGGTGCCACCTCGCTGCATATGCAGACGATGTGGTACTCACGGTGGAGGCGGACGCTAGGGCGGGGATTGAGGGTAGAGCAGCAGCTGCCCTTGAGCTCATGGTAGAGTGGGGCCGCACCAACCGCCTGGACTTCGCCCCGGCGAAGTCCAAGACCATGACTGTTAAGGGGCGGTTCACAAACAGAGCACCCACGATCCGCATGGCAGGGTCGAGCATAAAGACAGGGTCAGTCACCACGTTCCTGGGCCTCGAGGTTGACCAGACATTCAGCTTCGCGCAGCATGCTCGGGTCATCGGGGAGAAGGCAAACAGCTCCTTCGGGAAGATGTCGAGGGTGTCGAGAGCATCTTGGGGGATTAAGTTCCGAACGCTGAAAACTATATACACGGGAACATGGGTCTCCACGGTGACCTACGCAGCTGCGTGCTGGTTCGACCGATCCAGACAGCATGCCGTGCGCAGTCTGTTGCTCCGCGCACAGAGGCAAGCTCTGATTCTTCTAACGAAGGCGTATAGAACGAATAGCACAGCGGGTCTCCCGGTCCTTGCGGGTGTCCTGCCTGGGGACCTGGAGGTTCTACAGGCCGGCCGCACATGGCGAGCGAGGGAGCTCGCAGCAAATCGGGAGGAGTTCTCGAGGCTTAGGCGGGAAATTAGGCGAGAGACTCTATCGATCTGGCAGGAAAGATGGGAGACTGCTACCACGGGCAGACACCTCCACAGGTTCTTTCCCAGTGTCGAGGAAAGGTTAAGAAGCCACTGGGTTAACCCGGACCATCGAACGTCTCAGCTCCTCACGGGGCACGGGAACTTCCGGGGCAGACTGTATTACCTGGGATTGGCTGAAAGCGAGATGTGTGAATGTGGGTATGGTAGAGAGGATGCTGACCACGCGCTCTGGCACTGTGCGCGGTATGAGAACGAAAGAGACTGCATGATTGCAGAGGTGACTAAACGGTGTGGCGGCCCTGTGTACTATTCTGATCTAATATCGTCGGAGGAGAGCTTCTCTGCTTTCAGGAGGTTCGCAGCCGGGTGGTTCAAGAAGCGAGCAGACATAGGGGCAGACCGGACGTTTACCGACGAACCTACGACGGGAGACGAGCACGCTGGGGACCAGGACGTCTGTGACAGGACGGGACACGCAGCGCAAGACGGATTCGACGGGACGAGACATGAGGGCGACGTGTAGCCTGAGGGGTGACGGCGAGCCTGCCTCAGCCCTTGCCAAAAAGAATAGTGGCAGAAAAACAGAACAGCAGAAGACGTCGTATCCGAAAAGAGCAGCGGCAAAAGAGGGGTGGCCGCCTGCGCCCCCACGACGCAGGGCGAGGCATGGGGAGCTACAACTAGAGGACCACGTGAGGCGCGACGACAGACTGGCGCAAGCAGACGCCGGGGCGATTCTGGGACGCGAGGACCGGGGCGACAAGTCGCTGTTTGTGACGTTGTTTCCCATCTGGGACGTAGACTGACGGACGCAAGACGTAGATGGGGACAATCTTCGGAGTCGGTGCACTCCAAGGGGGGGACTCAGAACGACTCTATGAGTCCCTCCAAGCGGGAGGCTGGACCGCAATCAATGCGCGTCTCCTGAGCCAGACCATCGGCTCAGGCAGCGGGCCTCCCTGCGTGCAGTGGCTCTCAAATGATTGTTCCATGATGAGGTCGCGGCGCTGTGCGGGTGCTATGGCCGCAAGGCTGGTGCACTCGGGTTAGTGGCGGGTTAAGATTTCCCGGTTCTGTGAATAAAATACCTACAGAACCGGCTGGTGCGCTGCGCATCCTCGGTAGGTCGATTGTATAGGGGTGCATCCCCTGCCCAATTTCCCGCTATCGCGTTACTTAGGTAGGCCCGCATGCCCTCCAAATTAGAAGGACTCATTGTTAGCCGACAAGACGCGGCGTAATGCGGGCTTTGTAACCAACCCCAATTTAATGAATTTGACTCTGGTGGGTGGGATTATAAATTTATACATAAATAAAGACCAGACGGAAGTCAGCCTCGTGATAACATGTTAGGTATTTGAACATAGCATAGGCGCCGAATCCGTGGGTGCTCGGGGGCTCCAGCACCCACGAGCCGTGAGTCATGGGTGCGGAGCACCCACGACGATAGATTTTTTTTTTATGCAATCCAGTATATTTGGCTGAGTCGGAGGGGTCAAAGCACATGCTCCGACCAGCCAATATCACCTCCGAGAAGGTAGGTGTAAATTCGGCGTGAAATGCAAAACATTTTGCGAATGTTTTGCGAATCCATGCTGCCGGGTGCCGGGAGAATTAGAGAAAAATTAGAGAAGCGTATGTCCAACCAGTGGACAGCAACACGCTGATGATGACTGTTCAATCTAGGATTTTATGCTTATCTATCTTCTTTTCTTCTCTTCTATATCATTAAAAACAAGTGGATAAAGTAAAACAAAAAATTTGCATGAGCACCCACGAGGATTTCTAAAAGTCGGCGCCCCTGGACATAGTATCACTGTCTCCGTTCGTCACGCTGTCTCACCGCCATCGCAAGAGGGGCAGCTGTACGCTCTCAGCTAATTAATATACCTACAAATTAGATCAAAATTTCTCTTTCGTTCGGGGCTTATGTTTTCCCGTCCCCTAAAACTTATGCGATTTTTACAATCCTTTTTTGTTGTTGTTTGTTTTTTTTTTTATGGATACTGACACGGTTGGCTACATCACCTACAAAATCCGTGATGTAAGCCCATAACACCGGGTGAACTTGGTGCCACGTCAGTGCTTCCCTTCGGTCGTGCCGGCTACACTGAACTGGACGGAAAACACAAACTATTTACATAGCCGTTTCGACCGACATTTCATTCAGTGCGGTGGTACCAACACGGGCGGGTTAAACCCTACCACCTAGTAATATAAGAAGGGAGTCATATCCCTTAGTCGCCTTTTACGACATACACGGGGAGAGATGCAGTGGGGCTATTCTTTTAAAGTACCGGCCCCACATGGTACAACAATAATAAAGACAGTCGGTGTTGTAATAAAGACAGTCGAATCTACGTTCCTGTCTTTTTATTTTTTGAATATCTAATGTGATGGATGATGGATGACTCAATGAAGCTTAATGAACTTCATGACATCAAAAATAAAAAATTCAATTTTTTTCGGTCGAAATACAAATTTTTAGCTCCGGTGTTGTATATGTCATCTGAACAAATAGACAGGCACGTTGATTGGACTGTCCGTAAGACAATCTTTTTTTTAATCTGTTAAGGTTTAGGGGCCTAGAAAACATAAATTCCGAGAGACGATTTTGTATGGAGAAAGTTAACTTCCGTCTCCTATTAAGCTTTATTTCAAACACATTCATTCGTCCCTGTGCCTTACTTATCTATCAGCCAGACCCGGGCGGGATCTATTAAGTATTCTGTGGCCCGGGTGTGTGTTATGTTTTGCGGATCATTTCGCAAGCCAGAAGAAAGTGTAAAACAGCACTCGCGAATGTCGCGTGAGCGGATAAGGCTCCGCGCAGACGACCAACTGTCCAACGACCCGATTATTAATTGGGTCGGGCATAGTCGTTGGGGTTCGATTCTTCAACGATTATTCTCTCTCTCACTCTGCAGGTAGTGCGCGCTCAGGAACAAAGGAGAAGAAAAAGTCGGCGGAGAATTGACAGTTTTTTCTAAAAGTTGGGGGCCGTGGTCCCAACTTAAAAATTGGATCGGATCCGTGTGCGCACCCTCTCTGTAGTTGGCACCACCGAGACCGCCGACTTCTTCGCCTACAGCGGCAGTCGGTGTTAGTTGGCCAACTCGTTTTCTTCTCCTTTGTTCCTGACTGCGCCGCTACCTGCAGAGTGAGAGAAAGAATAATCGTTCGTGTGCGCACCTCAGTGACCGTTCCAACCCGATCCAACTCAATTAAATAGTCGGGTCGGTGGACAGTTGGTCGTCTGCGGTAGCCCTTACACACACACACACACATCTATACGTGCTTTGCTTCATGCCAAGTTTCTCAACAATGGGATCGGGTAACTTGCGTTGCGTAGGTAGAACCTAGGGTTAAGTGCCCCTGCACTGTATAAGTTTGCTTGCACTGTATGTATACCTATCCCATTCGCTTCGATGCTGTTAAACTATAAACCTTATAGACTAATTGCTGCTGTGAGATTTTATTGGTGTTACTAACACTGCTCTTAGAATAACAACAGTACCCGGGCGACCGAGCCAGTCTACTTAGCTATCTAAACTTGAAAAAAAAAACCGCCCAAGTGCGAGTCGTACTCGCGCACCGAGGGTTCCGTATCGCCATGTCATGGTCAGCGCCACTCACGCCATCTATGACGTGTTTTATGAACTGCTTCATATTATATTCATTTTTAAGTTTCCGGATTAGCAGCAGGTGTACTAAAGACTTACTTAGGTCCACGTTTCGCCCGCTACGTCGCGGGCTTCTCCAGGGACTGCGGGAGTTCCTGAAGCCGGCTTCTGGTGTCCGTTGTTGACGGCTGATACAACGGACACCAGAAGCCGGCTTCAGGAACTCCCGCAGTCCCTGAAGAAGCCCGCGACGTAGCGGGCGAAACGTGGACCTAAGTAAGTCTTTAGTACACCTGCTGCTAATCCGGAAACTTAAAAATTAATATAATAATAATCAAAACGTTTAGCATTCGGACAAGATAATTAACTATCAGGCAGCAAGTAAGGCACGAAGGCCCGCCTGCTGCATGACTCGGTGGAAAGACCTTGCCAAAGTCTAAAGGTGGCTAGCCTATCGCCCTTATGCACGGCATCATGCCATTATCATCCATTATCAATTAGTCGAAATGCGCGGGGAGAGATGCAGTGGAGCTATTCTTATTAAGTACCCGGCCCACACACAGAGACACAGTACATAAAAATTAAAAACATATGTCCAGCGAAAATATCCTACCTATCCCATGGATAAATCACCTATCCATGGATAAAATAATTACCTATCCTATGGATATATCACATATCCCATGGATAAATCACATATCCCATGAATAAATCACCTATCCCATGGATAAATCACCTATCCCATGGATAAATCACGTATCCTATGGATAAATCACCTATCCCACGGATAAATCACATATCCCATCCAAATCTGTTCGCTTCACTATCCTCTACTGTTTTCGCCTTTGGTTTCGATTTCACTGTGTTCGACAGATGAGGTTCAATGGAGATGAGTATCTATGTGTTACCGCGTCGACCAGTTTTTGCGAGAAGAGTTCTCTCTCAGTACGGATGCGTCTCGGTGTGGAAATTCTTCCCCATATGGAAGTAGAGGACGTTAGTGTCTCACGTCTACAAACGACAGGCGTAGCGTACGTAACTTTCTGCTACATCTGTCGTCGTAGGTTTTCTCTTGTAGGTACTCGTATTTTCGTACGACATGTGGTGTGGAAGAATGCCGAATGACCGGGTTATGGTTATTTTTTTTTTATAACCACCTAATGAAACCTTATTTTCGGAAATACTTCCGAAATTCGAAATTTATATTTCCCGCCAAAGTTGAGAACGACCAATCAGAACAACTCGCATACTAGACTCGACCGGGTGGCTGAGCTCGAGGTTGGAGTCTCAGGCATTAGTCAGTCAGCGTGTATGCGTGCACTGCTGGACATACGCCTCTCCAATTTTCCTCCAGTCCTCCCGGCCTTCAGCGATACGGAACCACTGCTTTCCGCCGACGCGACGTACGTACTTGATGTCGTCGTCCCACCTGTCGGGTGGTCTTCTCACACTCCCTTTTCCTGTCCACGGCCGCCAATGTAGGACACGGTTACTCCAACGGTCATCGTCTTTTCGGCTAACGTGCCCAGCCCACTGCCACTTGAGCTTAGCCATCCGGTGTTCAATATTTACTATGTATGTACTTTGATACGTCGGTGGATTGCCTCGTTACGCACCATATCAGTCAGTCAGTCAGTCAGTCAGTCAGTCAGCGTGTAAGCGTCCACTGCTGGACATAGCCTCTCCAATTTTCCTCCAGTCCTCCCGGCCTTCAGCGGTACGGAACCACTGCTTTCCGCTGACATACTTGATGTCGTCGTCCCACCTGGCGGGTGGTCTTCCTACACTCCGTTTTCCTGTCCACGGCCGCCAGTGTAGGACGCGGTTACTCCAACGGTCGTCGTCTCTTCGGCTGACGTGCCCAGCCCATTGCCACTTGAGCTGAGCCACCCGGTATCCAATATCGACTACTTTTGTGCGTCGGCGGATTGCCTCGTTACGCACCATATCACGTAGCGATATTCCCAGCATGGCTCGCTCCATTGCTCACTGGGCAACTTTCAAGTTCAACCTTTGGACAACAGCGACCGTCAGCGTCAGGCATACATACCGCATAGCACAGCCAATTTCATCCCTGAGGAGGTGCCGGGCTTGCAGGCACCTCCTCGGGTGGACTTAATTGAATCTTTGAGGAAATGTCATTTACCCCCGATTTGAAGATCCGTGGCTTGTAGGAGCAGGGAAAGAGAATTATTCCCCGGAAACAACGACATTCTACTTTCTGGACGGGCCCTCGTCATACATTTTACCGGTAGAAAGGTGCGATTGCAGTTCTTCTATATATTGCCAATATTTAAAACAGCGTAAGTGCGCGAGCGCCTCATACATCACGTTACGTTTCCGCTCTGTGAACGTCGATAGAGTAAGACGGTTAAATGGCAATTTGATACGTATAAAGGAGATACAACGATTGGAGAGGGTGCCGAATGCTCACCAATAGCGCGCCTCAATTCGGTGCGTTGTATGCCACTTCCCGATAATTTAATTCGTTGCCCGGAAACCTATTTATTACACTCGCCCGAGCACTAGCCAGCCCTCGTGTTTTATCGATTCGCGACACAGAATATCTGCGCAGTGACTCCCAGCCCAGGTGTTGTTGACCTGAGATTTTTTGCCTTTTTCAGAAGATCCGATCGTGCGTGATACGTGACGGTTGAGTTACGATTATCTGAGGGTGTTTTTGTAACATGCTCGATGTCTATCTGTCACTCTAGGTGGGCGTAAACATGTTGTTTCACGAATCACGACGCTGCTCTGGACGTGTGTGTGACTGATTCGTGTATTTAGATAACAGTATAGCGTGTTTTGAACACGCTTCGAGCGTGTTCTCTTTGTTTTATCAAACAATCTTTTAGGTGTCTTAATAAAAATAAGTTTTATGTATCATAAAACCGAGCACTCTGTTCCTACATATAAAGGTCTGTCTGTGTGATCTTTATGTTCTTTTTTATGAAATCAACCAGTATGGGTGGCTGTGCCAGGGGACCAGATGTACCCGAAACAGCCAAATCCATCCAACTCACCTCGGACTATAATGTAGAAACGCTATCCAGCTTGTTATTACGACGTTGAAAGTATCGGAAAACACACTAGCCACAATCTGCTATATCCATTATTATGAAAGCATTAGGCAATTTTAACATGTTCAGCGTGGAGAAAGGTATTGCAAAATTTAATTCTTAAAATTTGTTTTTCGCGGTGTTATTTAAATGTTAATTTTATTGAAACGTCTTTTTTAGCGTTCCGTATCCGTCGTACGGGACCCTATTACTAAGCCTGCGCCTTCTGTCTGTCTGTCTGTCTTGTCTGTCCGAGGGCTATATCTCTTGAACCGTAATAGTTAGCCTGTTGAAATTTTCACAGAATATGTGTTATTATTACTTATTATGGTCGATATAACAAATAATAAAAAAATAAGAAATAGTAAAAAAAATCACGGGGGACCCCATACAAGAACTAAAAATCGTATGCGCGCCATCAACCGACAACCGACAACAGTATGAAGCAGCGCTGACCATGACCACGACCTGGCGATACGGAACCCTCGGTGCGCGAGTTCGACTCGCGCTTAGCCGGTTTTTTTATGGAAACTGATTGAAATTGGCTACATCACCTATAACATCGGTGATGTTAGCCCATAACACCGGGTGAACTATGTAGGTGCCATGTCAGTGCTTCCATTAATTTCATTTCTGTTTCATATCATAAAAAAAAAATATATATATATCATGCCTGTGTGGCGCTTAAAAATAAGGCCGCGTGCTAGCGCTAGCGTGGGCCCACCACCGCGTACTACGAAAATTGCATTCATGTAGGGATACCCCCTGTAGGTCCCTTCCCTTCTTACCTACTAGGTACTAGGTGGTAGGGTTTAACCCGCCCGGTTTGATACAACCGCACTGAATGAAACGTTGGTCGAAACGGCTATGTAAATAGTTCGTGTTTTCCGTCCAGTTCAGTGTAGCCGACATGAAATGAAGGGAAGCACTGACTGGCATGGCACCTAGTTCACCCGGTGTTATGGGCTGACATCACCGATGTTGTAGGTGATGTAGACAACCGTGTCAGTTTACATAAAAAAAACCGCCTGCCTCTTTGCCTCCCTAGTTTACTATCAGACCCAGGTTTATGAGATCATTTAACGAGATACATAAAGGCATATAATATAGGTATTTCAAAGTCCGTGTCGCTTGCAAGTTGCACCATCATACATAATAGCACACCATAGTCCGTGCACGCCACAGAGCACGGAATACCCCCGCCCGCGCCCCCTCCTAGAGGCGCCCTGAGCGCGATTTCCCTACAACAGCGTTGAAGCCTGTAGGCGTGGCCTATGACTTACATATGTGTGTTGTGCGTGTGCATTTGTTTTGTGCGTGTGCCTAACTTGCTCCTCTTTGTGTGTAGTGTCGATACTAACACACACACACACATACGAAGCGCTAGTAGCACTGCGTCCAGATATTGGGTTTCAAATATTATCGCTTAGGGCGCCTCTAGGAGGGGGCGCGGGCGCGGTAATTTCGTGCTCTGTGGTGCACGCACATAGCGCGCCGCCCGCCTACACGCAAACCTTCCAACAAGAGCTTTGCCATAAAGACGCGACGCGTTAAGAGATAACGTATGAGTTGCGAGCTTTCTATTCTGTCTGATACGCAAACTGTCACGGAGAAGCGAAATTGAGGTAGGTGGCCTTTTCTCCAGCCAGCGACGTATTTATTTATTTATTTATACAGGATGTTCGGCACATCGACCGACAATTTTTTTTTTATGTAAATGGGGTCATTTGCAACGTTTCGACCCATGATACCTTGGGTCAGACGTCACGTGGTATCGAGATACATTGAGCTATACGTTGTACTAGAGGATATACTAAGGGCAAGTACTTTCGCCCCATCGAAGAGAGTTGACTAACAAACTTCCTGTCAGTCGACTCCCGGCGGCCGTCGATGTTAGTCATGTATGTCTCATGTCTCATGTGTGCTTCATTCAACGCTTACACAATAAACTTCGCGCGAAGCGAGACACTAAATACGGACTGTGCTACAGTGCGAGCGAGAGTTGTAGATTCATGATTATTTCAGGGTTGTCGGTTTCACTAATACATATTTGTGAAACCGACTAAACATTTCTAAAAAATAAGTAATATTTTATGTGTAAGTATCTTAGTTCAATTTATTAATGTATTCGTTTATTTACACATTTTTATTAATTTATTAATGCACATAATTAATTAATTTATTTTTATTTTTATTTATTAATTATTATTACAGGGTTGTCACCAGTGATAGTAATAGGTAGGGCTTATTTACCTAAACTTCGAGGAACAGAGTAAAAAATTGGAGACTTCCTTACGACAATATTTTTTTCCGGTTTAATAATATTCATGATGTTTTAATTTCGCAATTTAAAAAAGTGACCACTTTTTTTAAATCGCGAAATAAAAAAATATTATCAAAACAATTACTAGCTGTTTACTAGCCATTAAACTTAGCTGTTTTTGAGAAAATCGATCTTATCAATAAAATGGCGCCTCTCTGAGCGTGGCTTTGTGAGTAGAGGTCTTTTTGGCTCAGGCGAATGTACCACTGGTCCCTCGGCACAACATAAAAAAAATTGTAAGACCCTTTTTTTTAATAATGTTCTCATATTTCAATTAATTCAATTTTATTAATTTTTTCGTTACTTGAAACCCCGTTACACCTTACAAGACTCATCACGGTGAACATGGCTAATATTATATTAATCTTAAGTTTTCCTAAAATAGAAACTTCATCATATGAATGTTTTGTTGGAGGGAATTTGTTGTATCTTTCATTATGAGGACGTTGCTATATTGAACAAAATAAATTACAATCGTTGATTTAAAATAATAAATAAGTAAAAAAAAAAACCAACATTTTGCTTCAATCAAACGAAAAATCACTGTCATTGCACTGACAACCCTATGCGTTCCGCAAACGCCGTGCGCGACGTAATTCAGCGCTGCACATCGTTAGACGATCACTATTTATTTTAATACTGGTGCTGCGTGCAGCGTTTATATTTAGCTTCACAGCTGCTTAATACCCCGATTCATTCCACAAACTCCGCCTACTTACCAACACCACCGAATATATATTGACAACACTGATGGCCCGCCTGTGTTAGCTCGTGCACAACGTAATTGCAGCGCTGCACATTGTTAGACGCTCGCAATTTATTTTACTACTGTTGCTGCGTGCAGCGTTTACTTAGCTTCACAGCTGCTTCACGGCGCATGCGTCACAGAATAGATACTGCTTGCATTCCCCCGCCCGCTCGACCTTTCCTCATACCGCAGTTTTTGTTGTCAAAGATTCGTTCAATCTTTCTTAGTAGTGTTTCCTCTAGTATAACATTATTTCGCTATGTCGAGATACGATAAAATTTGAGTAGGTAGTTCTATAGTTTATATAGGATCATTTTTTATTAAGTGAAGTCCCTTGAATGGTAGGTTCTATATCTGAAATGGATCACGTTTATGATGTTAATTTTACTTTACGTACCTAAAGTTAGATGTTTTTCTTTTCATGCCACATAGTCTTGCACATAGTAGTGCCCATGCATACTAATACACCCTGAAAATTTCAATAAAATCGGTCCAGTACTTTCAGAGTTATTAATAAACTAGCTGTGCCCGCGGCTCCGCCCGCTCTCATATTTCACTTCACTGCTAACCTCATAAGCTATTTAGCGTGATAGTAAGTATCCTATAGTTGATGGGAAGAATCAAGCTATCCGTAGAATTTTTTTTTATTAAAATCAGTTCAGTGGTTCTCGAGTTATAAGCGGACAGACAGACACTCAGACACTCAGACAGAAAGCAGACGTTGGATTTTATTATAGGTAAGGAAAGGATGAAAGAAATTACATTTACGTGCATATCTTATGCGCGGAACAGCTGGCGCGTGCGGCCTTGAACTACTTTTTGATTCGCACGGGTCAACGACCACCCAGCTGTCCCGCGCGAATGACGCGATGCGCGCACGTTAATATAAACTTTTTTCATTTTTTAATAACTCTGAAAGTACTGGACCGATTTTATTGAATTTTTCAGGGTGTATTAGTATGCATGGGAACTACTATGTGGCATGTCCAGAAAAAAAATCTAACATTAGGTACGTAAAGTAAAATTAACATCATAAACATGATCCATTTAAAATATAGAACCTACCATTTAAGGGACTTCACTTAATAAAAATTACCCTATATATTAAAACTGAATCCGTCGGGTGAGTAATATTGGTGGTAAACTTCTTGAAATTCGAGTCAGACGCAGTCTCACATCACCTTAAGTTGCATTTTGCTCGATAGTTACTTATCTTGTCTAAATTTTACTGTCGGTGTTGTGCTGTCATTTAACTCCGTTTTTTTGCAGCACAACGCCGATTACTATGCTGACCCCGACTATTTAATTGGGCACATAGGTACAGCGTGATGGATGTATGCATTTATTTAACCGCGCGGGTAAACGCGAGGTTCGTTCGGGCATGGCAGGAAAACGTTGAAGATACCAGTGATACTTGTATGAGTTTTATCAGTCGATTATAATTTTTGAAAAACAGAAAATTCACTTTCACCTCGGCTGCCTGGCACATAACAATGTTCTGTCGTGTCAGATTGGTTGAATGGCGGCGTGAATCCACAGTACTGTTAAGTAGAAGAATAAACTGTTTACCTAATTTTGGCAATTATGTGAAAACGACTGTCGCATAACGGTCGCACATCCGTTCCCGTCGCGCCTCCTTCTCCTAATCTTGCCCAGTGCCGTATTTAAATTGCGGCTACTAGGGCCATTCTGTCTTCATTCAGTCTGGCCCATATATTGTATATATGGGGGCCGGACGCTTTATATAAATTACATACTTCGAGATTGTAAACGTAATACGCCCGGCCTCAACGAAAGTACGAGTAAATTGTTTATAAATCGTACATTCTTTATTCTTTATTCATCTGATCTATAGATAAGACAGTACACTGCACTCGGATTTGTAATATTTTAACATTTAACATTTACGTAGCATTTAGCCAGTTCGATTATAACAGCGAAGAAGAACTGACAAGAAACTTCGCTGGATACTTTTTTTTACGTCCACTTAGTCTACATTTATAAAAGTGTTTGCCACTGCCTACACAGTACGAGTCATCATTATTTCTCTCTTACACTTTCCGCAATCACCACCACCTCCCACATCTGACCGCTATACGAATACATCCATGAAGAGAAGACCTGTTTCTGTCTATCAATATGGAAAAGACGAGGGCCGACCTTAGGCAGTGCACGCTCTAAGCGCTACTGTGGGACGCTAAAGCGTAGCTTAGGTTTCATATGGAAGGGGAGAAAGCTCGACGTTAGACAAATTGAGCGCTTCAGTTCCGTCATCCAAATGATTATGGGGGGGCGGGCAACACAGAGCCAGATCCACGCGGCGTTACACGTAACTACGCCTCTGGCTTCGTCCCATAATGGCCGGTTTGTGTGCCTCAGTCAGCAGTAATAATGACATGTTGGTTGATATTCCCGGGGGGTCTGTCATCGAGGTGTAATGATGAATGAATGACGGTCGCGTGGGTGATGGACCGTACATGTGGGTTACAAAAACTGGGTAAAGTCAAGGTGAAGTTCCGTTTCGTTTCGGTACATTTTAACTGTTTGTACTTTGTTGAATAAGTCGTTCTTTTATTGATAACTCTTCAAATAGTGAGGTTTTATCATTGAAATTTTAATTGTATTACTTGTAGGCCAAATACCTATTCTTTAATGGTTGAGTTACTTGATATTAAATTGTATGAGTAGATTTGTCTGTGGCTCCGTAAGTTTGACTTAGCAGCCTGCTGTTAAGCCGCGTCTCCTGCGAATGTTTTTTTTTTTCGAAACATTACACAGAAACATGGAAACATTGGGGCGTGACCATACACATTTGTATGAAAACAATTTTTTTTGTGTAATCTTTCGAAAAAACATGCGCAGGAGACGCGGCTTTATCGAAACATAATAAAATCCTTTGTCAATGTGTGCGTGTATATCTTGTAACACTGAGAAATTTACCGTCTAATCTTGAATTAAAGAGTTAAGTTCTTTTGTTTTAGGCAAAGCATTTTAACGCTGGGCCAGACCTGATGGAATTCATACAAACCACAAACACTGAACTATTGCGAAGCTCGTAAATTATTTGCAAAGTCTTTTGTCTTCTGAATAGGTACAAACTTATAATATTTTTCGATTGCGTAAAACTTCATGGGGTGAATTTCTTTAATTTTACGACCGGTCCAAAAGGCACGAATTTCGAAAAATACAATGAGAGCCCCAAACAAAGATCGAACATAAATTCACGTGGCGAAAGGGCATACTTAAAATCAACCGCAATTAATGACTTATGAAGTTTCTTGCATTGTTCTTTCATTGTTCCCTTAAACCGAAATGTTTTTTTTTTATGGTAACTGACACGGTTGGCTACAGCACCTACAACATCCGTGATGTCAGCCCATAACACCGGGTGAACTAGGTACCATGACAGACAGGCAGTTTTTACCGTCATGTAATCTGACTGTCATGTCATCAATATCATTTCATTCTATAGTCTATAGGTATTGTTGAGCATTTTTTATTTTAAATATTTGGCTCTTTTAACTACCCCTTTGCCCTTCCATCGTCGATATATGTATTGGCCAATAGTTCACTTTATACTTATAGGTAGGTACTTATACCAGTAATAAAAAAAGCCGCCAAGTGCGAGTCGGACTCGCGCACCAAGCGTTCTGCACCATCACACAATATATTTAACAAAATAATTGTTTTCGAAAATAAGGAAACGCCTAAATTAAAACTACAGAAATGGTTTGACTGTCTGGCAAACCCAGGCAAACCATTAGTTCTTGTAGTAAAAATATCATAGATGGATAGAAATACTTTATTGCTCCAAAACATTTAACAGTAACAAACGATAAGAAATTTACATGAGGGGCAAAGGCGGACTTATCCCCTACAGGGATTTCTCCCAGTAAACCTTTGGATGTTTGAGAGTCGTATGTTGTGAGATATAAGTAGGTAGTAGCAAAAGACTTGAGTGTGGGAATGTAAAATATAATATATGAAAAATAACTATGATAAACTATAATATACTTGCACTACATAATATAAGTACATACCAGTTTAAACGTAGAAATCGCAAATTATAAATTAAATTAAATACATAAAACTATAAATTAAATACATATGTATTAAAGATTATATAATACATAATACCTAAATATATACATACATACATACTTATTGAACATACTATCAAACATTATTTTGTTTTTTTTTTTTTGATGCAACTATGACAGCGCGAAAAACCTGCAGTTTTCCTGTAATCTATGGCTTACTGTCTACTAAACTATTCAAATACAAATTTTAGCTTTATAAACCTAAGAGAACAGGGAGAACAGGTGGGGGGCAGGCTTTTAGATTTTTTTTTATGTGATCCGGTATGGGTGGCTGAGTCGGAGGGGCCAAAGCGCATGCTCCGACCAGCCAATATCCGAATTGGCTGGCCGGCCAATACCAGAAGTCAATCGGCCAATACCGGTATGGCACGTACCTTCTCGAAGCTAGGTGCCATACCGGAGACTTCTTTGGATTGCTGGCTATAGAGGACTAGAGGAGAACACAGCCGAAGCTGCTATGCGGCCATCTTACATCCAGTAATCCTTACAGTTCTTTCAAATTATTGTTTTTTATAGAAAGCGCGACATGTGATGGACATGTGGCGCCGAGCCATCCATAAGGTGTCTAACGACGCCCATGGATATTCGGTTGCGAATGTCCATTGCACGGTGGTTGCGAATGCCATGCCGGCCTTACAGGTGCCAATGGAGACTATGGGGGTAAATATGTGGGCACGGAGAGCGTTCCAGAGAATACCAGTTCTGTGGAGGAAAGATCTGCAGAACCGCATCCGCGGTAAGTCTAGCGCATAGGGACGCAATCCCTGCCCGGTGCGCGATGTGCGGAGGTGGAAAGGGGACGGCGGGATCGCGTCAAACAGCTACTCCGAGTGGGAATACGCAATGTCGCTCCGCCGCGCCCGCATAACAGAACAAAGTAACGCGGCACCTGTCATTCTGCCACTTCCGTGTGTCGATTGATTGACAGGTGACGGGTGACGTACACCGATCGGCACAGCCGATGCGCACACGCACGACCGAGGGACAACATCGGCAATTGTATACTAAAACGAGTAGGCAGCATTTCAGCTAGACAAACTTTCTCTGATCATTTGTTTAAAGTGAATATAAACAATATGATACCTTGGAGGAAATACCCCACACGATATGTTGATTATACTTTTTAAGTTTCCGTATCCCGTACGGAAGCCTACTACTAAGCCTCCGCCGTCTGTCTGTCCGTCCGTCCGTCCGTATGTCCGAGGGCTGTATCTCTTGAACCGTAATAGGTAGCCCGTTGAAATTTTCACACAATATGTGTTACTATGGCGGATATAACAACAAATAATAAAAAAAAAGAAAATGTTAAAAATTAAGGGGGGCTCCCATACAACAAACGTGCGAAAAATCGATTAGTCACGCTACAGAATAATAGATGGCGCCACAGGCTTTTATACATTGCATTGTTGAAAGACAAAATATAGGCGGATATTATTGATAGCGGATAGATACGGAAATCTCCGTGCGCGAGTGAAACTCGCACTTGACAGAACTGACCTCCCTTAATCTAAAATAAATATTTATCTATTTAATATGTGCTCGTTTGGCATATTCTATCATTATGCCAAATTTCAAGTTTCTACGTTACTTAGTTTTCGAGAAAAACCGCAGTGATCATATAAGGGTTCCATTTTAACCTTTTAAGGTACAGAACCTAAAAATTATGTGAAACAATCTGTCAAATGAACCATAGACACCACCGAAAATAAAATAAAGTAAAATAATTACAAAAAACCGGTCAAGTGCGAGTCGGGCTCGGGCACCGAGGTTTCCGCACCACAAAAAAATATTGAAAAAAAAACACGTTTCTTGTATGGCAACCCCCCTTAATTTTTAACGTTTTATATTTTTTATTATTATTTGTTGTTATATCCGCCATAATAAATAACACATATTCTGTGAAAATTTTGCGGTTCAAGAGATACAGCCCTCGGACAGACAGACGGACGGACGGACAAACGGACAGACGGACAGACAGACAGCGGAGGCTTAGTAATAGGCTTCCGTACGGGCTACGGAAACCTAAAAACTAACCCAGGCAGTTTGCCCATCTCGCACCGCGCTTCACTGAGGATCTGTTGTATCGTATTCAAACATTCTATGCAGATAGAATAGATAGACTGAACCATTACGGGTGATGGACAAAGATGGGTTTGGTCATGCAATAATATTATGTTAATACAATTAAATTATGTTATACACACTGGCACATTTGTGCAATACCTGCCCTATATGAATACCATTTGTAGTGTGAAATGAAGTTATATGAAAAAGGTCCCTTCCCTTCTTACCTTACTAGGTGGTAGGGTTTATCCCGGCCGGGTTGGTACCACCGCACTGAACGAAACGTCGGTCGAAACGGCTAGGTAAATAGTTCGTGTTTTCCGTCCAGTTTAGTGTAGCCGACATGAAATGAAGGGAAGCACTGATATGGCACCTAGTTCACCCGGTGTTATGGGCTGACATCACGGATGTTGTAGGTGATGTAGCCAACCGTGTCAGGTCCCATAAAAAAAAATAAAAATAATAAAGGTCTTTCATTAGTAGGTTTTTTTTAAAGAAGGAAAGTAAGTAATCCCGCTACTGTACCTTTATTTCGGCGCGGGGAACGATTCGGTTAGTACGAGAGCCACATCTTTGCGTAACCGGAACTGAATTTTATTTAGCCTATCCTGTGTCACGTCTCACGTATAGTTAAATGTGCTAGTACAAAGTTTTATCGAAGTCAGATGATCGGTTTAAGAGTTATGGAGGAACATTTCTAAAAATCGCCAATTTAGTTTTAGTATCATACATAGAATCTACAAACGCAGTATCCCATAAAACAAAACAAAAAAACGTTCATCTTCGAGGCCACAGCATGAAACTAAGTCGAACAATCTTTAACAGCAATACTCGCAAACATTTCATAACAAACAGAGTGGTGGACGACATAGATACCGATGTGGACGACTGGAACCAACTTCCAGAGAAGGTATAGACGTAGAAATAGACTAGATAAATATCTAACAAATAAAACATAATTCTCAAAAAGAGTGTTCAAGAATGATAATTAAATAAAAAAATTAATAAAAAAATCCAAGATAATGACAAAAACAACAAATTTTAAGTGGATTTAGACGTATCAGCCTAGGTTGCCCGTCTAAAATCAATACATAGTATAAAATAAAGTCGCTTTCCGCCTCTGTCTGTATATCCGCTAACTCCTCCTAAACCACGCAACGGATTTTCATGCGGTTTTCACCATCAGTTAGATAATTTTTCACGGAAGGTTTATATGCGGCGCGGGTCGGCGCGGTGCGGAGCGGGTCGGCGCGGGACGGCGCACTATGGTTTATGGGCGGAAATAATTCAAATTTACAAAATTGAATACACGATATCTGCTATAGCATTTTCATATAGTCAGATAACTAGTGCTTACTGAACAGTATTAATTTTATTTTTAAACTCTTTACACATCGCAGGATAAACGCTCAAAGTTGCTCAATTTATTTGCAGCGTTATTTAAGATTTATGATCAATAAGAATTTTATTTTTTGTACATCTTATTAATTATTACACAAATAATTTTATTATTTATTATTGAGTGCCTAAGCATTATCTTCCTTAAAATATAAAAAAAAATTGTATTCATGAATTCTCCTCTTCCAAAATAAATTTCAAATATATCCCCAAAAAATGTGAAATAAAATACAAACTCCTAGAGCTACAAGTTTAGCTACATTTGCCTACGTGCTCGGATGCATATTAAAATATACTCTATACCTTCGTCGATCAGATCTATAAGTTTCAGCTGCTACTTTTTTGCACTTTGGGAGTAATCGCACTTTGAATGCACCAGGTAAGTGATTAGTGAAACTGCGCGCAATCATTAGCGCACATTAGTACCTAATTAACGTCGCTTTATGAATGGATGTACCGTGTGGGGCCGGTACTTTAAAAAAATAGCCCCACTGCATCTCTCCCCGTGTATGTCGTAAAAGGCGACTAAGGGATATGACTCCCTTCTTATATTACTAGGTGGTAGGGTTTAACCCGCCCGGGTTGGTACCACCGCACTGAATGAAAGGTCGGTCGAAACGGATATGTAAATAGTTTGTGTTTTCTGTCCAGTTCAGTGTAGCCGGCACTACCGAGGGGAGGCACTGACGTGGCACCAAGTTCACCCGGTGTTATGGGCTGACATCATGGATGTTGTAGGTGATGTAAGCCAACCGTGTTAGCTTCCATAAAAAAAAAAATGGATGTTGCTAATCTCATTTGGGGTTTCCCCTTCTCATTAATGTAATTATCAATTTATATTACTATCCTTAATTTTTAATCATTTAATAACCACTTTCCAACTTGTAAACATCTCCTTCACGAAATGGATAGTGTCGCGATCCACGAGTCAGTAAGCCTGGAGGCGCTATACATAGGAGGACAGGGGTAGCCGCGCGTCGGCGCACACGCGCCAGCGCGTCAGTCTAGCGCCGGCGACCGATCTTAGTCTCCGTCCGCCGCTCAGGCGGAGCGAACGTGCGCGTCTGTCACAAAATGCCTCATTGTGCAGTGCTTTGGTGCAAAAAGTCGTCGAAAAATTCAAACTTGAACACAGATGGAGTCACCTTTCACGAGTAAGTACTTTCATTCAATTTGATAGCATTTTTCGCTTGAATTTCAGTAACAAACATCGGCGTAAATATGTATGGAGAGCTCTTTTCTGCTTACCCACCATAGGTCGACTATCGTGTTGGATGCAGTTAGCTCTTGTAATTTTTTTTGTTTATTGATAAATATGTATGTTAAATGTATACAGATATTTCATGCATTCTGCCTTATTGCCAAAGGACATTTCTTCTAGTCAACCTAAGCAGGTTTCCTCGTTCAATATTCGTTTATCGCGCTTTTTTCATTCAACCAGTACCTACCGGTTTTTACTTTTGAGCGACTCTAAAGGAATTAATTTCTTTAGGTCATGCGTCTACCGGGAATTAGTCTTGTTATGCTTAGCATTAACAAAATTAATTCATAATGAATACCCCGTTAGCATTTAGCACTGCTAAGCGCCCTGATGAATAAAAATTAATGCTAAATGCTAAGCAATAATCACATTTAATTTTAATTAGCATTGCTGTTTCGTTCGTAAAACTTTGTTGGTTCGTTTGTTTTGGAACGCACAAAGCAATGAAGTATGTGCTATTTATCTGTGGTACTGCTAAATGCTAAATGCTATATAGCGCCTGCGCTCCGCTGCTAGCTAGCTAGCTAGCATCTAAATGCGAAATGCGATGCGATCATGCGAGTGAGGGGTCGGAATTATCATCTGTCACGTGATCATTAGTTTTGGTCATATCTACAGAACCACTGGACTTAGACCCATCGTGTTGGTACTCAATCTGAACGTCTCGATGAGATCTATCCATCTGTCACATTAACTATTGTTTTGGTCATAACTCGAGAACCACTGGTGATAGACCCATCGTGTTGGTACTCAAACTTCAGGTCTCGGTGAGATCTATCCATCTGTCACATGAACTTTTGTTTTGGTCATAACTCGAGAACCACTGGTGCTAGATCCATCGTGTTGGTACTCAAACTTTAGGTCTCAGTGAGATCTATCCATCTGTCACATGAACTTTTGTTTTGGTCATAACTCGAGAACCACTGGTGCTAGACCCATCGTGTTGGTACTCAAACTTCAGGTCTCGGTGAGATCTATCCATCTGTCACATGAACTTTTGTTTTGGTCATAACTTGAGAACCACTGGTGCTAGACCCATCGTGTTGGTACTCAAACTTTAGGTCTCGGTGAGATCTATCCATCTGTTGCGCGACCATCTCTCGAGACACATGTTAGTTCTTTAGTTCTTTAGTTCAACAATAACAATGTAAATGTCAACAATGTAAACAGTAACAATGTAAATGTCGTAAATTGTGCTTTTAAATTTAATTCAATTGTTCAAAAGTTACCAAATGAAAATTTTAATATAGATACCGATCTATAAATAAATAATTAAGTAAATTATTGTTCTGTTTCAAATATATGTTTCTATTACAGACTACACAGCCTTTCATTTGTTATTTTATTAACCCTTATATAACGAATTCACACCGTCAAACTGACAGAGAGACGCATGGTACATTTTATAAGGCTCTAGCTGCATGGCTGGTTAGTTTGTTAAAAAAGGCAAAGCCTGGAAAACCTCATTTTACCGTAAAAAAATTAAATATCGAGGTGGGTACTCATAAATTTTTTATGGTAGGGTAGATTTTCGCGAATTTTTCGCGAAGTCATATTGCAATATAATTTGTCATATCGTTGGCTAAGTAATTAGCAAATATTTGTTAATAATATAATAATTTTTTTTTTTGGTTACAAAACTTTTCGACTTTCTAACATTATTTTTTTAATTTTGGAAAATTCCAATAACAAATACTCCAATAAGATAATACCAATGTACGAGGTCTTACATATCATTGTTTTGGAAATTTGATGTAGATTTATAATAAAGTATCCGAGGTATCTCAGAACTTAGAACTATTATCGTGTTTATGCGAAAATCTGCAAATTCACAAAATTGTGAAAGAGGCGTTGCCTTTGTTCATTTAAGAGAAAGTTATATTATTCCCTTGATGTAAAGAAGGGTTAGATATTGTTAAATCCGTTTCATCTTTTCATCGCGAATCGACACAATGAGCGACTTATTGTATGAATCCCGTTCAAACGTATGGAAGACTGGCGTCACGTGGCTACCTACTCGCTCGGCCAATCACGGCGTTCCATGCGCCGCTCCCGCCTCAGACTTCACACCCCTTTGGCGGCTACCTCGGTTCTCATACAAACGATGCCGTATTTCGTATCCAGGCTTACTGACTCGTGTCGCGATCCCCTACTCTGTTTTGTGCAGTGAACTAATCAAGTGTGATCGTGATTTTCAAAAACTACGACTTTACTTCCAAAATACGTACCCAACTCTAAATGAATCTCAAATTGAAACAGTGGTGAGTGCAGTGCAGAAACGTTTTGTGGCTCAATTCAATCAAAGGTGGAACTCAGTATGCAGAACTACAAACGCTATCGGCTTCTTCATTCCAGGAAGTGCAGCAGAATTGCGACTAATGAAGATGTGATGAACATGATCCTCTTATCCTCTGATCCTCTAATAACGAGTCTAAGGCCAAAACCAAAGAAGAAAATTGTACCTATTAGCGACGAAGCCAAACAGCTAATTGTTTGAATTTAAATTCCTTTTTATGCATTACTTTACACTTTTCTATGACTTTTTGATTTGACAATGCCTCAATTGAGGCCGCTTGATAATATTTAAGGAGTTGGTGTTCTTATTATTATCACAATTCCTGCAAATATATTGAGCGGAATTAATTACTAAACCTGCAAATCGTTACTTAATTTTTTTTTATGACTTGTTCTGAAAATTGCCAAATTATATTTTGATAATCAATGTGTTTATAAATTACGAAACCAGCAAAAAAAAAATTATCGAAATATGTTAAGTATTTTAGAAGTTACTGGATTATTTCCGCAGCCCCATACAACTTGAACCAGTGTGCGGCGCGGTGCGGCGCGGGACGGCGCGGTGCGGGGCGGGGCGGCGCGGTGCGGCGCGGAGCGGCGCGGGACGACGTGGAGCGGAGCGGGTCAGCGCGGGGCGGCGCGGGACGGCGCGGTGCGGCGCGGGACGGAGCGGCGCGGTGTGGTGCGGCGCGGAGCGGTGCGGTGCGGCGCGGAGCGGCGTGGGACAGAGCGGCGCGGGATGGAGCGGCGCGGTGCGGTGCGGCGCGGAGCGGCGCGGTGCGGCGCGGTGCGATGCGGCGCGGTGCGGTGCGGCGCGGAGCGGCGCGGGACGGAGCGGCGCTTTGCGGTGCGGCGCGGGACGGAGCGGCGCGGTGCGGCGCGGGACGGAGCGGCGCGGTGCGGTGCGGCGCGGGCGGAGCATACGAATTTCACGCGAGCGAAGCCACGGGCAAAAGCTAGTAAATAAATAAATAAATAAACTTACTCCATGACCATCCCTTATAGATTTATTATTAGTATTGATGACATGGTTGGGTACATCGCCCGATCCACCTGTGATGTGAGTCCATTACAAGGTGTTCCTGTGGAAACTAGGTGCCATATAATGCTTCAACAAGAGATTTTTTATAAATATTTAAGCCAGCTGGACTTAAAATCTCTAATAAATACGTCGGCTCTTTGAAAACATATGACGACCTACACACTCGCACATTTGTGCAATACCATTTGTAGTGTGAAATGAAATTAAGGCGGAAATAAGACTCAAACCGTGCTACCCGAGCACTGATGATTGAAACACGAACCGTATGCAGATGTAAATAGGTGCGAGATTCATTCTACTCGCGCGGTGGCTGATACGTCGCGCCGACGATGAACGTTTGCGCGAAAATCACACTATTTATTGAATTTCACGTGTTGGAAAGATGGAAAACAATATTTTTTTCGCTACGATTGTAGGGAAAAATATTATCTATATTTCTATGAGGGTCTTGTATTGAAACAATTGATGTTTCTCAAGATAATTTTACTTGAATGTACAATTTTCGTACTTTGCGTGATTTTTTGGCGATTTATTTAACACCTTTCCAAAGTAGTAAAATATATTTTTTTTCGCTATGTTTGTTAATTAAAGATCAATACATAACATATATTTTTTACAGATTTTTTATCTTTACCAATAGCTCAATAATTTCGTTTAAAGTTGACCTTTTGAGTCCGCCTTAAACAGGTATCTCAATCAAATCGATTGACGTTTTAACTATATCGTAAAATATGTACTTGGAATATTAATGTATATGATTCGTTCAGTGTTCATAAATAGATTTGATTGTTTTGTTTGCTTTGGACTTTGGACGTGATATTAGGTTGTTGGTTTTCCAAACATTTCTACCTTTTAGTCTTATTTTAATTCAATGAAAAATATATTTCTATAAAATACTAGCTTTTGCCCGCAGCTTCGCTCGCGTGAAAGCCGTATTTAAATAGAAGAAAGTATGTACGCCCGAAGGAAGGTGTGGATCTAAGCTTGCGATGGCTTCACCGAACATATCCGGGCCCATCGGCAGTAGAGGAGGGTATTAATCGAGGCCGGGACTAGCGAGTGGCCACTCTAAATTTCCCGCGCATGCTTCACGTTTCGGCTCGCTTCAAGCCCTCGTCAGCTAGTCTGCGTTGACTAGGACGCGGGGAAACCACCAGTCCCGCTCTCGACCTCCCTCTCTCTACCTATCCATATTCTGTAGGATGCTTCCAGTGACGTTTTTGAAGCTCTCTCCATATATGAGCTTAGCGTCGATCTTGGGAGCCCTAGATTCTTGAAGAGACTGTAGAGCGACTTCGCTGGTAGTCCTCTTGCTCCGACTTCCACAGCGAAGAGATCAGTCTTGAATCAGTTTCTCACAATCCGGTCTACTAAGTTGCAGTACTTGTTAAGCTTGATGTTGTGGTCCTTCGGTATGTTACTTTCCCATGGAACTGTAAGTTCAACAAGTACTACATGCTTTGTATCGGCGATGGCTGAAAAAGACCCTGACGTGATTGGACCCAAATTGTACGAAAATGTTCCTGATACAATAAAATCAATAAATAGTGACAATGTGTTCCAGAGTCAGCTGAAAATATTTCTCTTAGACAATCCATTTTATAAGTTAAGTGAATTTTTTTCATACTGTAAATAAAAATTCTGCTGACTTTGATAATTCAAATTGTTTATATGCATAAACACAAATTTTATTAATAACTTGACTGAACCCTATGTTCTTTGTTTTGTATTTTATTATCTTTTTTAATGAGTATATTTTTGACTTAGTATTTTTAATTTTTTGCTTAGATATAGTATGTTATATTTAACATAATGAAAACTTAGTATGTAAGCTATATTTAAAAAAAGCTCTGTAAGGTTTCTTACCCGATTCTTCCTTATAGATTGCACTACTGAACGGGACATCATAAAAAAAGATGACGAACCATACTGAATATGCATATGTCTCAATGTAATATTGTTATTGTTGTGTGTTCTTTATGGCGAAATAAATATCTGAATCTGAATCTTGTCGCTTTTGAGAACATGAGTATATCCGGTCTTAATGCTGTGGTACAGATTTCCGAAGGCATTTGGTAATGCTTCTCATGTGTGTCCATCAACAATTCCCAATCCTTTGCTGCTCCCAAAATTGAAGAAGGTTTAGTCCTATCTTTGGGCAGCTTATTGGCTCCAGGTTTCACAAAGTTGACCTTCTGGAAGCCGCTACTGGTTTGCCCTTTCCTGGTCCGTGCAATTGACAGGTTGATGGCCTCTCTGATGATTTGGAGGACTTTATCATGACGGTAGGAATACTGGCCTCGCTCAAGTAGTATTTTGCATCCGCATAACAAATGTTTGGCCGTGCCTACGAACTCCTTACATGACGGGCATAGTTTATTTGTAGATTTCCCCCATCTAACTAGGTTACTCGGGTCGGGGAGAGTAAGCTGGAATGCATTTAAGTAGAACTTAAGCAGCTCAGGGGACCAGTTGTATATTATGGATTTCCACTTCAATGCAGGAGGGATGCAGAAGTCACCCACTGTTAGCCAATCATTCTGCATTTCTAGGTTTAAGGCGTGAAGTTTGAAGCCTTGTTCCATGTCCTCCTGAGCAAAACCTTTCAGTATTTCTTTATCAGACTTTGCTGTTTCTATGCCCAATCCAGATCTATTGGTGCGTGTACCAACTTGGAATGATTTGTAGAAGTCGAGTCTCGATTCCAGTTCATCTGATAGTGATGTGTTGGGTAAGGCTTGAATAGCGCTATCATTGGAGTCTTTGAGTATACATCGTTTGGCTATTCTCGCCTTTTGATAAAATATCGACGGTTTCTTAATGTTCAGTCCAAAGTTATTGTGAGATCTGTATAGCGTTGACGAGTCAGCCGGGTGAGCCAGTCCAAACCATGATTTCAGGAATCTGGTCACATACGAGTCTAATTTAGTCAGGTTTTGCTTTGTGAAGTCGTAGACGAGAAATGGCCATGAAAGTTTTGATGTCAGGTAGTTATCGTAAATCCATGCCTTTTGTGTACCCAGGAGGGGAAGATTGTCAGTTTGGCGGAGGCTCTCTTCGAAAAGTTACCTTTACAACCGTACCGTAACAATTCGGATTTTAGGAGAGCCACATCTTAGCATAACCTACATTTTATTTAGCCTATCCTGTGTCCCGTATAGTTAAATGTGCTTGTACTAAGTTTCATTTAATTCGGATGATCGGTTTAAGAGTTATGGAGGAACATACATACAGAAAAGATTTCTAAAATTCATCAACTTAGTTTTAGTATCATACATAGGGTCTACAAACGCAGTATCTCATAAAACAAAATCACTTACTCCATGACCATACCGTACAGATTTATTATTATTATTATTGAAAAGATTTTGGATGAGGATATCAAGTCTCTGCCCACCCCACCGGGGGACGACCGTGACGTTATGATAAAGTTTATCAGTTGCAACTTCGTAATCGTATGTTATACTAAAATGCATTAAAAAAACTGTACAAAAAAGGAAGAAACCACAAATCCCATATCCGTTGCCGCAATCATAGGAAAAGACGGAAGACGAAATGTTACAGCAGAGTTAATAGTAAAGCACAGAGAGAAGAATAAGATACTAGCGCCATCTATTAGCCAGCGCGACAGTTTCATACACCAAAGATGGCAAAACATTTTTTACACTTTGAAAACAGTCGCGCTATCCAGCGGGGGAACGCGGCGGCCGCCCTTGGGACGATCAGTAATGTCCCGAGGATGCAGGAATATTTTTTTGTATAATTTAATTGATCCTTTAACCAGTAATTAATTAATTAGAGAATATTAATTTTCTTCAAAATGCAAAAAAAAAAAATTGTTTTAAACATACTTTTAAATAGTAAAAATTTATATTATTTTGCCAACCCTGGTATAAAGCGACATCTACTGCATTGCGGTCTACAGAAATCAATATAAAGTATAGTTGAGTTGGGTCAGTAATTTTAATAAGAACAAGCTTGAAAAACAATTAAATCTTATTTTATATAACATAAATAAAATTTTATTAAATTATGCACAGTACAAACAAGGTTTGCAAGTAGGTACAGTTCCCGGAAGAAAATAATGCGTGTCGAACGTGAGAAAGAGAAAATCCGGTTGTAGAGCGTCGTCCCTGTCGCACAGAGCCGTGCAAGTTTCTGAGACAGGGACGACGCTCTACAACCGCATTGTCTCTTTCTAAAGCTCGACACTCATTACTTGCGGCCATGAACTGTAGATTGATGCACAAATTGGTTTTTAACCAAACTTAAAATATAGGAGGAGGGTTTCAGTTATATTTTTAATAACTTTTTTATTGAAGGTTAGGACAAATAAGAAAAAAACAATCTTCTTTATTTACAGAACAGTACAAAATAAGACAAATTCATATTTACACAATTATTCTGAAAATTAAACACCAGCACGAACACAAACCAACTTACCTTTATTATTTGTTCCATCAATATAGACAACATTTAAAAAAATGTTTTCGATATTTTTTAATATCTCGATATTTTTCAACTAAATTTTTTGCTGAAAACACATTAAAAAAAATACAAAAATTATACAGGACTGAATGAAATCAATAACACACATCTAAATCCTCAGCAGAACATCAGTAAGTAAAACTATACAACCCTGTTCACCATAAGAAGATACGTGTGCAAATCAGACGCAGACTGACACACTCCGACAACATTGAGTAGGCACCCGGCCAGAACCCTAACTAAACGTGCCATCTTCAAATGTTATTTCTGCTCTCTTCGGCGAGTGAGCGAGTGGGATAAACCCGAGCCCGCCGCCGCTAGCGGCTGTCTCGTAAACTATGTCAGTCTGTAAGAGTCAATCTGCTTTGTCAGCCACGGTAGCTCACTGGTGCGGTCGATCGACTGTTGTTAAGCACTCCTGGGCATGGTCAGTACTTGGATGGGTGACCATGGTTCGGATAACACGTAAAACTGTAGGTCACATCCCTTCTTACCTTACTAGGTGGTAGGGTTTATCCTGCCCGGGTTGGTACCACAGCACTGATTCAAACGTTGTCGGTCGGAACGGCTATGTAAACAGTTTTAAAGCTTTTAATAAAAAAAAAAGCCAAGTTCCAAATTAAAATGCTGGTCAAAGTGAACTCATCCCTGGGTTTTTCACTTTATATTCGGAGATGTCTTCATGCAGTGAGAGTAGCCTAGCCGTCACACGTATCTTCCTGCAGTGAACACAGCGTAGCTAGGGTTCCCTGGCCATAGTGACTTACAGCTAGGTACTCACCAGCGCCGCCACTGTGCTCTTGTTGAGTCGGTGAGGGGAGGACGGCGTCGGCTGGTCCCGCGGCTCCATTTTCACCGGAGACTTGCTCGGCGAGTTCTGATGACAAAAAAGTTATAGGTAACTAGGTAGTTATACCACGTTTCGCAAAATATTAGGATAATATAAGATAAATGTTATATTTAACTAATAATAATTTATAAATGAAAAATTATTAACGAAATACAACTTATTGTATTTCCGTAATGGCTACATGGTATGTCCGTAAGCTGATTGGTCAGCATTTTTATTTTTTTTTAGTAAGCGCAAGATATGGCGCCGAGCCACCTATAAGGTTTTTTTTTTATGTAATCCGCTGTGGGTGGCTGATTCGGAGGGGCTAAAGCGGATGCTCCAACCAGCCAATATCACCTCCGAGAAGGTAGGTGCCATACCGGAGACTTCCCTAGATTGCTGGCTATACTGGACTAGAGGAGAACACAGCCGAGGCCGCTATGCGGCCATCTTACATCCAGTACGGTGGTACCAACCTAGTCAGCTACAATTTGAGCCTACCACCTAGTAAGGGGCAAGGGAAGGGACCTACAGTTTTACACTGGTTCCGAACGGTGAATCAGCAGGTATAGGTATGCACGTAAATTTTTTTCGTCAGAAAAAACTCATTAGTACACTCCGACCGGATTCGAACCTCGGACCTCTCGCATGAGTAGCCGATGCCCAAACCACTCGGCCACCCGCCGCGTGTCTAACGTGTCACGCGGTGTCTAAGGTGTCTAACGACGCGCATGGACATTCGGTCGTACGCGGGTGCTACGAATGGCATGTCGGCCTGACAGGTGCCTATTCACGTTCCTCTTGAAGGACTGTACTTGGGCGGAAATATATGGGCAGGTAGAGCGTTTCAGAGTTTACCGGTTCTGCAGAGGAAAGATCTGCAGAACCGATCGGTACGCATCCGCGGTAAGTCCAGCGTGTAGGGATGCAATCCCTGCCCGGTGCGCGCGCGGTGCGGTGGTGGAAAGGGGACGGCGGGATCGTGTCGTATCGGCTCGGCTCACCTTACTAGCGTCGACGAGCCGGTTGATGTCTCGCAGGGAGTGTATGGAGACGTCGAGCGTGGACTCGTCCAGCCTCTCGTCTCGCCGCTCGCACCGCGCCCCCGCCCCCGCCCGCCCGGCGCCCTCCCGCGGCGCCTCCGCCCTCTGCTGTCGGTGGGAGCGTTCCTCGTGAGTGTTAGATGATAATAAAATTAAATGAAATGATAATACAACTTTATTGTTCACAAATTATGTAAAAAACTATTTAAAAAAATATAAAAACTGCCTTCAAAAATGTATGAAATAAAAAAAAATCAAACCCTAGAGTTTAAAGGCGGTGCTCAAGAAGGCTACACAAATCACAAAGGATATCATCCACTCATGTTTTCTTTCATGCATCATTTTTGCTTGCAAGAACCGCCTTCAACTATAGGGTTCGATTTTTTTTATCTCATACATTTTTGAAGGCGGTTTTTATGTTTTTTTAAATAGTTTTTTTTTTAGTAATTTTTTGCTACTAATGTACTCAGCTGAATAATAATAATTCCGCCTCGCTTTCCAATCCGATCTTGACCAAGTTGAAATGGGAGCACACGGGAAGCACCAGCTTTCAAATAAAAAATTATAATCATCAAAATCGGTTCACCCAGTCGAAAGTTCTGAGGTAACAAATATAATTTTTTTTTTTTTATGGACCCTGACACGGTTGGCTACATCACCTACAACATCCGCGATGTCAGCCCATAACACAGGGTGAACTAGGTGCCATGTCAGTGCTTCCCTTCATTTCATGTCGGCTACACTAAACTGGACGGAAAACACGAACTATTTACATAGCCGTTTCGACCGACGTTTCGTTCAGTGCGGTTCATACATACATACAAATAAACATTCTTTACGAACTAACCTTTGGGATGTAGAAAACACGTAGGGGTGGACTATGCAGTACTGAAGATAGAATATGAAATATGCATAACTTATATGGACGAATTGGACATAGATACCGGATACAAATAGAACTTTGTACCGTGTGGGGCCGGTACTTTAAAAGAATAGCCCCACTGCATCTCTCCCCGTGTATGTCGTAAAAGGCGACTAAGGGATATGACTCGCTTCTTATATTACTAGGTGGTAGGGTTTAACCCGCCCGGGTTGGTACCACCGCACTGAATGAAAGGTCGGTCGAAACGGCTATGTAAATAGTTTGTGTTCTCCGTCCAGTTCAGTGTAGCCGGCACGACCGAAGGGAAGCACTGACGTGGCACCAAGTTCACCCGGTGTTACGGGCTGAAATCACGGATGTTGTAGGTGATGTAGCCAAACGTGTCAGTTTCCATAAAAAAAAAATTGGTTGTCTGTAAAGTCGGTTTACGGACGATAGTTTTACGTGATAACGTCATACTGCCCGTCGTCTGCTGGCCTGGTACTTTAGAACCAGAGAGATAAATGTGTACAAGCCGACGCTTGGGCCGATTGTGCCTCTCTATCGCTTGTTACGCGCTCTCGCTTGCACACACAGGCTCAGATGGAACGTGACACTTTTTCGTGCATGCAGCCGGTGATGAACACCGGCTTTATCATAAGACTTTTTTTTTTATGGAAACTGACACGGTTGGCTACATCACCTATAACGTCCGTGATGTCAGCCCATAACACCGGGTGAACTAGGTGCCATGTCAGTGCTTCGCCCTTTGATCGTGCCGGCTACACTGAACTGGTCGGAAAACACAAACTATTTACATAGCCGTTTGGACCGACGTTTCATTCAGTGCGGTGGTACCAATCCGGGCGGGTTAAACCCTACCACCAAGTAAGATTAGGAGGGAAGGGACCTACAGTTTTACGAGGAATCTGAACCTCGGTCAGCCTCCAACGGTCGAGCGGTCACCCATCCAAGTACTGACTGCACCCAGCGTTGCTTAACATACAATAGCGACAGTTGACTGTCTGCACCACTGAGCTATCGAGGCTAACAACGTGACGTTATCACGTCAAAAAAAAGCGCTACGAAGTCACTGACCGGGTGGTGGTGGTGGGCGGTGTCGTCCTCCCAGCCGCTGATTGTGTCTGCGAGGGCAGCCAGCCGCGCGAGCTTCCTTCTGCCGCCGCCGGCCCCGTCGCCGCCCTCCCCGGCCGCCGCGCGCCGCGGCGTCGCGCCCTGCGCCATCTGAGGCGGCGTCGCCGATGTGAACTCCCCTTCCGTGCGGTGGATCGGCGACGAGAGCTCAGATTTGTCTGTCATTTGAAACAATTTGAAGTTGTACGTGCTGCGAGAATCAAGATGATGGCTCTGTTTTATTGTGCGGTGGCTTGTTTGACATGACACTGCTCTATGATTATAATTTAAAGCAGGCATGGGCAACCTACGGCCCGCGGGCCATATCCGGCCGGCGGGGTCTTTTTGTCTGGCCCGCGATATTTTCCTGTAAATTATTTGGGTCCGGCTCGACTAGCCGAAATATTCATTCAAAAATCGCGCCGCGCCGGGCTGCTGCACTTTTGCGGCGAGCGCAGCAGTCGCTTCACTTCATTC
Source organism: Nematopogon swammerdamellus (assembly GCA_946902875.1). NCBI lineage: Eukaryota > Metazoa > Arthropoda > Insecta > Lepidoptera > Adelidae > Nematopogon > Nematopogon swammerdamellus. The sequence continues at coordinate 1,053,852 of OX336357.1, read as the reverse complement.
AGTTCAGTTCAGTTTGCTTCACATTCAGTTGCATCAATGCAAGTAGGTAGGGTACACATTTTAGAAATGTAGACTTAATGTGGCCCGCGACTCCACAGCAAAACACATAATGTGGCCCCTGGACCAAAAAGGTTGCCCATGCCTGATTTAAAGTGTGAGAGTTGGGGGCCCCTGAGCCCTGTTGTCACTCCAACCTAGGAAGATCTATTGTGAGCGAGGCACACAACGTCCGTCTCGAGTGCGCACGGCAAATGGACTGAGGCTCCTTTGAGCGCGACAATAAACCGGCAACGCTCGCCCCAGGCCGCGCGTGCGCTTGCCTCGGGCGAGGCGCGTACTGACTGACCGAGGCATGCGAGCCGAGGCTGCCTCGCGCGGCAGCCGCGCTCAGTCAGTACGCGGCTATTTATGTGGTGGTGCTGAAACTTCGGTGTGCGAATCCAACTTGCACTTAATCAGTTTTTATATGTATTTATCTAATCAGTTTTTGAATATGTCTGAGAATAGTGGTCATTCACCCCTTCCTCTCAGCACGCACACATGCGCAGAGAGGCGTGTGTATCATAACATAGTACGAACGGTCAGCGGCCGCCCGGCTACCACAATAAGCTAGCGACAGTAATTGCGCTCGATACGCAGAACATAGGGAAGTATCGCTTCCGCAAGTATGAGTACATTGGTAGGAAGGGGTGAATGACCGCTATTCTCAGACTGGAGCGCACATACTATAATTAAACATACCCGAGTATAAGACGCCGAGACGGTCTAGGCGCGCCTTAGCGTTCTGCCGCAGACCCGAGCGAGTTGTCGTCGAGTTCTCCTTGTCCGAACTATTGCTCGCGTTCACCTCTGCCCACAAACAAACACCACATTAATATGTAAGCTAGCACACATCACACGCCGTATCCCGACAATAGGGGTAAGCAGAGTAATCGGTGTTGTGCTGCAAGTCCTATTGTACATTACAGCACAACACCGACCACCACATTTAGCAAAGTATTCGGACAAGATAACTATCAGGCAGCAAGTAAGGCACAAAGGCCCACCTGCTGCATGACTCGGTGGAAAGACCGCGCCAAGGTGAGAGGTGGCTAGCCTGTCGCCCTTATGCACGGCATCTTGTCCTTATCCCTTAGTCGCCTTTTACGACATACACGAGAAGAGATGCAGTGGGGCTATTCTTCAGTACCGGCCACACACTAGTTATACTACTAGGCCACAGCTCGGTCACGTGATAAAGAAATACTTGATGACTTAATCATGATATAATTTTAATGAAATTGGAACCTGATGTGAGGAATAAAGATACACCTTTCAAATCATATTTAAATAACAGAAAGCAGGTTTGTGATGTCAATGGCAATAAGTCACAGGGAGAATCAATTTCTATGGGAGTTCCTCAAGGCTCCACACTGGGACCGTTGCTCTTGTTAATTAATGTTAATGATATTTCTACTTGCATTAAAGATAATATTGAGCTAATAATGTTTGCCAAAGATTAGGTAGTTTTCAAAAACAAAAACATTACTTAATTATGTGAGTCCTTTATAGCTGTAATACATCATTAAAAATGTAAGTAGTTTGATTGTAATCATTTACTCAATGTAAATAAAAGGAATGTTATGTACTTTGCACTTGGAACTCACAGATGTATACGCCGACGGAATTGTTAAAACTGCAGAAGAACTCACATTAATATATCCGAAAAATAATTTTTTTAAGTGTAATTTTTGACCGCACCTTAACTTGGAAACCTCATATATAAGCGCTTGCTGGAAGAAAAGCTTGTTGTGCCATTAAAAAAATTAAAGAATTACGCGTGATATGTAAGCTGGTAAAACTATTATGCTTACTTCGATAGTCTTATGTCCCATGAACTATTATTTTGGGAAAATCCAGCGGAATCTAACAGAATATTTGTTTTTCAAAAAAGAGCATAGCGTTGTGTGCTCAGTATGAAAGCCAGGGACTCTTGTAGAAATGTATTTCATAAGGTAGGAATCATGACATTACCCAGTGTTTATATTTACCAAAATATGTGCAATGCCAGGAGGTACTACTCTTCATTCCAATATTCACTAGCATGACACTAGGCGTAAACAAGTGTGTACACAAGGCGTAAACAAAACAAGGTGATTACAGTGCAAACTCTAAAGTAAAATAAGAAATAATATAAAAAAGCCAATTACAATATGATGATAGGGGAACCCTCGGTGCTCGAGTCCGACTCGCACTTGGCCGTTTTTTTTTTTAGATATTATACTTATTCTTTCTCATTTACATTGATTTTATTTTGTAGATTGTATTAATTTATTATTTTGGCTTTTTGATCACAATGTCATTTTCTTTCTAAAATAAAAACTCACCCCGCTCACAGATCAGTACACCAACTAACGAGCGGTAACAACACAAACACAAGACAAATTGAAAATAAACGGATAAGCAAGCGTAATCAATCATTGTCACCCTATGGACTTAGGTGACGCAGGACTGTGGTGAGTAAATAATTACCTACTTCCTTCCTAACATATTTACTGCAGATGATTCAATGCCCTTTACATGTCGTTACTGTGAGTCGTTACATGTCGTTACTGTCGCTAGAGAGATTATTGTGTTTAATCAGAGAGGTATGCTCATCTATGACAAATTAATGCTATATAGGGATGAGGCCCTCCATATATTATGTCATCGATTTTTACCGATTTTCGACTGCCGACTGGGTTGGTACCACCGTACTGAAAGAAACCCCCCTCTACTCACCCTCCTTCGTACCCCCCCCCCCAATAATTTCAAATGCCGTAATATATGGATGGCCTTAGTGCAGGCATTTTGGAAAATGAAATGCAATACAATTTTTAACTGACTTAAAAAAAATTATTAGTTTATAAATTCGACATGTATATACACGGTGTTGCAACCCCAACCGTAAAACCCCAAAGGGGGTGATTCTGTACGTGAAAAATAGAACAACATTTGTTCTTTAGAACAACATTCGACTTTTTAATTTGAAGAAAAAAATATTTTTTTTCTCCATACATTTTGAGAATAGGTGTTTCAAATTTGTATGGAAAAAAAATTTTTTTTTGTTTAAAAAATTTTTTTTTGCCACAGAAGTTACATACCCGCAACGTGTCGCGCCGGGGCTGGGTAGAGCGCTAGCTGCGCGTCCCCCTCCTCCACCTGCACGTGGATCTGCACGTCGTCACGATGCACGATGTTGATCTCCACCGATACGTCCGATGTACGCTCTTCTGGGCCGCCTATGTACTCCGTCGTCGTTACGCACACCTGCGGAGACGTGTCTCAAGTTGCTATTCTCATTTTAAGGCAAGACACGATATTCAATAGAACATTACTGTGATTTTTTTAAATGTAATCCGGTACATAAAAAAAACCAGACCAGACAATATCACCTCCGAGAAGGTAGGTGCCATACCGGAGACTACCCTGGATTGCTGCCTATATTGGACTAGAGGAGAACACACCCGAGGCTGCTAGGCGGCCATCTTACATCCAGTACGGTGGTACCAACCCAGGCTACAATTTGAGCCTACCACCTAGTAATGGACAAGGGAAGGGACCTACAGTTTTACACCGGTTCCGAATGGTGAAGCAGCAGGTGTGTGTAGTGATGCAAGTAAATTTTTTCGTCAGAAAAAACTCACTGGTACACTCCGACCGGATTTGAACATCGGACCTCACACACGAGAAGCCGACGCCCAGAAAACTCGGCCACCCGCCGCTTCTTGGATTTGGACTTTCTTGACTTGGATTAAGTCACGGTGGGAATAGTGGGTAATGTATCCAAACATATCAGATTCAATCAGAACAGTCACACAAACCTCTCTGAGATCGTTGCCGCCCCGCTCTGCGACGGTATAAACGTCCCTGGTCCTCGCGTCCTGGCTGCGACGCCGCGCCGGCGAGCGCACCGCCAGCTTGCCGCTCGCTTCGCCGCTCGGCCTCCGCTGCGGAGAGCCCTTGCTGGCTCGTCGCGTCGCTGAGAGAGCGCTCTGCAAATGTATCAGCCTCGATAGCTCAGTGGTGCAGACAGTCGACTGTCGCTATTGATTGTTAAGCAACGCTGGGCGCGGTCAGTACTTGGATGGGTGACCGCTCGACCGTTGGAGGCTGACCGTGGTTCGGATTCCACGTAAAACTGTAGGTCCCTTCCCTTCTTACCTTACTAGGTGGTAGGGTTCAACCCGCCCGGGTCGGTACCACCGCACTGAATGAAACGTCGGTCGAAACGACTATGTAAATAGTTTGTGTTTTCCGTTCAGTTCAGTGTAGCCGGCACTACCGAAGGGAAGTACTGACATGGCACCTAGTTCACCCGGTGTTATGGGCTGACATCACGGATCTTGTAGGTGATGTAGCCAACCGTGTCAGTTTCCATAAACAATAAAAAAAAATGTTAAGTCTTTAATAGCTTCTGCCCGCGCCTTCGCTCGCATAGCCTATGTCCATCCTGAAGGTTTTTTTTTTATTGAAACTGACACGGTTGGCTACATCACCTACAACATCCGTGATGTCAGCCCATAACACCGGGTGAACTTGGTGCCACGTTAGTGCTTCCCTTCGTTCGTGCCGGCTACACTGAACTGGACGGAAAACACAAACTATTTACATAACCGTTTCGACCGACCTTTCATTCAGTGCGGTGGTACCAACCCGGGCGGGTAAACCCTACCACCTAGTAATATAAGAAGGGAGTCATATCCCTTAGTCGCCTTTTACGACATGCACGGGGAGAGATGCAGTGGGGCTATTCTTTTAAAGTACCGGCCCCACACGGTACAAAGGTCCATCCTAAATATTGGTCAAATAATTTTTAAAATCGGATGAGTATTCTCGGAGACTACCTCCCACATCCAAACTTACAAACTTTACCTTAGCTCTAATAAAAATTATATATGAATATTACGATGAAGGAAATCTCCGGTATGGCATCTATCTTCTCGGAAGTGATATTGGCTGGTCAGAGCATATGCTTTGGCCCCTCCGACTCAGCCAACCATACCGGATTACATAAAAAAAAAGATACTTGAAGTATCAACTTATTATTTTTATAATAACCTGGTCACAAATTTTGGTTTCAACAATAATTTAAAACGGCACAGCGCAGCCTATGTAGGGCTTCGGCCTCTCACGTTCACGAGGTGCGGTCTACTCTCCCTGGCTGACCAGGCCTGTCTGGGAAAGGTAAGTTGTCAATGGGTTAATAAAATTGAGTTACTAATCGTACCTAGTCATTGCAAGTGCATAAGAAAAGGTCGATCGAAGGTTTATCGAGCACGAGACCGGTGATTGACCAATATTGCCGCTACACAGCGCTTGTCCCCCAGAGCTGAGCATAATAAACAGTGATCGGCGTAGGTAGTGCGGTGCCATTTGGGGTCAATGAACATGAATGATGATGTTTATATATGGACAGCCCACGGGATTCCGGAATTCTGGGATTGATGATCCCGGGATCCGGGGCACCTAATTCACCGGTGTTATGGGCCGACATCACGGATGTTGTAGGTGATGTAGCCAACTGTGTCAAAAAAAAATACCTTTTCTATCATAATAATTTGTGAAATATGAAGATAAATATAGGTGTATATAATGAAAATAGTTTCATCACTAGGTAGGTAGGTTGTATATACTGTAAATATTTACAACGCGATATCGCGTGACTGGCAATACGATTGCCCTGAGCTGATCCAAATGTTCACATTGAACCAAAACGTTCATCTTCGAGGCCACAGCATGAAACTAAGTCGAACAATCTTTAAAAGCAATACTCGCAAACATTTTATAACAAACAGAGTGGTGGACGACTGGAACCAACTTCCAGAGGAAGTAATGAGCGCACTTACTACCAACCAATTCAAAAATAGACTAGATAAATATCTAACAAATAAAACATAATCTCAAAAAGAGTGCTCAAGAAAGAAAAAAAAAAAAAAATTTAACAAAAAAAAAATCTAACATAATGACGAAAAACAACAAATTTTAACTGGATTTAGACGTATCAGCCTAGGCTGCCTGTCTAAAATAAATAAATAAATAAATACATAAATAAATAAAAGGAAAGCTCACCTTTCTCTCTGGCGACTTGACGCGGGCAGTATCGACGGCCCGTACGACCGCAGTCGCCATCTTGTTCTCGGCGAGTGGCTTGCGCGGAGTCACCTCCTGCCCGTTGCTCGCGAGCTTCGAGTCGATCTTCTCGCGCCGTGCCCGCGCACGTTCCAACATGCGCTGAAAAAATGTGCACAAGGGTACAACCTAGAAGGAAGGTGTGGAACTCAGCTTGCGATGGCTTCACCGAACATATCCGGGCCCGTCGGTAGTAGAGGGCTCGGTTGACTACATCACCTACAACATCATCGGTGAGCCCATAACACCGGGTGAACTAGGTGCCATGTCAGTGCTTCCCTTCATTTCATGTCGGCTACACTGAACTGAACGGAAAACATGAACAATTTACATAGCCTTTTCGACCGACGTTTCATTCAGCGCAGTGGTACGAACACGGGCAGGATAAACCCTATCACATAGTAAGGTAAGAAGGGAAGGGGCCTACAGTTAAACGTGGAATCCGAACCACAGTCAGCCTCCAACGGTCGAGCGGTCACCCGTCCAAGTACTGACCACGCCCAGGTGTGCTTAACAACAGTCGACCGAACGCACCACTCAGCTACAGCATAACTGTGGCTATGTTATTTTATTCGTACTAGAGATCCGGTAAAACAGGACCAGTTAGCTTAGCAATACCACAATCGGGGGATTTGAATAGCGGGGGTTAGATCGAATATTGCTGGTATTATAGTGAAAGAATTGTTTGCCGGAAATGCGTAGTTTGAGAGAAAAATAAAAATTTTCCCAAAAAAAATTAATTTTTCATACAAAATAATAAAATATATTTTTAAGGCACAAAAACAAGGGAAGTGGTATGGGTCAATGTTTTGGTGGTTTAAAAAAAAAATAACCAGGGTTAATTTATAGAAGATGCGTCGCCGACGAAATTAGCCTAATGTTGAGGCGGCGCATGTCGTTTTTGCATAAATTCCTATTCAAAATAAATGTTTTGTTGCATTTAAAAAAAAAAAACGATAATTAATTTTGTATGAAAAATATATATATTTATTATTTTTTCTCTGAAACTACATATTTCCGGCAAACAATTCTTTCACTATAATTCATCTTTTATCTAGGCCTACACAATAACCATACCAGCAATGTTCGATCTAATCCCCGCTAATCAAATACTCACCCCCACAAGTTACTATTGACTCATCTGTTCTGTTTAGGCCATATACTTTTACAGTGTTAGAGGTACTGATTTCACATTCTGTGTAGACTCACCTGATTGTAGAACAATAAATATATTTACAAATTCACCCAAAAGCTACGCCACAAGTAATACTCAGCCAATATTTGTAGAAGAATAACAAACACATAATCTCACAGGACGATACGTAATAAAAATATCAACGATGAACTTTGACCTGCAGAATGCTTTTACGTGGCTGGTTTTATGGACAACAGACCTCAAAAAGATAAGAACACAGAATACCGGGCGACCTTCGACGTTCATGCTATTCGCTAAGAAATATCGCAAAGTAGGTACCTGTGTAAAAGGATCCATTGCACTTTCGCTACACCCTGCAGTCAATCAAACACGCGCATTTCGTATTTACCACGAGCACAATTCAGTAATTGTTTGGAAGTACAGATATACAACACTTCTAGTTAAAACTGAACAAGAAATCGGTTAGTTTTGGTTTGATTTTGGCAGGAATTGAAAGAAAGCTTTTCCACTTTACAGTTCACCAAAAAGTCCAAATCTGACTGACGTCTTTGAGACTGAACGGATATTTTTGAATTTAGTACAAACAAGCGCCACCGCAGCGCTGCTTGCTGCACATTGTGCACCTATATTTTAGTTGACCTTAGTTGAAACCACAGAACAACGACGGAATTTTTTGCTGTGGTTGAATTGAAACCAACACGCGTCCTTCATCGCAGGAGAGAGTTTTGGCTCAGAGGACAAACTGCACTATGCGAGTACAGAGATTATGGTGATAAAAAATTGGTTGTCTCAGTGTAAAGTCGGTTTACGGACGATAGTTTTACGTGATGCACGTCATCACGTAAAACGTGTACATAGATTATCTAGATGTACATAGAATAATCGTAGTACATAGATCAAAGATCAGTAATTTCTATTTCCAGTAGAAAGATTAATCATCTTGTGACTGGCCAGTGGCCATCAAAACTTCTGTTGTCTGATCTTGACAGTTTTACTTCATAAGACGTTTCCATGGTAACTTTGAATATCAACGTGACACGCTTTCGTACGTGCAGCCGGTGCTCATCAATTTATAAGACGTGACGTCATCACGTCAAAAAAAAAGGTAGACGCGTCACGCCGCGCCGCACGCGACGCATCTTCTATAATTTAACCCTAACCTAATGTTGAGGCGGCGCATGTCGTTTTGACGTGATAACGTCACGACTTATTTAACTAATGAACACCGGCTGCACACACAAAAAAGTGTCACGTTCCATCTGAACCTGTGTGTGCAAGCGAGAGCGCGTAACAAGCGATAGAGAGGCATATAAGGAGAGTAGGAAATACAAAATATATTTGTCCGTCTTTTGCGAGCCTCGAACCCGCGGTCCCTGCCACCAATATTGTGTGACCGACCAGACATCTTAACCACCAGGTAAATCGATACCTATGTACTAACGAAGCGAATTCGGTCAACAGTAGGTGAAGATTTCATGGCGCTCACAGTTAGGTGGGTGTTGCAACGTTGTAGTATGCGCTTTGATATGTAGATGGCGTTATGTAGGATTATTGATAAAGGAGCGTGTCTCGGGCCCAATTCTCCGTCTCTCAGTGACAGTTGTCCTCCTAAGAAAGCCGAAAGCGAACCAAGGGAATCCGATATTCGTTTGGTCGTTTATGTGATTTCGTGGCTCAGTGGTAAGAATGTAGGATTTGTATTTTTTGACCATGGGTTCGAATCCCTAAATTTTTTTTTGACGTGATGAAGTCACATCTTATAAATTGATGAACACCGGCTGCACACACGAAAAAGTATCACGTTCCATCTGAACCTGTGTGTGCAAGCGAGAGCGCGTAACAAGCGATAGAGAGGCATCTATGGAGAGTAGGAAATACAAAATATATTTGTCCGTCTTTTGCGAGCCTCGAACCCGCGGTCCCTGCCACCAATATTGTGTGACCGACCAGACGTCTTAACCACCCGGCTAAATCGCTCATGTACTAGCGAAGCGAATTCGGTCAACAGTAGGTGAAAATTTCATGGCGTTGAGTCTTTTGGAGCGACATCTAGAGCGTCAATAGTAAATGAAATACTTCAGCGGTAGTTTACTTGATTCGCAGTTAGGTAGGTGTTGCAAAGTTGTAGTATGCGCTTTGATATGTAGATGGCGTTATGTAGGATATTAAAAGGAAGTTACTCGTACCATAATATATTAAGCGCGTCATCACGTAAAACTATCGTCCGTAAACCGACTTTACAGACAACAAATTTTTAGTTTTTTTTTTCTTTTTTAAGCAATGTTACGGTGTTTAAATTTTTTTAGGGTGTTTAGTTTTTTTTATAACCACCTAAGAATTATTTTCGGAATTCCCAGTAGTCTTACCACTTTATGACGTTATCACGTAAACCTATCGTCCGTAAACCGACTTTACAGACAACCAATTTTTTTTGTTAAGTTTCGTTGAAAACTCCCATAGTGCAGTTTGTCCTCTGCGTCAAAACTCTCCTGCGATGAAGGAATCGTGAAACCAACGACAACCTGGAATCCTGGTGGAATGGCTTTGGGCTCTAACTTTTACCGTGCTTCGACGTGCTGCGGAGTGGACGAGAGAGAATAACAATGTGCACGCTGCAAACGTCACTATCTCTGAATTTTGGCGCGAACAATTGGCTACCTATACATTTTTTTTAACAATTATATTTGCAAATTTGTAGCCGTAGTACCTAAAAATTTTGTATGAGAAATTTTCAATGTTTGTCAAAAAATGCTCATATCATAAAAAACAAATGAGTCCGATTTTTTTTCTTATTTTTCCCTGGGTAGTCATAAACTGGCCTACTCCCTGGTTCCCGCTTGACGTTGAGTTTGAGGTACAAATGTATGTGTAAGTAACTGGTTTCTCTAACGATTTGGATGACATTTTTTATATAGATAATGTAGCCATACATTTTTTTTCTTCGTTTAATGACTTCTTGTAATGTGCAAAATTTCAGTAGCGTACACAGAAAAAAAATATCCATTTTTTACCCATGGCTCTTTCAAGTTCCTACGTCACTTAGTTTTCGAGAAAAACTTCTGTCACAGACGGACTGACGGACGCGGGAGTAATCTTATATCGGGTTCGGTTTTTTTTAATTTTAAGGTACGGAACCCTAAAAACTATTATATTCTCATTTGCCTGCTTAGTTTTAATCTAAAAATATCTCAAGTTCAAATTTTTGGGTTTTAAAGGAAAAACATTTTATACTGTGTAATATTTTATTCATAAAATATAAAATATTCATCTTTTTTTTTATGCCACAGGGACATACATAACATAGTCAAATTATATCAGAGGCCTTTTTAAGTTTGAAATGTTTATTGTCAGTGGTATCATGACAACCAAAAACGCCACACTCCGATGTTTCGGTAGCACTAATCTATTAATACTAGATGCAACTTTCCCATACATCGCTCCTGAAAGAACATGTCACCGTCCAAATCAGCTTAAAGGCTGAGTTCACAATGACTGATGCTTGTGTTGTACCTTGTCCTCGTCTGTCCGCAAATATGCAAGTGGGGAGTGTTGCGGATTATTATTTTTTTATGTAATCCGGTATGGGTGGCTGAGTCAGAGGGGCCAAAGCACATGCTCTGACTAGCCAATATCACCTCCGAGAAGATAGGTGCCATACCGGAGACTTCCCTGGATTGCTGGCTATACTGGACTAGAGGAGAACACAGGCGAGGCTGCTATGCGGTCATCTTACATCCAGTCATCCAGTATGGTGTTACCAACAAGACAGCGTTTAATGCGACACTTTGAATGCATTCGCGGAGACGACTGTAAACTTACCGACACGTAACATATTTCGTGGCGCTTTAGTTCGGTGTTTGGTAGCACATTTGTTGGCTAGTAGCTTTAGGTTATTTCTATGCTATAAGTCTGTTTTTTTGGAAAACGGAGGAAAGTGACGTTTGGAGTGTTGCCAGTTTCTGGCAAATTTTAAATAGGCATGTAGTTGCTATCGATACTTTTATCGATTGATTAACTATTGAAATGCTGTAAACTCTAATTTTTACCTAATTTTGGATTTAATTGACAATATAAAGCTAAATGTAGCTAGAAAAATGTTAAGTTTAAGGCAGCGCCACAGTTAGCGCATAATATGTGTGAAGGTGTGTCGTATCGTGTTCGTGTCGTGTAACAGTCGATACTATTTTCATCGACTACAATCGCTAGTGGTGCAAAGCGTGCAACATTATAATGTCAGTCAAACGTCAATTTACTCAGTCTTCCAAAAAAAAACAGACTATAGTAGCATACAATGTCATAGAGATTGTAACTACTGAGTCGCCTAGGCCCCTGTAAACCTTATTCCGCCCACAACCCATCTGCCAAAATAGATAGCGATATTTTTACAGTTGGGCTTCCTAAAAAAAAACATTTTTACAAGTGGACTAACAATTTGTTCCACAGGTTGTACAAATAGTCGAGTTTGACGCGAGTAAAACCCAGGCGTATGTATTCAGTGCGAAACAGACACAGTTCAATGCAGCGCCCACCTTTCAAGGAACTACTCTCAAGGTCGAGGAGCACATTGGGCTTCTCGGGGTCGAACTAACTCACGACCTTAATTTTGGACGCCACATCGAGGAGAAAGCTAAGGTAGCCTCAAGGAAGCTGGGTGTCTTCAACAAGGTGCGTCAGTACTTTACGCCGAGCCAAAAACTGCTGCTTTATAAAGCGCAGATTCGCTCATGCGTGGAGTACAGTTCGCATCTGTGGGTGTGGGACGGATCGCAAAATATTTGCTCGGCTCCTTAGACTCGATTCAGCGTCTCACTGTACGCCTCGTTAACGACCCCAAGGTATGTCGGAACTTAGAGATCTTACAACTCTGCAGGGACGTTGGATCTTTGTGTGTGTTCTATCGCCTGTACCACGGAGAGTGTTCTAAGGAGCTGCACGATGCGATCCCTCCATTATTCTACCATCGTTCCACACGCAACAGGTTGGGAATGCTTCCACACAATGTCGACATCCCCCCACTTAGGATAAATCGATCCTGTAAATTCCTTTATTTACAGGGTTGCCAACATGTGGAATGCACTCCCACCTGCATCCTTTCCTCTAATGTGCAGTCGGGATCCTTCAAACATAATGTGAAGGTGCACCTAGCCGGCCGACATGGTATTCGCAGCCCCCGTAAATATCCGAATGCCCGTGGGCGCCGTCGGACTACACCTATGCGTTAGTCTGGCGCGCGCCATATGTCGTGCTTTCCATAAAAAAAAAAGGTGGACTAACAATTTGTTTGACAGCTGGACTAACAATTTGTTTGACAGCTGGACTAACAATTTGTTTGACAGATAGACTAACAATCTGTTTGGCAGGTGGACTAACAATTTGTTTGACTGGTTGACTAATAAATAATTTCAATAAGGTAACTTGAAAGATTCGAAAGATAACGAAAACAACATCAAATGAAATAAGCAAATACTATGATCACAACAGTATACCTTACCTACCCTCCCCAAAATATAGGTTAATTTATTATTGAGAATATATTACAGGCACGAGATATCAGTTGTATGTAATTTGCATAAATACATGAAATTTTATTTAATTTCTATAAAACATAAGTACACCAGTAAAGTAATACACTTTAAAACATTTAATTACACATTTAAATATGCATTATTATCATTATTTCTATCCCCTGACTACGGCAAGCCTAAAAATTGTTGTAATTTTTGTCTAATTAGCAATATTAACCTCGCTAAAAACAATTTTGTTAAATACACATAAAGGCCGTCTAATTAAAGTGAAGAATATGATATTTATCTCAAAAATAAAAAATATACTCATTTAAAATTCAATCAGAAAAATGGAATCATAGCAATACACATAAATATGTATGTTTCTCATCAAAATGCGTGACATTTAACCTAAACTAACCTATTGTACTATACATTCTTATAGATTATACCCTCATGCGTTGCAGACTTACCTACACATGCAATAATGGCCTATTCACACACTTCCTATAATAAAACAGTACAAATTGAGTTAGTGTGGGGCCGGTACTTAAAAATAGCCCCACTGCATCTCTCCCCGTGCATGTTGTTAAAGGCGACTAAGGGATAGGGACCAGACGCCATGCTAAACTCGGCGTGACTCGGTCCTTCCACCGAGTCACGCAGCCAGGCGGGTCTTCGTGCCCTACTTGCTGCTTGATAGTTATCCAAATACTTAGCGAAACGTGGCGGTCGGTGTTGTGATGTAATTTACCAGAGTCCTTGCAGTACAACACCGATTACTCTGTTAATTTATATATAGTCTGAAGAAACAAAAACAAAATTACAGCAGACAAAGTTTTCCAGCCGAGGTCATGAAATGAGCGGATACAAATTGTGTTGACCTTATCCACAAGTTATGCTTCCACTTCACATGGTGGTAGGACGCAAACATTTTAGTTTTATCATCCTTCAATGGTGCGTATGCCGCTACACTCCGTTCATCATAGCAACTAATGCCGAGCGGTTTCTCTTTCTCTGTACTTCTCACTCTCGCAAAGGGTGATTGAAGTGACTGTGAACTGAGGTTATGAATGTAGTTTAATTTTAAAAAAAATATTGAATTATTGTTTATTTATTTGATGAATGAAAAGTTTGCAATAAACCTGTTTATTTTTATTTTTTGCTTGGAATCAAGTTAAATATTTATATTTTCACTGTAAATTATTTAATATTAAAATTATATATTATTTAAATTTTGTGCTAATCTACTTACTTCAGCTGTTCGTTCTATTGTAGGTGGATAAGTTAACCCACCAACACAAATAATATACAAAACTTCAAAATAACACGTGAAAAATATGCAAAACAATTAATACGTCATTATTAAGACGCGTAGGAAAGATTACTGATTGCAATGCCTCGACTGACCGGCCGACTGCACCTGGCTACCTGAAACCTTCTCAGAATAAAAACGCAACACTAACTCCAGGCGCAGCGGCGCACGCGCCGTTATGGTTTTGAGACGACTTTCGCATACACCTATGACTCACAAACACAACCTTGTGTCCTGTGTAAAGAAGAGTAATAACCGTTGCGAGAGCGAGAAACCGCTCGGCATTAGTTCCTAGGATGAACGGAGTATAGGTTATGTTTAATTTCTCAGAAAGTCTTAATCTGAACTATTCATGGATATACAATATCAGGTATATCTGCCCTATATTTATGTATGATGCCCTATATTAAGGTACCGTGTGGGTTCGGTACTTAAAAAGAATAGCCCCACTGCATCTCTCCCCGTGCATGTCGTAAAAGGCGACTAAGGGATAAGGACAAGATGCCGTGCTAAAGGGCGACAGGCTCGCCACCTCTCACCTTGGCACGGTACTTCCACCGAATCATGCAGCGGGTGGGTCTTCGTGCCGTACTTGCTGCCTCTTGTTCGAATACTTTGCGAAACGTGGTGGTCGGTGTTGTGCTGTAATTTACCAGAGTTCTTGCAGGACAACACCGATTACTCTGCTTACCCCGATTGTCGGGATTCAGCGTGAGTGATATGTATGTATGTATGTATTTATGTATGAGTTTTGATAGAATATTATTAACTTTGCTCGATGGAAAAAAATCGCGAAAATTTGTAGATTTTTTCAGATTTGTTGTTATTTCTACAAATTGGTCCGCATTACAAAGCCAAGAAATATGTATATTACATTCTTCGTTATTGTTACAATTGGACACATATTTTCATTCATATCATAACACTAAATAAACAACAAATATAAACTTACTATGAAATTATCGAGTAGGAATCCCTTTCGTTCGTACCGTGTGGGGTCGGTACTTAATAAGAATAGTCCCACTGCATCTCTCCCCGTGCATGTCGTATAAGGCGACTAAGGGATAAGCGGCCTGCAGACACCCCGGTCGACTTGTGGCTTCCATGGAAGACATAGGCTGGCAGGGGTAGCTGGAGACTGCGGGGTTTTGCACGAAGGTCCCCAACCAAGCGGGATTAGTTTGCAGGCCTAGAGCCAACCCCGAACCAAAACAACAACAAACATCCCTTTCGTTCTCTCGCCGATTCCCGATCGTTCTATCGCGTCATTTTCTAATGTTTGCCTTATTTGGCCAATGAGATGACCACGTGAAGTGACGGCAATAGATATTATAGTGCGGCAAGACTCGAAATGAACGTGGCTGACAACGGAACTAACGCCGCCACGGTGTTGCCAGATGACCGTCTCGAGTTTCACCCGTTCACGCGTATGTTAGTATCTCAGTCTGTGGTGTTGTTAGCAGAAATCGAAGTATATCTGTTATTTCATTAGTGAGCAAGTCTTCCTAAAATTCAATACATAAAATAAAAAATAAGTATGTACCTATCTACCTTATAGGTACTATACATACATTTTCTTTTGCAGCGATATTTTCCACTAGTGTAAGGAAATTTTCAAAATTGACAACTCTAATGCTGCAGCAGCACCCTCGCACAAACGTCATCCACGCTCATTTCAAGCCTTGTCGCACTATACATAATATTGGATCAACAAATAAACTTAAACTCAATTGCAGGACTCAAAAACGCCATCTATACTTCAATACGACAACGACAAGCACGTGTGAAGTGGCTTACTTAACAAAGCGTATACGAGGCTATCCAATTTAGAGAGCGTTCCAACTAAAAGGTCCCTTCGCCGTTATGTTGGCTCCACTGTCTATCTGTCAAAACAGTGTTGAGGGTTGCTATGTGTACAGATTAACGTGTAATTATCAGTATTTACCGTATTTTTTGTACAGTAAATACCGATTACATTATTAGGAAATAATATAATCTTCACAATCTGGCAGCACGAATTTAAGCACTGATAGTGACACTGACAGTGGAGCCAACATAACGGCGAAGAGAACTTTTAGTTGGAACGCTCTATACTTGTCGGGCACTTTGTCAACGTGAAGTTAGCCAAGTAATGTCCGCCATTTTAGACGACAGGACCGACTGACGTCATACCGACAAAGTACTAATACAAAAGTGAATGATTAATTTTCCACTGCAAAGGTATCCTTACTAGGTATTTAACATTAATTCATTCATTCTACTACATTATAAGCACAGTAGTGTTAGATTTCAATGTTCTTTGGGCGCAACACGGCGCTAATGAGGCAGAATATAGAATCTTTTTATACATACACAAGCTGTGCCCGCGGCTCGCCCGCTCTCATATTTCACTTCACTGCTAACCTCATAAGCCATTTAGCGTGATAGTAAGTAGCCTATAGTTGATGGGAAGAATCAAGCTATCCGTAGAATTTTGTTTTATTAAAATCGGTTCAGTGGTTCTCGAGTTATAAGCGGACAGACAGACAGACAGACAGAAAGCAGACGTTGGATTTTATTATAGGTAAGGATATTTTGTTAAAATTTTAACTGGCTATCACGGTTCAAAAGTCCGAGGGCTGTATCCCTCGGACGGCCGGACAGACAGACGAAGCAGGCTTAGTAATAGGTTTCCGTATGGATACGGAAGCCTAAAAAATAAAAAATCTAAGGTTTTCCGGCACATCTAAGATGGTTATAAGAGGACTACCAGCGAAGTCGCTCTACAGTCTCTTCAAGAATCTAGGGCTGCCAAGATCGACGCTAAGGTCATATATGGAGAGAGCTTCGAAAACATCACTGGAAGCATCCTACAGAATATGGATAGGTAGAGAGAGGGAGGTCGAGAGCGGGACTGGTGGTTTCCCCGCGTCCTAGTCAACGCAGACTAGCTGACGAGGGCTTGATGCGAGCCGAAACGTGAAGCATGCGCGGGAAATTTAGAGTGGCCACTCGCTAGTCCCGACCTCGATTAACACCCTCCTCTACTGCCGATGGGCCCGGATATGTTTGGTGAAGCCATCTTCCACACCTTCCATGTTTCCGCAAAACGAAGCCGCGGGGAACAGCAAGTTTATAGAGACAGGATAATAAGTTGATACCCACTACTCTATTGTGGGACAATTTTCTTATTTGTGGGGCTATAGACTAATTATCCAATATTATTATCGCTACGTGATATGGTGCGTAACGAGGCAAACCGCCAACGCACCAAAGTAGTTGATATTGGACACTGGGTGGCTAAGTTCAAGTGGCAGTGGGCTGGGAACGTTAGCCGAAGACACGACGACCGTTTAAGTAACTGCCTCCTGCACTGACGGCCGTGGACTGGAAAACGCCAGGTGGGGCGACGACATCAAGTACGTCGGCGGAAAGCAGTGGTTCCGTATTGCTGAAGGCCGGGAGGACTGGAGGAAAGCAGCGGACGCTTACACGCTGACTGACTCACTGATTGACATGCTTCTGTCTCCACGGAGGAAATCATTGCATAAGACAAGGCAGCAATTGTATCAAGTTTTTAGGCAAAAAAAATATATAATAATAATTACACTGTTCAATGAATCTAAAACTATGTGTATTCGTATTCTTCGCCCAGTCGCACCCCCGACGTCATTGTCAAAACACAACCGTAAGCTTTGATATTTCACAAAAGCTACGCAGACACTATTGCGCATTCAACTCGCACGGTGTGCGCAATGTCAACATTAAATGTCGATATTCAAATAAAAAAATCCAAGATAATGACAAATACAACAAATTTTAAACTGGATTTATACTTATCAGCCTAGGCTGCCTGTCTAAAATAAATAAATAAATAAATATTGTATGCGGGCTTAACACACTTTGGCCGCATTTGCAGATTGCACATTCAACAACATTTAAAACACGAACAGTTCGACATTTCGCTATAACTTACACATATTTACACATCTAACTAAGGGCTAGTAGACATCTGCTGTCGTCCTAACAAATGTACATCACAGCTCGCCGAGTGAATCCGCCACGCGCGGTGAGTTTATTCCCCCGGGTCTATGAAGAGTGCGCTGACCGCGAACATTAGGAACACTAGGCCGCCGATGATCGTCACTGGAATAAGATGAAGAAAAAAAAAACGTTAGTAAATTCATTCAACTTCATGAGATAGAATATCTGTATACTGCTACTACAGTCTACTACAGAGCCGCGCTAGTCCGAACCCTGCCTAATCCGTGGATCGCGGTAATCCGAACGATCGGAAATTCCCAAACTCCTTCGCACCAGCGACCTTGCCTCATCAGTTCGCCCGCACTCGTGCTCTGGAATGTTCCGCGTAACAAAAGTTTATTTGTAGTTTTGGTTTAACTCATGTTTAAACGCAATCATGGTATCACAATCAAGTCGTAAACATCTGACTTTACGTGACAAATATGAAGTGATTAAAATGTTAGATCGAGGAGTAAGAGTAAACATTGCAAAGAAATTCGGGATTGGGAAAACGACTGTGGCTGACATCTAAAAGAAAAAACCAAAAAATTGTGAAACCAAAACAAAAGTAAATGCTAGATTTTCTTGTTCCAAGGAAGTATGTAGTATGCAAGTATTTGTTACTTTTTTTCATTTGAATTACGATCGAAGATGGCTAAAACAAATAAAACACAAAAAATCCCTATTTTTTCTTTTTCACCTCCACAGAATATGTCCCATATTATAATCCGAAGACCCCGTTATTTCGAATCCACCTGTTTTTAGGGGTTCGGATTAACGAGGCTCTACTGTACTTGTTTTTATTTTATGGAAACTGACACGGTTGGCTACAACAACTACTAAATCCGTGATGTCAGCCCATAGCACCTTGGTGAATTACGTGCCATGTCAGTGCTTCCCTTCGATCGTGTGCCGGCTACACGCTTTTTTAACGGCTATTTAAATAACCTTTTCAGCCGACCTTTCATTCAGTGCGGTGGTACCAACCGGGACGGGTTAAACCCTACCACCTAGTAAGGTAAGAAGGCAAGGGACCTACAGTTTTACGTGGAATCCGAACCACGGTCAGGTCGAGTGGTCTACTACTACCGCTCGGCCGTTGAAGGCTATTCTATCTAGTGAAGCAAGAAAGCACTTTCCGACTAAAATAATTGTGAACAGCTGGAATAAACTGCCCGAGGAAGTTATTGAAGCACTCGCCATAAACCCATTCAAAAATAGGTTTGACAAGTATTAGAAAACGATAAAAGATGAACACATCATCACATTAAGCTGCTAGTTCAGTAAGAAATTAATACATTTAAAAATTAAATTCAAACCCATGCCAACGCCATCTATCATTCATTATTTGACATATTAAACAATTTTATCTGAAGACGACAAAAAATTGTCCGAAATATCATAAAAAATATGTGTTTTTTTATTAAATAATGCAAATAATACAAATAATAAAAACAATAACCAAATATTGGTGTACTTAAAAAAGTATTTAACTCATAAAAATTAAATAGAACATATATTTACCGGTCCGCACTGAAATCTTCTGAGCTATCATCCTCCCGCCGACGACCGCCAGCCCCGTACAGAGTGCGTGGCCCAACGAGCCGCCGACGACCACACCAAACGCGTCCTCGCGCGTCGCCAAGACCACCGTGGCCAGCTGCGAGCGGTCGCCCCACTCCGCGAGGAAGGTCAGCGTGGCCGCCTGGAGCAACACCTTGAGGACGACGTTCCGCCGCCGCCGACGGTTCTCGGCTTGGCCCGTCTCCATTAGGTCCACGCCTTCTTCTTTGTCATCCTGCGTGAGATATAACAAATTTAGTTAGATCGCATGCTTCTGAAATACTGTATGCTGGAGTGCTGTGTGACATCAATGTCAAAATAATGACAGTTGAAAGTGGGGTTATGCAAAAGTGTCAAAATACAATATTATATCAGGCCTCACGCACTCTATGTACTTGCGCGCGCTAACTACCTACCGCCCGGCGTACCGCCGGCGGTGAATTTCAATGGGCTGCCCAAAGAATATAAATAGCCGCGCGGAGCATTCTTACTTATTCTAACTTCGGCGCAGTTGCAAAGCAATAATCACTTTACACTCGACCGTTAAGGCACATTTTCGCACGCAGCGATTGGCGAAGTGAAGCAGTAGGCTATTAAAGCCCGAAGGTATAAAGGAATAAGAAATAAAGGAACACTCCAGTCTATTGCCGAATGGGGCCGGAGCAACTTGGTCGTGTTCAACGCATCGAAGACACAAGTGTCTGCGTTCAGTGCGAAGAGAACGGCGTTCGCGCCAGCTCCTTCCTTTCAAAACACGTCGCTGAAATTAAGCGACCACCTCGGGGTCCTCGGTGTCGAACTGTCGCACGACTTAAACTTCCGGCGCCACATTGAGGGCAAGGCCAAGCTGGCCTCAAAAAAGCTGGGCGTACTAAACAAGGTGCGGCGGTACTTCACGTCGGGCCAAAAACTGACGCTGTATAAAACACAGGTTAGGTCCTGCTTGGAGTACTGCTCGCACTTGTGGGACGGCTCAGCTAAATACCAGCTTGCGCCGCTAGACTCAATCCAGCGTCGTGCCGTGCGACTGGTGGGTGACCCTGCGGTGTCCCGCGACTTAGAACCACTGCAACTCCGTAGGGACGTCGGCTCCCTAAGTGTGTTCTATCGTCTATTTCATGGGGAGTGTTCGGAGGAGCTGTTTAACGCGATTCCGCCGTCCCCATTCCACCTCCGCACCACGCGTACTGGGCAGGGGATGCACCAACCGGTTCTGTAGATCTTTTATTCACAGAACCGGGAAAATGTGGAACGCACTCCCTGCCCATCTATTTCCTCCCAAGTACAACCTGGGGTTCTTCAAAAGGGGCGTGAAAAGGCTCCTGTCAGGCCGGCATGGCATTCGCAATCCCCGTGCATCACAGAATGTCCATGGGCATCGTTAGACACCTACTTGTAGGTGAAACGATGCCACATGTCGCGCTATCAATAAAAAAAAAAAAAAAAGGTAGGAACTTTTTCTATGGAGTGATTTATCTATTACGAAGTAACTATTTAGTAATCTGTGATTATGTGCCGTTCTAAAATACATGGCATTACTCTATGAGGAAACTGTCTTAAAGTGTATAATGTACATATATCAATCAAGGTTTATTCCTTTGATAATCTATTTCATCATAATCCTGGCAACACCAGCGAGTCTGGCACCGCCAGAGATTATATTTTCGCTCATAGCGTATCTTCACTGGCAAGGCCTTTCCGCAATGTCGTTGCGTTTTCTTAGCACATAATATTGGTTTTGTTTTTATTCAAAACCATCATAGATTATCAAAGAAAACACAAATAAATCCTCACTATAATACATGACGCTGGCCAAAATGTCTCAAAAAGACAATCACCAAATTAAATAAAAAAAAGTATATAGTATATACAGTTCATTTAGCTCCTAAAACATATACAGCTCCAGAGTGTATAATTATCTACTAATAGGACTCATTACTAGAACCAATTAAACAGCTCAGCAGGTCTAGTGTTAGAGCTCACTCCTGCTGATAAGTGTGATCTTGCTGCATTTCTGTACTTCTATGTAGGTACCTGTTGTGTGTTCAAAAAAGAGTACTCTATTCTACCTAATGAATTTTAGTGAATATTTTCTTTTGTAAAACTACATATGAAAAATATATATCATTTAATTGAATTTAGATGGCACTCTACTATTTCTGTTTTGTGTTTTTTTTTATTGCTTCCGAAATAGCTGGCTGTGCCCGAGGTCGAAGCCTCAGGGGCAGCCAATATCACCCCCGAGGAGGTGCCAGTCCGGCTTGGAGGTGGACTAATGTCGCTGGGGTAAGGCTATTTACCCGCGATTTGAAGATCCGTGGATTGTAGAAGTGGGGAAAGATATTCCCCAGAAGCCCGTTCCACACCTTTGCAGTTTGAGTTTTTTGTCTGCTGTCAAATACACTTTGACAAAACTTCTGCTATAATGCACAGTCTACTTGAACATTGAAGAATGATAAACAATGGAATACTCTGTAACACATCTAGCGTATGAGTAATTGTCTGCAAACTAGTCCCTCTTGGTCTCCTCCTTTAGTCTCCAGCTACACCAGTCAGACTATTGCCTCTACTCCATAAAGTCACGGCTGGAAAACGGATCGGCTAACTTTGTCATAAAGTCACGGCTGGAAAACGGATCGGCCAACTTTGTCGACTGTCAAATACACTTTGACAAAACGTCTGCTATAATGCACTGTCTACTTGAATATTGAAGAATGATAAACAATGGAATAATCTGTAACACTTCTAGCGTATGAGTAATTGTGTGGCAGATCGTCTGCACATTTCGAGATTAGATTATACATGTTTGCGTTCGAGTGGTAAATTGTCCCAATTGTTGTCTCTTAAGGATATAACCGGGATTACGGACAGATGATGACTGTTTAACTGTCAAGTGTGCGACGCGTCGTGACAGTCGCCGTACTATAGATATCAGTACTATAGATATCAGAGAGATTATATCTTGTATCTTTACACAAGCATTGTTTTTAACGGAAGTGCGACATACATGTGCCAAAACTTTCAATGGATGTCAAATGTTTAAAAGTGCCCAAAAAAAAATCCGATAGTGCTTGATTGGTGATTTTTGTCTTTTTTTTTATGGAAACTGACACGGTTGGCTACATCACTTACAACATTTGTGATGTTAGCCCATAACAAAGGGACATAACTAGGCGCAATGTCAGTGCTTCCATATCGGCTACACTGAACTGGACGAAAAACACAGACTATTTAAGTACTTAGTCGTTTTGACCGACGTTTCATTCCATACAGTGGTATAAACCCGGGTGGGATAAACCCTACCACCTAGTAAGGTAAGAAGGGAAAGGACCTACAGTTTTACGTGGAATCTGAACCGCGGTCTGCCTCCAACGGTCGAGCGGTCACCCATCCAAATACTGACCGCGCCCAGATGTGCTCAACAACAGTCGACTGACCACACGTCTGAGCCACCGATGCTGACATTTTCGTGTCATTTAAAGGAAATTTTCAGCCTTCATTCTGTAAAATTTTCAAAGGTCTAACCCTTGCCCCTTACTAGGGGTAGGCTCAAATTGTAGCCGACTGGATTGGCACCACCGTACTGAATGTAAGATGGCCGCATAGCAGCCTCGGTTGTGTTCTCCTCTAGTCCAGTATAGCCAGCAATCCAGGGAAGTCTCCGGTATGGCACCTACCTTCTAGGAGGTGATATTGGCTGGTCGGAGCATGCGCTTTGGCCACTCCGACACAGCCACCCATAACGGATTACATAAAAAAAACTATGAAGTGTCTAGTTGTCTCACGGTAATCACAAACATAGCGCAGTCAAGGGATAAGGGATATGACTCCCTTCTTATATTACTAGGTGGTAGGGTTTAACCCGCCCGGGTTGGTACCACCGCACTGAATGTAACGTCGGTCCAAACGGCTATGCAAATAGTTTGTGTTTTTCGTCCAGTTCAGTGTAGCCGGCACGACCGAAGGGAAGCACTGACGTAGCACCAAGTTCACCCAAGGTGTTATGGGCTGACATCACAAATGTTGTAGGTGATGTAGCCAACCGTGTATGTTTCCATATGAACTTGATATATGAAGTATCAAAATTGACGATGGCACTATACACCAGATATAGGTAATTTAAATAGGCAGAGTGGTCAGATTCTTCAGTATTCATGTTTATGCTGTAAATATGAATGCTCTTGTGAGCGGTAGTATGGGTTAATTATTTATAAGTTACTATAATATAATACTTATAAGGTACTAACAAAACATTGTGACTTGCGAAGTTTGTTTGTCAGTTCTTCTTCGCATTGAATTTAGAACTTAGAAAGGTTAGAAAAACTTAGAAGAATTTAGAAAGGTTGACTGTAAGAAATCTCTGTAAGGGATAAGTCCGCCTTTGCACCTTATGTAAATTTTCCAATGTATTTGTTACTGTTTAATGTTTACTGGAGCAATAAAGAATTTTCCATCTATCTATCTATCTAGAACTGGCGAAATTTTCGACATGTCCAAGCGTAGGTTACCTACCTATGGATGAAATTATACAATAAATAATAAATAAACAATAAACAATAAAATTTCAAAATTGGTTGTCTGTAAAGTCGGTTTACGGACGATAGTTTTACGTGATAACATCTTTAAATTTGTGCTGCCCTGGTACTTTAGAACCAGAGAGATAAATGTGTACAAGCTGACGCTTGGGCCGATTGTGCCTCTCTATCGCTTGTTACGCGCTCTCGCTTGCACGCACAGGCTCAGATGGAACGTGACACTTTTTCGTGCGTGCAGCCGGTGTTCATCAATTTATAAGACGTGACGTTATCACATCAAAAAAACAAGTCACAGGTCACCTGGTCCTCCCTCCGCTTGAGCTCTGCCTGCACGTCCTCGAGCTCCTCCTGACCCTCGTTCGGGTCCATCTTGATGCCGTCGCGCAACATCTTGATGCCGAAGATCGCGAACAGCGCCGCGCTCACGTAGTAAGTGTACACACGTGGAATCACCTGTGGGCGAATACAATATAGACTGGCGGAAAAATCTAAAATTCGTTCTGATTTCACCTTCTAGCGGCTTTCACCTTCTAGCCGCATCTCGAAAATAAGCAAGCTGAAGTGGCAGTGGGCTGGGCACATCTGTCGCAGACCCGACAACCGATGGGGTAGACGGGTGCTCGAATGGAGGCCACGTACAAGCAAACGTAGGGTGGGACGCCCCCCGGCTAGGTGGACAGACGACCTAAAAAAGGTAGCCGGGAGTGGATGGATGAGAAGAGCGGAAGACCGCGTGTGGTGGCGTGCCTTGGGAGAGGCCTATGTCCAGCGGTGGACCGATACAGGCTGATGATGAAGCGGCATCTCGTGAAACTTTTTGGCACCAGATTTTTTTAGACTAATTAGACCCCGCTGAATCCGGTTCTGCCCGGTGCCAACCCCTCCCCCCCCCCTCCGCCCTAAAATGTGTCCCTGTCAGCGGTTTTTTTTTATTTTATACAAAAACTGTTGGACCTATCTAAAAAATGTCTGCGGCATAAAAAATCTTTATTAAATTTTCTACAATAATGTGATGCATTTTGTTTAGATAGGACTAATTTAGTTTCTGAAAAAGATCTACCCAAACTTAATGTTTTTTTATTTTTTTATTTTATTTTGCATTTGCTATTTCTATAAAAGACGGCCCGAAGCTGTGATAAAATGATCTAAATGAAAATTAATCTTAAATATTTACCTACAAAACAAGACCTGACCTGACTAGAAATTTTCCGCCAGTCTAATAAAGGTGAGGATTTCGTAAGGGAACGCATCTATACCACGTGACCGATTTCACGTTCTAATGTGATGGTGCCAATGGTTTCGTCTTGCACGTGATGGAAATATGGTAAAAATAATTTTTAATCATTCAAAATGGCGGGTGTTTGGCGCCATATTGTGAAAGCTTTGAAGCTTTGAATATATATAAGGTCTTTCAAAATTAGTTAATAGTACGCTAAGGGTATCTATCTGTATTGAAAATAGATCACTTTTGAAGAACAAAGAATTTTTTTTTTACAAAAAAAAATTGTTTTTAATTTAAAGTGTAAAAAAAAAATTTTTCTTAATAATTTCAGTTTCATGCCAGGAACAAAAAAGTCTTCCAACACATAGATCACTTTCTTTCAGAAATTGTGAAAAACCACAATTTTAGTTTTATTAGTATGGAATAGAAATAATTTGATTTTATTTACCAACTTACACGTGTTACGATCGATCGAATCGATTAGGCTATAAAAATCAACCACCATTTTTTTTATTTAAATAAATAAAAAAATATTTAAAAAAAAATAAGCACAAGGTCCAAAACATTTTATATAGGTTTTACTAACTAAATGATACAGAACCCCCCCCTTAGCGTACTACTATTAACAAATATTGAAAGACCTTACTATATACGATTGTAATCCATGCGAGCACTCGTAAATCGTGTAAAATCTGTAGAAAGTGGGTTTGTGTAGATCACCTAGCTTCACTGTGTCCCCAGTGCGAGGGAAACAGGAATAAAGCCGAATAAAAGACAGGTTCACAATAATTTGGATTTACCTATACTAGTTGGAAAAAAAAGAAATTTTATTTGAAGTTTTGTTCACATTAAATAACTAACAATGACAAGGTATCCTTAAGTTTTGTTCTATAACATTAATTTCATTTAACTATGTTCCTATAATAACGAATTGATGTTTTATTTGAATGTAAGTTGTCAATAAAATCGAGCATCAAATTTTGACTACAACCGTAGTCCACGCGAGCCCTCACGTGAGTAAACAGGGCACGTGTACTGTAGTGTTATACATTGTTCATAGTTAGATCAAGGCTTGAGAGGGGTGATGCTAGACTTAATGGTTTAGAACTAAAAGAAATTAAATGAAAAATAAAATAAAAACATTTTATAAAATCCGACTACAAAACGAAAGACATAACAAGGAAACTTGATCAATAATGCTGCAGTCAGGCGTACAGAAGGATTTGAATAGACAGTAGATAGCCCGACTACAACATTTTTGATAAACTTTCCTTGTTCATTTCCTTAGTTTTTCATAGTAGAATTTCATAAAAATTTTATTATATTTTTTTCTACAAGACATAGTGTACCTGTACCGTGTGGGGCCGCTACTTAAAAAGAATAGCCCCACTGCATCTCTCCCCGTCGCATGTCGTAAAAGTCGACTAAGGGCTAAGGAAATTCGTCAGCCTCGCTAGCTCAGTGGTGCGGTCAGTCGACTGTTGTTAAGCAACACTGAGCGCGGTCAGTCCTTGGCGGGTGACCGCTCGACCGTTGGAGGCTGACCGTGATTCGGATTCCACGTTAAACTGTAGGTCCCTTCCCTTCTCACCTTACAAGGTGGTAGGGTTTATCCCGGCCGGGTTGATACCACCACACTGAACGAAACGTCGGTCGAAACGGCTATGTAAATAGTTCGTGTTTTCCGACCAGTTCAGTGTAGCCGGCACGATCAAAGGGGGAAGCACTGGCATGGCACCAAGTTCACCCGGTGTTATGGGCTGACATCGCGGACGTTGTAGGTGATGTAGCCAACCGTGTCAGTTTCCATAAAAAAAAAAAAACTCACCAGACACATACACACACGTTTGATCCCACTATATTTCCCCCCAAGTACAGTCTCGGGTCCTTCAAGAGGGGCGTGAATGGGCACCTGTCAGGCCGGCATGGCATTCGCAACCCCCGCATACGACCGAATGTCCATGGGCGTCGTTAGACACCTTATGGGTGGCTCGGCGCCATATGTCGCGCTGTCAATAAAAAAAAAAAAAAAAACTAAACTCTATTCTAATCAGGGAAACAAAAAGTGGCCAGACTTCAATGTATGATGTTTTATCTATTTGTCATTCATTACATTAGGCTGTCTGTTTTCTAATAAATAAATAAATAAGTAAGTAAATACCGTAGCGATCCACCCGAAGGCCGCCGACAGCACAGTCATGAAGACGAGCGCGGATATGGCTCCGGCGAACACGATCACTCTAGGGTGCTTCATCGCCATGATGGCGGCTATGAAGAATGTCTTGTCGCCGAGCTCCGACACTATCACCACCGACAGCGACGCGACGAACGCCTGCAGGAATCCACCGTTCACGCTCGTCGAACGCTGAAACAGCACACTTTACATTTTATATACAACTCTTTTGTCGGCTTCGGTAGCTCGGTGGCGCAATGGATCGACCACTGTCTGTGATTCTTTATTCTTTTTTTTTTTGCCTTTATTTTAGTTTTTTTTTTATTGACAGCGCGACATATGGCGCCGAGCCACCCATAAGGTGTCTAACGACGCCCATGGACATTCGGTCGTATGCGGGGGTTGCGAATGTCATGCCGGCCTGACAGGTGCCCATTCACAGGTCCCCTCTTGAAGGACCCGAGACCGAGACTGTACTTGAGGGGAAATATATGGGCAGGGAGAGCGTTCCAGAGTTTACCGGTTCTGTAGAGGAATGATCTGCAGAATCGATTGGTACGCATCCGCGGTAAGTCCAGCGTGTAGGGATGCAATCCGTGCCCAGTGCGCGTGGTGCGAAGGTGGAAAGGGGACGCCGGGATAGCATTAAACAACAGCTCCTCCGAGCACTCCCCATGGAATAAGCGATAGAACACACTTAGGGAGCCGACATCCCTACGGTGTTGCAGTGGTTCAAGATCGCGGGACACTTCGGGGTCACCCACTAGTCGCACGGCTCGACGCTGGATTAAGTCCAGAGATGCAAGCTGGTATTTGGCAGAGCCATCCCACAGGTGCGAGCAGTACCTCAAGCAGTAGTTTTAGGGCTTTTAAAAATAAATTTGTTAATATCAACCCCATAGTGCCTGCTGTCCCTGCTGACCTTTTCTTCCCCTTAGCGCTTAAGAGTTTGTGATCGTGAAAGCGCAACATGTGACGCCACACCATCCCTCAGAGTTGTCTGTTGTATTTCTGATTTCAGGGATGGTAAATATAAAGTACGGTCTCATAAAAAAAAGTATTATTTATTTAAATTTTGAAATTTTGAAATACAGATCCTAGGTCTTACAACACTCGAAGAAAGAAGGCAACGCGGAGATCTAATTGAAAACTACAAAATTTTAAAAAATTATTACAACGTACCGAGCCTTCGATTAATGTACTCAATGAACACTAACCAATGCCTACGAGGACACTCGCTGAAACTGAACTGTATCAGAACCAACACAAATCCCAGAAAGCATTTCTTGACACATAGAGTGGTACACGCATGGAATAAACTCCCGGAAGAAGTTATCTGTTCTCCCTCAATAAATAGTTTCAAAAACCATATCGATAAAATAAACAAATATAAAAAAGAAAATAAACCATAATAAATACAAGTGCACTCGGAATATTAGAATACACGCATCAGCTTTAAGCTGCTAGTGTTTAAATATAATATAATATAATATAATAATAATAATATAGTTCTTAGTGCTCTTTGTACATTCCTGCAGTGATGATGTATAGTTGAGTACAATATATTATTAAGATTCAGATATTATTTCGCCATAAATAACACACAATATTAACAATATTTCATTGAGACATATGTATAATACAGTATGGTTCTTCATCATTTTGTCATGTCCCGTTCAGCAGTGCAATCTATAAGGAAGAGCCGGGCAAGAAAATAGAGCTAGTTTTTTATTTAAATATAACTTACATACTAAATTTTAATTACGTTAAATATAACACCATATGTAAGTAAAAAAATATTTATATATAATTAAGTTGAGGATATATCCAGATATGATGCGCTGCATTACATTACTGAGGTGCTGTCTGTTTGCGTTTCATTTCATGCATTAAATTAACTTTAGGTTGAAATAAAGTATTTTCACGTACTTTATTGCTATATAAAAGTTTAAAGTACGAAGACCTAAAATAGAGTAAGATACTTTATTGACGTGATATCGTCTTATAAATTGATGACCACCGGCTGCACGCACGAAAAAGTGTCACGTTCCATCTGAGCCTGTGTGTGCAAGCGAGAGCGCGTAACAAGCGATAGAGAGGCACAATCGGCACAAGCGTCGGCTTGTACACATTTATCTCTCTGGTTCTAAAGTACCAGGGCAGAAGAAATTAAAAGGAGGTTACTCGTACCATAATATATTAAGCGCATCTGGCCGGTCGGAAAAGATTTCAAATTTAGAATATTCATGTCTAAAGTACCAGGGCAGCAGATATTGAAAGTAGTCTTACCACTTTATGACGTTATCTTATCACGTAAAACTATCGTCCGTAAACCGACTTTACAGACAACCAATTTTTTTTTTTAAAGTACGGTTTGCAACCCTACGCCCATGGCCATTCGGCCGCATGTGTGTTAATGCCATGCCGGTGTGGCAGGTTTTGTTACCTTGGTATGAGAGCCGAGGTTCACAGTGTGTCTTTAAAGCGTAGTTCAGAAACCTCTAGTAAAAGTTCACATTACTCTAGCTAGACAATAATGTGTTCAAAGTGACGATGGTTTCACAAATGACAGATGACACTGACAGGTGACACTGACAGATGACAAACGAATGGTAATATTTGAATGGGAGCGGAACACTGCGCCGCTTCTTGTCTCATTTGTTTCAGTTAGGCTTGCTCCAATGATAATGTAATCATTCTTTGTTTTTTCAGTCACGAGTTGCATAATTTTGATAGATAGAAAATACTTCATTGCTCTAATAAACATTTAACAGTAACAAACACATGCAAACATTTGTATATCTCGCAGCACATAACTTGGCCTCTGTGCGAGAGGGACGGCGTTATACGCATGCGATCGTTGGTATAACGCTGTCCCGCTCGCACAGAGGCCAAGTTACGTGCCGGGGCGTATACATGAGGTGCAAAGGCGGACTTATCCCTCACAGAGATTTCTTCCAGTCAACCTTTGGATGTTTGAGAGTCGATTAATATTGTGAAATGTTAGTTAGCAAAGGCAAAAGAGTTGAGTGTCAGAATTGAAGACAAAACAGCTATCTAATAAAAAAAAACGCATCCAAATCGGTTCATCCGTTTGTGAGCTACGATGCCACAGCCAGACACGCCCTTACACACATACATAAACACGTTAAACTTATAACCATACGCCGTTATCGCGGGGGGGGGGGGGGGGGGGGGCACGAATGTGACCTTCTAAATATATTAGTGTTGGAGGGGACTCTCCGCCCTATTTGAGCATAACTTTGGTTTGTTCGTGCCCCCGCGATAACGGCGTATGCTTATAACACCCCTCTTTTTGAGTCAGGGGTTAAAAAATAAATAATAATAAGAATACATATTAATAATACACGTAAGTAGGTAGGTACATGACATACCAGTTAAGTAAAGGCTATAACTTGTGTGAATACATATAAATTACTATATAAGGTCTTTCATTAGTAGGTAACGATACGCTAAGGGGTGCATGTGTATCAGATACTGATCACATTCCCATACCAATTTTTTTTTACAATATAAAAAACCTACTCACTCCTCAAATTTAATATGTGAATTTCACCTTAATAAGTATGTTTTTTATATCGTAAAAAAATTAATGGTATGGGAACGTGATCACTTGATCAGTATCTGATACACATACATCCCTTAGCGTATCGTTACCTACTATTGAAAGACCTTATATATAAAATATAATATATAAATACATACCCATTCAAAATTCCAAATATATTCCATTCTAGGTATGAAAAAAAAATTTGTTGTTTACAGAAAACTGGCACGGGTGCCTGTGCCCAACAGTCTGCTGGAAGATCACATTCAAAAATACACTCAGCTATGCGACGTCACCCCACAACGGCTATGAGGCGGGCAAAAAGCACCTCATCTCATTTATGTGCAACATGTCTTGTGAAGGCGGCACTTTTCATTATTTGTACATTTCAGATGAATGCAAAGCAGAAAATAAAAAAAAAACAGCCAAGTGCGAGTCGAACTCGCGCACCGAGGGTTCCGTATCGCCACAGATTACTTAATAGTTACTTCGTAACAGATAAATCACTCCATAGAAAAAGTTCCATACCTTCGGGTTTAATAGCCTACTGTTTCACGTCGCCAATAAAAAAAAAACAGCCAAGTGCGAGTCGAACTCGCGCACCGAGGGTTCCGTATCGCCACAGATTACTTAATAGTTACTTCGTAACAGATAAATCACTCCATAGAAAAAGTTCCATACCTTCGGGTTTAATAGCCTACTGTTTCACGTCGCCAATAAAAAAAAAACAGCCAAGTGCGAGTCGAACTCGCGCACCGAGGGTTCCGTATCGCCACAGATTACTTAATAGTTACTTCGTAACAGATAAATCACTCCATAGAAAAAGTTCCATACCTTCGGGTTTAATAGCCTACTGTTTCACGTCGCCAATCGCTGCGTGCGAAAATGTACCTAAACGATTTGAGTGAAAAGTGCATTATTGCTTTGCAGCTGCGCGCAGTTGCGTGGGCGAGCGTGTAGGTATGCTTCGCGCGGCGGACGAATTTCTACTGAATTAGACCGCCGGCGGTCCACCGGGCGGTAGGTAGTTAGGTAGTTGCGCGTGCAAGTACATAGAGTGCGTGAGGCCTGCTCGCGCACCGAGGGTTCCGTATCGCCATGTCATGATCGGTCAGCGCCACTCACTCCGTCTATGTATTAGTTAAAATGCTTCATACTCTTTCGGTAGATGGCGCGCATACACTTTTTAGTTTCTTCTATGGGGACCCCGGGAAAGTAAAAAATTCACGGGGTCCCCCCCGTGAATTTTTTACTTTTTCTTATTTTTATTATTTGTTGTTATATCGGCCATAATAACATATATTCTGTGAAAATTTCAACGGGCGACCTATTACGGTTCAAGAGATACAGCCCTCGGACAGACGGACAGACAGACAGACAGACCGACAGACGTCGTAGGCTTAGTAATAGGCTTCCGTATGGATACGAAACCCTAAAAAACAAAATCAACACAAACCAATCACAACAAACCAATTTCCAATTAACAATGTAATTAAAAAGCCGCGTGCTATCATGCACTTGAAATAAATTACTCAGCTGCTGCGGCGCCGCGCGCAGCGGCCCCATTCCATTAATACTGCAAGACGAGGTAGAGAGGAGATTCAGTCAGTCAGCGTGTAAGCGTCCACTGCTGGACATATGCCTCTCCAATTTTTCTCCAGTCCGGGAGGACTGGACGCAAGGCCGGGAGGCCTTCAGCGATACGAAACCATGCTGCTTTCCGCCGACGTACATGATGTCGTCGTCCCACCTGGCGGGTGGTCTTCCCACACTCCGTTTTCCTGTCCACGGCCACCAGTGTAGGACTACCGGTTGCTCCAACGGTCATCGTATCTTCGGCTAACGTGCCCAGCCCACTGCCACTTGAGCTTAGCCACCCGGTGTCCAATATGAACTACTTTGGTGCGTCGGCGGATTGCCTCGTTACGCACCATATCACGATACGTTACGTAGCGATATTCCCAGCATGGCTCGCTCCATTGCTCTCTGGGCAACTTTCAACCTTTGGACAACAGCGACCGTCAGAGTCCACGTTTCACACCCGTAAGTCATATAACCGGGAGGACACACTGGTCATATATACGGGTCTCTTGTACTGCCTTGAGAGGAGACTCAAAGCAGTGCAGTAGGTACCTGACCTGCCTATACTCAACGCCTAATTTCCTTTACGTAGATAAGACAGACCGATGGGGTAGACGGGTGCTCGAATGGAGGCCACGTACAAGCAAACGTAGCGTGGGACGCCCCCCGGCTAGGTGGACAGATGACCTAAAAAAGGTAGCCGGGAGTGGATGGATGAGAAGAGCGGAAGACCACGTGTGGTGGCGTGCTTTGGGAGAGGCCTATGTCCAGCAGTGGACCGATACAGGCTGATGATGATGATGATGATGATGATGAGATAAGACAGGAAATCAATAAACTTACATATACTGTGTCTATTAATTATTTTTAGGTTACCTACGGGACAGAACTTAGTTTAGTATGGGAAGTGACAAAATGAAATAAAATTTTATGTTGATATGTTAGTACTAAGCACGTACTAGCTTTTTTACAATTTGGAGATAATACGTAACGGCCCAGTGGTGTAGCTGGTTATCGCGTTGGCGGCTCAAGCCAGGTTCAAATCCTGGTCGGGATATATTTTATCCAATGATTTTCGATTTGCATTTTATTTTATGCATATTTGAATTTTTGCAAAAATTAAGTAAAAATTGTAAAGAGCAATGGTGAGCTCCCATACATGAAAATAGTTGACATTTTTTGGCATCGTCTAGAAATAAAAAAAATGTGATTAGGTTCTGTTAAAGTCTCTTAAAATTGGTGTATATTTTTTTTTGCCGAACGAAGTCACAGAAAAAAAATTATTAAGGTTTTCATTTTTAGGTTATGTTTGACTGGGTCTCTTATTCTATCCAGTCTATTCTCAACACCCTGATATGTAATATAATAAGTAAGTAAAGTATTAGTAATAAGTAATTAGGTGAATTATTTATTTTTGCCTCATTCTCTCGTGGTGATTTTAATTGCTTGCTTCTGGTGGTAAGACATCTGCGTCTACATCTGTGATACTCTAAGGTGCACTGGATCTACATCTGTGATACTCTAAGGTGCAACAGTATATTTATATAAATAATCTTTGTTTGAGTATAGGTCATTCATTTAGAAGTCAATAAAGCTTCTTATTATAAGAATATATTTTATGTGGCTTTTATAAATCTAAGCAATTATTGCTAAAAACTAAGAAAATTATTCCAAGCAGATTTACTAATATCGTGTTTATAGACGCTAACAAACAAAGTCAAATATTATTTCGCCATTGCTCTTTATAACAAACGAGCTGTGCCCGCGACTTCGTCCGCGTGGACTTATCACGACGCCATCTACCGGGTTAAATTGTATTTTTAAACCATCCAGGGACCAAATATACACACAAAATTTCATCCAAATCGGTCCAGCCGTTTCGGCGGAGTCAGGTGACAAACACACGTACAGAGGTATATATAATTCTTCTGTACGTGTGTTTGTCACCTAACTCCGCCTAAACGGCTGGACCGATTTGGCTGAAATTTTGTATTTATATTTGAGTGGGTCTCTGGTAGTGTCCGACCGAAAGTGTACTTTCACTTTCGGCCGAAAGCCGTAGCCGAATTTCGGCAAAATTCTACTTTCGGCAGAAAGCCGAAAGCCGAAACTGAAAGCCGAAACCGAAAGCAGTAGCCGAAAGTATGTATGGTATTTAAGTATCTAGTTAGTTAGTTATGCATTATTTAGGTAGGGAGGGAGTGGCGGGCGGGGGGCGGCCGGGGCCGAAAAAGAAGTTTGAAAGAAAGCATGTGTGTGCCTGCGCCGGCCGCCAATCGCGTAATCGCGTCGCGGCGTTCGCGTCGCGCCGCGTGGCGGTCGGTTTGTCTATTTAACAACTTTCGGTTGGGCCGAAAGTGACCACTACTTTCGGCCGAAACCGTAAGTTTGCCGAATGTGGCAAATATTGGCCGAAAGGCCGAAAGCCGAAAGCCGAAACCGAATATTCGGTCGGACACTAGTCCCTGGATGGTTTGAAAATACAATTGGACCCGGTAGATGGCGTGTAAGTCCACGCGCACGAAGTCGCGGGCATAGCTAGTTATATTTATATAAGGATAGCTAAATCGAAAATTTAAATTTGACAAAAAATTTCATGCATACAAGCTAATTATGTGATACAAGGTAGGTACAATCGCGGCACAAATAGACACAGAACCCGGCGCAACACAACAAATAAGTATACCTGCACTGTATCTAGTCCACATTTACATTGCAAATGCCTGCCTAGGATTGCCAATGCATTCCACAATCTGCTGCAAACATTTATTTTGCAATGTACCTATGTGTTATCAGAACTATCTCTCACTGATTGGATATCCATTGCAATACACAGATGAACTTCTTCAGTGGAGATGATGGGGGCCTGGTGCGAGGAGTCGAAACTTCTCGTCAGAGATGTCGGTAGGGCCATGCGAACCCAGACGATTTGTGGGTTCGCTTGTTCGCTTAGTCTGTTTTTCAGATACTATCACGGACGCGCTGCTCTGCGGAACTAGCATCCGTTATTCCCTGCCACCCGTCCTATCTCCGCATGACTCGTCGCAGAGAGACTCAGCACCCTTTTGTTGTTGACATTGGGCTTTTAAGAACCCATCGGTTCACTAAATCGTTTCTTTGTCGCACCGCTAGAGTGTGGAACTGTCTTCCGGCGAGTGTATTTCCTGAATCCTTTAACCTGGGTGTCTTCAAGCGTCGTATTAACGGGCTAGACAGCCTAGCAACAGTCCGCAAATCTGCTGGCATGGCACCAAACTGAGCGTGGTTTAGCGAGGAGAGGTGATTTTGGCTCTGTCGACTGCACCATTGGTCTCTCGTCACAGCTACCCATGCTGGTTTACATTAAAAAAAATGCGCGCTGCCTCCTCGGGAGAACCGCTTTCAACCGAATTTCCGAAGCAGCCTATCAGCGTGGGCATCCGATGTGGTAAATCGGTGTTCTGAGGTATTCGGTGATGCACGGGGATCGCAAATGCCTTAGGCTTGCCAGATATGATGTGAGCCTTTCCAGGATATATCAACTACCTGCAGACCTTCTTAATGAAAGACGAAAATAAAAAAAAAACGAAAAAAAAGTAGATAATCTTGGTATTTAATTGTTTGAGTTTTTATTTCTTGTTTTACGGTTGGAATGTTCAATTCGCGGTGTAGTCTGTCATTGGTTATGTACCAGGGGGCGTCTACGATTATTCATAGTGTTTTTGATTGAAATTGAAACCTTTGCAGAATTTCTATCTTCGTTCGTTTTACATTAATTACTCATATTTCTTGTTGGAAATTGCTAATTTGAGCACGTTATCAGTAATCAAGTCGTATGTACATGTACATATTTTTCTTCTCAGGACAAATTACACTCTCTAGGACAAAATGATCCTTCGCAAGTTCTTCAAGTTGGAACCCATAAGAACTAAGCCAGATGGCACAGAGAACAAAGTTGAGTGTGATCCTTATAATAAGTTAGAAATAATTGGCCGACTAGCGGTACAATATATATAGAAATCACCCGAAATAACGAAGTTCTCATAGAAACAAGGATGTCGCATTTACAGTGAAGTTTTTCAAGACTTTCTTTATATCCACAGCAAACAAACTTACCACACAAAGCCAAACAAACATATGACAACAGACCGGCACGCGATGTTAGTGCCTTGGAGGTTTAATTTTTATCACAAAACAGACAAAGATGTGTCCTTATTTAGTTGTGCTATCTCTTTAGCTCAAAGCCACGAGGTCATAGTCAATGATTTGTGCAAGGATTTCAGCTTTTTGCTGACCGAGAATTCCACATATTCTTTTTTTATTTTTATTGAAAGCGCGACATGTGGCACCCAGCCACCCATGAGGTGCCTCTCGAAGGAGCCGAGACTGTACTTGGGGGGGAATCTATGGGCAGGGAGAGCGTTCCAGAGTCTACCGGTTCTGTAGAGGAAAGATCTGCAGAACCGGTTGGTACGCAACCGCGGTAAGTCCAGCGTGTAGGGATGCAAACACTGCCCGGTGCGCGTGGTGCGGATGTGGAAAGGGGACGGAGGGATCGCATACTTGAAAAGAAGAGTGCATACTCATATCAAGTGCATAGGTACCTCCCCGTATATATAGTAAAATGCGTCTAAGGGATAAGGACAAGATAATGTACTAAAGGCCGACAGTGTTGAAGTCACGCAGTAGGTAAATGTCTTCCTGGCTCACAGGCCGCTTTTTCTTTTAATGGATATATAACGCTTGATAGTTATTTGTCCTAATACTTTACTGGGTGGTCGATTTCGGTCTATAATTGAGCCGAGTTCTTGCAGCACCACACCTATTACTCTGCCTACCCTGATTGCCGCGATATAGCGTATGATAAAAATAATTATGCAAGGTTAGTTTTCGGCATATCTGCAATAGCACAAATACCGCAGTGTGTGTAGTTTGGCTCACTTCATATCACTCACACGTTTTTATTATTTAATCCCACGCGACAATGCATAAAAATATCTACACCGTGTGGTAAACATGTTTATATTTCTTATACAATATTATATACCTACCTATCACAGGCGTGCCGAGGGGAGGGTTTTGGGGTCCAACCCACTCCGGTTTTTTTGTTACTAAAAACATGCTTAGTAAGTATATTTATTAAATCTACAGTATTAATTATTCATATAACTATATTATATATCCCAAATATTGTTTTTCGCACGTGTGTGTTGAATTCCAAACACACACGTGTGAAAAACATAGCCCTCGTTTTGGCTTGGCGCAGTCAGGTAAAAAGAGGTCCCTAACTGTTAACTTCGTAGGGGCCCTGTGTGTCTATATCCGAGCGTGCCTTTGGACCCAAAATTTTGCACTCAAGGTCGAAATTAATTTTTTCAACTATGTAGTTGAATTTCACGCGAGCGAAGCTGCGAGCAGCAGTTAGTAAGGAGTAAACAATAAATAATTCACTCTTCCGCGAAAATGCAATACACCGTCAAAGTGTGCGACTTTGTCACAACAAAGGAGTGCCGACAGACAAGCCGATCCTCGCAACTAATCACACTCTCTACCATCAGTGGTATCGAACTGGTTTCGCCTTAGGAGCTACTTACATATTTCTGTCAAGCCCAGCGGGCACCTTCAAGTAGGGAAAGTACCTATGTATGACGTTTACCTATACATTTTAATGGGATACCTGGCTATTTTGAGTTTCAGACAAATTTTCAAAATCTGCTACATGGCTAACAACTCTTGAGGAAAGGAGACAACGAGGAGACATTATAGAAACCTATAAAATCCTAAAAGAATGCTACGATGTACCAAGTCTACAGTCAATGTACGAAAGGAGCACTGAAGAACGTCTTCACGGTCACTCATTAAAACTAAAATGGCCCACGCATAGAACCAGCCCCGGGAAGCATTTTCTGACGCCGGTGCGTCAGAAAATGCTTCCGGCGGCGAGTTGTAGGGGCCTGGAACAAATTATCTGCAGAGATCATCAGCGCCACCTCAGTTAATTCTTTAAAAAACCAATTAGACAAAAAAAAAACAATCAAACAAAAGTACTTAAAAACAATATAAGTGCACTCATAAATTAAAAACAGAATACATGCACCAGCTGTCAGCTGTCAGTTTTAAAATAAATAAATAAATAAAAATAAATATAATCCATATGACAGCATGACCAACGTACAACGGACCGTCTTGAGGTCTCAGTGCGGAGAATGGCCCACCTGCCTTCCCAAGAGGCTGGGCAGCAAACAACAAACAACAACAACATGACAGCATGACAGCATTAGGCAATTTTTAACATGTTCTGGAGTCAACGTATTAATAAATTTATTTTCTATAATAATTTTTTCCCATTATTATTTCAATGTTTATGTTTATTGGAACATTGTCTAAAAATATGTGTTCTATCGCTTATTCCATGGGGAGTGCTCGGAGGAGCTATTTAATGCGATCCCGCCGTCCCCTTTCCACCTTCGCAACACGCGCACTGGGCAGGGATTGCATCCCTACACGCTGGACTTACCGCGGATGCGTACCAATCGATTCTGCAGATCTTTCCTCTACAGAACCGGTAAACTCTGGAACGCTCTCCCTGCCCATATATTTCCCCCCAAGTACAGTCTCGGGTCCTTCAAGAGGGGCGTGAATGGGCACCTGTCAGGCCGGCATGGCATTCGCAACCCCCGCATACGACCGAATGTCCATGGGCATCGTTAGACACCTTATGGGTGGCTCGGCGCAATATGTCGCGCTGTCAATAAAAAAAAATAAAAAAAAATAAGGCCGCGTGTTACCGGGGGCCCGCATACTATCGGTTGAACCCCACTGCCACAGATTACTTCCACTGCTCTACATGTCATTGTCAACAATCATAGGGCTTTCTACTACACGCGACCTGTCTAGACCTAAGGACAGTCACGTACTGTACTAATCCTTGCGTAAACGATAGACAGTACGTACTTACTTACAATCGCACATACAATGTTGCATGCTTAGTTTACATGAGATTAGTGCTTGTCATACATAGTACTATGCTAAAGTACTATCCTATACTACAGTTCCATCAACACTTAAATGCCGCTCGACCTACCTGCGCAGTCAATGAATTTTAGGTCATCACATGTAGATGATAAGGTAGATATTTGCTTCACTTCACATGCGCGAACCCAAGATGCGAGCAACATTAAAGTCTACCCGAGTCTACAAGCGGCGGGTGGCCGAATGGTTTGGGCATCGGCTTCTCATGCGGGAGGTCCGAGGTTCGAATCCGTCAATGAGTACCAATGAGTTTTTTCTGACGAAAAAATTTACGTGCATACCTACACCCGCTGCTTCACCGTTCGGAACCGCTGTAAAACTGTAGGTCCCTTCCCTTGCCCCTTACTAGGTGGTAGGCTCAAATTGTAGCCGACTGGGTTGGTACCACCGTACTGGATGTAAGATGGCCGCATAGCAACATCGGTTGTGTTCTCCTCTAGTCCAGTATAGCCAGCAATCCAGGGAAGTCTCCGGTATGGCACCTACCTTCTCGGAGGTGACATTGGCTAGTCAGAGCATGTGCTTTGGCCCCTCTGACTCAGCCACCCATACCGGATTACATAAAAAAAAAACCCTATGTTCTACGAATTATGACCTAAAATTCGTTGACTAGGATGTTAGATATGATTTTTTATAACAAAACAGCTTTACTCACGGTTGTTCCGAGCTATGTTGCTCGACATTTCGGGCCAAGCGTATGGCCCATCCTCATGAGCACTCTGCCTGGTGCGACGGGCGGCAGAGAACTCTGCCAACCGTCGCACCGTGAGGATGGGCCATACGCTAGGCCCGAAACGTCGAGCAACATAGCTCGGAACAACCGTGAGTAAAGATGTTTTGTTATAAAAAAAAAACTATTTAAAAAAATATAAAAACCGCCTTCAAAAATGTATGAAATAAAAAAATTAAAATCGAACCCTAGAGTTGAAGGCGGTCGGTTATTTTTGCTTGCTTTAGCACCACCGCCTTCAACTCTAGGGTTCGATTTTTATTTTTTTATTTCATACATTTTTGAAGGCGGTTTTTATATTTTTTTAAATAGTTTTTTTATTTCACAGTTTTTTTAGTAATTTTTATTTGCTATTAATGTACTCGGCGGAATCGCTCGGCCTTCGGCCTCGCGATTCCGCCTCGCTTTCCAATCCGATCTTGACCAAAAAAAAATGGGACCACCTTGGAGCTAGACTGAACCGAACACAAAAAGAATCATCGAATTGGGGAAGATATTGCTGAACATACATAAAAAAAAAATACATACAGCCGAACATAGAACCTCCTCCTTTTTTGAAGTCGGTTAAAAACCCATATAGGATGCTAGATGACTAGCTAGGTCTAGCAGCATTAAAGTTTTGAGGGTACTGTACTATTACCAAGACTATTACTATGTATGTACTATGCCATTATATACTGACTGACCCCAATATAAGCTCGCCGCTTTGGCCAGTACAACTAGTCGAGATAGATAACACATTATTAACATTACAACATCTAGCTAGAATATGTTTTCCATTTTTATTGTACTTGTACTATGCGATACGCTATCAATACTATCACTCAAGAATCAATAGATTAGAACTAAATGTTCTTAATTGGTTCTGTCTGTCAGCCACGTTAGCTCAGTGGTGCGGTCGGTCGACTGTTATTTATTAAGCACACGTGGGCGCGGTGAGTACTTCGATGAGTGACCGATCGACCGTTGGAGGCTGACCGTCTCGTTCAGATTCCACGTAAAAATGTGACCTACATTTTTTTCCATTCTTACCTTACTAGGTGGTAGGGTTTATCCCGCCCTGAATGGTACCACCGCACTAAATGAAAGCTCGGTCGAAACGGCTATGTGAATAGTTCGTGTTTTCCATCCAGTTCCTACCTTGGTGCATACCGGAGACTTCCCTGGATGTTATGCACGTAAATTTTTAAAGTGAATATGGCTGAAGCCGCAAACTTAAATTAAGAATAAAATAAAAAATTAAATAAACATTTCCTGTCTTGTGTCAGTCCTGGGGAGACCGCCAGCCAGGTGGGACGACGGCAACTCAGTTTTCACTAGAATTGTATGTAACTTTAATGATCTATTTACTGATACTGACATTTTTCACCTATCTAGATCAAAATTCAGAAATGAGATTATAAAGACATTGATGAGCGAATCAGTATCACCCACACATGCATTCATAACCACAGTTTATTTTTATTTAATTTTTTCTTATATTTCCATATGTTATGTTTCCTAGCTCGTAATTAATGTAATCCCTTATGGAAATCTTTAATAGGACATCGTAAGTGTTCATTCTATGTGTATAATGTGT
Source organism: Nematopogon swammerdamellus (assembly GCA_946902875.1). Lineage (NCBI taxonomy): Eukaryota > Metazoa > Arthropoda > Insecta > Lepidoptera > Adelidae > Nematopogon > Nematopogon swammerdamellus. Next base: position 1,011,763 of record OX336357.1, on the reverse strand, counting down.
ATAACTTGTGCTGTTGATTTCCTGAAAAACAAGGAAAAAAAAAAAGTAAACCTACGGCCTCTGCGAAAAGCAGAGGTTCCGTAGAGCTGGGAGGACTGGAGGAGGTTAGGAGAGGTGTATGTCCAGGTCCAGTAGTGGACGCATGCACTCTGACTGACTGACTGACACTAACGGACTGTACGCCGCACGCACCTGTACGATGACGCTGACAAACCACGAGCGCCAGTCTTCACGGGTCGTCGGCGGCATCGGGGTCGTCGCATTGAATATTGACGTGTCTAGCTCCATTTTCTATTTTATTATTATTTATTATTTGTACCTAAATTACTTTTTAAATTCACTTCACTTCCTGCATAGGTAAGAGACACTCCACTTAACTTTCTTACATACTTTATGTTCACATTTGTTTTGTTTATTTTAATAGGTAGGTAATTAGTTTGTTCGTTTCTTGGAAGGCACAATTTTGTATAAAATAATTATTTATTAAATTATTAAAAAATATCTTGCAATTAGGGCGATGATTAAAAAAATTACAGTCTTTTTTTTATTTTAAATACACAATTTTAATTTCACTCTTTTCCATTACCAACTATCAACCATCACAGAGCAAAAGCACCACTAATGCAAAACATACTTAACGAAAAGAAATATCACAACTTTAATCGCACTGGAGATAAGAACGTCAACAGACTATAGTAACTTGCGTCAACAAACTGTAAAGTTTATTGGTCACAGTTGTTTCCGAATGGATGTGCTTTTTGATGACAGAGACGCGCGTGCGCCTAAACAGAGTATATCAGCGACTGATTGTCAGTGAGGCGCGCAAGCCGAAAGAAACTGGCACAAGATAAAGATGGTGAGCGACTGTAGAGCATCAATAATTTCGAGAGATAATTATTGATAATAATATTTATTTCTTAATTATTGAGATAGTCATTCGAGAGAAAGATGTTATTAATTATTGCGATAGTTATTCAAGAGAAAGATGTTGTTAATTATTGCGATAGTCATTCAAGAGAGAGATGTTGTTAATTATTTAGATAGTCATTCGAGAGAAAGATGTTGTTGATTATTTAGGTAGTAATACGAGAGAAAGATGTTATTAATTATTGAGATAGTCATTCGAGAGAAAGATGTTGTTAATTATTTAGATAGTCATTCGAGAGAAAGATGTTGTTGATTATTTAGGTAGTAATACGAGGGAAACATATTGTTAATTATTGTAATAGTCATACTAGATTATCTGTATTAGTTCTGTATTGTACACTTTTTTATGGAATCTGTCTTCATCATCCACTAAAATAGTTACTAAGGGGCTGGCATAGCTAATGTTGGCAAAAGCTCTAAAACTATTAGAGAAAAAAAAATCTACTACACCCGTGATGTTAAGCCTATCACACCTTGGTGGACCAGGTTCCGTGTAAGCAATTAGCAATTACTTTTAGTTGTGCAGACTACACTGAACTGGAAAATACGAACTATTCCCATAGTCGATTCAATCATAGTTGCTGACATTTGCCTTTTGAGAACCCAACAATTCACAAGATTGTTCCTTTGGCGCATAGCTAGGGTGTGGAACTGTCCTCTGGCGAGTTTTTCCTGCAATCTTTAACCTGGGGGGTCTTCAAACGTCGTGTCAAAAGGCCAGACAGACTAGCAACAGTCCGCAAACCTTCTGGAATGACATCACACTGAGCGTGGTTTAGCGAGGAGGGATGAATTTGTCTCTGTCGACTGCACCATTGGTCCCTCGGTAAAACCAACGAGGTTTTCATTAAAATAAAAATGCTCAACCACCTCGTTGCTGAATTCCAGTGGGGTATGCAGACATTGTGGATTTTTATGAAAGACTGAATCTCGGTCATAACCACTTACTTCCTACAAGAAACTAAGATGTGTCTATAAATTAATGTGATCCATCTTGTGGAATTATTTGCAGTTTAGCTAGGTGTTTTCTGAGCTACACAGAACCAAGGTGTAGCCGATTGAGGAATTAGTTAATGTGATACACGACTTACTTGTTTAGGATAAGAATATATTTTATTATTTGTGTTTAGGATAAGAATAAATTTTATTATTGTGTGTTTAGGATAAGGATATATTTTATTATTGTGTGTTTAGGATAAGAATACATTTTATTATAACACAATTTGTTATATCTAATCACGCCCCTCTTGAAGGACCCGAGATTGTACTTTGGGGGAAATATATGGGCAGGGGGGGGGGGGGGGGGCGCCACCTTCTCCTTCTTTGTGATTTCATTCGCAAATATACCAATTGGAAGAAATCAAGGCCGCACTTCTGTGCTTCTTCTCACGCATTGGTTTGACTTTTTTAAATATATGTGCAGTTAAATAATGTATGTGTTAGTTTTTATCAGATTGTGAAATAAGAAATTAGCCGGACCCCAAATAGTTCTTCAGACCTAGCAACGCGTTTCAATGACTATAATTAATATAAGTTTAATTATATAACAATAAGTTTATTAGATAAGTAAAACTGTATCTTATCCAATCGAGATATAGTCCATGGCGCACGTGAATGGGAGGTGGAAAATCAATTCCTTTGGCAATCATTGGTTCCCAAACTTTATTCTATGAAGATCAGATCTCAGTCAGTCAGCGTGTAATAAATAAATAATGAAGATCTACTTACAATAAATTGGATACGCGCGGATTGGATGGCGCGCGCTAACTACCTACCGCCCGGCGGGCCGCCGCCGCGCCGGCGATCTAATTCAGTGACTATTCGTCAGCCGCGCGAAGCATACCTACACGCTTGCCCACGCTTCTGCGCGCAGCTGCAAAGCAATAATCACTTTACACTCGATCGTTTAGGTACATTTTCGCACGCAGCGATTGGCGACGTGAAACAGTAGGCTATTAAAGCCGAAGGTATGGAACTTTTTCTATGGAGTGATTTATCTGTTACGAAATAACTATTAAGTAATCTGTGCCTAAAGTCTCTTAGGATCGACTGGTTGGGCACCACTGTTATACATCAACAGGATGAATTTCAACCTTGGATTCTATTCAACGACGATACATTCGCCTTATTGGTGTCTCTGTACTCACAAAGGACCTTCAACCGCTAAAGCACACACGTATCGTTGGGTCGTTGAGCCTGTTTTATCGGTACTACTATGGCCACTGCTCTAACGAACTTGCTTCCCTTATCCCTCCTCCTCCTGTTCGCATTCGCCAAACCCGCCATACTCTCGCGGAACACCCCTTTGTAGTCGACAGAAGAGTTCTTCGAACTGCACGATTCTCTAAATCGTTCTTGTGCCGCAATGCAAAGGTGTGAAACGGGCTCCCGGGGAATATCTTTCCCCACTCCTACAATCCACGGATCTTCAAATCGCGGGTTAATAGCCTTTCCCCAGCGACCTTAGTCCACCTCCAAGCCGGACTGGCACCTCCTCGGCGATGAAATTGGCTGCGCCTGAGGCTTCGACCTCGGGCAGAGCCACCAAGTTCGGAAGCAATAAAAAAAAATTTTTACAAGTGATTTCAAACCAAACTACTGAGTGTGTAGATAACCAAATATGTACATTAGCCTCCTTTGAGTATTTCTATACATAACGTCAGGCCTGCTATCCAATGAGGTAGACAGAGGCAACAGATCTCCAGGTGCTGTGGTCTGACACATATCTGGCGCCTTCCGCACTCTATTTTTTTCTATCCAATGAGGTAGACAGAGGCAACAGATCTCCAGGTGCCGTGGTCTGACACATATCTGGCGCCTTCCGCACTCATGTTTTTCTATCCAATGAGGTAGACAGAGGCAACAGATCTCCAGGTGCCGTGGTCTGACACATATCTGGCGCCTTCCGCACTCATGTTTTTCTATCCAATGAGGTAGACAGAGGCAACAGATCTCCAGGTGCCGTGGTCTGACACATATCTGGCGCCTTCCGCACTCTATTTTTTTTCTATCCAATGAGGTAGACAGAGGCAACAGATCTCCAGGTGCCGTGGTCTGACACATATCTGGCGCCTTCCGCACTCATGTTTTTCTATCCAATGAGGTAGACAGAGGCAACAGATCTCCAGGTGCCGTGGTCTGACACATATCTGGCGCCTTCCGCACTCATGTTTTTCAGCTGTGTCTTTAAAAATTATTTTAAGTATATTTCATTACCTCCCAAGGGGCAGGCATATTGATTCGTGATATGCAAGTGCACTTAGGTACAAATAAAAAATAATTAATAAATAATAATAAAATAGAAAATGGAGCTAGACCACCCTGACATTATGGGAAACTCTAATGTGCACATCCGGAATTCGACAAGGACGCACCAAAGTATTCGATATTGGATACCGGGTGGCTAAGCTCAAGTGGCAGTGGGCTGGGCACGTTAGCAGAAGAGACAATGACCGTTGTAGTAACCGCGTCCTACACTGGAGGCCGTGGACAGGAAAACAGAGGGTGGGAAGACCACCCGCCAGGTGGGACTACGACATCAAGTACCTACGTCGGCGGAAAGCAGTGGCTCCGTATCGCTGAAGGCCGGGAGGACTGGAGGAAAATTGGATATATGTCCAGCAGTGGACACTTACACGCTAACTGACTGACTGAAGTGCACTTTGGGGGGATTAACCGGATTTGTTTACAATCCAATAAGTTTTGGTGCAATTTTAGTATTCCTGCTGGTGGTTTTCCTCCCATGGTCTTGTGCAAGGTGAACAATGTCAAAATAGGTATACATGATCCTTTTGTGGTTTGGTGTGTCTCACTCAAGAAGTTGGAGGTCGAATTCCGGGTGTGCATGTAGACATCAGAGTTTTCGCATTTTCCATTTTTTTTTATGTAATCCGGTATGGATGGCTGAGTCGGAGGGGCCAAAGCGCATGCTCCGACCAACCAATTTCAGACTATAGACGCACGTAGGTACCTAGACCAGATTCGTTTTTGTTTTTAATTGGAAGCACGCCATATGGCGAGTGCCAGAGTGATGCAGAGTTTTAAGCCGCGGGTGGCCGAGTGGTTTGGGCATCGGCTTCTCATTCGAGAGGTCCGAGGTTCGAATCCGGTGTACCAATGAGTTTTTTCTGACGATAAAATTTACGTGCATACATACCTACACCTGCTGCTTCACCGTTCGGAAGCGGTGTAAAACTGTAGGGCCCTTCCCTTGCCCCTTACTAGGTGGTAGGCTCAAATTGTAGCCGACTGGGTTGGTACAACCGTACTGGATGTAAGATGGCCGCATAGCAGCCTCGGTTGTGTTCTCCTCTAGTCCAGTATAGCCAGCAATCCAGGGAAGTCTCCGGTATGGCACCTACCTTCGCGGAGGTGATATTGGCTGGTCGGAGCATGCGCTTTGGCCCCTCCGACTTAGCCACCCAAACCGGATTACATAAAAAAAAAAGATGGCCGTATAGCAGCCTCGGTTGTGTTCTCCTCTAGTCCAGTATAGCCAGTAATCCAGGGAAGTCTCCGGTATGGCACCTACCTTCTCGGAGGTGAAATTGGCTGGTCGAAGCATGCGCTTTGGCCCCTCCGACTCAGCCACCCATACCGGTGTTGTCCGACAGCGCCCACGGGCATTCGGATATTGACGGGGACCGCAAATGCCATGTCGGCCGGCTAGGTGCACCTACACATTGTGTTTAAAGGACCCCAGACAGGTATTAGGCGTAGGGTTGCCAGATCAGAGATGCGCATTTTCTGGACATGATCTCAAAATTTCGGGAAAAGTCGGGACAAATAAATAACCTAATAAAAATACTTCGAAAGAAAAATGCCTTTTAAAAAAAAATTGCATTGCGCATCGGCGCGGTGGCACATGGGCTAGGTAGGCTAGGCTAAAGATAACGCTGCTTTCAACTGGACGGTGGACTTAATTTTGGCGGGACAAATTTTTCCAAAGCGGGACTCTGGACAAAGAGTAAAATTTCTGGACAATCCCGCTCGGTCCCGGTCACCTGGCAACCCTAATTAGGCGTCTCAATAACTGTACTACGTGACTGAATGACTATTAGTCAGAAGCTACAGTGCGGCATGAAAAACAATGACTTGTATAATCAGTAATTGGTTTGAAAAATACCCGACTGCATAATAATGAGAAAGACAAAATATAATGTGTACATACAATATGATGCATAAAATGCTAAGCTGTTTCGTTAAGATGAACACTTTGTATAGAAAATCTCTTTCAGATGAGAATATTTTTTTTATGCAAACATATTGAAGCATTTATAGTGACAAGAATTCAATGTGTAAGTTTTAGTGGCATAGACAAAGAGATTTTATGTATAGAGTGAGCACTACGAAGAAAGAATACAGAGAAATGACGGCCAATAGCTGAGGTATGAGGTAAGGTAGCGGGGTGGCGGAACGCTGAGCCGCGCGGGGCGGGAAGCGAGCGGGAGAGGGGCTAGCTAGCGAGCGACTAGCGGCTAGCGGCCCGGCCGGCCCGGCCGGTCAGTCAACACGTGCATTGGAATACGTAGGGTTGTCACTTAGTCTACCAAAAATATATTTTTCGATTTATTATTTTACGAGTAGGTATTATGGTTAATTGTGCCCGTAGTCTAGTGGTAACGCTTCTCAATGCAGAAGTTGCGGGTTCAAATCCCGGGCACTAACTAATGTACTTATTTATTTCCTTGATAAGGATTGATATACGTGCAATTCATAACGAATAGGTACGATCGCTCCGATGAAGAAAAATAAAGTTAGGTAACTAGTGCACACTGGACTATGAAAAGTATTTTTGTGTAAACTGCTTCTGATTTCCACTGGTCACCATGTACGAGTAATCGAACCGGATTTGTACCGTGTGGGGTCGGTACTTAAAAAGAATAGCCCCACTGCATCTCTCCCCGTCGCATGTCGTAAAAGTCGACTAAGGGATAAGAAAATTCGTCAGCCTCGGTAGCTCAGTGGCGCGGTTGGTTAGTCAACTGTTATTAAGCAACGCTGAGCGCGGTCAGTGATTGGATGGGTGACCGCTCGACCGTTGGAGGCTGACCGTGGTTCGGATTCCACGTTAAACTGTAGGTCCCTTCCCTTCTTACCTTACTAGGTGGTAGGGTTTATCCCGGCCGGGTTGGTACCACCGCACTGAACGAAACGTCGGTCGAAACGGCTATGTAAATAGTTCGTGTTTTCCGTCCAGTTTAGTGTAGCCGACATGAAATGAAGGGAAGCACTGACATGGCACCTAGTTCACCCTGTGTTATGGGCTGATATCACGGATGTTGTAGGTGATGTAGCCAACCGTGTCAGGTTCCATAAAAAAAAAAAACAAATTGTGACAAGTTCGAGTGCAATATGACTGCCGTAAGAATACTCAATAAACAATAAAACAACAACAATAAAAACAATACCTCCTATGTCAGTCGGCAGAGTCCGTGCCTAGCAGTGGGACGTTTTAAAGGATTATAGAAGAAAACAGATAGTGAATTTCATCGAAAAAAACGTTTTTATGTATTTAAACTTAAAATACAGAACTATAATAACTTGAAATACATACCTAAACTTATATGGGTTTTTAAATTACCGTGGTTATTTGACATTTTAAGAAGTAACAACGGCTTTACTCGCTATCGAAATACGAGCTGTGTGGCTCGACATTTCGGCCAGAGTGCTCATGATGATGGGCCATACGTTTGGCCCGGAACGTCGAGCCACACACCTCGTATTTCGACCGCGAGTAAAGCCGTTTTGTATTCTTATAATACCTACACTTAATAACCTGAATAATATCTAAAAAACTAAACTTAATAATAAAGAATTCATAACTGCGGTCTTGGCCTTGGACTAAACTTAAAATCTCCAAACCAAACATACATAAAATAAAGAGTGCAGCATTTATTTAAAAAAAAAATATATATATAACTAAAAAAACCATTAGGTATACTTTGGACTACACACACAAACACAACTAAAATAACTCTTCCTCCGTACTTAAACAAAATAATTTAAATTTCACTTTACACAAATTTAAATTTTCACTTTCCCTTAAACAATGTATCATCTTGGACTATTTTTATCCATCTTTCTCGTATTGATCCCTTAGTAGGATGTGGAAAACTTGTAAAAAAAATTTTTTTCTTGAAAATTTCTCAATTACTTACTAATTAAAAAAAATTAAAAGAATAGCGACAACCCTAATTAGCGGTCAATTCACTCTCATATTTTAACGTGGTTTAATACATATTTATTTACTTTCATACATGATATCCCAGAACTCGATTTCTAATCATTCCTATGTGGTAGCCCTGAGCGCGTTCAATTTATTTGTTTAATTAAATAATGCTTATGTTATTGCAATGCGAGGTCAATACATAAAATGTACAAAATTTTCAAATTGAAGTAGCGTTGTGACAGCCCTAATTGGCCCGTTGAACCAAATATTTCTAAGCACATGGAAAACAAGATTTATATAAGTTCTTTCAAAATTAGTTAATAGTACGCTAAGGGGGGTTCTGTATCGTAAATAAATCACTTTTGAGGAACAAAGATTTTTGTTTACAAAAAAAAAAATTATAATAATGTAAAATGTAAAAAAAAATTCTTTTCTTAATCGTTTCAGTTTCATGCCAGGAACAAAAAAGTCTTCCAGCAAATAGATCTCTTTCTTTCAGAAATTGTGAAAACCACAATTTTAGTTTTATTAGTATGGAATAGAAAGAATTTGATTTTTTTTACCAACTTACACGTGTTACATCAAAATGGTATTGAAGACTTTTTTGTTACTGTTATGAAAATGAATCGATTAGGCTATAAAAATCAACCACATATTTTTTTACATACATACATTTTCATACATAAAAAACATTTTTCATAAAAAAAGCCCAAGGTCCAAAAAATTTTATATAGGTTTTACTCCCTATATGATGCAGAACCCCCCCTTAGCGTACTATTAACTAATTTTGAAAGACCTTATATATTAAGATCACAATGAAGTGATACTTACCTATGAAATGAGATGCCATCACTTTTCCCAATATTTTTGGTATGATTTTTGCAATATCGCAACACACAACCGGGCATAATGACTGGCGCGATGCGAGCCGCAGACGGACGGCAGCGAGCGCGCGGACGGCGCGTCCGCCGCGTTCGGTCGCTCGCGAGCTACTAGTCTCAAGAGGGTCCCTCCGCGTAATGGTTACTCCACCGCGGTGGAGCGAAGGCTGTTGCCCGGGTAAGAGGTCTAGTAGAATACATGATACGTCATTGGGCATAGAAAGGTTATTTCAGTCCACTAAAACTGTGCCATAGTCAATTTTGATACATAAATATATCAAGTCAAATCAACAACAATTAGTAAAAGTTTATCACAATTTAATAAGCTAATTAAGATTTTTAGATTGTAATATTTTCTAATAGAGTAAAAGGTTGACTGTAAGAAATCTCTGTAAGGGATAAGTCCGCCTTTGCACCTTACGTAAATTCTCTAATGTACTATTACTGTTATTATTGAAGCAATAAAGTATTTTCTATCTATCTATCGTTACCTATAATAAAATCCAACGTCTGCTTTCTGTCTGAGTGTCTGAGTGCATGTCTGTCTGTCCGCTTATAACTCGAGAACCACTGAACCGATTTTAATAAAACAAAATTCTACGGATAGCTTGATTCTTCCCATCAACTATAGGCTACTTACTATCACGCTAAATGGCTTATGAGGTTAGCAGTGAAGTGAAATATGAGAGCGGGCGGAGCCGCGGGCACAGCTATCTAATATAAAGTCGAAAGCAAATTTACTATAATACAATGGAAATAAGCTACGAAACTGCAAACTATTTCATAGAAATACATGCATCCATTCCAAACTTATTCCCTGCGTAGTCAGAATTGAGCACCTAATTTTTTTTGAAGTCATGTAAAAATTATTATTTATCATATTTGATGATACTTTGGAGATAGCAGATTAGCAGACTTTTGTCTTTTTTAATTAATTGATCATCTTAATCATTCCAAAAAGACAAAAAATCTATGTTATCATAATTGAGTGTGAAATCAGAGTTCGAAAGTATTTAAGTATTTCTTTCACCGCCGGAATCTTTGCGATTCTGTGAAGTGATGAGCGGACGAAGTAATCCGCACGCTATCTTATATGTTGAGATTGTGTATTGCTAAGTGCAAACATTGTTAACACACAGAGGGTTCAGTAGACATTTCCTTGTTGCACGCATAGCGCCAGCGCGAACGCCCCGTGTCTCGCGCGCGACGCCACGCTGCAGCCCACTTGAATGCTGTTTTCTCGATAAACGATTAAAGGGGGTGATCCATTGGCGACCCTACGAGCTAACGGTATAAACTGTTGGCTCGTAGGGTCGTCGTTCGCGTTGGTCATCCATTGGCGTACAAACAGTCAAGTCTCGATCGCCGTCGAGTCATGGCGAGCGAGTCGGAGTTACTAGGCGTACTATTGAGTAAGGAGTTCGTAGGCACGGCCAAACATTTGTTATGCGGATGCAAAATACTACTTGAGCGAGGCCAGTATTCCTACCGTCATGATAAAGTCCTCCAAATCATCAGAGAGGCCATCAACCTGTCAATTGCACGGACCAGGAAAGGGCAAACCAGTAGCGGCTTCCAGAAGGTCAACTTTGTGAAACCTGGAGCCAATAAGCTGCCCAAAGATAGGACTAAACCTTCTTCAATTTTGGGAGCAGCAAAGGATTGGGAATTGTTGATGAACACACATGAGAAGCATTACCAAATGCCTTCGGAAATCTGTACCACAGCATTAAGACCGGATATACTCATATTCTCAAAAGCGACAAAGCATGTAGTACTTGTTGAACTTACAGTTCCATGGGAAAGTAACATACCGAAGGACCACAACATCAAACTTAACAAGTACTGCAACTTAGTAGACCGGATTGTGAGAAACGGATTCAAGACTGATCTCTTCGCTGTGGAAGTCAGAGCAAGAGGACTATCAGCGAAGTCGCTCTACAGTCTCTTCAAGAATCTAGGGCTGCCAAGATCGACGCTAAGCTCATATATGGAGAGAGCTTCGAAAACGTCACTGGAAGCATCCTACAGAATATGGATAGGTAGAGAGAGGGAGGTCGATAGCGGGACTGGTAGTTTCCCCGCGTCCTAGTCAACGCAGACTAGCTGACGAGGGCTTGATGCGAGTCGAAACGTGAAGCATTCGCGGGAAATTTAGAGTGGCCACTCGCTAGTCCCGGCCTCGATTAACACCCTCCTGTACTGCCGATGGGCGCGGATATGTTCGGTGAAGCCACCGCAAGCTGAGTTTCACACCTTCAAGTACAACCAAAGGAAAATAAAAGGCATCACAAAGTGTGGTTGAAAAACTGGCTTCAAAAAAGACAACGCTCGTCTCATGTCAATTTATTGGCACAGGTCATTGCTGAACCAAGTGATTATAGAAATTATTTGAGGATGTCCGAGGAAGTGTTTTTAGAGCTGCTGGGTTTGGTGTCCCCATTGAACAAAAAACAAGATACGGTTTTCCGTGTACCAATTTCACCTGTTAAAACTGTTTCCCCGCAGGCTCGGCTGAAAGACTGGCGGTTTTTTACACCGCAAGGATTTCAAGCATGACCGAAGAGCCAATGGTCTAAACTGCGGTACTTTAAAACCGAAAAAATAAGAAAAAAAATCAGAGTCATTTGTTTTTTATGATATAAGCATTTTTTGAAATATTACTTAATATTTTTTTGTGATTAAACTATGGACATTTTGGTTTTATTTGGGATACTGATCAATAGCAGAGATATTTATGCTACCAATAAAAAAAAAAATTACAATCATATTTGCAAATTTGTAGTGGTAGTACCTAAAAATGTTGTACAAAACGTTTTTCAAAAAATGCTCATATCATAAAAAACAATGACTCCAATTTTGTTTTCTTATTTTCCCTGGCTAGTCATAAACTGGCCTACTCCCTGGTTCCCGCTTGATGTTGAGTTTTGGGACACGGTGTATATACATGACGTATGTACGCATGTACCTATATTGATCTAGGTTACAAAAACATATATATTCTTAAGGATGATGCCTCAGAACTTGAGCACTCCGTCGCAGTAGTTGAATATGGTGGTAGGTGATGGAGGGATGGTAGGAGAGCGACAGTGGCGATTTAAACTGAAGCTCCTTCGAATATAGATAGATTGTAATGAAAGTAGTTGAAAGCGCGACTGACCTGGTCTCCGGAGGGCTCCGCGGAGAGCGGCAGGTCGGCGGAGGGGCGGGGGAGGGGCGGCGCGGCCGAGCGGGCGCCCCAAGCGCAGCCCAGCACGAGCGCCGCCAGCAGCGCCCCGCCGCGCACCCGCATCCCGTCTGCAAGCACACCCACATCAGCTCTCCGCTTATGGCGGCGGGTCGCCGAGTTGTTTGGGCATCGGCTTCTCATGCGAGAGGTCCGCGGTTCGAATCCAGTCGGGGTGTACCAATGAGTTTTTTCTGACGAAAAAATGTATGTGCATACGTAGGTATGCACCTGCTGCTTCATCGTTCGAAACCGGTGTAAAACTGTAGGTCCCTTCCCTTGCCCCTTACGAGGTGGTAGGCTCAAATTGTAGCCGACTGGATTGGTACCACCGTACTGGATGTAAGATGGCCGCATAGCAACCTCGTTTGTGTTCTCCTCTAGTCCAGTTTAGCCAGCAATCCAGGGAAGTCTCCGGTATGGCACCTACCTTCTCGGAGGTGATATTGGCTGGTCGGAGCATGCACTTTGGTCCCTCCAACTCAGCCACCCATACCGAATTACATAAAAAAAAAAAATGGCAATCAATATCTCATTGAAACATTTAAAATTCTGAATACCTATTACAACGTTCCCAGGCTACAACATATGTTCACCCTTGCTAACACTACAAACCTGAGAGGGCACTCGAAAAAGCTCTATCACAATCGGTTTAAGCAAAACCCTCGACGACACTTTCTCACCAACAGAGTAGTAGAATCATGGAACAGTCTACCCAGTGAAGTTGTAAATGCTGTCTCGGTGAATAATTTTAAAAACAAACTGGACATTCATAAAAAAAAATTATAATAAATTAATAAACAAAAAAATTTTATTTTTTTTTATACTAAGCGCGACATGTGGCGCCGAGTCACCCATAAGGTGTCTAGCGACGCCCATGGACATTCGGACGCAGGCGGGGGCTGCGAATGCCATGCCGGCCTGACAGGTGCCCATTCACGCCTCTCTTGAAGGACCCGAGACTATACTTGTAATATGTAATATATATTAAATTTTTTTATTTTTATGGAAACTGACACGGTTGGCTACATCACCTACAACATCCGTGATGTCAGCCCATAACACCGGGTGAATTAGGTGCCATGTCAGTGCTTCCCTTCGGTCGTGCCGGCTACACTGAACTGGACGGAAAACACAAAACTATTTACATATTATTTACACAAACATTATAACCCGAACTTGTGTTATTTGACTGGTCCGCATATTTCTAAATGTAATAATAGTGTAAATAACACAGAGGACGACGAAAATTCTATGTTCTATTCTTTTTGTCAACCAATGACAGACCTACCTCATCAGTAGTAATAACATCTAGTCAGTACATAAGCCCGGCTGTTGCAAACACTATAAGTCAAGATAACCTAAATAACGTGCAGGTAGGCATAGAATCGTTCTTTAATATATTTCATCAAAATGTACGTAGCCTCCGCAATAAGATAAATTTAATTCAAGTAGATGTTCACAATGACCAACCCGAGGTAATTGTTTGTTCAGAATCCTGGCTTCATTGTAATGAAGTTCCGAATATAACGCTTCACGGATATAAAGTATCAAATAGTTTTTCCCGCCAAAAGAATATTCATGGCGGAGTAATAATATTTACTCGTAATGATGTCAAATTTAAGAAAAGGTCGGAAGTTCATGAAATGACCCAGGAATTCCATCTAGATTGCACGGCCATAGAAATTCCAAAATTAAATTTAATTATTATTGGTTTATATAGAACTGACAATGGTGACTTTAGAATTTTCCTTAAATCAATTGACACTATATTAAATCATTTTGCAGATGACAATAAGAACATAATTTTGGCTGGCGACTGGAACATAGATTTTTTGACAATTAATTCAAAATGTAGCAAAATAACCGACTTGTTAAAAACATATAACATGTACAATTTGGTGACTTTCCCGACTCGAACTTGTGATGGGTCAGAATCATCTATTGATGCCATAGCCTCTAACTTGTCTCCAAGATCGATCGCAGTGTCCGCACGTGTCACTGCAATCAGTGATCACGACGGCCAGCTCGCCTGTCTCAGGGAGAGCTCTCTGCAGGCCGGTCGCGAACCTCCTGCCTCTGTACAGCGGAGGCTTCGTACACCCGGCAGAGTGAGCCAGTATTGCGAAGCGATCGAATTATATGACTGGAGTAAAATAGTATGTAACAGTAATTATTCAATTGAAGTTAAGTTTGAGAAGTTTATAAATGTATTAACCTATTATATAAATATGTATTTTCCCATGAAAATGTCAAAAAGTAGAAATAAGAAAAACGAATACTGGATGAATGACGACATATTATCACTAAAGACAAAACTCTGTCACACATTTGAAATGAAAAAACAATTCCCTGATAGCGACGTTTTAAAAAAATGTATTGAGAAGTACAAGACAGCTATAGATATAATGTCTTGGCAAAGTCGTAGAGATTGCATCGAGTCAAGGATTATGAATAGTAATAATCCTAAAAAAGAGATATGGCGAGTGATTAAAGATGAAACCAACAGAGGGCAGTGCAGGGAAGATGGTATTCATAAGCTTATAACCTCAGACGGAGATGATGTTCCTATTGAAAACATTCCTGAATGTATGAACATGCACTTCCTGAATATCGGAAGTAAGCTAACAGCCCTGAATCCAGCTTCTCCAAGCAAAGCATTGTCCCTAATGGTAGACATTCCCAGTCTTGATGCCGACCAAACCTTTTGCCTACCCTATGTCACACCTGAAAAAATTTCAAAATTAATACGTGACAAATTATCTAAAAAAAGCAGTCTTGATATTTTTGAGTTGTCGGGAGAGTTGATTGCCAAATGTTCAAATAGTTTGTCGCCATACATATCAGTATTGGTTAACCAAATGTTTGAAGAGGGTACCTATCCTAATGTACTAAAACAGACCCGTGTATGTCCCATTTATAAAGGAGCCGGCGAAAGAGCTGACCCAAATAACTATAGGCCTATAAGTTTAGTGCCAGCACTATCTAAAATCATAGAATCTGTTATATCTGACTCTGTAATTAAGCATCTTGAGGATAATAAACTTCTTTCTCCCAACCAATACGCATACCGTAAAGATCACTCCACAAAATCAGCTGGCATGAAGCTAGTAGGAGAGATAATAAAAGGTATAGACAAGAGGAACAATGTGGCAGGTATATTCTGCGACTTGTCGAAAGCATTCGATGTCGTAGACCACAACCTCCTCTTGCACAAATTGGAAAAATATGGAGTAAGTGATAAACCACATGAATTGCTAAAGTCATTTTTAACAGATCGAAGACAGGTCACTGAGGTCACCTTAAAAGGAAACAAAAAAAGTTCCGAGCCAGGTAAAATTAAAATGGGTATTCCACAGGGTTCTGCATTAGGTAATACATTATTTTTAGTATTTATTAATGACTTAGCCTTGATTAAAATAGATGGTGTTTTAATACTTTTTGCCGATGACACTAGTATAATAGTCTTTGCTGAATCCATGCATGAACTGGAAATAAAATTAAATATAGTAGTAGGAAAAATATCGGAATGGTTTGCTGTGAACGGACTGATACTAAATACATCGAAGACCAACTATATGGTATTTTCCGGACGAAACTGTGGTCCCCGTGAGCTCTCTATTTCGAATTCATCCGGCTCTATTGGCTCCCAGTCATGTATACGATTTTTAGGGTTCTTTATTGACCCAACTCTAAGTTGGAAAAGTCACATAGACAAACTATGTGACAAGATGGCTAGAGGTATTTACGCACTAAGAGAGTTACGCCGCTTGATCAGTCCGGAGGCTTTGAGACAGTCCTACTATGCGTACGTACACTCATTACTGTCGTATGGTGTAATCCTGTGGGGTAACTCAACCGATGCTGAAAGAGTGCTAATATTGCAAAAACGAGCGATAAGGGTATTAGCCAGTGTACCGCGAACAACATCTTGTAGAGACTTTTTCAAATCCTTTGGTATATTAACTGTGTGCTCTCTATATATATATGAAGTAGTGGTATATGTACGCAAAAAACATGAATTCTTTTGAGTCAAATGGCGCAAGTCATAATTATAACACACGTAACTCAGAGCGTTTAAAATCTGTTGCGCATAAATCGGCGATGGCTGAAAAAGACCCTGACGTGATTGGACCCAAATTGTACGAAAATGTTCCTGATACAATAAAATCAATAAATAGTGACAATGTGTTCCAGAGTCAACTGAAAATATTTCTCTTAGACAATCCATTTTATAAGTTAAGTGAATTTTTTTCATACTGTAAATAAAAATTCTGCTGACTTTGATAATTCAAATTGTTTATATGCATAAACACAAATTTTAATAATTACTTGACTGAACCCTATGTTCTTTGTTTTGTATTTTATTGTCTTTTTTTAATGGGTATATTTTTGACTAAGTATTTTAAATTTTTTGCTTAGATATAGTATGTTATATTTAACATAAAGAAAACTTAGTATGTAAGTTATATTTAAAAAAAGCTCTGTAAGGTTTCTTACCCGGTTCTTCCTTATAGATTGCACTACTGAACGGGACATCATAAAAAATGATGACGAACCATACTGAATATGCATATGTCTCAATGTAATATTGTTATTGTTGTGTGTTCTTTATGGCGAAATAAATATCTGAATCTGAATCTGAATCATAGCCGTTACGACCGACGTTTCATTCAGTGCTGTGGTAGCAACCCGGGCGGGTTGAACCCTACCACGTAGTAAGGTAAGAAGGGAAGGGACCTACAGTTTTACGTGGAATCCGAACCACGGTCAGCCTCCAACGGTCGAGCGGTCACCCATCCAAGTACTGACCGGTCCAGCGTTGCTTAACCATCAATAGCGACAGTCGACTGTCTGCACCACTGGTGTCGAAAATTTTTGATTTTGCCTTACGTAATGTGGACGACCACTTATAATCACATAGCTTAGGTCTATAGATAGGATGTCGATGGTAAGTTTTTGTTTTATTATCGATAGTGCAGTATGTTTTTTTTATATTTTTTTTATAGAAAGTGTGACATGTGGCATCGTTTCACTTACGAGTTGGTGACTAACGATGCCCATGGACATTCTGTTATGCACGGGGATTGCGAATGCCATGCCGGCCTGACAGGAGCCTTTTCACGCTTCTTTTGAAAAACCCCAAGCTGTACTTGGGAGGAAATAGATGAACAGGGAGTGCGTTCCACATTTTCCCGGTTCTGTGAATAAGACCTACAGAACCGGTTGGTTCTCGGTAGGTCGATTCTATAGGGGTGCATCCCCTGCCCAGTACGCGTAGTGCGGCATCGTTTCACCTACAAGTAGGTGTCTAACGATGTCCATGGACATTCTAAGTTCCTGTAATAATGTTTTTATTCTTAGATGGATGGAAAGCATTTTAGTTCAGGTACTTAGGTATATTTGCACTCACATTGTGTCAAATATAAAGTTATATATGAAACTTATATTTGGCCCATTGCCAAACCACTTCGAGAAAGAAGGTAATAATTTCATAGGAAATCATGATTTCATAGGAAACTTCCAATAAAACTTATTAAATCGATTGCCAGGGCAATGTCGAGGCTCAAGGCCACCTTCTTTCGCAACAATGAACGTAGGTATGTAGCTTATAGAGCTGCACAGCATCAGTGAAAGTACATTGTATACCGTCACTCACCGGTAGTTCCGGAGAATGATCTGAGAGACAAAATGGCCAAGAGCGGGATGAGTGGCGGCGGGCGATCGTCCTCTCTCAGATCCCGTACGTCATTTTCAGCAAGCACTAACCGTCGACACCACAACGTAACAAACAAATCAACGGCAAATTGTTTTATTTATAACCGTGTCTGTCTTCCGATCCTGGGACTTCGATTCGATCCTCAGCCACATCTCCTGCCTCCCTCGCTTACTTTATTATTTGACACGCATTTGACAGCACTGACACCAAAGAATATACTACCACGAATGTTGTTGTTGTTATTGTTTTCGCCTTAAATAGGCAGGCAAAGATCATTTGACCATACAGCCAAATACTACCACGATTGACAATGACAGAGAGCCGAGAGCACACAAGCCAGACTATGGGAATTGTGTTACATTACAGCAATGTGTACGGCAAATTCGTGCGTTACATTACAGTAGAAACCAAACTTAAATGCGGCTGTGAGATGCGCCCGTGTGTCTGCGCAAAAGACGATTATTAGGGCAGAGGGGGGGAGAACGGGAGGTGTGCAAAGGGGGTATCGGCGCACCCTACCGCGCTCCCCCGCGTTGCTAGGATACGACCGCGCGCCGCCGCCGCCCGCGTCCTGTCGCCCGCGCAGCCCGCGCACGCCCCGCTCTCGTCTGTGCGTGCGCCATTGTACAGTCACTCACTATTTATTTGTGTCTTCCGTAGTTGTCGCGATAGATTTTTTGCTAATGGTGGTTATTCGTAGGTATTCGTGATTGTTGCAAACATTTTAGTTTTATCTCGGTCTATCCAAGCCATTAAAGGGAGACGAAACGGAAATGTTTGCCAAATATTTGTGTGTGGCTGTATGAGCCATGTGTGGTGCTAGCATGAGAAATGTTTATTGGCGAAGTGCGTTTACCGGGGTCACCCGAACGGCACCAACACGTCGTCGTCCGTCAGTTCAAACCGGTTTTAACCATGATCGATACATCGGTGTGCACAAACATAATATAATGCAGCAAGCATGCAGCAAGACTCTTTTTACCTACAAATGATAATGTAATAATTGTATAAATTTTCTGCCAAAATATTCGATTGTATATTTTATTTGACTATACATGCGCAGTCAAGCGGCCGAACTTCAGGCCAATACGCATTTAAGTTTGGTTTCCACTGTACATGATACATTACATGATACCCCAATGTGTACGCGGCATAACAAACACGACATGCGCCGCGGCGCCGCGCCGCCGCCGCCCGCCGCACGCCGCCGCCTCAACATTAGGTTAGGTTAAGCGCCGTTTACACTATGTCACTATGGATGTACATCCATAGTGAATCATCCAAAGTGAAGATGAACATTGAACGTTTGTTTGTTTACACATGTTCAATTTTCATTGTGGATGAACATCCATTCTGTAGTAAAAATGTCGCGGGTTCGTAATGAATTCGTGCGTGCTGGAATACATATAATTTGTCAAGGATTGTTAGATGAATGTAATAAAATTATTAAAAAAAACAAATTTTATAGGCTTCCCCCTTTCGATACTTTTTGAGTATTCCGAACACTTCGTGTTCCACAAACACTCTTATCGATGGTAGAAGACTAAAAATATTGGCATGTGTTTATCTTGCCACTTGAAAGATATTTTTTCAAGTTTCAACAGTTGTCCTGCGCATTCACTAAAATGAGGCTGGTCTGTTTAGACTTGTCCCGCACTGTCACTTTCGTTGAATCATCCGTTCGATGAAGATTGCTTTCAACAAAAGTAGGAAGAGGGTCTACTTCGTTCATCGTTCAACTTGGATGTTCACCCTGGTTGAACTCGCATTGAAACTCAATTTACACTTATCACTTTGGATGATTCATCCGGGTTGTACCTCCAAAGTGATAAATGTAAACGGGCCTTTAGATAGAAGGTAAAGACGATGCGTCACACGCGACGCATCTGGCTGTACGACCCTCGCCTTTCCGCAAGGATAAAAAAAATCCCAGCCCTGTCCCGTCAGGTCAGCTGTCAGGCTTCTTGGACAATAATGTTGGGACGGGACGGGAGGGAAGGAACTTCAAGGGAAATTACGTTTGCTTGCTTGTGTTGTATCGTATTCTTTGTTTAGAACAGCTTTAGATTAGCAAGGATTTATTTTGCACACCACCCACATCAGCAGCACAAACAAAACAAATTGGTTCGCAATCTGTCTGTGGTGTCACCTCGCCCGATCTGTGCGTTAACGTTTTCCGTGATGTCTGACTCGGACTCCGAAGCGGAGGAGACGTCGAAGAAGCCCCACAGGTACAGCTGCCCGCTCTGCGCGCAGACATTCTCGTTTCCCAACAACCGCAAGCGTCACGTCGCGCGCATACACGCCGAGAGCTTCGGCGCGCGACGCGAGCGCTACGAGTGCCACATCTGCCTGAACAACTACAGCACCAGCGCTTACCTCAAGCAGCACCTACTGCAAGTGCACAAGAAACAAACTCAGATTCGATGCCAAATATGCTCCAAGACATTCGCCTGCAGAAACGGTTGGAGAGACCACATGCGGTACATGCACGACGCGGGTCTACTGCCCCGAAGTATGTTCACGTGCGATCATTGCAAAAAGCAGTTTAACAAAAAGTCAAATATGAAAGTTCACATTATTTACAGTAAGTGTAACCCGCACCGTTTGATGCGGAAGAAGGTGCCGTGCCATTACTGCGAAGTGATGGTTCTGGAATCGAGCCTTCGGACTCATTTGTTATATTGTTCTGTGAAATTGCAAGCCATCCAGGGCGCGGGCGAACGTGGAGGTAAACTTAAAAGATTTGCTAACAGACATAAGGTTGAACGGATGGACCGAGAGAATATTAAAAAGAAAAAGAACGAGAATCATGAAGTTGAACCAAACATTGATGTCATATTATTGTATGAAAACGAGATGCCTTCTATTAAATTGGAACCTATCGGCAGCCCAGACGGTGGTGCCTCGAATTATTTGAATGAATCTGAAAACGATTTTGTTCGACGAAGCAACAGAAAGAGGAAGCACATTGACTATCGACAGCTAAACGGAACCGCAGATGATTTTGTTGACAGACAACAGATCAAAACGGAAGATACGAACGAGGATGTACTAAACAATTATTGGAATATTTTTGCATCACAAGATTGCAATTCGGGAACACAATACTCCGCCCTTGAGAGTAGAACACCGTTCGGTTCTGATCAAAATGTAGAACGCGTGGATGCAACAGGGCGAGAATGGCTGGAGTTTGAAATTGAAAATTAAAAAAAAAAACAGTTTTCGACATGATGTGATTAAGATTAAGAGCACACCTTTTTCCTCAGTGTAGTTATATTATAATGAAATATTCTGTAAAGTTATCAAGTAATTTAATTTTTGTTTTATGCGAATGAAAATTGCTATACTTCTGTAAAGGAAAATTTTGATAATTTTTATATTTTTAAATTATAATTTCTTAGGTGCACTTTTCTAAATGCACATTTGAAAGATCAAAACCCGTACTTGGCTTTTACCGTAGTGCCTTAAATACTTTAATATCAACACTTTCTAATTCTATTAATTATTAATAAAAAAATTTTTATTAATCTAATGCCATATGGCCGGCTGTAGTCAGACCTAAAAGAAAATTAGTACAGTACGCAACAGTAAATGCGGGCTTTAGGAAGAGACAATCCGTTTGTAGAGCGCCGTCCCTGTCGCACTAACTCAGAGATGATGTTCTACAGGAGGGGAAGGTGTGGATCTAAGCTTGCGATGGCTTCACTGAACATATCCGGGCCCATCGGCAGTAGAGGAGGGTGTTAATCGAGGTCGGGACTAGCGAGTGGCCACTCTAAATTTCCCGCGCATGCTTCACGTTTCGGCTCGCATCAAGCCCTCGTCAGCTAGTCTGCGTTGACTAGGACGCGGGGAAAGCACCAGTCCCGCTCTCGACCTCCCTCTCTCTACCTATCCATATTCTGTAGGATGCTTCCAGTGATGTTTTCGAAGCTCTCTCCATATATGAGCTTAGCGTCGATCTTGGCAGCCCTAGATTCTTGAAGAGACTGTAGAGCGACTTCGCTGGTAGTCCTCTTGCTCCGACTTCCACAGCGAAGAGATCAGTCTTGAATCTGTTTCTCACAATCCGGTCTAATAAGTTGCAGTACTTGTTAAGTTTGATGTTGTGGTCCTTCGGTATGTTACTTTCCCATGGAACTGAAGTTCAACAAGTACTACATGCTTTGTCGCTTTTGAGAATATGAGTATATCCGGTCTTAATGCTGTGGTACAGATTTTCGAAGGCATTTGGTAATGCTTCTCATGTGTGTCCATCCACAATTCGCAATCCTTTGCTGCTCACAAAATTGAAGAAGGTTTAGTCCTATCTTTGGGCAGCTTATTGGCTCCAGGTTTCACAAAGTTGACCTTCTGGAAGCCGTTACTGGTTTGCCCTTTCCTGGTCCGTGCAATTGACAGGTTGATGGCCTCTCTGATGATTTGGAGGACTTTATAATGACGGTAGGAATACTGACATCGCTCAAGTAGTATTTTTCACCCGCATAACAAATGTTTTGCCGTGCCTACGAACTCCTTACATGACGTCTGGCCATGGAAGTCTGTTTCTAAAGCCCGTATTTACTGCCGCGCACTGTACCTATGTGCGTAATAGAAAGAGAAAACTGCGGATGAGAGAGTACGGATAAGTTGGTTTGATAAAACTGGGTACGTCGCCACCAACTGGGGACATACGTCATCGAAGAAGATGTGAGGCATCAGTCGCATCCGCAAAGCAGTCCGAACCGTCGCGGAGTTAAACCGTGCGTGATCAGTAGACTAGGAAGTCTTGCCTCTCCCGCTACTCTCGTCACTGACGGCACACGTTTTAATAGAAATTAAAATTATGATTAATGACTTCTCTCAACTCTTCTTCATGGAAGGCACATACTAACGATGCCATATCACAAGGCTAATGGCGGGCTTACATTATCTTAGCCATTAGGAGAGTACATCATTGTAACATGTAAACGTTAGCTTTTAGTGATTAGCACTACTGACATTAGTACGATTCTACTCGCCTTTTTACTAAAATCATATAACTTTTTATATTAGATTCTAGTGACACCCTCCCCTACCTTCTGTAGTGTAAACGGACAACTTTAGTAGAGTGATATAGGCGGAGGACACATGACCTACTAGAAAGGCACAAAAACTACTAAAGCAGTCGTATTCGAGGTCTACTAATAATATACTCTCCTAATGCACTACCATAATGTAAGATGTAGGATAAATATTTTGTTTTATGTTAAGTTTAAAGTTTTATTATTATGTAAGTTCTACAAAGTTATTATGATTTACACATATTTTAGTAATAGCAATAATAAAAAAGCACATTTATGGAAATATTTCGCCCCGATGTCGTCGGTGGCGTCTTCAGTCAAGTGAGAAATAAGTAAATATGATTATGATTTGATAGATATGTTTTTTTTAAAATATTGTTTTTTTAACAAAGTTATTATAATTTTAATTGTGATCAAGTGTGTGTTGTATATACATTTATAAATCATCCATCAATCATCGTTCACAAAATAAATTTGTTTAAGTTATTTTGTTGTGTATTTATGGTTTTATTTAATGTAGATAGTACATAGACGTGTGCCTGCTATCTGTAAGAAATATTTACAAATATAATATATTTTTCCATGTTGAATATTTTTTTATTTTACAACACATGAAAAAAAGATTGTTCTTTGAGCGTTATCTGCCTCGCACGCACGTGGCGCCAGAAGTGTCATCTCTTTCTAGTGCCGTACATGTCGCAAACACCAAGCGAGAGAATGCCACGTGGATTTTACATTACGTTGTTTGTTTAACACATTAAAAAAAAACGGTCGTATTGAGAACCTTCTCCTTTTTTTGAAGTCGGTTAAAAATGTTTACCGCTTTGCTTGCAGTCGTTCTCCAAGTTAAGTGCCGCGTAATCTGGCGGCCATGTGAATATTGGCCATACATACCTACATAGCTTGGAGAACGACCCATAAATATTCTATTAGCCATAGGTATTTGTAAAAGCCGTAAACATTTTATTAACATTTTTCAGCTGTTGTTCTTGACCAGGGATGGGCAAACTACGGCCCGCGGGCCATCTCCGGCCTGCGAACTGTTGCAATCCGGCCCAGAAGTAAATAATAAAATAACATAAAAAATAATGGAAACATCTTGGTTTACTTTAATTTTTCATTGTCCTATTTTATGATTACCTATACCTATATAAATAAAAGAACTTTTGATATTGTTGAAACATATGATTCAATAAATAACGGAAAATACAAATATTTTTATATTAATAAAGTATTATGTATTAGTTATGTACCTTGGCACGGTCCTTCCACCAAGTCGTGCAGCTTTGTGCCTTACTTGCTGCTTGATAGTTATCTTTTCCGAATACTTTGCTAAACGTGGTGGTCGATGTTGTGTTGCAATTTTCCAGAGTTCTTGAAGCACAACACCGATTACTCTGCTTACCCTGATTATCGGGATGCAGCGTGTGTGGTATGTATGTATGTATTAATATTAGATATACTTAGACTAAAAATTAAAAAACCTGGCCCCCATAGATTTGTTTGTAAATATTGGCTCTCGTAGAAAACAGTTTGCCCATCCCTCTTCTTGACTAATATGAACACAATATTAAGGTGCGCTGTGCCCGGCCAGGAGGCGACGGTCGCCGATCGCTGTTCTGTGACTATGAAGTAATAACGAGTGATGATTACGATTTTGTTGTAAAATTTAAATACTCTTTAAAAGGTATTAGAACGGGGACGCGCCGCGCCTTTATGTGGAGTGTGGACTCTGACATGACATGGGTTGGCTACATCACCCACAAGACCCGTGTTGTCAGACCTTAACACCCCATGTGTGTACTAGGTAGGCACCTACCATGTTAGTGTTTCCCTTTGGTCGAGGTGGTGGCTACACTGAGATGAATGAAAAAAAAAATGTTCAAAGACTTTTCGCCAAACTTTAATTTAGAATGGTGGTATCAATCCGGATGGGTTAAACCCTAGCACCTAGTAGGAAGGTAAGTAAAGGTAAGGGCAAAGAATATAATACTACTAGGGCGTAGAAGAAGCACAAGCCCATACAAAATTTGTTTGCCTATGTTTTAACCTTGGTGGCGCCAAATTTTCCCACTCGGCGAATTTCAGAACTAGCACTTGGCGGGAATTTCGAATTTAATTTATTTTTAGTAGGTACTGCACATTTAGCCAAACTGTGACCATTTCACACTGATATTCCTAAAATTGTCAGCCCACTTTGACTAAGCAGGCAGGACTGACAATTTTAGAACTATCAATGTGAGATGGTCACAGTTTAGCTAAATGTGCCAAATAAATGACATCATGAGTACACAGCAAATGCTCTTTTATTACGAAATGAAGTATTTGTACAAGTAAACTATTACACAAGTAAATATTAAAGTAAATAAGCAATTTCATCCAAATTGGCACAAACCGTATAACATAGGAAACTGTACATAATAAGCTTGCAATTTTTTATATGGTGAAGTTCGCCTATAGTGACTTGGCTTATAACAAGTATGTAAATAATAACATAATAACTCATACATAACTCAATGCTTATATATAATGAACATCCTCATATTATTACATACTTACAAAATTACCCTTACATATAATCACAAATGCACGATTTCCTCGAACATTTCATAAAACAATTCATCTTTATCTGTTGTGAGCTGGGGCGCTTTACAAATGAAGTTTTCTAAATTATTTATTAAATGTGACTGACCTTGTAAGATATACTTTGAACTACGACTGTGCGTTACTATGTCACTAATCATCACAGTTTTTAATCCAGAAAAAATTGCTGGACTGTGGGGTTGTTGTTATTTCCACAGCTTGATCTTACGCCCTAAACATGTTTTCCAAATTGTCTTAATTTAGACAGTTCGTTGAGACTAAATAAAAGTCTAGACGTTGTAAGATTTTAAACAAACGCTCCTAACCACTTTCAATGTTCAATGGCTTGCTTGTGTTGTTGCCCAAAGAGCTGGTCCACATCTTCTATGAGGTTCGCCGTTGTCACTGCTTGCAGGGGCTGCTCACCTGTAACATATTAGTAGTAATGAGCATGTATGTTTATAATACTAGCATTTACCCGTGACTGCGTGCGCATTTGTATTAACTGTTCAGCCCGCTGACGGCATGCCGTGACGTAGAAGTAAATTGATTGATTGGATTCGGATTGATTGATTGATTTTCAGTGGTAAGTCCTTCCACCTTGTAAGGATGGAAAGGATTTCCTTGCAGTGTTTTCCTTCACTCGCCGGAGCGACGACGGGCAAATTGTAAAGATGTTTACAAGGACTGGGATTCGAACCCACAACCTCGCGCTTGACAGGCCAGTAAAGCCCCAGATACTGAGTGACTCATCGCTTATGCTGTCAATTTCACTCAGATCTTTTCTTTACCGTTCTGATTGACTTCCATAAGTATTGTACATACCATTGGTTTTACCTTTCAAAATTGTTCAAGTTAGGTGAAGGAAATCTGTGATATGATCGTGCTGCTTCGACCGCGTGTTTTGCAGAAGACGCCCCACATTTTACGGACTTCCATGGTGTTATCTGGGAAACAACACACCAAGATTTTATTTATAACATTATTAGTACCTACATACTTTGATTTGTGGTCGGCCGTTGTAGACAGGAACCTAAATTTGTTTGCTACTGCGGGAGTTGAGTCAGAGGGGAGTCATAAATATAGTCTAAGGCTGCAGACCCTATTTTACATTTATCGGATAGGACTGAGTGGAGAACAGCGCCACTCAATAAAAACCTTACATAATTAGCCAGCAGCATTGTTTTTTTGTTCATTGTGGATCTCTCGTAGTAGAGAACTAGAGACGTATTTCAATTTCCTGTACACAAAGGCGTGCGGCATCCATAATGAATGATGCACACTTTGAGGTTATGTTTGACAATTTTCACTACAACCCAAGTAATAACTTACTCTGTACTAACAGTCAAAGGCAAGCATCCAATAAAAAATATGCTCTAACATTATGTTATTTGAAAAATATAGGAGATATCGTGGAAAAATATGAAATAACGACAAGTATCAAAAGCACTTTTCTTACCTCCGTGAAGCACTGCACTTGACCCAAATACTCTTAACTGTTTGCTGCAAGCTTGGTGCATTCGTTTTCGCACGAAAAATGCTAATAAAAGGCTTATCTCGTGTTTTTAGGTGGATGATTCTTTCTTTGGGTAAAATTTCCCAAGTGCTGGAATCCGTAATGTTGCCAGGTAAAAAATGAAGAAATGCTCAATTCAATTTGGAAATAGAATAAAAAAACCTTCTTACCGCTGTCTGAAATTACAATTATGTGGAGAAAATAATATATTTTACTGTTTCGTATATTTTTTTACAGATGTAAAACTGTTAAAATCGTGCTTCGTGTAAATAGTTTGAATAAATTTCCCCATAAAACCCTGGACCTGGCAATTCAGTAATACCGGGGAAGTGCAGTGTTGTCTCTTTCATTTTGCATGAATTTTCTGTAGGGCTGTTCCTCTCGAAATTTTCCCACAACCTTGAAAACCAAAGAATATAATTTAAAACTTAGGCCACGACAGCCGGACTGGACTTGGCTCCCCGTGGGTAAGGGAAGGACCTTAAATGAAATTGGAATCAGGCAGGGCCAGCCCTAAAGCATCGGCCTGCCTCAACGGTCGAACGGTCATTCATCATCCAAATTCCGACCGCGCCTGGTGTGCATAACTTTGACATCGAACGCCGTTGCATCACAACCAACGAACTATTAAATGGATTGTCGATGGATGAATAATAGCCCTAAAATTAAAATGTATAAACTATGAGTTTGCTAATTTTTTAAAACATTTCCAAAACGAGATGGTAAGACTGACTGAACTACTACGTGTGAACCTGTAACCCAAAACGTTAGAAATGGTATACCTCACCTCCGTTCTTGCTGTATAATGCGCGGGACGGATCTCGGCGTGTCGTTTCCGCAGCGGGCGACCCGCCACACGAATACACTATACAAGTACGGTGCGGGTGCGAGGGAGAACACTGACGAACCGCTGCGGAAGCGACACGCCAAGATCCGCCCCGCGCATTATACTGTATGTAACCACCAACCACAGACTATAAAATCTGTAACCAACAGGAACTAAAATTTGGTGTGCCAGTGTGGGAGCGAGGGGGCGACTGTATTTTTTTATGAAAACTTACTACATCCGTGATGTCAGGTCAGCCCACCACACCTTGATGAACTAAATGTCATGTCAGTGCTTCCTTTTGGTCGGGCCGGCTACACTGAACTGGACGGAAAACACATTATTTACCTACATACATTCCTACATACTTAGCCGTTTCGTGCGGTACTACCAATCCAGGCGGGTAAAACCCTACCACCTAGAAAGGTAAGAAAGGAAGGGGCCTGCCCTGCAGTTATACGTGGAATCCGAACCACGGTTAGCCTCAATTGTCAGCCTCGGTAGCCCAGTGGTGCGTCGGTCGACTGTTGTTAACCCTGTTGTTAAGTACCGTGTGGAGACGGTACTTTAAAAGAATAGCCCCACTGCATCTCTCCCCGTGTATGTCGTAAAAGGCGACTATAAGGAATATGATTTCCTTCTTATATTACTAGGTGGTAGGGTGTAACCCGACCGGGGTGATACCACCGCACTGAATGAAAGGTCGGTCGAAACGGCTATGTAAATAGTTAGTCTTTTCCATCCAGTTCGTTCGGCCATCCAGTTCAGTGTAGCCAACATGAAATGAAGGGAAATACTAACATGGCACCTAGTTCACCCGGTGTTATGTGCTGACACCAGGGATGTTGTAGGTCATGTAGCCATAGATAGAACTATAACTATCGTACCGTATCGTAACGTAAAACTATCGTCCGTAAACCAACTTTACAGACAACCAATTTTTATTTTTTATGGAAACTGACACGGTTGGCTACATCACCTACAACATCCGTGATGTCAGCCCATAACACCGGGTGAACTAGGTGCCATGTCAGTGCTTCCCTGATGTAGCAAACCGTGTTAGTTTCTATAAAAAAAAGGCGCACGATCGGTCACCCATCCTAGTTCTGACTCTGACCACGCACAAGAGTGCTTAACGAACGAAAGTCGACCGACCGCACCACTGAGCTACCGAGGCTGACGAAATACTACGAACAAAAATTCCGATCTATTTCACAATCTATCCAAAAAACAGACTTTTAACCACAACTTTATCCACACCGCACCGCTCTATATGATTAAAACAACAAAAACAATAGAAAAGTACATTATAAATAAATAACTACACTGTACTGTATGGCTCATAACCTGACCCTTCCCTACAATAGGACGAATTAGAAAAAAGAGGGAGAGTGACAAAAAATATGGCGGACGGCGGAAGTTTGTCGCGTCGTCGTTGTGCTCCACTTGACGACTCCATATATGTTGAGGGAATCAGGCTCCGATCTCGGCTCTCCACCAAAATATTCACAATGTTTTGGTGGTTTAAAAAAAAAATAACCAGGGTTAATTTATAGAAGACGCATCTTCTATAAATTAACCCTAACCTAATGTTGAGGCGGCGCAACCTACATCTAAAGCCTGACCAGGAATATATGAGAGCTGTCAAGATGGAGCCACTTTTTAGATTTATATAGCAACATTCAGTATAGTACGCACATATTGAATTGGCCGATGTTTTTATTCAAAATGTACTTTTGCACTGAAATACACAATAAGATATACAAAATGTATTTTAATTTAATGCATCTTTTATATATATTTTGATGTCAATGTAAAAAGAACTAGCCTTGACATTTACATGTTCACAATTTTTTTTCCATGTATCTGCAGATATGTCCTGAAGCAAAGTGTACAAATTATTAAAAAAATTATTAATCGACCTTGCTGAAACACTAAACTTTTTAATAAAAATTCTAGTTCAGAAAAACTTAACCTAAGCTATTTCTATTCGAACGTTTCGTATTTTTTAAAGTTAAAAAAGTGTTTTTTGTTCAGAACGAATAATATTTACGTCCCTCTTTTGTTTGCTATTCGGTAAATAGATGCTTGAGATACACCTAGATAGAACAAAAAATAATTACCTAATTGTACATTACGGCGGCCAATTCATGACAATCTCACTACAATGACCTAACGTTTCACCTAAATGTCAGTTCAGAAGCGATTTTGACATTGACAACAGATTATCAAGCATCAAACATAATTGTGGCCTGTGTAAGAAATTAGTTCCAACGAAATTCCGCAATATGGCGGCCCCTCATATATTCCTGGTCAGGCTTTACATCACAGATGTGCATGTGCCTATGCCTATATTTTGTGTCGGAGCGGAGAGCGGAGATCGGAGCCTGATTCCCTCAACATATAAGGAGTCGTTCCACTTGGGAGCACAAGGGTTAAAATAAAAATATATATATTTTTGTGGTTCTCGCGGGCCGAGAATTATACAACAGACGTTAAAGCTACAAAACAAATGGCTGTATACTCTAATGAGTTTTGCCTGTTTCGGGAGGAGACGAATTAAATAAAAAAAAAAAAAAAAAAAAGAGGGCTGTCACTATGACGCATGTCACAG
The DNA here is from genome assembly GCA_946902875.1 of Nematopogon swammerdamellus. NCBI lineage: Eukaryota > Metazoa > Arthropoda > Insecta > Lepidoptera > Adelidae > Nematopogon > Nematopogon swammerdamellus. Next base: position 981,255 of record OX336357.1, on the reverse strand, counting down.
GCCAGGCGTCAGGCAAGGCAAGAAGAAGAAGAAGGCATAGTTTGATTGAATCCGGAGTCCGGAGATTATTTCTGTGGATTATTTGAATTGAAGAAATGGAAGGAAAGTGTGTTTCGCGTCGTTCATTGGAATAATTTCAAAAGAAAACGATGGACCAAAAAACCTTCGTCAAAGGCGAAGTAAGAAACGACCACCCGCAGCAGCGATGTCCACTCAAGGAATGCTCCAAGGAATTCGGCCTCATCGCAGACGCTGCCGTAATCGACAGAATTCAGCGGCACCTGATAGATGATCACAATATACACAAAACCGAGGGCATCGTGTGTCCAATCTGCGGGCAAACGTACAGGACCCTTCGCCTTCATATAAGAAAGGCTCACCTCACCCAGAAGACGGAATTTACAAAATGGGACCAGCCGCAGAAGTGGCATGTGCCCTTGGACGACGATATCGTATATTACACCTGCAGACAGTGCGGCAAACGTATAAAAAATAAAACCAGTATGAAAATGCACGTTAAGTTTCATTTAAAAAACCCAACCATCCAAATGCGGGCCTACAAAAAACGCACGCTACTGCGTCCAGAGACCGTGGACGTGAGCACCGATGAGGTCCAGGAGCATCGAAAAAGCGGACAGCGTGAAGACACAGAACATTTCAACATTGCCGACAAGAAGGACACCGACAATAACATACCCAAGGAAGCCATCTTGGCTAATATGGGAATATCAGAAGTGTACTTCACTAATGAACGCCAGCAGATGGTATCTATTGGAAATGCCGTTCGCACTTCTACATCGCATGAAGACACCGTACAGAATGTTAGTGATGTAATCGATTTAGATTCCGAGTGTGACGCGTCTGACGATGAAAAGTTAGACGAATCAAACAATAGTGACATTGTAATGCTGAAAGAGGAAAATGAAATATTGGTTGATAGTTGTGACCAGTTGAGCGACGAAGAAGAAATAAAAGAAGTAGAAAAAGAAGAATTGTCTCAGGACGAGCTCATAGAGGAGATTGAACGGTTCATGCAGGAAGAGAATCTCGCTGCGGAACAACAATTAACACATTGAATGACAGAAACAAACTAGTTCGTCGGCCTGGCTATCTAGATGCCGGCGATGAAAAAGTTCCTCGTTTTTCATACTCTTTGCGGGCATATTGATAGAAAGTTTACTGCTCTGGCGCCTGGGAAAGGACTAAGGAATGTGGGTTGGCACCTCAAATAAACAATGCATTAATTAAAAAGTTACTTTATTCAAAGTTTTTTTTTTACTGATTATTTTTTCATAGAGACATGATAGGGCAGGTCTTGCAGGGCAAACAGGGCAAATAAAATGGTGAAACTCTGGAATTCAATGTGTTAAAACATATCTATGAATTAGAATCATATTGCAATGTTAGGTACATCACGATGAATAGGCCTACCTATATAAAAATGTTTCATTGATTGATGACATACTCTCTACGCCTATGATACAGCCTCCGGGTTGGGTTAGGCATAGCCGACTATCATTGTCTCCCTCTACGGAGACCAAGCCATGCTGCATCGTCATAGCCCCACTGCGACGTTGCTATCGCTTACTCGCTCACGCTTGCCTACCGATGACAGGAGCGAGAGAGAAAAAGAAGATTTCGTCGGTCGCCCGATGAAGGGTGAGCGATTTCATGTTTCTCTCTCGCTCCTGTCATCGGTAGGCAAGCGAGAGCGAGTAAGCGATAGCAACGTCGCAGTGGGGCTATGACGATGCAGCATGGCTTGTCTCCGTAGAGGGAGACAATGACAGTCGGCTCTGGTTTAGGTGATAGGGTTAAGAGAATACAGGGTTGTGTCTATATTTATATTTAAGTTGTCTGTGTATCACAATGTGTGTTTTATCCAAGAAACAATTTTTGAATTTTTTATTTGAAATGAGATATTGGTGATGTGAGAGGATCCGTGTATAATCTTTAGTGCGGCTTGTATTGTATTGTATATTGGCTTGTATTGTATCATTCATGTGGCAGTTAGACTGCGCTCGAACTCGTCACAATTTAAATACTTTTAGTCTGCCATGTATATTCAAATGGTTGGTTTTTGGCTTAGCATTGTTGAAATTCGCAGTCACAATTTGTTCTATCCGGTTCGATTACTTACACCCACGAAAAATAACGGGCAAGAAACTTCGCAGGGTAACGAAATGGTACTCGGTGCATTGTTAAATGGGACCTGGTGTGTAAACAATTACTTTAGTTTATAATATATTTTTTTAAATCTTTATTTGAATAGTACTTTAGCCGCCTTGCGTGTATGCTATTTAATTAATAACACCCATTTCACCCTCCATTTGTGCCCATTGTCTCAGAGGATTTGTTTTGAGATAGGCCGCCTTTAGACATTTATGTCTAATCAATGTTCACTGATAAAGCAAGAATTTTTTAACTTATGTGGTTTTCAGCATACGTTAATTTCACTACCTACATTAGGTGTTGAACTGAGCTTGCAACGGCTTCACCAAACATATCCGGGCCCATTGGCAGTAGAGGAGGGTGTCAATCGAGGTCGGGACACTCTGTGTAGTTCTCCAGCATACGTTATGTTTCGGCTCGCATCAAGTCCTTGTCAGCTATTAGTTCATTTAGTTAAGAAATGTTTTCTTCATTTTCAGTTTAAAGAATATTTATTTCCCAAAAGAACATTACATTCACTTTTATGAGAAAATTTTACATTTGTTTTCTTTTGTTGCGGTTACAACATTGTACAAAAATTTGAACATGGAGATCCACCACGCAAGCCATTACCGACCGAAACCTGACTCGGTATGTCGACACGCAACGAGAACATATTAATTTATAAGGAGTTTCAGCCGATACTAGCCTACGTAATGGACCTCCGGACAAGGTAACATTATTTATAATAATCTCGATATAAGTATAAAATAAACAATAAAACACCTAGTTTGCTATTTATTAGACACTAAAGTAGGTTAAGATAGCTGTCTTGAACTGTTTGTCTCTAAATTTTAAATGCTGTTTAAGGAAGACTATTATATACCTGTACACCATCAAACAATAGATTTTCGGCTTTGTATCTAATGAAGAAGGATAAAGCAGGTACAATACTAACAGAATTTTTAAAAATCTTTATTTCAATAGGATTTCTCCTTCACCTACCTTCTCGGAGGTGATATTGGCTGGTCGGAGCATGTGCTTTGGCCCCTCTGACTCAGCCATTCATACCAGGTTAAAAAAAAAGCTTCCCCCTCTCCTTGTTAAATGAGCAATGTCCGTTTTAATTCCATTTGCCACTACGTATGTACCTCTGGAGTCAGGGTTATGATAAGGGATATGACTCACTTCTTATATTACTAGGTGGTAGGGTTCAACCCGCCCGGGTTGGTACCACCGCACTGAATGAAAGGTCGGTCGAAACGGCTATGTAAATAGTTTGTGTTTTCCGTCCAGTTCAGTGTAGCCGGCACGACCGAAGGGAAGCACTGACGTGGCACCAAGTTCACCCGGTGTTATGGGCTGACATCACGGACGTTGTAGGTGATGTAGCTAACCGTGTCAGTTTCCATAAAAAAAAAAAAAACCTGAAAGATGATAATGCGCACTGCATTGTTGATTCGCAAGACAATTCCTCAATTGAACTTGCTTATCGAACTGAAGCAGCAGCAACCATCTCATTAACAACCGTCACTTCTTCTTCTTGGTGGGCATTTTCCGCATGTAGGTCTCGCTGTGTGGACCCGTTGTGCGTATCACCCCGGCCGCTACTCCATCCAGCCCAGCTCCTTCCAGAAGTCCTGCAGGCGTCCGACGTCCTTGCAGGCCTCTTGGAGTGTCCTCGGGTTTTTGAGGATGATTGCCCGCTCATTTGCCACCCCCTCGCACTGTAGCAGCACGTGGGATGGCGTTTCTTCAGCCCCCATGCAACCCCTGCACAGAGGGCTATCTGTTTTACCTATAATGAATAAGTGCTTATTTAGTGGATAGTGTCCAGTTAAGGTTCCCACCACCAATCTGATTTTACCTTTGTTTAGCTGTAGTATACCCTTTGTGAGTTTCCTGTTGATGGTTGGCACCGCCGCTCTTGTCTGCTTGCAGTCGTTTATTTGTGACCATAGCTGTTGGTGTCGGTCTTTTGCATGTCCTCTGATCCATGACCTTAGTTGATTAAACGGGAGGGGCACTATTGGCTCAGGTCCATCGACCACCCACCCTGCTCCTCTCCTTGCCAGTTCGTCTGCTGCGTCGTTGCCTAAGCACCCACTGTGTCCTTTTATCCACTGAAGGGTGACTCTGTTATGTTTGGCGATAACCTCTAGTGCTTGGTGGCATTCCAAAATAAGGCTTGATTTAATGGTGTTGCTGGTTAAGGCTTGGAGTACCGAAGCGCTGTCGGATAGTATGCGTATGCCATACTCCTTGATCTTTTTGTTTGCTATGTTGTATGCTGCTTGTGTTATTGCAACACATTCGGCTTGGAATATGCTGTTATACTTGCCCAGTGGCATGGCTGACCTTATGTTTAGGTCCATAGAGAATATGCCAGCTCCTGTTCCAGTTGCTGTTTTGGATCCATCCGTGTAGACGTCTATTTCGCGTGTGGAATTCTTCTGCTCTTCGTGGAGTTGTATGTTGTATCCCTTAACAAAAATATGTGTGGCCGGTATTCTGTCACATATAGCTGTTAGCATTGGTTTTTGTTTAATTGCGTCTGTTAGGCTGGTACCGTGCCTGCCTGGGTTATTACCCCAGGTACCCGATAGTTTTAGTCTGAAAGCTGCTGCCGTTGCCTCCTGTTGTACGAAGATGTGCAGCGGTAGTATTCCCAGTAGCACTTCCAGTGCCGCCGTTGGGGTTGTTCTCATGCAGCCAGTTGTTGATACACACGCTAGCCGTTGTAGGCTTTGAAGCTTCTGTTGTGCGGTTGTAAGTTTGGTCCTTGACCACCACACAATCGCGCCATATGTTAACATCGGTCTGATGACTGTTGTATACAGCCATTGTATTATGTGCGGTTGTAATCCCCATGTTTTACCCAACATTCTTCTACATTGCCAGAATGTGATTTTAGCTTTGTTTATCTTGTTGGTCAGGTGTTTATCCCAGTTTAGTTTGCTATCCAGAGTCACACCTAGGTATTTTACCTCAGGTGATAATTTGAGAGGTTCCCCAAATAGTTTGGGCATTGGTAGGTCTGGTGTGAGTTTTCTTTTATTGGTGAACAGAACCAGCTCTGTTTTCGCCGGGTTTATGGCTAGTTCATTGTCTGTACACCATCTTTCTGTCGTTTGCAGTGCGCTCTGCATGAGTTCACATATGATCTTCTCATTGCTGCCGTTGATGATTATAACTATGTCGTCTGCGTATCCTACCGTGTAATAGCCGATTTCGTTCAGTCTGCTTATTAGACTGTCCACGACCATGTCCCACAGTAGTGGGGAGAGCACACCCCCTTGTGGGCACCCCTTTGCTACTATCGCTCTAGTTGTGTTGTTGATTGTTATTTGTACTGCCCGTGTGCTTAGCATATTGTTGATCCATTGCGTTAACGTATGTGGAACGCCAAACATTACCAGACTATTGTTTATGCATTTGAAGGATGTCCGGTCGAAAGCTCCTTCAATGTCAATGAATGTGCCAATACTAGAATGTTTGTTGCTTAGTGCATTGTCTATCTTCGATACAACGCTGTGCAGTGCTGATTCTGTAGATCTACCTGCGCAGTACGCGTGCTGGTTGACATTGAGCGGCTTCATTTTTAGAGGCCCATCTCTTATGAATCTGTCGCAAAGTCTTTCTAAGGTTTTTAGTAGGAATGAAGTCAGACTTATTGGTCTGTATGATTTCGCAAGTGTGTAGTCGCTTCTCCCTGGCTTCGGGATGAAGATGGTTTTCACTTCCCTCCATGCAGTTGGCACGTGTTTATGTGCTATACAGGCTCTGTATATATCTACCAGCGTGTGCGAGATCTGTCTGTCTCCCCACTGTAGGAGAGCGGGAAAGATCCCATCCAGTCCTGGCGATTTGAATGGACGGAAGGTGTTTATGGCCCAATGGACTTTTTCGTGTGTTATAATCTCGCTGGCTATTCTCCAGTCCTCCGGATTCGGTTTGCTGTTGTTGTCAGGAGCTACTGCCCATGATGTTGCCTCCTTTATTTCGCACCCTGGAAAGTGTGTCTCCAGTAGTATTGCTCTTATGTCTGACTCCGATCTAGCGTAAGTCCCATCCGGTTTTTTCAGTGAACCCATCTCACAGTGTTTGTCTTTTGCTAGTATTTTCCTCACTTTAGAGGCTTCGTTGGTGTTTGCTGTTTCCACAGAAGCGTCTCCATGATTGTCTTTTGTGGAATTGTATTCTCTGCTTGTAGTGGGTCCTGGCTTGCGTGTATGCCTCCCAGTCCCCTTCTGTCCTAGTGTTCATGGCCCTATTGAAGAGCTTTCCCACTTTTTTCTTTATCTTTTCCAGCTCCGGGTTCCACCACCTACCCTTTTTGTCGCTGTTTGCTTCTATTTCTGGGCATGTCTTCTTGAAGATATCTGCGATGCTGTTTGTTAGGTTATTCACGTTAATTTCTATGTTCTTTGTCGTGTTATCCATCGGGAGTAGTGGTATTCTTCTGATGTCCCTGTCTATCTGTTCTTTGTATGCTATGACATTGGTTTTGCGCGGATTGCGCCATTTGTCGATTGTCTTGTCTGTTGTCCATTTGATGTCGAAGTAGATGTAGCGGTGGTCTGAGCATGATACATCTGTTGATACATGCCAGTCAGATGTTAGTGCCGCCGCTCCTGTGGAGGCTAAGGTTAAGTCGATTATGGTTTGGTACCTTGAGGAAACAAACGTTGGTTCAGCCCCTCTGTTCAGAAGTTCCAGATTAGATGTGAAGAGAAATTCAATCAGATCCTCACCTCTTTTGTTGTTATCTGGACTCCCCCAGAGTGTGTGGTGTGCATTGGAGTCCGTGGCTATGATGATGTCGATCTTCTGTGCTTCGCAGTGTCGTACCACCTCTTGTAGTTCGGCCGGCGGTAGTTCCTCGTCTAGAGGCATATATGCCGACACTAGTACGACCGGCTTTGATGGTGTTGTGTCACCCTTGTGTTGTAAGGTGATTGCTGTTAAATCTCTGGAACAGAATTCGGTTAGTAATAATGCTGACATGTGTTTAGGTATGTAAATGCATGTTCGTGGATTGCTGACAGTGGGATTTATAAAAATCTTACCTCCGTTTCCAAGTCCGCAAATTGTGCTTTTTCGTATCCACGGCTCTTGGATAAGCGCGATTGTGCTATCGTGTACCTCCAGCTGTCTGCGTAGTGTAGCCGTCGCAGATTGACTGTGCTGGAGGTTACACTGTATTACCTTAGTTGTGGTCAGGGGAGTGAAGGATGCGATCTTCCTCTTTCCTGTCCACAACGTCTGCTGATGATGTTGATGCTTGCGTCGATTCCTCCATCTCCTCTACCCTTGTCCCCCAGCTTGGCTGGGGTTGGGGAGCTATATAGGGGACCGATGCCTGATTACTTACAGTGTCCGGTGTGGTGGTGTCCATTGGCACTGCTGCCGTTGGATCCGTTGGTGCTATCGTCATGGTCTTCAGCTCCGGGTCAGTCGGAGGATAATCGCTCAGGCCATCGTTCGTGAAGAACCGCAGGTAAATGGCTCCTGACCGGAAGCTTACCTGCCTCCCCCTCTCCATGACCTTTTTGACCTCATCCCTGGGTACACCCAGGGTGAGGAACATGCCTGGGGAGCGTTCTTCAGGTCCGTAGGCTGTTACATTGTACAGGGACCAGCGATCGATCCTGTACCATTTTGCGTTGCACGCAGTGAGAAGAGCGTGGGCCCTGGTTGCTGGCTTATCAAAGTCAGGAAGGAAAAGACCCGCTTTGAATTTCGCCTGTATTTCCGATTGCCCCACCAAGGTGAGGGTGTGGCCTGGTCGTGGTGACGTCATCGTCAAGATGGTCCGCTTCATCCAGCCGACGCTGCGTTCATCCACAAACGCCATTTTTATGGCACCGTCGCACAGGAACATTTTGCCCTGGAACGACGGTGTCTCTGGGTTTTCAAAATTGACGTTTGAGATGTCCAGGCAGGTGTCGTCTATCTTTTCATGGATGGTGTCTTTTAATGCTTTGAACTCGTCCTCTGTGATGTCAGCAGAGGGCGAGAGGGTGATTGCCACGGCTAACTCGACGCCTGCCGTAGCTTCCGCGTAGCTTATCGTTGTTTTGGTGCGCGATGACTGGTCTACCAGCTTCGACCGCTTCACCTCTTTTGGTGATGGGGTCGAAACTGGGCGATCTCTTTTTTGTCGTGCTGTCTGCTGTCGCGGCGGTGGCTTGGATCCAGATTTGGCCCGTTCTTGATTCTGGGTTTTGCTGGTTCCGGTTTTTAGGTTTGTTGTTCTGTGAGTTTGTTTCTGTGGTTTGCTGGTTCCGGCTGTCGTCGGCTCCGCAACCCCCACCCGTGAGGGCTCTTCCACTGAGGGTCCCTCATGAGGGGGGGGCCGCCTTGCCTCCGACCGCTTCTTAGCTCGTTGCCTCTGCTTTTTTGATGGCCTCGCCACCAAATTCCAGCTGCTGCTACTAGGTGCCCCCGCTCCTGGTGATTGAGCTATCACCATTTGTGAGTCCCTCTGCTGCTGTGGGCCCTTTGGCGCATGCTGCGGCTCAAAGGGCGTCCACCCGGTCCCCGACCTTGTCGCGGTCATGTGCCCCTGTAGAGGTGCGACAGTACGCAACGAAGGTGGGGCCCGAAATTCGGTCCCAGTTCCCGTCACGGTCATCTGACCCTGTGTGGGTGCGTCAGACCGCGACAGAGAAAGGGCCCGGTGTTGCAGGAGGGGGTTGGGGGGGTTTATGTTGGATGTTGCTGATTGCTCCTGGAGAAGCCGCGCCAAGGCAGCAGGCTCCCCCACCGTCAGTCGCGCCAAAGCGGCAGACTGACTCTCGTCTCCTTCATCACCCGAGGGTGTACGGCGTGTTGGGTTGTTAGGTTGATCCATATTTGTTTTTAGTTTGCTTCGCCCGCTAGCATCCCCACCCGCCACGGAGTCCTAAGTAGGGAGGACCAGACGCGCTGCTGCCCACCGAGCATTGCGCCTGACCTCAGGGTTAACTAGCGGGTATAGTCACCCGCGACCAGAAAGACACGAGCAGGGAAGGGTGGGACACGCCGTGCGTCCTCCCGCCCCGCTGCGTCCCCCGTTTGGCCGCGAGATCCTAACCGATTCTAGCCGTTGAGGACGGGCTAGTTTCCGCCGGTTGACCGTGTTCGGCTGCACACGGCCTCCCGTTTCGGGTGAGCGGCGTGATGCCAAAGCAGGAGTGTTGGGGCTTCCTCATCCTGCCAGACACCACAGCCCATCCTTACGGGTCTCCACGCACGGCGGTACACACGTGGGTGGACAATAGCACCGCCATCCAGCATATCTTAGCGATGGCGGGGGCGCAGCGACTTGTCCACGGCATCGCATGCGTCAGGAGAGGGCAAGATGGGATAGGGTAAGATAGGTGGCCGGTGAGGGTTGGGTTCTGGGGAATGAGGATGGGCTGGATTTAGACCGCTGCTTTGTTGCCCGTCACAATGCTCGCAGGAGAAGCTCTTGGTAAAATGTCCGGCTACGTCATCCACCCACGAACCAGTCACCGGTCCTGGTCGAGAGTGGTTGATAAACTCGACACTCGCAAGCCACCACGCCCCGACAAGGCGCCTTCTCTTCGTGGCGGTAACAACCGTCACACGCTGCCTTATTATTTTTTTGTGATGTTTTTTTTTAATACCTTGTTTTCTTTCTCTACAACTAAAGTTTTGAAGGTCCATCAGATTTTCGAAATTTTGCAAGACTTATTAAAAAAAGGTTAAAAACCCCCGACTCTTAAAAAGTCAAAAATAATTTCCGTTTACTTACTTAAAGGAGTCGGTAGACCGCTAAGTAAATTCCCGCGCAACTTTTGAGTCTTTATATTTAATTTACTTAGCGGTCCCCCGACTCCTTTAAGTAAGTAAACGGAAATTATTTTTGACTTTTTAAGAGTCGGGGGTTTTTTAAATTTGTAATTTAACTTTTATTTCAAGCTTTTTAAAAAAAACCGCATGCAAATCGGTCCACTTTTGAAGATAATAATTTTTTTTATTACTTAATTACTTGATTACAAACATAGCTAAGAACCATCCCGATTAAACAGGCTTCCTAATAAAAAAAACCGCATCCAAATCGGTCCATCCGTTTGGGAGCTACGATGCCACAGACAGACACACACACACACACACACACACACACACACACACACACACGTCAAACTTATAACACCCCTCCGTTTTTTTCGTCGGGGGTTAAAAAACCACCGCCTAGGTTGTTTTGTGATATAGTTTATAGGATGAGTATTAAGTAACAGCTTTTGATATAAAACAGCTAAAAAAAATTTTTTTTTATTTTAATCACAATTTTCCATGAAGGTATATCTTTAAGTAAGTAAACGGAAATTATTTTTGACTTTTTAAGAGTCGGGGGTTTTTTAAATTTGTAATTTAACTTTTATTTCAAGCTTTTTAAAAAAAACCGCATGCAAATCGGTCCACTTTTGAAGATAATAATTTTTTTTATTACTTAATTACTTAATTACTTGATTACAAACATAGCTAAGAACCATCCCGATTAAACAGGCTTCCTAATAAAAAAAACCGCATCCAAATCGGTCCATCCGTTTGGGAGCTACGATGCCACAGACAGACACACACACACACACACACACACACACACACACACACACACGTCAAACTTATAACACCCCTCCGTTTTTTTCGTCGGGGGTTAAAAAACCACCGCCTAGGTTGTTTTGTGATATAGTTTATAGGATGAGTATTAAGTAACAGCTTTTGATATAAAACAGCTAAAAAAAATTTTTTTTTATTTTAATCACAATTTTCCATGAACATGTGGGAAAAGGTGTTAAGTTTTCAATTGTACAACCCCAATTTGTTGTTTGACTATCATATCGCTGCTGTGAATTGTAAAAATGCCTGCCCTTTTCTGTTGGGAGCTTAAAAGGTATTATTTAGGTATTGTTTAGGTATAAAGGTATTATATGTAGGTATGTGTGTGTTGATATTTGAACGAATAAAAATTCCTTTCCCAGAATGCACATGTACAGCTTTATTTTCATAGGTGGTACCTAGTAGTATAAAAACCTAAATGTTTTCAGTGGCCATTTTCAGTTTTTTTTGTGTCCCCGTCCGTAGAAGCAAAATTTAAGTTAAGCATCGTCATCGAGTAACCAAAGATAAAAAAAAAAGAGTTTTCTGGTACAGTGTTTTTCAAACTTTTTGAATACGCGACCCCTTTACAGGTTGAAAAATTCTCGCGACCCCCTTGGGCCATAGACAGAAAAAAGTTAGTAATTTAAAACACTATGTTTATGATTTTCTCTATTTTGGTATCTACCTATATTCATCCCAGACAGTATTATAAATAAACAAAAACATCCCAGATATAATAAACAGGTCCATCCTTTTAACTGAAATTGTGTAAATTGTGTTTTATTGTAGTGTAAAACCTTGCCTTTTTCCTTTTGCCGGCGACCCCCCGAACAAGGCTTCGCGACCCCCCTAGGGGTCGCGACCCACAGATTGAAAAACACTGTTCTAGTAAATAACTGCAATGAAAAATTCATTAAATTCAATCATCAAATATATTTCATGGGCATCGGCTTCTTCAGGATGCCCTTCCTCGGCTTGGTGTCGCGCAGCTCCGCGACGTACTGCGGCAGCCCCGACTCCTCGCTCAGCATGACGGCGGGGGCGGCGCTCTCCTCGAGCGGCCGCTCGGAGGCCGCGCGCGGCGCCGCTAGCGGCAGCGCCCGATTGCGCCAGAAGCAGCGCGGGACCAGCATGTGCGACGAGTCGATTGCCATTACTGCGCAGGAATAGGAAACTGCTAAACACTGGAACAATCTCTTTTGTACCGTGTGGGGCCGGTACTTTAAAAGAATAGCCCCACTGCATCTCTCCCCGTGTATGACGTAAAAGGTGACTAAGGGATATGACTCCCTTCTTATATTACTAGGTTTAACCCGCCCGAGTTGGTACCACCGCACTAAATGAAAGGTCGGTCGAAATGGCTATGTAAATAGTTTGTGTTTTCCGCCCAGTTCAGTGTAGCCGGCACGACCGAAGGGAAGCACTGACGTGGCACTTAGCTCACCAAGGCATTATGGGCTGACATCACGGATGTAGTAAGTGATGTGGCCAACGGTTTCAGTTTCCATAAAAAGAGATAAATATTTAAAATTGCAGTCATCAAACACCCAAGCACAAAATATGTTAGGCCGGCATGACATTCGCAACCGCTGTATACGACCAAATGTCCATGGGCGTCGTTAGACACGTTATAGGTACCTCGTGGCCAAATGTCGCGCTTTCTAGAAAAACAAAAAAAATATCTCGATTAATACATCTGGAGGGAGACGCTTCTCTCTAGTTCGGGGAGGTATCGCCCGCCACTATTTTAAAATTGAAATACGGCGACATAATGCGCCATGCCATAAGGTGTCTAACGACGCCCATGGACATTCGGTCGTATGAATTGGGAGTTATATCCTGCCAACAATTAATAGGTACCTAATTGAATAGTTACCACTGTTTTTGATGGGTGGTTGCCGTAGGGTGTATGCGCTCTGTGACCGAGGTCCACTCAGCATGTTCAAATTGAAGAAATCTTCCACCTGGAGAATTGGGAAAACATAAAATTTTGTATGGAGAAAAATAGCACATGACTAAACTCGTTTAGACTGTTAGTCATACTTTATACACATTTTAAAAGTTACGGATTAACAGTCGCTGTGACTTTCATAAGGCTATGTTTCGTCTGCTAGGTACGCCACGGCCTTCATAAGGAACCGCTGGAATTCCTTTTTGTTAGGGTTCCGTATCCGGTACGGAAATTGTTTACTTTTTCTTATTTTTATTATTAGTTGTTATATCGGTCATACATAACACATATTCTGTGAAAATTTCAACGGGCTACCTATTACGGTTCAAGAGATACAGCCCTCGGACAGACAGACAGACAGACAGACAGACGGCGTAGGCTTAGTAGTAATTACTAAGCCTACGCCGCCGCCGTCTGTCTGTCCGTCTGTCCGAGGGCTGTATCTCTTGAACCGTAATAGGTAGCCTGTTGAAATTTTCACAGAATATGTGTTATGTTATGTATGACCAATATAACAACTAATAATAATCTACTAGTAAAAACATCTGGTCGGATCCTGTCTGTCACGTCGAGGGTGAATGGATGAGAGTTGTCCAGCGGGTGTGTCAGTCGATAGAACCAATGTCCGCCATAAATATCAGCGAAGAGGATGTAGGTTCTGCAATCCGCCAGGCACTGAACTGGAAATCTCCAGGGCCGGACGGATTGCAGAACTTCTGGCTGAAATGGTTCAGAAGCTGCCACTCCCGCTTGGCTGTTCAATTCCAAGATGCCCTCGACCATCGGGTTCTCCCAGAGTTCATGACTACTGGTGTCACCCACCTGCTCCATAAATCTGGTAGTACTGCGGAACCTAAAAATTATAGACCTATCACTTGCTTGCCTACCATCTACAAGCTCCTGACATCCATTCTGACGCACAAAATATCAATTCACATAAAGCACAATAACATCTTGTCCGTTGCTCAGAATGGATGTCGGGCTGGGTCCCGCGGTACTAAGGAGCTGCTCCTCATAGACATGACCGTTTGTCAGCAGGTCCGACGCAATCGAAAGAACCTGTCTGCTGCCTGGATAGACTACAAGAAGGCTTTTGACTCCGTGCCCCATACGTGGTTGCTAAGGATACTAGAACTATACAAAACTGACACGAATATCTGTCAATTCCTTGGCGCATGTATGGAACAATGGAGTACTATCCTTCGTGTACCAGGTGGCGAACGGACTTCGGTTGCAGACGACCGGATTCCCATACGGCGGGGGATCTTCCAGGGAGACAGTCTGAGTCCGCTTTGGTTTTGTCTGGCTCTGAACCCTCTTAGCACTCTGCTTGAGGACTCAGAGCTGGGCTACTGTCTTCGAAGAGGAGGCTCTCGAATATCGCACTTATTTTATATGGATGACCTCAAACTGTTTGCCAAGTCGGACACGGAACTAATGTCGATGATGAAGATAACTGAAGGCTTCAGCAACGACATTGGAATGGAGTTCGGCTTGGAAAAATGTGGGACCATCCATGTGGAACGTGGTGTGATCGTGAACTCCGGCGGCATACAGTTGTCGGAGTCCATGAATGTTCGAGCTCTCTCCGAAGACGAAACTTATAAGTATCTGGGAATATCGGAGGCTCTCAACATACGGGATACGGACATGAAACAATCAGTTAAGGAAAAGTTTTTTCGTCGTCTTACAAAAGTACTAAATAGCCTTTTGTCAGGCGGCAATAAAATTCGTGCCTATAACGGTTGGGTCATGCCTGTGCTCGTATATACTTTCGGTATTCTCAGATGGACTCAGACCGAATTGGACTCGCTGGACAGAAAGGTCAGGACGCTGATGACGAAATCCCGTATGCATCACCCACGATCATCGGTCATGAGGTTGTATATCCCGCGGAAGTGTGGGGGTCGAGGTATGTTAAATGCCAAGAACCTGCACAACCGCGAGGTATGCAATCTCCGTCAGTACTTTTTGGAAAAGACTTATGTTTGTGAGATGCATCGCGATGTCGTCACAAGCGATAAAGGTCTTACCCCGCTGAGCATGGGAAAAGAGAACTGGCGGAAGCCGGTTGTACTAAGCACCGAGGACCGCATGGAAGTATGGAAAGGCAAGGAGCTGCACGGTAGGTACTTCCGGTCTCTCACGGGACCGGATGTAGACCAACTTGCTTCCGTGCACTGGCTACGCTTCGGGGACCTCTTCGGGGAAACCGAAGGGTTTGTCTTTGCAATACAAGATGAGGTTGTCAAGACGAACAACTATAGGAGACACATAATGAAGGACGGGACCATTGACATCTGCCGCGCCTGCCACCAACCTGGCGAGTCCCTCAGACATGTGATTTCCGGTTGTTCGCAGCTTGCCAACACCGAGTATTTGCATAGACACAACCTAGTAGCCAGGATTATCCACCAGCAACTTGCCTTAAAGTTCAACCTTGTAGGTACCGAAGTGCCTTACTATAAGTACAATCCGCCGCCAGTTCTCGAGAACGGTCATGTCACACTCTACTGGGACCGGTCCATTATTACAGATAGGACTATTCTCGCGAATAGACCTGATATTGTGATAGTGGACCGGGAGGCGAGGCGCGCAACGCTCGTCGATATCGCCGTGCCGCACGATGGTAACCTCGTCAGTAAGGAAGCAGAGAAGATGCTGAAGTATCTAGATCTGCAGCACGAGGTTACCAAAATGTGGCCCGTCGACTCGACGATCGTTGTGCCCATAGTCGTTTCGGCGCATGGGCTGATAGCGAAGAGCCTCGACGACCACCTTGAGAGGCTCTCGCTGAGTGGTTGGGTCAAGGGCCAGATCCAGAAGGCAGCCCTGCTCGACACTGCACGCATCGTCCGGAGGTTCCTCTCTTTGGGACCCGATCATCGGTAGCTTGGGCTCGCCCCGCCGCCGGTGGTGGAAACTCCATTTTTTTAAGGTTAATTTTGTATATGTTTTTTATGTTAGGTTTTGAATATGTACAAAATTAGTTTTAAGAATATGTGTTAATAAAGGAATAATGATAAAAATAAGAAAAAGTAAACAATTTCCCTTAGAAGAAATCAAAAAGTGTATCGCGCGCCATCTACCGAATAGATTATGAAGCTTTTTAGTACCATGACATTGAACTAATATGAAGCATTTCATAACACGCCATCTAGATGGCGTGAGTGGCGCTAGCCATGACATGGCGATACGGAACCCTCGGTGCACGAGTTCGACTCGCACTTGGCCGTTTTTTTCAGTAAATCCGTTAATTTTCAAATTTGTATCTATATAACCAGAATAATGTACCTGTAACCTAATTAGTATTTCAGATTAAGATGTCACCAAATTATTTTACTTTTAGCCGGTGGGATAAATATTTAGTCGTGGAAAAAACAGTCTAGGGAAGAAAACATGACTACTTACCCCTTCTTCTGTAGGTGGGTGAAAATTCCTTGCGTTGAGTTGCTTGAGACGGCACGCCTTGTCGAATTGCTTCATGAACGTTCGGGACACGCTCGTTATATTGACACCGTCCAGCACTCCTGCACAACAACTAAGTTCATAGGACCAGCAGACTACATTAAAACAATCTCGGGACGTGTGCTCTTTGGACATCAGATTTCACAGAATGTATTCAATGATTTCACTGGGGGTAAGTTTTCTTTTTATGGAAACTGACACGGTTGGCTACATCACCTACAACATCCGTGATGTCAGCCCATAACACCGGGTGAACTTGGTGCCACGTCAGTGCTTCCCTTCGGTCGTGCCGGATACAGCTGAACTGGGACGGAAAACACGAACTATTTACATAGCCTTTTCATCTGACCTTTCATTCAGTGCGGTGGTACCAACCTGGGCGGGTTAAACCCTACCACCTAGTAATATAAGGGAGTCACATCCCATAGTCGCCTTTTACGACATACACGGGGAGAGATGCAGTGGGGCTATTCTTTTAAAGTACCGGCCCCACACGGTACGCGTAAGTACTTGTATTTCTTTCTCTTCCTCTTCATCCCTCACTTTAACTTCATACTCCTCACTGAGAAAAATGACTACAAACAGTTGGCTAACTAAATTTAACCATATGGTCTGTCTAATTTGGTCAAATCTTTGGTTAAATTTAGTCAACTGTTTGCTAAACGTGATTAGTACCCAAACTTCTCAGTTCCCTTCTTTCGTGTCTCTCCCTCCCAATGTATATTTACCTACTTACCCTATCTTCTACTCTCTTCATCCTCTATGTCCTCTATATCCATCCCATCTAGGGTTGCCATCCGTCCGGGTTTCCCCGGACAGGGTCAGGGTTTTTAGGGTGTCCGGGGAAGTCCGGGCGGGTTTTTTTAATCGTCCTAGGTTTTTAAATACCGCGCGAAATGTCCGTTTCTCGGGTCTCAGCTCGGCGAACCGATGCTAGTTTCTTTTCCATACAATTCTAAGAAAATTATTACATTTTTATATTGTGTTTTGTTTTTTTTTTTTTATTGAAACTGACACGGTTGGCTACATCAGCCACAACATCCGTAATGTCAGCCCATACCACCGGGTGAACTTGGTGCCACGTCAGCCTTCCCTTCGTTCGTGCCGGCTACACTGAACTGGACGGAAAATACAAACTATTTACATAGCCGTTTCGACCTACCTTTCATTCAGTGCGGCGGTAACAACCCAGGCGGGTTAAACCCTACCACCTAGTAATATCAGAAGGGAGTCATATCCCTTGTCGCCTTTTACGAAATATACGGGGAGAGATGCAGTGGGGCTATTCTTTTGGAGTACCGGCCCCACACGGTACATCGGGTGTCCGGGTTTTTGTTCAAAATGTCAGGGGTTTTAGATTTTCTTGTCCTAGTTTTACCAAGATGGAGATAGCAACCCTAATCCCATCTCACATGACGACTGTACCGAAGGGGTGCACACGTACGTCGCGGAAATATTGAGCAAGCTCAATCCTTTCAATGCGGTTGAACGTGGTTGCCCGTGATTGAACATTGACATTGAATGGTTCACTTTTAAGTTTACACTATTCAATTTGGTTGTTTTAACCAAATTTGGTTGTTTCAACCAAATTGAAAGGCAGAAGTGAACCGTGTAATATCACCATTAGCTATAAAAAAATATAAAATAACTGAGTTGGCAGCAGCGAGCGACGACCTTCTCGCGGTATCGATGCTTCTTGCACATGGGGTTGCCGCTGAAGTCGATGGTGACCAGGTGTACCAAGGTGCACAGCTCGTCCGCCACTTCCTACAACGCATTCAACAAACATTTCACCTCATCGGCGGCGGTGGAGTTTTCTCTACAATCTCGCCACTTTTTTTTTTTTAATGTAAACCGGTATGGGTGACTGAGTCGGAGGGGCCAAAGCGCATGCTTCGACTAGCCAATATCACCTCCGAGAAGGTAGGTGCCATACCGGAGACTTCCCTGGATTGCTGGCTATACTAGGACTAGAGAACACAACCGAGGCTGCAATGCGGCCATCTTACATCCAGTGCGGTGGTACCAACCCAGTCGGCTACAATTTGAGCCTACCACCTAGAAAGGGGCAAGGGAAGGGACCTACAGTTTTACACCGGTTCCGAACGGTGAAGTAGCAGGTGTAGGTACGCATCATTGATTTTATAACCCTGTCGGGACAGATAGACCACTCCATATAAAAAATTTGGTAACGTTGTAAATCGTAAAACCAACAGAGGGCGTTAATAATTTTTCTTGATGTTGTCGTAAAACAAACAGGTGGCGTTAATGTTTGTTAATACTTCTATACTAAGGGCGCTATCTAGTTGAAATACAACAGTATCTAGGTACCTTTAATTGCCACTAGGCTGTAGAATTACTGCTACTAGACAAAAGATGGCGCTTTCATTTATATTTATAAACAAAGACATTAAACCCACCCTCAATCTCTTTGTTTATAAAGAACATTATTTATGTAAATTCCAAAATTTTTAATTATATTTGAATAATAAAATTATGACAATTTACAATTAAACTAACACTTCTTATCAAATTAAATAAAATAAAAAAATGTTTTGAAAATAATTTGGTATACGGAACAAAATATTATTATGATTGTAATTTCCTGTTTGTGCGCTTTTAATAGATAGATCCACAGAGCACGGAATACCCCCGCGCGCGCGCGCGCGGTATTCCGTGCTCTGTGGATAGAACGTATTTATTTAGTTGAACACTCAGAGGAAGTTGAACAGTTAAACAAATACTCGTCACTCTTCATTCTAATAATGTCAGCATTGTAGGTAAAAAAAATAAATATGAAAACTGCCTTAAAAAATTTATGAAATTAAAAAAATCGAACCCTAGAGTTGAAGGCGGTGCTAAAGAAGGCTACACAAAACACAAATCACAAAGGATATCATCCACGCATGTTTTCTTTCATGTATCATTTTTGCTTGCTTTAGCACCGCCTTCAACTCTAGGGTTCGATTTTTTTTATTTCTGAATACATTTTTGAAGGCGGTTTTTATATATTTTTTTAAATAGTTTTTTATTTCACAGTTTTTTTTTGGAATTTTTTGCTATTAATGTACTCGGCGGAATCGCTCGACCTTCGGCCTCGCGATTCCGCCTCGCTTTCCAATCTGATCTCGACCAAATTAAAATGGAACCAACTCATGGTTATCCCCTTTCAAAAAAAAAAAAAAAAAGAATTTTCAAAATCGGCCCACAAAGGGTGGGTTTAATGTCTTTGGCCCACAATAATTGACGGAGTAATCGCGTAACAAACATCCAAAAAAAGAAAACATACCGTCGAATTGAGAATCTCCTAGGTCTAAAGTAAATTGCTCGTGAAGACAAATTCAACGAGCCCAAACACGATGGGTTTATCATGTGTAGTTTAGGAGTTCCTATGGCCACCTTCCGTCTCCGTCATCAGACCAGCCGATGGTACTCGTACTCGTATTATAATATATTAAGCGCATCTGGCCGGTCGGAAAAGATTTCAAATTTAGAATATTCATGAAACAAGGGTCCGAATATGAATGACAATATCGATTCATGTATTTCAATACAATGACAGAGAAAATTTCAAAATATTAGGTTATATATTTATATAGGTATATTATATTACTACTATTATATTATATTAATTACTATTATATTATATACTATATTAGGTTATAGGTTATATTATATATATTTGGTATTATATTTAATACTTTTTAGTTCTAGTTTATTTTTTTTTAAGTCGGTTTTATATTTTTAAAACAATATTACATAAAAAACAATAATCGAAATCGAATAATCGAAATCGGTTGAAGTGGTACAGAATTATTCGCCATGTGTCAAACTGCAAATTGCTGAAAAAGTCCACATCACAAAAGTTTTGCTGAAGGTAACCACACACCAATAGTATTTTGTTGCTTTTTCATAAACCGCTCAATCAATTTCAATAAAATTTCAATGGGAGCACCTCTGAAGTATGACCTACCAAACAAAAAAAGAATTTTCAAAATCAGCCCACAATTAACACGTTGAACGCCATACGACCCACCGGTGGGCCTAGCGTACTTTTCCGTTCGGGCCAAGCCAAACTCATTATATCCGTAATTTTCATCAACTTGAGATTTTCATCACAAAGTTTATAAAATGCGGTAATTTGTAAGGAAAATAAAAATTTGCGACTTTTACCGTCTAATTTTCGAGATATAGCAAAAGGCTCACGGGTGGATCGTGTGGCCTCCTATGAAGGATTTGTATTTTTCTGTTGGCTGGGGCCGCGGGGTCACGCCGCGGCCCACCCGTTGCGCGCGCGCCGCGGACGCAGCGATCAATCCCGGTCCGGCTGCGTCGACAATTGAGGATGTTTTACGCTTTTCTCGCCAAAAATGGATTATTTTGAAGATTTCGAGTTAACACAAGAAGCGCTAACGCAGTTAGAAAACATCGAGATAGATCTTCTGAACCGTAGTTTCGGAATAGATTCTATGAAGACGTAGTTCAACCAACGAAAAGAAGATGCTGTCGAATTCTTTTGTCGGAGAGTGAGGATAGCGACGATGAAATGCGTATAGAAAGACGGAAGAGAATGAAACACACTCTGGAAAGGAAAGAGGGATTGGCCAGAAAAGTGAGAAGAACATGTCACCAATGTTATGCAAAGAACGTACCAATAATGGGTAGCAAACAGGCTAAAACCAAGTCGAAAAAAGTATCCACTTATTGCCAAAGCAGCCCAACTAAACCATTCCTTTGTTTGCCTTGTTTTAACAAAACTCACGGATAATTCTTTATTGTTTATGGTTAAGAGCCAAAGGGTTAAGATGATTATTTTAAATACTGAAGTGTCATAATGTTGTGATTGTTCAATTTCATAAATATTTTCTTTTGTTCAAGTTCATAAATTATTTTCGTAATAAATAATGTCTTCTTATTTGGTAATGAAGAAAATATTATGTTCATTTTTATTTAGACGAATATTTTCTTATTATTTTCTGGTTTTATTAATTCTATTAATAAAAATATTATTTTCTACCTTATCGTTAAGAGCGGCCCTAGCATCGTTACAATTAACTTAATAAAAAACTACAAGTTTCTATTGGATTTGAAAACCACGCCGTCCGCTTCGACTACAAGGCCATGCGGCTCACTTCCATATTGGCTTTGTAGCTGCACTCTGTGGCTTGTAGGAAGCGTTTACGTAGGACCTCTCACGCGGCTCACCGGTGACCCCCATGACCTGAATAGTTCAGTAAGGAAAGGCTCACCGGTGAGCGGTGAGCCCCGTGGCCCAAACGGAAATACTGGATTTTTCATGTGGCGTTGAACGTGTAAGATTGTAATTTCCTGTTTGCGGTTTTACTCCGGTCCAAAGAGTTTACAAACTCTTTGGTTGTACCTAGCTCCGCTTATTTGTTGTTATATCCGCTATAGTAACACATATTCTGTGAAAATTTAAACGGGCTACCTATTACGGTTCAAGAGATATAGCCGTCGGACGGACGGACGGACGGACAGACAGACTGCGGAGGCTTAGTAATAGGCTTCCGTACAGGGATACGGAAACCTAAAAATAAGGGGTGAAATAGGGGTGAAAGTTTTTGTATGGGGAATCCATGATTTCTCTAGGTAAGGATATGAAAATTTATTATCTAGGCTTTTGGCACAGATTACTCAATAGTTACTGCTTTTGGTAAGAAATCATGAATAATGGTCAGGAAGAGGAAGGGGGAGAGAAAAGAAGGGGGAGTGGGTGGGAGGTACGTTTGTCAGCCTCGGTAGCTCAGTGGTGCAGGCAACCCTGGGCGCGGTCAACACTTGGATGGGTGACCGCTCGACCATTGGAGGCTGACCGTGGTTCGGATTCCACGTAAAACTGTAGCACCCTTCCCTTCTTACCTTACTAGGGTTGGTACCACCGCACTGAATAAAACGTATGTCGAAACGGCTATGTAAATCAAAGAGATTTGATGTAAATAGTAATTTTTTTCGTTTTTGTCCGTCCAGTTCAGTATAGCCGGCACGACATGTCCGACATCACGGATGTTGTAGGTGATGTATCCAACCATGTCAGTTTCTATAAAAAAAAGAAGAAGAGGAGGAGAGGTATGGAGGGAGGAAGGGTTAGTGAATGAGGGCAGGTGTGGGGGAGGGAGGTAGTAGAGGGAACGAGGAGGAATGGATATCGAGGGAGTGAGAGGTTGGAAGGGGGAAGGGGCGGGGTAAGAGGGGGTTGCGGACAGGATGAGGGGTAGTAGGGGAGGAATGGAATGCGAGGGTGATGGGAAGGAGGGGCGGCATGAGGGGAGGAAGGGAAGTAGGGAGAGAGGGAGGGAATGGGCGAAAGGGAAGGTGGCAAAGAGGGGGTCCGTGAAGGGTGAGGGGAAGGAGGGGAGGAAGGCGGGATCGAGGAGAGAAGACAGGGAGAGAGGTGAGTGAGAGATGGGCGAGGAAGGAATCCCTTCCTTCCTCCCGAAAAAGATAGAGAATATAAGAGAAGCGATGGTTTATTATCAATTTTGCATTTAAATCAGATTTACTATTTTTTTATTTTATTCGTCGTCGTCAACAGTCATTGGTCGTCAAAGAGATTTTATGTACATACATACATACATACATGATACGTCATTGGTCGTCGTCGGTAAAATCTACAATTTTATATAAAGTACTCGTATCATTGACTTATATATTCTGTAAAGTATAACACAAATACATTAAACCCACCCTCTTTTAATCTCTTTGGTATAACACCACCAGCAGCATCGTAGATGGAAAAAATAGCCCTGGACTCAACTTTTTTTAATTCGGTGCCTGGACTCCGTACTTCATACTCAAAGACATTTTGTTTATACTTCAACTATTACCAAAGAAGAGGGTGGGTTTAATGTCTTTGACTATTACTAAAACGAGACACCGCGATTATGGTAGTGTGCGTATCGCGTGAATACAGAACCGACCGTCTCAAGAGATCGCATTGATATTGTGTCATCCTTTTTCCACGCGCAGTAACCCGTATCGCTTGCCTGCACGCTCCACGCAAACATTTGCGTGTTCCAAAACAAGCGAACGTCGCGCGTCGATCGATAAATTTCCGCAACAGCTAAAAACTATGGAGGTGGCTTTTTACTTTCGAGCGACTGTAAGGAGAAAGGAAGTATTGTGATCGTCCAAAATGTCGAAGTTGAGAATGCGACTGATTTTTTTTTTTTTTTATTGAAACTGGCACGGTTGGCTACATCACCTACAACATCCGTGATGCCCATAACACCGGGTGAACTTGGTGCCACGTCAGTGCTTCCCTTCGGTCGTGCCGGCTACACTGAACTGGACGGAAAACACAAACTATTTACATAGCCGTTTGGACCGACCTTTCATTCAGTGCGGTGGTACCAACCCGGGCGGGTTAAACCCTACCACCTAGTAATATAAGAAGGGGGTCATATCCCTTAGTCGCCTTTTACGACATACACGGGGAGAGATTCAGTGGGGCCATTCTTTTAAAGTACCGGCCCCACACAGTACAGATTTGGGCTATATATCTGTCAACGATCCCAAAAAAGTGGTTTTGAGAAACATGTATGTGTGTGTGTGTGTGTGTGTGTCCGTCCAGCGACCTTGTGCCTAAACTGCTCAACCGATTTCGTTCAAAATTCGTATTTAGTAGTTTGAAATGATAATCTAGGGGTAAATTTTTTTACTTTTCAAAATTCGAAAAAATAAGGGTAGCCGTCATACAAATTTGTCTATGGCAATGTGTCCAGCGACGTTGCGCCTCAACCGCTCAACCGATTTCGTTGAAAATTCATATTTAGTAGTTTGAAACGATTATCTAGGGGTACCTTTTTTAATTTTTTTTTATTTAAAAAAATAAGGGTAGCTGTCATACAAATTATTTCGATGAGGTCGATTTTCTTATAAATGGCTAACGATTTTTATTATTATTATTATATTTAATCCATCGTGTTTGTATCCGTTTTCAAAGGTGGTGAGGTAAAAAAATATAATTTTAAAGAAGGTATCTCCACTTTATCCTAACCGCACGCGCGTATTTGAATTGCACGCAGGTTTGGTTGGTGGGTCTTTGGCAACTAAAAATATAATAAGAAATAGGCATGCCATCTATAGACAAATAGGACAACTTAACTTTGGTCTGACATCTATGATGCAGAAGCGGCGAAATTATACATTTTATCCGCCAAGCTCACGGACTGACAAAACATGAAAATATTTATTGGAAAAATTATGAAAACCTTAAAATACACTATTTTGAAATTTTTACTTAATATAAAATAATCTTTAAATTTAACTATGCTGTTCCCACTTAGCATCGTTCTATAATTAGCAGATTAAAAAATATAATAAATTATTTAATTCAAATTCGATACTCCTGGCGCCATCTTAGGACATAATTGAAGACTAATTTCATGTTACCTTTAAAACATCGCTGACGGTACATCTGACTCCCCCTATAAAATCAATGGTACGCATGTAAATTTTTTCGTCAGAAAAAACTCATTGGTACACGCCGAACGGATTCGAACCGCGGTCCTCTCGCATGAGAAGCCGATGCCCAAACCACTCGGCCACCCGCCGCTTCACTTCTCGCAGTAGAATAGAATAGAAACTCTTTATTGCACACAAATTGAAGGAAGAACAGTACACGACTGTAGAAACAAGAAATACAGGAGTGCGCAAAGGCGGACCTATCACTACAAGTCAGCCTAGACAGCTCAGTGGTGCAGACAGTCGAATCGACTATTGCTATTGACTGTTAAGCAACGCTGGGCGCGGTCAGTACTTGGATGGGTGACCGTTGGAGGCTACCGTGGTTCGGATTCCACGTAAAACTGTAGGTCCCTTCCCTTCCTACCTTACTCGGTGGTAGGGTTCAAACCGCCCGGGTCGGTACCACCGCACTGAATGAAACGTCGGTCGAAACGGCTATGTAAATAGTTTGTGTTTTCCGTCCAGTTCAGTGTAGCCGCCGCGAAATGAAGGGAAGCACTGACATGGCACCTAGTTCACCCGGTGTTATTGGCTGACATCACGGATGTTGTAGGTGATGTAGCCAACCGTGTCAGTTTCCATAAAAAAAAAAGCTCAATGGAGCATTTTTCGTATTTGATGCATTTGTAAAAAATGGCGAGGGAAATAGCGAAGGCATTTTTGAATGATTTTACCACTTTTCAACCACATATTTTTAAGGGAATTTAAAAGATTAAATTAAAAATAATGTATTTACATTATACGTTGAATCTTTACCTAACTATAGGCATAATAAAAAAAAATTTCCATAAAAAAAAATATTAATTATAGTTATATCACTTGAAATATGGGTATGGTTAGGGAAATACGAAGTGCTTTTGCCTAGTACCCCCCCTTAAGTCGACCGACCGCACCGCTGAGCTACCGAGGCTGAAAAATCCAACATGAAATATTAGCTCACGTCATAATCATCAAGCCGATTGTTCTTAGCGATGAGGACCTCCAGTCTCCGCAGTGGCTTCATCCAGCCCGCGTGGCCTATCTTGTTGTCCGAGACGTCCAACACTCTTAGGTTTGCCTGAAATGTTATCATTGTGTGGGTACTATACATACAGGCTGTTGTAACAGACAGTACATTACATTTAGGAAATGATTATTCGGATCAACGTAAGTAGTAACAAAAAAGAAATAGAATTTTTTTCTGAATTCCCTTTAAATAAAAAGTTACAGTTTCATACAAACTAATTGATTAATTTAGTGTAAAATAAAATTAATATAAGAATAATCTGTTAAGTGCGAGTTTTACTCGCGCACGGAGGTTTCCGTGTCTATCCGCTATTATCCGCCTATCTTTTGTCTTTCAACAATGCAATGTATAATAGCCTGTGGTGCCATCTATTATTCAATAGTGTGACTAATCGATTTTTCGGACGTTTGTTGTATGGGAGCCCCCCTTAATTTTTAACATTTTCTTATTTTTCTTATTTGTTGTTATATCCGCCATAGTAACACATATTCTGTGAAAATTTCAACGGGCTACCTATTACGGTTCAAGAGATACAGCCCTCGGACAGACGGACGGACAGCGGAGGCTTAGTAATGGGCTTCCGTACGGGATACGGAAACCTAAAAAGGATCTAATGTTCCGTACGAACGTGGGAATGAAAGGCGTGTCGCGACTCCTTTTTGATTGCGCAGTCGGGTAATAAAATAGATTCCTTCTTTTTTTTATGTAAAAAAAAGAAGGTATGGGTGGCTGAGTCGGAGGGGCCAAAGCACATGCTCCGATCAGCCAATATCACCTCCGAGAAGGTAGGCGCCATACCGGAGACTTCCCTGGATTGCTGGCTATACTGGACTAGAGAACACAACCGTTCTCGTTGTATATAAGTTTATCTTTGTGTTTCTTCGTTTCTTCTTCTCTTCAAATCGTATTTACCTATTCTTTTTCTGCTGCTTCTGTATCTTGCCAAAACTATAATGTTCATATTTGGGAAGCGCGGTGCTGGGGGCGCATATACATCTACTGTATGTTTAATGTGAATATTATATAATGTTGTGCTCCTGTTTGTACTTCCAATAAAATAAAATAAAATAAAAAAAAACCGATGCTGCTATGCGCCCATCTTACATCCAGTACGGTGGTACCAACCCAGTCGGCTATAATTTGAGCCTACCACCTAGTAAGGGGAAAGGGAAGGGACCTACAGTTTTACACCGGTTCCGAAAGGTGAAGCAGCAGGTGTAGGTATACGTAAGTTTTTTTTCGTCAGAAAACCCGTGTGGGGCCGGTACTTAAAAAGAATAGCCCCACTGCATCTCTCCCCGTGCATGTCGTAAGAGGCGACTAAGGGATAAGGACAAGATACTGCGCTAACGGGCGACAGGCTAGCCACTTCTCACCTTGGCGCAGTCCTTCCACCTAGTCATGCAGCAGGTGGGTTCTTCGTGTCTTACTTGCTGCTTGATAGTTGTCTTTTCCGTATACTGTGCTAAACGTGGTGGTCGGTGTTGTGCTGTAATTTACCAGAGTCCTTATAGCACAACGCCGATTACTCTGCTTACCCTGATTGTCGGGATACAGCGTGTGTTATGTATGTGTACGTATGTATGTAAAAAACTCATTGGCACGCGCCGACCGGATTCGAACCTCGGACCTTTCGCATGAGAAACCGATGCCGAAACCACTCGGCCAACCACCAGTACCACCCAAGGTATATTCCTTCTAGGTATATTCAGCTGCACTTTTTTTTTTTTTTTTATGGAACTTACCCCAATGTCCAGCAAACTCATAGGTTCGAAGCATAGTCCGTCGGCGCTGCCCCCCTGCTTCTCTATGTGAAGCTCCTCCAAGCACGTGAGACCTTGCAGGCCCTCCAGCACGCTTATGCGATTGTTTCCGAGGTACAACTTTTTCAGTTTGTAGAGCTTGCTCAGACCCTGAGGGAGACGCCGCCATGTTATTTTTTTTTTTGGAAACTGATACGTTTGGCTACATCACCTACAACATCCGTGATGTCAGCCCATAACACCGGGTGAACTTGGTGCCACGTCAGTGCATCCCTTCGGTCGTGCCCGCTACACTGAACTGGACGGAAAACACAAACTATTTACATAGCCGTTTCGACCGACCTTTCATTCAGTGCGGTGGTATCAACCCGGGCGGTTTAAACCCTACCACTTAGTAATATAACAAGGTAGTCATATCCCTTAGTCGCCTTTTACGACATACACGGAGAGAGATGCAGTGGGGCTATTCTTTTAAAGTACCGGCCCCACACGGTACAAAATTCTAATTAAAATAGAAAAAGTAAGAGTGACCTCCATCTTGGTGATATGGTTCCACTGCAGGTATAAGTGTGTGAGATTATACATCAGATCCAGATTTTCCACTTTACTCAGCTCGTTGTTGTGAAAGTATGCGTATACAGCTTGCGTGGCATCCTTCACCTTCGGCTGTTGGAGGGTCCAAATGATGGTAAATTTAGTGTATGAATGAAATATTCAAGAAAGAAGACACGAGAATACAACGCACAATACTGTTGAGGTACTTGTCATGGTAGAAAATGTGTGTCGTTTTCTGCATCCCACGAGCCGGTCGCCCTCGTCGTCCGCTCGTCGCCTTAACAGGGGCACCGGCCGTTGCAGCCGCCTCCATGACAGGAAAACTGGTTGAAATTTATGGAGGAAAAACAAATTCTAATGTAGATTTGAATCAAAGAATATAATACTACTGATTTGAATTGAAAGAAATAAAATAAGGATGATATTGATCAAAGAATATAGTACGATATTGATCAAACATTCAAATGTAGCGCCTAGGTACAAAGATATTATAACCACGACCGTCGTCGACTTGAAAATTTGAAATGGATAGATAGGCCAGATTCTATTTGACAGTATTTCAAATGCATTATGTTTTCGTAAAATTTTATGTTACGTACTTCTATAATATAGTTACCAGTGGCTAAGTTGTAATGCGGTTAATGTAATAAACTTTTTTATGTGAGGTGAGAGCCTAAAATATGAATGCTTAGGGGCGTTATTTATTAGATGTTTATGTTATATAATTTGATTGCGGAGAACTAGAGGCCACACAGTATGAAATTTGACCTGATTTTCGGACATGGTATTTTTATTCCCAAACTAGTTAGTCTTTACTATTTTAAAAGCTAGAGTAGAACTCCCGTGTGTCAGTTACGTATAGTTGCAAAGTTATGAATTTTTGAAAAAGGTAAGTTTTTTTTGGCCGAAAAATAAAAAAAAAATATTACTCCGAGATTATGGAAAATATTAATAATAATATTTTTTTATATACAAGAATGACTATAGCCCCATTTTTTGAAGCAATTTCGAACCTTCTACAGTTAGTACAAAACGAGCAATAATTTTTTTTTTATTTTTCATTTTTATTTTTTTTCTCCTAAACCAAGTCGCATTAGCACAAAATTCTTACATTACAAATAACCCCAGACCTTGTTTAATAAGTGCTAAAAAAACTAAAAGATAATCCCGCTTGGTATAGGAGTTTTAACTAAATAATGTTTAGGCCGACAATTTTACAGTCAGGGTTGGCACTTTTCGAATCGTAGTTTAATTTTATTTTTTGGCCGAAAGTGAATTTTTTATTAAATTATGATTAATTATCATGATCGGATACGGTAAAGCGATTTTTTATAATTGCGTTATGCAGTCATTATATTGATATGGTCCCTTTTGAAAATAATGAAAAATTCCCGGGATTAAAAAAAATATTTCTAGTAGTGATATACCTAGTTAGTAACTTTCGATTGTTTTAACGTGCTCTGATGCACGTAGGTATACGTTAGCTATTGTAAACATTCCAAATTATATCAATAAAAACATTGGTAAGAAATTAGCTGTCATACCCCAAAGCTTTTCTGTTAGAAAATGCCTAGAGATCCTCTCATCTCCAACATTAGGTTGCGCCACAGACAGAAAAAGTTACGAAAGTTACCACTTCCAGCTCAGGCATTAGCATTGCTAAAACCGGCAGATGCCAACACTTTCGCCGAAGAATCTGCACCGAAGGATGCTGAGGAAATCAAAATCGATGCGGAAAATCAGGCGCTTGATGAGTGTCTAGGTCTGGGAGAAGGTGGCCTATTTCTCAGTGCTGAGGATTAACATCATCATCATCATCATCATCATCATCATCATCAGCCCGTATCGGTCCACTGCTGGACATAGGCCTCTCCCAAGGCACGCCACCACACGCGGTCTTCCGCTCTTCTCATCCATCCACTTCAATTGGATTAAGAGGATTAACAATTGTTTTCATTTCGGAAATATTCGTAGCCTATACTCCGTTCATCCTAGCAACTAATGCCGAGCGGTTTCTCGCTCTCGCAACGGTTATTACCCTTCTTTACACAGGACACAACGTTGTATGTGTGAGTCATAGGTGTATGCGTAAGCCATCTCAAAACCATAACGGCGCGTATACATACGCGCGTACATAGCTGCGCCTGGGAGTTAGTATTGCGTTTTTATTCTGAGTCAACGCATTACAATCAGTAGCCTTTCATAGGCGTCATAGTCATAATAATAAAATTGTTTTGCATATTTTTCACATGTTGTTTTTCACAAAAACTGAATGGCACTATGCAATGCATGCATGCAACACTCATAAGAAAATTACGTTACTCACTTTATAATAAATGCGAAAGTAAATTGTTTGTTTGTTTGTTTGTTTGGTCATACATAACTCGAGAACCACTGGTGCTAGACCCATCGTGTTGGCACTCAAACTTCAGGTCTCGGTGAGATCTATCCATCTGTCACATGAACTTTTGTGTTGGTCATAACTCGAGAACCACTGGTGCTAGACCCATCGTGTTGGTACTCAAACTTCAGGTCTCGGTGAAATCTATCCAACTGTCACATGAACTTTGGTTTTGGTCATAACTCGAGAACCACTGGTGCTAGACCCAACGTGTTGGTACTCAAACTTCAGGTCTCGGTGAGATCTATCCATCTGTCACGTGAACTTTTGTTTTAGTCATAACTCGAGAACCACTGGTGCTAGACCCATCATGTTGGTACTCAAACTTCAGGTCTCGGTGAGATCTATCCATCTGTCACGTGAACCTTTGTTTTGGTCATAACTCGAGAACCACTGGTGCTACACCCATCGTGTTGGTACTGAAACTTCAGGTCTCGGTGAGATCTATCCATCTGTCACGTGAACTTTTGTTTTGGTTATAACTCGAGAACCACTGGTGCTAGACCCATCGTGTTGGTACTCATACTTCAGGTCTCGGTGAGATCTATCCATCTGTCTAATGAACTTTTGTTTTGGTCATAACTCGAGAACCACTGAAGCTAGACCCATTGTGTTGGTACTCAAACTTCAGGTCTCGGTGAGATCTATCCATCTGTCACATGAACTTTTGTTTTGGTCCTGAAGAGACCTGAAGTTTGAGTACCAAAACGATGGGCCTAGCACCAGTGGTTCTTGAGTTATGACCAAAACAAAGGTTCACGTGACAGATGGATAGATCTCACCGAGGCCTGAAGTTTGAGTACCAACACGATGGGTCTAGCACCAGTGGTTCTCGAGTTATATAGTTATACCAAAACAAAATTTTATGTGACAGATGGATAGATCTCACCAAGACCTGAAGTTTGAGTACCAACACGATGGGTCTAGCACCAGTGGTTCTCGAGTTATGACCAAAACAAAAATTCATGTGACAGATGGATAGATCTCACCGAGACCTGAAGTTTGAGTACCAACACGATGGGTCTAGCACCAGTGGTTCTCGAGTTATGACCAAAACAAAAGTTTATGTGACAGATGGATAGATCTCACCGAGACCTGAAGTTTGAGTACCAACACGATGGGTCTAGCACCAGTGGTTCTCGAGTTATGACCAACACAAAAGTTCATGTGACAGATGGATAGATCTCACCGAGACCTGAAGTTTGAGTGCCAACACGATGGGTCTAGCACCAGTGGTTCTCGAGTTATGACCAAAACAAAAGCTCATGTGACAGATGGATAGATCTCACCAAGACCTGAAGTTTGAGTACCAACACAATGGGTCTAGCACCAGTGGTTCTCGAGATATGACCAAAACAAAAGTTCACGTGACAGATGGATAGATCTCACCGAGACCTGAAGTTTGAGTACCAACACGATGGGTCTAGCACGAGTGGTTCTCGAGTTATGACCAAAACAAAAGTTCACGTGACAGATGGATAGATCTCACCGAGACCTGAAGTTTGAGTACCAACACGATGAGTCTAGCACCAGTGGTTCTTGAGTTATGACCAAAACAAAAGTTCACGTGACAGATGGATGGATATCATAAATCTACGTGAGGATAGCAGCGGCAGTGACGAGGACCTCTGTGACGTGGGGGAATCATCAGACAGTGATGAATATGGAATTACCCGGTATTACGGCACTGCGTTAACTTAGCCACCTACAATACAATAGAACGAACAGCTGAAACGGTGGCTGAAGTAAGTACATTAGGCACAAAATTTAAATAATATATAATTTTAATATTTAATAATTTACCGTGAAAATATAAATATTTAACATGATTCCAAGCAAAAAATAAACAGGTTTATTGCAAAATTTCATTCATGAAATAAATAAACAATAATAAAATACATTTTTTAAATTAAACTATATTCATAACCTCAGTTCACAGTCACTTCAATCACTCTTTGCGAGAGCGAGAAGTATAGAGAAAGAGAAACCGCTCGGCAATAGTTGCTAGGTTGAATGGAGTGTAAGTATTCTTCAATACTGTTATTATTGAAATTATTATTAATAAATTGGCATCATTATTTTTGTTCATCCCCTGCCTAACCCTAAAATAATAAATGTAAAGAAATATGCAAATAAATATTATATTCCATAAAACGTATCTTGTTTTTTTTATTTATTATTTTAATTACTCTGTACTTATCTGTAGGTATATTTTAAGAAATTTTTTTACTACATACATACATACATAACGTCACGCCTGTTTCCCAGTGGGGTAGGCAGAGACAACGGATTTTCACGTTAAAATTTAAAATTTCTCACAAATTTTTTTACTGTTGGTCTATTTCAAGTCTTGGTTAATTTATTCATAGATATATTTGGACAAACTATTATTTAGTTGTTTAAAATTTTCGGCCAAACTTGGGCCGAAATTTTATGGCAACCCTAACGAAAAAACTTGAGTAGCTATAACTCCTATACCAAGCGGGATTATCTTTTGTTTTTTCTGGTACTTATTAAACATGGTCTAGGGTTAATTGTAATGTAAGAATTTTGTGCTAATGCGACTTGGTTTAGGAGAAAAAAAATAAAAACGAAAAATAAAAAATAAATTTTTACTCGTTTTGTACTAACTGTAGGAGGTTTGAAATAGCTTCAAATAAGGGGGGTAAAGTCATTCTTGTATATTGAAAAATATAATTATTAATATATTCCATAATCTCGGAGCAATATTTTTTTTTAATTTTTCGGCCAAAAAAAAGTTTGTTTTTCAAAAATTTATAACTTTGGAAGTATACATAACTGACCCACGGGAGTTCTACTCTACCTTTTAAAATACTAAAGACTGACTAGTTCTGGAGTAAAAAAACCATGTCCGAAAATCAGGCCAAATTTCATACTGTGGGCCATTTACTTAAAACCTTCACCTGCCTACTGATGGGCAAGGATTCCATCCCATTTGGGACCGAATCCTTATTCGAGACTTTATAGGGATTTCATTGGGAAAGTTGGGGAAGGTTCCTCATTCGATCCTACGAAATAGGATTTTATTTTAATATTAGATTTCAACATCGTGAATGAGTTTTTTTCATTAGTACTAGGCATAATATGGTAGTAGGTATGTAGATCATTGTTTTACTGGATGAATTCCTATATCTAAATAAATAATGTTTCCACAGGTTTTAATTTGAATGCATGATTCCCTAGTTATGTTCACAAAATAATCAATATCTGTGGTCGTTTGAACGCGCGTACATTTCGCCGTGATGTGAGAGAGGAAAAAGGTCGGTAATCGAGTCTGTTCAGTGACTGTGACAGTGTGAAAAAAGTTAGGTACCGATTTTTTGGTAGATCTACCAATTTCTGTCATGTTTGGCCAAAAAACATACAGTCGAATTGAGAACCTCCTCCTTTTTTTGAAGTCGGTTAAAAAATAACAATTTGAGGTCATAATCTACCGATATTTTTTAAAGCAATACCTACTAATAATAAATCTGTAAGGGATGGTCATAGAGCAAGTTACTTTGTTTTATGAGATACTGAGGTATAAGACTCTATGTATGATATTAAAGCTAAATTGACGATTTTTAGAAATATTTTCTGTGTATGTATGTTCCACCATAACTCTTAAACCGATCATCTGAATTCTATGAAACATCGTACAAGCACATTTACCAATACTATATGAGACAGAGGATAGGCTAAATAAAATTCAGTTCCGGTTACGCTACGCTAAGATGTGGTTCCCAAACAAACTGAAATGTTCCGCGCGCCATTTACCGCGAGTAATCAGATATGAGCGAGCCGGCGCGGCGGCGCGGAGTAGCGGGCGGCGCGGCGGAGCGGGCGGCGCGGCGGAGCGGGCGGCGCGGCGGAGCGGGCGGCGCGGCGCGCGGCCGGGTGCATATAAA
The DNA here is from genome assembly GCA_946902875.1 of Nematopogon swammerdamellus. Taxonomy (NCBI): domain Eukaryota; kingdom Metazoa; phylum Arthropoda; class Insecta; order Lepidoptera; family Adelidae; genus Nematopogon; species Nematopogon swammerdamellus. The sequence continues at coordinate 946,955 of OX336357.1, read as the reverse complement.
AGCGCACTCCCCATACTATAGAACCCAAAATTGTAATTTGATTCGATCCTAATTTTTTTATCTTATTCTTATGGTACAAGTTAGGATACATGTGAGCTAAATATGACGTCACCGATACGAAACATGTACCTTCTCGAAGTAAGTAAATAAGGGCGAGGCCGAAAGCGGAGCTTCGTTCAAGTTAACGATATATTTCTCGATGAAAGTAAGTAAATAAGGGCGAGAATATCGTTTACGCGAACGAAGCTCGGCGTTCGGCAGGGCATTCACTTAGTTTATTTGAGAAGGATTATCATTTACTTGAACGCAGCTCGGCCTTCGGCCTCGCCGGCCTCTTTGAAAAAGTATATGGTTTATCTATAGGGAGCTCCGGCTTCGGCGTCGCCATAGGTAACTTAGTTACTTCGAGAAAAATAACGTTTACCTAAAAGGAGCTCGACCTTCGGCCTCGTCAGTAGTTACATATTTTGTTCGAGAAGGTTTATCATTAACCTGAATGCAGCTCAGCTTTCAACCTCGTCCTTTATAACTTACTTTCTTCTTTTGAAATAAAAATTTCACGAGAGCGGGCAAAAGCTAGCAAACTATAATACTAAAAATAATACTGTTTTATGTAATCCGGTCGCCTGAGTCGAAGGGGCCTAAGCACATGCTCCGACCAGCCAATATCACCTCGGAGAAGGTAGGTGCCCGTGCATACCGGAGACTTCCCTGGATTGCTGGATATACTGAACTAGAAGAGAACACAGCCGAGGCTGCTATGCGGCCATCTTACATCCAGTACGGTGGTACTAACCCAGTCGGCTACAATTTGAGCCTACAACCTCGTAAGGGGCAAGGGAAGGTACCTAGTTTTACACCGGTTCCAAACGGTGAAGCAGCAGGTTTAGGTATGCACGTAAATTTTTTCGTCAGAAAAAACTCATTGGTACACACCGACCGGATTCGAAGCTCGGACCTCTTGTATGAGAAGCCGATGCCCAAAAACTCGGCCACCCGCCGCTTAATACTACTTGCGTAATGTAATCAGAGATGTAATGTCATCAGAGCGGATAGTCCAAGCGATCCCTTGCAATGACCATTCACAAATACGACTCGTGAAAACTCGTTACAAACTTGCGTGGATCATAACGAGATGCCACCAATGGCATCTCAGATCTCTATGACGGATGATCTAAAAAAAGATATAGATGCCATCCAGAAAAACGGTCACGACCATCTATTTGCACAGAATATATAGGTACAGAAATGAAAAATGAAATCGACGTGGAACTAATGATTTCGAGTTTTCTGCATCTTCAGTGTGACGGCTGGTCCAGCATCCGGAATGAAGCGATAATAACCTTTCTTGTTTAAAAACCTGAACCGCTTTTTGGGGATTTTGTTAAGACGGACGAAAATCGGCATCCTGCAGAATATATCGCCAACGAAATTATTCGTGTTATGTCAGTTTGTCGAAGAAAGTAAGTAACTAAGGGTGAGGCCGGAAGGCGAGCTTCGTTCAAGTTAACGATATTCTTCTCGATGAAAGTAAGTAAATAAGGGCGAGGACGAAGGCCGAGCTGCGTTTAGGTAAACGCTAAACCTTCTCCCGTCCTCGGGCCTAACTTTTAATGACTAATATCGTTTACGCGAACGTAGCTCGGCCTTCGGCCTCGCCCTTAGTTACTTTCTTAAAAAAAATATATGGTTTACCTATACGGAGCTCCGCCTTCGGCGTCGCCGTTTAGTTTCTTCGAGAAAAACAACATTTACGTGAAAAGAGCTCGGCCTTCAGCCTTGCCCTTGATTAGCCATGATTTAGTTTCTTCTTTTGAAATACGAATTTCACGCGAGCGAAGCCGCGGGCAAAAGCTAGTTAAAAACATACTTTATTCGAGAAGATTTATCATTAACCTAAACGCAGCTCAGCCTTCGGCCTCGCCCTTAGTTTCTTCTTTTGAAATACGAATTTCACGCGAGCGAAGCCGCGGGCAAAAGCTAGTTTAAAACATACTTTATTCGAGAAGATTTATCATTAACCTAAACGCAGCTCAGCCTTCGGTCTAGCCCTTAGTTTCTTCTTTTAAATACGAATTTCACGCGAGCGAAGCCGCGGGCAAAAGCTAGTTAAAAACATAAAATCCTTATTCGATCTTAAAATAGGATTAAATCCGCGACTTTATGATAAAATTTCGCTCATATTACAGAACAACTTCACATACTTAACCTTAAAACATAAAATCCTTATTCGGTCCTAGAATAGGATTAAATCCGGGATTTTATGATAAAATCCCGCCCATAAAGATTTAATCCCGGGATCGACCCATCAGTACACCTGCCAGCACGATCGTGCTGCCAGCCGCTCCATTCGTTTGACAGTGACGTTAACTTGACGTTTATATTCTTTGCCCTACTGCCGGTTGGTTGCTTGAGGAGATAGGAGATCACAGATTACCAATGTAGGAGATTCGTGTTCTGGCTATCACCCAAACAAATATATTTATCCACGTTTGCAGATTTTTTGTGAGGTAATTGAGTGGTACTATTCTAAATAAACACTATTATAAATATCCCTCAATTCGGGCGATATCTCAATGTTTCATTTAATTTATTCGTATATAACCTGAAAGTTATTGTTTGCTTTTGTCCAGGGTGACGCGATGGGTGAGCGATACAACATCCACAGTCAACTTGAGCATCTGCAGAGCAAGTACATCGGTACCGGCCACGCCGACACCACCAAGGTTGGTACTCAATATTTCACCTAGTCAGCGTGAAGTACGCATCCACTGCTGGACATAGGCTCTTCAATTTTCCTCCAGTCCCCGACCTTAACTATTCTCAAATCAAAACAAACGTGCAGCTCGCACAACAAAATTGTATGGCTTAGTGAAGGGAGATTCCCTTCACTAAGGCATAAAACTTTATTATGCGAACTGCACGTTTGTTTTGATTTGAGAATAGTAGAATTGAACTGCATGTAGGTAAATTCCAAACCAGGGGTGCCGACTTTTAGAAATCCTCGTGGGTGCTCATGCAATTTTTTCTTTATTGAACTGTCATCATCATCATCAACGTGTTGCCGTCCACTGCTGGACATCCATTTTCATTCATGCTGCTTCTCCAATTTTTCACTAATTCTCCCGGCATCCGGCAGCATGGATTCGCAAAACGTGCGAATGCACAATGTTTTGCATTTGCCGCATTTACACATTCGAACGATGTACACCTACGCTTGTAGTGCTCCTATATTCTATTGCATGGTATAGAATAATATAGGAGTGCTAGTGGCCGCTCAAAGGCTTGTAAGTAAATAGGCACTTTTATCGCTCAAATCCTATTACTGATCAGTTTTTATATCTATCGTCGTGGGTGCTCCGCACCCACTACTCACCCCTCGTGGGTGCTGGAGCCCCTGAGCACCCACGTGGTCGGCGCCTATGTTCCAAACACTTAAATTTGAATGACATCAAAAGAAAAAGGGGACTGGACTAGGTCATTGCACTCGCTAGCTAGACCTAGACAGTACTGTTGTCAAATCTCCCCAGGCTCACTGTCCATCGAGTTTTTATTACAATTTTTGTATGAAAAAAATAAATTCAGAATTTCGATTTGAGTCATAAGGTTTTTTTTCTTCTAATAATGAGTACTTTCTCTTCCTGAAGTTTCTCTAGCCTATTCTGAAACATCCTGCATAGTTCTTGGTGGGAGGACTGATGGGGTCAATCCGGCGGTCAGGTCCACAGTTTAGGACTATATCGCCTATCCCAGAGGGGAAGGGGGAGATTTACCTGCTGCCGTCATCATCTACTCCCTGCTCATGGTGGTCCAGTCTGTCCGTTTTCGCTGTGTACTCCAATAATATCTTCCAGTCGATTCGAAGTTCTTCCTCACCGTGGTGGCCCTTTCCTAGTGTCTTCCATCTCGGTCCTGCATACACGGTGCACTGACCGACGAAGTGAGCATTGGTTTCTGCCTTCCCGCATTGAGCGCACAGTGGGTGGTCACTGGTCACTGAGGACCATTATGTGGACATGTTTTTTGAGACAGTTGTGCCCAGTAACTACACCTGTGATTTTGCATATATTTTGTCGGCCCAACTTAGACTTAAGAAATTGGAGTCTGGTCAGAACGAGGAATTACAGACGTCATTAGGGTGACAGACTCAAGTTGTTTTTTAGCATACATAAACTGTTGGTGAACCCAAGTGAGAGGGATTTCGTAATTGTGTTGAATTTAGTGGAGCGTTCTCTATCCCTTAGTGACTCTGGGCCCTAAGGGATGGAGAAGATGAGTACTGTGGGGCTGATATTAACAAATTATTGTTAAAAGTCCTAAAAATTAATAAAACAAAATAAAACAATGAAATTTATACTAACTTACTTCATAATAAATAATTTTAAATTTGTAAATAAAAGTGAAAATGGTATTTGTGGCAGTTTGAGTGGATGACGAATCAGCATCGGGACTCGTGCTGCAGCTACATGGGACACCCGGACCTGCTCAGCTACTTCGCTATTGTCGAGAATGAGGCCAAAGCTAGGTGAGCCGCACTCTCTCCCACGTCCGTTATTTTTTCTTGATATCTGGGTCCCCGTACTTAATTCCTTGAATGTTGTTCTTCACAAGTCGCAAGTTTATGGAGAAACTAGCTTTAAACTAAATTTTAAATGGTTTTTTATTTTTATTGAAAGTGCGACTTATGGCGCCGAGCCACGCATAAGGTGTCCAACGACGCCCACGGGCATTCGGTCGTATGTTGACTGGTTTCCATTTTTAAACCTCTCTCGAAGGACCCAAGATTGTACTGGAAATATATAAAAATAAAATTCCATAGACAGTTTTTTGTTTCATATCCACTTCAGTAGGTTTTTTTGAAAACACGCTGGCTGAGCTTCTTTATAGCGTTTTTTTATGCCCGACTATGGCGAAGCCAAAAGGAAAATGCGAGAATGTTTTTTTTATAGAAAAGTGTCTTAACGATGGTCATGGACATTCGGTCGTACGCAGGGATTGCGAATGCTATGCCGACCTGACAGGTGCCTATTCACGCCTCTCTTGAAGGGCCCGAGACTATACTTGGAGGGAAATATGTGGGCAGGGAGAGCTTTCCAGAGTTTACCAGTTCTGTGGAGGAAAGATCTGCAAAACCGATTCGTACGCCTCCACAGTAAGTCCAGCATATAGGGATGCAATCCCTGCCCGGTGCGCGGGGTGTGGAGGTATTTGTATGATTAATTGATTATGTATAACCTTAAAATGACTTGTCTGATTTTGATAATTCTGTTGTCATTCGGTTTGTCTCAATTACACTGGTAATACTTTCATAATACAATACTTTTATATCTATATCACTTCTGTCACACTGGATTAAGTGTAAATTGGAAAGGTAATATTTGTATTTGGTTGCGAAGCACGGCCAGGATTTACCGAAGCATTACCTACAGTTTGGTCTAGAGCAGACTACAGTGTGTTGTGTGCTTGCAGAGTGAAGTTCAACCTGATGGAGAGATTACTGCAGCCCGTGGGCCCCCCGCCCGACAAGCCCGATGACTGAACGACGCGTCGCGGCGTCAGAGTACTCTTACTGACGTTGCTGTTGTTTTTATATCTTGTAATGTGTAATTAAGTAATTATTCTTCAATAAATCTGTAAGGAGCGTTTGCGTTTGAATTTATTAAAAATGTGCAAGTAAAGAAGCCTCATCGGCCGATGTCATTTGGTATTGGCCAAGAATTATACACGTATATATGTAGATGCTTGATTGCTCCAATAAACATTAACCCTTTCGTCGCCGGGACCGCTAGGGCCCAGTCATGCGCCCAGGCCATTGATTTTATAGGGGGAGTCAGATGTACCGTCAGCGCTGTTTTAAAGGTAACATGAAATTAGTCTTCAATTATGTCCTAAGATGGCGCCAGGAGTATCGAATTTGAATTAAATAATTATTATATTTTTAAATCTGCTAATTATAGAACGATGCTAAGTGGGAACAGCATAGTTAAATTTAAAGATTATTTTATATTAAGTACAAATTTCAAAATAGTGTATTTTAAGGTTTTCATAATTTTTCCAATAAATATTTTCATGTTTTGTCAGTCCGTGAGCTTGGCGGATAAAATGTATAATTTCGCCGCTTCTGCATCATAGATGTCAGACCAAAGTTAAGTTGTCCTATTTGTCTATAGATGGCATGCCTATTTCTTATTATATTTTTAGTTGCCAAATACCCACAAACCAAACCTGCGTGCAATTCAAATACGCGCGTGCGGTTAGGATAAAGTGGAGATACCTTCTTTAAAATTATATTTTTTTACCTCACCACCTTTGAAAACGGAAACAAACACGATGGATTAAATATAATAATAATAATAAAAATCGTTAGCCATTTATAAGAAAATCGACCTCAACGAAATAATTTGTATGACAGCTACCCTTATTTTTTTTAATTAAAAAAAACTAAAAAAGGTACCCCTAGATTATCATTTCAAACTACTAAATACGAATTTTGAACGAAATCGGTTGAGCAGTTTAGGCACAAGGTCGCTGGACGGACACACACACACACACACACACATACATGTTTCTCAAAACCACTTTTTTGGGATCGTTGACAGATATATAGCCCAAATCTGTACTGTGTGGGGCCGGTACTTTAAAAGAATAGCCCCACTGCATCTCTCCCCGTGTATGTCGTAAAAGGCGACTAAGGGATATGACCCCCTTCTTATATTACTAGGTGGTAGGGTTTAACCCGCCCGGGTTGGTACCACCGCACTGAATGAAAGGTCGGTCCAAACGGCTATGTAAATAGTTTGTGTTTTCCGTCCAGTTCAGTGTAGTCGGCACGACCGAAGGGAAGCACTGACGTGGCACCAAGTTCACCCGGTGTTATGGGCTGACATCACGGATGTTGTAGGTGATGTAGCCAACCGTGTCAGTTTCAATAAAAAAAAAAAAAATCAGTCGCATTCTCAACTTCGACATTTTGGACGATCACAATACTTCCTTTCTCCTTACAGTCGCTCGAAAGTAAAAAGCCACCTCCATAGTTTTTAGCCGTTGCGGCAATTTATCGATCGACGCGCGACGTTCGCTTGTTTTGGAACACGCAAATGTTTGCGTGGAGCGTGCAGGCAAGCGATACGGGTTACTGCGCGTGGAAAAAGGATGACACAATATCGATGCGATCTCTTGAGACGGTCGGTTCTGTATTCACGCGATACGCACACTACCATAATCGCGGTGTCTCGTTTTAGTAATAGTTGAAGTATGAACAAAATGTGTTTGAGTATGAAGTAGGGAGTCCAGGCACCGAATTAAAAAAAGTTGAGTCCAGGGCTATTTTTTCCATCTACGATGCTGCTGGTGGTGTTATACCAAAGAGATTAAAAGAGGGTGGGTTTAATGTATTTGTGATAAGCTTTACAGAATATATAAGTCAATGATATTTTATATAAAATTGTAAAATTGTAGATTTTACCGACGACGACACGACGACGAATAAAATAAAAAAATAGTAAATCTGATTTAAATGCAAAATTGATAATAAACCATCGCTTCTCTTATATTCTCTATCTTTTTCGGGAGGAAGGAAGGGATTCCTTCCTCGCCCATCTCTCACTCACCTCTCTCCCGGTCTTCTCTCCTCGATCCCGCCTTCCTCCCCTCCTTCCCCTCACCCTTCACGGACCCCCTCTTTGCCACCTTCCCTTTCGCCCATTCCCTCCCTCTCTCCCTACTTCCCTTCCTCCCCTCATGTCGCCCCTCCTTCCCATCACCCTCGCATTCCATTCCTCCCCTACTACCCCTCATCCTGTCCGCAACCCCCTCTTACCCCGCCCCTTCCCCCTTTCAACCTCTCACTCCCTCGATATCCATTCCTCCTCGTTCCCTCTACTACCTCCCTCCCCCACACCTACCCTCATTCACTAACCCTTCCTCCCTCCATACCTCTCCTCCTCTTCTTCTTTTTTTTATGGAAACTGACATGGTTGGATACATCACCTACAACATCCGTGATGTCGGACATGTCGTGCCGGCTATACTGAACTGGACGGAAAAAAACGAAAAAACTATTTACATCAAATCTCTTTGATTTACATAGCCGTTTCGACATACGTTTTATTCAGTGCGGTGGTACCAACCCTAGTAAGGTAAGAAGGGAAGGGTGCTACAGTTTTACGTGGAATCCGAACCACGGTCAGCCTCAAATGGTCGAGCGGTCACCCATCCAAGTGTTGACCGCGCCCAGGGTTGCCTGCACCACCGAGGCTGACAAACGTACCTCCCACCCACTTCCCCTTCTTTTCTCTCCCCCTTCCTCTTCCTGACCATTATTCATTATTTCTTACCAAAAGCAGTAACTATTGAGTAATCTGTGCCAAAAGCCTAGATAATAAATTTTCATATCCTTACCTAGAGAAATCATGGATTCCCCATACAAAAACTTTCACCCCTATTTCACCCCTTATTTTTAGGTTTCCGTATCCCTGTACGGAAGCCTATTACTAAGCCTCCGCAGTCTGTCTGTCCGTCCGTCCGTTTGTCCGTCCGAGGGCTGTATCTCTTGAACCGTAATAGGAAGCCCGTTGAAATTTTCACAGAATATGTGTTACTATAGCGGATATAACAACAAATAAGCGGAGCTAGGTACAACCCAAGTACAACCAAAGAGTTTGTAAATTCTTTGGACCGGAGTAAAACCGCAAACAGGAAATTACAATCTTACACGTTCAACGCCACATGAAAAATCCAGTATTTCCGTTTGGGCCACGGGGCTCACCGCTCACCGGTGAGCCTTTCCTTACGGAACCATTCAGGGCATGGGGGTCACCGGTGAGCCGCGTGAGAGGGCCTACGTAAACGCTTCCTACAAGCCACAGAGCGCAGCTACAAAGCCAATATGGAAGTGAGCCGCATGGCCTTGTAGTCGAAGCGGACGGCGTGGTTTTCAAATCCAATAGAAACTTGTAGTTTTTTATTAAGTTAATTGTAACGATGCTAGGGCTGCTCTTAACGATAAGGTAGAAAATAATATTTGTATTAATAGAATTAATAAAACCAGAAAATAATAAGAAAATATTCGTCAAAATAAAAATGAACATAAAATTTTCTTCATTGCCAAATAAGAAGACATTATTTATTACGAAAATAATTTATGAAATTGAACAAAACAAAATATTTATGAAATTGAACAATCACAACATTATGACACTTCATTATTTAAAATAATCAATCATCTTAACCCCAAAGGGTTTAACCATAAACAATAAAGAATTATCCGTGAGTCATGTTAAAACAAGGCAAACAAAGGAATGGTTTAGTTGGGCTGCTTTGGCAATAAGTGGATACTTTTTTCGACTTGGTTTTAGCCTGTTTGCTACCCATTATTGGTACGTTCTTTGCATAACATTGGTGACATGTTCTTCTCACTTTTCTGGCCAATCCCTCTTTCCTTTCCAGAGTGTGTTTCATTCTCTTCCGTCTTTCTATATGCATTTCATAGTCGCTATCCTCACTCTCCGACAAAAGAATTCGACAGCATCTTCTTTTCGTTGGTTGAACTACGTCTTCATAGAATCTATTCCGAAACTACGGTTCAGAAGATCTATCTCGATGTTTTCTAACTGCGTTAGCGCTTCTTGTGTTAATTCGAAATCTTCAAAATAATAATTTTTGGCGAGAAAAGCGTAAAACATCCTCAATTGTCGACGCAGCCGGACCGGGATTGATCGCTGCGTCCGCGGCGTGTGCGCAACGGGTGGGCCGCGGCGTGACCCCGCGGCCCCAGCCAACAGAAAAATACAAATCCTTCATATGAGGCCACACGATCCACCCGTGAGCCTTCTGCTATATCTCGAAAATTAGACGGTAAAAGTCGCAAATTTTTATTTTCCTTACAAATTACCGCATTTTATAAACTTTGTGATGAAAATCTCAAGTTGATGAAAATTACGGATATAATGAGTTTGGCTTGGCCCGAACCGAAAAGTACGCTAGGCCCACCGGTGGGTCGTATGGCGTTCAACGTGTTAATTATGGGCTGATTTTGAAAATTCTTTTTTTGTTTGGTAGGTCATACTTCAGAGGTGCTCCCATTGAAATTTTATTGAAATTGATTGAGCGGTTTATGAAAAAGCAACAAAATACTATTGGTGTGTGGTTACCTTCAGCAAAACTTTTGTGATGTGGACTTTTTCAGCAATTTGCAGTTTGACACATGGCGAATAATTCTGTACCACTTCAACCGATTTCGATTATTCGATTTCGATTATTGTTTTTTATGTAATATTGTTTTAAAAATATAAAACCGACTTAAAAAAAAATAAACTAGAACTAAAAAGTATTAAATAGGTAGAATAGGTACCTAATATTTTGAAATTTTCTCTGTCATTGTATTGAAATACATGAATCGATATTGTCATTCATATTCGGACCCTTGTTTCATGAATATTCTAAATTTGAAATCTTTTCCGACCGGCCAGATGCGTTTAATATATTATAATACGAGTACGAGTACCATCGAGCTGGTCTGATGATGGAGACGGAAGGTGGCCATAGGAACTCCTAAACTACACATGATAAACCCATCGTGTTTGGGCTCGTTGAATTTGTCATCACGAGCAATTTACTTTAGACCTAGGAGATTCTCAATTCGACGGTATGTTTTCTTTTTTTGGATGTTTGTTACGCGATTACTCCGTCAATTATTGTGGGCCGATTTTGAAAATTCTTTTTTTTTGTTTGAAAGGGGATAACCATGACGTGGTTCCATTTTAATTTGGTCGAGATCAGATTGGAAAGCGAGGCGGAATCGCGAGGCCGAAGGTCGAGCGATTCCGCCGAGTACATTAATAGCAAAAAATTCAAAAAAAAACTGTGAAATAAAAAACTATTTAAAAAAATATATAAAAACCGCCTTCAAAAATGTATGAAATAAAAAAAATCGAACCCTAGAGTTGAAGGCGGTGCTAAAGCAAGCAAAAATGATACATGAAAGAAAACATGCGTGGATGATATCCTTTGTGATTTGTGTAGCCTTCTTTAGCACCGCCTTCAACTCTAGGGTTCGATTTTTTTAATTTCATAAATTTTTTAAGGCAGTTTTCATATTTTTTTTTACATACAATGCTGACATTATTAGAATGAAGAGTGACGAGTATTTGTTTAACTGTTCAACTAAATAAATACGTTCTATCCACAGAGCACGGAATACCGCGCGCGCGCGCGCGGGGGTATTCCGTGCTCTGTGTGGATCTATCTATTAAAAGCGCACAAACAGGAAATTACAATCATAATAATATTTTGTTCCGTATACCAAATAATTTTCAAAAATTTTTTTTATTTTATTTAATTTGATAAGAAGTGTTAGTTTAATTGTAAATTGTCATAATTTTATTATTCAAATATAATTAAAAATTTTGGAATTTACATAAATAATGTTCTTTATAAATATAAATGAAAGCGCCATCTTTTGTCTAGTAGCAGTAATTCTACAGCCTAGTGACAATTAAAGGTACCTAGATACATGTTGTATTTCAACTAGATAGCGCCCTTAGTATAGAAGTATTAACAAACATTAACGCCACCTGTTTGTTTTACGACAACATCAAGAAAAATTATTAACGCCCTCTGTTGGTTTTACGATTTACAACGTTACCAAATTTGTTATATGGAGTGGTCTATCTGTCCCGACAGGGTTATAAAATCAATGGCCCAGGCCAAGGCTTTACGAAACTTCCACCGTACTACTACTACAATTAAACCTATTTTTGAGAGCACTTTTCGAAATCACATATGTGTGCGCCTGGCCTCACAAAATGAATAAGACGCGCACAAATATGTGCGACTGGCGCCACCTATTTATATGAAAGCACTTTTTCTATTTAAATCACATATGTGTGCGCCTGGCCTCACAAAATGACTATAGGCGCGCACAAATATGTGCGACTGGCGCCACCTATTTATATGAAAGCACTTTTTCTATTTAAATCACATATGTGTGCGCCTGGCCTCACAAAATGAATAAGGCGCGCACAAATATGTGCGACTGGCGCCACCTATTTATATGAAAGCACTTTTTCTATTTAAATATTTCAATGTGTGCGCCTGGCCTCACAAAATGACTATAGGTGCACACAAATATGTGCGATTGGCGCCACCTATTAATTTATATGAAAGCACTTTTTCTATTTAAATTACATATGTGTGCGCCTGGCCTCACAAAATGACTATAGGTGCACACAAATATGTGCGACTGGCGCCACCTATTTATATGAAAGCACTTTTTCTATTTAAATCACATATGTGTGCGCCTGGCCTCACAAAATGACTATAGGTGCAAACAAATATGTGCGACTGGCGCCGAAAGGGTTAAGTACATTAGAAAATTTACTACTGTACTGTGTGGAGCCGGTACTTCAAATAACAGTCCCACTGCATCTCTCCCCGTGCATTTTGTAAAAGGAGACTAAGGGATAAGAACAAGGTGCCGTGCTAAAGGGCGATAGGCTAGCAACTTCTCACTTTGGCGCGGTCCTTCCACTGAGTCATGCAGCAGGTGGCTCTTCATGCCTTACTTGCTGCCTGATAGTTATCTTGTCCTAATTCATTGCTGAACGTGGTGGTCGGTGTTGTGCTGCAATTTACAAGATTACTTACAGCCGATTACTCTGCTTACCCCAATAATAAGAATACATATAAGTACATGCTAGTTAAATAAAAGCCGTACCTTAGCTTTATTATCAAAATCAACACTAGTAACCAGTAAGTACATTTTTATTTTCTTTGTTTTTGTTAACCGGTAACGTTTAGAAGCACCCACGAGAGCCGCAATTCTTATTACACCCCCTTGATTCGGTTGGGCCCGAACGGGCCCCAAATTACACAAAAATTTCGTGTAAATTTATTTTAATCTATACTTCTTAACAAGTAAACTCTCACATGTTCACATTGTTTTGTAGGCAATTTCATAAGGCCTATAAAGTGCAAAAGAGTCTATTGATCTAGCATCATCATTATTTTACGAAATATTTGAGTTTATGTCAAGGTCGGCACTCGAGGTCTAAGCCAAGCCGCGGATTGCCGAAAACACCTGTGGATAAGCATTGTTATGCGTCGCACCATTGTTTATTGTATAATTTCATCCATAGGTAGGTAACTTACGCTTGGACATGTCGAGAATTTCGCCAGTTCTAAATTCAATGCGAAGAAGAACTGACTTCCAATTAGAATGTGCATGTGCAATGTATGCGCTGTGGCTTCGTCTGGCCATGATCCCTGAGCTGTGGCAGATGCCAATGAAACGACACTTTCCTTAACATACACTTTATTAATAACTTACTCTAATCTAATAAAAGCAATGGCTACGACCGCGAATATATCTCCTTAAACACCTCCACTTGCTTCCTAAGTTGCTCTTCTTTCTCCTTACAATCTTCGTCCTCTCTCTGCTTCAGCCTGATGGCGAGGTGTGTGTGCTTCAGTAGGCAGTCCTCCGCGGCGGGCACCACCTTCTTCAGTATTTCCTTCTCTAGTTTGTCCATCGAGTTTGTCACGCATTCCGTGTCCATTGATCCTACGGTTATAATCTGTTTATCAAAACATATCACACACGCCGTATCCGACCAAGATCGACGCTAAGCTCATATATGGAGAGACCTTCGAAAACGTCACTGGAAGCATCCTACAGAATATGGATAGGTAGAGAGAGGGAGGTCGAGAGCGGGACCGGTGGTTTCCCCGCGTCCTAGTCAACGCAGACTAGCTGACGAGGGCTTGATGCGAGCCGAAACGTGAAGCATGCGCGGGAAATTCAGAGTTGCCACTCGCTAGTCCCGACCTCGATTAACACCCTCCTCTACTGCCGATGGGCCCGGATATGTTCGGTGCAGCCATCGCAAGCTTAGTTCAACACCTTCCATCGGGTTGAACAGAGTAATTGGTGTTGTGCTGCAACAACTCTTGTAAATTACAACGCAACACCGACCACCACGTTTAGCAAAATATTAGAACATGATAACTATCAAGCACCAAATAAGGCACAAATCCTTTCCACATGTCGCATTTTACGACATGTGTTACGCGTAGGCTTGCCAGATCTGATGTTAGCCTTCCTGGGACATATCTACTACCTGCAGTCCTACACAAATAACGTGGAGAAATGTAAGACAATAATTATCTGTTATAATTTTTACGGTGAACTTTTAGATTGTTTTTTTTTAGTAAGCAACACTACACTTTACTAAGCAACACTAGACTAAAATGAAAGTAGAATCTTCCTTTACATTAATTTATTCATACAAGGTGGGCCAAAAGTAATCACCCTATTGGACGACACTATAACTTTTCAAAATGGCGGCAAATGTAAATTCTGTTTTGACATTTGTGAAGTAAACAGATGCAGAATACACGTCAATAAGCCATGGAACGCTATTCTCCTCAAGAACGCGGAATAATTGAATCCATTTTTTTGCGCAATAATTCGTCTGTGGTATTGACGCAGCGTGAATTTCGTCGAAGATTTCCGACTTCGGCAAGATCACCCGATTTGACCGCTCCAGACTATTTTTTGTGGGGTTACTTAAAGTCCCGGCTTTATGTAAACAATCCTCGGACTCTTGAAGCACTTAAAGAACCTATCGCCGGAAGTTCTGACACAAGTGATGAAATGCCATAAAACGAGCCTGTATGGCCATTAATTCTGACGGCGGACACTCGACCGATATAATTTTCTCGATTTAATGAAAAATATTCTAATTCATTAAATAAACATAATCCATAAATAGAACCAGAGAATTCCTTTAAAAAAAAAAAATTGCAGCCAAAGAACATCAGGTTATTACTTATGGCCCACCTTGTATTTCTTGTGAGTTGCTAATTTGAGTTATTCGCCGCCTTTTTTGTGCGACGTCAAGTCGTATGTACGTCCCGGGCTAGGCTCCAATGTCCCGGGACACGGTAAATTGGAATCCGACCAAGTGCGAATCGGACTAGCACCTAGGTTTCCACACCACAAAAAAAAAACATGTTTCTTGTATGGGGGGAAATGTATGGAAATGAAGGGAATTGTATGGAAATGAAGGGAAGTACTGACATGGCACCTAGTTCACCCGGTGTTATGGGCTGACATCACGGATGTTGTAGCTGATGTAGCTAACCATGTCAGTTTCCATAAAAAAAAAAAAAATATGGGGACCCCCCGGAATTTTTGACATTTTCTATATTTTATTATTTGTTGTTATTTGTGTTAATAGGTGGACAGATGACCTAAAAAGGGTAGCCGGGAGTGGATGGATGAGAAGAGCGGAAGACCGCGTGTGGTGGCTTGCCTTGGGAGAGGCCTATGTCCAGCAGTGGACTGATACAGGCTGATGATGATGATGATGATGATTTGTTATTATGGTGGATACCATAATAACATATTATTCTTTGAAAATCTCAACCGGTTACCTATTACGGTTCCAAAGATCCAGCAGCAGAATATGGATAGGTAGAGAGAGGGAGGTCGAGAGCGGGACTGGTGGTTTCCCCGCGTCCTAGTCAATGCAGACTAGCTGACGAGGGCTTGAAGCGAGGCGAAACGTGAAGCATGCGCGGGAAATTCAGAGTGGCCACTCGCTAGTCCCGACCTCGATTAACACCCACCTCTACTGCCGATGGGCCCGGATATGTTCGGTGAAACCATCGCAAGTACATCTGGTGTATAATGCCATTGTCATAATCATAATGCTGACATGACGGGTGCAGTATGCGATGCAGCCAACCACATCAAGTTGCACATAAACATTCAGACAAACAGTAGTAGTATGAGCGAGTGTTACCGATCAGTGTGAGGTCGCAGATCTGCTCGCGCTGCGGCATGTACGCGAGCGTGACGAGGCCGTGGTCGCGCGCCGCCCCCTCCGCCTCCGCCTCGTCGGCCCGCACGCCCTGCACGCACGCGTACTCCTCCGCCTCCGTCGGGTCTGCACGTATACACGCACGCAGCGACAATATTAGCAAGTACATACAAAGACGAGCATGCATGAAGAACATTATAGGCGTGGAAGAGGCGGCAGAGGTGTGTCTGCCTACCCCACCGGGAAACAGGCGTGACACTATGTTGTTGTTGTTGTTGTTGTTGTTTTGGATGGAGTGTGGAAGCGTCCAAGAAGAGTGCTCCACTTCATGAAAGAGCTCGGGTGGCTGGAGTAACACTACCCGAGCGCCAACGTACAACGGACCGTCTTGTGGTCTCAGTGCGGAGAATGGCCCACCCGCCTTCCCAAGAGGCTGGGCAGCAAACAACAACAACGACACTATGTATGTATGTATGTACATACAAAGAGGCCCCGAAACCGTTAATCTGCCGGTGGGAACAGGGTGGAGGCAAACTTCATATCCCCTATCCTATTCCCACCGGCAGTTTCAGCAGTAACCGTGTCCTACACAGGCGGCCCTGCCATCACGAAGAGAAGGCGCCTTGTCGGGGCGTGGTGGCTTGCGAGTGTCGAGTTTATCAACCACTCTCGACCAGGACCGGTGACTGGTTCGTGGGTGGATGACGTAGCCGGACATTTTACCAAGAGCTTCTCCTGCGAGCATTGTGACGGGCAACAAAGCCGCGGTCTAAATCCAGCCCATCCTCATTCCCCAGAACCCAACCCTCACCGGCCACCTATCTTACCCTATCCCACCTTGCCCTCTCCTGACGCATGCGATGCTGTGGACAAGTCGCTGCGCCCCCGCCATCGCTAAGATATGCTGGATGGCGGTGCTATTGTCCACCCACGTGTGTACCGCCGTGCGTGGAGACCCGTAAGGATGGGCTGTGGTGTCTGGCAGGATGAGGAAGCCCCAACACTCCTGCTTTGGCATCACGCCGCTCACCCGAAACGGGAGGCCGTGTGCAGCCGAACACGGTCAACCGGCGGAAACTAGCCCGTCCTCAACGGCTAGAATCGGTTAGGATCTCGCGGCCAAACGGGGGACGCAGCGGGGCGGGAGGACGCACGGCGTGTCCCACCCTTCCCTGCTCGTGTCTTTCTGGTCGCGGGTGACTATACCCGCTAGTTAACCCTGGGGTCAGGCGCAATGCTCGGTGGGCAGCAGCGCGTCTGGTCCTCCCTACTTAGGACTCCGTGGCGGGTGGGGATGCTAGCGGGCGAAGCAAACTAAAAACAAATATGGATCAACCTAACAACCCAACACGCCGTACACCCTCGGGTGATGAAGGAGACGAGAGTCAGTCTGCCGCTTTGGCGCGACTGACGGTGGGGGAGCCTGCTGCCTTGGCGCGGCTTCTCCAGGAGCAATCAGCAACAATCCAATCCAGCATAAACCCCCCCAACCCCCTCCTGCAACACCGGGCCCTTTCTCTGTCGCGGTCTGATGCACCCACACTGGGTCAGGTGACCGTGGCGGGAACTGGGACCGAATTTCGGGCCCCACCTTCGTTGCGGACTGTCGCACCTCTACAGGGGCACATGACCGCGACAAGGTCGGGGACCGGGTGGACGCCCTTTGAGCCGCAGCATGCGCCAAAGGGCCCACAGCAGCAGAGGGACTCGCAAATGGTGACAGCTCAATCACCAGGAGCGGGGGCACCTAGTAGCAGCAGCTGGACTTTGGTGGCGAGGCCATCAAAAAAGCAGAGGCAACGAGCTAAGAAGCGGTCGGAGGCAAGGCGCCCCCACCCACATGAGGGACCCTCAGTGGAAGAGCCCTCACGGGTGGGGGTTGCGGAGCCGATGACAGCCGGAACCAGCAAACCCCAGAGACAAACTCACAAAACAACAAACCCAAAAACCGGAACCAGCAAAACCCAGAGTCAAGAACGGGCCAAATCTGGATCCAAGCCACCTCCGCGACAGCAGACAGCGCGACAGAAAAGAGATCGCCCAGTTTCGACCCCATCACCAAAAGAGGTGAAGCGGTCGAAGCTGGTAGACCAGTCATCGCGCACCAAAACAACAATAAGCTACGCGGAGGCTACGACAGGCGTCGAGTTAGCCGTGGCAATCACCCTCTCGCCCTCTGCTGACATCACGGAGGACGAGTTCAAAGCATTAAAAGACACCATCCATGATAAGATAGACGACACCTGCCTGGACATCTCAAACGTCGATTTTGAAAACCCAGAGACACCGTCGTTCCAGGGCAAAATGTTCCTGTGCGACGGTGCCATAAAAATGGCGTTTGTGGATGAACGCAGCGTCGGCTGGATGAAGCGGACCATCTTGACGATGACGTCACCACGACCAGGCCACACCCTCACCTTGGTGGGGCAATCGGAATTACAGGCAAAATTCAAAGCGGGTCTTTTCCTTCCTGACTTTGATAAGCCAGCAACCAGGGCCCACGCTCTCCTCACTGCGTGCAACGCAAAGTGGTACAGGATCGATCGCTGGTCCCTGTACAATGTAACAGCCTACGGACCTGAAGAACGCTCCCCAGGCATGTTCCTCACCCTGGGTGTACCCAGGGATGAGGTCAAAAAGGTCATGGAGAGGGGGAGGCAGGTAAGCTTCCGGTCAGGAGCTATTTACCTGCGGTTCTTCACGAACGATGGCCTGAGCGATTACCCTCCGACTGACCCGGAGCTGAAGACCACGGCGATAGCTCCAACGGACCCAACGGCAGCAGTGCCAATGGACACTACCACACCGGACACTGTAAGTAAGCAGGCGTCGGTCCCCTATATACCTCCCCAACCACAGCCAAGCTGGGGGACAAGGGTAGAGGAGATGGAGGAATCGACGCAATCATCAACATCATCAGCAGACGTTGTGGACAGGGAAGAGGAAGATCGCATCCTTCACTCCCCTGACCACAACTAAGGTAATACAGTGTAACCTCCAGCACAGTCAATCTGCGACGGCTACACTACGCAGACAGCTGGAGGTACACGATAGCACAATCGCGCTTATCCAAGAGCCGTGGATACGAAAAAGTATAATTTGCGGACTTGGAAACGAAGGTAAGATTTTTATAAATCCCACTGTCAGCAATCCACGAACATGCATTTACATACCAAAACACATGTCAGCATTATTACTAACCGAATTCTGTTCCAGAAATTTAACAGCAGTCACCTTACAACACAAGGGTGACACAACACCACCAAAGACGGTCGTACTAGTGTCGGCATATATGCCTCTAGACGAGGAACTACCGCCGGCCGAACTACAAGAGGTGGTACGACACTGCGAAGCACAGAAGATCGACATCATCATAGCCACGGACTCCAATGCACACCACACACTCTGGGGGAGTCCAGATAACAACAAAAGAGGTGAGGATCTGATTGAATTTCTCTTCACATCTAATCTGGAACTTCTGAACAGAGGGGCTGAACCAACGTTTGTTTCCTCAAGGTACCAAACCATAATCGACTTAACCTTAGCCTCCACAGGAGCGGCGGCACTAACATCTGACTGGCATGTATCAACAGATGTATCATGTTCAGACCACCGCTACATCTACTTCAACATAGAATGGACAACAGACAAGACAATAGACAAATGGCGCAATCCGCGCAAAACCAATGTCACAGCATACAAAGAACAGATAGACAGGGACATCAGAAGAATACCACTTCTTCCGATGGATAACACAACAAAGAACATAGAAATTAACGTGAATAACCTAACAAACATCATCGCAGATATCTTCAAGAAGACATGCCCAGAAATAGAAGCAAACAGCGACAAAAAGGGTAGGTGGTGGAACCCGGAGCTGGAAAAGATGAAGAAAAAAGTGGGAAAGCTCTTCAATAGGGCCATGAACACTAGGACAGAAGGGGACTGGGAGGCATACACGCAAGCCAGGACCCACTACAAGCAGAGAATACAATTCCACAAAAGACAATCATGGAGACGCTTCTGTGGTAACATAGCAAGCACCAACGAAGCCTCTAAAGTGAGGAAAATACTAGCAAAAGACAAGCACTGTGAGATGGGTTCACTGAAAAAACCGGATGGGACTTACGCTAGATCGGAGTCAGACATAAGAGCAATACTACTGGAGACACACTTCCCAGGGTGCGAAATAAAGGAGACAACATCATGGGCAGTAGCTCCTGACAACAACAGCAAACCAAATCCGGAGGACTGGAGAATAGCCAGCGAGCTTATAACACACGAAAAAGTCCATTGGGCCATAAACACCTTCCGTCCATTCAAATCGCCAGGACTGGATGGGATCTTTCCCGCTCTCCTACAGTGGGGAGATAGACAGATCTCGCACACGCTGGTAGAAATATACAGAGCCTGTATAGCACATAAACACGTGCCAACTGCATGGAGGGAAGTGAAAGCCATCTTCATCCCGAAGCCAGGAAGAAGCGACTACACACTTGCGAAATCATACAGACCAATAAGTCTGACTTCATTTCTACTAAAAACCTTAGAAAGACTTTGCGACAGATTCATAAGAGATGGGCCTCTAAAAATGAAGCCGCTCAATGTCAACCAGCACGCGTACTGCGCAGGTAGATCTACAGAATCAGCACTGCATAGCGTTGTATCGAAGATAGACAATGCACTAAGCAACAAACATTCTAGTATTGGCACATTCATTGACATTGAAGGAGCTTTTGACCGGACATCCTTCAAATGCATAAACAATAGTCTGGTAATGTTTGGCGTTCCACATACGTTAACGCAATGGATCAACAATATGCTAAGCACACGGGCAGTACAAATAACAATCAACAACACAACTAGAGCGATAGTAGCAAAGGGGTGCCCACAAGGGGGTGTGCTCTCCCCACTACTGTGGGACATGGTCGTGGACAGTCTAATAAGCAGACTGAACGAAATCGGCTATTACACGGTAGGCTACGCTGACGACATAGTCATAATCATCAACGGCAGCAATGAGAAGATCATATGTGAACTCATGCAGAGTGCACTGCAAACGACAGAAAGATGGTGTACAGACAATGAACTAGCCATAAATCCGGCGAAAACAGAGCTAGTTCTGTTCACCAATAAAAGAAAACTCACACCAGACCTACCAATGCCCAAACTATTTGGGGAACCTCTCAAATTATCACCTGAGGTAAAATACCTAGGCGTGATTCTGGATAGCAAACTAAACTGGGATAAACACCTGACCAACAAGATAAACAAAGCTAAAATCACATTCTGGCAATGTAGAAGAATGTTGGGTAAAACATGGGGATTACAACCGCACATAATACAATGGCTGTATACAACAGTCATCAGACCGATGTTAACATATGGCGCGATTGTGTGGTGGTCAAGGACCAAACTTACAACCGCACAACAGAAGCTTCAAAGCCTACAACGGCTAGCGTGTGTATCAACAACTGGCTGCATGAGAACAACCCCAACGGCGGCACTAGAAGTGCTACTGGGAATACTACCGCTGCACATCTTCGTACAACAGGAGGCAACGGCAGCAGCTTTCAGACTAAAACTATCGGGTACCTGGGGTAATAACCCAGGCAGGCACGGTACCAGCCTAACAGACGCAATTAAACAAAAACCAATGCTAACAGCTATATGTGACAGAATACCGGCCACACATATTTTTGTTAAGGGATACAACATACAACTGCACGAAGACAAGAAGAATTCCACACGCGAAATAGACGTCTACACGGATGGATCCAAAACAGCAAATGGAACAGGAGCCGGCATATTCTCAATGGACCTAAACATAAGGTCAGCCATGCCACTGGGCAAGTATAACAGCATATTCCAAGCCGAATGTGTTGCAATAACACAGGCAGCATACAGCATAGCAAACAAAAAGATCAAGGAGTATGGCATACGCATACTATCCGACAGCGCTTCGGTACTCCAAGCCTTAACCAGCAACACCATTAAATCAAGCCTCATTTTGGAATGCCACCAAGCACTAGAGGTTATCGCCAAACATAACAGAGTCACCCTTCAGTGGATAAAAGGACACAGTGGGTGTTTGGGCAACGACGCAGCAGACGAACTGGCAAGGAGAGGAGCAGGGTGGGTGGTCGATGGACCTGAGCCGATAGTGCCCCTCCCGTTTAATCAACTAAGGTCGTGGATCAGAGGACACGCAAAAGACCGACACCAACAGCTATGGTCACAAATAAACGACTGCAAGCAGACAAGAGCGGCGGTGCCAACCATCAACAGGAAGCTCACAAAGGGTATACTACAGCTAAACAAAGGTAAAATCAGACTGGTGGTGGGAACCCTAACTGGACACTATCCACTAAATAAACACTTATTCATTATAGGTAAAACAGATAGCCCTCTGTGCAGGGGTTGCATGGGGGCTGAAGAAACGCCATCCCACGTGCTGCTACAGTGCGAGGGGGTGGCAAATGAGCGGGCAATCATCCTCAAAAACCCGAGGACACTCCAAGAGGCCTGCAAGGACGTCGGACGCCTGCAGGACTTCTGGAAGGAGCTGGGCTGGATGGAGTAGCGGCCGGGGTGATACGCACAACGGGTCCAAACAGCGAGACCTACATGCGGAAAATGCCCACCAAGAAGAAGAAGAAGAAGAAGACAGGCGGCCCTGGATAGGAAAATGGAATGCGGCAAGACTACCCACCGGGTGGGTCGACGGTATCAAGTACATCGGTGGAAGGCAGTGGTCCCGTACCACTGAAGGCCGGGAGGACTGGAGGAAAATTGGAGAGGTGTATGTCCAGCAGTGGAGGGATACACACTGCCTGACTGTTTCAGGAGCGGTCTCTCTCACGTCTGTTTCCCACAGGGCAATGCAGACACAACAACCAGAAGTGACAATAAAAAAAAAATTTCAACAAAATTATAATATTTATTAGCCAGACTAACACAGAGTTGTAGTCCGACGACGCTCACGCCCATAGCCAACCCGGGCGGGATAAACCCTACCACCTAGTAAGGGAAGAAGGGAAGGGAGCTACAGTTTAATGTGGAATCCGAACCGCGGTCAGCCTCCAACAGTTGAGCGGTCACCCATCCCAGTAGTGACCGTGCTCAGCGTTGCTTAACAACAGTCGACCAACCGCACCACTGGGCTACCGAGGCTGACAACATAACCCTGTATAAAGAAGACAATGCCGTTTACCCATAAAGAGTTTATCATGAAGCACGGCGAGGGTGGTTGCGCAAATGATGTCGTACATGGGGACAGCCGCGTCGGCGAGTGCGAGCCCGGCCGCCGTCACCGCCGCCGCCAGACTCCCGCCGTCCTGCTCCAGTATCAGCACCATCACGTCCACCTGCAGTCACCACACACATACTCCGATAACAAATAATATTCGATCATAAAAATAAAAAGATTCAGCAAGTTAGTCTGATGAAATTGGTCCTCCTCTTTCGTGCAACTGCTACAGGGAATCTGTTTTATGCAATTAAAGATAATCAGACTGGATTCGCATCACTTCGGCCCGGCGCAGCGCCTCCGACAGCTCGCGCTCGTCCGCCTCCGGTGCGTACGCTCGCCGCTGTCGCGCGCACGAGAACGTCGCTAGCTTCACCTCGCAGTACACACTACTTATGGTGTCACCTGGTAGTTGGGGAACTTGTTGCGCAGCACAGCCGGCTCGAGGGCCCGGTGCAGCGCCTCCGACAGCTCGCGCTCGTCCGCCTCCGGTGCGTACGCTCGCCGCTGTCGTGCGCACGAGAACGTCGCTAGCTTCAACTCGCAGTACACACTACTGATGGTGTCACCTGGTAGTTGGGGAACTTGTTGCGCAGCACGGCCGGCTCGAGGGCCCGCCGCAGCGCCTCCGACAGCTCGCGCTCGTCCGCCTCCGGTGCGTACGCTCGCCGCTGTCGCGCGCACGAGAACGTCGCTAGCTTCACCTCGCAGTACAGCTGGCCCAGCCGGCTGCACAATCGGACATGAGATACTTAGCGACCTCTAGCCACGATAACACAGTACAACACTTCACACTGCCGACAACGAAACGTAACATTTGTAGCGAGCTCGTTACGTTACCGCATGTTCATTGTCGTTTAGAACTTTGTGCTCAGCCGCGTTCCAACTTCGCATTAAAAATGTCGGACGACGAAGTCGCGTACGGTTCTTTGATTTTACTTAACTATTGCTTACTACTAAAATGAAGGAAAAGAAAAAAGAAATATTGGATATCAAGCTATGAGGATATCAAGATATCAAGTAAGTAAAAGAAATTAGTACCTAAACTCATTCTTGTTGGGTATCTCGCGGGGCGCGAACACGGAGCAGATGACCTTGGTGTTCTTGAGCTCGAGGTACGCGGAGCCCTTCGCCTGCGACACCACCCCTGTCTTCACAACTGTGCGAAACACACAAAATTTGAATAGAAATGTATGCAAAAACGACATGGGCCACTTCAACATTAGGTCAAATACCTCCCAGTTTCGTAAGTATGGTAATTATGAGTATTTGTACTGACAGAGAGGCCTGGATTCATTGAGCGCACGGCCGTCGACGCGATTTCCCTCCGAATCAAGTAGGGCTCCGCGCAGCTCAGCCGGAGTCTTGGTAGCGTTTGCAACGTACGTGGAGTATGGCACGCTCACATCGGGACCCGTGAACCGACGCCAGTCTGTTGGCATTCTGAAAAATTTCAAATCTATAATTTTATTTTAGAAATCAACAAAACGCGCCTCACGCAATTTTTTTTGCTTACATGCTTGCTTGACAGTGACAGCTGTCAGTTTTTGTTTTTTTTGTTAGGTCTTTCGGGATGGGCAAAAGTCGTATATATTTTTTTCTCTATTTCATTATGTTTAATTTACGATACTGAGACACGCATGAGCTTGTAGGGTAGGTAGGACGCTGTGGTTATACTATACCACAGAATAGAAAAGAGTACTAGAGCACAGATTACTAAATGACTAGAGTACGTGGTTATACTAACTGGCTACCGAAATCAGATCACTGATATAATATATTATATTATGGGTTGGGTTATATTTGACTTGTGTGATGGAGGGAGGAAAAATATTTTACTAATTCGATGTTTTGGTTCGATTTCGCTTTTATAAACGTATATAAGTTACTCTATGGTGGTACTCATCCTATTTGCGGCAATAACTGCATCAGTAATTTTGTGCGTTCTTTAAATTATTAGATATAATTCTCTGATATCATATATGCATGGGAATAATCAGTAAAAATGGTGTACACAAACATTATACGCCGCCGCTATTCCGACGCCGTTTGTCTATGGTATTACTAATACTATTACATATCACTACCACCCCTATGCTGATTTTACGATATACGTGTTATCTACTTTGCGTGTACACAAATGCACACACACTTCAATAAGCGGCGTCGGAATAGCCACTTTTGCAGAATTTGACAGTTCTTGTATATAAGGTTCACGCCACCGATCATATGTTTTTGATTATATTCTTTGTGTTTTTTTATATTAATTTGTCTCCTCCCGAAACAGGCAAAACTCATTAGAGTATACAGCCAATTCTGTTGTAGCTGTTAACGTCTGTTGTATTTTTGTTTGTAGTTGGCAAAAAAGGTCAATATCGCCAGTGGTTATATCCTCTTTGAATATCGCCTGCATGTCGTGATGTGACTGGACTCGAACGAATGTAGAAATTAGAATAGATAGTCGGGCGCTTTTAGGCATAATTTTCTGTTTCTCGGTGTTCGTCGTGGTACTATAGGAGGCGGCGATCGTATGACTGACGTGTTCCGTTCCCGTACAAACAAATAGTAGTTTCCGTTTCGTTGTGTGTACAGGTTGCAGCTAAAGGCTCAGATTACCTAATAGTGTACGTATGGGTGAAGACCTAGTCACATCACAGACGCAATACTATTATTTGAACCCTGTCCAGCGCAAATGTTGTGTACTTTTAAATTATAAATATGAATATAAGTAGGTACTTACTACTGTTAAATTCAACTTGACTGGAAATAACTATAATAGGTACAGTGACCACCACTTTATTATTGGTGGGAACTTTATAGTTTAGTAGGTAGTATGTACTATCATTATCTGATGCAGAAGTTCCCCTCCCCTCAACGCACTCGGGGCCCTTTTCCCCACTCATGCACAGCGGAGGAATGACTGACGGGCCGCGAGGCCCCGAGGATGTCTCGTGAGCACCTCGACTGTCGCCTCTCCGCCTTGATGGAAGATCTGGAACTGCATCCACTGCATCTGATAGCTACCTACATCAGATGTTAGCCCAAACACCTGAGTAAATTAGCCAGTGTGGTGGAACAAAAGATCACAAAGTATAATTCCATTGTTTCGTTAGGCATAGCCTCTCTGAGGGTACATCCCCACACACTGTCTTCGGTGCTTCTCATTGACTAGTTACTGGATACTTTCTTGAGTTCAAGTTCATGTACCTAGTGAGTGGGCAAACGATTACTTATATTTTGAGGATGTACAGAGACCAATTTAATTCAAACAAGTGTTTCAAAATGATTACCACACTTTGTTTAGGATTAAAATAATTTTGTTCAAACTTTAAATTTTTAATGTTATGCATATCAAATGCCAACCCCTACTATTGTCATTCTTCTCTCCCCCCACCAAACATAATAAAATCAACAATGTCAATGAAGTCATTTATATTATATTATCATTTTTGTCAATAAATTTATCTTTTTTACAATTTGGTTTCAGAGCTTGATAAACATTAAATTTATATTTAATCATAGGCTTGATAATTTGAAGAGGCGGGTGGCCGAGTGGTTTGGGCATCGGCTTCTCATGCGGGAGGTCCGAGGTTCGAATCCGGTCGGCGTGTACCAATGAGTTTTTTCTGACGAAAAAATTTACGTGCATACCTACACCCGCTGCTTCACCGTTCGGAACCGGTGTAAAACTGTAGGTCCCTTCCCTTGCCCCTTACTAGGTGGTAGGCTCAAATTGTAGTCGACTGGGTTGGTACCACCGTACTGGATGTAAGATGGCCGCAAGCAACCTCGGTTGTGTTCTCCTCTAGTCCAGTATAGCCAGCAATCCAGGGAAGTCTCCGGTATGGCACCTACCTTCTCGGAGGTGATATAGGCTGGTTAGAGCATGTGCTTTGGCCCCTCCGACTCAGCCAGCCATACCGGATTGCAGAAAAAAAAAATTAAAAAAAAAAAAATGAAGGTGTGGATCTAAGCTTGCGATGGCTTCACCGAACATATCCGGGCCCATCGGCAGTAGAGAAGGGTGTTAATCGAGGTCGGGACTAGCGAGTGGCCACTCTAAATTTCCCGCGCATGCTTCACGTTTCGGCTCGCGTCAAGCCCTCATCAGCTAGTCTGCGTTGACTAGGACTACCATAACTATATCAGACGTAAAGACCTTTGTCAGAAATTGTATACGTAATATTATCCATTTATTTAAATTAGTATTTGTCGTACTACAATGTAGTACCATGTCAAAAAATATGGATCATTATCAGAAGATCCATTGGCAAGATCCATGATGGATACTCAATGTATCAAACCGTCAATACAATCAGTTAAAAACAAGTGTTACAAAATGTACACTATGTCTATAATAGATAGGTACTTATGTGGTGTCAGAATTATCATTACTATGTTTTTATTTTCATGTTTTTCTTCAGAAATATTCATATTAATTCTATACAGGTACACAAAAGAAAAAATATACAAAATTAATACAAATAGAATCAAATTAAAAAAACCGTAATACCGCCGGCGGCGGGAGACAGGCCTCCAAGAACGCCGGCGGGTGCAGGCCGTGGCTACGGAGCTCTCCGGGACGACGCGAGACTAGCTTCGAGCGATGGGTGGTGGTACTAGACACGCAGGCCACCACCACCCCCATCCCGGAGAGCTCCGTATCCGTCGGACTGCGGGGTGACGTCACGCAGCTCTTCTATCCTTGTTAAGACCTCTTGCGTGCGTCGCTATGGCGCACGGCGCTGCACCGGTAGTGGAGGCTGCAAGCGTGACACAGGGCCGCGATAGCCTCAAGCGAACCGGTGGCGGCGGACTTCGTCCCGTCGTAGCTGGTGTGGCAGGGTGTGTCCCTGGTTCGTCATCCTCACCGGCAGACACGGGCGATGGATCAGCGAACCGTGGTGGATTGGGTGCGCTGGTTGTGAAAAAAGCGGCAGGTCTTGTCATTGGATCCGGCCTCATCGCGAGGAGGGCGAGTCGGTGTCAGACGCGCGACGTCACTTGTCCCTCCTCTGACACAATCTGACACAATTCTGATAGATGATGAATTGATGATAGATAACATAAATTAACTTAAAATTACTTTATTTTACAATAATAAATAGATGATATAAATAAATAACTACCCTCTACATTACACTGTTGTACATTGTTGTAGACTACGCGGGACGGATCTCGGCGTGTCGTCGCCGCAGCGGGCGACCCGCCACGCGAATACACTATACAAGTACGGTGCGGGTGCGAGGGAGAACACCGACGAACCGCTGCGGCGGCGACACGCCGTGACCGCCCCGCGCATTATACTCTACGATGTCTTACGCCTTCTTGCCCGTTGTCTTACAATTTAGCTTTATCCCTTCCCTTCCTTCGCCAAGGATAATAATATAACCATCACCAATGAATAATATTATGGAACAACACAAAATTAGGAACCATGTGAATTATGTATGACATTACAAAAACCTGCATACTTATGTAGTGAGTGTTATTTATTACATTTTTAAATTGAGCATTAATTATTATTTATTACTAATGAAAAACAGTGCATATAGTGGGGGATTTAGTGCGATAGTTTGTATGGACACCCTGCATTTTTACTTAGAAGGCTCATACTTGCAACAGTTGTTCCTTAGGTGCTCCTGAGTGGATTTCCACCGGTAGACATCGGGGGTCACCGCGGGGGTGGCGGGGGGAGGGGGTGGAAGTTTGCTTCTGCCGCGCTTCACTTTGTACCCTATTCCTTCAAAACTATAGGTATTAGGGCAAGTGTGATGTCATTTTCGGATAACTCAAGGACGACGGATTCATTTCTGGAAGAAACATTTTGCCTTTCTATACAAAAAAATATAAATATTAGGCAAAACTCACAAAACGTGAAAATATTTTTTTTAAATAAACGTCGTTTACTTTTGAACTACTAAAGATAAAGATAAATAAAAAATATTTACTAAAAGCTGCATTTACCAGGATTACAAATATATAAATTTTATTGGGAAGGAGTAATAATAAGTGAGTGAAAAAAAAATTCAAAACAGTGCGGTGTATTTACATTTTGAGGCTAACATAGCGAAAACAGTACCTAGGTGATACGTGATAATTATTATTATTATACATTTGTAAAATTATTGCTAATTAAACATTAAATTATTCAAATACACACACACACACACACACACATATACCTACCTTACCCATGTTTGTGATTGCTACCTAAAGTAAATGCTTAATATTTATTACCATGTCGTCATTTTTTTATGGAAACTGACACGGTTGGCTACATCACCTACAACATCCGTGATGTCAGCCCATAACACCGGGTGAACTAGGTGCCATGTCATTGCTTCCCTTCATTTCGCACTATTCGCATAGCCGTTTCGACCGAAGTTCTATAAATTTCATAAAGTTCTATTAACAGTTTATATTAGTTCTATAATTATTTTTTTTTCTGATTTAGCCATCTGCCATCGGAACTCTACCATAAGCAGATTCCAGAGCCATCCATTGACGGCTCTCCCTTTTGGTTGTTAGTGTCGAAGATCTAGGGTCAACACTTGGTGTCGTTTCAGCCTTCCAGGGCCGGTGTGGTCCAGGAGTGCCGTGGCCAGAATATTTGGGTGATTTTTTAGCCTCGTCTTGTATCTGGTACAATTCGACTGGATCTCAGCTTTTATGCTCGGCACTTTGAGATGCTCGTGTATGTCATCGTTTTTAGAGAAGCATGGTGCGTTTGATATGTTTCGAAGCACTTTGTTTTGGAATCTCTGCAAGATCTCAATGTTACTGTTGCTTGCAGTGCCCCACAACTGTATGCCATATGTCCACACCGGCTTGATGACCGCTTTGTAGATGAGGAGTTTGTTGGATGTGCTCAGTTTAGAGGCTCTGCCCATCAGCCAGTGCAGTTTGTTGAGCCGTAGGTTCAGTTCCTGTCTTTTGCACCTGATGTGCTCTTTGAATGTCTGCCTCCTATCTAAGTGCATTCCTACATAACGCACGGAGCTAGTGTGTGGTAGGGTTTCGCTTCCAAGTTTCACAGGAGGACAGTCGCCGACTCGACTATTAATTACTAATTAACTACTCTATTAATTTGTAGATTATTTATTAGGTAGGTACGTAGTAAGTACGTACCTATGCCTACTTACTTATATCCATTAGAGCCGAGCGGGCGGGGGATAGCTGCGGGGTGCGTATGATTTTAGTCGGCCCCCGCGCCGCACCGTACGTGCGCCGCCGCCGCGTTTAAGAGCGTATATAAGCGAGCGTATAAGAGCGACAGTCTAAAAAATATAACCAAAGAAAAACGTGGCACTGGACAAAAAACACTGGTGTCTGCTACGGCCAAAATACCTAAAGGCTGGGGGAATTTCCTAAGGGACAATTCAAACAAAGAAGGACTGTTTCACTTGCTTTCAATACTCTGCCAATCCTACGCAAACGAAATTGAGAATGGGAAAGAAGTTTGCATCACGGATGGGCCAAATATTTTCACCAACATCACCCGTGCCCGTGACACACAGCGATTAGCCCCGTGTAATCATGAAGAGGCGGATACTCGCATGATGGGCTTAACAAAAATTATGCTACGTACTGTAGATACCGATGTCGTAGTGCTAGCAGTTGCACAGGTGCAAAAATTACCTCACCTTGAAGAGCTGTGGGTGCACATAGGTACTGGAAAACACCACCAGTACCTTTCAGTCAGTCAGTCAGCGTGTAAGCGTCCACTGCTGGACATACGCCTCTCCAGTTTTCCTCCAGTCCTCCCGGCCTTCAGCGGTACGGAACCACTGCTTTCCGCCAGTAACTTTGCTGCCATGATATTGCGACTTCCATAAGTAAAGACTTAAATGTTTGCATTACCTATACCTATATTAAGTATAGACACAATAGATGCTTTATATTATAATGTAATTTTTTTACAGTACCACAGCGAACGAGGGCCTTGCCTCTGTTTCATGCGTTTTCTGGGTGTGACGCTGTCTCTTGCTTCAGCGGAAAAGGCAAGAAAAGATGGGAGGCCTTTCCCGCTTTAACTGAGAGTTTGGTGTCAGCGACTGAAGGGCGGCTCGAAAAGGCAATGACGACGATTGAAAAATACGTCGTTATTTTTTATGACATGTAGATTTACTAATATTTTTTTTGAAGTGGATACTTCTTTGTTCGCCATATGGGCCCCCCTTTTCAGAACTTCTACGTCACTTCCGGAACGACTTTTTTAACTAATATAACTAATATAAACTGTTAAAACTTTATGAAATTAATAGAACTTCGGTCGAAACGGCTATGTGAATAGTTCGTGTTTTCCGTCCAGTTCAGTGTAGCCGACGCGAAATGAAGGGAAGCATTGACATGGCACCTAGTTCCCCCGGTGTTATGGGCTTACATCACGGATGTTGTAGGTGATGTAGCCAAGCGTGTCAGTTTCCAAAAATCTAAAATGACGACATGGTAATAATATAAAGCATTTACTTTAGGTAGCAATCACAAACATGGGTAAGGTAGGTATGTGTGTGTGTATGTGAGGGTGGGTGTGTGTGTATGTGAATAATTTAATTTTTAATTAGCAATAATTTTACAAATGTATAATAATAATAATTATCACGTATCACCTAGGTACTGTTTTCAATTCACTACGCATCTTAGCACGATTTTCGCCTCAAAATGTAAATACACGCCACTGTTTTAAAATTTTTTTCACTCACTTATTATTACGCCATCCCAATAAAATTTATATATTTGTAATCCTTGTAAATGCGGCTTTTAGCACATATTTTTTATTTATCTTTATCTTTAGTAGTTCAAAAGTAAACGGCGTTTATTTAAAAAAAATATTTTCACGTTTTGTGAGTTTTGCCTAATATTTATATTTTTTTGTATAGAAAGGCAAAATGTTTCTTCCAGAAATAAATCCGTCGTCCTTGAGTTATCCGAAAATGACATCACACTTGCCCTAATGCCTATAGTTTTGAAGGAATAGGGTACAAAGTGAAGCGCGGCAGAAGCAAACTTCCACCCCCGCCCCCCGCCACCCCCGCGGTGACCCCCGATGTCTACCGGTGGAAATTCACTCAGGAGCACCTAAGGAACAACTGTTGCAAGTATGAGCCTTCTAAGTAAAAATGCAGGGTATATCGCACTAAATCCTCCACTAATAAGATAGCTAGAATAAACAGCTGGCATAAGCTAGAAGTAAATAGTAGGCATAAAGCCATTAAAACACTGAACAAGCGCTGTTGACCCCGGGCGTGGCTCCGGCCTCGGAGACCCCGGCAGGCCCTTTCAATAGTAGGTAGTGGACTGTATTAGACAAAAAAACTGTTTTTTCTCGCTGTGCTTTATATTTTGCTTTTCTTCTCTAGAAGTTTCATGTGACAGACAAATTTTTACTAAGGCAACGAACAGATTAAAAATCATAGCAATTTATTTTTTCGTCCGTCGCCAACACACTCCCCTCGGTCGAAGGCTGGTCTCCGAGACGACCTCATGGACCGGAAGACGGACGATCCTCTTCGCCGGACGTCGCAGCAGTCCTCTGACGGTGCGTACGTGTCCATCTCGGCCAGGCAGGGTCATTTTTAAGCATAGGCTACCTAGGCACCACACCAGCAGGCGTATTTAAATCAATTAGGTTGACAGCAGTGGCTTTCATTTAGTTCTCTGTAATAAAGGCAGGCACAACTTCTTTGCATTTATAAGTAGGCACACCCACCCCCCGAGGTTGACACCTTGTGTTTAAATCTATAGGTATATATAAAACAAAGTTGTGTTAGTTATGCCATCCATAACTCAAGAACGGCTAGACCGATTTTTATGATCTTCGATTTCTTAGAATTTTCTCCGCCCCGAATAGCAGAATACAAACAAAAAATTTAAAACTTCGTAAAAAAAATTATAACGAAAATTCATTTTCTCATACATTTTGTATGGAACGGATTTTAGCGGGAGGGAGGGCAGCGGAGCGGCAGCGAAGGGAACACACCGAGTTTGCCGTGAGCGAAGCCACGGGGAACAGCTAGTAGAATATAAATTTGGTTAAGGATTCGGACGATGCATCATATAATTCCTGACGCCGCTAAGTAGCCGGAAAAATCTTTTAAGTAGGTAGAGAGAATTATTATAAAATTCAACCTGCTTATAGCAAGAGTATTGTTCGTGCACTTACCTACACGATGATGTACTTGTTGCTGGAACAGGGGGCGAGGGCTTGAGGTTGATCAGGGGTATGAATCGTTGAATCTAGTTGATTCAAGGTTGGTCGGTACGGCGCGACGCGAGCTGAAAATAAGTTTGTCAATTAAGGAAAGATATCTGTAAACTACATAAGAAAGCACAATGGCCTGAAAAAGTGCGGTCAAAACGTCGGCAGCGATCTGTCCACAATAACATCAACTACTAACTGAACAACAATGAATGAGATCGCCTCGCATCACGTGGAAGCCTGTAGACTGGTATCCAACAATGCATTGCTTGCTTTGCATTAGAATTCACAGCGAGACAGCTTGATATTGAACGACGAATGCAAAGAACGGCGCAGCGCGGAACACAATGGCGCGGAATGAAACGACTCCACGCGATGTCGACTCGAGTTCTAGCTACTTTTTCATTATTGAATATGCGAAGATGCAAACGGCAAACGAGATTTGATATTATCACTATCGGCCATCGGCATGCTATCGGCTATTTATTTATTTGACAGCAGGCAGAGAGGCGCGCACTAATACAATCTCACCTATATGTGATGCTTATTTACAAGTCCATACAGAAAAAACGTAGAAAAAACTGTTGCCGGCGTCGGAATAGCCTCGGCCAACATTATAACCCGAACTTGTGTTATTTGACTGGTCCGCATATTTCTAAATGTAATAATAGTGTAAATAACACAGAGGACGACGAAAATTCTATGTTCTATTCTTTTTGTCAACCAATGACAGACCTACCTCATCAGTAGTAATAACATCTCGTCAGTACATAAGCCCGGCTGTTGCAAACACTATAAGTCAAGATAATGTAAATAACGTGCAGGTAGGCATAGAATCGTTCTTTAAAATATTTCATCAAAATGTACGTAGCCTCCGCAATAAGATAAATTTAATTCAAGTAGACGTTCATAATGACCAACCCGAGGTAATTGTTTGTTCAGAATCCTGGCTTCATTGTAATGAAGTTCCGAATATAACGCTTCACGGATATAAAGTATCAAATAGTTTTTCCCGCCAAAAGAATATTCATGGCGGAGTAATAATATTTACTCGTAATGATGTAAAATTTAAGAAAAGGTCGGAAGTTCATGAAATGACCCAGGAATTCCATCTAGATTGCACGGCCATAGAAATTCCAAAATTAAATTTAATTATTATTGGTTTATATAGAACTGACAATGGTGACTTTAGAATTTTCCTTAAATCAATTGACACTATTTGACAATATCACTATTCGCTCCCGCGTTATAAAGCCCAAAAACCCGCTTAGTCCCCGCATGGGCGTGGCCCGCCGACGGCGCTCATGTGCGCGCGCGCACATGAGCGCCGACCTCGACATAAACGCAGATATTTCGGAAACTAATAAAGTTAGATCTATAAACTCTTCTGTCCTAGAAAGCCTAGAAAATTTCCTAAAATCCATGTGAAACAGTGAGGCTTACCTTGTTTAGAAGTACCAGATATTTTAGGTAGAAAAAAAAATCCCAATTTTTTTTTGAAAAATTCATTATAAAATAAATTCAAAACATACCTTTACAATATTTATATTAGAATACTCGTAAAGAAACATACTTTTAGAAATAGTAAAGTATACGTTTTCTTTACAGAAATCGGCGAAATCGGATGTTCAACATGAACATCCTGAGAGCATCAGGACAGTCCGAGATGGCACGCGCGTGATATTTTTTACCAATTTTATAAATATATTATTTGAACTAAACCTTCTTTTATTTTGCAACTGATCGTATGTTTGTATAATAATGCGAAGAAAATGGGAAAAATAAGCTATATTTCCATGAAAAATATGCCTTCAAAGTCATTGTTTACACATTTCATACAAAAATAAACAAACATTTTTGAGCGACGAAAAATATGACTTTTGTCGCCACCCGAACTCGTAATGCATCTTCTATTGGTAGAATAACTAATAAATAACACTATTTACTAACCTTTAGCTCATAGATGCACTTGAATACACTTATAAACATTATTTTCACGGGGCGCTCTTACTTGAAAAATACGCACACGGACAGATTATCAATATGTCCACTGACGGCAAGTTATTGTTTCCATAGCCAATATTATTGTTTCTTGGAGACAGGCTCCAAATCCTTTCAAAGAATGCTGCCTGAGTCAAGAGAGGATCAGGGCGGAATAAAGTGAATTTGGTCAAATAGTGCGGCCGTAAATTGCGCATAAATCTTGTTCCCGTTCGGGAACGCGGGGAGCGAGCGGAGGTCGTAATTGTTCCCCATCGGGAACCATGGGGAGCTAACAGGTTAAATCATTTTGCAAACGACAATAAGAACATAATTTTGGCTGGCGACTGGAACATTGATTTTTTGACAATTAATTCAAAATGTAGCAAAATAACCGACTTGTTAAAAACATATAACATGTACAATTTGGTGACTTTCCCGACTCGAACTTGTGATGGGTCAGAATCGTCTATTGATGCCATAGCCTCTAACTTGTCTCCAAGATCGATCGCAGTGTCCGCACGTGTCACTGCAATCAGTGATCACGACGGCCAGCTCGCCTGTCTTAGGGAGAGCTCTCTGCAGGCCGGTCGCGTACCTCCTGCCTCTGTACAGCGGAGGCTTCGTACACCCGGCAGAGTGAGCCAGTATTGCGAAGCGATCGAATTATATGACTGGAGTAAAATAGTATGTAACAGTAATTATTCAATTGAAGTTAAGTTTGAAAAGTTTATAAATGTATTAACCTATTATATAAATATGTATTTTCCCATGAAAATGTCAAAAAGTAGAAATAAGAAAAACGAATACTGGATGAATGACGACATATTATCACTAAAGGCAAAACTCTGTCACACATTTGAAATGAAAAAACAATTCCCTGATAGCGACGTTTTAAAAAAATGTATTGAGAAGTACAAGACAGCTATAGATATAATGTCTTGGCAAAGTCGTAGAGATTGCATCGAGTCAAGGATTATGAATAGTAATAATCCTAAAAAAGAGATATGGCGAGTGATTAAAGATGAAACCAACAGAGGGCAGTGCAGGGAAGATGGTATTCATAAGCTTATAACCTCAGATGGAGATGATGTTCCTATTGAAAACATTCCTGAATGTATGAACATGCACTTCCTGAATATCGGAAGTAAGCTAACAGCCCTGAATCCAGCTTCTCCAAGCAAAGCATTGTCCCTAATGGTAGACATTCCCAGTCTTGATGCCGACCAAACCTTTTGCCTACCCTATGTCACACCTGAAAAAATTTCAAAATTAATACGTGACAAATTATCTAAAAAAAGCAGTCTTGATATTTTTGAGTTGTCGGGAGAGTTGATTGCCAAATGTTCAAATAGTTTGTCGCCATACATATCAGTATTGGTTAACCAAATGTTTGAAGAGGGTACTTATCCTAATGTACTAAAACAGACCCGTGTATGTCCCATTTATAAAGGAGCCGGCGAAAGAGCTGACCCAAATAACTATAGACCTATAAGTTTAGTGCCAGCACTATCTAAAATCATAGAATCTGTTATATCTGACTCTGTAATGAAGCATCTTGAGGATAATAAACTTCTTTCTCCCAACCAATACGCATACCGTAAAGATCACTCCACAAAATCAGCTGGCATGAAGCTGGTAGGAGAGATAATAAAAGGTATAGACAAGAGGAACAAGGTTGCAGGTATATTCTGCGACTTGTCGAAAGCATTCGATGTCGTAGACCACAACCTCCTCTTGCACAAATTGGAAAAATATGGTGTAAGTGATAAACCACATGAATTGCTAAAGTCATTTTTAACAGATCGAAGACAGGTCACTGAGGTCACTTTAAAAGGAAACAAAAAAAGTTCCGAGCCAGGTAAAATTAAAATGGGTATTCCACAGGGTTCTGCATTAGGTAATACATTATTTTTAGTATTTATTAATGACTTAGCCTTGATTAAAATAGATGGTGTTTTATATACTTTTTGCCGATGACACTAGTATAATAGTCTTTGCTGAATCCATGCATGAACTGGAAATAAAATTAAATATAGTAGTAGGAAAAATATCGGAATGGTTTGCTGCGAACGGACTGATACTAAATACATCGAAGACCAACTATATGGTATTTTCCGGACGAAACTGTGGTCCCCGTGAGCTCTCTATTTCGAATTCATCCGGCTCTATTGGCTCCCAGTCATGTATACGATTTTTAGGGTTCTATATTGACCCAACTCTAAGTTGGAAAAGTCACATAGACAAACTATGTGACAAGATGGCTAGAGGTATTTACGCACTAAGGCCCACTTGCACCAACACAAATTTAATATATAAACCAGTTTAACTCGCTAAACCAGTTTAAGCTAGCACCATTTGACTGTGGGAACCGCGTTTAAATCCATAACTCGCTACTTAACTTTAAACTCGTGTTGGTGCAAGTGGGCCTAAGAGAGTTACGCCGCTTGATCAGTCCGGAGGCTTTGAGACAGTCTTACTATGCGTACGTACACTCATTACTGTCGTATGGTGTAATCCTGTGGGGTAACTCAACCGATGCTGAAAGAGTGCTAATACTGCAAAAACGAGCGATAAGGGTATTAGCCAGTGTACCGCGAACAACATCTTGTAGAGACTTTTTCAAATCCTTTGGTATATTAACGGTGTGCTCTCTATATATATATGAAGTAGTGGTATATGTACGCAAAAACATGAATTCTTTTGAGTCAAATGGCGCAAGTCATAATTATAACACACGTAACTCAGAGCGTTTAAAATCTGTTGCGCATAAATCGGCGATGGCTGAAAAAGACGCTGACGTGATTGGACCCAAATTGTACGAAAATGTTCCTGATACAATAAAATCAATAAATAGTGACAATGTGTTCCAGAGTCAGCTGAAAATATTTCTCTTAGACAATCCACTTTATAAGTTAAGTGAATTTTTTTCATACTGTAAATAAAAATTCTGCTGACTTTGATAATTCAAATTGTTTATACGCATAAACACAAATTTTATTAATAACTTGACTGAACCCTATGTTCTTTGTTTTGTATTTTATTATCTTTTTTAATGAGTATATTATTGACTTAGTATTTTTAATTTTTTGCTTAGATATAGTATGTTATATTTAACATAATGAAAACTTAGTATGTAAGCTATATTTAAAAAAAGCTCTGTAAGGTTTCTTACCCGATTCTTCCTTATAGATTGCACTACTGAACGGGACATCATAAAAAATGATGACGAACCATACTGAATATGCATATGTCTCAATGTAATATTGTTATTGTTGTGTGTTCTTTATGGCGAAATAAATATCTGAATCTGAATCTGAATCTGAAACAAGAAATCAGGCAGACTTTTCGAACGGAGGATTGGTGTAATTACCGTCATCTAAATTACCGACTTAATCATGTCAAAGTCAAACCAACCACCAAAACACCGAACAAAAGTCAAAACAATTCAAAATAAATAACATTTCTTCTCACTTTTGCTGTCCAAAAGTATTCCAGGATGCAAGAAAACGAAGACCGAATTGCAGCTGCGCTACGCACACTGCACGAGGAGACCTCAGGTGCACACTCCTTAGGGCTAACGGCGTCGCAAAAATGTTAACCTCAAATGCTTATTTTATTTATAAAATCGGCTATAAAATTCTCATACCATTATACAATGTTGTTTTCGTGTGTTGCGCCTGTTATAATAGGCATTGGTGTAAATGACATAGTACATTGATTCAGACATTCTGAAGAACAGTACCTACTTATTTAATTTGTACTTATTTTGTGTTGTTAACTTTTGTTCAGATCTATACCTGAGTCGTGAGATATCCGAAGTGGACGGCGGCCTGGAGCCCCTGCAGTTCTACCGGGAGTACGTGAGCAGGAACTTGCCGGTCGTGCTCCGCGGCGCCGCGGCACACTGGCCCGCGGTCGGCAAGTGGAGTGCACGATACTTTCGGTCTGTATTCACCGAGTTCGTATTACGGCTGTATTCTTTCATGTTTGTCTAATAGCACCGATATCATTTTATTTCGACTAATTTCAAATTTGCCTTTTTAAAATGTTTTTGTTGGTAAACATTTTTTCAAGAATATTTCATATTTTAAAATGTTCTAGAGCATTAATTCTTTAATTTTATGTGCCAAACTACTCATGTGTCCGCTATAGCGAAACGTAGCTGAAAACCGTTGCCACGCCTCTAATGTATCGCATCGGTATTGTCATAGCAAACATCGGCTATCGGCTATCGGCTACCAACCAACCAACCAAAGGAAGGAAGGTGTGGATCTAAGCTTTCGATGGCTTCACCGAACATATCCGGGCCCATCGGCAGTAGAGGAGGGTATTAATCGAGGCCGGGACTAGCGAGTGGCCACTCTAAATTTCCCGCGCATGCTTCACGTTTCGGCTCGCTTCAAGCCCTCGTCAGCTAGTCTGCGTTGACTAGGACGCGGGGAAACACCAGTCCCGCTCTCGACCTCCCTCTCTCTACCTATCCATATTCTGTAGGATGCTTCCAGTGACGTTTTCGAAGCTCTCTCCATGTATGAGCTTAGCGTCGATCTTGGCAGCCCTAGATTCTTGGAGAGACTGTGGACGAATTCGCTGGTAGTCCTCTTGCTCCGACTTCCACAGCGAAGAGATCAGTCTTGAATCTGTTTCTCACAATCCGTTTCTCACAATCCGGTCTACTAGGTTGCAGTACTTGTTAGGTTTGATGTTGTGGTCCTTCGGTATGTTGCTTTCCCATGGAACTGTAAGTTCAACAAGTACTACATATGCTTTGTCGCTTTTGTGAATATGAGTATATCCGGTCTTAATATTGTGGTACAGATTTCAGAAGGCATCTGGTCATGCTTCTCATGTGCCCATCGGCAGTAGAGGAGGGTGTTAATCGAGGCCGGGACTAGCGAGTGGCCACTCTAAATTTCCCGCGCATGCTTCACGTTTCGGCTCGCTTCAAGCCCTCGTCAGCTAGTCTGCGTTGACTAGGACGCGGGGAAACCACCAGTCCCGCTCTCGACCTCCCTCTCTCTACCTATCCATATTCTGTAGGATGCTTCCAGTGACGTTTTCGAAGCTCTCTCCATATATGAGCTTAGCGTCGATCTTGGGAGCCCTAGATTCTTGAAGAGACTGTAGAGCGACTTCGCTGGTAGTCCCCTTGCTCCGACTTCCACAGCGAAGAGATCAGTCTTGAATCCGTTTCTCACAATCCGGTCTACTAAGTTGCAGTACTTGTTAAGTTTGATGTTGTGGTCCTTCGGTATGTTACTTTCCCATGGAACTGTAAGTTCAACAAGTACTACATGCTTTGTCGCTTTTGAGAATATGAGTATATCCGGTCTTAATGCTGTGGTACAGATTTCCGAAGGCATTTGGTAATGCTTCTCATGTGTGTCCATCAACAATTCCCAATCCTTTGCTGCTCCCAAAATTGAAGAAGGTTTAGTCCTATCTTTGGGCAGCTTATTGGCTCCAGGTTTCACAAAGTTGACCTTCTGGAAGCCGCTACTGGTTTGCCCTTTCCTGGTCCGTGCAATTGACAGGTTGATGGCCTCTCTGATGATTTGGAGGACTTTATCATGACGGTAGGAATACTGGCCTCGCTCAAGTAGTATTTTGCATCCGCATAACAAATGTTTGGCCGTGCCTACGAACTCCTTACATGACGGGCATAGTTTATTTGTAGATTTCCCCCATCTAACTAGGTTACTCGGGTCGGGGAGAGTAAGCTGGAATGCATTTAAGTAGAACTTAAGCAGCTCAGGGGACCAGTTGTATATTATGGATTTCCACTTCAATGCAGGAGGGATGCAGAAGTCACCCACTGTTAGCCAATCATTCTGCATTTCTAGGTTTAAGGCGTGAAGTTTGAAGCCTTGTTCCATGTCCTCCTGAGCAAAACCTTTCAGTATTTCTTTATCAGACTTTGCTGTTTCTATGCCCAATCCAGATCTATTGGTGCGTGTACCAACTTGGAATGATTTGTAGAAGTCGAGTCTCGATTCCAGTTCATCTGATAGTGATGTGTTGGGTAAGGCTTGAATAGCGCTATCATTGGAGTCTTTGAGTATACATCGTTTGGCTATTCTCGCCTTTTGATAAAATATCGACGGTTTCTTAATGTTCAGTCCAAAGTTATTGTGAGATCTGTATAGCGTTGACGAGTCAGCCGGGTGAGCCAGTCCAAACCATGATTTCAGGAATCTGGTCACATACGAGTCTAGTTTAGTCAGGTTTTGCTTTGTGAAGTCGTAGACGAGAAATGGCCATGAAAGTTTTGATGTCAGGTAGTTATCGTAAATCCATGCCTTTTGTGTACCCAGGAGGGGAAGATTGTCAGTTTGGCGGAGGCTCTCTTCGAAAAGTTGGACAATATCATCAGTAGGATGCTCCTTTCCTCTGCTGGTGATCCTTTTGCCCAAGAATTTGGTAGCGAGCGAGCTAAGTAAGGTAGCGAGCGAACGAACAGCGTATGCCAGGCAGGCTGACAGACAACTGATATCCGACAACTATTATGCCTTCCCTCTCTCTTTAAGTAAGTCCCCAAATGCAAGAAAGAGCACGTGCGATTCCTTTTAGTTTCACCAAATAAATCTTTTCATGGAAAAATTACCTTTATGTTAGTACCAATAAGGTCGTATTTGGGTTGGATATCTACGAATATCTTAGATATTTACGAAATATCTAACGGCGCGGGTGACAACTGACAACTAGAACAGTTGTCAGTTATTTAGATATCAGAACAACCAGTTGTGTCAATCCAGTCAGTTTCAGTTAGTTTTAGTGCCGGCCGACCGAGCCAGTAGCCACTAGCCAGCCACCACAGATTACCGATACACTCGGTGCGGTACGGACGGTGACGGACGGTGCGTGCGGTGCGTTACGGTTTCGGTGGCGGCGGTGCGGCGCGCGGCGCCGCTGCCCGAGCGGTGCCGCTGCGCGGAGAGATATCCATAGTATCGGTGCGTACGTGCTGTGCTGTGATGTGACTGTGATTTGTGAATAGTGATGTATGCCACACGGTGCGTTCCGGCGTCGCGCCGCGCAGGCACGCCGGACACGCAGAACGTTGAGTTGAGTTACGTAGTTCAGGACAGAAACTTTGTTTATACTTTACTGTGTAGGTACAACTCTTCTTAGTGTGTAGGTTTTTCGTTAATAAACAATGACATAGTGCGTGAACATAGTGTATAAAAAAAATTGATTAGTGTTAAAATAAATTATGTAAAGACAGAACTTTACTTTTAAAATGTTAAAAAGAAAGTATCATAAAACGTATCATATCATAATTAATAACAGACCAGTTTTGTTAGCCAATATCGATGCGCAAGCTAACAAACGATAAATAAAACGATCAGCAAGCAATTTATTACTTTTTTTTTTTTTTTTTAATCTAGGAATCAGAGTTTTTGATACCGATATTTGGCAACGGATATCAATATCGGTATTGAAGACAGATATCGGTTAGATCACGGTTGCCAAAAATTGTTGATAACCCACATGACTATGCCAAACAACTTACCTGTTGGTTATTATCACCTATATGCTGTGTATCAAATTGTGAGACTGCACTACTATGCGAGACCTCTTAGTCAGCCTCGGTAGGTCAGTGGTACGATCGATCAAACTCATTTCGAGAACTTAAGCTTCTTACCTTACTATACGGTAGGGTTTGACCCGCCAGGGTTGATACCACCGCACTAAATGAAACATCCGTCGAAGCGACCATGTAAATAGTTCAGGTTTTCCGTCCGGTTCAGTGTAGCCGGCACAACCAAATGGAAGCACTGACATGGCACCTAGGCCACCATGGTGTTATGGGCTGACATAATGGATGTTGTAGGTGATGTAGCCAACCGTATCAATTTATATACAGGGTGTCCAGGGTCTGTTCGGGAATATCGAAATGAGCTATTGTATATCATCTAATAAACACATTAAAAAAAAGAAAAATGGTCCTATCCATACTAGTTTTCGAGATATGAATTTTCAAAGTTTTCATTTTAGTCAATCTATGCGCGCTCTAAGCGACCAGACCACGGCGGTGCGGAGGAGGCGGGGCGGCGCGGCGAGCCCGCCGCCGGCCGGGTGGAATGTTCGCTATAGCACCGCACCGCACCGCGCTGTTGCGCCCCCGCGCCGCCCCGTGTCGGCATCGCACGCTCCCATCAAAGGAGACGCCGCCCGGTGGCGGCATCGCGCGCTGCTATCAAAGGAGACGCCGCCCGGTGGCGGCATCGCGCGCTGCTATCAAAGGAGACGCAGGCGCGGCGGGCGGCGCGCCGCGCTGCCTGCGGGGTGCGGGCGACCGACCTGCATTGCGTCAGTCCAGCCAGTCACGTGGCGCGGAAGATCAATGTGTGTCAGTCGGTCAGTATGTCAAGGGCGGCCGACCGTGTTGACGTATTTTTGGTAATTCGATTCGTAAATTGAATTAGTGAAAGTTTCGCGCTCGTGTTTAACAATACGTACCTACCACAGGTTAAAGTGTTTGTTAAATGTTCCATTCACGAATAGCGAATATGTGGATATGTTGCTCGCGTATGGAGCAGCAAACGGAAATGGGCTTCAAACGCATTTATCGTGAAAGATTGCCGGTGCTGGCTGAAGTAATTGTGCGTGCATTGTACTGTTTACGGGAACATGGCAATCTAGACCCGCTACTGCATCGCCCGGGTCTCGTCATAATGCATCGAGCTGCAAGGAGATCACGTAG
Organism: Nematopogon swammerdamellus; assembly: GCA_946902875.1. Lineage (NCBI taxonomy): Eukaryota > Metazoa > Arthropoda > Insecta > Lepidoptera > Adelidae > Nematopogon > Nematopogon swammerdamellus. Next base: position 902,991 of record OX336357.1, on the reverse strand, counting down.
AAAACCTTCACATCATTTGAGGTATGTAGATAATCATTTACTTTTTACTGGCTACATATTACGTCTTATGAAATCTATGATTGATTATGAGCGCCGCGCGCCCCGCGCCCGCGCATCTCACGCCTCGCGATCGGGAAACGCGCGCCTCGCGCCGAGTCCCTCGCATAGCCCTACGCGGCCGTGCACAAGCATAGAGCGCGCTCACACTATCGTATGCATTTACTTTGTTAGAAAATGGCAAAATTGGAAATAATTGAGATAAAAAAAAATTCTTTCGTCACTGCACTTTACACACGATACATATCACGATCCTTGGATATTCCACATCACACTTTGGACACCCTGTATATAACCAAAAAACACTGTCTTTCTACATCTTGTCTATATGGTTTTGTGTTTTGGTAATTTAATTTATTGCATTATGCAATTTTTACAGATTTACTTACACAAACAATTAAGTGGCTTATTGTTTTTTGAAAAAGATTGCCATGTAGCTTTTTTTTTTTATATAAACCAACATGGATGGCTGTGTCGAGAGACCAATGTTACAGTCGACAGAGCCAAAAACCCCTCTCTTCGCGAAACCACGCTCATTGAGGCGCCATGCCAGCAGATTTGCGGACTGTTGCTAGGCTGTCTAGCCCGTTGATACGACATTTGAAGACACCCAGGTTAAAGGATTCGGGAAACACACTCGCCGGGAGACAGTTCCACACCCTAGCGGTGCGACAAAGAAACGATTTAGAGAACCGATGGGTTCTCAAAAGCCCAATGTCAACAACCAAAGGGTGCTGAGTCTCTCTGCGACGAGTCATGTTAATTTAATTTATTGCATTATGAAATTTTTACAGATTTACTTACACAAACAAAGAAGTGGCTTATTGTTTTTTCGAAAAAGATTGCCATGTAGCTGAACTGAACGACAGAAATAAAAACAGATTATTCTAACTCTGCTCCAGAGAGAAGATCCCCGACAAGCGGGTGACGGTGGCGGTGACAGCCAACGGGCTGGCGGACGCGGTGGCTGTCGGCACGGACGGCCGCGAGTACTTCGTGCTGCCCCACGAGTGCACCATGACCGTGGAGCGCTTCCTCGACACGCTCGACGAGAAGAGGTTACTCTCTTGTCTTATCGTTGAGATGGTCTGTGGGCTCAGCAGTGGTTCCGTCCACCTCAGTGTAGCCGGCACGACCGGAGGGGATGCGCTGACGCTCGAACTTGGTTCCGACAGGAACTTGGTGTAAGGAGCTGACATCACAACAGGTGTAATGGGGTAATTATTCATATTATTGATGTACTACACTGGCAGGTTTAACACTAGAGGGCACGTCGCATGCCCTCTAGTGCAAGTGAAAATGCAACTGTGTTTTTTTATTTATTTGAAGACACCAACGAGTAACACATAGAATAGAATTTTACAAAACTACCATAGTAGAGCGCACGCTCTACTATGGTAGAACACACTTGCATTTTTGCGCGTCCCTTTGTCATTTCTACAGTGGTGGGTGGCCGAGTGGTTTGGGCATCGGCTTCTTATGCGAGGGTCCGAGGTTCGAATCCGATCGGCATGTACCAATGAGTTTTTTCTGACACCTGCTGCTTCACCGTTCGGAACCGGTGTAAAACTGTAGGTCCATTCCCTTGCCCCTTACTAGGTGGTAGGCTCAAATTGTAACCGACTGGGTTGGTACTACCTTACTGGATGTAAGACGGCCGCATAGCAGTCGGTTCTATTTTGATCCGCGAGCTAGAGAAAACATACCATCACGAACGCTGTTTGTGATCCGCTTTTAAGGGTCTACCTCCCTAAATTGTGCCTCTCACTCTAACAATGTGCGTTTTATTTTATTATGAAGAAATTATACAACTTATAAAAAAATCCTCTGGGTGAAACATGCATGATAAAATTATTAATGTTTTTCAATATAAATATTTTGTACTCCACATATAATAATAAAAAAAAACTAAATCTTAATAAACTTTTATTTTTTTTATTCAATTATATGTGGAGTACCAAATTTTTTTATTGAAAAATATAGCGTCCTGATGTTATTGGTTAGTTATAGAGTACTGAGCAGCAACAAGATGAAGCACACAAAGGAGCAATACACTCGTTTGCACTCAATCAACGTATATTGCAAGTTTAACACAGAGAACAGAATTACTAAAAAAACAATGACGCTCGCCTGACAAGCTCACACACGAAACCCGAAACTCAAAGAGACAGACGCGCGGGGCGGCGGCGTGTTGGAGTTGGGGTTGGAGTGTTGCCAGTACCTGTTACCGGCATTCCCGGATGTGCTATAAAAGCATTAATAATTTTATCATGCTTGTTTCTCCCAGAGGATTTTTTTATAAGTTGTATAATTTCTTCATAATAAAATAAAACGCGCATTGTTAGAGTGAGAGGCACAATTTAGGGAGGTAGACCCTTAACGTTTTAAGTTTTCATATAATTAAATAAATGTTGCAGGGAGAACTACGTGACGTATATCCAGAGTCAGAACTCGAACCTGCAGCAGTATAGTGAGGTGTCGGCCGACGTGCCGGCAGACGTGGAGTTCGCGACGACCGCCTTCGGCGCCGAGCCCGACGCGGTCAACTTGTGGATGGGCGACGAGCGAGCCGTCACCTCTAGTATGCTCGTTGTTTTTTTTTTTTAATGTTATTATCCTCTACTCTACTCCGAAAGTATGGCTCGGACATTGGGTGGGCCCTGAAACTGATAGGACGTCAGTCGCAACGCCAGTGGCGGCTTAAGGTGTATTGACACCCAGAGCGGAAAAATATTTGTGCACCCCCCCCCCCCCTCCGTGTCACTAATTTAAAAAAAATGTTTTATGCAAAGAGAAATTGCTGAAAAATATACCGTAATTTTTTTACAATTTATTCAATTATATAATTATGGTTTTTAAATGTGTTTTTATTTTACTGAAAGTATCAATTGCCTCTTCAAAGTTAATGTCCATGGGCGTCGTTAGACACCTTATGGGTGGCTCGGAGCCACATGTGGCGCTTTCTATAAAAAAGTAAAAAAAATAATTGATCAGGTGATAAACGCTTATCTATGGTACCCATAACGAGTCATCGCATTACTTGAATGTTCTATGTTTTGTTGCCTCCAGTGCACAAGGACCCATATGAGAACATCTACTGCGTGGTGAGTGGGCACAAGGACTTCATGTTGGTGCCGCCGACAGATCTGCCGTGCGTGCCGTACCGCACTTACCCCGTGGCCGAGTTCACGCCGGTCGCTGGCCAGCTGGTCGCCGTCCCTAAGGAGGATTGTACGACCAACCCGTGGATCTGCATTGGTAAAGCCGCTTTATGAAATAATAATTATTATTATTTGTTAATGAACTAGCAGCAATATGCTGATGTGTTCATGTCTATGATGATCACTGGTGTTGCTATTTGTTATATTTCTTCGCTTTTTAAGTACTTGTCAAGCCTATTTTTGATTGTGTTTACTGAGGGTGCTGCAATAATCCCCTCGGGCAGTTTATTCCAGCTGTTTACAATTCTGTTAGGCAGGAAGTGTTTTCTTGCTTCGGTTGAGAAGCTTGTTACATTGCGTTTCAAGCTGTGAACTCTTAGGTGAGTGTTTGAATTTAATTGTAACGTCTTAGAGCGCGTTATGAAAATGGGGAGTCAATTCAGAAAAAACGTCACATCACAGTCATCGTCACGCTCATCGGCATAAACATTACTTGTATGTAGGTATTGTGCGGTGCTGCCTTTGAGGGGGTCGAGGGGGGAGAGAGAGAGAGGCGTTAATAGGCACCAGTCAGGTCGGCATGACATTCGCAACCACCGCGTACGACCGAATGTCCATGGGCGTCGTGAGACACCTTATGGGTGGCTCGGCGCCATATGTTGCGCTTTCAATGAAAAAAGAAGTACATAATGACTTCTAACTCGCATACATAATTACATGCACAAATTTTTTTCTCATACACGTAACTTATTGTGTTTATATTAATTTGCTATGGTGACAATAAACATGATTTATTTATTAAGTTAATAAAATAAAAAACCATTTATTGAGTTTTTTTTTATGGAAAGCACGACACTAGAACGATAAAAAAGGTATGGACCCCGAACCTTATCCTCGCCATCGCAACACGATATAAGTAAAAGCATACTTGTTTCATTGGACGGTCGCGGGCTGACCCGTCAGTCTGTCATCGGCTGCGTTCGCAAAAACCTTTTTAAAATGCCCGCATGCTCTGTGTTTACGTATAAAAACACTACAGCCAAGTTTAGTGTGCACAATGGTGGAATATCTTATCATCGGTAAGTTCACTCCGCTCCCCGCAACTCGGCGACGCTAGTTTTTTTTTTTTATGTAATCCGGTATGGGTGGCTGAGTTGGAGGGGCCAAAGCGCATGCTCCGACCACCCAATATCACCTCCGAGAAGGTAGGTGCCATACCGGAGACTTCCCTGGATTGCTGGCTATACTGGACTAGAGGAGAACACAACCGAGGTTGCTATGCGGCCATCTTACATCCAGTACGGTGGTACCAACCCAGTCGGCTACAAATTGAGCCTACCACCTAGTAGTTCTCATACAAGCATTTGACAGTCCGGCGTCCATACCTTTTTTATCGTTCTAGGCACGACATATGGCGCTCGCCAGACTAACGCAAAGGTGTAGTCCGACGGCGCCGACGGGCATTCGGATATTTATGGGGGCCGCAAATACCTTGTCGCCCGGCTAGGTGCACCTTCACATTATGTTTGAAGGACCCCAGACTGTACATTAGAGGAAAGGATGCAGGTGGGAGTGAATTCCACATGTTAGCAACCCTGTAAACAAAGGATTTACAGGATCCATTTGTCCTAAGTGGGGGGATGTCGACAGTGTGTCGATGGGATGTCGACGTTGCGTGTGGAACTATGGTAGAATGGGGATGGAGGGATCGCATCGTGCAGCTCCTTGGAGCACTCTCCGAATATAGTAAACATTTACATACAGACCAGTAAAACATAGTCTTAATAAATGTATTTAGATGCATATGTGTTGTTGCTGACTGGTGTGACGGTGCTTACAAAAAAGGCAAGGGGTATTGCATACACCCCCTTCCTAAGAGATAGAAACATTTACCATCTCTTTTGCGTTCAGAATTCATTTGGTGTTTACTTTCAGTGATAGAAATGAACAATACAAATTTTGAAATTATGAAACAGCAAGACTAACAAAAAATCAACGAACTACCCACAGGAAACAGTTCACTGACTACCCACATACAAATTTTTGTCGGTTTTTAACATTTACATAATTTTGTCCCAAAACTCAACGTCAAGCGGTAACCAGGGAGTAGGCCAGTTTATGACTACCCAGGGAAAAATAAGAAAAAAAATCTGAGTCATTTATTTTTTTAGAAAAATTTTTTACTGAATATTTTTTTTGGTAAAACTACAGGCATTCTGGTTTTATTTGGGATAATTATCAATAGCAGAGCTGCAAATTATATTTTCTTTGTAGTCGTAGTACCTAAAATGTTGTACGAGATGTAAATTTTCAACGTTTTTCAAAAAATGCTCATATCATAAAAAATGACTCTGATTTTTTTTTATTTTTCCCTGGGTAGTCATAAACTGGCCTACTCCCTGGTCCCCGCTTGACGTTGAGTCTTGGGACACGTATATAACAATCAGAGAAATTAGCAGAGGTAGTCTTATTTATTGTTTATATTACAGATCCATTGAAGCCGGACTACGATCGATGGCCGCGCTATCGCGACGCGCACGTCTACTCGGTGCGACTCCACGCGGGCGACTGCCTCTACCTGCCCAGTCTGTGGTTCCACCACGTGCGCCAGAGCCACGGCTGCATAGCCGTCAATTACTGGTACGACATGGCGTTCGATCTCAAGTACTGCTACTACCGCTCGCTGGAGGCGCTTTGCGACAAGCAGTGAACTATCCAAATGTGTGACCTATATACAGGGCAAGGATTGCATCCCTACGCGCTGGACTTACCGCGGATGCGTACCAGTCGATTCTGCAGATCTTTCCTCTACAGAACCAGTAAACTCTGGAACACTCTCCCTGCCCATATATTTCCCCCCAAGTACAGTCTCGGGTCCTTCAAGAGGGGCGTTTATAGATTAGATAGAAGTAATCTTGGCGGAAAGTCACTTCTACTATCCAAAGTTACAAACATTTTATAGATGTACCTAAGTGAAGTCAATTTTATTGTTGTTTTTTTTTTTTAATAATTAGTGATAAGAATAACAAGTGATATCAATCAATTTATAGAAACTATTTTCTTTAAAATGTTCAATGTTTTATTAAATGATTTTTACAAAATGTTCTGACAAAATATATTAAAATAAACTAGAAAAATTGCACCACTTTGAAATTTATTTCCGGCTTGGTTCTTCAGGCCTGTGAGCTCCGACCTCCTCTTTGCTGCTGCATCAATCTGAAAATAAAAGGCAGTTTTGAGCGGAAAGCCTAACTTGCAGAAGGTCTTTGAAGCAAAACGTCTACAATCAATGTCTAAGTTGTAAAATGTCTAAGAAGCAAAACGTCTAAAACGTAATAAATTTGCCTTAACAGCATTACGCCTACTATAGTAAAATTGTCTAAGAAGTAAAACATCCAAGATAAAAATAAAAAGCCTCAGTTGCACTCCAAGAGTGCCGGCAGAAGTGAAAACTTTTTGTATTTCCGAAAATAATTCTTAGGTGGTTATAAAAAAAACTAAACACCCTAAAAAAATTTAAACACCGTAACATTGCTTAAAAAAGAAAAAAAAAAAAAAACAAAAAAAAATTTGAGAGATTCGAACCCATGGTCAAAAAATACAAATCCTACACTCTTACCATTGAGCCACGAAATCACATAAACGACCAAACGAATATCGGATTCCCTTGATTCGCTACGGATCTGACGCGAGTTTAACATTTTTTACCCATCCAAAAAAAGTGCCAAGCGCCGCTAAAGAAGTTTTCACTTCAAAAAACAAAATTAAAAAGCTATAATGGTCGGGACGGATCTCGGCGGCTCCCCGCCGCAGCGGCGGAGCTGCGCAGAAACGAAAATTGGTCAGATTGGGGGTAAAGTATGACGCAGAGAGGGGACGGGCTACCCCCGCCGTTCTCACCGCGGCCGGCGCACCTTCCCAACGCACCGCAGTCGTAGTTATATCTCTCTCGCGCCCTCTCTGTGCTCATATTGCTTCTCTCTCGCACAGCGCTCGTCACTGTTCTCCCTCGCACCCGCACCTTACTCGTATAGTATATCCTTCGCACCGGCACGTTCGTCAGTGCGCTCACTTGCACACCTGCAGTATGTGCCAGTGTCTCCCTCGCACTCTGTTCGTATGTACAGGTGACAACGGAATTTCGCAAAATAATAAACTGCATTTTTTTCTTTTCAACGTTTTTATGAATGTGTAATCTGGTAGTGTTATATTATGTAATTAAAAAGTGGGTGGGATTGGGTGAGTGAGTGAGCGAGTACTGACTAGTGCAGCGGTTCTCAAACTTTTTTCGTGACGGAACCCTTTTGGAAAGCGAAATATTTGACGGAGCCCTAAAATAAACAAAAAATAGTTTTTGTGCATTCTTTGAACAGGGAATGGAACAGGTTAATAATTATATTACAGTGTAACAGTTACTTACATAATATTATAATATATAAGAAAAAACTATAATTAAATATCTAATGGGAGGTATGAAACTGTGACGCAGTGACGTCTGCGCAGCCGACCTGAATCTAGCCAGAGAGGAGAGGTGTACTTATTTTTGAATTTTTTTTCTCGTATTCTCGCGGAGCCCCCACAGAGGCTCCGTGGAGCCCTAGGGCTCTGCGGAGCACACTTTGAGTATGGCTGGACTAGTGCATAACATCTCAGGACAGAATGCCTCGACCGAACACTACTTTGCGAAGGCAAGCACGGAAGTTAGTTTATTATGTGTATCTTTTATGATGACTTGATGAGTGAGGAAGCTGCAGATGCAAAAAAACTTCTTGAGGGACAAGAAAGATCAGAATTGGAAGCAAATCAAATCAAATCAGTAACTTTGTAATAAAACGTAACTTTAGGGCGATTTAGTTTTTTTGTTAAGTGTACATGCACGTGGCGGCTCCCGCCGAGATTGGTCCCGGCTATTATACTCGGATATAATTTTACGAAAGCTTTAATCTAACTAATCATACCCTAATAATGCACATTTCAACGGTACTCCTTTTTTTTTTTTTTTATTTAATCCGGTATGGATGGCTGAGTCGGAGGGGCCAAAGCGCATGCTCCGACCAGCCAATTTCACCTCCGAGAAGGTAGGTGCCATACCGGAGACTTCCCTGGATTGCTGGCTATACGGGACTAGAGGAGAACACAACCGAGGTTGCTATGCGGCCATCTTACATCCAGTACGGTGGTACCAACCCAGTCGGCTACAATTTGAGCCTACCACCTAGTAAGGGGCAAGGGAAGGGACCTACAGTTTTACACCGGTTCCGAACGGTGAAGCAGCAGGTGTAGGTATGCACGTAAATTTTTTCGTCAGAAAAAACTCATTGGTACACGCCGACCGGATTCGAACCTCGGACCTCCCGCATGAGAAGCCGATGCCCAAACCACTCGGCCACCCGCCGCTTAAATTTAACCTTGCCAATTTAACTTAATACAATTTAAGTACATACTGCCCACTATAAATTGAAGCAACCAGGATAATACAGAGAGAACGGCAGATAACAGATCCTCAATGTCATGTCAATAATTTGGATTCTTCTTTTCAACATAATAACAATCATTTGTACCGGGTGGGGCCGGTACTTTAAAGGAATACCCCACTGCATCTCTCCCCGTGTATGTCGTAAAAGGCGACTAAGGGATATGACTCCTATATATTACTAGGTGGTAGGGTTTAACCCGCCCGGGTTGGCGCCACCGCACTGAATGAAAGGTCGGTCGAAACGGCTATGTAAATAGTTCGTGTTTTCCGTCCAGTTCCGTGTAGCCGACATGAAATGATGTGAGGCACTGACATGGGACCTAGCTCACCGAGGTGTTACGGGCTGACATCACAGATGTTGTAGGCGATGTAGCCGACCGTGTCAGATTCGATAAAAAAAAATCTGGGTGTGGCTGTGTGTTGGACACGGCCGTGTGTTTTACGAGAATACGTGTACGTATTCTTTGATCCTTACAAGCTTAAGCTCATATATGGAGAGAGCTTCGAAAACGTCACTGGAAGCATCCTACAGAATATGGATAGGTAGAGAGAGGGAGGTCGAGAGCGGGACCGGTGGTTTCCCCGCGTCCTAGTCAACGCAGACTAGCTGACGAGGGCTTGAAGCGAGCCGAAACGTGAAGCATGCGCGGGAAATTTAGAGTGGCCACTCGCTAGTCCCAACCTCGATTAACACCCTCCTCTACTGTCAATGGGCCCGGATATGTTCGGTGAAGCCATCGCAAGCTTAGTTCCACACCTTCGGTGATGTAGCCAACGGTGTCCGATTCCATTAAAAAAAAACCAAATAAGAAAAATTTAGAATACAGTTTTCCTGCCACATGAGAATGTAGATGCTATTATTCTCTGTTCTACATTAATAAACTGTATTACAGACTGACATAGTTTACTATAGAGCGTTCCAACTAAATCTTCCCTTCGCCGTTATGTTGGCTCCACTGCCAGTGTCACTGTCAGTGCTTAAATTCCTGTTGCCAGATTGTGAAGATTATATTACCTAATAATGTAATCGGTATTTACCGTATAATAAATACGGTAAATACTGATAATTACGGGTAAATCTGTACACATAGCAACCCTCAACGCTGTTTTGACAGATAGACAGTGGAGCCAACATAACGGCGAAGGGAACTTTTATATGGAACGTTCTCTAGGCACCCGCTAGCGCCTGTTTGCGCATGCGTGTCAGCTTCGATAAAAAAAAATGTCAAAAGCAGAAGTATCGGCCGCTTACCGGCGTGTACAGCGGCAGCGGATAGAGGTTGGGCGCGGGGTGCAACGGGGGCACGCACACGCCGCGCGGCGAGCACACGCCGAGCCGGCCCAGCGCCGAGCACGCGCCGCGCTTGTACCAGGCGCGCAGAGACACGTAGTCGCACTCCTCCTGGACGGAGGTCTTGCAGAGCCGGAAGAACACGCTCGCTGCGGGGACAGACGGCGCATTGTTGTTTTTTTTTTTTTTATGTAAACCAACATGGGTGCGTGCCGAGAGACCAATGGTGCATTCGACAGAGCCAAAAACACCTCTCCTCGCGAAACCACGCTCAGTTAGGTGCCATGCCAGCAGATTTGCGGTTGTCTAGCCCGTTAATACGACGCTTGAAGACACCCAGGTTAAAGGATTCGGGAAACGCACTCGCCGGAAGACAATTCCACACCCTAGCGGTGCGACAAAGATGCTGCACGTGATGATGATGATTATACATTCAATTCAATTCAATTATTTATTGGTCTTTTTGGTATATTTATTGTACTGATTACCACTTTACCACTAGCCATCAGTACAATCAAATTAAGAAAAAGAATTGAATATTTTCAAAATCCCTCTAAAACTTTATCTTTTATACGTTAGATTTTTCCGGGGTTGGTTCGCGAGTCTCTGGCGAGAGGCAAGTGTTTGAAATTTTTAGTTATTTTCAATAAAAGCTTGGTCTTCCTGTGTTTTTTTTTTATGTAAACTGACACGGTTGGCTACATCACCTACAACATCCGTGATGTCAGCCCATAACACCGGGTGAACGTGATGCCACGTCAGTGCCTCCCTTCGGTCGTGCCGGCTGCACTGAACTGGACGGAAAACACAAACTATTTACATAGCCGTTTCGACCGACCTTTCATTCAGTGCGGTGGTATCAACCCGGGCGGGTTAAACCCTACCACCTAGTAATATAAGAAGGGAGTCATATCCCTTAGTCGCCTTTTACGACATACACGGGGAGAGATGCAGTGGGGCTATTCTTTTAAAGTACTGGTCCCACACGGTACAAAAAAAAAGCAAACTAACGTCCAGTGAAGTCCTCGTCCCTCAAGTCCTCGAGCATGGTGTGCCCGCTGAGGAGCATGCGGATGGCTGCCGTCTCTGCGCCGGAGCACATGGGCTCGCTCACCGCCGACATGGCCGGCACGAGGCAGCACACGCCGCACCGGTGCGCGTCGCCCACCGCGCCGCCCTGCACCAGCCAACAATGTTGCCTCAGTCAAGTCCTCCAGCATGGTGTGCCCGGTGGAGAGCATGCGGATGGCTGCCGTCTCTGCGCCGGAGCACATGGGCTCGCTCACCGCCGACATGGCCGGCACGAGGCAGCACACGCCGCACCGGTGCGCGTCGCCCACCGCGCCGCCCTGCACCAGCCAACAATGTTGCCTCAGTCAAGTCCTGCAGCATGGTGTGCCCGGTGGAGAGCATGCGGATGGCTGCCGTCTCTGCGCCGGAGCACATGGGCTCGCTCACCGCCGACATGGCCGGCACGAGGCAGCACACGCCGCACCGGTGCGCGTCGCCCACCGCGCCGCCCTGCACCAGCCAACAATGTTGCCTCAGTCAAGTCCTGCAGCATGGTGTGCCCGGTGGAGAGCATGCGGATGGCTGCCGTCTCTGCGCCGGAGCACATGGGCTCGCTCACCGCCGACATGGCCGGCACGAGGCAGCACACGCCGCCCCGCGCAATTTTTCGTAGTTTTGAATAACCAACAGCTTTTTTGGACCAGAATTCTTCTAGTTTTACGCATTCAAAGACAATTTTGGCGTCAGAATCATTCAGAAGTTCTATTGCCTCTTCCTGATATTCTTCTGGAAGAGTCGCAATATCCACATTGCATGGATGACGACTCATGGACGACTAATGAACTAAACGATATAAATTTAATTAAAATTTATTTTCTGGGCGAACAGCCTCGCGGCCCACCAACTATGTGCCCGCGGCCCACCGGTTGGGAAACCCTGTAATATACAAAAACACAAAATATTACGGCCCTTTATGGGCCGTCGTCAGTTGATTAATTATAATATATGATCTGGATCACTGATAAGTATGTTGTTTTCTTTTAGTTTTATCATTTTATTATCTTATTTTATCACCTACTCTCTTACTTGTGTGTGTGGTGTATTCTTGCTGCTCCTCATTATAATTGTAATTTGCGGTTTTGTATGCTGTGTACTTGCCTTTGCCTTTTTCTCTCATTATTTCTTTTCTTTAAGTAGGTTTATTATTACTAGTTTTTGAATAAGTAAAATTGTAACGTCCCTCTCTAATTTTCTTTGTGAAAAACGCTGCTGGATATGTATTTATTCTTTGTTATTATGTTTGCTATTGTTTTTTATTTTATGTACATGTCTGTTTGTTATTGACGTGATGACGTCACGTCTTATAAATTGATGAGCACCGGCTGCACGCACGAAAGCGTGTCACGTTCCATCTGAACCTGTGTGTGCAAGCGAGAGCGCTTAACAAGCGATAGAGAGGCACAATCGGTAGTCAAAGTTACCATGGAAACCTCTTAAGAAGTAAAACTGTCAAGATCAGACTACAGAAGTTTATTGATGGCCAGTCACAAGATGATTAATCTTTCTACTGGAAATATAAATTACTGATCTTTGCTCTATGCACTACGATTATTCCACGTCATCACGTAAAACTATCGTCCGTAAACCGACTTTACAGACAAACAATTTTTTTCCATAATAAATAAAATAAAAAAATAAAAAAAATCCATTCCGCGTGAACATATTCACCAGATATATGAATACTCTGCATGCCTTTAATTAAATACAAACTACTGGGAGCACATACAGGGCCATGGTACGGACAGATGCACTCTTGGAGTCCCAGGCGGGCGCACTCGACCGCCACGCAAGTTCCATCCGGCAGACATTCCCCTCCGAGCCCGCACGAGCAACGCTCCACGTTATCGTCGCATGGGCATTTCTCTTGCATTCTGCTGCAGTCCTGGTACACCAGACAATATTTCATTTCCATTTTTAATGTGAGGCTTTCATCCAGTGCGGTGGTACCAATCCGAAAGTGTTTAACCTAGTGGTTTAACCCTAATTCCTGTGGGAAGAGACCACTGAATGAAGACTTTTTTTTATGGAAACTGAAACGGTTGGCTACATCACAAAACCGGGTGAACTTGGTGCCACGTCAGTGCATCCCTTCGGTCGTGCCGGTTACACTGAACTGGACGGAGAACACAAACTATTTACATAGCCGTTTCGACGACCTTTCATTCAGTGCGGTGGTACCACCCCGGGCTAAACCCTACCACCTAGTAATATAAGAAGGGAGTCATATCCCTTAGTCGCCTTTTACGACATACACGGGGATAGATGCAGTGGGGCAATTCTTTTAAAGTACCGGCCCCACGTGGTACAGACCTACAGTTTTACATGGAATCCGAACCATAGAGGAACTTGTGTTAAAAAAAAAAAGAAATTAATTACTTACACACATTTTTCTATGGGGAAAAAGACTTTAGTTAGACCCTAGGAAGGTTCAATTGGGCTTGCATAAAAGTTATCGTGCAAGCATATCGGGCAACACCTTAAGGGTCTACCTCCCTAAATTGTGCCTCTCACTCTGACAATGCGCGTTTTATTTTATTATGAAGAAATTGTACAACTTATAAAAAATCCTCTGGGAGAAACAAGCATGATAAAATTATTAATGTTTTTCAATAATAATATTTGGTACTCCACATATAATATTAAAAAAAAACGAAATCTTAAACTTTTAGTTTTTTTTTCAATTATTATATGTGGAGTAGGTACCAAATTTTTTTATTGAAAAACATTAATAATTTTATCATGCATGTTTCTCCCATAGGATTTTTTTATAAGTTGTATAATTTCTTCATAATAAAATAAAATGTATGAAAAACACGCATTGTTAGAGTGAGAGGCACAATTTAGGGAGGTAGACAGTTAATATAATAAAAGGTCCCAGCACAGCTGTAGAACTTTATCAAACTCAATATATCTGTGTGATTACTATTAAAAGGTTCTAACAGTGCCGGATTATTTCAGCGCGAGGTCTATAGCAAATTATGGGGGAAGGGCTTTGATATAGGATCAATCAGCATCATCACAAATTATAAAAAAAAAAAAACAATGAGGGGGTGGGTCTGTAATAATGACATTTTCGCAAAATTTCTTAAAAAGTTTTATATTTATGAAACTAAACACAAAATTCAGTTTCAAAAAATTTTATCTGTATGTCTTGTCTGTATGTCCAGGCCAGGCATCACGTTAAAACCGTTGCTTCTATCATGCAGTTTTCACCAATAAATTCAAAAATGTCTAAAAGGTGCACTTGCCAAATATCATCACGCTCAATTATCAGAGAGCTAGTGAGCAGTGGCGAAAATTTTTATGTATTACGAATTATATTATGCTCCGCGCAAGGCGGCTAGACCGGAGGGAGGGGGGACCATGTACCGGGGACTCCTAGGCAAGCTTCCGGCCTACGGTGTCCCTACATAACTAGTCTACGGAAATTGTGTAAGCTATATAGCAAAATGTGTAGGCTATGTCCTCATTTGTTACATAGATCACTTTAGCACTTAGCAACTGCAAGAAAACTGCTCAAAAGCATAGCAGTATTTTTGCATTTTGTTAAGGAAAATGTGATTTGAACTTGGATCTCTTTGGCACTGATAAATAATCACCCCTGGAGACGTGGGGCCCGTAGCATTTGCTACTTCTGTTATATTATGGCTAATCCGGCACTAGGTTCTACATTAGCTCTACAGCTGCTGTAAGTGTCTCTTTTAAAATCACTTCATCTCCAAAAATCAGCACGTCTCGTCGACTGCCGACACTCACAATGCCCTCAGCGCTGAGATCAACGAAGTGGCAGTGACGGTCACAGCAGCCGCCCTGTGACGGGTGGCATAGAGCGTTCGGCGACACCAAACAACCGCCCACGTGGACGGACCTACGGATCATAGTAAAACATACATAACATATCACACACGCTGAATCCCGATAATCGGGGTAAGCAGAGTAATCGGTGTTGTGCTGCAAGGACTCTGGTAAATTACGGCACAACACCGACCGCCACGTTTCGCAAAGTATTCGGGCAAGATTCAATCGATGATCAAGCAGCAAGTAAGGCACGAAGACCCACCTGCTGCATGACTCGGTGGAAGTACCGTGTCAAGGTGAGAGGTGGCGGGCCTGTCGCCCTTTAGCACGGCATCTTGTCCTTATCCCTTCGTCGCCTTTTACGACATGCATGGGGAGAGATGCAGTGTGGCTATTTTTAAGTACCGGCCCGACACGGTACTTTTAGTAATTTTTTTTAATGGAAAGCGCGACATTTTGCGTTATTTCACCTACGTACGAGTAGGTAGGTGTCTAACGATGCCCATGGACATTCTGTATTGTACGGGAATTGCGAATGCCATGCCGGCCTGACAGGATTTTCACGCTCCTTTTGAAAAATCCCAGACCGTGCTTGGGAGTATATAATTATGTAGATGGGCCGGGATTGCGTTCCACATTTTTCCCGTTCTGTGAATAAGATTCTGCGGAATAATAAATACCTAACCGGTTGGTTCTTAAGGTATTTTATATTCGTGGTAGGTCGATTGTATAGGGGTGCATCTCCTGGCCTGCCTAGTAATACCGTAGAGTTTACTTAATGCACCTGGGTTATTTCACCTAGGTGCATTAACTAAACTAAAACTAAACTATTCGTAAATATTATTCACCTGGGTGCATTAACTGGATACCAAGTTCTTTCGAAGTTCCTTAAATCATAGCTCCTGTTATGCATAACGTTCTTCAGTTGCTTTAAAAGAAAAGTTGTTATGTTCTTTGCTACTCAAGAGTGCGTCTTGGCAAATTTTTATCATCCTACTTTAATCTTTGAGTTTGAGAACAATTTAGTCAAGTATTTCATTGACAAAGAACTAGTTCAATTAGATAAATTTGAATAAGATAAAACTTGCCAAGTCCCACTATTGAGTAGCAAAGAACATAACAAATTTTCTTTATGCATAACAGGAGCTATGATTTAAGGAACTTCGAAAGAACTTGGTATCCAGTTAATGCACCCAGGTGAATAATATTTACGAATAGTATAGTTAAATGCACCTAGGTGAATTAACCCAGGTGCATTAAGTAAACTCCACGAATAATCGTTACGCGTAGTGCGGAGGTGGAATGGGGAAGACGGAAGAATAAAATAAATCTAAAAGAACTTTATAACATAGTTATGTTACCTTTCTTCGACGATACCAAACGTGCCGACTCTAGGGGTGCAGCAGTGATCCGTGGTGGCGCAACGTGACGCAGGGCCGCAGTCGCAATCCTCGTTACCTTCCACTATACCTGTCTCGGAGCGGGGATAAATCATCACATTTACTATCGCCGGTCGACTGTTGTTAAGCACGCCTGGGCGCGGTCAGTACTTGATTGGGTGACCGCTCGACCGTTGGAGGTTGACCGTGCTTCGGATTCCACGTAAAACTGTAGGTCCCTTCCTTTCTTATCTTACTAGGTGGTAGGGTTTAATTTAACCCGCCCTGGTTTGTACCACCGCACTGAATTAAAGGTCGGTTGAAACGGTTATGTAAATAGTGGAAATATTTATTTACGGCTTTACTCACGGTTTTTGTATCGCGTTGCCGCGACGTTTCGACTCAAACATTCGAGCCATTGTCAAGCGAGCTCCTGTGTCCGGCGGCGGTCAACGAGGAACTAGTCAGTTTGACATGTTCCGCCGTTGACGGAGATTGATAGCACCGCTGAGGACAAAAACATTAAGCACCGACAATAAGGACACTACTAGTGCCTTTTGTCTGTCAGCGGACCTCCGGAACGCAGCTCAAAGCCAACATCTTCAAACTACCCACAGCTACAATCTCCGTCAACGGCGGAACATGTCAAACTGACTAGTTCCTCGTTGACCGCCGCCGGACACAGGAGCTCGCTTGACAATGGCTCGAATGTTTGAGTCGAAACGTCGTCGTCGCGGCAACGCGATACAAAAACCGTGAGTAAAGCCGTAAATAAATATTTCCACTATGAATGTTAACCACGGTAATCTTAAATCACATTTAGGCTATGTAAATAGTTCGTGTTTTGCCGTCCAGTTCAGTGTAGCCAGCACGACCGAAGGGAAGCACCGACATGGCGCCTAGTTCACCAAGGTGTTATGGGCTGACATCACAGATGTAGTAGGTGATGTAGCCAACCCTGTCGGTTTCAGAGCATACTATGCTACGCGCGATTGGCTATTAACATATTCACTCAACGAGAACCCCCCCAAACAATGGTTTGAAACCTGAAAGCTCTGGCTGATCCTGCGCCTCCTCCTACGCTCCTTTCGGAAACACTCGGGTTGACTCGGCTCGAAAGCGAACCAACTGAATCCGATATTCGTTTGGTCGTTTATGTAATTTGTTGGCTCAGTGGTATAAGAGTGTAGGATTTTTATTTTTTCGATCTCGACCATGGGTTCGTGTCCCTTTTGTCAAAATTTGTTTTGTTTTGTTTTTTTTAGGGTCCCGTCGCAAAATGCGAAAAAAGGGACCCTTATGGGATCGCTCTGGTGTCTGTCTGTCTGTCGGTCACACGCAGATATCTCCGGACCTACTGGAACCGATTTCGATGAAATGGCCGCCAAATTACGTGTAATTTTTGCCGCTAGATATATTACAGATAAGTTTATCTAATAGTCCTGTGGAAAGTACAGGGTACCCCAAAATGTAAACTAAAAATATTTTTTGTTTTTTTAAATAAATCAAATGTTATGTCATTCTATAGGTATTGTTAAGGCAATTTCAAAAATATATAACTTTGCTATAATCAATAAGTTTACTTTAACTAATATTTCGTTTAAAAGTTGACAAAAAACTGCACTTTTGCCTCCGAACTTTGACCTATTAAAGGTTGTTTGAAAATTCTGAAAAAAATAAACAATATAGGTACTCTTATGTAGTTGTGCACAAAACTATTCAATTTCCTTAAAATGTCATACATTTGGAGATAAAGTTAAATGTCTGAACAGCCAAAATTTCAATTTTTCGCGTGACCACAAGCCACCGATAACGTAGCGTTGTTAAAATCATTCTGAGAAGTAACGAAATGTAGCAAAGAAAACCGCATGTAAATCGATAAAGTGGTTCTCGAGTTATAAGAATATTTCATATATATTACTTACGAGTACGTTACAAAGGTGGGTCGCCCGTAGAATTTTCGCTTTATTTATTGTCAGCCTCGGTAGCGCAGTGGTTTTTTTTTATGTAATATATGAGTGGCTGAGTCGGAGGGGCCAAAGAACATGCTTCGTCCAGCCAATATCACCTCCGAGAAGGTAGGTGTCATACCGGAGAATTCCCTGGATTGCGGTTAAACAGCTCCTCCGAGTACTCTCCCAGGAATTGGTTTATAGTTTTCCTGAACGCAGCTCGGCCTTCGGCCTCGCCCTCAGTTACTTACTTTCCTCGAGAAGGTTTATCGTCTTCCTGAACGCAGCTCGGCCTTCGGCCTCGCCCTTTGTTACTTACTTTCTTCGAGAAAATGTATCGTCTTCCTGAACGCACCTCGGCCTTCAGCCTTGCCCTTTGTTACTTACTTTCTTCGAGAAGGTTTATAGTCTTCCTGAACGCAGCTCGGCCTTCGGCCTCGCCCTTTGTTGCTTACTTTCTTCGAAAAGATTTATAGTCTTCCTGAACGCAGCTCGGCGTTCCCCCTCGCCCTCAGTTACTTACTTTCTTCGAGAAAGTTTATCGTCTTCCTGAACGCAGCTCGGCCTCGCCCTTTGTTGCTTACTTTCTTCGAGAAGGTTTATAGTCTTCCTGAACGCAGTTCGGCCTTCGGCCTCATCCTTTGTTTCTGACTTTCTTCGAGAAGGTTTATAGTCTTCCTGAACGCAGCTCGGCCTTCGGCCTCGCCCTTTGTTACTTACTTTCTTCGAGAAGATTTATAGTCTACCTGAACACAGCTCGCCCTTCGGCCTCGCCGTCAGTTACTTACTTTCTTCGACAAAGTTTATCGTCTTCCTGAACGCAGCTCGGCCTTCGGCCTCGCCCTTAGTTATTTATTTACTTCAAGAAAGTTTATAGTCTTCCTGAACGCAGCTCGGCCTTCGGCCTCGCCCTCAGTTACTTACTTTCTTCGAGAAGGTTTATAGTCTTCCTGAACGTAGCTCGGCCTGCGGCCTCGCCCTCAGTTACTTAATTTCTTCGAAAACGTTTATCCTCCTCCTGAACGCAGCTCGGCCTTCGGCCTTGCCCTCAGTTACTTACTTTCTTCGAGAAGTTATATCGTCTTCCTGAAAGCAGCTCGGCCTTCGGCCTCGCCCCTTGTTACTTACTTTCGTCGAGAAGGTTTATAGTCTTCCTGAACGCATCTCGGCCTTCGGCCTCGCCCTTTCTTACTTACTTTCTTCGAGAAGGTTTATAGTTTTCCTGAACGCAGCTCGGCCTTCGACCTCGCCCTTAGTTAGTTCCTTTCTTCGAGAAGGTTTATCGTCTTCCTGAACGAAGCTCGGCCTTCGGCCTCGCCCTTTGTTACTTTCTTCGAGAAGGTTTATAGTCTTCCTGAACGCAGCTCGGCCTTCGGCCTCGCCCTCAGTTACTTACCGCACCCTGGTAGAAAATATAATTAGATGAAAGCGAAGCAGTGCGGTTACGGGACCCTCGGCACGTGAACACGGTTCACTTGACCACTTTTTTTAAGCAATGTTCGATAATTTTTTTTTATAACCACCTAAGAAAGCTTTATTTTCGGAAATACAAACGTAACAAAAACGACATGCGCCGCCTCAACATTAGGTTAGGGTTAATATAGAGAAGATGCGTCGTCGCTACGCTGGCGATATGGCGAATGGTTATTTTTTTTTAAACCACCAAATACATCACTAATACATACCACACAACATCACTCATACATACCACACATTCCTCCTTCGAGCCGAAGTTTGCCGAAAGGAGCTAACGGAGTAGGTTGCCGGATCGAGCAGGTCTTTCGGGTGGCGGACCGCCCAAACAACGCTCACCATTGCCACAATAAGCTCTTTCATCTTGGACCAGACAGCTGATCCCTGCAGCTATAGACTGCCGTATGGAGTCCCTGCTGCACGGTGAGAACTCCATGTTGGTGGGGATCTTGCCGTAGCCGGGACTTCGGCTCATGATGTAATCCCTGCAGCTGCGCCGGTTGAACTGCTCGTCGTGGGTAGCGCCGAAACTGTGACCTGCGGCAGTAAGGCTTAGAGAAAAATTGGGTAACTAATCCGTGTGGGGCCGGTACTTAAAAAGAATAGCCCCACTGCATCTCTCGCCGTGCATGTCGTAAGAGGAGACTAAGGGATAAGGACAAGATACTGCGCTAAAGGGTGACAGGCTAACCACTTCTCACCTTGGCGCAGTCCTTCCACCTAGTCATGCAGCAGGTGGGTTCTTCGTGCCTTACTTGCTGCTTGATAGTTGTCTTGTCCGTATACTGTGCTAAACGTGGCGGTCGGTGTTGTGCTGTAATTTACCAGAGTCCTTATAGCACAACACCGATTACTCTGCTTACCCTATTGTCGGGATACAGCGTGTGTTATGTCTGTATGTATCCGGGGAAGTCTTTGTCGCAAGGGGAACACCGGGCACGAGCCCGGGTCCCCCGGCTCGATGGGGGGTCCCAAAGTGCGGACGAGACGTCGTGTTATCACTGAAAAGTAGGAGCTAAATTTTTTGTGTATTTTATTAAAGAATTGCCGTAAAAAATTCTATCGCTAAGTTTGAATTGGAAGGCCGATGAGATCTGTAAATATTTTTAAACAGTGAACAAAAGTTTACTTGCTAAGTCTAAAAAATTCAGAAAAATGTAAAGCGTAAAATTGATTCATTCTTTTCAGATTCAGATTTATTTATTCATCTTTGGACACAAGGTGCCTCTCAGATAAGTCAACCAAACAAACAAAACATGGTATAAATGAGACAAAATACCGTGTGGGGCCGGTACTTAAAAAGAATAGCCTCACTGCATCTCTCCCCGTGCATGTCGTAAAAGGCGACTAAGGGATAAGAACAAGATGCCGTGCTAAAGGGCGACAGGCTCGCCACCTCTCACCTTGGCACGGTACTTCCACCGAGTCATGCAGCAGGTGCGTGCCTTACTTGCTGCTTGATCGATTGAATCTTGTTCGAATAATTTGCGAAACGTGGTGGTCGGTGTTGTGCTGTAATTTACCAGAGTTCTTGCAGCACAACACCGATTACTCTGCTTACCCCGATGGTCGGGATTCAGCGTGTGTGATATGTATGTATGTAAAATACAACAATACAAAAACAAACCATACAATTCTTAAAAAAGTTACAGATTCAACAAACAAAAATAACATAACATAAAATCAATTAAATACTTAAAGTAACAGTGAATCAATATTTTTTTTTTAGTATTATAAAATATTAACATTAACACAAAATTATTTATATGTGTCATTAAGGAATTCATCTATCGAGTAGTGAGAGTTTTTCATTAATAATTCTTTGATTCTGAATTGGAAACAATTGTCACTATACTTTGAAAATGCAAGTGGAAGCTTGTTATATAGAACTTAACGCTCTGGCACAGGAAACTTTTATGTACTCTAGCCAATCGCGAGTAGACGGGCCTAATCTGATTTCTATTTCTGGTATTATGGGCATGAAAGTCTCCATTTGATGGAGTGTTATTTATATTCTTACGTGCATATAGAAGGTTTAGAATGTATAGGGGAAGGTTGCTATGATTGGACCACATATCTTCCTTGCCTGTTTTCTAGTAAAATCTGCGTGATAACTTAAAACCATTTGATGATTATTATGCATTACTAACGCTATTATTACAAGCCTTTTATATTTTCAATAAACTGTAATGGTTTTTTAAAATTAATCAAGAAAACTATTTTTGTACTATCTCCTTCTTTGGACCATGGTCGCCTTAATTGGACCACTAGGTTGCCATGAATGGACTTCGGCGAATCTATGCCAGTGGTTCAATCAAAACGACCCGGCCAAATCAATCCAGTACGGTGGTACCAACCACCTAGTAAGTGCCTTTTCACACGTCCCGGTTGCCGGATAGTCGGCGCCGGGTACCCGGTGTCAAATGAGCTTTCACATGGCCCGGTTGATGCCGGCAGTATCGTCTAGAGAGCCGACAAGAATACAGTCTCGTTCAAACTTTCAAAGATGGACCGTGAACAAATAATTGCAATGTGGCTTTTATATCGAAGCCGAAAACATCGCCGCGAGAAAGAAAAATGAAGAAATTATTGGGTTCATCCAATTAATATGAAAAGAGAAGCATAAAGGCGTAAGGCGTTCTGAGACCCCGCCCCCCCCGACCCCCCGACCCCCCCCCCCCCCCCCCCCCCCCGTTGCGCATAAATCAGCGATGGCTGACGTGATCGGACCCAAATTGTACCAAAATGTTCCCGAAAAAATTAAATCTATAAACAGTGACAATGTGTTCCAGAGTCAGCTGAAAATATTTCTTTTAGATAATCCATTCTGTAAATTAAATGATTTTTTTTTTCATATTGTAAATAAACAATAATGCTGACTGGATGATTCAAATGAATCTTTTTATATGTATAAATTTGACTGAACCCTATGTTCTTTGTACTTTATTCTCTTTTTTAAAGATAATTTTTTATTATTTTTTATTAGATTAAATTAGCATGTAAGTTATATTTAAACATTTAAAAAAAAAAAGCTCCGTAAGGTTTCTTGCCCGATTCTACCTTATAGATTGCATTGCTGAACGGGATAAAACTAAAACTATGACGAACCATACTGAATATGCATATGTCTCAATGTAATATTGTTATTGTTGTGTGTTCATTATGGCGAAATAAATATCTGAATCTGAATCTACGTCTTGCGTCCGTCAGTCTGCGTCCCTGATGGGAGACAACGTCACAAACAGCGAGACATTGTGAACAAAGTCAGCTCACCCAACTCGTGAAGCAACGCTGCCTCCGCCAGCCTCACCGACAGTCGCTTGCTCTTGCCACCTGATAAAGTGGCGCCGATGCCGCCGTGAGCCACGGCCAGCACGTTGAACGAGAGGCCGGCTTCGTCGCGGCGGCACACACCACCGGTGGATCCCCCCGGGGTAGCGCTCGAGGAGCTGAAACTATTGCAACCGATACTGTACTTGGGGGGAAATATATGGGCAGGGAGAGCGTTCCAGAGTTTACAGAACCGGTAAACTCTGGAACGCTCTCCCTGCCCATATATTTCCCCCCAAGTACAGTCTCGGGTCCTTCAAGAGGGGCGTGAATGGGCACCTGTCAGGCCGGCATGGCATTCGCAACCCCCGCATACGACCGGATGTCCATGGGCGTCGTTAGACACCTTATGGGTGGCTCGGCGCCATAATATGTCGCGCTGTCAATAAAAAAAAACAAAAACCTTGCCAATTGCAGCTTGGGTAGTTCGGTTTTGCTATGGATCGGTGTCCGATCGTGAAGATGGGAGGACAAAAGGGGGTCATCTATCAATTTTCAGGTGTGCTTTTGTACCGCTTTCGACTCAAGGTTCCGAATATGAATCACAATATCGATTCATATATTTCAATACAATGACAGAGAAAATTTCAAAATGTTATATATTACTTTTTACTCGTAGTTCTCGTAGGTGTGAAACTTGGACGCTGACGGTCGGTGTTGTCCAAAGGTTGAAAGTTGCCCAGCGAGCAATGGACCGAGCCATGCTGGGAATATCGCTACGTGATATGGTGCGTAACGAGGCAATCCGCCGACGCACCAAAGTATGTAGTCGATATTGGATACCGGGGGGCTAAGCTCAAGTGGCAGTGGGCTGGGCACGTCAGCCGAAGAGACGACGACCGTTGGAGTAACCCTGTCCTACACTGGCGGCCGTGGACAGGAAAACGGAGTGTGGGAAGACCACCCGCCAGGTGGGACGACGACATCAAGTACGTCGGCGGAAAGCAGTCGTTCCGTACCGCTGAAGGCCGGGAGGACTGGAGGAAAATTGGAGAGGCGTATGTCCAGCAGTAGACGCTTACACGCTGACTGACTGACTCGTAGTTCTGGTTTCTTTTTTAAGTCGGTTTTATGTTTTTTAAAACAGTTTTTATTTCATTCTTTTTAGTAATATTACATAAAAAAGAATAATCGAAATCGAGTAATCGAAATTGTTTTAATTCGTTAATTCGTGCAGAATTATTCAGCCTGTGTCAAGTACATCGACACCTCACTACTACACTGCAACAACTCCAAAATGGACAAACGTCTGGCTTTGGAAACAGATGGACACATCTTTGTCAAGTTATGTGTGAGGGTCTGTTTGAACTAAGTGCTTTGTCAAGTCATGTGTGAGGGTCTGTTTGAACTAAGTGCTTTGTCAAGTTATGTGTGAGGGTCTGTTTGAACTAAGTGCTTTGTCAAGTCATGTGTGAGGGTCTGTTTGAACTAAGTGCTTTGTCAAGTCATGTGTGAGGGTCTGTTTGAACTAAGTGCTTTGTCAAGTTATGTGTGAGGGTCTGTTTGAACTAAGTGCTTTATTGAGCTGGTGGATAAGCATACAAGCTATATGGTGGCATATTTAACCTAAAACTGCAAAAGGAGAATGCCTTTCCGTCCATACATTGCCGGCCCACATTAAAATATTTTTGTACCACAATGAATTTTATCACATATGAATATGATAGATTTTAATTCCTACTTCATAAATCACAGTAGTTTAATTTTTTTTTAGTAATTTAGTTATTCCTTGTTAAAATGTTTATAACTTGCAATAGAATGTTGAATACATAGCTTTAATAAAAATAAAACCAAATGTCCACAATTGTCAAAGACAACTAGTAATGTGCGCTATCAACCATTTTTGGTAACCGTGATCTAACCGATATCTGTTTTCAATACCGATATTGATATCTGTTGCGAAATATTGGTGTCAAAACCGCATCACTCACGCTCTCGCTCAACGTTCAAGAACAGTTGTCAGTTAGTTGTTTATTAGCAGCCGGTGCTGCTAGCTCCACCTTGTCTGTCGACCGATTCCAACCGTCACTGGTCTGTGGTCACTGGCGACAACAAACGAGCGCAGAACGTTGAGTGAGAGCGTGAGTGATGCGGTTTTGATACCGATATTTAACAAGGTATATCAATATCGGTATTGAAAACAGATATCGGTTAGATCATGGTTACCAAAAATGGTTGATAACGCACATGACTAAATCTAAGCCCCCATACGATGTATAGCTAAGATAAAGAATTTTTAATCTGCACTTTTATGTATAGGGATACGCCTGTACTCACTCTCCCTCCTGACATTTATATCCGTCATGCAAGAAGTCATGCGTCATTCATATACCACACTACGTTCTATCAACTAGCTTTTGGAACGCGCGCATTGTCCTTCTTTGTCTCTCCTTCGAAAGTGACAAAGATAGAACAGCGCTAGTGCGCTTAGGACATGTGAAAGGGGGGGGCTACTTTGTATTGCCAGTTATTAGATTGTTCAAAATATTCATATCAACACTGCACGGAATCGTGCATAGCTTTTAAACTGCAAATAGTTTTTTAAAAAATCCTCATATTTTAGACTATTGTTTCAAATACATTTTATTGTGACACAAAAACATTTTTATGTGGGCCGAGATTCGGTATTCTCCTTTTGAGCTGTTGCAGTAATAGTGCTGAGGAATCGACATGCTTATGTTTTCATTGCTGAAAAAGTCCACATCAAAAGTTTTGCTGAAGGAACCACAAACCATAGTTTTTTGTTGATTTTTAAAAAAACCGCTGAATCAATTTCGATAAAATTTATATGGGGCCACCTGTGAAGTATGACCAAACAAAAAATAATTTTGAAAATCAAAAACAAAAAAAAAACACAGTCGAATTGAGAACCTCCTTTTGAAGTCGGTTGATGACTGAATCTGGGAAAAAGTTTCAGAGCTTTTCGTCTCAGATTCAAAATTGAATCCCTTTCGAACCCTGAAGTTACGAAACCCTATCCTGAAACACTCTGTATATATTACATTACATTATTACTCCAGGGCAAGCCCCTAAATTTTATAATGAAGAAAGAATCTATTTCCAAGTTAGCTCAACGTATCTCTACGCGAACTTTTGAAATACTTTAGTACTGCAGTTGAAGACGTCTAGATCTGGAAACATGACCAACATTCGGTTGAGTACGGCCCAGTGCCCGGTCAATCGGAGTCTGGCCATAGTGGAACGGGTGTCTTATTTTTCACAGAACCTGCACACCGGTCTGTCGCTAAAGCCTAGTTCACATTAGTAGAGTTAGCGGTAGAGTGGACTACCTACTATTTGGCCCTACTAACTCTACTGTTTTCGGTAGAGTAGCCGTCCACACGCATAAGTAGGGTGGTAGAGTAGAGTAGGCAGTGTAAGATAAAAGCACTACAATGAGCATCGCCCGCCGTCGTTCTGCAGTTAGAAACTCTTTATAAATCTTTCTGGTGTTTTGCTGGGGGAAATTACGTTAGCTCTCGAAGAAGAAAGAAAGGAAACAAATATGGACTCGAGGTTGTACCAAAAGAAGAGAAACGCACGGAGCGTCTGCACTCAATTTGAGAGAACTCGCTGAATAAACAATACTCTACCAAATTCTAGTACTCTACTCTACCGATTGCGTCTACATAGGTAGAGTGAGGGGATAATTTAGTACTCGCCCTACTAACTCTACCGCTAACTACTAATGTTCACTAGGCTTAAGGTAGTTCACTAGGTCCATTCGGTGTTCGCGTGTTTCTGCCCGGGCAGTTGGGACCAGTGCTGCTTGCTTTGGTTGTGTGCCCAGGAGGGTATTTCTTGCTTATATGTGCTTTTTACCAGAGAGGCCTGGTCAGCCAGGGAGAGTAGACCGCACCTCGCGAACGCGAGAGGCTGAACCCCTGCATAGGGTGCGCTGTAGCGTTTTAAAATACTTTGTTCATTCTTGGGCCTCTGCCAGCCGAACTCGGGGCAGGTAAGGCCAGATTGATGCACTGGCGCTGGTTAAAAAAATATAAAAAAAAATTCCGCTTGTATGTGTCCGCAAAAATACATAAATATTCGAAGGACCAGGCATATAGCCAAAATATAACAAATAAAGGATGGAGCGTTACTCCCGTCTGAAGGATTCTTCTCCCGCCGCCGACTGGAACTATGGACTCCTGGATATGGTGTGGCCTCCTCCCTCAGGACCCGAACGCGACTCGTCTACTGGGGGCCCCCTCACACTACACAGTTCTCCAGACTCGTAAAGCACTCCTTTCTCCGTAAAAATACAGCACAACAATGTTCAAAATGCTTGAAAAACCGCCCGCGAATATAGCTGAAGAGTGTGACGTCGCACCCGCGCACAATCAAGGTCAAACTCCAACTT
This sequence comes from Nematopogon swammerdamellus, assembly GCA_946902875.1. Classification (NCBI taxonomy): domain Eukaryota; kingdom Metazoa; phylum Arthropoda; class Insecta; order Lepidoptera; family Adelidae; genus Nematopogon; species Nematopogon swammerdamellus. Next base: position 875,646 of record OX336357.1, on the reverse strand, counting down.
CATACTGAAGTGTGCAACGTCAGGGATGCTGCTGTCCTGGCGTCATCATTACTTCTGCATCTCCATCTATCTCCTTCATGTCCGTCATGTCCGATGTCAGAAGGAGAGGAAAATAGACATATTGGACATACATAGATAATAAATAATGTGTATGTTTGGCATGTGTATGATTGTTCATCACATCATACATATATGAACCGCTATTTTGAATGCCTGTTGGTGTGTGGAAACAACGCTGAACATTAGACAACTTATTGTTGAATAAATAATAAAAAATAAAATTGCGACAGCGCATTAAGCTATAATAAAGAAGTAATTAATTTTGTGTATTTTTATTACTTTTTATAGTTATAATGTATGTAAAATTAATATAAATGTATATTAAAATGTGAAATAAAGAACATGAAATAATAAAGAAGAAAAGCTGTCAAAATGACAGGTGGTGAAATTTTTTTCTCTTTACGGAAAAATTTATAAATTAGAGCGTGAGGGGAAAATGTCAAGCTCGCGCGCTAGACGCGAACCCAGAACCAACGGCGCAGCTGCCGCTCATGGATGGGGGCACCGGGGGGGCACCGGGGGGCCACCACCACCGCTGCTGCTTGGCGTCCCCAACACCGCTCACACCTGACAGCTGACAGCCCGGCAGAGGACTACGGGGACACAGCCGGCGACCTACCACTGCCGAGCTTGAAGAGGGACATCAGACGCTGCGTGCTGCGCGCCGCTGCCGCCGCGCCGTCGCGTCAGACGCCACTGCCGCCGCTGCGCCGCGCGTCGCCGCGCGTCTGAACAAAACCGTCTCGCCCTTTTCGTGAAGTCCCCGGGTCCAGTTACATAGAGCTGCCACTTCTTCCACGACGGCGCACCCCTTCCACCACGGTTTGTCGCTCCATCGCCCGCGTCTGCCGGCGACGACGGCGAACCTACGACGCGCTCCCGTCACACCACCAACGGCGGGACGACGACGTCTACCACCTTACCGGCTTGGGGCTATCGGGGCCTCGCGCCCCGTCTCCAGTCCTCGCTGCCGCGTGGTACAGTGCGCGACGGCGACGCACGTACGAGGCCGAAGAAGGATCGAAGAGCTGCGTGACGTCGCCGTGCAGTCCGGCGGATACGAAGCTTTCCGAGATGGGGGTGGTGGTGACCTACGTGTCTAGTACCACCACCTATCGCTCGTAGCTAGTCTCGCGTCGTCCCGGAGAGCTCCGTAGCCACGGTCTGCACCCGCCGGCGTGCTTGGAGGTTTGTCTCCCGCCGCCGGCGGTATTACCGTTTTTATTTAATTTTTGTATTAATTTTGTGTATTTTTATTACTTTTTAGTATAGGTGATATGTAAAATTAATATGAAATAAAAAAAAATGTGAAATAAAGAAGCATAATAATTAGTTTTGTATATTTTTATTACTTTTTAGTATAGGTGATATAACTATGTACCTACAATTATTTAAAATAAAAAAAAGTGAAATAAATAGATATAATAATGTGTTTTTTGGTATTTATAGTATCGACTCTGGACCGTTGGATGAGTAGGAAATAGCTCACTTACCTATATCCCATGGTGCTGTTCTTGAACTTACGTCCTGTGAAGGCGATACCCAAGCAAACGTCACGCAGCTTAGTCAGAGCCGCGAACCGCATCAGATAGTCTGCCCCATCCAGCTCTCGGTTCGGCGGAAGATTTCCGAATAGACTCTTGTCTGCCTCCGGTGTCGTTATCACCATCACGTACTTCAGTGCGAATCCTGCCGATAAACCGTACTGCGTACAGCTACTGAACGAAAGATCGCCGCATAGCAGCCGCAGCGTCTACTGTGTTAAGGCACGAAGACCCACCTGCTGCATGACTCGGTGGAAGTACCGCGCCAAGGTGAGAGGTGGCGAACCTGTCGCCCTTTACCACGGCATCTTGTCCTTATCCCTTAGTCGCCTTTTACGACATGCATGGGGAGAGATGCAGTTGGGCTATTCTTTTTAAGTGCCGGCCCCACACGGTACTCTCTTTCTTTCCCTCCTTCCCCTCCCTCTCCATCTTAACCCCTTCCTCCTCTCTCCCTCTCCCTCCATTCCATCTACACCTCTCTCACCCCACCCCTCATTTCCCCTACCTATCTTTCCCTTCCATTCCCCTCCCTCCCGTCTCCTTCTGCCCATACCCCTTCCACCACCCTTCCGCCTCTTACTCTCCCACCACCTTCCTCCCCTATTTCTCCCTTCGTCCCTCCATCGCCCGCCTCCAGCGCGCTGAGCCTTTCGGTTTGTATGAGATCCACATCTTAGCGTAAGTAACCGGAACTGCATTTTATTTAGCCTATCCTGTGTCACGTCACGGATAACTAAATGTGCGTGTATTACGTTTAATCAAATTTGAATGATCATAAAAACCGGCCAAGTGCGAGTCGAACTCGCGCACCGATGGTCCCGTATCGCCATGTCACGGCTAGCGCTACTCACGCCATCTAGATGGCGTGTTATGAAATGCTTCATATTAGTTAATGTCATGCTTCATAATCTATTCGGTAGATGGCGCGCGCGCATACACTTTTTGGTTTCTTCTTTCGGAACCCCGTGAATTTTTTACTTTTTCTTTTTTTTATTATTTTTTGTTATATCGGCCATAATAACACATTTTTTGTAAAAATTTCAACGGGCTACCTATTACGGTTCAAGAGATACAGCCCTCGGACAGACGGACGGACGGACAGACAGACAGACGGCGTAGGTAGGCTTAGCAATAGGGTCCCGTACCTGATACGGAACCCTAAAAATCATCAATTTAGTTTTATTATCATACATATATATAAAGTCTACAAACGCAGTATCTCATAAAAAAGTAACTTACTCCACGATCAATGTGACATTGCATATGTATTATTTAGTAGGTGTATTGCATTGCGTTTGAATTTGCTATTCAACCGAGTTTACCGCGAGCGAAGCCGCGGGAAAAAGCTAGTTAACATAGCTTCTACCAAAAGCATCGCAACGCAACAGAACTGCTAACGCTATCTATTACGACCATTTGAAACTAAATTCCGTTCATACTATACTTTCTTTGATACTGCTCAACCCTAAGGCTATTTAACTTTATAGTATATAGCCTATAGCGAGCCTGAAGAACTACTCTTTACATTGGTGTAAACCGCATCAAAATCAGTTAAGTAGTTTCGGAGTTTACCCTAAATATACAGACATACAGAGACGTTCCCTTTTATAAGAAGTAGAGATAGAGAAGAGATAGAGATAGAGAACAGAAGATAGAGATTAGATTATCCTCCCTTCCCCTCTCCCCGTGGACACCTCCCCCCTACCTCAACCCCCCTCTTCAAAGCCACCGCCAGTATGAATAAAATTATTTAAAATGTTTTAAATTCTAAAATCTAATTTTGAAATCACCACTATTTTAATTTAAGGGTTGATTTAGCAAAAACGCTGAAACACGTAATTCTTTATTTTATACCAAAAGCCTAAATAAGGGGTATGACTCCCCCTTCTTATATTACTAGGTGGTAGGGTTTAACCCGCCCGGCTTGGTACCACCGCACTGAATGAAAGGTCGGTCGAAACGGCTATGTAAATAGTTTGTGTTTTCCGTCCAGTTCAGTGTAGCCGGCACGACCGAAGGGAGGCACTGACGTGGCACCAAGTTCACCCGGTGTTATGGGCTGACATAACGGATGTTGTAGGTGATGTAGCCAACCGTGTCAGTTTCCATAAAAAAAAAATATAAAAAAATGTGCAAGTGCGAGTGAGACAGATCGGGGCATACGCTTAACGAAAGCCCGATCTGTCTCACTCGCACTTGTGCACGCGCCAGCTTTGGTTAACCGACCTTGTAGTTTATGAAATTATGAACCTACCAATATTATCGGGCGTGCCGTCGTCATCGAAGTCCGTATTCCTAAATACCATATCAGCCACGTAGACCGCGTGCAGGATCCTCTTGAGAGCCAGCTCTCGGCTTGATTTGACGTCGTTAAGGTAGAAGGTATGATCAGCCAGCACGAGCAGTTCGCACAGGCGTGCCCGAGCCGGCTCTTGCGTGGCCGGCGTGGGTGCGACGATGTGCCCCGGTATTGGGGGTTTTTTCTTCTGTGGAACATAGAGGATTGCAGCAGTGAATTGGCTGAACTCCAATCTTTGTACCGTGTGGGGCCGGCACTTTAAAAGAATATCCCCACTGCAGTATCGTGTGGGGCCGGCACTTTAAAAGATTAGCCCCACTGCAGTATCGTGTGGGGCCGGCACTTTAAAAGATTAGCCCCACTGCAGTACCGTGTGGGGCCGGTACTTTAAAAGAATAGCCCCACTGCAGTACCGTGTGGGGCCGGCACTTTAAAAGATTAGCCCCACTGCAGTACCGTGTGGGGCCCGGTACTTTAAAAGAATAGCCCCACTGCATCTCTCCCCGTGTATGTCGTAAAAGGCGACTAAGGGATATGACTCCCTTCTTATATTACTAGGTGGTAGGGTTTAACCCGCCCGGGTTGGTACCACCGCACTGAATGAAAGGTCGGTCGAAACGGCTATGTAAATAGTTTGTGTTTTCCGTCCAGTTCAGTTTAGCCGGCACGACCGAAGGGTAGCACTGACGTGGCACCAACCAAGTCCACCCGGTGTTATGGGCTGTCATCAATCACAGATGCAGATGAGGTGATGTAGCCGTCCGTGTCAGTTTCCATAAAAAAAAACTCCATTTTTGCGTTACTATAGGTTGGTAGGGTTTATCCCGCCCGGTTCGGTACCACCACCGCACTGAAATTCACCGAATGAAACGTCTGGGAAACCAGCCAAGTGTGAGTCGAACTCGCGCACCGAGGGTTCCGTATCGCCATGTCATGGTCAGCGCCACTCACGCCATCTATGGATTAGTTAAAATGCTTCATACTCTTTTAGGTAGATGGCGCACATGCACTTTTTAGTTTCTTGTATGGGGACCCCCGTGAATTTTTTGCTTTTTCTTATTTTTTTATTATTTGTTGTTATATCATCGCCCATATTAACACACATTCTTTGAAAATTTCAACGGGCTACCTATTACGTTTCAAGAGATACAGCCCTCGGACAGACAGACAGACAGATAGACAAACAGACGGCGTAGGCTCAGTAATAGGCTCCCGTACGTACGACGGACGGATACGGAACTCTTAAAACGATACTATAGACTATACTATCATAGCAGAAGAAGATCCACCTTAGTTTTAGGTTTGAATCTGTATTCGTATATCGGAAGAGCACTGCTACTCTTCTGTTCTCTCCTGGTGGTAGTCTCTTCCTCCTCGAAGTACGGTGATGTTGATGACCTGTCACGGGCTCTAGTTCTAGACGGCGGTAGTGGAGGTAGTGGTGGTTGTTCGGTCTTGGTATTCCACGATGCATTGGTTGCCAGTGCCATATTGTCATATTTTGTGGCTTCTTCCTAAAACAATGAAGTAGGTTAGGGTATTTATATTATTAAACTGTATATTACTGTTTTTTTTATTTTATTTTTTTTATAGACAACCGGCGCGGGTGTCTGTGCCCAATACTTCAACGGAAGATCAGACACAGCCAATAACACCATTCCTCGCGAAACCACGCTCAGAGAGGCGCCATGCCGGCTATGAGGCGGACAAAAGGGTTGTCGTCTAATTTATTGACACGCCTTTTGAAGATTCCCAGGTGGTGGGACACACTCACAGGAAGACCGTTCCATATTTTCGCCGTTTGACACAGGAACGATTTCGAAAAACGATGTGTTCTTAGTAGTTGGGTGTCAACAACATATGGATGTTCCGAGCGAGTCCGGCGGGTGTGGCGGAGACGGATGGGGGCTGGAGGGATGAGGGAAGCCAATTCATCAGAGCAACGTCCATGGTAGTACCTATTGAACAGGCTAAGAGAACCGTTTGTCCGCCTGTGGCCCAATGAATATGTAACTCAAGGTAAATTATTATGTGTAACTGAAAAGCTGTCTATTAATTATTATTCTGTTCATGAATTAATGCATGGGTAAACCCTGCTTCACACATCACAGTGCCAGAACAAGCGTGTAAGCAGAAATTTTAATAAAACTCAATGCTCACGTCTTTTCACCTATTTATTCACAGATTTGATCAAAGGAAATTATATTACTGGAACGATTCTAGAACACATTTTCTAAATTGTAATAAAACGCAATGCTCACGTCTTTTCACCTATTTATTCATAGATTTGATCAAAGGGAATTCTATTACTGGAACGAGTCTAGAACACATTTTATAAATTGTAATAAAACGCAATGCCCAGGTCTTATCACGTAAGTATTTATTCACAGATTTGATCAAAGGGAATTCTATTACTGGAACAGGTCTAGAACACATTTTCTAAATTGTAATAAAACGCAATGCTTACGTCTTATCACCTAAGTATTTATTCACAGATTTGATGAAAGGGAATTCTATTACTGGAACGAGTCTAGAACACATTATTTATATTGTAATAAAACGCAATGCTCACGTCTTATCACCTAAGTATTTATTCACAGATTTGATCAAAGCAAATTATATTACTGGAACGAGTCTAGAACACATTTTCTAAATTGTAATAAAACGCAATGCTCACGTCTTTTCACCTATTTATTCACAGATTTGATAAAAGGGAATTCTATTACTGGAACGAGTCTAGAACACATTTTATAAATTGTAATAAAACGCAATGCCCAAGTCTTATCACGTAAGTATTTATTCACAGATTTGATCAAAGGGAATTCTATTACTGGAACGGGTCTAGAACACATTTTCTAAATTGTAATAAAACGCAATGCTCACATCTTATCACCTAAGTATTTATTCACAGATTTGATCAAAGGGAATTCTATTACTGGAACGAGTCTAGAACACATTATCTAAATTGTAATAAAACGCAATGCTCACGTCTTATCACCTAAGTATTTATTCACAGATTTGATCAAAGGAAATTATATTACTGGAACGAGTCTAGAACACATTTTCTAAATTGTAATAAAACGCAATGCTCAATTGCTTACGTCTTATCACCTAAGTATTTATTCACAGATTTTATCAAAGGGAATTCTATTACTGGAACGAGTCTAGAACACATTTTCTAAATTGTAATAAAACGCAATGCTCACGTCGTTTCACCTAAGTATTTATTCACAGATTTGATCAAAGGGAATTCTATTACTGGAACGAGTCTAGAACACATTTTCTAAATGATCGAAAGTATGCAAAAACTGAATATTGTAATATTTAAGAATATTGTGGTTTAAAAAAATTACACTTATCAAGCAAATTTTTTTGTTTTAGGTGAGGAGGGGGGGGGGGGGGGGGGGCATTTGAACTCCCAAATCTCCCCCCTCCCCATCGGAACGAAAAGATAACCTCGATTTGCAAAATCTCGGTCAAATTCTGCGGCTTGGTAGACAAGATCTGCTAAAGGAGGTCGAGAGACTAATTCAACTGGGTTGGGCTGCCTTCGGAAAGTTAAAATTCGCCCTGAGGTCTGACCTTCCGCAAAATTTAAAAACCCGTATATATGACTAGTGTGTCCTCCCGGTTATGACGTACGGGTGTGAAACGTGGACGCTGACCGTCGGTGTTGTCCAAAGGTTGAAAGTTGCCCAGCGAGAAATGGATGGAGCGAGCCATGCTGGGAATATCGCTACGTGATATTATGGTGCGTAACGAGGCAATCCGCCGACGACGCACCAAATTAGTCGATATTGGATACCGGGTGGCTAAGATCAAGTGGCAGTGGGCTGGCCACGTCAGCCGAAGAGACGACGACCGTTGGAGTTTAATAGTTGGAGTAACCGTTTCCTACACTGGCGGCGCGGCCGTGGACAGGAAAACGGAGTGTGGGAAGAGCACCCGCCAGGTGGGACGACGACATCAAGTACGTCGGCGAAAGCATTGGTTCCGTACCGCAGCTGAAGACCGGGAGGACTGGAGGAAAATTGGAGAGGCGTATGTCCAGCAGTGGACGCTTACACGCTGACTGACTGATCTATATCCAGATGCTTTTAAAAAAGACTAGCCTTTGCCCGCGGCTTCCCTCGCGGTAGACTCGGTTTAATTGCAAATCCGCAATTCGCAAATATAATAAACGATCGCTTCTGTTATATTCTTTCTCTCTCTCTCTCTCTCTCTCTCTCTCTTTCTCTGGAGGAACATACAAACATACAGAAAAGACTTCTAAAAATCGTCAGTTTAGTTTTAGTATTATACATAGAGTCTACAAACGCAATATCTCATAAAAAAAAGTAACTTACTCCATGACCATCCCTTACAGATTTATTATTAGTAATGATGATGATATATATTGTTCTGAAGACACTAGCCTTCAGATACTTTTCTGGACTATGTTCTATTCTATTTACTCCTTTGGCATCTGCCTGACGACTTGTTGCACAAAACTACAAATCAAACTCGGAAAGGCAGAGCAAACTTTATTTTGGAGATCACTAAGAATTTCAATGCGAGAAGTACCGGGATCGGTACCCGGCGCCTCCACCAAATGTTCTGAAGACACTCTAGCCTTCAGATACTTTTCTGGACTATGTTCTATAATTCTATTTACTCCTTTGGCATCTGCCTGACGACTTGTTCCACAAAACTACAAATCAAACTCGGAAAGGCAGAGCAAACTTTATTTTGGAGATCACTAAGAATTTCAATGCGAGAAGTACCGGGATCGGTACCCGGCGCGGCGCCTCCACCAAATGTTCTGAAGACACTCTAGCCTTCAGATACTTTTCTTGACTATGTTCTATAATTCTATTTACTCCTTTGGCATCTGCCTGACGACTTGTTCCACAAAACTACAAATCAAACTCGGAAAGGCAGAGAAAACTTTATTTTGGAGATACAAACACTCGTCTCACGGCCGAGACTCGCGAACCAAGAGAGCAAAAGCTATCGCATTCTGTTTTAGAATTCATTTGAAAATCTAATATTATTTTTCTAGGGTTGATAGTACTGATGGCCAGTGGTAAACAGTACAATATAATATATTGATTGATGATAGTGAGCTTCAAGATACTCTTTACATTGGTGTAAACTGCATCAAAATCTGTTCAGTTCTTTCGGAGTTTACCTCAAACGGCTCTACCTCAAGCGTTTTAAGCGGCGGGTGGCCGAGTGGTTTGGGCATCGGCTTCTCATGCGAGAGGTCCGCGGTTCGAATCCCGTCGGCGTGTACCAATGAGTTTTTTCTGACGAAAAAATTTACGTGCATACCTACACCTGCTGCTTCATCGTTCGGAACGGGTGTAAAACTGTAGGTCCCTTCCCTTGCCCCTTACTAGGTGGTAGGCGGGTCATTCTTGAGCCCCTCGATTTTCACTGTCCTGAAGCAAAATTGCTACTTATTACAAAAATTTGCACATGAAGTATTTTTTTCCTTGAAATTTTAACTATAAACTAACTGGGCAAATACTGAAATAGCGTAAAATATAAAATTAATTATGGCAAAAAAATTATCAAACCCCCAAAAATTGATCTCACTGGCGCGTCTCACGGCCCAGATTGTTACACAAAACCATCTATATTTTTTTTTCTGTGCAATTAACTGATATGATATTATTTACCGTGCAAGGTGATTAGTTGTTAATTTCCTAAAAAAGGTTTTATAAAGCGTATTTTATATATATTTTATTTTATTTAGTTTTAAAATTTTGTCCGAGACCTAACAATGATTTCACTGGCGCATCACAAAATCGCGCGTACATCACTAGCGGAACGGTTAAAAGACGCGTGATCGACCCTTTGCCGAATAACGTCAGTCGTGTTTCAAGCTACGGGGAGTGGTTGAGCGACTCCTCGCTGCGTTCCCGAAATACGAAGGTAAGAAATTGATTCCACTGGCTTGGTTCTGGTACATCGTTGATTACTCTGGCTGAATTTTATTTATAGTGGCTTGTTCCAAAATCAATTAAATGATCTATATACAATACTCCATGTAGCCATTATCTACTGTGTTAACCTCATTACTCTGATTTTAGTACATTCGCGGTAAATGACAAATTTTCAAAAAAAAAATTGATTCCCTTGGCATTGATTCCACTGGTTTTATAGCCTGGGTAATCAATATTTGCTTAGTTTATCCCAGAAAAAACGTTTGAATTGTGCGGAAAGGCATCTATTACAATTCATTATTATTTTAAAGCAATGTCTATAATCTGACATATATTTATTTATTAAAATTATTTATTTTTACACCAATACACGGGACAAAAAGGTCAGCTTAACGCTAAACAGCATTTTATTTTAGCTAACCTATGGGTATGATGAAGGTATTGTAGGTGTACAGCAGTGATAGTGCAATGGGCTTGTATGTACAATACAGTTATATTACGTAAATATAATATGAATATATGAGTACTGTCAGATACACATCAAGGAATCCACTTTTTGCGTCGCATATATAAGGTGCTTCGAAGTTTTTGACATGAATATCAAAAACTTCGGGAGGGCTACACACACACTCAAACAAACACGTTACGCAAAAAAAAAATGTTTTTAGCATTACTTTTCGGGAAATTTAACAAAACATGTTTGTTACTACTACTACTACGCTATGCTTCTACTACTACGCTACGCTACTACTACTACTACGCTACGCTACTACTACGCTACTACTACTACGCTACTACTACTACGCTACTACTACTACGATACGCTGCTATTACGCTACTACGCTACGCTACTACTACGCTACTACTACTACGATACGCTACTACTACGCTACTACTACTACGATACGCTACTACTACGCCACGCTACTACTACGCTACTACTACTACGCCACGCTACTACTACGCTACTACTAATACGCTACTACTACGCTACTACTACGCTACTACTACGCTACTACTACTACCACTGCATCTCTCCCCGTCGCATGTCGTAAAAGTCGACTAAGGGATAAGAAAATTCGTCAGCCTCGGTAGCTCAGTGGCGCGGTTGGTTAGTCAACTGTTATTAAGCAACGCTGAGCGCGGTCAGTGATTGGATGGGTGACCGCTCGACCGTTGGAGGCTGACCGTGGTTCGGATTCCACGTTAAACTGTAGGTCCCTTCCCTTCTTACCTTACTAGGTGGTAGGGTTTATCCCGGCCGGGTTGGTACCACCGCACTGAACGAAACGTCGGTCGAAACGGGTATGTAAATAGTTCGTGTTTTCCGTCCAGTTTAGTGTAGCCGACATGAAATGAAGGGAAGCACTGACATAGCACCTAGTTCAACCTGTGTTATGGGCTGACATCACTGATGTTGTAGTTGATGTAGCCAACCGTGTCAGGTTCCATAAAAAAACTACTACGATACGCTACTACTACGCTACTACTACTACTACGCTACTACGCTACGCTGCTACTACGCTACTACTACTACGCTACGCTACTACTACGCTAATACTACTACGCTACTACTACTACGCTACGCTACTACTACGCTACGCTTCTACTACGCAACGCTACTACTACGCTACTACTACTACTACTACTACTACTACGCTACTACTACTACTACGCTACGCTACTACTACGCTACTACGCTACGCTACTACTACGCTACTACTACTACGCAACGCTACTAATACCCTACTACTACTACTACGCTACTACGCTACGATACTACGCTACGCTACTACTACGCTACTACGCTACGCTACTACTACGCTACTACTACTACGCAACGCTACTACTACGCTACTACTACTACTACGCTACTACTACTACGCTATGCTACTACTACGCTACGTGAACACGACATAAAGTTGACTCACCTGGAGCAAAGTCGCGCCTCTTTTTGTCCTTTTTTGCCCAAGTACTTTACGAGACGATATATTCTCAGGATCGTTGTCAAATCCCAGCATTTTCACCAAATTTTGATCGTCGTAAGTTCTTGTGTAGATGATGCGGTCTTCTGTAATAATTTAATGTGTAAAACATTTTTTGTATCGCGGCGACTATTGCATGCTCGCTCACGCAGTTTGTGCAAATAGTAGGGAGGCCAACTGAATAAAATAATATTTTCGTATGACTGAACAGGTTTATATATACCGGCTACTGGTATCGTGGGAATCAGCGTGATCTCCTGAGTACGGAACTGCCGGTAGTCGCTCTCTAAAGTGGTGGAATAAGTAGTTATGACGTCACAAAGATGGCGGCCCAAAAAACCAAATTTGTCCATTATCTCAGTAAGTAGTTAACGGATTTAAATAAATATGGTGTCATGTGATAGCTATTTAAATGACTCACAAAATGTGTATACACACAAATGTGTAAGTTATATACTTAAAAAGAGATTTACAAAAATATATATCTATGTTGATTGCTTTTATTTATTTTTAAAGTTACGAAATAATTATTCACCACATAAATAATACTACTTTGAACAAAATATTGCTGTGGTCTTCAACTATATTTACAATTCTACAAATTGTAGAATTCGCGTGAAAAACAAGAAAGTTGTTGCTATTTTACTGAGAGGCGCCGCGCCGAGTGTCGCAACAAACACAGTTACGAATTTACTTACTTCTTAAAAATATTTCACCTGGTTCATGTACAGTACATAGTATATCCCTAAACATACCTAAATAAGATTAAACGCAAAATCTGGAGATAAGCATCTTTGTTGTCTAATTAATACATACATAAAAAGTTTGCGCAAAGAGCGTGGTGGTGAACACGATATACAGGGTGTTTCAGGATAGGGTTTCGTAACTGCAGGGTTCGAAAGGGGTCCATATTTGATTGAAGACGAAAAGCTCTGAAGCGTTTTCCCAGATTCGGTCATTTTATAGTACTTTTTGGTGAAAATCGTTTCACCGAGCTTTGGTGGACGGTTAACGTCCGCCTTTATTGAATAAAAATAAAATTACTAACTTCCAACTAAATTCGAAACACTTAAATTTGAATGACATTAAAAGAATAAATGGTAGGGTAATACCCCACTGACTTTCTCGCTTGTTTGGCGAACTCAAGGTTTTTATGTTCGAAATTCAAAATATACTGACAGGACAGTTCCGTTGAATTAGTTAGGCGCTCGCAACAAACATTTTGTATGCAAACCTTAGTTTGTATGACAGCCACCTTTTTTTGAGTTTCCTGGAAAAACTGATAATTGTATCTTTTTAGGCTAGTAACAGGGTTTCTATGTGGAAAATATAATAAAAATCGTTGGAGCCATTTTTGAGAAAATCTACCTTATCGCAATCATTTGTATGACAGCTACCCTTATTTTTTTTAATAAAAAAAAATAATAAAAAGAGGTACCCCTAGATAATTGTTTCAAACTACTAAATATGAATTTTAAACGAAATCGGTTGAGCGGTTTAGGCGCAACGTCGCTGGACACATTGCCATAGACAAATTTTGTATGACAGCTTATTTTTTCGAATTAAAAAAAACTAAAAAATGATACCCCTAGATAATCGTTTCAAACTACTAAATACGAATTTTGAACGAAATCGGTTGAGCGGTTGAGGCGCATGGTCGCTGGACGGACACACACACACACACACACACCTCACACACACACACGTACACACACCATCACACACACACACACACCCTCACACACACACACACACACACACACACACACACACACATACATGTTTTCAAAATCACTTTTTTGGGATCGTTGAATGATATATACTTAGTCCAAATCAGTCGAAATCTCAACTTCGAAATTTTGGACGATTACAATACTTCCTTTCTCCACATTGCACTCCCTAGACCTAGGCAGTACCTCCCCATACTCACAGTCTATCGAGTTTTTATTACAATTTTAAATTTTTGTATGAAAAACAAAGTACGGAATTTCAATTAGAGTGATAAGGATTGTTTTTTCTAAAAATGAGTACTTTCTATTCCTGAAGTTTCTCAAGCCTATCCTGAAACACCCTGTATAGCGAATTGCATTGCATGCGATAGATAACAGTCCCGACCCCGTCTATGCGCGCACCGCAGGATTACCGGTTTGTGCAAACCCGTCGCAATCATATCAAGTTTTTAGGTTTCCGTATCCCGTACGGAAGCCTATTACTAAGCCTCCGCTGTCTGTCTGTCCGTCCGTCCATCCGTCCGTCCGTCTGTCCGAGGGCTGTATCTCTTGAACCGTAATAGGTAGCCCGTTGAAATTTTCACAGAATATGTGTTACTATGGCGGATATAACAAATAACAAAAAAAAAAGAAAATTTTAAAAATTAAGGGGGGCTCCCATGCAACAAACGTGCGAAAAATCGATTAGTCGCGCTACTGAATAATAGATGGCGCCACAGGCTTTTATACATTGCATTGTTGAAAGACAAAAGATAGGCGGATATTACTGATAGCGTATAGATACGGAAACCTCCGTGCGCGAGTAAAACTCGCACTTGACAGATTTTTTTTTATAGAATCTGACACGGTTGGCTACATCACCTACATACAACATCCGTGAGTCACTGACTACGTGACTGACGTCACGGACCGTGACGTCAGTCCATAACACTGGGTGAAGTGCGTGCCGTGTCAGTGCTTCCCTTAATTTCACGTCGGCTACACTGAACTGGACGGAAAACACGAACTGTTAAATAGCCGTTTCGACCGACGTTTCATTCAGTGCGGTGGTATCAAGCCGGGCGGGGTAAACCCTACCACCAGTAAGGTCCCTTACCTACAGTTTTACGTGGAATCTGAACCACGGTCAGCCTCCAACTACCAACAAAACTAACGTTTTGTCATTGTATTTACTGACCATGACATTCACACACACAAATTTCTGATATACGTGGGATTTTGGATTCAGACGAAAGAGTAGAATTCGGTTTTGGCGTTTATCAAAGAAAAAATGACTAAAGTTATTATTTTTTTTTTAAGGAAACTGACACAGTTGGCTACATCACCTACAACGTCCGTGATGTCAGCCCATAACACCGGATGAGCTAGGTGCCATGTCAGTGCTTCCCCCTTTGATCGTGCCAACTACACTGAACTGGTCGGAAAACACAAAGTATTTACATAGCCGTTTCGACCGACGTTTCATTCAGTGCGGTGGTACCAACCCGGGCGGGTTAAACCCTA
Organism: Nematopogon swammerdamellus; assembly: GCA_946902875.1. Taxonomy (NCBI): domain Eukaryota; kingdom Metazoa; phylum Arthropoda; class Insecta; order Lepidoptera; family Adelidae; genus Nematopogon; species Nematopogon swammerdamellus. The sequence goes on along the minus strand of OX336357.1, from coordinate 860,592 downwards.
CCACCAAGTAAGATTAGGAGGGAAGGGACCTACAGTTTTACGAGGAATCCGAACATCGGTCAGCCTCCAACGGTCAGCGGTCACCCATCCAAGCACTGACCGCACCCAGCGTTGCTTAACATTCAGTAGCGACAGTTGACTGTCTGCACCACTGAGCTATCGAGGCTGACAAATACAGGTCTTATTGGATATTAATTTAGTTGTATCGATATGGGCCAAACAATGGTTGGGTGCACTTCACCTAATTCTGGAATTAGGGGCAAAGTAATGTAGAAAACTTATCCTTCCATCGGTACCTAAGTGGAATAAGTCAACAAGTTAAGTTGTTAAATATAAACAAAAAATAAAAACAAATACTAATAATAAAAAAATGATACAAAAATAAAATTTATAAATATATAAATAAGATCTATCATAAAACAGTGCACTCAACACTTGAAGTACACGCATAATCTGCAAGCTGCTAGTGTATATAAATAAATAATAATGTAAAAATTTATACAGGGTGGCCCAGTTATAGTGGTCCAAAAATTTTTTTTAGGTGGAGGACATCTTGTTGACTCATTTAAAAAAAAACATTAGTTCCGCGAAAATCAATAGTTTAGAAGTTATGATTTTTTAAAACTTTTTTTGAAATTTCTCTATTTTAGTCACATAAACCGCTCTAGTTGGATATCTATTCCACAAAATCGAATAAAATTTGGTATGGAAGTAGAGGAGACATGTAGCTAGTACGTAATCAATAGTTTTTAGGTTTACTCCTAGACAGTACTGTTGCTATAGCCCTTTCAGCGAATTTTTGTTCAGTTTACATTAAAATTGATCAATTTTTGAACAATCACTGTGAAAAAAAAATGTACTACAGAAGATTTGCCCATACCCTTAAAAACTACCTATACATATCACAATTCTCCAGACCAAAAATTGTAGTGGTGTTACAATTGTAACATATTCAAAATAAACATCATTTGTACAAAGTCACTACAATAAAAAGTGAAGATTACCTTAATTTTTAAAATCTTATTTTTTAAAAACATTACTAACCAGTTTTTTATGTGTAGATTAGCGCTGTTGGAGACAGGTTTGTGAATAATGTGAAATTGTAGTGGAACTAACGTTTTGAAAAAAATATGATTTTAAAAATTAAGGTAATCGTCACTTTTTATTGTAGTGACTTTGTAAAAATGATGTTAATTTTGAATATGTTACAATTGTAACACAAATACAATTTTTGGTCAGGAGAATTGTGATATGTATAGGTAGTTTTTAAGGACATGGGCAAATCTTCGGTAGTAAATTTTTTTTTCACAGTGATTTTTCAAAAATTAATCACTTTTAATGTAAACTGAACAAAACTTCACTGAAAGGGCTATAACAACAGTACAGTCTAGGAGTAAACCTAAAAACGATTCATTACGTACTAGCTACATGTCTCCTCTACTTTCATACCAAATTTTATTCGACTTTGTGGAATAGATATCCAACTAGAGCGGTTTATGTGACTAAAATAGAGAAATAAAAAAAAAAGTTTTTGGACCACTATAACTGGGACAGCCTGTATAAAAAGAAATTTCGAAATAAATGGATAAAGTAATAGTTTCATTATTATGTATTTTGTTTCCTGCGTGGTAAAAACAGTGCGCAATCGTCATTTCTACTGAACATAGCGTCACGAAATCGTCTCAACTTCTCGCGGCATTACCAACACAAATGGCTTGTAACAATCCCTCCGCTGGCAGCGTGAATCTTGCAAAGTGTCTTTGCACCATGAACAAATGCCTGTGCCATCGCTATCACATACATATTCTTCGTAAAACTTACAGCACCTTGCTAACACCTACTTTATCCCACCCTCCCGGTGGCGGTGTTATATTTATCTTCAACAAACGTCAAATTTGAACGATAAACATTGGTTGTGCTCGCACAAATCAAATGTAATCCATGTCGGCTACAGAGGCGGACTTTCCTTAAGGCCGACGAGGCCCGGGCCTAGGGCGGCCAGATATTAGGGGCGGCCAATCTGCGCCTGCTGCTGGAAGCAGTGAGCGCAGGTACAGAATAGAAAGGGTGCCGGCCGGAGCAAGTGCGTGCGACGTGCGGGAGTGGTGGCGCGGCGGCGGTGACGCGGCCATTTAAAATAATTTAGCTATGACGAAAAGATCAATATTGCCAAAACTTATAAAAAATACTTTTGCGAGGTATATGTAAAAAAAAACACTAAACTACAGGTTGAACCTAACGCAATACTCATTTTCGTACAACTTCACATTTGTAACTATGCTGTAAACTTGAAAAGGGCGGTTGCACTGAATTGGGGGCGGTACTAAACGGCCTAGGGCGGCCAAGGCTGCTAGTCCGCCTCTGGTCGGCTATAGTCTATGGCATGGGTTTATTTTATCGATGTCGCTCGATATGACATTGTTTGTGCTACGGATTGATGACAAATGCCCCGCACCTAAGATAAGACCTATGTACGTAATTTTGTCGACTGGATAAAAATGTTTGTGCTCCCGCTGCTGGGTGTCTTCAAACGTCGTATCAACGGGCTAGACAGCCTAGCAACAGTCCGCAAATCTGCTGAGCGTGGTTTCGCGAGGAGAGGGGTTTTTGGCTCTGTCGACTGTACCATTGGTCTCTCGACACAGCCACCCATGTTAGTTTACATAAAAATAATAAAAAATAAAAAGTAAGGAAGTAAAAACTTACCAAAGACCAATGAGCCCACAAATTGTCCATCTTTTGACAAGTAGCCGTCCGCGTTACCCCCGGTGGTCAACCCTATGGTATATCCCTGCCATAGGTAGATGTTAGCGCTGTCTAGATCTTGTTTTGTCTTGCCGACGTATAGGACGCTTTTCCTGGCCAGGAGAGGCGATGAATCTGCAGTGATAAAATGAAATTAGGTATTAAATTTTCTCTTATACAGGATGTTTCAGGATAGGGTTTCGTAACTTCAGGGTTCGAAAGAGGTCCATATTTGAAGATGAAAAGCTCTGAAACTTTTTCCCAGATTCGGTCATTCATCATTATACACAGTGTTGCAACCCCAACCGTTAAACCCAAAAAGGGGTTATTCTGTACATGAAACTGAACAACTTTTGTTCACCAACTTTTTAATTTGAAGAAAAAAAAATTGTTTTCTCCATACATTTTGAGAATAGGTATTAAAATTTAGTATGGAAAATAGAAATTTTATTTTTGTTTCAAAAATTTTTTTTCGCCCCATAATTTATTTAGTTTCTCATATAGAACCACCCCTTGATGTCAGTTAAAAATATTACGGGGCAATTGCAATACCGATATAGTACTTTTTGGTGAAAATAGTTTCATTGAGCTTTGGTGGACGGTTACTGTCCGCCTTTAAAAAACAAAAATAAAATGACTAACTTGCATGCTTAAGGCAGATCAAGCTCGAGAAAAAAAGGCAGATCAAGGATATTACTTTCATATACAAGTTGATCCATCATTATTACATAGATTCTCCATAATTGTTAAGTAAGTTAAGTTTTCGTTGCCCTAATAAGGCAACGAGATGTCTTAACACTTTTCATATCGCCAAAGTGAGTACCAATTATAGTAAAAATTCTTTTACTAACCGGAGTTGTGCTACTTATGACAACTTCTTCTCCTGTCTTGATATATTTCATGTATCAATCAGCCATCTCAAAAGGTCAGCGATCGAAACAGTAAATGATGAAACAGGTGTTAAAGCGGACAGATGAGAATTGTATGAGGGTAGGTTGGGTTGGTTTCTTGTTGGGTACATAGTAGGTATGTACTTCATATCAATTTATCTCCTATGGTTAGGTAGGTATTCATTTTTTGGTGTGTTGGTATTAGTTAGTTTTTGATGTTTTCTTTCTCTTAGGTTAATTTATCAATCATGTACGCACTTAATATAACTTTATGTAGAAAACTTTATGGGTCTCTGTGTAATTAATGTTAGTACTTAATCCTTTTTACCATGACTTGTATGTTTTCCAAATAAAAAAAAATCAATAAAATAAAAATAAAATAAATTAACTAGTAGAACTTAACTGCATGTAGGTAAATTCCAAACAATTAAATTTGAATGACAACAAAAGAAAAGGGGACTGGACTAGGTCATTGCACTCCCTAGACTGTGCCAAATCTCCCATGCTCACTGTCCATCGAGTTTTTATTACAATTTTCGATTTTTGTATGAACAATAAAAATACGGAATTTCGATTTGAGTGATAAGGATTTTTCTGAAAGCTGGAATGCGTTATAGCCCTTTTTTTTTCAACTGTTCGTGAAAGTTTATAAAATGTATACCTTATGAGAAAAACCATAAAGCCGTGTAATTATTTTAGTAATTTGTGTGCCAAGTGTCATACATTTTTTTCGAATAATTTATGTAGATTTTTGAAAAATTTACATAAAAATAAAACATAAAATCATTGAAGACCTTTTATTTCTGTCAGTCCGTCAGTCAGTCCGCGTGTAAGCGTCCACTGCTGGACATACGCCTCTCCAATTTTCCTCCAGTCCTCCCGGCCTTCAGCGGTACGGAGCATTTCTGAGATATTGAGAATTTTGGGCCGATATTTTTATTTGAAATGATTAGCTAACCAGCTTTCAGCGAAATATCAATGGAGTGCCCAAAAATAGGGAAATTGTTTACAACTTTTTTTTTCGATTACAAGTCAGAAAATTGACTGAAAACCCCGAAATCACGGAAACCGCTCATTTCCGACGACCAGTTGATGAGGATTACTTCGTTCCAAATACCCTCTAGTATAACCCCTTTCAAGGAATAGATCGAATTTCCAGTTACCCTGTATTTGTCAGCCTCGATAGCTCAGTGGTGCAGACAGTCAACTGTCGCTATTGAATGTTAAGCAACGCTGGGTGCGGTCAGTACTTGGATGGGTGACCGCTGACCGTTGCAGGCTGACCGATGTTCGGATTCCTCGTAAAACTGTAGGTCCCTTCCCTCCTAATCTTACTTGGTGGTAGGGTTTAACCCGCCCGGGTTGATACCACCGCACTGAATGAAACGTCGGTCGAAACGGCTATGTAAATAGTTTGTGTTTTCCGACCAGTTCAGTGTAGCCGGCACGATCAAAGGGGGAAGCACTGACATGGCACCTAGTTCACCCGGTGTTATGGGTTGACATCACGGACGTTGTAGGTGATGTAGACAACCGTGTCGTTTCCACAAAAAAAAAAAAGAAATATTATTAGTAATTTGCTAATGTTTGCATGCTGTCGACAAGAAAGTTTCATTTCATTTCATAAAAATGTTTTATGTGAAAGGTTGACCATAAGTAATATCACACTATAAATCTTTCTTCTGCATGCGGTTGTATCCTTGGTTGTAGGTCACGACGTCAACGCTCGCGTCTATCAGAACGATAAAACCCTTTTTTATCGTTCTAGACTCGCGTACTGAATAAGTAATGGTTTTTTTAACGCAGCTTCAAACCTACAAAAAGTTAAATTACAAATTAAAAAAACCCCCGACTCTTAAAAAGTCAAAAATAATTTCCGTTTACTTACTTAAAGGAGTCGGTAGACCGCTAAGTAAATTCCCGCGCAACTTTTGAGTCTTTATATTTAATTTACTTAGCGGTCCCCCGACTCCTTTAAGTAAGTAAACGGAAATTATTTTTGACTTTTTAAGAGTCGGGGGTTTTTTTAATTTGTAATTTAACTTTTATTTCAAGCTTTTTAAAAAAAACCGCATGCAAATCGGTCCACTTTTTAAGATAATTATTTTTTTTATTACTTAATTACTTTATTACTTGATTACAAACATAGCTAAGAACCATCCCGATTAAACAGGCTTCCTAATAAAAAAAACCGCATCCAAATCGGTCCATCCGTTTGGGAGCTACGATGCCACAGACAGACACACACACACACACACACACACACACTCACACACACACACACGTCAAACTTATAACACCCCTCCGTTTTTTTCGTCGGGGGTTAATAATTTAACTTTTATTTCAAGCTTTTTAAAAAAAACCGCATGCAAATCGGTCCACTTTTTAAGATAATTATTTTTTTTATTACTTAATTACTTTATTACTTGATTACAAACATAGCTAAGAACCATCCCGATTAAACAGGCTTCCTAATAAAAAAAACCGCATCCAAATCGGTCCATCCGTTTGGGAGCTACGATGCCACAGACAGACACACACACACACACACACACACACACACACACACACACGTCAAACTTATAACACCCCTCCGTTTTTTTCGTCGGGGGTTAAAAACCATTCGCACATTCTTACCAGTTTTAATCTTCCGGAGGCACAACCAATGGAAATCACCGCCGAACCTCGCCTTGATCCTGTTCTCCCCAAAGTCGTTGCACAGCCTGCCCGGGCCAATGATGAAGCTGCTAGTATTGTCTGGCTCCGTTAGTATCGACCAGGGTAGCAGGAGGAAGACCAGGGGCGCGAGGGAGTTGCGGGGTAACATTACTTTTGAAATTTAGAGAGTTTTTGGCAAGAAGTAGAGCAGAAGATATGTAAATCGAACACAGACCACCTAAGGTGGTCTGTGTAATCGAAGCAAAATGAAATGGTTTATAAATACGTCGCCGAAATATGTATAGATACCTATGTCTGTCAGAGTGACAAACAATTTGACATTGTAAATATTTTAGTGATCCAGGCATCCACATCCGGTATCCTCTTTGTGATCCAGCCAGATATCTATACCTATATACAGATGATCCAAAAATTCCCAGGGAAAAATAAGAAAAAAAAATGCCCTGGTAAACGTGGGAGCACCGGCAGACATAGACTTGGAATCATGGGCAGACATATAATAATCGCGCAAGTGTGCAAATGGCAAAAAAAAAACATATAAAAAAAATAAATTATAATTAAAAAAAATCTCGTCGACACCTATCATTTCCTTCAGCGGATGACGGATGAGTAGTCTGGGGTCAGTAGTTTACGTGATATGAATATGATGCCCTCACAAAAAAAAAATCTCGTCGAGATCTATCATTTCCTCCAGCGGATGAGCAGGCTGGGTCAGTAGTTTCCGAGAATGCCCTCTCAAAGTCTTTTTCTTTTTTTTTTTCGAAACGGTTGAACCGATTTTAAAAAGAAAAAAAAAATTTACAGAAGGAAACAAATTTCAAGTCGGTCCTACCAGTAGTTCAGGAGTTATTGGCATTTAATTGGCATAAAATAAATAAATGCCATTAACTCCTGAACTACTGGTTCAGAAGCCTTTTTGTATAGGCTATGACGTCATAAATTTTTCATTAATATTATTCATTGGCGTTGCCATAGGTGGAGGGCGACTGAGTGACTCTATCACCTGGATTGCTGGGATTGGTTGAGCGGTTCGTGAGATAGTGGTATGCCGAAAGTACATAAATTTTTTTTTATTTTTTTTTTATTGACAGCGCGACGTATGGCGCCGAGCCACCCATAAGGTGTCTAACGACGCCCATGGACATTCGGTCGTATGCGGGGGTAGCGAATGCCATGCCGGCCTGACAGGTGCCCATTCACGCCCCTTTGAAGGACCCGAGACTGTACCTGGGGGGAAATATATGGGCAGGGAGAGCGTTCCAGAGTTTAACGGTTCTGTAGAGGAAATATCTGCAGAATCCATTGGTACGCATCCGCGGTAAGTCCAGCGTGTAGGGATGCAATCCCTGCCCGGTGCGCGTGGTGCGAAGGTGGAAAGGGGACGGCGGGATCGCATTAAACAGCTCCTCCGAACACTCCCCATGGAATAAGCGATAGAACACAATTAGGGAGCCGACATCCCTACGGTGTTGCAGTGGTTCTAGATCGCAGGACACTTCGGGGTCACCCAATAGTCGCACGGCTCGACGCTGGATTGAGTCCAGAGGCGTAAGCTGGTATTTGGCAGAGCCATCACACAGGTGCGAGCAGTACTCCAAGCAGGACCTGATGTGCGATTTATACAGAAGCAGCTTTTGGTCCAGCGTGAAGTACCGTCGCACCTTATTGAGTACGCCCAGCTTTTTAGAAGCCAGCTTGGCCTTCCTCTCGATATGGCGACGACAGTTCGACTCCGAGGACCCCGAGGTGTTCGCTTAATTTAAGCGACGTGCCTTGGAATGAAGGAGCCGGTGTGAACGCCGCTCTCTTCGCACTGAACGCGCAAACTTGTGTCTTGGAAGCGTTGAACTCGACCAAATTACTACGACCCCATTCGGAAATAGAGCCGAGTGTGTGTTCGAGCTCAGACACAAGTCTTCGCCTCTTCTCATCCACAACATCCCGACTGGCTGAAGGGTGACTGGTGTAGGATCCGTGTGCCGTACTGTCATCTGCATAACAATGTATGTTGCCCAGAGACAGCATATCATTGATATGCAGAAGAAACAGCGTGGGTGACAACACAGATCCTTGTGGTACGCCGGCGTTCACTGACATGGCGTCCGACGAGCAACCGTCCACTAGGACCTGAATGCTACGCCCATGTAGGAAGTCGGCGACCCAGTCACAGAGGCCAGAAGGAAGTCCGTAAGCCGGCAATTTGCCCAAGAGCGACTTGCGCCAAACCCGGTCAAATGCCTTGGCAATATCAAGGCCAATTGCCAAGGATTCACCATGACCTTCAAGCGATTCCCCCCAAAGGTGAGTGACGTACGCTAGGAGATCACCAGCAGATCGTTTTGGCCGGAAGCCGTATTGCCGATCGCTGATGAGGTCATTCGTCTCTAGGTACTTCATGAGCTGCGCATTTATAATGCGCTCCATCACCTTACAGAGAAAATTAAGGTCGATTTTTGCAAATGGCACGGGTAAGACATTACATATGGATTCCACGTCAAAAACTTTCGTCGAGAGATCTATCATTTCCTCCAGCGGATAAATTAGTCTGGGATCAGTAGTTTCCGTGATATTAATTTTTCAAAATAAAAAATCTATACATATAATAAAATCGTAGACTTACCGTGTCTGTACATTAACTATTTTTGAAAAACAATAACTGGGGGACGGAAGGAATAAGTAATAGAACGTAAAAAACCATTTTTGAAATTTTTGTCGGTTTGTTGGTTTCTCGGTTTGTCGGTTTGTTTGTGCCTTTGTTTTTGTGAGGCATCCTGTTGTTGCCACACACGCCAGTCTTTGGAGTCGCTGTAGCTTCTCGACTCCTGTGCTCAGCTTTGTTCTGGGCCACCAGACTACTGCACCATATGTTACCGTGGGTCTGATGACTGCTGTGTATAACCAGAGAGATATCTTTGGCCGGAGACCCCATGATTTACCCATGAGCCTCTGGCATTGCCAGAAGGATATACTCGCCTTCTTTAGCTTATGTTCCAGATGTTTCGACCAGTTGAGTTTGGAGTCTAGGATTACACCTAGATACTTTACTTCTGGCGATAGAGTCAGTTGTGTGTTAAAGAGTCTGGGCAGCTGCATATCGCCCAGTCTCCTTCTGTTGGTGAAGAGGACCATCTCTGTTTTGCTGGGGTTAACATTAAGTGAATAGTCCTTACACAATTTTTCGAACGATCCTGAGGGCGCCCTGAGTCAGGTTGCACAGGGAACCCTGTGCAACATGACTCAGGGCGTTTTCAAATAGTCCATTTATTAGGATTGCCAGGTCGTCTGCGTATCCTATCGTGTAGTAGCCATAGCCATTCTCGTTCAGTTGCCTAATGAGATCATCAACTACTAAGTTCCAGAGTAGGGGCGACAGTACGCCGCCCTGGGGGCAACCCCTAGCTACCACCCCCCTCGTTGTGTCGTTAATAGTGACGGCCCTAAGCTTGAGCATGTTATCGATCCAGTCTGTGATTGTTGGATCGACTTCAAATCTAGCTAGCTGCTCTGATACTGATGAAGGTAGTTTTGTCAAGGCATCTTCTATGTCAATGAAGGTTCCTAGGGTTGAGTTTTTGTTGCTTATGGCACTTTCTATCTTTGATACCACACAGTGAAGTGCAGATTGAGGTATGATTGTGGTATGCTGAAAGTAAATTAGCCGGGTGCCGAGTAGTTTGGGCATTAGCTTCTCATGCGATAGGTCCGCGGTTCGAATCCGGTCGGCGCGTGTACCAATAAGTTTTTTCTGACGAAAAATTTACGTGCATTCCTACACCTGCTGCTTCACCGTTCGGAACTGGTGTAAAACTGTAGGTCCCTTCCCTTGCCCCTTACTAGGTGGTAGGCTCAAATTGTAGCCGACTGGGTTGGTACCAACATACTGGATGTTAGAATGCCGCATAGCAGCCTCGGTTGTGTTCTCCTCTAGGCCAGTATAGCCAGCAATCCAGGGATTTCTCCGGTATGACATCTACCTTCTCGGAGGTGATATTGGCTGGTCGGAGCATGCGTTTTGGCCCCTCCGACTCAACCACCCATACAGGATTGTATAAAAAAACATTAAAAATGACGGTCGATTTTTGCAAATGGCACAAGTAAGACATTACGTATGGATTCCATGTCAAAAAAGAAAAATCGTAGTAATGTTTTAATGATATATTTAAGCATTTCATTGAAAAACGTTGAAAAGGAATATATCTCCGTCCAGTTCAGTGTAGCCGGCACGACCGAAGGGAAGCACTGACATGGCACCTAATTCACCCGGTGTTATGGGCTGACATCACGGATGTTGTAGGTGATGTATCCAACCGTGACAGTTTCCATAAAAAAAAAATAATCTCGTACAATTTTTTTTTAGGTACCTACTATGACTAAAAATTTGCATGTATGACTGATTTGAAAGATTTTTGTATTATTAGCTTAAATAACTATGATGATGACCACTATCCCAAATAAAACCAGAATGACTGTAGTTTTGACACCAAAAAAAAAATATTTTTCCTTCAAAGTTTTATTTTATTTTGACACTTCATGGTATATAAAAATTTAAGTTAAACTACTATGGCAAGGCATCAAGCCTTAAAAAATACTTGGTACTTTTTCCAAACAAGAGCATCCCTACATGTAATAGGGTCCCGTTACAGATAAGGAACCCTAAAAAACGTTTATTACGCAGTCAGGAGTCAGGACAGGAGTACAGTGATATATTGTGGTACCTATATATAAAAATAAGTATAGTACCCCCGGCGGCCCTCGTGACAGGAAAAGGATGCGGCACAGCATGAGCTAACGAGCTACATGGAGTCGCTGGTTTTAAACCACAGCCTATACAAAAAAAATCTTACTAAGAAGCAACTTATCCCAGCGCCTACAGTCCAAACGTGTTGCCCAAACAAAGCAGCAATTAATACCTAAATCTAAACAATAAAAACGAAAAAACATAAAACCGACTTCCTAAAAAAAGTAAAACTAAAAAACTATTTAAAATAAAAATATAAAAACCGCCTTCAAAAATATATGAAATAAAAACCTAAAAAAAAAAAACGAACCCTAGAGTTGAAGGCGGTGCTAAAAAGGCTATACAAATCACAAAGGATATTATCATCCACTCATGTTTTCTTTCATGCATCATTTTTGCTTGCTTTAGCACCGCCTTCAACTCTAGGGTTCGTTTTTTTTTTAGGTTTTTATTTCATATATTTTTGAAGGCGGTTTTTATATTTTTATTTTAAATAGTTTTTTAGTTTTACTTTTTTTAGGAAGTCGGTTTTATGTTTTTTTAAACTTTTTTTTTATTTCACAGTTTTTTTTAGTAATTTTTTGCTATTAATGTACTCGGCGGAATCGCTCGGCCTTCGGCCTCGCGATTCCGCCTCGCTTTCCAATCCGATCTTGACCCAATTAAAATAGGACCACGTCAGCTTCGATAGCTCAGTGGTGCAGACAGTCAACTGTCGCTATTGAATTTTAAGCAACGCTGGGTGCGGTCAGTACTTAGATGGGTGACCGCTGACCGTTGGAGGCTGACCAAGGTTCGGATTCCTCGTAAAACTGTAAGTCCCTTCCCTCGTAATCTTACTTGGTGGTAGGGTTTAACCTTCCCGGGTTGGTACCACCGCACTGAATTAAACGTCGGTCGAAACGGCTATGTAAATAGTTTGTGTTTTCCGACCAGTTCAGTGTAGTCAGCACGATCAAAGGGGGAAGCACTGACATGGCACTGGTGTTATGGGCTGACATCACGGACGTTGTAGGTGATGTTGCAGAACTTAGTAGAATGGACAGACATAAACGTGTTACGGAAGCCTACTTTTATTATAAAATAACCGTTGGAGGACCTTGGTTGAAAATTGTAAAATTTAGTAGAACGGATAGACATGCATATGTTACGGAACCCTACATTCATTTTGCAGAACTTAGTAGAATGGACAGACATAAACGTGTTACGGAACCCTACTTAACAGTTGCACTCCGGGAGTGCCGGCAGATCCCGTGCCACTCTAACTTAACCCTTAACGCAATGACTTAAGGTTTCATTTTAAAAATGACGCTGACGCGATGTCGCGAGTTATACATTTTTACCCACCTAAAAAAGTGCCAAGAGCCGCTAAAGAAGTTTTCACTTCAAAAACCTCAGGGTTATCCCCTTTCAAATAAAAAAAAAAAAAGAATTTTCAAAATCGGCCCACAATTGACGGAGTAATCGCGTAACAAACATCCAAAAAGAAAACATACTGTCGAATTGAGAATCTCTTAGGTCTAAAGTAAATTTCTCGTGAAGACAAATGCAACGAGCCCAAACACGATGGGTTTATCATGTGTAGTTTAGGAGTTCCTATGGCCACCTTCTGTCTCCATCATCAAACCAGCTCGATGGTACTCGGTACAGTAGAATAAAAAAAATAAAAAATTTCAAATTTAGAATATTCATGAAACAAGGGTCCGAATATGTATCACTAGTATATCGATTCATGTATTTCAACAGGACAGAGAAAATTTCAAAATATTAGGTATTTAATACTTTTTAGTTTTTTTTTTTTTTTTTGGAAATCGGTTTAATATTTTTTAAAACAGTTTTTATTTCATTCTTTTTAGTAATATTACATAAAAAAGAATAATCGAAATCGAATAATCGAAATCGATTGAAGTGGTACAGAATTATTCGCCATATGTGTCAGACTGCAAATTGCTGAATAAGTCCACATCACAAATGTTTTGCTGAAGGTAACCACACACCATACTAATTTATCAAACTGAAAATTGCCGAAAACGACCACATCACAAGCTTTGCTGAAGGTAACCACACACCATAGTATTATGCTGATTTTTCGAAAACCACTGAACCAATTTCGATAAAATTGATATGGGACCACCTCGGAAGTATGACCTAACTAACAAAAAAAGAATTTTCTAAATCGGCCCTCAATTGACGGAGAAATCGTGTTACAAACATACAAAAAAAAAAAAAAAAATAAAAAAAATAAAAAACATACAGACGAATTGAGAACCTCCTCCTTTTTTGGAAGTCGGTTAAAAACACATAAAAACACAGATCAGAGAAGTATTCATAAAACCAATTCCTAACACATAGGTACCTATCTACCCAGATACTTGACAAGTTCCACAAACAAAACACAACACAAACGTAACAACAAACGTACCGACATGTCAGCCTCGATAGCTCAGTGGTGCAGAGTCCAGGGATGTTGCGGATGCGATTTATTTGACATCCGCGGATACGGATGCAGATGCGGATTTTTGGACGCTCACATCCGCGGATGCGGATGCGGATGCGGATGTTAACAAGATTGCTTGAAGAGCCGGTTAGTTTAAGTCCTTGAATAAAAGAGATTATGCTTTTAATATCTTTTATTGATCAATACATTTTTAGTAAGAAAAATTCAAGATTGGGCTATTGTATTTAACGAAAAGTAACTTGGCTGCCTTTTCAGACATTCACTTCTGGGACACTATACTTCGCCGCACTATATACAGTGGAAGTGGAATACTCGAGTCGGAAATTCAACTTAGAAGACGCGTCGTCGCGCGTGTTTAGACACGCATGCATACACGAAACGTGACGGAATGAAATGACGCAATAATAATGGAAAACAAAGTCGTCAGCACTGCACTGCACCGTCGCACAGCATATTCCCTTCCTATTGGTCAATTGCAGCGCGCGCCACTCGCGGACTCCGCCCAATTTCATTCAAGTCTCAACCTGCACTACATCCGCATCCGCGTGAGTTCCGCATCGATTTAATGCGGATGCGAATGCAGATGCGGATGTCAAAATCAATGCGGATGCTCCGCATTTACGGATGCGGATGCGAATATCCGCAACATCCCTGGTGCAGACAGTCAACTGTCGCTATTGAATGTTAAGCAACGCTGGGTGCGGTCAGTACTTGGATGGGTGACCGCTGACCGTTGGAGGCTGACCGAGGTTCGGATTCCACGTAAAACTGTAGGTCCCTTCCCTCCTAATCTTACTTGGTGGTAGGGTTTAACCCGCCCGGGTTGGTACCACCGCACTGAATGAAACGTCGGTCCAAACGGCTATGTAAATAGTTTGTGTTTTCCGACCAGTTCAGTGTAGCCGGCACGATCAATCGGGGAAGCACTGACATGGCACCTAGTTCCCCCGGCGGTGTTATGGGCTGACATCACGGACGTTGTAGGTGATGTAGCCAACCGTGTCAGTTTCGATAAAAAAAAAAATTACATGAAGGGAAGCACTGACATGGCACCTAGTTCATCCGGTGTTATGGGCTGACATCACGGATGTTGTAGGTAGCCAACCGTGTCAGTTGCCATAAAAAAAACAACCACAAACAAAAACAAAATATACTGTATGCTTACTGTACTTATTTATTACACAAAACGGGCACACACAAGCCCCCGACCCCAAACCGAGCTGCCGCGCCGCCGTCCCGCAGTGAAGATACTAAATCTCTTTATTTTTAGCCAGGAAATTAAAGTCCCGTTTGCGACCGGTCGTGGTCACACCTTGTCCCCCCCCCCCCCCCCCCCCCCAGTCGTCGAGTCGAACATCGGACGACGTCCTGTGCCGCCAGTGAAAAACGTTATGGGTATTTGCGGTGTACTTTCGCAATAGGTCGTGCGTTGAGAAAGTACCGCCTTGCCTTCTAGACATGTACCTGGATGGTTGAAGCACCTAAGGTATTACCAACAAGCGTAGTAGCTGTATTGGTTTTAGGAAAAGGTTCTAGGTATGCGTTTCAAGCAGGCGGCGCGGCGAAAGAGTGCTTCCTGTTAAATCTTGTACAGTCGTTGGAAAACCTAAGCCATCTGCGTACCAAGTACCAACATTTATATAGTGAAAGAACTGTTTTTTATTGCTTCTGAACTGGGTGGCTGTGCTCGAGTCGGATCGAAGCCTCAGGCCTCAGGCGCAGCCAATTTCACCGCCGAGGAGGTGCCAGTCCGGCCTGAAGGCGGACTAAGGTCGCCGGGGAAAAGGCTGTTTTGAAGATCCGTCGATTGTTGGAATAGGTAAAAGATATTCCCCGTTTGCAGTGCGAAACAAGATCGATTTAGAGAATCGTGCAGTTCGAAGAACTCTTCCCGTCGACTAGGAAGGGATGTTCCGCGAGAGTATGGCGGGTTTGGCGAAGGCGAACAGGAAGAGAACTATCCACCAAACGAAAAATGTTCGAAAAACGTCCGTTGCGTTATAAATATTATTGCGTCTGTATTAACTGATTGATTAAGGAGGTATAAGAAAGAAGGTTAGTTTGTTATTTATTAGTGACAGTCAACAAGACATAATAACTTGCATAATTTGTTTCTGTCGGATAGGTAGTTTTATAGGTATTGGTTACTTAGATTTATTGATTGGGTGTAAAAATAGACCTTCATACAACAGATGCAGCCAACTCAGAAACTTGGGACGCAGAGGAAGGAGCAGAAGAGATTTTAAGATTTGAGGAGATAGTCTTTCAACAGCACACTGAATGTGTGGATCGATGCACACTGACGTAATCGCAGAGGACATTTGTGTCAGTGTGTAAAAGACTTGAAGAGTTCTTCTTCCACCTTCGACGTGAACACATCGGAAGGTCGCGCTCACTGGTTATAACTGGTTATAACAGTGTGTAAAAGACTTGAAGAGTTCTTCTTCCACCTTCGACGTGAACACATCGGAAGGTCGCGCTCACTGGTTATAACTGGTTATAACAGTGTGTAAAAGACTTGAAGAGTTCTTCTTCTACCTTCGACGTGAACACATCGGAAGGTCGCGCTCACTGGTTATAACTGGACTGGAGCAAAGTAGCAAATGTGTGCCTACGCTTAAAACAAATCGATAGAAGAATCATTCATCAATCATCTTCATCAATCATCAATAGGTACTAATAATAAATCTGTAAGGGATGGTCATGGAGTAAGTTACTTTGTTTTATCAGATATTGCTTATGTTGACTCTATGTATGATACTAACATTCTTCCAAAATGACTAAAGTTTTATACTTACCTTTGTAAACGCATCTTATCAATATTTCAATTCTGTGTGTCTGTCTGTATGTTGGTCTGTCCGTCTGTTTACTGAATATTTTTGTTTGATTAATTATCTTTACCAATCATACGTCTAGGACATAAATTTGTTGTACATTACCATATGTAACAATTTGTAATCTCTATAAGCGAATGTTCACACGTTCTTTGAGGTAATAAAGACTCTTTAAACCGAACTCTTAAACTGATAATCCGAATTCGATGAAACTTAGTACAGCACATTTCACTATAAGGGACACAGGATAGGCTAAAAAAAATTCAGTTCCGGTTACGTTAAAATGTAGCTCTAATAGAAACCGAATTGTTCCACGCGCCGAAATAAAATTACCGTAGCGGCCTTACTTACTTTATTATTTTTTTTAATACGAATTTCACGCGAGCGAAGTCGCGGGCAAAAGCTAGTGAGTGAATAATTTTACAGAAGCTGCCTGCCACGGTTGACTGCATACATCATCCGCTACAGCCGTGATGCTATACTGTAGTGAAGGTACTTTTCCAATTCATGAATCTTGTGCAGACTTCCGCCTCCGCCCTGCGCGCGCGCGGACACACGTGCTGCGGAGTAATGAAGAGCCGTGGAACAATCTGCGGCGATCAGCGGCGATCAATCAATAATCATTGTATCGTCGCCAAGCCGCCATAAGTATCATCAGACGTCATACAATAATGTTCCAAGCTTGCACTTGGAGCATTTCAAAAATATGTTTGAATTAATTAAAAATTATTTTACAGTAATAAATTAACTATAAAATGTTTTCTTTTTTTTGACGTGATAATGTCTTATAAATTGATGAACACCAGCTGCACAGACGAAAAAGTGTCACGTTCCATCGGAACCTGTGTGTGCAAGCGAGAGCGCGTAACAAGCGATAGAGAGGCACAATCGGCCCAAGCGTCGGCTTGTACACATTTATCTCTCTGGTTCTAAAGTACCAGGGCAGCACAAATTGAAAGGAGGTTACTCGTACCATAATCTGGCGCATCTGGCCGGTCGGAAAAGATTTCAACTTTAGAATATTGACGTTATCACGTAAAACTATCGTCCGTAAACCGACTTTACAGACAACCAATTTTTTTTCTTTAAATAATATACTTTAACCCCTACATTAAAATATTTTTTTAAATTTAAATTTTTTTTATTAAAATTATAATTATTAAATATATAATTTCAAATTAATTTATTTCTAAACGAGCTATAGTGTTTTTACTTCCGTAGGTAGAAGAAAACTGGGACGTGCAAGCGCCATCCTAAACTCGCCTTTTGTGACCCCTATTACCTGCTGAACAAAGTATAATAATATATTTCTTTAATTTATTAATATAAATTTGACTAAAATTATTTATACATAATTCTTACTTTAAAATATAAATTTTGTCTAGTAAGAACTATTACGACGCTTCCTAATTTAACCTGTAAAATTATTAATGCTGAACAAAGTATAATAATATATTTAATTAAATTTTATTTTATTTCGAATGGCTCAAATTACTTATACTCCAATCAATAAAGCATTTCCACTCGACGTAATTCCTCTGTCGCTGAATCTTTGCAGTGTGATAAAGTAGGGTTTAAAATACACGTTTGACAAATTATCTAGGATTTTTTATGTTTGGAAGTTAGGTATTTATACCTAAAGATGAAAATCGCTTATAACTGCTGGTGAAAAATTGCTCCGTCCGAAATTCCTTCGGTATATGATATTATATATTAATAAGAGTATATATATAACATTATCTATGAAAATTTCGATTTCGAATAGGCAGAAATTTGAAAATACCTATTTTGTATCACAACTTCTTCAGAAAAATTGCTCTGTCAATTTTTATTTTATTATATGTCTTAATTTATTTATATATATCGCTTTAGACAAGTATCTAGGAAATTTTCCTTATCGATCACACCTTTACAGATTTTCGGCAATAATTCGCTGTGAAAAATTGCTCTGTCCAAAATTCTTTCGGAATATGATATTATATATTAATAAGAGTATATATATAACATTATCTAGGAAAATTTCGATTTCGAACAGGCAGAAATTTGAAAATACCTATAAAAATTACTCTGTCAATTTTTATTTTTTTTCATCTCCTAATTTCTTTAAATATATCGCTTTTCATAATTATCTAGGAAATTTTCCTTATGGATCACACCTTTACATATTTTTGGCAATAACCCAAGCAATGTGAAAAATTGCTTCGTCTGTTTTTATTAACTTATTAGACACAGAACATCAAAATATAATATAATTGTATATTATCCAATAAAATTTCTCCATTAAACATGAACTTTCGAGTAGTTTCGAGTATCGCAATATAATAAAACAACGTTTAAAAAGCGCGCGCTCGCACTACACTGAACTCGGGGTGCGGGAGGGCTGCGGGGAGTGGGGAAGAATAAGCCCGCCCGCCCGCGCGCCAGCAGCTCATCGTCCCGCACCGCGACCGACGAGACGACACGCGAGCGTCGTCGATGCTCGCGGCTCGCTATTCCGCCCGCCACCTCTGTCGTCCCACTACAACGCCGCTCCGCCGCGCCGTCCTGCCGCCTATGGAACGAAAATGTAGGGCCTATCTATATAGTATTAGGAACTTTTAAAATTTAACTTTCGTTCTGTAATTTAATTTGTATGACAGTATGTCGAAACAACTTATTAAACATATTTCATGCACGTACAGTCTGTATGTAAATAAAGTGTATACATTTTTGTAAAAAAACGATTTAAAAAATTAAAAACCGCCTTCAAAAATGTATGAAATAAAAAAAAATCGAACCCTAGAGTTGAAGGCGGTCGGTTATTTTTGCTTGCACCGCCTTCAACTCTAGGGTTCGATTTTTTTTATTTCATACATTTTTGAAGGCGGTTTTTATATTTTTTTTAATATTTTTTTATTTCAGTTTTTTTAGTAATTTTTTGCTATTAATGTACTCGGCGGAATCGCTCGGCTTTTGGCTTCGCGAATCCGCCTCGCTTTCTAAACCGATCTTGATGAAATTGAAATGGGACCACGCGGAAAGCACCAGCTTTCAAATAAAAAAAGAATCATCACAATCGGTTCACTTGGGGACGGAGTCGCGTGTGTCCGCCTGTAAGTATCTACAGGTCGCACTCAGACGACGCGGGGACAGCTCGATTGTTCGAGCACTTGAGTAGAGCGGCAGATGAAGTGCATGTAGTTTCCCTATATATATATATATCCGCGGATATGGTTCTGCTTGGGGATTTTAATGCCCATCACGAGGAGTGGCTGGGCTCCGGGAGAACTGACTTCGAGGGGAGAGCCGCCTACGACTTCGCCCTGACGCATGACTTGCCTCAACTGATAGACCAACCTACCAAAGTGCCAGACATGGACGGTCATGCACCCTCTCTGCTGGATCTTCTGCTGACGACGAACCCTGCTGGATACAAAGTCACAGTGAGCACTCCTCTTGGCTTCTCTGACCACTGTTTAGTGGGGTCCACGGTGCCATTTTTGCCTCCTTAGTCTCGTACTGGAGGAATGCGTCCAATTTGGCACTACGTGTCAGCGGATTGGGACGGGATGCGAGAATACATCACATCCTACCCATGGAGAGAGCTATGCTTCAGTTCGGATGATCTACACCTCGGATGATCTACACCTTGGCTACGGCATTGGCGCATTCCGGCAGAATGCGCCAATGCCGTAGCCGAGGTGGTTCTGGGGGGAATGGAGATGTTCATTCCCAGCGCCCTCGTGCGCCTCGGTGGTAAAAGCCAGGCCTGGTACAGCCGCGACTGTGGTGAAGCTGTCGCAGCTAATGGCGCAGCTTATCGTGCATGGTCGTGCGCTCGTACCAGACGCGATCCTAATGTATCCGAACTGAAGAAAGAATACAACCGCCTCTCCAGATCCTGCAAGAGGGCTATCGTCAGGGCCAAATTCGAGCATATCGGCAGAGTTGGTGATAGGCTGAACCAGCACCCAACTGGGAGCCGTGAGTTTTGGTCTCTCGCCAAATCTGTCGTATCGATTTTCTACCGCTCCTCCCTTCCACCTCTACAGTGTCCTGGGGGCTCACTTGCCCACTCCGCAAATGTAAATGCTCTCTTTGCGTAGAACTCCACCATGGACGATGGGGTGCCATCCCCCCATCCATAACTAGGTGTGAGAACTCCATGCCGGAAGTACAGTTCCGACAACGAACTGTGCGGGCGGAGCTTATCTCCCTAGACACCAGGAAGGCGAGTGGGCCGGATATGATTCCTGCATTGGTGCTGAAACGGTGTGAATTGGTCTCGATATTGCCAAGGCATTCGAATGGGTTTGGCACAAATCGCTTCTGGGCTAGCTTCCGTCGTACGGACTTCCTTCTGGCCTCTGCGACTGGGTCGCCGACTTCCTACATGGGCGTAGCATTCAGGTCCTAGTGGACGGTTGCTCTTCGGACGCCCTGTCAGTGAATGCCGGCGTACCGCAGGGATCTGTGTTGTCTTGTCACCAACACTGTTTCTTCTGCATATCAATGACATGCTGCCACTCGGCAACATAAATTGTTATGCGGATGACAGTACAGCACATGGATCCTATACCAGTGACCCTTCAGTCAGACGGGATGTTGTGGATGAAGAGGCGAAGACTTGTGTCTGATCTCAAACAAACGCTTTGGTCTATTTCCGAATGGGGCCGCTGTACGCAACAGTCGTTCTCACCCCGTGGTGTTAGTGGGTGGACTGTAGTTGGGTGGGGGTGCGACTGTGCACATGCAATATCACGCCGTCACCGCAGCGGTACTCATATTCTGGGTTTGATAGTTTCATAAGGGGTGAAATAGGGTAAATAAGAGACGATTGGGACTTTTACAAGTTTCCCCGAGGCTGGTTTACGCGGCGGCGACGGGTGTTGTCTACTGTTATCTATCAGTCAGTTCAGATCTTATTTTGCGCTTCGTGATAGGATTAGTTTGGCGTAGCGTCTGGATCCGTCTGGCTGACTTCGGAAATTCGCTTAGGTGTCGGGCTCCGTCTGGATGGCGTCGGGGAACGCAGGGCAGTATCGGGCTCCATCGGGATGGCGTCCGGGGACGTTGGGCAGTGTCGGGCTCCTTCCGAGCTGCGTCGGGATTCGTCGGACTGGCTTCGAGGCTCGCTTAGATGTCAGACCGCGTCTGGATGGCGTCGGGGGAACGCAGGGGCAGTGTCGGACTCCTTCTTAGCCGCGTCGGGATTCGTCGGGCTGGTTTCGGAGCTCGCTTAGATGTCGGACTGCGTCTGGATGGCGTCGGGGGAACGCAGGGCAGTGTCGGACTCCTTCTGAGCAGCGTCGGGATTCGTCGGACTGGTTTCAGAGCTCGCTTAGATGTCGGACTGCGTCTGGGTGGCGTCGGGGGAACGCAGGGCAGTGTCGGACTCCTTCTGAGCAGCGCCGGGATTCGTCGGACTAGCTTTGAGGCTTACTTGGATGTCGGGCTCCGTCTGTATTGTGTCGGGGAACCCCAGGGCAGTGTCGGGCTCTTTCTTAGCAGCGTCGGGATTCGTCGGACTAGCTTCCGAGCTCACTTAGATGTCGGACTCCGTCTGAATGGCGTCGTGGGAACGCAGGGCAATGTTGGACTCCTTCTGAGCAGCTTCGGGATTCGTCGGACTAGCTTCCGAGCTCACGTAGATGTCGGACTGCGTCTGGATGGCGTCGGGGGAACACAGGGAAATGTTGGACTCCTTCTGAGCAGCGTCGGGATTCATCGGACTAGCTTCGAGGTGTAGCGCAAAGTGTGTGGTGGTGTGGTACCTCCTACCTGGATGTTGATGTCTCCGTCCGCAGCCGCACCTTCGATAGCTCGGTCCTTCAGGTGGTGGTCGTCGATCGGCACGGAAACGTCCCGGTGTCCGAGGATCTGCTGGGCCCAGCTACGCACACACTTCGGAAACTACACTCACTATACTTATGCCGTATTAGGTCGCAACAAGCCCTGAGAGCCCGCGCCGCGCTCGATCAGGGTGGATTTTATCTTTTCCAGAGCAAAATGTTTGAACAAAACCGCCCGCTCCCGCTTGTATTTTCGGACGTGTCAGATCACAACAGTCCGTCGCCTAGGCAACCGGACTCTTCTCCTTTCCGCCAGGAGGCGCTGTGTGCTTCTTGCATGAAGACCGCTGCAGGTAGAGTCTTGAGGCGAAGAGAATGGAGGAACGTTTTTTTTTATTTTTTTTTATTGAAAGCGCGACATATGGCGCCGAGCCACCCATAAGGTGTCTAACGACGCCCATGGACATTCGGTCGTATGCGGGGGTTGCGAATGCCATGCCGGCCTGACAGGTGCCCATTCACGCCCCTCTTTAAGGACCCGAGACTGTACTTGGGGGGAAATATATGAGCAGGGAGAGCATTCCAGAGTTTACCGGTTCTGTAGAGGAATGATCTGCAGAATCGATTAGTACGCATCCGCGGTAAGTCCAGCGTATAGGGATGCAATCCCTGCCCAGTTCATGTGGTGCGGAGATGGAAAGGGGACGGCGGGATTGCGTTAAACAGCTCGTCCGAGTACTCCCCATGGAATAAGCGATAGAACACACTTAGGGAGCCGACATCCCTACGGTGTTGCAGTGGTTTTAGATCGCGGGACACTGCGGGGTCACCCACTAGTCGCACGGCTCGACGCTGGATCGAGTCCAGAGGCGCAAGCTGGTATTTGGCAGAGCCATCCCACAGGTGCGAGCAGTACTCCAAGCAGGACCTGATCTGCGATTTATACAAAAGCAGCCTTTGGTCCGGCGTGAAGTACCGTCGCACCTTATTGAGTACGCCCAGCTTTTTAGAAGCCAGCTTGGCCTTCCCCTCGATATGGCGACGAAAGTTCAAGTCGTGCGACAGTTCGACTCCGAGGACCCCGAGGTGTTCGCTTAATTTAAGCGACGTGCCTTGGAATGAAGGAGCCGGTGTGAACGCCGCTCTCTTCGCACTTAACGCGCAAACTTGTGTCTTGGAAGCGTTGAACTCGACCAAATTGCTACGGCCCCATTCGGAAATAGAGCCGAGTGTGTGTTCGTGCTCAGACACAAGTCTTCGCCTCTTCTCATCCACAATATCCCGACTGGCTGAAGGGTGACTGGTGTAGGATCCGTGTGCCGTACTGTCATCCGCATAACAATGTATGTTGCCCAGAGACAGCATATCATTGATATGCAGAAGAAACAGCGTGGGTGACAACACAGATCCTTGTGGTACGCCGGGGTTCACTGACATGGCGTCCGACGAGCAACCGTCCACTAGGACCTGAATGCTACGCCCATGTAGGAAGTCGGCGACCCAGTCACAGAGGCCAGAAGGAAGTCCGTAAGCCGGCAATTTGCCCAAGAGCGACTTGTGCCAAAGCCGATCAAATGCCTTGGCAATATCAAGGCCAATTGCCAAGTATTTTTCATTTCATTTTTCATTTATTCATTTCCATCTTAGGTACCATCGGTACACTTGAGTTCGTCACATTTTAGTTTACCAAATTTACAATTGAAACTGTCTGGGTCAAGCCATGGTAAGGGACTAATAATTAGCAATAATATAGGTACATAACTAAAAATTATAAGAATACAGAGAAAAAAAAACTGTTTTGTGCATGAAAGGCAATTAAAACTAGAGCTAAATTAAAATACTTCGCATCAATAGAATTGTTAAAGGTTAAAAATTCAATTATGTCAATATAAAAAAATATAAAATTAAAATAAAATTAAAATAAATTAAAATAAATTAAAATTCAAAATTAAAATAGGTAGCATCAATTCACCATGACCGTCAAGCGATTCCCCCCAAAGGTGAGTGACGTACGCTAGGAGATCACCAGCAGATCGTTTTGGCCGGAAGCCGTATTGCCGATCGCTGATGAGGTCTTTCGTCTCCAGGTACTTCATGAGCTGCGTATTGATAATGCGCTCCATCACCTTACAGAAAAGGGAGGTAATCGCTATAGGTCGGTAGTTTGACGGGTTTGAGCGGTCACCCTTTTTAGGGACCGCTTGCAAAAACGCAGATTTCCAGGCCGCCGGCACACGGCAATTGGAGTAGGAGAGACGGAATAGGCGCGTCAGCACTGGGGCCAGTTCGGGAGCACACCTTTTTAACACCAATGCAGGAATCCTATCCGGCCCACTCGCCTTCCTGACGTCTAGGGAGAGAAGTTCCGCCCGTACAGTCCGTTGTCGAAACTGCACTTCCGACATGGAGTTCTCACACCTAGGTATGGATGGGGGAGTGGCACCCCCATCGTCCAGGTTGGAGTTCCCCGCAAAGAGAGATACCAGTAAGTCGGCTTTCTTCTTTGCGGAGTGGACAAGTGAGCCTCCAGGACACTGCAGAGGTGGAAGAGAGGAGCGGCAGAAATTTGACTCGACATATTTAGCGAGAGACCAGAACTCACGGCTCCCAGTTGGGTGGTGGTTCAGTCTAGCGCCGATTCTGCCGATGTGGTCAAATTTGGCCCTGGCAATAACCTTTTTGCAGGATCTGGAGAGGCGGTTGTATTCCTTCTTCAGTTAGGATGCGTTCGGATCACGTCCGGCACGAGCGCGCGACCATGCCCGATAAGCTGCGCATTTAGCTGCGACAGCATCAGCACAGTCGCGGCTGTACCATGGTTGGCTTTTACCACCGAGGTAGACAGAGGCGCTGCGAATAAACATTTCCATTGCCCCCAGAACCACCTCGGCAACGGTATTAGCGCATTGCGACGGATCGCCCGAACTGAAGCAGATCTCTCTCCAAGGGTAGGATGCGAAGTGTTCTCGCATCCCATCCCAATCTGCTGACGCGTAGTGCCAAATTCGACGCGTTCCTCCAGTACGGGACTGAGGAGGCGAAGATGGCACCGTGGACCACACTAAACAATGATCAGAGGAACCCAGCGGGGCTCTCACTGCGACCTTATATGCAGTGGGGTTCGTTGTCAGCAGAAGATCCAGCAGAGAGGGTTCATGACCGTCTATATCTGGCAGCCTGGTGGGCTGGTCTACCAGTTGAGACAGGTCATGCGTCAAGGCGAAGTCGTAGGCGGCTCTCCCCGCAAAGTCAGTTCTCCTGGAGCCTAGCCATGCCTCGTGATGGGCATTGAAGTCTCCAAGAAGAACCAAATCCGCGGTAGGGAACCGCTCTTGGACTTTGTCTGCCGCTCCACTCAGGTACTCAAATAACCGAGCTGAATGTCCGAGAAATAAGACTCACTATAGGCCCCCAAAGGCAAACCAACCACATAAATTGATTCCATTTTTGCAATATACCGTTTGTTTTTATTATAAATGCCAAAAAGAACCACATAAATTGGTTCCACTTTGCGATATACAGTTTGTTTTTATTATATAATGCCAAAAAGAACCAGATATCTTGGCTCTGTTTTGATAAATACTTTTAGCGTACTTCATCAAAAACAAAAAAGTCCATCTCGCTTGGATCTTTTACGCAAAAAAAAAAATCTGACCAGTTAGCTAGTACCAAGTAGCATAATTCTTTTCTGCTGTTGCGATATACCTCAATTGGGCGGACGAATGTGTAGAAACCTATTAGTATATACCAAGTAGCCTGCCTGGGTCTTTTCTGCAAAAAATAGAGGGTTGATTAGCTCTCGATTGGTATATTTAACTCATTTTTAACCAATTTGTGGGTTGGTGCCTTTTGGCATTTATATGGTCAATTTTCTGAAGAAGTTGTGATACAAAATAGGTATTTTCAAATTTCTGCCTATTCGAAATCGAAATTTTCCTAGATAATGTTGTATGTATACTCTTATTAATATATAATATCATATTCCGAAGGAATTTCGGACGGAGCAATTTTTCACAGCGAATTATTGCCGAAAATCTGTAAAGGTGTGATCGATATGGAAAATTTCCTAGATAATTGTCAAAAGCGATATATTTAAATAAATTAAGACATATAAAAAAATTAAAATTGACAGAGCAATTTTTCTGAAGAAGTTGTGATACAAAATAGATATTTTCAAATTTCTGCCTATTCGAAATCGAAATTTTCCTAGATAATGTTAATATATACTCTTATTAATATATAATATCATATACCGAAGGAATTTCGGACGGAGCAATTTTTCATCAGCAGTTATAAGCGATTTTCATTTTTAGGCATTCATTCATTTTAATACCTAACTTCCAAACATCAAAAATCCTAGATAATTTGTCAAACGTATATTTTAAACACTACTCTATCACACTGCAAAGTTTCAGCGACAGAGGAATTAGTCCGAAGAGCCCATACAAGGAATTTCCTCGTTTCCTGGACTATTACTGTTGGGTTTCTTATCCTTCCTAGGAGATAGCGATTTGCCTGTTCGGATTGGTATCACCGCACTGAATGAAAGGTTTTTTTTTTGTGGAATCTTCCACGGTTGGCTACATCACCTACAACATCCGTGATGTCAGCCCACAACACAGGGCGAACTTGGCGCCACGTCAGTGCTTCCCTTCGGTCGTGCCGGCTACACTGAACTGGACTTTTTTTTTTTTTATGTAATCCTGTATGGGTGGCTGAGTCGGAGGGGCCAAAGCACATGCTCTAACCAGCCAATATCACCTCCGAGCCAATATCACCTCCGAGAAGGTAGGTGCCATACCGGAGACTTCCCTGGATTGCTGGCTATACTGGACTAGAGGAGAACACAACCGAGGTTGCTTGCGGCCATCTTACATCCAGTACGGTGGTACGAACCCAGTCGGCTACAATTTGAGCCTAACACCTAGTAAGGGTCAAGGGAAGGGACCTGCAGTTTTACACCGGTTCCGAACGGTGAAGCAGCAGGTGTGCACGTAATTTTTTTCATTAGAAAAATCTTCTTTTTTTTTATTGAAACTGACACGGTTAGCTACATCACCTACAACATCTGTGATGTCAGCCCGTAACACCGGGTAAACTTGGTGCAACGTCAGTGCTTCCTTTCGGTCGTGCCGGCTACACTGAACTGGACGGAAAACACAAACTAATTACAAAGCCGTTTCGACCGACCTTTCATTCAGTGCGGCGGCACCAACCCGGGCGGGCTAAACCCTACCACCTAGTAATTTAAGAAGGTAGTCATATCCCTTAGTCGCCTTTTACGACATACACGGGGAGAGATGCAGTGGGGCTATTCTTTCAAAGTACCGGCGGCCCCACACGGTACAATGTCTCTCAATGGCACACGCCGACTGGAATCGAACCTCGGACCTCCGCACGAGAAGCCGACGGGCATACCACTCGGCCACCCGCCACCTATACCTACAATCCGAAGCAAGTGGTACAGTTTCGGCTGTAACTGGTTTCCGCTCACGTGGCTGAAGCTAGAAACTCATTGGGCCCACGTACGCCACACACGCGAATCTGGGCGCGTCGGTCTCCATACATTTTATATGGAAGAGTGCAGCACGCAGTTTCATTGCGCCCACGCCACCCTACGCTACGCGACACACTGCGTGCTGCACTCTTCCATATAAAATGTATGGAGACCGACGCGCCCACTTACGCGTGCGTAGCGTACGTGGGCCCAATGAGTTTCTAGCTTGACTGTCACGTGAAGTTATCTTCACTCGGGTAATGAGGCGAGCTGTCTGCTGTCCGCGTGGTGAGCGCTGCTTAGCCTGCGCTCCACTCCACTCCAGCCCGAGTATGTGCTCCTAGTAGTACGGCGCCCAGCGGACAGCACAATCACAAACGGCGGGTGGCCGAGTGGTTTGGGCATCGGCTTCTTTCATGCGAGAGGTCCGAGGTTCGAATCCGGTCGGCGTGTACCAATGAGTTTTTTCTGACGAAAACATTTACGTGCTGCTTCACCTTTCGGAACCGGTGTAAAACTGTAGGTACGTTCCCTTACCCCTTACAAGGTGGTAGGCTCAAATTGTAGCCGACTGGGTTGGTAACACCGTACTGTATGTGAGATGGCCGCATAGCAGCCTCGGTTGTGTTCTCCTCTAGTCCGGTATAGCCAGCAATCCAGGGAAGTCTCCGGTATGGCACCTACCTTCTCGGAGGTGATATTGGCTGGTCGGAGCATGCGCTTTGTCCGCCACCCATACCGGATTACATAAAAAATAACATATATTATTTCTTTACATAACCACAGAAAAAAAGAGATTTATTTGATATAAAATGAATACAAAATTAAAATGCTAAACAAACTGCTTACATAACTATATAAAATATTCCACTGAAATTTTGCCTGGGGATGGAGCTGAGTGTTCCCAGCATACTCGCTGCATTCCCACGCTGGATGGCGATGCTGACCCTCTGTTTGAGATAAACTCCTGAACGAGGGTCGCCCGATATAATTTTTAATTTTGAGCCTAAAGTGTGCACAAGATTTTTTACATCCTTACTCCAGGGGCCTAAAGCACAGAATAGAAAAGAGTACTCCGCCCATTGATTTTATAACCCTGTCGGGACAGATAGACCACTCCATATAAAAAATTTGGTAACGTTGTAAATCGTAAAACCAACAGAGGGCGTTAATAATTTTTCTTGATGTTGTCGTAAAACAAACAGGTGGCGTTAATGTTTGTTAATACTTCTATACTAAGGGCGCTATCTAGTTGAAATACAACAGTATCTAGGTACCTTTAATTGTCACTAGGCTGTAGAATTACTGCTACTAGACAAAAGATGGCGCTTTCATTTATATTTATAAACAAAGACATTAAACCCCCTCAATCTCTTTGTTTATAAAGAACATTATTTATGTAAATTCCAAATTTTTTAATTATATTTGAATAATAAAATTATGACAATTTACAATTAAACTAACACTTCTTATCAAATTAAATAAAATAAAAAAATGTTTTGAAAATAATTTGGTATACGGAACAAAATATTATTATGATTGTAATTTCCTGTTTGTGCGCTTTTAATAGATAGATCCACAGAGCACGGAATACCCCCGCGCGCGCGCGCGCGGTATTCCGTGCTCTGTGGATAGAACGTATTTATTTAGTTGAATACTCAGAGGAAGTTGAACAGTTAAACAAATACTCGTCACTCTTCATTCTAATAATGTCAGCATTGTAGGTAAAAAAAAAAAAAATGAAAACTGCCTTAAAAAATTTATGAAATTAAAAAAATCGAACCCTAGAGTTGAAGGCGGTGCTAAAGAAGGCTACACAAAACACAAATCACAAAGGATATCATCCGCGCATGTTTTCTTTCATGTATCATTTTTGCTTGCTTTAGCACCGCCTTCAACTCTAGGGTTCGATTTTTTTTATTTCATACATTTTTGAAGGCGGTTTTTATATATTTTTTTAAATAGTTTTTTATTTCACAGTTTTTTTTTGGAATTTTTTGCTATTAATGTACTCGGCGGAATCGCTCGACCTTCGGCCTCGCGATTCCGCCTCGCTTTCCAATCTGATCTCGACCAAATTAAAATGGAACCACCTCATGGTTATCCCCTTTCAAAAAAAAAAAAAAAGAATTTTCAAAATCGGCCCACAAAGGGTGGGTTTAATGTCTTTGGCCCACAATAATTGACGGAGTAATCGCGTAACAAACATCCAAAAAAAGAAAACATACCGTCGAATTGAGAATCTCCTAGGTCTAAAGTAAATTGCTCGTGAAGACAAATTCAACGAGCCCAAACACGATGGGTTTATCATGTGTAGTTTAGGAGTTCCTATGGCCACCTTCCGTCTCCGTCATCAGACCAGCTCGATGGTACTCGTACTCGTATTATAATATATTAAGCGCATCTGGCCGGTCGGAAAAGATTTCAAATTTAGAATATTCATGAAACAAGGGTCCGAATATGAATGACAATATCGATTCATGTATTTCAATACAATGACAGAGAAAATTTCAAAATATTAGGTTATATATTTATATAGGTATATTATATTACTACTATTATATTATATTAATTACTATTATATTATATACTATATTAGGTTATAGGTTATATTATATATATTTGGTATTATATTTAATACTTTTTAGTTCTAGTTTATTTTTTTTTAAGTCGGTTTTATATTTTTAAAACAATATTACATAAAAAACAATAATCGAAATCGAATAATCGAAATCGGTTGAAGTGGTACAGAATTATTCGCCATGTGTCAAACTGCAAATTGCTGAAAAAGTCCACATCACAAAAGTTTTGCTGAAGGTAACCACACACCAATAGTATTTTGTTGCTTTTTCATAAACCGCTCAATCAATTTCAATAAAATTTCAATGGGAGCACCTCTGAAGTATGACCTACCAAACAAAAAAAGAATTTTCAAAATCAGCCCACAATTAACACGTTGAACGCCATACGACCCACCGGTGGGCCTAGCGTACTTTTCCGTTCGGGCCAAGCCAAACTCATTATATCCGTAATTTTCATCAACTTGAGATTTTCATCACAAAGTTTATAAAATGCGGTAATTTGTAAGGAAAATAAAAATTTGCGACTTTTACCGTCTAATTTTCGAGATATAGCAAAAGGCTCACGGGTGGATCGTGTGGCCTCCTATGAAGGATTTGTATTTTTCTGTTGGCTGGGGCCGCGGGGTCACGCCGCGGCCCACCCGTTGCGCGCGCGCCGCGGACGCAGCGATCAATCCCGGTCCGGCTGCGTCGACAATTGAGGATGTTTTACGCTTTTCTCGCCAAAAATGGATTATTTTGAAGATTTCGAGTTAACACAAGAAGCGCTAACGCAGTTAGAAAACATCGAGATAGATCTTCTGAACCGTAGTTTCGGAATAGATTCTATGAAGACGTAGTTCAACCAACGAAAAGAAGATGCTGTCGAATTCTTTTGTCGGAGAGTGAGGATAGCGACGATGAAATGCGTATAGAAAGACGGAAGAGAATGAAACACACTCTGGAAAGGAAAGAGGGATTGGCCAGAAAAGTGAGAAGAACATGTCACCAATGTTATGCAAAGAACGTACCAATAATGGGTAGCAAACAGGCTAAAACCAAGTCGAAAAAAGTATCCACTTATTGCCAAAGCAGCCCAACTAAACCATTCCTTTGTTTGCCTTGTTTTAACAAGACTCACGGATAATTCTTTCTTGTTTATGGTTAAGAGCCAAAGGGTTAAGATGATTATTTTAAATACTGAAGTGTCATAATGTTGTGATTGTTCAATTTCATAAATATTTTCTTTTGTTCAATTTCATAAATTATTTTCGTAATAAATAATGTCTTCTTATTTGGTAATGAAGAAAATATTATGTTCATTTTTATTTTGACGAATATTTTCTTATTATTTTCTGGTTTTATTAATTCTATTAATAAAAATATTATTTTCTACCTTATCGTTAAGAGCGGCCCTAGCATCGTTACAATTAACTTAATAAAAAACTACAAGTTTCTATTGGATTTGAAAACCACGCCGTCCGCTTCGACTACAAGGCCATGCGGCTCACTTCCATATTGGCTTTGTAGCTGCGCTCTGTGGCTTGTAGGAAGCGTTTACGTAGGACCTCTCACGCGGCTCACCGGTGACCCCCATGACCTGAATAGTTCAGTAAGGAAAGGCTCACCGGTGAGCGGTGAGCCCCGTGGCCCAAACGGAAATACTGGATTTTTCATGTGGCGTTGAACGTGTAAGATTGTAATTTCCTGTTTGCGGTTTTACTCCGGTCCAAAGAGTTTACAAACTCTTTGGTTGTACCTAGCTCCGCTTATTTGTTGTTATATCCGCTATAGTAACACATATTCTGTGAAAATTTCAACGGGCTTCCTATTACGGTTCAAGAGATACAGCCCTCGGATAGACAAACGGACGGACGGACAGACAGACTGCGGAGGCTTAGTAATAGGCTTCCGTACAGGGATACGGAAACCTAAAAATAAGGGGTGAAATAGGGGTGAAAGTTTTTGTATGGGGAATCCATGATTTCTCTAGGTAAGGATATGAAAATTTATTATCTAGGCTTTTGGCACAGATTACTCAATAGTTACTGCTTTTGGTAAGAAATCATGAATAATGGTCAGGAAGAGGAAGGGGGAGAGAAAAGAAGGGGGAGTGGGTGGGAGGTACGTTTGTCAGCCTCGGTAGCTCAGTGGTGCAGGCAACCCTGGGCGCGGTCAACACTTGGATGGGTGACCGCTCGACCATTGGAGGCTGACCGTGGTTCGGATTCCACGTAAAACTGTAGCACCCTTCCCTTCTTACCTTACTAGGGTTGGTACCACCGCACTGAATAAAACGTATGTCGATACGGCTATGTAAATCAAAGAGATTTGATGTAAATAGTAATTTTTTTCGTTTTTGTCCGTCCAGTTCAGTATAGCCGGCACGACATGTCCGACATCACGGATGTTGTAGGTGATGTATCCAACCATGTCAGTTTCCATAAAAAAAAGAAGAAGAGGAGGAGAGGTATGGAGGGAGGAAGGGTTAGTGAATGAGGGCAGGTGTGGGGGAGGGAGGTAGTAGAGGGAACGAGGAGGAATGGATATCGAGGGAGTGAGAGGTTGGAAGGGGGAAGGGGCGGGGTAAGAGGGGGTTGCGGACAGGATGAGGGGTAGTAGGGGAGGAATGGAATGCGAGGGTGATGGGAAGGAGGGGCGGCATGAGGGGAGGAAGGGAAGTAGGGAGAGAGGGAGGGAATGGGCGAAAGGGAAGGTGGCAAAGAGGGGGTCCGTGAAGGGTGAGGGGAAGGAGGGGAGGAAGGCGGGATCGAGGAGAGAAGACAGGGAGAGAGGTGAGTGAGAGATGGGCGAGGAAGGAATCCCTTCCTTCCTCCCGAAAAAGATAGAGAATATAAGAGAAGCGATGGTTTATTATCAATTTTGCATTTAAATCAGATTTACTATTTTTTTATTTTATTCGTCGTCGTCAAAGAGATTTTATGTACATACATACATACATACATGATACGTCATTGGTCGTCGTCGGTAAAATCTACAATTTTATATAACGTACTCGTATCATTGACTTATATATTCTGTAAAGTATAACACAAATACATTAAACCCACCCTCTTTTAATCTCTTTGGTATAACACCACCAGCAGCATCGTAGATGGAAAAAATAGCCCTGGACTCAACTTTTTTTAATTCGGTGCCTGGACTCCGTACTTCATACTCAAAGACATTTTGTTTATACTTCAACTATTACCAAAGAAGAGGGTGGGTTTAATGTCTTTGACTATTACTAAAACGAGACACCGCGATTATGGTAGTGTGCGTATCGCGTGAATACAGAACCGACCGTCTCAAGAGATCGCATCGATATTGTGTCATCCTTTTTCCACGCGCAGTAACCCGTATCGCTTGCCTGCACGCTCCACGCAAACATTTGCGTGTTCCAAAACAAGCGAACGTCGCGCGTCGATCGATAAATTTCCGCAACAGCTAAAAACTATGGAGGTGGCTTTTTACTTTCGAGCGACTGTAAGGAGAAAGGAAGTATTGTGATCGTCCAAAATGTCGAAGTTGAGAATGCGACTGATTTTTTTTTTTTTTTTTATTGAAACTGGCACGGTTGGCTACATCACCTACAACATCCGTGATGCCCATAACACCGGGTGAACTTGGTGCCACGTCAGTGCTTCCCTTCGGTCGTGCCGGCTACACTGAACTGGACGGAAAACACAAACTATTTACATAGCCGTTTGGACCGACCTTTCATTCAGTGCGGTGGTACCAACCCGGGCGGGTTAAACCCTACCACCTAGTAATATAAGAAGGGGGTCATATCCCTTAGTCGCCTTTTACGACATACACGGGGAGAGATTCAGTGGGGCCATTCTTTTAAAGTACCGGCCCCACACAGTACAGATTTGGGCTATATATCTGTCAACGATCCCAAAAAAGTGGTTTTGAGAAACATGTATGTGTGTGTGTGTGTGTCCGTCCAGCGACCTTGTGCCTAAACTGCTCAACCGATTTCGTTCAAAATTCGTATTTAGTAGTTTGAAATGATAATCTAGGGGTAAATTTTTTTACTTTTTCAAAATTCGAAAAAATAAGGGTAGCCGTCATACAAATTTGTCTATGGCAATGTGTCCAGCGACGTTGCGCCTCAACCGCTCAACCGATTTCGTTGAAAATTCATATTTAGTAGTTTGAAACGATTATCTAGGGGTACCTTTTTTAATTTTTTTTTATTTAAAAAAATAAGGGTAGCTGTCATACAAA
Source organism: Nematopogon swammerdamellus (assembly GCA_946902875.1). Taxonomy (NCBI): domain Eukaryota; kingdom Metazoa; phylum Arthropoda; class Insecta; order Lepidoptera; family Adelidae; genus Nematopogon; species Nematopogon swammerdamellus. The sequence continues at coordinate 826,186 of OX336357.1, read as the reverse complement.
TTATTTCGATGAGGTCGATTTTCTTATAAATGGCTAACGATTTTTATTATTATTATTATATTTAATCCATCGTGTTTGTTTCCGTTTTCAAAGGTGGTGAGGTAAAAAAATATAATTTTAAAGAAGGTATCTCCACTTTATCCTAACCGCACGCGCGTATTTGAATTGCACGCAGGTTTGGTTGGTGGGTATTTGGCAACTGAAAATATAATAAGAAATAGGCATGCCATCTATAGACAAATAGGACAACTTAACTTTGGTCTGACATCTATGATGCAGAAGCGGCGAAATTATACATTTTATCCGCCAAGCTCACGGACTGACAAAACATGAAAATATTTATTGGAAAAATTATGAAAACCTTAAAATACACTATTTTGAAATTTTTACTTAATATAAAATAATCTTTAAATTTAACTATGCTGTTCCCACTTAGCATCGTTCTATAATTAGCAGATTTAAAAATATAATAAATTATTTAATTCAAATTCGATACTCCTGGCGCCATCTTAGGACATAATTGAAGACTAATTTCATGTTACCTTTAAAACATCGCTGACGGTACATCTGACTCCCCCTATAAAATCAATGACTCCGCCTAAAGTTTCGACGGAGAAAGCCAAAAATTCGTAAGATTTTAGTAGACAGAATAGTTATTAATTGGCTACATTACCCCACCCGATCGCGATCGTGTTGTGCGTGACTGAGCGCTCTCGACGTTACGCACACTAAAACAATGTGCACTTGCTTGCACGCCTGACCAACATTTATAGCCAAACAGACTTCGTGAGATAGAATATCTGTACTACAGCTGCGATCAAAATTGATACATCGAATGTTGATCTAAGTGGGCATATCATTCAAATTGTTTCTTTACCAATTTTTACAGTACCGGGTTGGGACGGTATTACCGACATACCTACCACACGCTGTATCCTGACAATCGGGGTAATCAGAGTAGTAGGTGTTGTGCTGTAAGTACTCTTGTAAATTTCAGCACAACACCGACCACCACAATTAGCTAAGTGCTAGGACAAGGCAACTATCAAGCAGCAAGTAAGGCACGAAGAAGACTGCGTGACTCCGTGGAAGGACCGTGCCAAGGTGAGAGTACGGCATCTTGTCCTTATCCCTTATTCGCCTTTTACGACGTGCACGGGGAGAGATGCAGTGGGGCTATTATACAGGCAGATATCGACATGTGGCGCGGAGCTACCCATGAGCAGGTGTCTAACGACGCCCATGAACATTCGGTCGTATGCGGGGGCTGCGAGTGCCATGCCGGCCTGACAGGTGCCTATTCACGCCCCTCTTGCAGGAGCCGAGACTGTACTTGGCTTGAAATTATGGATAGGGAGATCGTTCCAGAGTTTATCGGTTTCGAATTTCAAGAAGTTTACCACCAATATTACTCACCTGACAGATTCAGTTTTAATATATCAGCGCAGATCGATAGCTTTTTGAAAACACGATTTGATTAACTTCGCTCGATAAAAAACAATCATGAACATGCCTCTGAATTTAGTTATAAAAAATCAAGGCTTTGGAAAAAATATATTTTTACCGTGTGGGGCCGGTACTTTAAAAGAATAGCCCCACTGCATCTCTCCCCGTGTATGTCGTAAAAGGCGACTAAGGGATATGACTCCCTTCTTATATTACTAGGTGGTAGGGTTTAACCCGCCCGGGTTGGTAACACCGCACTGAATGAAAGGTCGGTCGAAACAGCTATGTAAATAGTTTGTGTTTTCCGTCCAGTTCAGTTTAGCCGGCATGACCGAGGGGAGGCACTGACGTGGCACCAAGTTCACCCGGTGTTATGGGCTGACATCATGGATGTTGTAGGTGATGTAAGCCAACCGTGTCAGTTTCCATAAAAAAAAAAAAAAAAAAAAATTTTATTTGTTGAATAAATATCTAAATTCGTAGCTTTTTACTTTTATATTTCGATCCGTAGTTTTGGAATAAAACAATAAAAACCTAATTTTTTATTGATTGATTGTGTTGCATCCTACTCCAACCAGCGAAAGCGGGGCACCTTGACAGAGGAGTACGGGTGAATACGGGTTGACAGGGCCTTAAACAATGTTTTTCTTGATTTGTGATTGCACATACACGGGACGCAATACTATAGCAAGTATACAGCTGATGCGGGCGCCGCGCGTCCGGCGCTTCAGTCTAACACACTCGCTTGCATTCGGATGCCATCGCGTTTGCTGACCCTACCTTCAATACAAACTTATCATTTCAAATATAGCGAACGCAAAAAAAAAATTTTTCATCGTTTCATTTCATTACATGAAATGTTAGTATTGTAAAAAAAAAACTATACGTTTTCCAATTTCCAAATTTTGAAATTAAATTGTATTATACTATCAATGAAAATAGTCTGCGATTATTAAAACAAAATTTTTTTAAGGTTATAATTTTGAAATGTTATCTTATATAAAAAAAAATTTCTGAACTGATTATTATCTATTAAAATTATCAAAAATTTTAAATAAAGTTATCAAGAAATTGTAATTCAGTATAAAACAGCAAAATGTTCAAGAATACAATGCGGAAGTACTACCAGGAAGGCAGCAAGATAAATCAGATATTTATGGCAATTTTGGGTGAGTTATATGCATACATATCACACACACTAAACCCCGACAATCGGGGTAAGCAGAGTAATCGGTGTTGTGCTGCAAGAATTCTACTTTACTTCCATTGAGTCATGCAGCAGGTGGGTCTTCGTGCCTTACTTGCTGCTTGATCGATTGAATCTTGTTTGAATACTTTGTGAGTTATTTATTATAATTCAATTTAGCCATAACTTTCCCTCATTTCTTCGCGTCGAAATTTGCATGGAAGTTTTTTTTTCATCTAGGGGCGTGAAACGGCTCCTGTCAGGCCGGCATGGCATTAGCAATCCCCGTGCATCATACAATGTCCATGGGCACTGAATCGTTAGACACCTACTTGTAGGAGTTGTAGGTGAAACGATGCCACCATGTCGCGCTATCCATAAAAAAAAAACTTTCAAACTGGGAAGGGAAGCACTGACGTGGCACCAAGTTCACCCGGTGTTATGGGCTGACATCACGGATGTTGTAGGTGATGTAGCCAACCGAGTCAGTTTCAATAAAAAAAAATTAAAAAAAAAGAGTAATGATGCATTTTTCCTTATCTATCTTATCTTCTATACTCCTTCTGTGCGACGGGGACAACGCTCTACAACCGGATTGTCTCTTTCTAAAGCTCGATTTACGGCCGGGTACTACTTAAAAAATTTTTTTTTTATATTTACCATCGCGTGTTGTGGGGCGTTTTAACGTATTCAGTAGTAGGGACCTACACAGTTTCAAGTGGAATCGGACCACGACCAGCCACAATAGTCGGATGGTTATCCCACCCATCCAAAGAGGAGACCGAGTCCGATGTGCTTAAAATATGTAAAAGAGGGTTCCGTACCACAACACAATATGTGTGTTAAAAAAAAAACAAAAAACACGTTTATGTTTACCCATTAATTTGTTACTGTTTTTTTTTATTTGTTTCCATGTCCGTCATAATAGCACATACGTATTCTGTGAAAATTTCAACCGGCTACCTATTTCAAAAGATACAGCTTTACAGGCAGTCAGACAGACGGAAGGCGGCGCGTAGTAGGCTTAGTAGTTAGGTACAGTGCGACAAGGCTTCAAATGAACGTGGGTGACAGCTGAACTAACGCCGCCACAGTGCTGCCAGATGACCGTCTCGCGTTTCCCCCGTTCACGCGTGGTCGTGGGAATAACGGCTGTTTTTCAACAGCACGTTAGAATGATCTGCTGTTTTTATATAGCTGCTGTTTCAAAGTGCTATGTTGCTATATTGCTGTTTTTGGTGCTGATGTTGGAATTTGAACCTAACACTGTTGGAATAACTAGCATAATTGAAATAAGAGATAAATATTAGTGTTATAACAATCGCGGGAATACAGCAGGCAGACAGATCATTAATCTGTCTGTAGTCGATTTTTTTTAAATTATTGGCTTGGATGCCGGGTCATTCTGCCATTTCTTTAAAATTGATATAATATTTTCGACGGTATTTATTATGTATTTGTAAAGGGTTTTATAATATTTTTATTCGGTTAATAAATCAGTAATTTTAAGATTGCACAACTTGTCATTGTAATCTTCAGCTCGGCCGCATTTTCACAAATATTGCTAATCCTATGGTTTAAATATTATATAAGCCATGTTTTTATTCCTATAAAAATATATCTAGTAGACAGTAGCTAGACACAATAATTGCTAGACACGTTAAGTTGCTATATAAACTGCTGTCTGCTGCTGCTGTATAAGTCTGCTCATCATAGCAAGCAACGAGCGTGCACTGCTATAACTACTGCTGTTTTATTGTTGCTGTTGCTGTTTCTAACAAACAGCAGTATAATTATATTATAATATTTCTAATGTGCTAGTCTGCTGTTTCATTTATTCATTTAAAATGTAACCTTTAGTCATTGTATTAAGGGTTAAGTTACAAAATACTACAACACTGCCCTCTATCGAGCGAGAGCTTCACATACCTACAGGCTACACTACAAATATTTTTTATTATATCAACTAGATGGCGGTACGTACGAGTATAAATAGCAAAACAGCATTATAGCAAACAGCAGGAAAAGTGGAATATTTCTAACGTTATAACTGCTGTAAATTTATAATAGAATATTGCCTGCTATATAACAATTTCCACGCGTACGTTAGTATCACTTCTTAGACTTCGATTTCTGCTAACAACACCAAAGATTATCTGTTATTTTATTAGAGAGCAAGTCTTCCTAAAATTCAATACATAAAATAAAAAATAAGTAAGTACCTACTTACCTTATAGGTACTACTATACATACAGATTCTTCTGCAAAGATATTATATATAATATCTTTGCAGAAGAATCTGTATAATAAATACGGTAAATACTGATAATTACGGGTGAATCTGTACACATAGCAACCCTCAACGCTGTTTTGACAGATAGACAGTGGAGCCAACATAACGGCGAAGGGAAGATTGGAACGCTCGCGCTCTCTAATAGGTTTTCGTATGTATTCGGAACCCTGAAAACATATTTGTGCATGTCACATGTCATGTCACATTGTGTGTGTGTGGGGTGTGGGCGCAATTTTTGAAAATGCTCTCTCGGCTTTATGCAAAATAATGTTGGCTAATTTCAGTATCAAATGACATCCTACGAATCACCGTTTTAAAGTTATGACCGTGTGACAGACAGGCAGCCATTAGGTTCCGTACACCAAAGAGGTGCAAACATAGAGAAATAATATACGGGAACAAAATTTAAAAAAAAAACCGGCCAAGTGCCAGTCGAACTCGCGCACCGAGGGTTCCTTATCGCCATGTCATGGTCAGCGCCACTCACGCCATTTACGGCGTGTTTTATGAAATGTTTCATATTAGTTAAAATTAATGATTAGTTAAAATGCTTCATACTGTTCCCGGTAGATGGCGCGCATACACTTTTTATTTTCTTGTATGGGGACCCCCGCGAATTTTGTAATTTTTTTTATTTTTATTATTTGTTGTTAGTAACGTTAATAATTAATAACATAAACTGTGCAAATTTCAACGGGCTACATATTACGGTTGAAGAGATACAGTACAGCCCTCGGACAGACAGTCGGGCAGACAGACAGACAGACGGCGTAGGCTTAGTAATAGGGTCCCGTACGATGGATACGGAACCCTAAAAATGCATGATCAAAACTCCACTTTCTATGAAGGCGACATACCGTCATACAATGTCTAGGTCAAAGCGAAAAACCTATTAGACTGTACCTGTTGGTAACTAGTTTTAAAGAAAGCGAATATAAAATTATTATATTCGCTCCATGCGATATCTACAATATAGGGTGCCCGAGATTAACTGCATTATATTACAACACTCATACCATACATAAGCGACAACAAATTTTTTTTATGACGATAATATTCTTTTAGACAAATGAATAATAATTCTCCCCCGAGGTTTCTCTTTCTCTGTACTTCTCACTCTCGCAAAGGGTGATTGAAGTGACTGTGAACTGAGGTTATGAATATAGTTTAATTTAAAAAAAATATTGAAATATTGTTTATTTATTTGATGAATGAGAATTTTGCATTAAACCTGTTTATTTTAATTTTTTGCTTGAAATCAAGTTAAATATATATATTTTCACTGTAAATTATTTAATATTAAAATTATATATTATTTAAATTTTGTGCCTAATCTACTTACTTCAGCTGTTCGTTCTATTGTAGGTGGATAAGTTAACCCACCAACACAAATAATATACAAAACTTCAAAATAACACGTGAAAAATATACAAAACAATTTAATACGTTATTATTATGACGCGTAGGAAAGGCTACTACTGATTGTAATGCGTCGACTGACCGGCCGACTGCACCTGGCCTGGCTACCTGAAACCCTGAAACCTTCTTAGAATAAAAAGAAAAACGCAACACTAACTCCCAGGCGCAGCGGCGCACGCGCCGTTATGGTTTTGAGATGACTTTCGCATACACATATGGCTCACAAACACAACCTTGTGTCCTGTCCTGTGTACAAAGAAGAGTGATAACCGTTGCGAGAGCGAGAAACCGCTCGGCATTAGTTCCTAGCATGAACGGAGTTATAATCGGGGTGTCTTCAAACTAAACGTCGTATTAACAGGCTAGACACTAGACAGCCTAGCAACAGTCTAAAAATTTGCTAGCAAGGCGGCACGGAGAGATGTTTTTGGCTCGACGGCACCATTGGTCCCTCGGCACAGCCACCCATGTTGGTTTACATAAAACACTCTAATAAAGCTTTAATTAAATAGATCCACACCGTACCTCCACTGCCTTTAATACTGCATATTATGCTCAAATAGAATACCAACTACGTTTAAGCTGAGCGCGATGTAATTAATCAGTCAGTCTGTCCGTCAGCAGTCAGCCAGCACTAATGACATGACAGTGCATACTTTCTATCGATTCCACAAATAGATTTACTGCTATAAAAAAAAGCCCTGCGAAGTTTCTTACCGGTTCTTCTTCGTGGGTGTAATAGAATCGCATAGATAAAAATTGTAACAAATTCTAGTACAATCATGCTGTCTAATGAATGCTTAATGAACAATAGGTAAGTATACAATATAGATAACTATTTGAGATTCTAACGAAACAAATAAACATGTCTTGGAAAAACTAAGAAAAATATGTAGGGTACCTAATTTAGAAATTGCATATTTTCTAGAAACGTGTGATAGATAGAGAGTAATAATAATAGAACAGCAGCTAAGGGTTTATTAATGTAGGACAAAGATAACATCCACTTTTGTAAACTGATAGCTGTCTTAAGGATATTCAATTTTATGAAAAAGAGACTCTCTTTCCTTCTTTCAATATGTCTTTTGTCAGCCTCGGTAGCTCAGTGGTGCGGTCGGTTAAGGCCGTGACAAACGCCAACGACCTTGAGCATTCGAGAATTCTACATAATGTTCCATGCGACTGCTAATTTCGCTTCGCACGTTCAAGTCACATTTAGCGTAGTTTGTCGCTATCAGCCTAAAGAGTTGATGGTTCGGGGTTCGAATCCCACTTTCGTATGTTTTTTTTTTTTGCTTTTTTATTATTTTAATTATTAAAATGATTGTGGCTTATGTAACTGATGCGTGATTCTAATTTTTAATTTTTTATTATTTTACCTAAATAACATTTTATTGTAATTTCTTCCAAATTATTTTAGTTCATGTACTTACCACTTTTTATAAACCTCTAAATAGACTATCGATGAAAACTAAAATAAAAATAGGTAGGTAGGTAATAGGTAGATAGGCATTTAGGTATGTATGGCAAATATCATAGCAACATAGGTACCGGCCGGCGCGCGCGGCGCGCGCGGCGGCAGCATGGCACGGTGCGGTGGGGTGCGGTGCGGTGCGGTAACTCAGTAGCAGCGTGCCACTCACGCATGCAAGCAAGCAATAACAAGCCGCTCCTCCGCGCCGCGCCGCCGCTCCTCCGCGCCGCGCCGCGCCGCCGCGTCGTCACCGCTCCGCGCCACCACAGTGCCGCCGCCGCCGCCGCCCCCGCTCCGCAGCGCGCCGCTGTTGCTAGGCTACTTTTATTTAGGCACGGTTCTATAGTCCTTGCATCTCAAGCGCAGACAGTGACACTAGTCACATTTTCTATGAAGCGGCCGAAAATGTGTACCTACTGCTCACGTACGCGGGCGCCTTTGCGTGTATTGGTGCGACCTCGATAACTTGGGTACAGGGTTGGCACTCTTTATGAGAAGTTTGTAGTGGACAATATTATAAATTATATTTGATGTAATTTAAAAGGAAACATTTTTCATTATGACTATCTATGTATATGTACCTCTTAACATTATTGGAGGGCAAGAAAAAAAGAAAAACATCAACTTATATGCACATGTTTTATTTTTACTCGCTAACTAAACGACAATTTTGCAGTGAAAGTTTCACTAAATTTTGGAAACTTTGCAATAGGTATTCCATTTTTATTATTTTTAAGCCGAATCGTATGTGAAGCTAAAGTGAAATTTTCAATGTATACTTGCCGCCATTTTGAACTTTTTAGTTACTGGACCGATTGCTTTCAAAATTGATATCTGGGTGTCTGTGTAGGCTCTGAATACGAATCTGTAATCAAAATTAAAAAAAGTGGCCGCCATTTTGAACTTTTTAGTTACTGGACCGATTGCTTTCAAAATTGATATCTGGGTGTCTGTGTAGGCTCTGAATACGAATCTGTAATCAAAATAAAAAAAAGTGGCCGCCATTTTGAACTTTTCAGTTACTGGACCGATTGCTTTCAAAATTGATATCTGGGTGTCTGTGTAGGCTCTGAATACGAATCTGTAATCAAAATAAAAAAAAAGTGGCCGCCATTTTGAACTTTTCAGTTACTGGACCGATTGCTTTCAAAATTGATATCTGGGTGGCTGTGTAGGCTCTGAATACGAATCTGTAATCAAAATAAAAAAAAGTGGCCGCCATTTTGAACTTTTTAGTTACTGGACCGATTGCTTTCAAAATTGATATCTGGGTGTCTGTGTAGGCTCTGAATACGAATCTGTAATCAAAATAAAAAAAGTGGCCGCCATTTTAAACTTTTCAGTTACTGGACCGATTGCTTTCAAAATCGATATCTGGGTGTCTGTGTGGGCTCGGAATACGAATCTGTAGTCAAAATTAAAAAAAAGTGGCCGCCATTTTGAACTTTTTAGTTACTGGACCGATTGATATCAAAATTGATATCTGGGTGTCTGTGTAGGCTCTGAATACGAATCTGTAGTCAAAATTTAAAAAAAGTGGCCGCCATTTTGAACTTTTCAGTTACTGGACCAATTGCTTTCAAAATCGATGTCTGGGTGTCTGTGTGTGCTCTGAATACGAATCTGTAGTCAAAATTCGAATAAAAAATATCGATTTTGAAATCAATCGGTCCAGTAATTAAAAAGTTCAAAATGGCGGCAACTTTTTTTAAATGTTCACTACAGATTCGTATTCAGAGCCCACACAGACACCCAGATATCGATTTTGAAAGCAATCGGTCCAGTAACTAAAAAGTTCAAAATGGCAGCCGCTTTTTTTAAATTTTGACAACGGATTCGTATTCAGAGTCCACACAGACACCCAGATATCGACTTTGAAAGCAATCGGTCCAGTAACTAAAAAGTTCAAAATGGCGGCCACTTTTTTTAAATTTTGACAACGGATTCGTATTCAGAGTCCACACAGACACCCAGATATCGACTTTGAAAGCAATCGGTCCAGTAACTAAAAAGTTCAAAATGGCGGCCACTTTTTTTAAATTTTGACAACGGATTCGTATTCAGAGCCCACACAGACACCCAGATATTGATTTTGAAAGCAATCGGTCGAATAACTAAAAAGGTCAAAATGGCGGCAACTTTTTTTAAATATTCACTACATATTTGTATTCAGAGTCCACACAAACACCCAGATATCGATTTTGAAATCAATCGGTCCAGTAATTAAAAAGTTCAAAATGGCGGCAACTTTTTTTAAATGTTCACTACAGATTCGTATTCAGAGCCCACACAGACACCCAGATATCGATTTTGAAAGCAATCGGTCCAGTAACTAAGAAGTTCAAAATGGCAGCCGCTTTTTTTAAATTTTGACAACGGATTCGTATTCAGAGTCCACACAGACACCCAGATATCGACTTTGAAAGCAATCGGTCCAGTAACTAAAAAGTTCAAAATGGCGGCCACTTTTTTAAATTTTGACAACGGATTCGTATTCAGAGTCCACACAGACACCCAGATATCGACTTTGAAAGCAATCGGTCCAGTAACTAAAAAGTTCAAAATGGCGGCCACTTTTTTTAAATTTTGACAACGGATTCGTATTCAGAGCCCACACAGACACCCAGATATCGACTTTGAAAGCAATCGGTCCAGTAACTAAAAAGTTCAAAATGGCGGCCACTTTTTTTAAATTTTGACAACGGATTCGTATTCAGAGCCCACACAGACACCCAGATATCGACTTTGAAAGCAATCGGTCCAGTAACTAAAAAGTTCAAAATGGCAGCCGCTTTTTTTAAATTTTGATAACGGATTCGTATTCAGAGCCCACACAGACACCCAGATATCGACTTTGAAAGCAATCGGTCCAGTAACTAAAAAGTTCAAAATGGCGGCCACTTTTTTTAAATTTTGACAACGGATTCGTATTCAGAGCCCACACAGACACCCAGATATCGACTTTGAAAGCAATCGGTCCAGTAACTAAAAAGTTCAAAATGGCAGCCGCTTTTTTTAAATTTTGACAACGGATTCGTATTCAGAGCCCACACAGACACCCAGATATCGACTTTGAAAGCAATCGGTCCAGTAACTAAAAAGTTCAAAATGGCAACCGCTTTTTTTAAATTTTGACAACGGATTCGTATTCAGAGCCCACACAGACACCCAGATATCGACTTTGAAAGCAATCGGTCCAGTAACTAAAAAGTTCAAAATGGCGGCCACTTTTTTTAAATTTTGACAACGGATTCGTATTCAGAGCCCACACAGACACCCAGATATCGACTTTGAAAGCAATCGGTCCAGTAACTAAAAAGTTCAAAATGGCGGCCACTTTTTTTAAATTTTGACAACGGATTCGTATTCAGAGCCCACACAGACACCCAGATATCGACTTTGAAAGCAATCGGTCCAGTAACTAAAAAGTTCAAAATGGCAGCCGCTTTTTTTAAATTTTGACAACGGATTCGTATTCAGAGCCCACACAGACACCCAGATATCGACTTTGAAAGCAATCGGTCCAGTAACTAAAAAGTTCAAAATGGCGGCCACTTTTTTTAAATTTTGACAACGGATTCGTATTCAGAGCCCACACAGACACCCAGATATCGACTTTGAAAGCAATCGGTCCAGTAACTAAAAAGTTCAAAATGGCAGCCGCTTTTTTTAAATTTTGACAACGGATTCGTATTCAGAGCCCACACAGACACCCAGATATCGACTTTGAAAGCAATCGGTCCAGTAACTAAAAAGTTCAAAATGGCAACCGCTTTTTTTAAATTTTGACAACGGATTCGTATTCAGAGCCCACACAGACACCCAGATATCGACTTTGAAAGCAATCGGTCCAGTAACTAAAAAGTTCAAAATGGCGGCCACTTTTTTTAAATTTTGACAACGGATTCGTATTCAGAGCCCACACAGACACCCAGATATCGACTTTGAAAGCAATCGGTCCAGTAACTAAAAAGTTCAAAATGGCGGCCACTTTTTTTAAATGTTCATATGATTAAGATTCGCTCCGGTGAAGGAAAACACCGTGAGGAAACCTGTGCACAGCAGTACATATAAAATTGTTGTGGACACCGCTTCCAATCCAGCTTGTCACGTGGAAATGTATAACAATTCCCTTCCATGTTCATGGGAAAGGCTTGCGCTCAGTAGTAGGACATTAAAATTGACTCAAGAAGAAGAATAAGAAACCAAATTGATATCTGATTTGTGTAACATAAATTTCATTATTTCACATAAGAATGAAAATTTCACAGTAATTTTGCAGAAAGTGCAAAATTTCACTGCAAAATTTCAAGTGAAATTTTTGTGCAAAATTGCGCCTTGCATCTCTAAGTAAGTGCGAACAAGGAGGTTTGAAGTCCACCGCGCGCGCGGGCGCGGCCGGCCCGATCGTTGTTCTGTGCTGTGAGTGCGAAAGAACCGCGCGCGTACGTGTAAGTAGCTACTACTCCCTCTCGAAGGTGCGCTCGCTCTCCTCTCGACAGTCGGTGCCAGCCTGACTAGCCGTCCGCCAGAAGTCGACCAGACAGCGCTCGCGGGCTGCGGGGCGCGGGGGGAAGCAAACTCGCTTCGAGGCGGAGCGTCGCTTCTATACGCCAGTATTATAAGTATTCTATGGTTATACCACAGTACCTATTAGTTATTCTGTGGTTATACCAACGAAAGCCATGCATATAACGCCCCGTCAAGTTACGTACCGGAGCGTATACTGATAGATACCACAGAAGAGAGATATTACTGATACGGTCGTACTGTATACTGGTACGGAAAATGACACGGTGGCAACATCACCTACAATACAACATCCGAGATGTCAGCTCGTAACAACTGGTGAAGTAGGTGCTATGTCAGTGCTTTTCTTCGGTCGTACCGGCTTCACTGAACTGGACGGAAAAAAAGAAGGGAGTCATATCCCGAAATAGTTTGTATTTTCCGTCCAGTTTAGTGTAGCCGGCACGACCAAAGGGAAGCACTGACATGGCACCTAAGTTCACCCGGTGTTATGGGCTGACATCACGGATGTTATAGGTGATATAGCAAACTGTGTCAGTTTACATAAAAAAATCCCTCAGTCGCCTTTTACGACATGCACGGGGAGAGATGCAGTGGGGCTATTATTTTAAATTACCATCCCACACGGTACAAATATACCTAACCACCTATCTTTTTTCCATTCGATCCAAACACAGAAGACAGAAATGACGACCGACACGCGGGCGCAGCAGGGCAGGAGCGAGCAAGCGAGCCCGGAACTAAAATTGTATCTAGTATTGAAGTGCCTGCTAAATTGACGAAGGCAAAAATTTTACCCTTCCGACTGAAGAATTACGTCAATAATTTCATGTAGGCGTTTTTTGTTTTTTATTTTTATCTCCTTTCGTGGATAAAATAATAAAAAAAATTGAATAGAGTTTTCTCAGAGCTTTGTGACCTTTGAATCGGTGGTATTGTAAAATTGTAATAATACACACATACTCAGATTTTCAAAAATTCATGCTTTTTTTATATATTTTTAATTTTATGTTTATTACTTACTTTTACTCATTATTAAAAAAACCAGCAATGCACTTTGTTGGTAAGGAACCAAAATATAGGTTGGTATTTTTTTAATTTTCTGAATGTGTGTCAATTGGTCAGTTTTGGACCTTCTTTGTCGCACTTTTTGCATGTTTTGCGTATTTGGCGTTTGTCACCGCCTTAAGCAACCCTGGGCGAGGTCAGTACTTGGATGGGCGACCGCTCGACCGTTGGAGGCTATGACCGCGGTCCGGATTTCACGTAAAACTGTAGTTCCCTTCCCTTCTTACCCATCGATATCGCTGTTCTTACCTTACTAGGTGGTAGGGTTTATCCCGGCCAGGTTGATACCACCGTACTGAATGAAACGTCGGCCGAAACGGCTATGTAAATAGTTCGTGTTTTCCGTCCAGTTAAGTGTAGCCGATATGAAATGAAGGGAAGCACCGACATGGCACCTAGTTCATCCGGTGTTATGGGCTGACATCACGGATGATGATAGGTGATGTAGCCAACCGTGTCAGTATATATATATAAATATATATATATAATTTCTAGGTACTAGGACTGTATGTATACGCCGAAATCCGTATCGAGGACCCAGACTAGTTTCAGTCGCTGAGACTGTTCTTAACACATCACAGTGTCAAATATGACCTTAAAATCGGACACGTTCTTTTTATTCCAGAAATTAATAGATTTATATCTATATCTATGTGCACATAGATAAAATATCTGCGCGACAGAGGCTCTTCTGAATCGTCAGTGCGAAAATCCATGAATAGAGCCGCTGATCTTTTAAAAAACAATGTTTATTGCTTACGTCCGCGCGTCCCCGACATAATCTACAAATTGATGCAACAAACGACACCTCACATGTTAAAATCCATCAAGCCGTTTAGGCTTCAGCGCGTGTCATGGTCCGATTTGCGCAGCCGGAAAACAATTGTTAAGGGAGTTGGGCAAAAGGCTGCGCGAATCGTCTGGGGACAGTCGGGTCGTTTCGTTCCTCCTCCAGCGCGTCAGTCTGGCCGTGCAGAGGGGGAACGCTGCGAGTGGTATGTGTATGGGGGCCTTTCCGCCTTCGCGGGGCGGTGTCCATGGATAAGATTTTTTATCTCGTTTATGGGCACCGACGTGGTTGGTGGCTCGTCTGTGTTTTTAATTATTGATTTATTTTTTTAGTTTTAGATTTATTTTTTTAATTAGAAAGCAGATTTCCTTGTTTATATAAAATGTGTCTGGAGCAATAAATTATTTTATACATCTATCTAAAAAAAATCACATACATAGCTACAGACATACGTTACACAGACATGTTAGACAGACATACATACTCGAAAGACATTACCCTCCTTTTTGTTTCGCGCAGTCGGGTAGAAATGACAAGCAAAGGACGGCGGCGGCTGCGGCTGCGCGGCAAGAGTAGCACTGGTTTTCAGCTATCAAAATCAGAAACATAACAAGCGAAAATTGAGCGTTTGGAAGATAACAAATTGTTGAGGTAGACATTACCGCTAGAAATTTGTGTACAAGCCAGACTAAACTTAATTATAGACAAATTACTTAACAGCGTTAGTCCGGCGCGCCTGCGCGTCGTAATCTTGATCCTAATGAGACAGATGTGGAACGAGTTCGACGACAAAATCTTGACCCTTGTAGACCTCTTGTTAATCGCTTTTTAACTTCTATTCGTTTGCTAATGAGTCTTTATGACCTTAAATAAGATATAGGGACAAGTATTGGAAGGAGGATGTGAGTGGAAGGGCCTGGATGGGTCATCCTGGAGCAGGGATTCTTGTCCATGGACTCCTCGAGGGTCCAAGGACACAGCCTCACTCATATTTAAGCAGTAGAGTGTACATAGGTCCTTGGCTCTGTGGTCCTTGGTAGGGTGACGCTCATGGAGGTCAACTACTTATATTTTTAAGAATTTTCCCTAGAAGTCTTTCTTTTTCTGCAATTCTCTTCGACCGTATTCCGTGGTGTGTTAATAATATTTTAAAAGCGTCCCGTGCCCGTGAATATAAAAAGTTTAAGAACCGCTGCCCTAGACTCTTACATACGAGCGCTTAGCCCCTGACCGCTCGTATATAGACCAGATCGGGTCGATCGCTAAAGGGTCCGTGCACATATCGTCCAACTCATCTGCTTTGAGTTTGCCCTAAAATCACATTAAGTTTGTACATAATGTACATAATTACTGTTGTGGGTGGTAGGGATTAGGGATTGGTACCACCGCACTGAATGAATGAAGGTCGGTCGAAAAGCGTATGAAAAAAATAGTTCGTGCCATGGGCACCAAGATGTGATGGGTTGACAGGAGGTTGGAGCATGCGATGCAGCCAATCGTGGCAGGTTACATGTTTTATTTACCTATTGATCTTGCAGTGGTAATGCCGGTGCTGGCTTACGGCCAAGCAATCGGCTGGATGTCCCCAATGGCGCTGCTCCTGCAGTCCGAGGACTCGCCGGCGCAGAGACCTTTCCCTGAAGACACCATCTCCTGGATGGCTTCTGTCACGTACGTGGTGGGCACTCCGGCGGTCTTCGTCTTCGGTTATATCGCTGATAACTACGGAAGGAAGAAAGCTTTACTCTTGACCTCTGTCAGTATGGCGGTGAGTTTACTTTATATATTATGTTAGCTTACATTTGAGAAGTGGGGGGGGGGGGGGGGGGGGGGGGGGGGGTCGGTACGACCTTTTGTTTGTCGACGTTTCGTCTCACACTCTGGGGACATCCTCAGGACACGCGGTACTGCGACGTCCTGGAAGACACCCGACACGTCGTCCAGTCAGATGTGAACTGCCGGTCGCCGCGCTGACGTAGATTGTAGCGATGCGAGGGTACTTCGGCCGATACGGGTAGGTTCGATATCTCTTGCCGGAAAAGGTCTGCTCTGGCAGCCATAGACACAGTGAGATACGTGTGCACCGACCTTTTCCGGCAAGAGATGTCGAACCTACCCTCATCGGCCGAAGTACCCTCGCATCGCTACAATCTGCGTCAGCGGCGACCGGCAGTTGACATCTGACTGGACGACGTGTCGGGTGTCGAGTGTGGGACGAAACGTAGACAAACAAAAGTGACTAGCATAACCGAAAAAAAATCCATAATGTGTAATAGAATAGCAGTAAAAGCCTAAACGAGCATGTAGCTTACTGGGTTGGGATCACAGCACTGGACGAAAGATGGCCGCTTAGCAGCCTAGGCTGTGTTCTCCTCAAGTCCAGTATGCCAGTGCTCTGGCCGCTCGGACTCAGCCGCACATAACAGATTATATATAACACATTATAAGTACATAAAACCAGTATCTTCAAGTGAGAGAAAGTACCCACGAGAGAAGTTTCACATGACATTCGAATAATGAAACGACTCCTGCTTGATCTCAAGAAACTTCAATTGTAAAAATTCAGATCAGAAAAAACATTTATTCCAGTCAGGAGAAGATTAAACCCACACCTCTTACGAAATTCAGATAAGGAAAAACATATATTTAAGTCAGGAGGAGATTAAACCTATACCACTTACGACAGGTATAAGGCTTTTTGCTTTGACTAGAGAGGTGTTTAAAATATTTGTGAAAAATTAAAAATACAGACAATACAAATCCCTAACTTATTTATCATCCATATTAACCCATTGACTTGACTGTTATCCATCACTCAATTTAATCTTTATGCAGGTCAGCTTGCTTCTACTGCTTTTCAAAGGCATGCAAGTCTCCACAAAGTTTACAACGCACAAATATTCCAACTTGATCTATAGCCTGATTCGCTTCCAGATGTGTTGGACGCTGAAGCTGGCCTCGACGGAGCCGTGGGCGCTCATCACAGCGCGAGGCATCACCGGCCTCGTCGTGGCTGGCTCCTACGTCGTCACACCGCTTTACATGAAGGTTACTTTTCTGTTCCTAACCGACGACATGGTCGATTACGCCACACGTTTGTCCGTCATGTTAGCCCATTTTTTATGGAAATTTACACCGTTGTCTACATCACCTACAACATCCGTGATGTCAGCCTATAACACCGGGTGAACTAGGCGCCATTTCAGTGCTTCCCTTCATTTCATGTCGGTTACACTGAACTGGACGGAAAACACGAAGTTTTTACATAGCCGTTTCGACCGATGTTTCATTCGGTGCGGTGGTACCAACCCGGGCGGGATAAACCCTACCACCTAGTAAGGTAAGAAGGGAAGGGACCTACAGTTTTATGTGGAATCCTAACCACGGTCAGCCTTCAACGGTCGATCGATCACCCATCCAAGTACTGAGCGCGCTCAGGTGTGCTAAATAATAGTCGACCGACCGCACCGCACAACTGACCTACCGAGGCTGACAATTCTACGCTTTTGTAGAAAGTAGAGGTCATAGGTACCACTATTGGCGTAACTAAGATTTTTTTATTAGCAAGGCTCGATTAAATGTCTTTATATGAAAGAAGTGACATAGATTACAAAGCTATTCGCGAATTTTCAGAACTAGGTATTTCAATCAATATTAAACTGAACACCGAAATCGAAGAGACTATGATGTCCGTCCAGAACTCATTATATTGTTTGAACGGGTCTTTCTCCGGATGGGCAGAATAAGCGAGTCCGGATCGAAAAGTCTTATAAAATGGATTCGTAATACTTTTATATTTTTTTATATTGTAGATATGATAAAAATACTGGGGGGGGGGGGGCCTGTGTCCTTTTTTAAATTAATTAATTAGAAATGCGATAAAAAAAATTAAAACTGCTGAAATCTTGACTTCACTGGCGCGTCCAGACTACACTTTGCGGTAGAAAAATTTTTTTTTCTTATCATCTATAAAGAATTACGCTACTGTATATGTTCTCTAAAACCTAGTTAGTTATGCTTTAACTTATATTTTTACTAAGCATGAATACGCTTTAGAAGACGAAATACGAATTATTTTATCTGCGTCCGCTAGTTTCTTTTGATATCGGTGGCGCGCACGAATACGCTCATAGATCCTATACTATTGTAGCTGCGTGAATAGCTGTTAAAGCGAAAAAAAATATCAGTCGCGCCGCTTCCGTGGCGAGGACAACACGTCTGTGCGTTCCTGTGCGGCCGTGTTATTAAGGAATGTAATCGTTTTCGGTGGCTTGGTAACCTATAAAATTGATTTCGCTGAACCAATTTTCTCGTTATTTATTTGACATATTACTATTATATTTTAATTAGAGATTGTCTTATTAGTACTAGATCTCCAACTTAGAGAGCAATGCTGTATATATAGGTTATATTTGCAAATATTTTAGATTTTCCTTACTTTTTTGATTTCAGTGTCAATGACTTCGGTGTTTTCGGTGGAAATAGGTGCACCGAAGTCAATTTCAAAACCACCGAAAGCAAGAAACATATTTTTTAATTAAATAGCATGCCTATTAAAACTTATAAACAGGATAACTTATGTATTTGAGGATTAGAAATGAAAAAAAAATATTAAATTCACATAAAGTTAAAAACATTTAAGACTACAAACTCTACGTAGCAAAACCTAACTTACTGTATTCTATTGCGTCATTGAGAGTTTTCGTCGAATGAAGTAAAAAAAAAAGAACAGTTGTTCTTTTAATCGAAGTTAGATTATGCCGTTTACACTGTATTAACTAAATAACTTTTGAGACTAGTATATATTTCTTATTAAATATGTTTTGCGTTACGGTAGAACAGACTTTAGGACGAACTTTAGCTTTCCGAAGGCAGCCCAACCATTTGAATGTGTCTCTCTACCTCCTTGAGTAGGCCTTGTCGACCTACCTAGCCGAAATATTTTTCCGAAATATACGTATTCCTCCACTTGTTTTATCACTTCACCGTCGATCAGAATATCCCCCTCACCCATAACCTCCATCGTCATGACGTTGGTTTTATCCCTAACCTAACTTTTGAGTAAGGTTATGGAGCGTATTACCAACTCAGCGCTCTGACGTATCTAGAAGACTGTAAACTTCTCGATGACAAGCAATACGGCTTCCGCAAGCAAAGGTCGACTGGAGTTCTTCTTGCGTCCGTCACGTATTTGTAGGCTGAAAGGCTCGATGGTTTTGGGGAATCGCTGGCGGTCGCCCTGGACATATTCAAAGCATTCGATCGCGTCTGACACCGGGGACTGTTAAGAAAGCTTACGGTGTCCCTACAAAACTGTGCACTTCGATCTCCAGCTTTTTGAGTGGTCGGTCGATCTTTGTCACCCTAGATGGTGCCTGCTCGGCCGACTACTCAATCAATGCTGGTGTTCCATAAGGATCCATGATGTCGCCTACGCTGTTTCTATTATTCATCAACGACATGCTCTCGCTCGGCGAAATACATTGTTACATGGACGACAGCACGGTGCCACAAGGGTTCATCAAGGACTGGTAGGGTAGAGAAGCCTCAGCAGCAAACGCGAGACGCGAAACTGTTGCTCGGGTTGACCAGGTTGTCGAAAAGTATCCTCTTGGGGGAAGAACTTGTCAACTTCAACGTAGCCAAGACGCAAGCTTGTGCCTTCTCTACTAAGGCTAATCCGTTTCCTCTCCAAGCCACTTTCCAGGGCAGCCAAGTCCCCAAAGATGGTAGTCTTGGCGTACTGGGTATGGACGTCCCTCCAGGGACGTTGGGTTTCGATCGTTCATAGAGTCCAAGACGAAACTAGCGTCTCGAAAATTAGGGATCCTTTACCGATGTCGGCGATTTTTCACGCCGGTCCAACTGATTACACTGTATAAAGCACAAGTAAGACCGGTGATGGAATATTGCAGTCGTCTTTTGGAATGGGAGGGTTCCCCTGAGTACCTTCTTTCAGCCTTGGATTCAATTCAGCGACGAGCCATTCGCCTCATTGGTGACTCTGTACTCACAAAGGACCTTCAGCCTTTAAAGCACAGACGTATCGTGGGGTCATTGAGCCTGCTTTATCGGTACTACTATGGCCCGCTGCTTTGATGAACTTGCTTCCCTTATCCCTCCTCCTACTGTTCGCCTTCGCAAAACCCGCCATACTCTCGCGGAACACCCCTTTGTAGTCGACAGAAGAGTTCTTCGAACTGCACGATTCTCTAAATCCTTCTTGTGCCGCACTGCAAAGGTGTGGAACGGGCTCCCAGGGAATATCTTTCCCCACTCCTACAATACACGGATCTTCAAATCGCGGGTTAATAGACTTTCCCCAGCGACATTAGTCCACCTCCAAGCCGGACTGGCACCTCCTCGGCGGTGAAATTGGTTGCGCCTGAAGCTTCGACCTCGGGCAGAGCCACCCAGTTCGGAAGTAATAAAAAGAATCCAGGTTCATCCTCAGGCCGACGTTCAGCGAGACCTCGTAAAGGTCGCTGAGCGTCTCTTGAAGCTGAACCCGGGTATGGGCGAGGAGGACAATGTTATCCGCGAAACGGAGATGACTGGGAAACTCCCCATTGACATTTATTCCAATGTTCTCCCACTCAAGCGTCTTGAACACGTCTTCAAGTGCTTTTGTAAGGAGCTTGGGTGAGATCACGTCCCCTTGCCGCACTCCCTTACCAAGAAGCATTTTTTTTAAATAAAAAGCGCGACATGCGACGTCGAGCCACCAATAAGGTGCCTAATGACGCCTATGTAAATTCGGTCGTACGCTGGGCTTTCGAATGCCATGCCGGCCTGACAGGTGCTATTCACGCCTCTCTTGAAGGACCCGAGACGATACTTGGGGGGAAATACGTGGGCAGAGAGAGCGTTCCAGAGTTTACGCACCCGTTTAAGTCCAGCGTATAGGGATGCAATCCCTGTCCAGTGAGCGTTGTGCGGATGTGGAAAGGGGACGGAAGGATCGCGTTAAACAGCTCCTCGGAGCATTTACCATGGATTGAATAAGCGATAGAACACACTTAGGTCGCCGACATTTCTACGGAGTTGCAGTAGTTCTAGATCGCGGGACACGTTGGGGTCATCCACTAGTCGCAGGGCTCGACTCTGTATCGAATCCAAAGGCGCAAGCTGGTATTTAGCTGAGCCAACCCACAAGTGCGAGCAGTACCCCAAGCAGGACCTAATCTGTGCTATACAAAAGCAGCCTTTGGCCCGGCGTGAAGTACCGTCGCACCTTATTGAGTACGCCCAACTTTTTAGAAACTAGGTTGGCCTTGCCCTAACTAGATTATGGCGCCGAAAGTTTAGGTCGTGCGACAGTTCGACTCCGAGGACCCCAAGGTGATCGCTTAATTTTATCGACGGGACCTGGCAGGAAGGAGCGGGTATGAACGCCGTTCTTTTCGCACTGAACGCACAGACTTGTGTCTTGGAAGCGTTAAACTTGACCAAATTAGTACGGCCCCATTCGGAAATAGACCGAAGCGTTTGTTCTTCGCCTCTTCTCATCCACAACGTCCAGTCTGGCTGAAGGGTGACTGGTGTAGGATCCGTGTACCTACTTTTGTCCGCATAACAATGTATGTTGCCGAGTAGCAGAATATCATTGGATGGGGCGGGTATTTTCATGGAGCCTCACAGTCACCGCCGTTTACCGATACAAGTTTTGGAGTATCTCGACGTATCGGTGGTCGATTTATTATTATAGTATTACGTGTGATTATCCTTTTTAGCTTTGCCGTGATAGCGGATTCAAAAGAGGAACGCTTAGATAATAAAAGAGTGGCTGAAAGACTTAGAAAAGCTAGAAATAAAAGCGACCCCATACTTTATGCACTTAAAGAGACCGGAAAGAGACCGGCAATATCACAAAAAAAATGTTTACAATATAAATTTTTTTTTTTTTTTTTTTTTTTTTATGGAAACTTGACACGGTTGGCTACATCACCTACAACATCCGTAATGTCAGCCCATAACACCGGGTGAACTAGGTGCCATGTCAGTGCTTCCCTTCATTTCGCGCCGGCTACACTGAACTGGACGGAAAACACGAACTATTTACATAGCCGTTTCGACCGACGTTTCGCTCAGTGCGGTGGTACCAACCCGGCCGGGATAAACACTACCACCTAGTAAGGTAAGAAGGGAAAGGACCTACAGTTTAACGTGGTATCCGAACCACGGTCAGCCTCCAACAGTCGGGCGGTCATCCATCCAATAACTGACCGCACCATTAAGCTGCCGAGGCTGACGATCCCTTAGTCGACTTTTACGACATGCGACGGGGAGAGATGCAGTGGGACTATTCTTTTTAAGTACCGACCCCACACGGTACAATACCTACTCATATCGAAATTGCACACAATTGTAGTCGGTATTGTTTGTTCTTTTGCACAGTTGCATAGTGTTTAAAGTGTTAAGTTATAAAGTAATTACACGATTTGATTTCGGTGACTAAAATATTGATTTCGGTGGACATCATATTTTTAAAATTCAATAACTTCATAACGGTTCAATCAATTTCGTTCCCTCCACTACCATTTGATTCTAAATTAATTCTAAATTATGTTTTGCCTGTGAGAATGTCTAAATTCAAAGAAAAAAAAAGTGCCACCGAAGTCATCGAAATATTGCGACGGCGGAGAAAGACCCACTTACGGTTTTTTATTTATGGGGGGCTGCTTTGCTCCCCATAGCCCCTGCCTAGTTACGCCAATGGGTACCACAGAGTTGTAAAGTTAACTTTATAGTTAGGGCCGCACAATTCTACATGGGAAACTATATTTCGCAATTCGCCTCTCTGTTGTAAAGGGCGTTTTACCAATTGTCTATAATACCGTTTTTTTAAGACGCACACCCGTCTTTCGTTCGACTAGGTACTATACACTTGCGTGCACCACTGTCCATCTGTGCTCATGCATCATGATGACTCGTGAAAGCAACTGTAACCATATATGAGTTTTTAAATTACCGTGGTTGCTAGACATTGTTTTAAATTAAAGCAGCTTTAATTTAAACCCTCGTCTACGGAAACCACCCGCACTGGCCACAGCTACAATCTTCGTCAACGACAGACGAAGATTTGACAGTTCTCTGCAAACAGTCGCACTAGACAGAGTGCTCATGAAGATGGGCCATACGCTTGGCCCGAAACGTCGAGCGACATAGCTCGGAGTGGAACCGTGAGTAAAGCTGCTTTAATTTAAAACAAACTGTAACCATAGTTGATACAAAAACCATCTTCTCATCTAGCTTCTAACTCGAATGTATTCATGCAGGAAATTGCAGAGGACTCAATCCGCGGCGCGCTCGGTTCGCTGGTGATCCTGTCCCAGAACCTCGGTAACGTGATGATCTACGTTCTGGGCGACCTGATGAGCTACCACGCCATCCTGTGGACATGCCTCGCCGTGCCCTGCCTCCACTTACTCCTCTTCTCCTATATGCCGGAGACGCCGTGCTATCTCCTCAAATGCGGGAAGAACGAGGTGGGTACTTCGGTATTCCGTATTTTGTGTGCCGGTAAATTTGGTACTTATTGTCCTAGTATGATCCTCTTGAGCTATGAACGAATAAAGGCGAAAGGTGGGTTACCATAGAATATTATATAATCAATTCATATAATAAAATTGTTAAATTGGCGTGCCGAGTACATAAGATGTTTGCAAAAAAAAAAAGATTGAAAGAAAAATTGGGGCGATGAAGGTTATGTTGCTGGACAAGATGGCGCCAGAGTCGCAGCGGGACAAGGCGAACGACGTCGCCGCCTACAGAACGCTCTGTATGTTGACAGGAGGCGAAGTGCGTGCTGGCGTGGCTGCGCTGTCGGCCGGTGACGGACCGCCGCGTGGACGAGGAGCTGGACAAGATGGCGCTAGAGTCGCAGCGGGACAAGGCGAGCGCCGTCGTCGCCTACAGGACGCTCTGTATGTTGACAGGAGGCGAAGTGCGTGCTGGCGTGGCTGCGCTGTCGACCGGTGACGGACCGCCGCGTGGACGAGGAGCTGGACAAGATGGCGCTAGAGTCGCAGCGGGACAAGGCGAGCGGCGTCGTCGCCTACAGGACGCTCTGTATGTTGACAGGAGGCGAAGTGCGTGCTGGCGTGGCTGCGCTG
The DNA here is from genome assembly GCA_946902875.1 of Nematopogon swammerdamellus. NCBI lineage: Eukaryota > Metazoa > Arthropoda > Insecta > Lepidoptera > Adelidae > Nematopogon > Nematopogon swammerdamellus. The sequence goes on along the minus strand of OX336357.1, from coordinate 801,865 downwards.
TCGGCCGGTGACGGACCGCCGCGTGGACGAGGAGCTGGACAAGATGGCGCTAGAGTCGCAGCGGGACAAGGCGAGCGGCGTCGTCGCCTACAGGACGCTCTGTATGTTGACAGGAGGCGAAGTGCGTGCTGGCGTGGCTGCGCTGTCGGCCGGTGACGGACCGCCGCGTGGATGAGGAGCTGGACAAGATGGCGCTAGAGTCGCAGCGGGACAAGGCGAGCGACGTCGTCGCCTACAGGACGTTCTGTATGTTGACAGGAGGCGAAGTGCGTGCTGGCGTGGCTGCGCTGTCGGCCGGTGACGGACCGCCGCGTGGACGAGGAGCTGGACAAGATGGCGCTAGAGTCGCAGCGGGACAAGGCGAGCGACGTCGTCGCCTACAGGACGCTCTGTATGTTGACAGGAGGCGAAGTGCGTGCTGGCATGGCTGCGCTGTCGGCCGGTGACGGACCGCCGCGTGGACGAGGAGCTGGACAAGATGGCGCTAGAGTCGCAGCGGGACAAGGCGAGCGACGTCGTCGCCTACAGGACGCTCTGTATGTTGACAGGAGGCGAAGTGCGTGCTGGCGTGGCTGCGCTGTCGGACGGTTACGGACCGCCGCGTGGACGAGCAGCTGGACAAGATGGCGCTGGAGTCGCAGCGGGACAAGGCGAGCGACGTCGTCGCCTACAGGACGCTCTGTATGTTGACAGGAGGCGAAATGCGTGCTGGCATGGCTGCGCTGTCGGCCGGTGACTGACCGCCGCGTGGACGAGGAGCTGGACAAGATGGCGCTGGAGTCGCAGCGGGACAAGGCGAACGACGTCGCCGCCTACAGGACGCTCTGTATGTCATTATTCTTCCGGTATTATGCATTCCTCATACCATGCGCTATGAATGTGAGGGTAGGTACTGTGTGAGGACTCCTTGCAGATAAACCCTTTTTAGGGTTCCGTATCAGGTACGGGACCCTATTACTAAGGCTACGCCGTCTGTCTGCCTGTCTGTCTGTCTGTCTGTCTGTCCTGTCTATCTCTTGAACCGTAATAGGTAGCCCGTTGAAATTTTCACAAAAAATGTGTTATTATGGCCAATATAACCACAAATAATATATAAGAAAAAGTAAAAAATTCACGGGGCTACATAACATATTTTTAAAGATAATTTAACTAACTACAAGGTTTTTGAGGGGTACATTTTCTCAGATGAACTGTTCTCAAGTTCTAGAGCAATGTATGACAAAAAACGTGAGATAAAAGACTCATTTTTGAAAATCGGCCTTTTCGGACCTTATATCTCGACAAGGATTGGGAATTGGTAAAAGTGTATAATATCAAAGTTGTAGAGAATTTTATCGCCTCTTATTCCGTAATTGAACAGTTTTTTCTATGATGCACCGTTTTCGAGATATAAGCAAAAAACCGAAAAATGGGACCTTCTTTGTGCTCCTAGGGCGCACCCCCCAGTGGTGGGGACTTTTAGTATGTTTACCTCCTAACTAGTCAGAACAAAGTTCCGAAGTCAAACTTTCTGCTTTCGAGCTTTCCGGCTAGACCCCTTATTTGAGCACTCATTTACTACGCTATTAGGGCACAATCAGAAGGTGGGCAAGAAGCGCATAATTTTCATAATTTTTGACAAGAATTCTCGAATGTCAAAAAACAAACAAATACTGCCCACTGCGTTGCTGGGAACTCTTAAACCTAACCTACGGCCTTCGAACAAACTTGACCTTTTCCAAGGTCCCCGCATCCTCAATCGTACGAATTCAATACTCGATAACTATATATAAACAATCATTATTTTCTCCCCCATTTCCCCTTCCAAGGTGTTTTCCAAGCTGGCAGACTCATGCTACATTGTCACGTATGCGTTTAACCTGGCATACTTATGTCAGGCTGTCAGTTGTAATCGAGTCTTGACAGAATAGCATCGGAAGAGTGGAGATATGTGCGACTGTTCTGATTCTCTTGTGGCGAATTGAAGGTAAAAGGTTTCTCGGAATTGTATTGCGTTTTGGAAGGTTTGTTATTTTTATTTCGGCAAATAAAATAGCTAGGGGGCGCAAGTAACACGACATTCCGTACTTCGTGATTGTAGCTTTTTATGCATTACCTGTTTTGCCTCCTATATAGTTATATACTATAGTGTGCCTACCTACCAACATTGTACTTACCTTAAAACACATAAAAATTCGATTTGTTAAAAAAAAATCTATTCACTTTATAAATAAACAAATACATGTTAATTTGACAAGTTGTTGTTGAACTTCTAGAGACAATTAATTTATTCAACAGCAAAAATAGGTACTAAATAGACAATTAACTAAAAACTTATTAATATATAAAAAATCTCGTTTAAACTATCTCCGAAATGACCATGTTTCCCCCCATAATTTAACAAGCAAAACATACTATATTAAAGGTACTATACTACAAATAATAATGCTATTAACCCTAGCAAGCCAATGTTTGTAGTGTTCTCCGAAAATACAATGAAAGATTAGTTTGGGAGACCACATGATGAAATAGAAAATGTAATTATGTACCAATAAGTGAGCAACCATTGTAATCCTTGTTGACTGCTGTTATAATTAAATTTTTTCCCCTATCCAATATACTTATTCTTATTATCTTATACAGATCATAACCAAGATAAAACAGCCAGTTAAAGTATTGGCGTTTGACCATAAGGGTTTAGGAAAGCTGGCTACGAAACCCTAAAAAACGGGTTATTCTTACAGTAGACGTACCTAATAGTACGTATTCACTCCATAATATAATATAATATTACTTGTCTTTATTTTCCCTCAAGGCCTAAAATTGTATGCACCAAGGGAACCTTTTCGCATTCATTAGCACGTTGCACGTGCCGTGACATGGTTCTATTAATTATACAAGGTGTTGCACTTGCAACCCCAACCGTAAAACCCGAAAGGGGATGATTCTGTACGTGAAATAGAACAACTTTTTCAACGACTTTTTGATTTGAAAAAAAAAAAAAAAAATTCCATATATTCTGAGAATAGGTACTTATTTAAAATTTGTATGGAAAAAATATTTTTTTTTTGTTTCAAAAATTTTTTTTTGTTCACAGAAGTTGTTTAGTTTCACATATAGAATAACCCCCTTATGTCAGTTAAAAATATTACGGGGGCAACTGCAACACCATTCATTGATGATTTTATGGATGACCATTTTTCATTTCATACGTCCCATCCCAACCATCCAAGGTTTCATAAGAAAAATTAAATACAGTGAAGTAAATCGAAGTTTCGTTAAAAATTCGTTAAAATTTTAGTGAAAGCGAAACCGAAAGCTTAAGTCAAAAAATAACATAACTTTCGTCTTAACGAAACCGAAACCGAGCTTTCATTGCAACCATAGACTGAAGTGCTTGCTCGAACTTTCTATGTTGCAGTCAATGATATTTTAGGAAAGATAGGTTATCCATATGACATTCAGTGCTCACACATGGCACGTCCTTGAAAAGTTGAGAGGAAGAACTATAAAGTGATGCGCCGACTCGAATAGTCTTATTCCAATTATTAGAATTAGCGCAGAATCTCATTTCATTTTACACACGACGGCATTTTCGATGTGTTAGCGGCTCGTGGTTAGCGGTCCGAACGCGTGCGTAGTTGGTGGGCGACGAACTTCAGATAGGACTGTGGTCTTGTATTTAATGTGCCGCTTGGGAGCTCAGATAACATATCTACCTCCTTCCTTTACCTATAATAAAATCCAACGTCTGCTTTCTGTCTGAGTGTCTGTCTGTCCGCTTATAACTCGAGAACCACTGAACCGATTTTAATAAAAAAAAAAATCTACGGATAGCTTGATTCAACATCCATCCATCAACTATAGGCTACTTACTATCACGCTAAATGGCTTATGAGGTTAGCAGTGAAGTGAAATATGAGAGCGGGCGGCGCCGCGGGCACAGCTTGTTTAACTTATAATATCATTGGTTGCAGTTACCGACGCGCCGACCTTCCGCGCGTTCCGCATCACGCTCATGGTGAACCTGGCGCGCGAAGTGTGCGGCTGCATCGCGGTGCTGATGTTCGCCTCGACGATATTCGACAAGGCGAGCGCGGGCGGCGGGCTGACGCTGTCGCCGAACAAGCAGGCGGCCCTGCTCGGCACCGTCCAGTTCGTGGGAAGCTGCTTCGCCTCTAGCCTGGTCGAGAGGACGGGCAGGAAGGTGAGTCTGCAGTCCGCACAGATGAGCTCCACTATGACCAAGTGAAGCGGAACAACTGACGAACGCAGCCGCCGCCGCCAGCGCGGCGCAGCGCCCGGGCGATAAGTTGCTGTTTGTGACGTTCTCTTTGCGTTGTCTCCCATCTGGGACGCAGACTGACGAACGATAGACGTATATGGGTCCAATATTCGGAGACAGTGCGCTCCAATGGGGGGCTCAGAACGCCTTTATGAGTCCTTCCAAGAGGGACTGGAACGCAGTAAACGCTCGGGCCTCCCTTATTGTGTTCAAGGATTATTTTGTTTGCAAAAACGGCCACGGCTAAGCTTAGAATTTTCTCGCCTGTAGGTAGGCCCCCGAGCGCTGGTTTTCATTCTATACATAGTGGTAGGGTGGTGGGTATGAAAACCCTTTCACCACGAGGGTAGGTAGATGTTAGTGCGTGTGAGATGTAAAGTTTATGCCTGTGTGTGTGAGGTTGTGTTGATGTTTGTGTCATAGCGGATGTGTATGTCGTACGTGTACCTCTACCAAGTACCTATGCATCATTTTATTGTAAATTTATTTATTTATCTTTAAAGACATATTTTTAAATTACCTACTCTTGGAGATCGGCAGACGGTGTCGAATGAAGAGTACCTATTTTGGGCTAGTTCATAGACCACGTGAATCATGGGCTAGTCTATAGGCCACGTGACTTACGCGCAGTCCATAGACCATGTGACTCACGGGCAGTCCATAGACCACGTGAATCATGGGCTAGTCTATAGGCCACGTGACTTACGCGCAGTCCATAGACCATGTGATTCACGGGCAGTCCATAGACCACGTGACGCCGTCAAACGGCCTCCACGCCATTTTTTTTCGACGCCCATGGCCGCGTGTGCGGGGGTTGGAGACTGTACTAGGAGGGAAATATATGGGCAGGTAGAGAGCGTTCCAGAGTTTACCGGTTCTGTAGAGGTTTATATTTAGCCGCTGAAGACCGCTGCATAGGGCACCATTTCTTCCCCACTATAAAATACTTAATGGTTTTTAAACGATTCCTCATGTTATTGCCCGCAGCCGCTGCTGGCCTGGACGTGCGTCGTGTCGGGTGCCAGCATGGCGGTGCTGGGCACGTGGTTCTACCTGCAGGAGGGACGCGCGGCGGAGGGCTGCCTGCCCCCCTGGGTGCCCATAGTCGCCCTCTGCGTCTGCATATTCTGTGACGCGGGCGGTCTCCAGCCGGTGCCGTTTGTCATTATGACGGAGATATTCTCCTTCCAGGTTAGTCTTGTCTTGCAGCGCGCTCTGATAGAAGGAGACGCGTGGCCAGCCGGTGGCACTGAGTGAGTTTCTAGAGGTGTATTTGCACTATGAGCCATGCTTTCGATGTATCTATCTACTTATTGATTGTATTGTATTGTTTATTAATCATTCATTCATATGGCAGTTAGACTGCGCTCGAACTTGTCACAATTTGTTCTATCCGGTTCGATTACACCCACGAAGAAGAACCGGCAAGAAACTTCGCAGGGTATTTTTTTTTAAACATATTTTTACAAGTATTTAGTGACTAGTCACATAATAACACCGCCCATAGTCTGTCTATTACATGTCTGTTCCGAGTTTGGCGTTACCTCCGCCCGCGCAATCCGGGCGGGTGTCTTCAAGCGTCGTATTAACGGGCTAGACAGCCTAGCAACAGTCCGCAAATCTGCTGGCATGGCACCTAACTGAGCGTGGTTTCGCGAGGGGAGGTGATTTTGGCTCTGTCGACTGCAACATTGGTCTCTCGGCACAGACACCCATGCTAGTTTACATTAAAAAAATAAATTTAAAAAAACCCGCTTTGTTCTTTCAGCTCCGAGGAACGGTGACTACGCTTGTGATCGCGTTCGCTTGCGCGCTGGACTCTGCGCAGCTGCGCGTGTTCCAGCCGGTCGCCGCGTGCGTCGGCATGTCCAGCGTCTTCTGGATGTTCAGCGGCGTGTGCCTGCTCAGCACACTCTATATCGTGCTCTACGTGCCGGAGACTAAGGTCTGTATTCCTCTGCGCGCTGGATACAGGTCGGCATTAAGACCTTCCAACTGCTGCACCGGATAGTGAGTTCGTACTATTTTCTGACGACGCGTGCGCGGTAATAAGTAAGCCATCCCCTGCAGAGCTCACCAAAATAAATAAATACATAAAAACTCCATGGGGAGTACTCGGAGGAGCTGTTTAATGCGATCCCGCTGTCCCCTTTCCACCTCCGCACCACGCGCACCGGGCAGGGATTGCATCCCTAGACGCTGAACTTACCGCGGATGCGTACCAATCGATCTGCAGATCTTTCCTCTACAGAACCGGTAACTCTGGAACGCTCTCCCTGCACATATATTTCCCCCCAAGTGCAGTCTCGGGTCCTTCAAGAGGGGAGTGAATGGGCACCTGTCAGGCCGGCATGGCATTCGCAACCCCCGCATACGACCGAATGTCCATGGGCGTCGTTAGACACCTTATGGGTGGCAAGGAGCCATATGTCACGCTGTCAATAAAAAAAAATTAAAAAAAACAAAACTTCGCTGCCAATTCGTATTCGTTAAACAATAAACTGATCAATGCCATTGTTTCCAGATGAGAAGTCTTGAAGACATATACGCGGAGCTTGGCGCCCGCAGCGGCTGCTGTGGAGGCGGCGGCGGAGACGACGGCGACGACGGAGTCAAGAAAAAGACAGAGCATCTCGAGTGTGGCATCACCCATCTGTAAGCGCGAGCTCCGCGATCGTTGCTGTGAAATGTTTGACAGATACGCTTAAGAGCCCTACACGAGTTGCGCATTCCCTCTGTCCCTCTCTCGCAATTCACTACAGTGTCGCGCAAGAGAGATGGGGGGAGTAGCGCACCGACCGGCAGTCACGGCGCGTGGCCGATCTCATTGCGGGCCCCGTTGAAGGATGTGCAGCAGTGGCGCCCAACACGGTCGATCGCGAGAGGCTTTTAGGTTGATCGTTGAAAATGCGTAGAACAAGAAGTGACTCGTAGAAACACAATATTTGATGTGACTTGACATTTTCCGGGTGGTGTCGTCTTCCACAAGGACCGCAATAGTAACAAATATAAAGGATGTAATGAACATAGCTTTCAATTCAAACAAAAATTACTACAAATTATTAAACAACGAAAAACATCCATCTCACAACCTTTAATTATTTGTGGGTAGATCTTTTTTTCATAGAAAAAATTATGGGCGCCACTGATGTACAGGTACCTACTGCCCCTAAGGACACGCTTTCATTTTATTGTAAAGGGATTGATTGAGTGAACTCGAGGTCAGAGTTTCAGGCACAAGCTAATTTCACTCCCGGGGAGGGAACAGCTCGGCTGGAAGACCCATGATTAAAGATGTCCGATTGTAGGAGCGGAGAAAGGTATTTCCCGGTAGGTCATTCCGTAACTTTGCAGGTACGAAATCGTTTTTGCGTTGCTGTGTCGCAAAACAAGAATGATTTCGAAAATGAGCACTTTGAAGAAGTCTTCCGTCGACACCAGAGGAGTGTCTTTACAAATGTAGAATCCGGCTCAATTGGCTGCGCCTTAAGCCTCGAATTTTTCCTCAGAGTTTCGCTTATAGTTTCATGTGCAATATGAAACAGCCTCATGTTCGCGATGAACTTGTGTTGAGTAACAAAGTTGCATCAACATGTTGCTGGCAACACAGCGTGTTGCAGAGTTGATTGAGTGCAGTCTGGCAACTAGAATTATCATGCGACAAAAGGTCTCACATAAATAATATTAAGGTTGTAGTTCTAACAGCCAGAGTGTAATGTTTAAGAGAAAAACAAATTGAATAGAACTTCCACTGCATTAAAATTAAACATTGTTGTAGCAAAGAACAAATAGAATAAAGAATACTTTGAAGATTTAGCTGTAAGCGTAATTGTTTATTAAATATATTTATTTCACACTCAGTCTTTCATTTTAAACAAATTAAACAAAAAGTTTGCAATACAACATTTATTACACAATTTGTACAAATAAAACAATGCAAAGCAACAAGCGAGGCACCACATGATCAGTGTGCTCACACTTCGACCAAAATATTGAACAATAAAAATATAATAAATTCTGCCATATAAACTTGAGATAGGTATTACAATTTCTATAAAATCCTAGAAAATAGAGTGTAAAGCAGGTTTTTATAATGCAATCCTGTAAGTATGTGTGCGTTGAGACAGAGAAACCAGAGAAAATTCTCCGACCGGTCAATGTCGCCTCCGAGAAGGTGATATTCCGCATAATTCAACTTGGATTGCTGGCTATACTGGACTAGAGGAGACCACAGCCGCGGCTGCTACGCCGCCATATCTCGTCCAGTACGGTGGCACCGACCCAGCGGGCTACAATTTGAGCCTACCACCCAGTATGGGGTGAGGAGAAGGTAGAGGGTCTAAGCGGGTAGCGGATGGATCACTTTTTGCCATCAAAATGTTTCGTTTCGCATCAAAACTCATCAGCTAGCCTGCCCTGGCTAGAACGTTCTACATTACCGACCTTCCCGCTCATTCCCCAGTAGGGTGGATCAACGTAAGTTAATAAGAACTTATTTATTACTTAGTTGAAGTATAAAATACTTAGGTTTATAGGCAAATGAAAAAAGTAGAGAACTATATAAAATAAAAAATTAACAAAATTTTTAGGGGTAACCCACGGGGACAATTTTGTCCCCAGTTTTGAGTGGAAAAAAGGGGCTGTCCTCAGGGTAACCCAATATTTTTAAAAAATTACTCAAAATTCTTTATGCAGCTTCTTTCTTATTAATCAATTACTTATCTGAGAGTTGCTGTAACTATTAAAATAAGGTGAATTTATCAAAATAATACCCTGTTTTTAGACAGATACCAAAAACAAGAAACAGTTGATCCACCCAGTACCCTGCGCCAAACGTTATAGCCGTTCGAACTAACTTCACTTCAGAAGCTTTGCTCATCTGGGGCGATTTTGCTAGCATCGAATTTTAGCAAGTGCACTGTCGCACAAGGCTAGTTTTCTGCCGGCTGATATTGCGATTAGCACCGATTATTCGCTTCGCGTGATCTGAGGGCGACCGCCCACGGCCTCGCGGCCCAAGGGGCCTCAAGCCTCGAAGGTTCATGAAGCGGGAATCCATTTCGACAGTGAAAATCCATAAAATCCATCCTCTAGTGCCACCAGAGAGGGCCTCGCAAAATGTATGTTGCCCACATCAAATTTAGGTCTTGCCCCGACACTGCCCCCCCCCCCCCCCCCCCCCTCCGTATGACCTAATACTCGACTTCTGTCTGCAGCAGAGTGAACATCGTACGAGCGGTTATAACGTTTGCCAACATGCTGGGAGAATAATTTGATTTGGAGTATTTTGGCCGCAGTGCAGGAAGCACCTTACAAAATAAATTACAAAGAGCAGTGCTGCCGAAGTAGAATCCGATTATTACAAATACATTTTCAAATTCAATTCTATATGTAAATAATATAAAGACACAGTACTAAACATAAATGATAACCTCCACGTGTTCGAGGGCATCCATATTTGAACCTTTGAGTAGTTTTTAAGACAGATATATACATTCTTTCTACCTCTTAGTCAATCAGAAGCCATTTCAATTGTTCTTATACACGGTGTTGCAGTTGCCCCCGTAATATATTTAACTGAAATAAGGGGGTTATTTATATGTGAAACTTAACAATTTCTGTGGCGAAAAAAACTTTATTTGAAACAAAAAAAAAATCTTTTCCATAAAATTTTTAAATACCTACCTATTCTCAAAATGTATGGAGAAAAAAATAATTTTTTTCTTCAAATGAAAAAGTCGTAGAACAAAAGTTCTATTTCACGTACAGAATCACCCCCTTTCGGGTTTTACGGTTGGGGTTGCGACACCGTGTATATCCCTTTCTCTTAAAATGTTTTTCGCCCGTTCGCTGATCGCCCTGAACCACAGATATTATATGGGAAAAGAAGCTAGAGATTTTGGCACTAAAATCGGTCATATATTCTTTTGCGCGGACGAACAGCGAACTGCAGATCTTTGAACCGTTTCAAGTCCTGCAGTAGTTCAGCTATTGTGACATGATCAGAGAAATGAAGGCTGAGGAACCATATTTTCGTTCAATCAAATAATACAATAAAGTTTTTCTTATGTATAAGTTACATCACGAAGAAAAATATTTTTGTATATCTCGTCAAAATTTTGCACATATTTTTTCCAAAAACACACTGCCTGAAAGTTTAAAAATACAATTTATATATAAAAAAAGTTAGGCACATAATTATTCTGGCATAAGTAAAATGCCAGCAATACCTACACTACACACTTCACAAATTGTATCAATACATACATAGGTAGGTAGTGATGTGCCAGTTTCAATCACGTTCTTTAAACGTCTTAGAATAATATGAAATGTAAAATCATATACAAAATGTGTGCTTCTAACTTCACTAATGAAATCCACGTTTAATATTGCATCTATTGATATAACATTAAATATCCCACTAACATTGTAACGAAAATATTCACTGATAAAGAGATATGTAGCTTATTCTTTATATACATATTCCGCGGACCATCAACTAGTGTTCATCAATATTCTTTAAGTTTGTACTTTGAATACAAAATCTAACCTTATACCAATCTCTCTCGACTGACACATTACAACAACCAACCCAACATCACCTGTTCAAAGAATGATAAATTATAATTATATATAATTAGGTATAATGGATGTCCACACAAGAAAATAAAAGAATTGGAAACTCTGAAAATCAAATATAGGCAGCAATCCAGTCCACCTCTCTCTACAACCCAGACACCGCGATCTAGGCTCTGCAATCCAGACTCCGCGATTTAGACTCTGCAATCCAGACACAGCGATCTAGACTCTGCAATCCAGACACCGCGATACAGACTCTGCAATCCAGATAACGCGACGTAGACTCTGCAACCAGTCACCGCGATCCAGACCTGGCAATCCAGACACAGCGATTTGGACTCTGCAATCCAGATACTGCGACCTAAACTTCGCAGGCATCACGATCCAGAATCTGCAATCCAGGCGCCGCGATCCAGACCACGCGATCTAGAATCTACAATTCAGACATCGCGTTCTAGACTCTGCAACGGAGACACCGCGATCTAGACTTTGGAATCCAGATAATGCGTTCTAGACTTTGCAATCCAGACAACGAGTTCTAGACCTTGCATCTTACACCACGTTCTATATCTCAAACCCAGACATCGTGATCCAAACTCTGCAATCTAGACACTGCGATCCAGACTCTGCAATCGAGACACCGCGATCTAGGCTCTGCAATTCAGACACCGCGATCTAGACTCTGCAATCCAAACACTTTGTTCTAGACTTTGCAACCCAAACACCGCGTTCTAGACTCTGCAACCCAGACACCGCGATCCAAACTCTGCAATCTAGCCACCGCGTTCTAGATTCTGCAACGCAGACACCGCGATCCAGACCGTAATCCAGACAACGCAATCTAGATCTACAATCCAGACACCGCGTTCTAGAATCTGCAATCCAGACACCGGGTTCTAGACTCTGCAACGGAGACACCGCGATACTTTGCACTCCAGGCTCTGCAACCCAGACACCGCGATCCAAACTCTGCAATCTAGCCACCGCGTTCTAGATTCTGCAACGCAGACACCGCGATCCAGACCGTAATCCAGACAACGCAATCTAGATCTACAATCCAGACACCGCGTTCTAGAATCTGCAATCCAGACACCGGGTTCTAGACTCTGCAACGGAGACACCGCGATACTTTGCACTCCAGGCTCTGCAATCCAAACAACACGTTTTAAACTCTGCAACCTAGACACCGCGTTCTAGATTCTGCATCCCAGACACCACGTTCTAGATCTGCAACCAGACATCGTGATCCAAACTCTGCAATCTAGACACTGCGATCCAGACTTTGCAATGGAGACAACGCGATCTAGATTCTGAAATTCAGGCACCGCGATCTAGACTTTGCAATCGAGACACCACGATCTAGATTCTGTAATCCATACACCGCGATCTTGCAATCCAGATGCCGCGAACAAGACTCTGCAATCCAAACACCGCGTTCTAGACTCTGCAAACCAGACACCGTGATCCAAACTCTGCAACCCAGACACCGCCCTCCAGACCGTAATCCAGTCACCGCGATCTAGAATCTGCAATCTAGACAAAGTGTTCTAGAATCTGCAATCCAGACACTGCGTTCTAGACTCTGCAACGGAGACACCGCGATCTAAACTCTGCAATCCAGACAACGCGTTGTAGACTCTGCAACCGAGACACCTTGATCCAAACTCTGCAACCCAGACACCGCGATCCAGACCGTAATCCAGACACGACGATCTAGAATCTGCAATCTAGACAAGGCGTTTTAGAATCTGTAATCCAGACACCGCGTTCCAGACTCTGCAACGGAGACACCGCGATCTAAACTCTGCAATCTAGACAAAGCGTTCTAGACTCTGCAACCGAGACACCTTGATCCAAACTCTGCAACCCAGACACCGCGATCCAGACCGTAATCCAGACACGACGATCTAGAATCTGCAATCTAGACAAGGCGTTCTAGAATCTGTAATCCAGACACCGCGTTCCAGACTCTGCAACGGAGACACCGCGATCTAAACTCTGCAATCTAGACAAAGCGTTCTAGACTCTGCAACCCAGACACCTTGATCCAAACTCTGCAACCCAGACACCGCGATCCAGACCGTAATCCAGACACCACGATCTAGAATGTGCAATCTAGACAAAGCGTTCTAGAATCTGCAATCCAGACATCGCGTTCTAGACTCTGCAACGGAGACAGCGCGATCTAAGCTCTGCAATCCAGACAACGCGTTCTAGACTCTGCAACCCAGACACTGTCATCCAAACTCTGCAACCCAGACACCGCGATCTAGAATCTGCAATTTAGACAAAGCGTTCTAGAATCTGCAATCCAGACACCGCGTTCTAGACTGCAACCCAGACACCGTGATCCAAACTCTGCAACCCAGACACCGCGATCCAGACCTTAATCCAGACATCGCGATCCAAACTCTGCAATCTAGACATTGCGATCCAGACTCTGCAATCGAGACACCGCGATCTAGAATCTGCAATTTAGACAAAGCGTTCTAGAATCTGCAATCCAGACACCGCGTTCTAGACTGCAACCCAGACACCGTGATCCAAACTCTGCAACCCAGACACCGCGATCCAGACCTTAATCCAGACATCGCGATCCAAACTCTGCAATCTAGACATTGCGATCCAGACTCTGCAATCGAGACACCGCGATCTAGAATCTGCAATTTAGACAAAGCGTTCAACAATCTGCAATCCAGACACCGCGTTCTAGACTCTGCAACCCAGACACCGTGATCCAAACTCTGCAACCCAGACACCGTGATCCAGACCTTAATCTAGACATCGCGATCCAAAGTCTGTAATCTAGACACTGCGATCCAGACTCTGCAATCGAGACACCGCGATCGAGATTCTGCAATCCAGACACCGCGATAAACTTTGCAATCCAGACGCGGCGAACAAGAGTTTGCAATCCAAACACCGGGTTACGCAAACACAGCGATCCAACCTCTTCATTCCAAACAACGCCATTCAGACTTCATCCTGCTATATTATGATAGATGAAATATGGCTAGAAATATTAGCGATGGTAAAATGGTTTATTACATTTTGAAGAAATGGTATACAAATTGTTGTTAACTATATCATTCACCCTATCAAAATCGCACACACACCTCCAATTGCATGGAGTTTAGGGAGCAGATATATTGGTCGCCCTTAAAAGAGACCTCCCATTTCCCTTAGTCGCCTTTTACGACATACACGGGAAGAAATGCAGCTGCCCTATTCTCGTCCCCGGTCAGCAAGGGATAACTTTCATAACTAGATCAACATCAAACTAACTATACGATTCGCAAGAATAAAATAGGTGCGGGAAAGAGCCAATCACAACACACGGGCGCGTTTTTACTTTTACGCTCTGTCAGTCAGTCAGTCAGCGTGTTAACGTCCACTGCTGGACATACGCCTCTCCAATTTTCCTCCAGTCCTCCCGGCCTTCAGCGGTACGGAACCACTGCTTTCCGCCGACGTAGGTACTTGATGTCGTCGTCCCACCTGGCGGGTGGTCTTCCCACACTCCGTTTTCCTGTCCACGGCTGCCGCCAGTGTAGGACACGGTTACTCCACGGGTCATCGTCTCTTCGGCTAACGTGCCCAACCCACTGCCACTTGAGCTTAGCCACCCGGTGTCCAATATCGACTACTTTGGCGCGTCGGCGGATTGCCTCGTTACGCACCATATCACGTAGCGATATTCCCAGCATGGCTCACTACATTGCTCGCTGGGCAACTTTCAACTTTTGGCCAACAGCGACCGTCAGAGTCCACGTTTCACACCTGTACGTCATACATAACCAAGGTTGAAAGTTGCCCAGCGAGCAATGGAGCGAGCCATGCCAAGAGGAAATCAAAACAAACCTGGAGAAATAAAAAATGAGAACGGACAAGCATCCGAATGAACAGACTATAGAACTGATGTCAAAATTCATCTGACTGAAGAGGAGAGCGCCCGCAAGACCTTAAATAACAACATAGACGGCGGTTGTGTATAATAAAATGGATTTGCATGGACATTGCTCATTAGCTATCTCCATGCAAGACTTGAATCCATACTCACCTACTGATGAATATCGGCAAGACAGATGGCAGTATACAAAGAAAAAAAATACAGAATAAAAACAAAAAAACATTTGCTAACCTAAAATACAATTCCTGTTGTTTGCCAGATTGTTCGTAACTCGGGAATGGCTAAACCTTTTTACATGCATCAAGTCTTCACCAATGCAATCTGGCATAACTCTGCAAAGGTAAATGTTTATCATCACGCTATCGTTCATCGACGCTGAGCAGTACAGTCGACAAACAAAATTAGCGTCATATGTTCAAAACTAATGCGACATTAGTTTGGTAGTTGATCAATTTCAGTGAGTTTTCAGTCAATTCCTAGCATTCTACATCAGTTAGTATAAGTTAATGCATTATCGTTACTCGTAAGCTCTTGGTCATTCTTTCTAACAGTCAATTTCACATATCAATTGTTTAGTGTATTCTACGTTCAATTCCACAATGCATCAATTCCACATTTCACTTTGACATTTCTTTGAAAATTATCAAAATAAATAATGTTTTCATATTTTTATTCTACGTCGGTTCTGTATTTGAAACTTAATAAATCTTTTGCTCGATAACTATTTATTTCAAGATTTGAATTTTTCACATGTTTTTAAATACTCATATTTTTTTTATTCCCCACAATGTATGGAAAACATTATAAAATAGAATATAAATGCTTTATTGCACACAAAAACACAAACAGAGATACAGAAGACAAAATATACCGTACAGAAAAAAAATTATAAATGTCACACTTCTAAATAAAGAGTGGAGCAATTTTTTTTCTATGTAAAAAAATCGGCTGTCGGATCTTCTGCCTTTATGAAATTGTGTAAGTTACAATCAAAAAAATATTATACAAAATTTTTGTATTAAGCCTAAATGTTTGCAGTCAATATTAGAGTCATACTCTAAATACACTTCATTATAGTATTCAAAATAGATTTTAATACAATACAGTAGAGTTGATTTTCGCTTAATAGATGGTTCGAAGTTGTTTAATTAATCTTACATCTCAGTAATAGTTTGAAGCTTAACACGAACACAACACGCACAATCATTTGTTTAATTAATATTAAAATATACGTAGCAGGTATTACCATACATTAAGCGTATGACAGCTATTACAATATGAAAACATTAAAAACTACTAACATTAGATATCGGTGACAATGCGTGACTAAAACTTTAATAAACTAAGTTAATACATTTATCTTAAAAACTATACAAATAAAAAAATGTACTGTTTTTGCGGTGTAAAACCGGATGATTGAAGACATATCGAAAAAAAAATCGAATGTATTAAAACAATTCGTTTCTAAACACATGACCATTCAATCATTAAATAGGTAATACTGGGTTTTAAATATAAAACATTATGATGTTTTAAAATTTTAATACCTGTATTTAAAATGAATAACCTCTAAATAGAGATAACACACTTATAACTGAAATATTATAAAATATTGTGATAAAAAAAAGTGAAAGATTACCTACCAATCAGCCTTCGGCTGAAATGGATGAAAATGTGGCTCACTACTCTCGAATGTATGAAAAAAGGCCACTTTAACCGACAAATAACTGTCGGACGCGACTTTAACCGGAGGTGGTGAGAACTGCCGTAAATGTTTGCATTCCATCCTCGGGTTACCCTGTAAGTAAAAGCTTTACATAGGAAGCAAGTTACATCGGCAAGAATGCGATTTGAACCTTTTTTTAAAAGCATTTAAACCGTTACGTATGCGAGTGTATTTCCTTAGATAATTATTGAAATAACTACGTTTTGTGGTCAGTTTGTAAAATAACAGAATATTATCATCTACACCACTGGGAAGCAAATTTTAGTCGAAATTAATTATTTATGATAAAACCCTTATTATTAATGTAATTCGGTACGGGTGGCTTCGTTACAGACGTCAAAGCAACCCCCTCCAGCCATTATCACCTCCGAGAAGGTAGGTGCCATACTTACGCTTAGGATCGCTGGCTATGCTGGACTTAGAGAACACAGCAGAGAAAACCATTCAGCTGCCGGTAACAATATGACTTTGTATCGTCTTTTCTACTCAACATCTGCATCTTTTTTTAAATAGAACCATATTTAGGTTTCCGTATCCCCGTACGCAAGCCTATTACTTATTATTACGCCGTCTGTCTGTCTATCTGTCCGATAGCTGTATCATTGGAACCGTAATAAAATAACATAATAACATAATAAGTATTTATAAATAAATGAATAATAGCTAGCCGGTTGAAATTTTCACACAATATGTGTTATTATGGCGGATATAACAACAAATAATAAAAGATATAAAAAAGGAAAAAATTAAAGGGGGTCGCCATACAAAGAAACATGTTTTTTCTACGTCTTTTTTTTTTATGTGTGGAAACCTCGGTGTGCGAGTCCAACTCGCACTTGTATCGTTTTTTAAATATTCAGTTCATCATCATCATCATCAGCCTGTATCGGTCCACTGCTGGAAATATGCCTGTCCCAAATATTCAGTTAATTTAATACATTTTTCTTAAAGCATATTTTGATAAAATTGTTCCTGCACAGATCTTGAGGAGAAGAGTTAATACAAAGTTACATGTTTACACAGCACCGAATGGTTTTGCAGCGACCGCTCGATTAAGTCAGTACAAGAGGCTCAGCGTGTCCTTAAGAGTCAGTAATACCTCACATTTTCGCATTATCCTCTGTTATATCAACAATACTGTAACAATCATTCTGTATGATTATAATTATGATTGAAAGTGTGAGAGTAGGGCCCCTCAGCCCTGTTGTCACTGCGACCGAGGAAGATCTATTGTGATCTGTCAAAAGTTTAGGGCCCACTCCCAAGTCTGATTTCCGCTATGAACCGAGTTATATTCTTGGGGTTGAGTGCCTGTATTTGGCATGGGTTAAAAATATAACCCCCAAGAATATGGCATCTACTGTGAATGAGCACTTTACATTCACAAAGGATGTGTACGGACATTTCACCCTCACTCTAAGAAATATATGCTAAAGTTCAGTACCAATGCTACGTCTTATGACGCCCTGACGTAGTATTCTGCTCCAGATAAACAATAGTTTCGGCACACGGCAAAGTAATCGCAAGTACACCAAACAACATCCAATCGACGCATCCACTTCCACGCCACCTGTGGAGTTGTGGGCAAGACTTAGTTTCACGAATAACTGCTCAAAAACAGCCCTACAAGTTGATACATCGCACCAAACCGTAAATACTACCCTCATTTACAACAACTAAAGTGCAATAAATATCTCTTGGTTTGCATACTGACACTGACATTAAGAACTGTCATCTATCACTGTCACTGCCGCTATCAGACAGGAAAGGTCTGCCAGACCAAATTCCATTTGACCGTACTTCGTGGGACCGTACTTTGCATGATTGCATTTTCTGGTCACACTTAATTTTCGTTGACTTGCCTGTGAAGAAATATTAAATCTGTAATTACCTGATTCACCATTTTCTTACGGTTACTGGATCTATCACAAGTGGTAGCCCGAGCTTATTATCACAATGTCTTCAAAATCCGATAATAGTACGACTTCACGACAAACACGCCAAACTACTATGGCACAAAGAAAGGCCGAGTCTAAACTTTTGAAAACCGGATATATCCCATATAAGACATCAGTCAATATATCAAAGCCCGGAAATGACCAAAGCACGCTAGAACCATCAGTACCAACCAATATTTCCAAATGCAAGAACCAAGCTGCTGAGGAAATTGGGAAAAAGCGTATACCTATGATGAACACAGGAAACCCACTCGTAGTCGATCGCATACCGTCCACATCAGAGCCTAAACCTGTCTACACTCCACACAAGACACGCGACACTCATGATTCCGCCCTCAGGAAATATCTGGCCATAAAAAGTGGACCGATGGTTGATCCGGACAACGAGGGTAGCGTCACGAGCATTACTACATCAGGAGTGGCTTTTGCTTTAAAAAAGTCTGTGCGCGATGAATTGATGGAGTCAATCATGGGAGAATCCTCCCAGCAACGTAGCAGACCCGAGTCACCGGCACCATCAATTGGCTCGCGTACGTCCATCCCCGGAGTTCCGGCGATCAACCAACTCCCTACCACCGCCAATAGACTTGTACAGGACGCCAAAACTAAACTTGAAGAGTCCGTAGCCGTGGATGCAGAAGTGAGGGATTTTGTTGTTGAGAAACTCTTGGGATTGAGCGAAATCGTGGTTCGTGTATGCGACTCCCGCCAACGACTGCTACTGGAAATTGAGCGCACTAAGGAACGGGCGGCCAGACAAGCTGAGTATAGAGAAAAGCAACTCTCTGCAGAACTGAAAACTATACTCGAGAATAATAATTGTTTGAAGGACACCGTTAGTGACATCCTAACGAAGGTATCTGCCACGCGTGAGCTGCTCGCATACGAGCTACCAATTACAAAGCGAGTGGAGACATCCGATGCCCCTTCAACATCTTCCTTAATGACAGTTGACAAAAGAACGACCATACCACACAAACTCTCTCCACCAATAACTGCTAGAACGAACATCGAAAACCAAAACAACTCGCTATCGGAACAAGTTAATAGCGAGCTGGAGTTATCGCTTGAATTTAGCGATAGCATCAAGGTCCTTAACGATGTTGTAGTGGCACCTAATAACCTTTTGAGCGGGGAGAGTAAAATTATGGTCATGTCAATCACTTCTCGACTACAATCCCTCTTTACTCTGCTGACAGTCTCCCTACTTACATCTCAGAAGGAGTCCTTAGCCAAGGATACCATTGTAGCGGACAGGAATGCCGAGATTGCCAAGATCAGACTCGACTCGATTAGCATGATTAGCCACACTACATCTAGTTCAACAGGAACTCAGATAGAACCTCGTACTGCTACTGTAGTTGATGCGCATTCGAGACTGTCCGTGGCCGTTGAGGTACCTTGTTCCCATGACACTAGTCCACTCTCGACTGCTCCGGTAAAGAGTACGACCACCGTTTCCTCCTCTTCTGCACCGCACTCAGGCAGTGTCTCTGCCCAGGACAGCACCTCAGTTCTGAACACCACTGCACAGTCTGATACTGCGATTTTGCTGTTCAGCGATTCTGTAAAAATGGCCAAGGAACCAACCACAAACACTCCTATAGAGACCCAACCACCGTTGAGCAATGATTCCTTCCTCCCCGTAACCGTTGCAGAATCGCGCAAGAAGCGTAACCGTAGACGTGCTGGAAGAGTTGTGACACCGCCATCGCAGATCATTAGAGGTACAGCCGCAAGTACATCCTCTGGATTGGCAGCTGTCAAGATGGAGTCACTAAAATATCTGCACGTATGGTCTCTGGCCCCGACGACCTCCGAAGATTTTCTTAGAGACCATTTGTCTTCTGTCGCACCATGCTCATCTTACAAAGTGAAAAGGCTCCCATCCAAGCAGACCGAGCACGCATCTTTCAAGGTTGGCATACCCGAGTCCAAGTATGACAGCATTGTTAATCCGAATGCATGGCCTGAAGGAGCTCGCATAAAGCCTTGGCTTTTTCGTCGACCAGAAAGCAAGCACTCAGGAGGCTCGCAAAAGGCAAATTGAATGTTTCTACCAAAATGTACGTGGCTTGCGGTCTAAAACCACCGAATTCTCGTTGGCCGTGCTGAATTCGTCGGCGCATCTCTTCGCCCTGACGGAAACATGGCTATGTGATGGCATCTCCAACGCTGAACTGTTTCCAGACAACTTCACAGTCTGCAGAAAAGACCGAGCGGATGGCAGAAGAGGTGGAGGAGTTCTCCTCGCCGCTAGGCCCGGATTAATCCTCCGCCCGCTAACTGTTCCCGGATTTACGGAAGCGCCCAATGATGAATTCTTGGCCGTGAAGATTTCGTGGAGACGCACTCATTTAATCTGCTGCGTGGTTTACTTGCCTCCAAATATAGGAGAGGCACAGTGCACCCGATTTTTTGAATATATTGAAATATTGTGTGAAATTAACAAGTTGAATTGTATTGTATTAGGAGATTTTAACCTCAACTCAATGAATCAAAACATATTAAACCGGTTCGAGTGCTTCATGACATTCTGCGAATTTTTTCAACATAACTCTGTTACTAATCGCGATCATCGGACTCTGGACCTTGTGCTGTCTACCCTTGAGTCAGAGCTTGTCAATGTACAACACGATCCCTTGGGACTGGTTAGGCCAGACCCCTATCATCCGCCGCTATCAGTGACCATGACGTTCTCCTCCGGTGGTGGTGTAGAGGCCCCTATCGCTGCACTCGAGAGCCCATACGCCGAATGGAACTTCAGAAAAGCTGACTTTAACACTCTCTATCAAGCCTTAGGGGAGATCGACTTTAGTAGGTTGTATACGTTCGACAATGTGAACGAATCCGTTTCCTACTTCTACGATGTAATAACCCAAACATTAAACAATTGTGTTCCCATAAAAAGGCGAAGCGTGGGCAGCCAGCGGTATTCATATCCTAACTGGTTCTCTGCACAGTTGATTCGCGACATTAAGAGTAAGGCTTGGTATCACAAACGGAGTAAACGAACTTCGTCTGCTGAGGATAAAGCTATGTTTCGGTCACTCCGTAACAGTGTCAAAGCCGATATTAAATCAGAATACGCCGCATACCTGAGGAAAGCAGAGCTCAATCTAAAAAAGGACCCACAGTACTTCTGGAACTATGTTAAATCCAAACGATCGAGTAAAACCCTACCTGTTCAGGTAACATTGAATAGTCAAGTAGTCCAGGGTTTTGAGGCAGCCCAAGCATTCGCTTCATATTTTAAATCTGTCTTTCTAGACGACGAACCAAAACTGGACGCGGATACCGCGTTTGCTGGTGTTACTGCTGTTGCCACAGCGGACCGTGTCCACATAGACGATATCGATGCTGGAGAGGTTTATCTTGTACTCAAACTCTTAAAACCTAAACATTCGACCGGCCCTGATGGTATCCCTCCCTATGTCGTGAAGGATTGTAGAAGTGTATTTGTAAAACCTCTTACTTTCATATTTAACTTGAGTCTTAATCAGTCCGAATATCCGTCTCGGTGGAAGGTATCCAGAGTTACTCCCATTCACAAATCGGGTGACAAGGCTGAAGTTGTTAATTACAGACCAATAGCAGTTCTCTCTGTGTTTGCAAAACTATTTGAAACCATTCTCCACCGTCGTATCTTCAGGCAGGTCGACTCCAAATTGGTGGACCCACAACATGGTTTCCGTCCAGCTCGCTCGACCGTGACGAACCTTACCACATTTGTGAATTATGCAACTACTAGTTTGGATGCCGGCCGCCAAGTTGATGTGGCCTATTTTGATTTTAAGAAGGCCTTCGACAGAGTTGATAACGATATTCTGCTCCAGAAACTAGTTATTTTGGGCTTTACACCTAAATTGCTTTACTTTTTCGCCGACTACTTCCGCGACAGGAAACAGTTCGTGCAGTACGGAGTTTATCGATCAAACTCATACTTTACGCGTTCAGGCGTCAGTCAAGGTAGCAACTTAGGTCCCTTATTTTTCCTTCTTTTTATTAACGATCTTCCAAATTTTGTTTTCTCGGCGCTATGCCTTTTGTTCGCTGACGACATTAAACTAATCCTAGAAATATCAAAACCTTCAGATTGTGAGCTGCTTCAATCCGATATCGATATTGTTCACGGATGGAGTATCGAGAATAATCTTCTATTCAATGAGGCCAAATGTGCAGTGATGACATACACCAAGTCGTCGGCTCCTCTTGTATACGACTACACGCTGTCCGGTGCCAAATTAACAACTGTTACATCAGTCAAAGACCTCGGTGTGACTATGGATCCCAAATTAAACTTCCATTCTCACATGAATAAACTTTGCAAGGCCTCTTTTAGGAACCTTGGATTTGTCCTCAGACAATCGGCCGACTTTCGTACAATAGAAGTAATAAAACTTCTTTATAATTCATTTGTACGCAGTAAATTGGAGTCGAATGCAATTGTTTGGTCTCCCTATGAAAGTACTTATACTCTCATGGTGGAGAAAGTCCAGAAACGATTTCTAAGATTCCTCTTTAAAAAACAGTATGGTTACTATCCCTTTCTATATCCCTCACTATATGTCCTAGGCATGGTGGGTTATGACACGTTGGAAGTGAGAAGGACTCTGTCACTTCTTGTTCACGTGTACAAACTACTGAACGGCTCCATTCACAACCCTTCGGTGCTTGGTTCTGTATCAGTGTTCGTGCCTGACAACTACCGTCGGGCGAGGAGTCATCCATTGTTTCTAGTGCCCAAGTCGCGGACAAACTTACTACGCCACTCACCAGTTAGTCGTGCCTTGACACTGCTCAATGAATTGACTGCACAGGTTCCGGAGTTGGACATATTTGCCTCCTCAGTTCGGGAGTTCGCAAATACTGTCATGAAGCACCTGAATCGGTAATTCCTATATATGATGTTTTGGGTAACTCTGTAAGGTCATGTATAATAATTATAAATAAATAAATAAATAAATAAATTATGTTTGGCGAAAACATGACTCCGTTAAACTTTTTCAATAGAAAAAAGTTGCAATGTTCTAGTATTCAATAAATACTTTAAATTAGATCATAACACTTTGCACAATAACAGATGTCAATATAAAGCAGGTCCCACGTTTTTTTACATTTAAAAACTAACCATTATTTTCACCGTAAAAGCAATTACCTAAACTATAGCGCAATGCACTCAATTTTGCACACAATTGTAATACTTGAGTACTCGTCCGAGAATACAATTGTTTACCCTAAAAAAATTGATTTGACGTTGCGTAACCGCAAGCACTAGTGTGCGAGCGGGATAGAGAGTGAGAGGCGCGATTAGAATTCGAACTGAAGTATTACCGACTCTTAATAAGAAATCACATCCATCAATAGGGCTAAGAGATGAGAAAATCATCATGCAAAGAGCCAAAAAGCATTTAAAACTCAATCTGCTCCGTGGTTTGGTTTCCAAATCTCCATTTAGATTTACACACATACATATAAATAAAACATCTCGTCAAAAGCAGTTTAGACTCGCCATGGTGCAGTATAGAGAATGTGAGTTCACGCATTGCCGCCGAGGAGTCAGTCGCTCCTCTTCTTGATGTGGAAACAGTTTATCCGGAAGTGTTGGCACATCTGACGCACCTGCAACACACATACACATCAACATGTATATATAATTTAAAGTGTGAGAGTTAGGGCCCCTGAGCCATGTTGTCAGTGCGACCTAGGAAAATCTATTGTGATCTCTCAAAAGTTTATAGGTCACCCTGCAAGTCCGATTTCCGCTATGAACCGAGTTACATTCTTGGGGGTTGAGTGCCTGTATTTGGCATGGGTTAAAAGTATAACCCCCAAGAATACAGCTTCTACTGTGAATGAGCACATCACATTCACTAAGAATGTGTATGGGTGTTTCATCCTCTTTTATACAGAACCTGCACACCGGTGTGTCGCTAAGGCCCTTTCAGTATAGGTGTTTGTTTAGTCTGCAGTGTCCTGTCAAGGTCTTTATTTTTTTTATTTTTTTTTATGGAAACTGACACGGTTGTCTACATCACCTACAACGTCCGTGATGTCAGCCCACAACACCGGGTGAACTAGGTGCCATGTCAGTGCTTCCCCCTTTGATCGTGCCGGCTACACTGAACTGGTCGGAAAACACAAACTATTTACATAGCCGTTTCAACCGACGTTTCATTCAGTGCGGTGGTACCAACCCGGGCGGGTTAAACCCTACCACCAAGTAAGATTAGGAGGGAAGGGACATACAGTTTTACGAGGAATCCGAACCTCGGTCAGCCTCCAACGGTCAGCGGTCACCCATCCAAGTACTGACCGCACCCAGCGTTGCTTAACATTCATAGCGACAGTTGACTGTTTGCACCACTGAGCTATCGAGGCTGACAAATTTATTAGGACTCTTATGTTGTTCCGGTTTAGGTTTAATACCTTGCAAGTGAATTTACGCGAGTACCTACCTACCCAAAAAGCAGTGCCTTCGCGTGCTTCTGCCCGGGCAGTTGGGACCAGTGCTGGTTGCTTTGGTTGTGTGCCCAGGAGGGTATTTCTTGCCAGTATGTGCTTTTCGGTATTCCAAGTATCGGCTCTGGGCCGATGGGTGTATTATCAGCTCCATCTCTAGCAATTTGATCGGCTTCTTCTTCTTTTTTTTTTTTTTTTTTTTATGGAACCTGACACGGTTGGCTACATCACCTACAACATCCGTGATGTCAGCCCATAACACAGGGTGAACTAGGTGCCATGTCAGTGCTTCCCTTCATTTCATGTCGGCTACACTAAACTGGACGGAAAACACGAACTATTTACATAGCCGTTTCGACCGACGTTTCGTTCAGTGCGGTGGTACCAACCCGGCCGGGATAAACCCTACCACCTAGTAAGGTAAGAAGGGAAGGGACCTACAGTTTAACGTGGAATCCGACTCACGGTCAGCCTCCAACGGCCGAGTGGTCACCCATCCAATCACAGACCGCACTCAGCGTTGCTTAAAAACAGTTGACTAACCAACCGCGCCACTGAGCTACCGAAGCTGACGAATTTTCTTATCCCTTAGTCGACTTTTACGACATGCGACGGGGAGAGATGCAGTGGGGCTATTCTTTTTAAGTACCGACCCCACACGGTACGTCTTCGTTGCTGTCAAGTCCACTACGTCCAGGCGAACATCTCAGCGTTACTTTGTTCTTGGCGCTGAGGTGGTTTAGGGCTTGGACACACTCATATAAGCAGGTAGCGAACAAAGCCCAAGGCAACGAGCCCTGCAGAGCAAATAACAGAAAGTTTCAATCTAGCACGAGACCAGCAATTTTTTTTTTTATGTAATCCGGTATAGGTGGCTGATTCGGAGGGGCCAAAACACATGCTCCGACCAGCCAATATCAACACCGAGAAGGTAGGTGCCATACCGGAAACTTCCCTGGATTGCTGGCTATACTGGACTTGAGGAGAACACAACCGAGGCTGCTATGCGGCCATCTAACATCCAGTACGGTGGTAGCAACCCAGTCGGCTACAATTTAAGCCTACTACCTAGTAAGGGGCAACGGAAGGGACCTACAGTTTTACACCAATTCCGAACGGTGATGCAGCAGGTGAAGGTATGCACGTAAATTTTTCATCAGAAAAAACTCATTGGTACATGTCGACCGGATTTGAACCTCGGACCTCCCGCGTGAGAAGCCGATGCCCAAACCACTCGGCCACCCGCCGCTTAAGCAATTGGCAAATCTGGCTGAAACGTTACGATACTCACCACACAAGTATTGTGTGGGGTCGGTACTTAATAAGAATAGTCCCACTGCATCTCTCCCCGTGCATGTCGTAAAAGGCGACTAAGGGATAAGCGGCCTGCAGACACCCCGGTCGACTTGAGGCTTTCATGGAAGACATAGGCTGGCTGGGGTAGCTGGAGACTGCGGGGTTTTGCACGAAGGTCCCCAACCAAGCAGGATTAGTTTGCAGGCCTAGAGCCAATCCCAAAGCAAAACAACAACAACAACAACAACTCACCACACAAGTGCCGTAATGAACATGAGCGCAAACACTGAACGCCGTGACAGCGTACAACATCAGCATCTCGTACTGCGGCGCGGCGAGCGAGACCGCCGCCCCCGCGCCCGCCACCCCCGCCAGCCAGCAGACAGCCTCGCACCGCTGCCCGCTCATCTGCGCCACGATCAGTCGACACTGCATAACAAATACAGTTTGGCGTTATCCATGCGATCAAATTAAGGTTGACTTGAATATAGATTGACAGTTAGGAGGAGGCTACAATTCAATTTCAATTTATTTGGATAATTATATTATTTAAATATTATAAGTTTATTAATAGGCTCTTTACACCTGATATATAATAAGTCTTTGCAGTCAGAACTATCAGTAAAATTGTTAATCTGCTCTCAAGCTGTGTTTTCAATAAACTGTAGGCGATGTTATTATGTGGCTAGTCATTAAAATACTTGTATTAATTAATATGTATGAAAAAAAAATACTCTGTTAAGTTTCTTGCCGGTTCTTCTTCGTGGGTGTAATCGAACCGGATAGGATCAAATTGTGACAAGTTCGAGCGCAGTCTAACTGTCACATGAATGATCAATAAACAATTTTCAACGCTTCTAAGACACAAGTTTCATTCGCATTCAGTGCGAAAAGAGCGGCGTTCACACCGGCTCCTTCATTCCAAGGCGCGTCGCTTAAATTAAGCGACCGCCTCGTGGTCCTTGGAGTCGAACTGCCGCACGACCTACAATGAGTAATTTCAACAATCATCATCATCATCATCATCAGCCTGTATCGGTCCACTGCTGGACATAGGCCTCTCCCAAGGCACGCCACCACACGCGGTCTTCCAACAATGCGGATTGTAATTAGTAGACTAGCACAATACTTTTTGTCAGCCTCGATAGCTCAGTGGTGCAGACAGTCGACTGTTGCTATTGATTGTTTAAGCAACGCTGGGCGCGGTCAGTACTTGGATGGGTGACCGCTCGACCGTTGGAGGCTGACCGTGGTTCGGAGTTCACGTAAAACTGTAGGTACCTTCCCTTCCCACCTTACTCGGTGGTAGGGTTCAACCCGCCCGGGTTGTTACCACCGCACTGAATGAAACGTCGGTCGAAAAGGCTATGTAAATAGTTTGTGTTTTCCGTCCAGTTCAGTGTAGCCGGCTCGACTGAAGGGAGGCACTGACGTGGCACCAAGTTCACTCGGTGTTATGGGCTGACATCACGGATGTTGTAGGTGATGTAGCCAACGGTATCAGTTTCCATAAAAAAAAAACAAAAAAAATTTACTAGTACGTACTTATATGGTAGTGTATATTATAGTTTATCATAGTTGTTTTCCTTATATTATATTTTACATTCCCACACTCAAGTCTTTTGCTACTACTTACTTATGTATATCTCACAACATACGACTCTCAAACATCCAAAGGTTGACTGGGAGAAATCCCTGTAAGGGATAAGTCCGCCTTTGCCCCTCATGTAAATTACTTATCGTTTGTTACTGTTAAATGTTTTGGAGCAATAAAGTATTTCTATCTATCTATCTATCTATCTATAAATACTCACGGTGAGATTACTGAAGAGTGTGCCGATCATGAGGTAGACGGCCCTCGGGTCGGCCTCCACGATGCCGGCGGGCGAGCGGAGCACCCACAGCGTGCTCACAGCGAACATGCACAGCACCGACCACGCCGGCCGCAGCGCCTCCAGCGCCGACCGCTGCATGCCCGTTTTATGCTTGTACGACCTGCTCGTGTACAAGCGGCTTTTTATTAAGGCGCCTAGTAACGGCAACGGTGGGTTTTTTTATTTTTTTTTATGGAAACTGACACGGTTGGCTACATCACCTACAACATCCGTGATGTCAGCCCATAACACCGGATGAACTAGGCGCCGTGTCAGTGCTTCCCTTCGGTCGTGCCGGCTACACTGAACCGGACGGAAAACACAAACTA
Source organism: Nematopogon swammerdamellus (assembly GCA_946902875.1). Taxonomy (NCBI): domain Eukaryota; kingdom Metazoa; phylum Arthropoda; class Insecta; order Lepidoptera; family Adelidae; genus Nematopogon; species Nematopogon swammerdamellus. The sequence goes on along the minus strand of OX336357.1, from coordinate 773,467 downwards.
TTTACATAGCCGTTTCGACCGACTTTTCATTCAGTGCGGTGGTACCAACCCGGGCGGGTTGAACCCTAACCTAGTAAGGTAAGAAGGTAAGGGACCTACAGTTTTATGTGGAATCCGAACCACGGTCAGCCTCCAACGGCCGAGCGGTCACCCATCCAAGTACTGACCGCGCCCAGCGTTGCTTAACAATCAATAGCAACAGTCGACTGTCTGCACCACTGAGCTATCGAGGCTATAAGGCGTAGCGCGTAGTAGTTTTCATAACTGGCGATCCTTCGCATTAGAACTTTGAAAAGCGTGTGATCGATAGATATAACAAATGGCGTCATTTTGCTATAAAAATTCCATTCAAATTCTCTTTAGTTTCTGAGATCAAATCTTCAAAGTTCACGCGGAAGAAAAAATCAACATTTGGTTACCGTATAGTTTGTATAGAAAATGATAAAATTTTACAACCAAAAACGTGTGATCGATAGGCAAATAATTGTTCTATATTTTGCAGTAGTTTTAGCCTTTTTTGGCCCACACATAGAACCAACCCCAGGAAGCATTTTCTAAAGCATCGGGTCGTAAGGGCCTGGAACAAATTATCTGAGGTCACCGTCAGCGCCCCCTCGGTTAATTCTACTTGAGCGAGGCCAGTATTCCTACCGTCATGATAAAGTCCTCCAAATCATCAGAGAGGCCATCAACCTGTCAATTGCACGGACCAGGAAAGGGCAAACCAGTAGCGGCTTCCAGAAGGTCAACTTTGTGAAACCTGGAGCCAATAAGCTGCCCAAAGATAGGACTAAACCTTCTTCAATTTTGGGAGCAGCAAAGGATTGGGAATTGTTGATGGACACACATGAGAAGCATTACCAAATGCCTTCGGAAATCTGTACCACAGCATTAAGACCGGATATACTCATATTCTCAAAAGCGACAAAGCATGTAGTACTTGTTGAACTTACAGTTCCATGGGAAAGTAACATACCGAAGGACCACAACATCAAACTTAACAAGTACTGCAACTTAGTAGACCGGATTGTGAGAAACGGATTCAAGACTGATCTCTTCGCTGTGGAAATCGGAGCAAGAGGACTACCAGCGAAGTCGCTCTACAGTCTCTTCAAGAATCTAGGGCTCCCAAGATCGACGCTAAGCTCATATATGGAGAGAGCTTCGAAAACGTCACTGGAAGCATCCTACAGAATATGGATAGGTAGAGAGAGGGAGGTCGAGAGCGGGACTGGTGGTTTCCCCGCGTCCTAGTCAACGCAGACTAGCTGACGAGGGCTTGACGCGAGCCGAAACGTGAAGCATGCGCGGGAAATTTAGAGTGGCCACTCGCTAGTCCCGACCTCGATTAACACCCTCCTCTACTGCCGATGGGTCCGGATATGTTCGGTGAAGACATCGCAAGCTCAGGTCCACACCTTCAAAAAGAAAGGGCAAACCAGTAGCGGCTTCCAGAAGGTCAACTTTTTGAAACCTGGAGCCAAAAAGCTGCCCAAAGATAGGACTAAACCTTCTTCAATTTTGGGAGCAGCAAGGATTGGGAATTGTTGATGGACACACATGAGAAGCATTACCAGATGCCTTCGGAAATCTGTACCACAGCATTAAGACCGGATATACTCATATTCTCAAAAGCGACAAAACATGTAGTACTTGTTGAACTTACGGTTTCATGGGAAAGCAACATACCGAAGGACCACAACATCAAACTTAACAAGTACTGCAACTTAGTAGACCGGATTGTGAGAAACGGACAAGACAGGCTCTTCAATCTAGGGCTGCCAAGATCGACGCTAAGCTCATACATGGAGAGAGCTTCGAAAACGTCACTCGAAGCATCCTACAGAATATGGATAGGTAGAGAGAGGGAGGTCGAGAGCGGGACTGGTGGTTTCCCCGCGTCCTAGTCAACGCAGACTAGCTGACGAGGGCTTGAAGCGAGCCGAAACGTGAAGCATGCGCGGGAAATTTAGAGTGGCCACTCGCTAGTCCCGGCCTCGATTAATACCCTCCTCTACTGCCGATGGGCCCGGATATGTTCGGTGAAGCCATCGTAAGCTTAGATCCACACCTTCTACCCGCCCGGGTTGGTACCACCGCACTGAATGAAAGGTCGGTCGAAACGGCTATGTAAATAGTTTGTGTTTTCCGTCCAGTTCAGTGTAGCCGGCACGACCGAAGGGAAGCACTGACGTGGCACCAAGTTCACCCGGTGTTATGGGCTGACATCACGGATGTGATGTAGGTGATGTAGCCAACCGTGTCAGTTTCCATAAAAAAAAAAGACAAAAAAAAACAATAGAAAAAACAAACAAACAAAAATACTTAAAAACAATACAAGTGCACTCATAAATTAAAAAACAGAATACACGCACTAGCTGTCAGCTGTCAGTGTTTAAAATAAATAAATAAATAAATAAATAAAATGTAAGTAAACTCACATATAAACATTGTAGATGGACACGGGCAGGTTTGTGAGCAAGCCCGTCCCGTAGATGATCACCTCGAAGATATCCGCCGCCGTGAAGCCGCCCGCCGTCGAGAATTTGAACAGGGCCGTTCCGTACAGGCTCGTCATTAGGAATACTGCGCAGCCGGCCTGCACATATTTTATTATTGTTTATAATTCAGTCAGGTCAGTACTTGGATGGGTGACCGCTGACCGTTGGAGGCTGACCGAGGTTCGGATTCCTCGTAAAACTGTAGGTCCCTTCCCTCCTAATCTTACTTGGTGGTAGGGTTTAACCCGCCCGGGTTGGTACCACCGCACTGAATGAAACGTCGGTTGAAACGGCTATGTAAATAGTTTGTGTTTTCCGACCAGTTCAGTGTAGCCGGCACGATCAAAGGGGGAAGCACTCACATGGCACCTAGTTCACCCGGTGTTATGGGCTGACATCACGGACGTTGTAGGTGATGTAGCCAACCGTGTCAGTTTCCATAAAAAAAAAAAAAAATTTTTTGGATCTAATGTTAATTATTATAATTTGTTAAAGAATGCACTCCTGCAAGACAGATTTATCTGGTGCAGGATACTCTTGTGTTTTTTTTAAATAATAAATAAAATTTAAATTCAAATTCAAACATCACATCACACCTGCTCATCAAGTGTGGGGCCATGTACCGTGTGGGGCCGCCGGTACTTTAAAAGAATAGCCCCACTGCATCTCTCCCCGCGTATGTCGTAAAAGGCGACTAAGGGATATGACTCCCTTCTTATATTACTAGGTGGTAGGGTTTAACCCGCCTGGGTTGGTACACCACCGCACTGAATGAAAGGTCGGTCGAAACGGCTATGTAAATAGTTTGTTTTCCGTCCAGTTCAGTGTAGCCGGCACGACCGAGGGGAGGCACTGAGGTGGCACCTAGTTCACCCGGTGTTTTGGGCTGACATCACGGATGTTGTAGGTGATGTAGCCAACCGAGTCGGTTTCCATAAAAAAAAAAATGTCGCAGCACACCGGTTGAAAACCCTGGTTTAGAGAGCCCTTTTTATGTCCAGGAACAGAGAAGGTAAACAAGTTGAGGGAAAAACAAAGACTCACCCACATACTGAAGTCGTATCCCCACGGCAGGAACAGGACCCCCGTGTTGTATTTCTCCCAGTGGCTCGTGTAGAAGTTGAACATGACATTCCATAGAACGAAGTATGTCCTGCAAGCGAACCTCTGTTACAAACTTCTTGTGACTGCCAGACAGACACACTGAGTTGTTTGTTGTTACAAACTTCTTGTGACTGCCAGACAGACACACTGAGTTGTTTGTTGTTACAAACTTCTTGTGACTGCCAGACAGACACACTGAGTTGTTTGTTGTTACAAACTTCTTGTGACAGCCAGACAGACACACTGAGTTGTTTGTTGTTACAAACTTCTTGTGACTGCCAGACAGACACACTGAGTTGTTTGTTGTTACAAACTTCTTGTGACTGCCAGACAGACACACTGAGTTGTTTGTTGTTACAAACTTCTTGTGACTGCCAGACAGACACACTGAGTTGTTTGTTGTTACAAACTTCTTGTGACTGCCAGAAAGACACACTGAGTTGTTTGTTGTTACAAACTTCTTGTGACTGACAGACAGACACACTGAGTTGTTTGTTGTTACAAACTTCTTGTGACTGCCAGACAGACACACTGAGTTGTTTGTTGTTACAAACTTCTTGTGACTGCCAGACAGACACACTGAGTTGTTTGTTGTTACAAACTTCTTGTGACTGCCAGACAGACACACTGAGTTGTTTGTTGTTACAAACTTCTTGTGACTGCCAGACAGACACACTGAGTTGTTTGTTGTTACAAACTTCTTGCGGCTGACAGGCAGACACCACCAGATAACATAAAGTTCCATACATACATACATATCACACACGCTGAATCCAGACAATCGGGGTAAGCAGAGTAATCGGTGTTGCGCTGCATGAACTCTGGTAAATTACAGCACAACACCGAACAACACGTTTCGCAAAGTATTCGAACAAGATTCAATCGATCAAGCAGCAAGTAAGGCACGAAGACCCACCTGCTGCATCCCTTAGTCGCCTTTTACGACATGCACGGGGAGAGATGCAGTGAGGCTATTCTTTTTAAGTACCGGCCCCACACGGTTCCCTTTTTTCTATTATGGAAACAGACACGGTTGGCTACATCACCTACAACATCCGTGATGTCAGCCCATAACACCGGTCGAACTAGGTGCCGTGTCAGTGCTTCCCTTCATTTTGCGTCGGCTACATTGAACTGTACGGAAAACAAGAACTATTTACATAGCCGTTTCGACCGACGTTTCGCTCACTGCGGTGGTACCAACCAGGGTGGGATAAGCCCTACCACCTAGTAAGGTAAGAAGGGATGGGACCTACAGTTTTACGTGGAATCTGAGCCACGGTCAGCCTCCAACGGTCGAGCGGTCACCCATCCAAGTACTGACCGCGGTCAGCGTTGCTCAACAACAGTCGACCGACCGCACCACTGAGCTAACGAGGCTGACAAGATCAACTTATGTATTACATTTTAGATTATGCCCCGCGCGAGGCGGAGAGACCGGAGGGAGAGGAGCACTGTTCAGTACCTTCGATCCTAAACCGTGATTGCAGTTGAGGAGGTCATACATTTAATTTTTGTTATATTTATTCATCCCTTTTCTGAACAGGCAAAACTAATTTAAGTATACAGCCTTTTCTGTCGTACTTCTAATGCCTGTTGTTTTCTTCTCGTATCGCGAGAATCTCAAAAATATAAGGTGTTTCGTTAGTCATGTCAATAACTTCGGGAGGGTTACATACACACTCAAATAAACAGGTTACGCAAAAAAAAAAATGTTTTTAGCATTACTTTTCGCAAAATTTAACAAAACTACCTAAACATTAACCTGTGGGTAACAGTAGGTAACTTGCATTGTACGGGGTCAATGACCGTACTATGTTCAAACGCAGAACAGCTGTTTGTTGTAAGTAAGTCACAAGGTCATTATGATTGGTTTTTACAGCTACTTATTTGATTTAATTTTTTTGTTAGGACAAAAAATGCTCCTATAAACATGTTTTTTTTTGCGTAAAGTGTTTGTTTGAGTGTGTATGTAACCCTCCCGAAGTTATTAACATGACTAACGAAACACCTTATATATACTTTTTATTTACGACGACGCGGCAAACAAACTTGTTCATCTGCCATCTTTTTCCTCACTAGCACCATAGACTATACATACATTTAAGTGACAGAAGGAGAATTTGAAGTAATAATTACCTGATGGGCGGCAAGGAGAAGTCCAGCCGCCCAAACACCGAGTACAGACAGACGGGGATGAAGAAGACAGAGTAGGAGTCGAGGCCGTGGTCGAACAGCTCGCCGAGCGGGCCGGAGGTCTGAGTGCGTCGCGCCTGCTTGCCGTCTATGCCGTCTGCAAACACACACTCGCTCACTCATCATCACACACCGAGTACAGACAGACGGGGATGAAGAAGACAGAGTAGGAGTCGAGGCCGTGGTCGAACAGCTCGCCGAGCGGGCCGGAGGTCTGCGTGCGTCGCGCCTGCTTGTCGTCGATGCCGTCTGCAAACACACACTCGCTCACTCATCATCACACACCGAGTACAGACAGACGGGGATGAAGAAGACAGAGTAGGAGTCGAGGCCGTAGTCGAACAGCTCGCCGAGCGGGCCGGAGGTCTGAGTGCGTCGCGCCTGCTTGCCGTCGATGCCGTCTGCAAACACACACACTCGCTCACTCATCATCACACACCGAGTACAGACAGACGGGGATGAAGAAGACAGAGTAGGAGTCGAGGCCGTGGTCGAACAGCTCGCCGAGCGGGCCGGAGGTCTGAGTGCGTCGCGCCTGCTTGCCATCGATGCCGTCTGCAAACACACACTCGCTCACTCATCATCACACACCGAGTACAGACAGACGGGGATGAAGAAGACAGAGTAGGAGTCGAGGCCGTAGTCGAACAGCTCGCCGAGCGGGCCGGAGGTCTGAGTGCGTCGCGCCTGCTTGCCGTCGATGCCGTCTGCAAACACACACACTCGCTCACTCAATAAGCGGCGGGTGGCCGAGTGATTTGGGCATCGGATTTTCATGAGAGAGGTCCGAGGTTCGAATCCGGTAAGCGTGTACCAATGAGTTTTTTCTGACGAAAAAATTTACGTGCATACCTACACCTGCTGCTTCACCGTTCGGAACCGGTGTAAAACGTTAGGTCCCTTCCCTTGACCCTTACTAGATGGTAGGCTGAAATTGTAGCCGACTGGGTTGGTACCACCGTACTGGATGTAAGATGGCCGCATAGCAGCCTCGGTTGTGTTCTCCTCTAGTCCGGTATAGCCAGCAATCCAGGGAAGCCTCCGGTATGGCACCTACCTTCTCGGAGCTGATATTGGCTGGTCGGAGCGTGTGCTGTGGTCCCTACGACTCAGCCACCCATACCGGATTACATAATAAAAAATCGTCATCACACACCGAGTACAGACGGGCAGGAAGCAGACCGGCCGTCATGGCATTCGCAACCCCCTCACACTGAATGTCTATGAGCATTGTTAGTATGAGCTTGTAGTCATATATCCCGATAAAAAAACGGCACTACTTCCATACCCAGATTTTTTCTTTTTATGTAAACTGACACGGTTGGCTACCTCACCTACAACATCCGTGATGTCAGCCCATAACACAGGGTGAACTAGGTGCCGTGTCAGTGCTTCCTTTCATTTCATGTCGGCTACACTGACTTGATGGAAAACACGAACTATTTACATAGCCGTTTCGACCGACGTTTTATTCATTGCGGTGGTGCCAACCCGGCCGAGATAAAACCTAGCACCTAGATTGCTAAAATATATCATTTATCCTTGCGCAACTAATGCACTGATCAGTGCATTATCTCATGAGTAGCAGAATATGTCCTTGACCCCGTTATTATACTACAAACAGATAAGACAGGTCGCGACCCAAGATATAATTAATCCCACCTAGTTCCAGACTCCGATATTATCTCTAAGAGATGGACTCCGATAAATCTCTAAGGGATGGTCATGGAGTAACTTACTTTGTTTTATGAGAGTAGACTCTATGTATGATACTAAAACTAAATTGACAATTTTTAGAAATCTTTTCTGTATGTATGTATGTATGTATGTCCCTCCATAACTCTTAAACCGATAATCCGAATTCGATGAAACTTAGTATAAGCAGATTTAACTATACGGGCCCCAGGATAGGCTAAATAAAATTCACTTCCGGTTACGCTAAGATGTGGCTCTCATGCAAACCGAAAATTGTTCTGCGCACCGAAATAAAGGTACAATAGCGGGCTTACTTACTTTCTTCTTTTTAAATACGAATTTCGCGCGAGCGAAGCCGCGGGCAAAAGCTAGTATATTATAAAATGAAATGTCTCTATAACCTGGTTATTTAAAGAAAGGGATTGGAAATTGCGGCGTTTTACAGCTGTACAATCAGCATGCAATTTTGTTTGCATAGTATATTTTTTTAATTGTATTGTCTTGGAGCATACATACACATACACACCACTCGCCGTATCTCGACAATCGGGGTAAGCAGAGTAATCGGTGTTGCGCTACAAGTATTACCTACTTCTAACCATACCGGGTCACTCTAGTTCGTGCTACGCTGACTCTTTCACCGTTCGTGCAGCCAAGCTGTGGAATCGGCTACCTCTATACATTCGTATTTCTTCTACTATAAAAATTTTTAAAAAGAATATTTACAATTATTACTAGACCTCCTCAGTGTAACACTTTCTGCACATTAGCACTGTTCTCCCAATGGCCAATTATATATGTATGTAAGTATGTATTTATTTACTAATTATTGTATTGTATAAATATATATTTAGGTATTTTAATATATGTATATATGTATAATATACAGGAACAAGTACTATGTATACTTATATATTATATATTGTAATCATGTATGTATGTTTATTCATACCTATTTATTTAGTTACTATTCTCTCACATTATCTGTGCGCCTACTTATACACATTTACCACATCCCAAAGGTTTGCTCTAACATAATGCAGATCTGCATTCAGCCGACCTTTTTGTACCTTATTTTATCGAAAAATGGTGTACAATAAAAAATAAATACAAAAATACAAGTATTCTGGTAAATTACAGCACAACACCGACCACCACGTTTAGCAAAGTATTCGGACAAGATAACTCAGATCAGGCAGCAAGTAAGGCCTGCTGCAAGACTCGGTGGAAACACCGTGCCAAGGTGAGAGGTGGCCAACCTGTCGCCCTTATGCACGGCATATTGACCTTATCCCTTAGTCGCCTTTTACGACATGCACGGGGAGAGATGCAGTGGGGCTATTCTTATTAAGTACCGGCCCCACACAGTACAATCTTGGAGCAATTGCTTTATTTTCTCTAGACGGCAATACTGTGTGAGCGAGAGGCGAATAGGAGCGTGGCCATTTTCAATCGCTTTCTTTAAATAACCAGGTTGTAGACTGTATGATTGTAAGTAATATAACTCGGGAATAACTTAAATGATTTACATCTGTTTTCACTTATAAAAATCAGCATTTCTTCACAAGGCAATTTACCCAGCACTCGTTATTTAGAAAAATTCAGAACAGAGGTGGAAGTGTTCCAAGTTGGAGGTTGTATTTTGTTTGTGTATTCAAATTTTAAATAATATCTTTTCATTATTTTTGTATTATTATAATTTTTCTTGGATTGAAATAGAAACATTTTATATCTGAACCTGTGTATAGTATCAAATAATAAAAAGAAGTGAATTGAATTTAATGCGAGCGGAGCCGCACGCACAAATAAACTGCTATGTGAAGTGCAATCTCGGTGATTCATTCTCCGTTGTAGCGCGTCACACGTCTTGATAACGCACACCGCGTGTGTGCCGGAGCGAGATAAGATGTCGCAGTGGCGTGACAACATCCTTCTTTCTTTATAGCTGAGAATGTCTGGTAGAGTTTAGATAATTTGATATGAAAATCAAGTCATATAAGTCAGCCTCGGTAGCTCAGTGGTGCGGTCGGTCGACTGTTGTTAAGCCACCCTGAGCGCGGTCAGTATATGGATGGGTGACCGCTCGATCGTTGGAGGCTGACCGTGCTTCGGATTCCACGTAAAACTGTAGGCCCCTTCCCTTCTTACCTTACTAGGTGGTAGGGTTTATCCCACGCGGGTTGGTACCACCGCACTGAATGAAACGTCGGTCGAAACGGCTATGTAAATAGTTCGTGTTTTTGTAGCCGATATGAAAGACATGGCACCTAGTTCACCAAGGTGTTATGGGCTGACATCACGGATGTTGTAGGTGATGTAGCCATCGGTGTCAGTTTCCATAAAAAAAAATGTAGAGGATGGTGTTGTTCTGCAATTAACCTGAGTTATAGCAGCGCCAATTATCCTGCTTACCCAGATTATCGGGGTATAGCGTGGTGGCATGTATATACGAGTATGTATGTACATAAATATACTTACAGGGTATAATATTAACTTTTTTTCTGTCGTCAATTTGATTTGGCGCCAAATTTGACAGTTGTTCGTCCACAATGCAGTGCAGGTGATCTACACGCCGTGACATTTTATATTTTAAGTCAATTGTGTACTCTTTTTCTTTGTCAGTCAGTCAGCCTGTATCCATCCATTGCTGGATATATGCCTGTTAAATTTTCCTCCAGTCCATCAGTGCAGGACACGGTTACTCCAACTGTCGTCGTCTCTTCGGATGACGTGCCCAGTCCACTGCCACTTGAGCTTAGAGCTTAGCCAACCGATGTCCAATATCGACTGTGTACTTTGATGCATCGGCGGATTGCCCCGTTACGCACCATATCACGTAGCGATATTCCCAGCATGGCTCGCTCCATTGCTAGCTGGGCAACTTTCAACCTTTCAAAACAGGGAGGACGCACTGCTCATGAACACGGGTCATAAAATTTTGCGGAAGGTCAGTAATATGTGAATACTCACCGAGGGTGTAGGCGATGAACAGTAGCATGGAGAGAGCGAACCAGCACCAGCTCGGCACGAGGGTGCGCGCCGCGCCCGCCCGCCCGCCGTTCACCAGCCCCGCCTGTCATCAGCATCGTCATCAACATGATCACCACATACATCATCACTAGAGATAGGATAATTACTTCGTCGTTAAACGAAGAAGGAAGGTGTGGATCTAAGCTTGCGATGGCTTCACCGAACATATCCGGGCCCATCGGCAGTAGAGGAGGGTATTAATCGAGGCCGGGACTAGCGAGTGGCCACTCTAAATTTCCCGCGCATGCTTCACGTTTCGGCTCGCATCAAGCCCTCGTCAGCTAGTCTGCGTTGACTAGGACGCGGGGAAACCACCAGTCCCGCTCTCGACCTCCCTCTCTCTACCTATCCATATTCTGTAGGATGCTTCCAGTGACGTAAAAGAAAGTAATTGTAACCGTATATTTTGGTGTTAAGTAACGTTTTAACATTATTATTGTATTATTTATTATGGGAAGGTGCGGATCTAAGCTTGCGATGGCTTCACTGAACATATCCGGGCCCATCGGCAGTAGAGGAGGGTATTAATCGAGGCCGGGACTAGCGAGTGGCCACTCTAAATTTCCCGCGCATGCTTCACGTTTCGGCTCGCTTTAAGACCTCGTCAGCTAGTCTGCGTTGACTAGGACGCGGGGAAACCACCAGTCCCGCTCTCGACCTCCCTCTCTCTACCTATCCATATTCTGTAGGATGCTTCCAGTGACGTAAAAGAAAGTAATTGTAACCGTATATTTTGGTGTTAAGTAACGTTTTAACATTATTATTGTATTATTTATTATGGGAAGGTGCGGATCTAAGCTTGCGATGGCTTCACTGAATATATCCGGGCCCATCGGCAGTAGAGGAGGGTATTAATCGAGGCCGGGACTAGCGAGTGGCCACTCTAAATTTCCATTACAACATTAGTATTTGATTCACGTATACATATAAACATTATGTTGGTGCTTCACTAAAACTGATATGCATGATAATAAAAACTGCTAATTATATTATATTATATTATATTTAAACACTAGCAGCATAAAGCTGATGCGTGTATTCTAATATTCCGAGTGCACTTGTATTTATTATGGTTTATTTTCTTTTTTACATTTGTTTATTTTTTTATCGATATGGTTTTTGAAACTATTTATTGAGGGAGAACAGATAGCTTCTTCCGGGAGTTTATTCCATGCGTGTACCACTCTATGTGTCAAGAAATGCTTTCTGGGATTTGTGTTGGTTCTGATACAGTTCAGTTTCAGCGAGTGTCCTCGTAGGCGTTGGTTAGTGTTCATTGAGTACATTGATTGAAGGCTCGGTACGTTGTAATAATTTTTTAAGATTTTGTAGGTTTCAATTAGATTTCCGCGTTGCCTTCTTTCTTCGAGTGTTGTAAGACCTAATTATGTAGACCTAATTATGTATAGGTTCCTGGAAAAAGGTGGGCCAAAATGATTTTTGGAATTATATATTATATATTAATAGGATTCCTGCATTGGTGTTAAAAAGGTGTGCTCCCGAGCTGGCTCCCGTGCTGACGCGCCTATTCCGTCTCTCCTACTCCAATGGCCGTGTGCCAGCGGCCTGGAAATCTGTGTTTGTGCAAGCGGTCCCCAAAAAGGGTGTCCGCTCAAACCCGTCAAACTACCGACCTATAGCGATTACCTCCCGTCTATGTAAGGTGATGGAGCGCATTATAAATGCGCAGCTCATGAAGTACCTAGAGACGAATGACCTCATCAGCGATCGGCAATACGGCTTCCGGCCAAAACGATCTGCTGGTGATCTCCTAGCGTACGTCACTCACCTTTGGGGGGAATCGCTTGAAGGTCATGGTGAATCCTTGGCAATTGGCCTTGATATTGCCAAGGCATTTGATCGGGTTTGGCGCAAGTCGCTCTTGGGCAAATTGCCGGCTTACGGACTTCCTTCTGGCCTCTGTGACTGGGTCGCCGACTTCCTACATGGGCGTAGCATTCAGGTCCTAGTGGACGGTTGCTCGTCGGACGCCATGTCAGTGAACGCCGGCGTACCACAAGGATCTGTGTTGTCACCCACGCCAGTGGCGGCTGGTGACTTCAGTGACTGGTAGTGCGCTAAGTACCTACCTACTTAAATACCAAATTTCCCAACAAATTCCCGTCATGTTATTTTAAGATCGGGACTTCCGAATTTTTTAAATGCCTGCGTTTTATTATGTGCGTACCTGGTATGAATATTCTCAATACTTTCAATGAGCTGCAAAAAACAAGAAAAAAATAATCCAACAAGTTTTTTAACTCATTTTTAGTACCTACCTTTATGAACACACCCATAGACCACAACACTACTGCAGCTTTCAAAAAGAAAAATAAGTAATATCCCAAAAATAATTCAAAAAAATATATAAAAATAAAAGCATTTGAAAAGTAGGAATTGAACCCGGGATCACCTGATTGTAAAGCCTTTAACCAACTCTTAGGCAAATATCGGCATCATTTAATTCACAGTATCACGTGACAGAAAGCACAAAATCTAACCATATCCCATTTTAAATATTCGCGCGCTAACGGGTATGTGACAGACATCACATGACAGCGCGCTGACTCTAGCTAGCTGCTGGCGCGTGCACAGTACTCCCACCACGATGTACTCACACCAATGCAATTGTGCAAGTGCGAGTGAGACAGATCGGGCGTATGCAGTGCGACGACGTCACCCGTGCGCTTACACACAGACACTACGCGATAGTGTTAATACGTAGACGGACTCGTGCAAAACGAATCGCTCGCGACGTGTCGCACGCGCGGCTATTCACGATATAGCGTCCTTGTTTGGCGCTCGTGCGCCGCACGCAGAACTCCATTTCGGTCCATACTATTTCTATGAAGTATCTTTTGTCTCACGCGCCAGCGGTGTTTTGCCGATCCCATACATTGAGTATGGGAGACCCGCGTGCGCGTTTCGATTCCGCACGGGGCGCGCGTTTACTCGCAAAAAAGTGCCTTGTGATCTATAAAATAAGGTCGAATTCACATTCTTATTTATTTGGAGTACGATCTTTATGGTTTTAATGTAGGTATGTTGTAAGATATTATTTATTTTGAGTGAAGTGAAGACTTCTCGTGGTACGGTAGTGCGGCGCACGAGCGCACTTTAGGACCAGCCGCCAGTGACCCACGCTCATTCTTCTGCATATCAATGATATGCTGTCTCTGGGCAACATACATTGTTATGCAGATGACAGTACGGCACACGGATCCTACACCAGTCACCCTTCAGTCAGTCGGGATATTGTGGATGACAAGAGGCGAAGACATGTGTCTGAGCTCGAACACACACTCGGCTCTATTTCCGATTGGGGCCGTAGTAATTTGGTCGAGTTCAACGCTTCCAAGACACAAGTTTGCGCGTTCAGTGCGAAGAGAGCGGCGTTCACACCGGCTCCTTCATCCAAGACACGTCGCTTAAATTAAGCGAACACCTCGGGGTCCTCGGAGTCGAACTGTCGCACGACCTGAACTTTCGTCGCCATATCGAGGGGAAGGCCAAGCTGGCTTCTAAAAAGCTGGGCGTACTCAATAAGGTGCGACGGTACTTCACGCCGGACCAAAAGCTGCTTCTGTATAAATCGCAGATCAGGTCCTGCTTGGAGTACTGCTCGCATCTGTGGGATGGCTCTGCCAAATACCAGCTTGCGCCTTTGGACACGATCCAGCGTCGAGCCGTGCGACTAGTGGGTGACCCCAAAGTGTCCCGCGATCTAGAACCACTGCAACACTGTAGGGATGTCGGCTCCCTAAGTGTGTTCTATCGCCTATTCCATGGGGAGTGCTCGGAGGAGCTGTTTAACGCAATCCCGCCGTCCCCTTTCCACCTCCGCACCACACACACTGGGCAGGGATTGCATCCCTATACCTACGCTGGACTTACCGCGGATGCGTACTAATCGATTCTGCAGATCTTTCCTCTACAGAACCGGTAAACTCTGGAACGCTCTCCCTGCTCATATATTTCCCCCCAAGTACAGTCTCGGGTCCTTCAAGAGGGGCGTGAACGGGCACCTGTCAGGCCGGCATGGCATTCGCAAACCCCGCATACGACCGAATGTCCATGGGCGTCGCTAGACACCTTATGGGTGGCTCGGCGCCATATGTCGCGCTTTCAATAAAAAAAAATTATTTAATCCTGAAAAGTTTTTTTCTTTTTTTTTTATTGATACGCGAGTCACTTGGCGCCGTCAGCATGGATTGTTGAGCCGACGACGCCCAAAAGCAACCATATACTTAATCTTTGGGTGAACGCTAGTATGATAAAAGCGTATTAAGAAGATTTTTGTTTTGAATAGATCAACTTAGTTTCATAGCATAGCTTAACGTTAATCCTGGTAATTATTTGATTAAATAAATTTTTCAAAGAAGCCACTTCCAAATTATATAGGCAAATATGTATCGGATTATACTATCTCTAATTATCACATGTATCAATCAGGGATGTTGCGGATGCGATTTATTTGACATCCGCGGATACGGATGCAGATGCGGATTTTTGGACGCTCACATCCGCGGATGCGGATGCGGATGCGGATGTTAACAAGATTGCTTGAAGAACCGGTTAGTTTAAGTCCTTGAATAAAAGAGATTATGCTTTTAATATCTTTTATTGATCAATAAATTTTTAGTAAGAAAATTTCAAGATTGGGCTATTCATTTTCATTTTCATTATATAATTTTCATCCGCCTTAAAATAAGTCCAAATCTCACTTCGTACCGGTGGTGACATTGTTGTTACACCTTATGAATAACATTAACTTCTGGGACACTATACTTCGCCGCACTATATACAGTGGAAGTGGAATACTCGAGTCGGAAATTCAACTTAGAAGACGCGTCGTCACGCGTGTTTAGACACGCATGCATACACGAAACGTGACAAATGACGCAATAATAATGGAAAACAAAGTTGTCAGCACTGCACTGCAACGTCCAATTTCATTCAAGTCTCAACCTGCACTACATCCGCATCCGCATGAGTTCCGCATCGATTTAATGCGGATGCGAATGCAGATGCGGATGTCAAAATAAATGCGGATGCTCCGCATTTACGGATGCGGATGCGAATATCCGCAACATCCACGAGTCAGTAAGCCTGGAGGCGCTATACATAGGAGGACAGGGGTAGCCGCGCGTCGGCGCACACGCGCCAGCGCGTCAGTCTAGCGCCGGCGACCGATCTTAGTCTCCGTCCGCCGCTCAGGCGGAGCGAACGTGCGCGTCTGTCACAAAATGCCTCATTGTGCAGTGCTTTGGTGCAAAAAGTCGTCGAAAAATTCAAACTTGAACACAGATGGAGTCACCTTTCACGAGTAAGTACTTTCATTCAATTTGATAGCATTTTTCGCTTGTTTTTCAGTAACAAACATCGGCGTAAATATGTATGGAGAGCTCTTTTCTGCTTACCCACCATAGGTCGACTATCGTGTTGGATGCAGTTAGCTCTTGTAATTTTTTTTGTTTATTGATAAATATGTATGTTAAATGTATACAGATATTTCATGCATTCTGCCTTATTGCCAAAGGACATTTCTTCTAGTCAACCTCAGCAGGTTTCCTCGTTCAATATTCGTTTATCGCGCTTTTTTCATTCAACCAGTACCTACCGGTTTTTACTTTTGAGCGACTCTAAAGGAATTAATTTCTTTAGGTCATGCGTCTACCGCGAATTAGTCTTGTTATGCTTAGCATTAACAACATTAATTCATAATGAATACCCCGTTAGCATTTAGCACTGCTAAGCGTCCTGATGAATAAAAATGAATGCTAAATGCTAAGCAATAATCACATTTAATTTTAATTAGCATTGCTGTTTCGTTCGTAAAACTTTGTTGGTTCGTTTGTTTTGGAACGCACAAAGCAATGAAGTATGTGCTATTTATCTGTGGTACTGCTAAATGCTAAATGCTATATAGCGCCTGCGCTCCGCTGCTAGCTAGCTAGCTAGCATCTAAATGCGAAATGCGATGCGATCATGCGAGTGAGGGGTCGTAATTATCATCTGTCACGTGATCATTAGTTTTGGTCATATCTACAGAACCACTGAACTTAGACCCATCGTGTTGGTACTCAATCTGAACGTCTTGATGAGATCTATCCATCTGTCACATTAACTATTGTTTTGGTCATAACTCGAGAACCACTGGTGCTAGACCCATCGTGTTGGTACTCAAACTTCAGGTCTCGGTGAGATCTATCCATCTGTCACATGAACTTTTGTTTTGGTCATAACTCGAGAACCACTGGTGCTAGATCCATCGTGTTGGTACTCAAACTTTAGGTCTCGGTGAGATCTATCCATCTGTCACATGAACTTTTGTTTTGGTCATAATTCGAGAACCACTGGTGCTAGACCCATCGTGTTGGTACTCAAACTTCAGGTCTCGGTGAGATCTATCCATCTGTCACATGAACTTTTGTTTTGGTCATAACTCGAGAACCACTGGTGCTAGACCCATCGTGTTGGTACTCAAACTTTAGGTCTCGGTGAGATCTATCCATCTGTTGCGCGACCATCTCTCGAGACACATGTTAGTTCTTTAGTTCTTTAGTTCAACAATAACAATGTAAATGTCAACAATGTAAATAGTAACAATGTAAATGTCGTAAATTGTGCTTTTAAATTTAATTCAATTGTTCAAAAGTTACCAAATTAAAATTTTAATATAGATACCGATCTATAAATAAACAATTAAGTAAATTATTGTTCTGTTTCAAATATATGTTTCTATTACAGACTACACAGCCTTTCATTTGTTATTTTATTAACCCTTATATAACGAATTCACACCGTCAAACTGACAGAGAGACTCTAGCTGCATGGCTGGTTAGTTTGTTAAAAAAGGCAAAGCCTGGAAAACCTCATTTTACCCTAAAAAAATTAAATATCCAGGTGGGTATGGCTGGTTAGTTTGTTAAAAAAGGCAAAGCCTGGAAAACCTCATTTTACCGTAAAAAAATTAAATATTGAGGTGGGTACTCATAAATTTTTTATGATAGGGTAGATTTTCGCGAATTTTTCGCGAAGTCATATTGCAATATAATTTGTCATATCGTTGGCTAAGTAATTAGCAAATAGTTGTTAATAATATAATAATTTTTTTTTTTGGTTACAAAACTTTTCGACTTTCTAACATTATTTTTTTAATTTTGGAAAATTCCAATAACAAATACTCCAATAAGATAATACCAATGTACGAGGTCTTACATATCATTGTTTTGGAAATTTGATGTAGATTTATAATAAAGTATCCGAGGTATCTCAGAACTTAGAACTATTATCGTGTTTATGCGAAAATCTGCAAATTCGCAAAATTGTGAAAGGGGCGTTGCCTTTGTTCATTTAAGAGAAAGTTATATTATTCCCTTGATGTAAAGAAGGGTTAAATATTGTTAAATCCGTTTCATCTTTCATTGCGAATCGACACAATGAGCGACTTATTGTATGAATCCCGTTCAAACGTATGGAAGACTGGCGTCACGTGGCTACCTACTCGCTCGGCCAATCACGGCGTTCCATGCGCCGCTCCCGCCTCAGACTTCACACCCCTTTGGCGGCTACCTCGGTTCTCATACAAACGATGCCGTATTTCGTATCCAGGCTTACTGACTCGTGGCAACATCCCTGGTATCAATCATTGACATCACCACAGACATAATCCCTTGTCAGCCTCCGTAGCACAGTGGTGCGGTCGGTCGACTGTTGGTCGGATCATGAACACAACTGGGTGCGGTTAGTACTTCAATGGGTGACCGCTGGACCGTTGGAGGCTGACCGCGGTTCGGAATCCACGTAAAACTGTAGGTCCCTTCCCTTCTTACCTTACTAGGTGGTGGGTTTAACCTGCCCGGGTTAGTACCACCACACTGAATGAAAGGTCGTTTGAAACAGGTATGTAAATAATTTGTGTTTTCCGTCCAGTTCAGTGTAGCCGGCACGACCGAAGAGAAGCACTGACATGGCACCTAGTTCACCAAGGTGTTATGGGCTGACATCACGGATGTAGTAGGTGATGTAGACAACCGTGTCAGTTTCCATTAAAAAAATACAAAATAAATCACCTCTCATTCATCATTACATGACGTAGGTATCCATCATTGACATCACCACCAACGTAATCAACATCAATAACATCATCACAATCATCATAATAAATAATCATCATCATAGAGTCCATCATTCGCTGTGGGGTGAGCAGAGTCGAAAATATTGTTTTGTAGAAAAAAAATATTACTTTTCAATTAATATAAATGAAAATAGTTCCTGTTTACTGTCCAGTTCAGTGTGGTCGGCACGGCCAAACGACAGAATCCACCCAGTTTACCAAGGTTTCAAAACAGGTGTAAGCAGGTTTCAAGTTTGATAAAAAAAAATTATTAGCCACTCACCACAATGGAGTCTGTGCTGTTGTCTGCATTCAGTGTAGCCGGTGCGACGGTGGAGGCCGCGTAGAAGTAGTAGTCGTACCAGGAGAGAAGCGCAAAGTCCAACACGGTGAACAGGAAGCCCACGAACGTGAGGACGTTCGGTGCGACCCACCGCGGCACAAACTGTATTAACATCCGCATTGTAAATAACAAGACTCAGGGGTTGAGGAGGCAGGGGACGGCAGGAGGGAGAGGGAGGGATTGCAAGGGAGGTAGAGAGATAATACAATTTTTTTTTATTATAACATTTGCATTTAAATCGGATTTGCTATTAAACCGAGTCTACCGCGAGCGTAGCTAAAGCTAGTTTTATTATATACAAGCTGTGCCCGCGGCTCCGCCCGCTCTCATATTTCACTTCACTGCTAACCTCATAAGCCATTTAGCGTTATAGTAAGTAGCCTATAGTTGATGGGAAGTATCAAGCTATCCGTAGAATTTTGTTTTATTAAAATCGGTTTAGTGGTTCTCGAGTTATAAGCGGACAGACAGACACTCAGACAGACAGAAAGCAGACGTTGGATTTGATTATAGGTAAGGAAATAAAATCTAATAATACTTATTGCAAAGAACACTTTTTGATATTTAGGCGACGTAAAACTGTAGGCCCCTTCCCTTCTTACCTTACTAAGTGGTAGGGTTCAACCCGCCCGGGTTGCTACAACCGCACTGAATGAAACGTCGGTCGAAACGGCTATGTAAATAGTTTGTGTTTTTGTGGGGTATCTGTCTATTAGAATCTAACTACTTACACGCCCGACTACAGCATTTTCTACTGATCTTTCCTTAATTTTTTTAGCAGTCAGGTTTTATAAATTTTTACTATTTTCAAAGTTTGACAAGATGACGCCCAACGGCCGCCATTTTGCATTTTCACATTTTTTGACGTGATGACGTCACGTCTTATAAATTGATGAACACCGGCTGCACACACGAAAAAGTGTCACGTTCCATCTGAGCCTGTGTGTGCAAGCGAGAGCGCGTAACAAGCGATAGAGAGGCACAATCGGCCCAAGCGTCGGCTAGTACCAGGGCAGCAGAAATTAAAAGGAGGTTACTCGTACCATAATATATTACGCGCACCTGGCCAGTCGGAAAAGATTTAAAATTTAGAATATGCATGAAACTTCTAAAGTACCAGGGTAGCACAATTGAAAGGAGGTTACTCGTACCATAATATATTAAAGCGCAAATAGCGGGATAGAACATTTTTTTATAGCCTATAGCACTTCCATAATGAATACGAATCTAACGACACCTCATATGTTAAAATCCTGAAGTCATTTAGGCTACAGCGCGTGCGATAGAAATAGACATACATACACTCGAAAAACATTACCGTCCTTCTCGCTTCGCTCAGTCGGGTAAAAAAAAAAGGAAAGGGAACGATACACACCTCCACGACTCTGTTCCAGAACGGATGCATGATGTAAACGCTGAGGGGACTCGTGTCTATGGCATGGTACTGAAACAAACACACAAACGTGTTACGAGTACATCTTAGCTGTAATGTTGGAAATAATCTTGTGATAGTATTAAAAAAAAGTTGATGCGTGTACGTATGTAGACATGCACGTTAGAAGTTATACTTCTTTGGCGTGATAAAAAAAAAACAGGTGGCGTCGGGGGACGCCCTACGGGCGAAGCTTCTGCGCATTTTTCGGTGAAAGTAATTTTGTAGATCCCTCGACCCCCCCCCCCCTCAAAACAGCACTGCGCAATACCTACATACAAATATTTTTTCGAGACTATGAGATGAGCGTGACGACGACGGTGACGTGACGTTTTTTCTGAGTTGACTCCCCATTTTCATAAGGCCCATAAAGAAGTTCAATTTACTTCATGTGTGTTCAATGTGCGATCTTGCAGTATCCACACGATGTAGTAGACACTCATCAGAGCCCATTGTTTTCTGACATTTTTCCTGTGTCGTAAGGCGAAATACAGAGCGGTCTTGATTCCGTTTCCACTGTTGGCTCCCTAGGTGTGTTCTATCGCTTATTCCATGGGGAGTACTCGGAGGAGCTGTTTAACACGTCACGCCGTCCCCTTTCCACTTCTGCACCATGCGCACCAGAGATCTTTCCTGTACAGAACTATTAAACTCTGAAACGCTTTCCCTGCCCACATATTTCCCCCCAAGTACAGTCTTGAGTCCTTCAAGAGAGGTGTGAATGGGCACCTGTCAGGCCGGCATGGCATTCGCAGCCCGCTCATGCGATCAAATGTCAATGGTCGTTGCTACACACCTTATGGGTGGCTCGGCGCCACTTGTCGCGCTTACTATAAAAAAAAACTTTTGCAATGCAAAAAAACTATTTGTAAAGTAATTTTTTTTTTGCAAGGCGTACCGAGTGCGGTCGGCTGCGGAGCCTGATTTTAATGTAGCTGCGTTATACAGGGTCTTTCAGGGTAGGGTTTCGTAACTTCAGGGTTCAAAAGGGGTCCATATTTGAAGACAAAAAGCTCTGAAGCCCACATTCAGTCATTTTATAGGACTTTTTGGTGAAAATAGTTCAATCGAGATTTGGTGAACGGTTAACGTCCACCTTTATTAAATAAAAATAAAAAGACTAACTTACATACTTAACTAGTAGAATTGAATGGCATGTAGGTAAATTCGAAACACTTAAATTTGTATGACATCAAAAGAAAAAGGGGGCTGGACTAGGTCATCGCACTCCCTAGACCTAAACAGCACTTTTGCCAAATCTCCCCAAAACAGTGAGTTTACATACATACAAACATAACTCACGCTTTTGTATCCCGACAATCAGGGTAAGCAGAGTAATCGGTGTTGTGCTATAAGTTCATACATACATACACATACATAACGTCACGCCTGCCTGCCTCCCAGTGGGGCAGGCAAAGACAACGGACCCAACCCACGCAAACAACCCAACCCCCACGCGCCACGATCCTGACACACTTTTGCCGCCTCTTCCACTCTCATAATGTTCTTCATACATGCTCGTCGGTTACGGGTACTACGCCCCTGACCCTTTTCGAGCACATGCCCGATCTGGTCCAGGTACGTGCGTCTAGGGCGACCCTTCCCGACTCTTCCACTAACATTCGCTCCATAGATTTCTTTCATTAGTCTCCTATCATCCATTCTACAGACACACATACTCCTCCTATTCCACACATACTCCTCTCAACGCGCGCATTTCGACATCATTTATCCGGACAAGATATACGGACAAGATAACTATCAAGCAGCAAGTGAGGCACGAAGACCCACCTGCTGCATGACAAGGTGGAAGGACCGCGCCAAGGTGAGAGGTGGCTAGCCTTTCGCCCTTCACACTGTACCGTGTGGGGCCGGTACTTAATAAGAATAGTCCCACTGCATCTCTCCCCGTGCATGTCGTAAAAGGCGACTAAGGGATAAGCGGCCTGCAGACACCCTGGTCGACTTGTGGCTTTCATGGAAGACATAGGCTGTCTGGGGTAGCTGGAGATTGCGGGGTTTTGCACGAAGGTCCCCAACCAAGCGGGATTAGTTTGCAGGTCTAGAGCCAACCCCAAACCAAAACAACAACAACCGTTCAGTGACGGTTCTTAGTTTGTGAGTGTTTTCGCTCAAAAGATCGATCATTGACCGGTCCACAAATTCGCGGAGCGGTCGCTTTTCCATCCCTGCCTACAACATCCGTGATGTCAGCCCATAACGCCGGGTGAACTAGGTGCCATGTCAGTGCTTCCATTCATTTCATGTCGGCTACACTGAACTCGACGGAAAACACGAACTACTTACATAGCCGCTTCGACCGACGTTTCGTTCAGTGCGGTGGTATCAACCCGGCCAGGATAAACCCTACCACCTAGTAAGGTAAGAAGGGAAGGGAAATACAGTTTAACGTGAAATTCGAACCATGGTCAGCCTCCAACGGTCGAGCGGTCACTAATCTAAGTACTGACCGAACTCAGGGCTGCTTAACAACAGTCGACCGACCGCACCACCCAGTTTTCTACCCAGGTACCCGGGACCGCGTACACCCGGGTTTACAGGCGATTTCGTACCCGGGTAAAATTTCCCAGAATACCCGGAAACCCGGGTATCATTTTTTGGCACTTTGAAAATAAAGTTAGCGTATTATCAGCATTTTTTTACACCACAGTACCATATTTTGTAGTAGCTGAGTTGGCTACACTGGTTGCCTGTGCCAGCCATAGATAAACTTAGTGATTATTTACTCTGTGGCCATAGACGTCCGGTGAATTGAGTGAGTTAATGTTGTTTTATTAGTTTTTGCCTTCTGCAGATAAAGTACTAAATGCCCCTCATAATTCATATTAAACAGAAACAATTAAATCTATAGTATATCAATAGTCAACCGTCGCACTAGGCAGAGTGCTCATGAGGATGGGCCATACGCTTGGCCCGAAACGTCGAGCCACATAGCTCATTAATAACCGTGAGTAAAGCTGTTTTGTTCTAAAAATAATGTCTATAGTATCTATTCCTTTTGATTTTAAACTATAAAATTGTTGATTCTTCTCCATTCTTGCTGGCTGATTTATTTAGTTTTTTTTATATGTCCAGACTTTTTGCAATTTTCATAGCCTTTTCCAGCTTTAGATCCTTTTCTTGCAAATTTTTTTCTCGTATATAGCTATATTATATAGCATTATATATATAGCTATATATAATGTAATACCCGGGTACCCGGGTATACCCGGGTATATATTTAAAAAATACCCGATACCCGGGTATGAAAAAACACCGGGTACGCGAAAACCCTAATACCTACGTAGTTTGTATCAACTCAATAATGCCACATTACACATACTTGCTAAAAATATCTTTATCTATTGTTCATTTAGCCTCTATTGGCCCTCAGATCTGTCATATGCACATTGTAACATTCCGCCAGTTTGATTATCACAGCGAAGAAAAACTGATAAGAAACTTCACTGGAACTTCACTGGAAACCTGAATAAATAGGTACATAAACATGAAAGTGTATATGACTACATATAAAAACCATTTCAATTGGTAATTAAAGTGGTAATAGCAGTTATTCTTGATTTGAGCGAGGTTGCTGATTAGTTTTCGTACATTTTGATGAAACAAAATCAAGGCTAAACTATACATGTGCGTAATTTCAACTCATTTGCCAAAATGTTAGGTTAGCTTAGGTTGGTTTACTATCATTTACAAATAACTGCATTGCTTCAAATAACGAATTATTGCGTTATTCTGACGAAATAAAAACTATAACAAATGTAATTATGGGAATAATTACCTTATAGTTGTCGAACCCTTTCAGATGGGCATCCCTCAAATACTTGTAGTCGAACATTTTCACAAAAATCACTGCAGCGGTTCAGGCACTGGAGGAAGATGGGGCTATGATTATTTTCATGACTTATTTGCAGATTTTACTCACAAATACACTATTATACATTGGCACACCCACATCAGACCACATCAGACCGGTTCTATTACTCTATGAGCGTGACATGCATGACATGCATGACATGCATGACTGACAGGCAGGCAATAGAATTAGGCACAGTGTTGCCAACTCAAATTTTGAAATTCTCCTAGATTGACTTTTTTTTTTTTTTTTTTTGGCGATCACGCTTTTAGTTTAGCGTATTTAAGCCATAGTCACGTCTTTAGTAGTTGCATCAACAAGATATAAAAAAAAACATACAGCAGTTTAACATAAAAGCAGAAAAAATTATGAAGTTAACTTAACGCGCGTGCATACTTACGAACCAAGCTAACAATGAGTAGCTTGCGTGCATGAAAATAGTAAAAGAACTTATAACTAAACACAATAGTACTATAACAAATATGAAAAAATTTATATACAATCTTCATCATCATTCCCACTTACAATTTTATATTGTTATCAACAATAAATTTAGCTAATAATTTCAAAATTTTAACATTATTAATCAACAGTAAGCAATTAATGTTAGTGGGGAGGGGAACCTTAAGAATTGATAAAGAAGAGTACAGTGGCGGAGAATTATTATTTAAGGGACAGGAAAAAAAATATGATTAAGATCTCCCTCTTCCAGACCACATTCGCAAATGGAAGAGTCGAGAATACGGAGCCTGGCCAGGTGAACTGGAGTACAACAGTGACCGAGCCTAAGTCTGCAGATTACAGAAGTGGCAAATTTCGAGACGTTTAGCTTATAGAACCATGGTCGGCCTGGAATATTTGTCTGAAATTGTGCATAATGAGAGCCTTTGTGTTTACTGGATGATTTCCAGACATTAGTCCAAGATTGAGATAAATATGTTTGAGAGAGAGAAACCAGATCGTGTGAATAATTGACATAGGGAAATTTATCCCCTCGCACCACAGCCTCCTTAGCAAGGGCATCAGCACGCTCATTGCCTGCGATGCCACAGTGAGACGGAATCCAAGCCAGGGTGATTTGTTTTTTATTAAGACAATTGAAAATTAAATTCTTTATATTGAAAATTATGGGATTATGTAATTTGGAGTAAAAAGGGTTTTGCACTAGGGCCTGTAGAGCACTAAGTGAATCTGTAAATGTGATAACTTTAGATTGACTTCGAAAATCTCCTAAAAATCTCCTAGAAAATATTGATCCTCCTAAAAAATTCTCCTGTTATTCAAAATATTAAAAATTTCACCACATTTTTAGTGTTCCTTATCCGTACGGGACCATATTACTAAACCTAGGCCATCTGTCCGTCCGTCTGTCTGTCTTACCTATAAAGAGCTGTATCTTTTTCAGCCTGAAAACCGGTCAAGTGCGAGTCGAACTCGCGCACCGAGGGTCCTCTGTCAGTCAGGCAGCATGTAAGCGTCTACTGCTGGACATTCGCCTTCAATTTTCCTCCAGTCTCTCGGCCTTCAGCGGTACGGACCACTGTTTTCAGCCGACATACTTCATGTCGGCGTCCCACCTGGCGGGTGGTCTTCCCACACTCCGTTTTCCTGCCCACGGCCGCCAATGTAGTACATGGTTACTCCAACGGTCGTCGTCCCTTCGGCTAATGTGCCCAGCCCACTGCCATTTTAGCTTATCCACCTGGTTTCCAATATCGATTACTTTGGTGCGTCGGCGGATTGCTTCATTTATTACGCACTATTTCGCGTAGCTGTACTAGTATAGCCCAGCCCAGCCTGGCTAGTTCCATCGCTCGCTCGGCAACTTTGAAAACAACTATAGTCAGAGCTCACGTTTTACACCCGTACTAGGAGGACGCACTGGTCATAATATAAGGTGTTTCGTTAATCATGTCAATAACTTCGGGAGGGCTACATACACACTCAAATAAACAGGTTACGCAAAAACATTATATGTTTTAGCATTACTTTTCAAGAAATTTAACAAAACATGTTTGCTACCTAAACA
This sequence comes from Nematopogon swammerdamellus, assembly GCA_946902875.1. Lineage (NCBI taxonomy): Eukaryota > Metazoa > Arthropoda > Insecta > Lepidoptera > Adelidae > Nematopogon > Nematopogon swammerdamellus. The sequence continues at coordinate 747,144 of OX336357.1, read as the reverse complement.
TTAACCTGTGTGTAACAGTAGGTAACATGCATTTTACGGGGTCAATGACCGTACTATGTTCAAACGCAGAACAGCTGTTTCTTGTAAGTGAGTCACAAGGTCACTATGATTGGTTTTTACAGCTACTTATTTGATTTAATTTTTTTGTTAGGAGAAAAAAATTTCCTATACACATATGTTTTTTTTTGCGTAAAGTGTTTGTTTGAGTGCGTATGTAACCCTCCCGAAGTTATTGACATGACTAACGAAACCCCTTTTATATACGGGTCAGACCTCGGAGCGAATTAAAAATTTCCGGGGCAGCCCAACTCAATTGAATTCGTCCCTCGACCTCAGGAGACCTTGTCTACCAAGCTGTATTTGACCGAGATATACGTACCTACTCTTCCTTCAACCTGTTCTATCACTTCTCCGCCAATAACGATTTTTCCTCTCGTCATAGCCACGATTGCCATTCTAACCACCACGTAATTCGTCTGTTTTAATTATTTTTTTGTTTTTTATTTTTAACCACACCAAGTTTGACACTTGTACGCAGTGGCGGCTGGTGACCTATGGGACTGGGTGTGCGCTAGCTACTTAGTACTATACCCAAACGTGAATCTAATGGATACCGCGGTCTTGACTTATTTGCAAAAATTATGTACCCACCCAGCGTCCTAATTGCTCGAAGAACCAAAGCGACACTTCACTGCGCGCGCAGTGGCCACGAGCGAGCCGCGCCTCGCGCGCCCCCGCGCGCGAGGCGTGCCCGGCGCGGGGCGCGCGCCCGCGCCCGCCCGGCCAGACAGCGTGCGGTACTGATATTAATGTTTGTGTCGCGTCGGTGTCGCGTCCTTGCCGCGCCGGGCAATGAAGAAAACTTCACAATGTACATGTTAACTGACGAAAAGTCGTTCAAACTGCTAAAAAACGGATTTGCAAAACATCCCGGCGCGGCGGCGCGGCGATTGTCGGTCGACCGACGCGTCACGCGACGACGGGTCTCGCCCCAAACTGAGAGAGATGGCGCGGCGCGCCAAACAACGCCTGCCTAGCTATTTGGGTGATTCCATTTTTTGACTTTAACTAAAATAGCGAAATATTTTCGTAACGCATTAATGTTTGTCGTAACATTCGAATATTTTATAAATTACCATTCGAATATGTATCAAATCGATATTCGAATAATTCAAATATTTAATTGCAAACTCGATCTGTTATTATATATAAGAAACAACCCATATTCCAAAAATGAACTCGCCTGTCGAGTCGTGCAACAGCGTACATACATGTAGGTACTTAGCGCTTGTGTGTATCTTCGACCCAGAGTTTGGATCTAGCGCCCGCCCGCACGTGCCCGCGGTCGGGTTCACGATCTCGGCTTACTTCGGCTCATCGTCGGCTGGCTCGGTCTCGACGTGTCGCACGCGCGTCTATCCACAATATACTGTCCTTCTTTTTCCGTCGTGTGTCACACGCAGAACGCAACCTTGTTCCACACATAATCGTATGAAGAGTGTTTTGTTTCACGCGGCGGGGCAGCGGCGTTAGACATTTTCTCATAGTATTAATACAAGAGACGTTCGCGGTGTTTTCTAATGCACTCGGCGGCGGCGAGCTCGGCGGCGATACGTAGTATGTAGTACGTTTACGTACAGCAAAATCGTACCTTGTTGTCTAGGAAATAGGAACGAATTCAGTTTGATATTTTTACTTCGATCGGTGATATTCATGGAAATGTTTAATATATTAATTTGTTTATTTCTTTCGGGTGAAGGCGCTGTTTTGTGGTAGTGCGGCGCACGAGTGCACTTAAGGGCCAGCCGCCACTGCTTGTACGTACCGTTTTTACGTTAGAGCAAAAACAAACTAACAATTTTTTTTTTAAAACACGTTTCTTGTATGGGAAAGCCCTTAATTTTTTTCTTCTTATTATTTGATAGGATTTCCGCCAATAATAAATAACACATAATCTGTGAAAATCACAACAAGCTACCTATTACGGTACAAAAGATACAGCCCTTAAAGTAGTGCGGACTGACGGACAGACTGTCGACGTAGGCTTAGTAATACTACTGTGATTACAAAGAATACATGTAAATAACATTGATCGGATCGTGGCACGTGGAGATCCGTTGTCTCTGCCTACCCCACCGGGAAACAGGCGTGACGCTATGTATGTATGTAACATTGATAACAAAATGTTCGTTCGGTTTGGCCCGCCCGGTAGTCGGCTCTCGGCTGGTTGGTCGATCGATGCACGCACATACTCACAGAGTGTCACGTTATCCTATCCAAAGAGCAAGAAGGTGAACCTCGTCGTATATTGTGTGACTTGATACGTTGGTTGGTTGATTCACAGACAGTTCATTCATTGTGTTGTCACCGTACATACTGACATATTTGTTTTTTACTAGTAAATATATGTTTTAATTATAATCCCGAGTTTCTCACTCCTAAATCTTCTCCTGTAGTGATTTTCTTTCTCCTAAATTTTCTCCTACTCTCCTGACAGGCAAAAAGTTCTCCTAGCACCATTGAAATTCTCCTCAATCTAGGAGAAAATCTCCTAACATGGCAACACTGATTAGGCATCGATGGCAATGATGACAACAAGTGTTCGATTCGATTGGCAAGGCAGGCAGGTGTGGTCAGCGTTGCCATGTATACGGATTTGTCCGTATTTGTACGGATTTTTCGGCTCAATACGAAACTACGGAATTTAGTCTGGGATTATACGGAATTATTCATAGCCCACCGTAAAAATAATAAAATTATTACTTTTTTGAAAAACTGCACTGGCAACATTGAAATTCTTACTCAGGAATATCCCCCATGAGAAAAGCTTCGAAACACATAATGATAGAGATAAAAATCATAGCTTTCCGGACAACAGATTAGGTAGGTTAGTTTTGAACAGTTTAATATCATTTTGCTGTCATTGATTTAATTTCGATCCTCTCTCTTTTATGGAAACTGACACGGTTGGCTACATCACCTAGTACATCCACGATGTCAGCCCATAACACCAGGTGAACTAGGTGCCATGTCAGTGCTTGTCTTCATTTCATGTCGGCTACACTGAACTGGACGGAAAACACGAACTACCTACATAGCCGTTTCGACCGACCGACGTTTCGTTCGGTGCGGTGGTAACGTGGAATCTGAACCACGACCAGCCAGCACGACAACTTGTAACCGTAGTTGAGTTGTAAGTAGTTCTATCTAACCTGCCCCTTTACCGGCATTACTCACTCGCCGAACGATCTCAATCAACCAATCAGAAGGCGTTCGGTGAGTCATCCGGCCCGGCTATTTGTTGAAATATGTTAGTTAGCGAGTGAGTTAACGCCGGTAGACCCCCTAATCTCTGCCATATCGGTTTTTACGATTCCTTTGTACAAAATAAGTATATCTAACATTTTAAAAAATAGTTCTAACGGCCACACAGTATTTCTGCAGCTTTAGCTTTGCAAACTTTAAGTCTCATTCAGAAATAAAAATATCAAATAAATAAAAAAAAACAGCTAAGAAGATTATCACATTAAAAAAAATAAAATTACAGACAAGGCTGCATGGCATATTTACCTTTGTTTGCCTATCTAAAAAAAAAAGGTCAAAAACAACAACAACATGAAAAAAATCTCGTTGCTCGGCGAAAACAATAACAATAACAACAACAAGCTCTTTGCTCTTTGACAGACGACAGCCAAAACAGCCAAAATAAAATAACAGCGCTCAAGCGCTCATGTAAACAATTTATAAATGCTTACATGAACATTTAAATTTTAAGAATAATAGAGTAGAATAAACCGTCTGCGGTACCTGTCTACTTAAAAAATGGAAAAGCATTTCTATTCTTTGTCATGGAAGTGAACACTCGAACCTAACCTAACATAACCTCAACACGTACCATTCCTACTGTGCAAAGCAGAGAAGTGAGTGAGGCTCCGTGAAGGATGTCGGACGCATGGGAGGAGATCCAGGCGGTGAAGAGCAAGAGGAACAGCCTCCGCGAGAAACTGGAGAAGCGTAAGAAGGAGCGTCAGAGCATTTTAGGCGCCGCGCTCGGCTCGGCAGACGCTAGGGCCGACTCGCCTGGCGGAGTAGCTAGCCCCATCCCGGCATCCTCGGCGTCGGCGCCACTGCCGGCCCCAACATGCAAGACAGAGCGTGAGTATTCTCTTACATACATTTACATTGGTATAGTCTGTTTTTTTGGAAGACGGAGTAAATTGACGTTTGACTGACATTAGAGTGTTGCACGCTTTGCACCACCAGTGATTGTAGTCGATGAAAATAGTATCGACTTTTACACGACACGAACACGACACGACACACCTTCACACATAATATGCGCTAACTGTGGCGCTGCCTTAAACTTAAAAATTGTCTAGCTAGATTTAGCTTAATATGTTGTCAATTAAATCCACAATTAGGTAAATATTAGAGTTTACAGCATTTCATTAGTTAATCAATTGATAAAAGTATCGATAGGAACTATATGCCTATTTAAAATTTGCCAGAAACTGGCAACACTCTCAACGTCACTTTCCCCCGACTTCCAAAAAAATAGACTATACCACCGCACTAAATGAAACGTCAGTCGAAACGGCTATGTGAATAGTTCGTGTTTTCCGTCCAGTTCAGTGTAGCCGACATGAAGTGAAGGGAAGCACTGACATGGCACCCAGTTCACCCGGTGTTATGGGCTGACATCACTGATACTGTAGGTGATGTAGCCAACAATGTCAAAAACAATGAGTAGGTGCTATGCTAAGGGGAGGGGGAATAAGTATCTCCTGAATAATAAACCCCCCCCCCCCCCCCCCCCCCCCCCTCCCCCAGGTTATGTCGGGGCGGTGAATTTTGTATTAAATTTAAATTTTACTAATATTTGAATCTTTAAAAAAAAAATTTCTCCAAAAGTATAAGTCTCCGACAAAAAAATATTTTTGCTAATAATTCCTTAGACCCTCACCTACCATTCCCAGCTACCAGCAATCTTCTACTAAACCCGCCTCTTTCTACAGTGCACCCCAATTCTATAAAGAACAGGGGTGGAAAATGGTCAGTAAAGTAAGTAAGAGTCAGTTTTTTTGGCTAAGGTCAGTAAAAGTCAGTTTTTTCGAAAAATGGTCAGTAAAGTCAGTATTTTGAGGATCAGGTGCTACGATCCCACAAAAGTGGTCTGGTTTCTGTAGAGTGAGGTGACAAAAACGCCGTTTTGGCTGGGAGTCCCTTAAAAATCTCTTATCACTTTTTCTTCTCGGTAGGTCCCTAAACATAGCTTTTTTAAAGAATTTGTGAATTTGTTCTTTTAATCCCTTTTTTTGGACATACACTATCACTTTAGAACAAGCATGTGGACCGCGTGCCCCAGTGATGAATTATTTCAGTGAGATTGGCTATTGGTGGAGGCCAAACACAAAAACATTTTTCTTACTTATTCACAAATATTCTCCATATATTATTAATATTATACTTCGAAACTAACATTCGTATTTTGATGCTAAATTGACCGACCAAGGGTCAGTATTCTAGAGATTTGGTCAGTAAATGGTCAGTATTTTAGAGGGTTTTAGTCAGTAAAATCAATATTTTTGGCCATGGAATCAGTTTCTTTTTTTTTTTTTTAATGGAAACTGACCCGGTTGGCTACATCACCTACAACGTCCGTGATGTCAGCCCATAACACTGGGTGAACTAGGTGCCATGTCAGTGCTTCCCCCTTTGATCGTGCCGGCTACACTGAACTGGTCGGAAAACACAAACTATTTACATAGCCGTTTGGACCGACGTTTCATTCCGTGCGGTGGTACCAACCCGGGCGGGTTAAACCCTACCACCTAGTAATATAAGAAGAGAGTCATATCGCCTTTTACGACTTACACGGGGAGAGATGCAGTGGGGCAAGTAAGATTAGGAGAGACCAGCTACCAGCAATCTTCTACTAAACCCGCCTCTTTCTACAGCGCACCTCAATTCTATAAAAATTATTTGCCTCCACACAGCAGCGGAGGACGCGACTACGCGAGCGCGGGCGGGCGCGCCGCCGGTGTCGCTGGAGCGCCGGCTGTTGTCGGTGCTGTCGGACCTGCAGCTGCCGCTGCCGGCGTCGGCGCGCGAGCTGCTGCCCGGCCTGGCCGCCGGCGACGCCGCCGTCGTCGCCAGTCTGCTGCACAAGTTTCACACGCAGAAACTTATTGTGTTAGTACTGTTATATTGAGATTGAAATATATTTTTATTAACACCAATAGTATGGCAAACCATTGCAAAAAAAAAAAAAGACACTGACACCTTAGCCATTATACACGGTGTTGCAACGCCAACCGTAAAGACCCGAAAGGGGGTGATTCTGTAAGTGAAATAGAACAAATTTTGTTCTACGATATTTTAATTAGAAGAAAAAAAAATTTTTTTTCTCCATACAATTTGAGAATAGGTATTATTTAAAATTTATATGGAAAAACAAATTTTTTTTTTGTTTAAAAAAAATTTTTTTCGCCACAGAAGTTGTTTAGTTTTACATATAGAATAACCCCCTTATGCCAGTTAAAAATATTACGGGGGCAACTGCAACACCGTACGTGTATATAAATATATATTTTCCACTGATGACGACACGTCAAAATATCTATAAATGTGTAATTTTTTAAATAATTATATTCTGTAAATAATAAAATACTGTAATATTGTACACAGTGGGGCCGGTCAGTCAGTCAGTCAGCGTGTATGCGTCCACTGCTGGACATACGCCTCTCCAATTTTCCTCCAGTCCTCCCGGCCTTCAGCGGTACGGATCCACTGCATGCCGCCTACGTACTTGATGTTGTCGTCCCACCTGGCGGGTGGTCTCCCCACACTCCGCTTTCCTGTCCACGGCCGCCAGTGGAGGATGCGGTTACTCCAACTGTCATCATCTCTTCGGCTGACGTGTCCAGTCCACTGCCACTTGAGATTAGCCACCCGGTGTCCAATATCGACTACTTTGGTGCATCGGCGGATTGCCTTGTTACGCACCATATCACGTAGCGATATTCCCGCGGGCACTTCAAAATAATAGTCCCACTGCATGTGCGTGTTGTAAAAGGCGACTAAGGGATAAGGAGAAGATGCCGTGATGGGCGGTGCTCTACTTCATGAGAGAGCTCGGGTGGCTGGAATAGCACTACCCGGGCGCCAACGTACAACGGACCGTCTTTGACGTCTCAGTGCGGAGAATGTAATGAATCCGAAGAAGCCGACATGAAATGAAGGGAAGCACCGACATGGCACCTAGTTCACCCGGTGTTATGGGCTGACACCACGGATGTTGTAGGCGATGTAGCCAACCGTGTCAGTTTCCATAAAAAAAAGCATGTGATGGTATTGTTGAATAGTCAGTCAGTCAGTCAGTCAGCGTGTAAGCGTCCACTGCTGGACATACGCCTCTCCAATTTTCCTCCAGTCCTCCCGACCTTCAGCGGTATGGAACCACTTTTTTTTTTTTTTTTTATGGAAACTGACACGGTTGTCTACATCACCTACAACGTCCGTGATGTCAGCCCATAACACCGGGTGAACTAGGTGCCATGTCAGCGCTTCCCCCTTTGATCGTGCAGGCTACACTGAACTGGTCGGAAAACACAAACTATTTACATAGCCGTTTCAACCGACGTTTCATTCAGTGCGGTGGTACCAACCCGGGCGGGTTAAACCCTACCACCAAGTAAGATTAGGAGGGAAGGGACCTACAGTTTTACGAGGAATCCGAACCTCGGTCAGCCTCCAACGGTCAGCGGTCACCCATCCAAGTACTGACCGCAACCAGCGTTGCTTAACATTCAATAGCGACAGTTGACTGTTTGCACCACTGAGCTAACGAGGCTGACAGACCACTGCTTTCATTGTTGAATAAATGTGTTTAATTACTTTATTACATACATATATATCACACACGCTGAATCCCGACAATCGGGGTAAGCAGAGTAGTCGGTGTTGTGCTGCAAGAACTCTGGTAAATTACAGCACAACCCCTACCACCACGTTTCGCAAAGTATTCGAACAAGATTCAATCGATCAAGCAGCAAGTAAGGCACGAAGACCCATCTGCTGCATGACTCGGTGGAAGTACCGTGCCAAGGTGAGAGGTGGCGACCCCATCGCCCTTTAGCACGGCATCTTGTCCTTATCCCTTAGTCGCCTTTTACGACATGCACGGGGTGGCTGGAGTAGCACTACCCGGGCGCCAACGTACAACGAACCGTCTAGAGGTCTCAGTGCGGAGAATGGCCCACCCGCCTTCCCAAGAGGCTGGGCAGAAAACAAACAAACAAACAATGCACGGGGAGAGATGCAGTGAGGCTATTCTTTTCAAGTACCGGCCCCACAGGGTAATTACGTTATTGTTGTGTAGTATAAAGGAGCGCGGCACAGCGGCGGAGACGGGCGGCGTGGAGGTGGTGTGCGCTGAGTCGGTGCGGCTGGCCGGAGTGCTGGCCGCCCTCGAGGAGGAGAACACCTGCAGCGCCGCCAAGAGGAAAGGTACGCCGCCAGGCCTCAAGCACTCTTATGTACTTGCGGGCGCTAACTACCTACCGCCCGACGGGCCGCCGGCGGTCTATTTCAGTGGAAATTCGTCAGCCGCGCGAAGTATACGTAGACGTTCGCCCACGCAACTGCGCGCAGCTGCAAAGCAATAGCCACTTTACACTCGATCGTTAAGGTACATTTTCGCATGCAGCGATTCGCGACGTGAAACAGTAGGCTATTAAAGCCCGAAGGTAGGAACATTTTCTTTGGAGTGATTTATCTGTTACGAAGTAACTATTAATTAATCTGTGACGCCGCCGTACCGCCTGTATTGGCCCACTCAACAGACGCTTGTTCATTAAGTATAGGTAAAGTGTTCACTAGGGTTGCTAGATGGTCCATTTATAAAGACCGGACATTTTTCAACAAAGGGTGGACTCTTTAATTTTTCTGGTCTCTACAAACAAATCTACAGTAATTTAGTTAGAGCAAGCGCGCGACCAGCCGCGAACAGATTGGCCGATTGGCTGGTTCGTTAAATTGATCACACTGAATGAAACTGAAGAATACAGTAAGTTTAGTATTAACATGTTCTGAAGAGTAGAATATTTAAGATTAACAAAGAAAAAATTCTGATTGCTCGTCCGGTCTTTAACTGTTTTGCATCTCAAAAACCGGATTGAACGGTCCAAAACCGGACATCCCACAACCCTGTAGGGCATATCGTCATTTACTTAGAAGTATAAGTAAATGAAGATATTTATTTAGAAGTATAATTGAGTCTTATCCCAATATTCAAAGAGCGTGTGTTTTAATGCTGAAAGTCACCTGCGCCGCCGGGACGATGTCGTCCAGCCGACACCTGGGCGATTAAAGAAACATTTTCGAATGTGAATTGTTTTTCAGGAGCTGATCTCCCTGAAGAGGGCGGAGGCAAAGTTACCAAGCTGAGTTCTGAGGAAAAGAAAACTTCTAAGAAGGAAAAAACGGATATCATGGTAATTGTCCATTTTTATGCTCTACTAGTTGTTTGGGTGACTTCGCTTCACAGGTAAATATGTTATAATAATCCTTAGCTGTGCTCAAAAACATGAGCCAAAACTCCATGTGAATTGGTTCAGTAGTAGACGATTCATAAGCGAACGTAGAATTATGGTGGGGCACGCGTGTCGTCGCCGCCGGTTACTCGGTCGGACGGACGTTACAGACTGTGAGCTTTATTAGAATGCAGTTTATTGAGATTAGGATTGGTCACCGAATAACACACAGAGCCGAAATGGCAGTGTATGTATCTATGTAACTAAATGCTTCATTGCACACACATTAAAAATAAAGTTAAACAACACATGAGAAGAATTAAAGAAGCACAGACTCATAACTATGAGGCAGTCAGTAAGCGTGTGTGTGTCCACTGCTGGACATACACCTCTCCAATTTTCCTCCAGTCCTGCCGGATTTTTTTTATGTAAACCGCCACCCATGTTGGGTGGCTGTGCCGAGAGACCAATGGTGCAGTCGACAGAGACAAAATCACCTCTGCTCGCGAAACCACACTCAGTTAGGTGCCATGCCAGCAGATTCGCGGACTGTAGGCTGTCTAGCCTGTTAATACGACCTTTGAAGACACCTAGGCTAAAGGATTCGGGAAACACACTCGCCGGAAGACAGTTCCACACCCTAACGATGCGACAAAGAACGTCTAATAAAGAACGGCTAATGTCAACAACAAAGGTGTGCTGAACTGAGTCTCTCTGCGTTAAGTCATGCGGAGATAGGACGGGTGGCAGGGAATAAGAGATGCTAGTTTCACAGAGCAGCGCCTTCAGTGTTGTTTGAACTACTGCTTTCCCCTACCCTACATTTGTATGCATATACATATGTACGCAGCGCAGTCACAGACACACACACAGACTCACACTGTCTGTGTTCACAGGAACACGGACTCACCAAGAGCGAGAAGTCGGTGTTTGTGTTAGGCCCCACGATTTATACAGATTGGCAATGTCGATTCGAGAGGCCGCTTCGGACGGAATATTTGTGTCTAGACTCAAGGAGTTTCTGGTTGGTAAAGCGTAGTACTCTCTAGTTGAGTACCTACTTGACGGATGTCGCCGCTAACCTTACCAATACTTTTTTTTAAATTATTTTACAGCTACTTGCGATCGGTCTTTCGACCATAAGCAGGTTTTTTCAGTGTCATTTTGGCTTGTAGGTGTTGTGATCCAGTGATCAGCCACCTTCGGTGTTACTGGTCCCGTTTATTTAATTCCAGGACATTGTGCCTCCTCAGTCTAGTTACATTATTTTTGTTATGTATGAGCTACGGATACTGATTGGCCAAAATATGGCTAACAATAAATAAAGACAAATTATACCTATTTGTATAATATATTTGTACCTATATCTGTGACTTGTAATGCCAGCACTTCACGCGCGGCGAGTCGCTCGCGCGAGGCGCTCGGCGAGTGACGGCTAGGCGAGCGGCAGCCGTCTACACGCTCGCCTAGCTCAGTCGCTGCCAAAACTCCGAAGATGGAGGTTCAGTTGGTCGCTGCTTAAAAATTCTTCCATCGTGTCATTCTCACTCTCTCACTCTCGCACGTTCTCACTCTGCAACGGCGCAAACCACACTGACGTACGCGCGCGTGTGGAGGGCAGCCGCTCGCGCTCGCCACTCGCCACTTTGATCTTTGCCAAAAAACCGCCACGGGAAGCGAGCGCAGGCGAGGCGAGGCGAGCGGACACGAGTCGACGCGAGCGGCCCTCCACACACTCGCGCTCGCCTGCGCTCGCCTTCGCTCGCCGCGCGTGAAGTGCGGGTATAATATGATATATTACGAATAAATGATTTGATCTGATTTATGTACTATTGAGTGTTGTGTGTGTGTGTGCGTGCGTGCGGGCAGTCCCTGCTGGCGATGCCGTCGAGCCGCGAGAAGGCGGTGAAGCGCGTGGGCGAGGAGATCCTTGACCTGCTGAGCAAGCCCACCGCCAAGGAGCGCTCCCTCGCAGACAAGTTCAAGAGTCAGGGAGGTGAGCCGGCTGGTTTTTGTGGCTGAGCTCGAAGTTGACGGGCCCATTTCTTCATAGAGATGGTGCCTGTTCGGTTTGAGGGCTAACGTCTCTGGGGAAGTAAAACTCATAAATTCTTCACATAGAATATGTCTTAAATTTCGCATAGAATACGTCTTAAAAATCCTACAGAATATGGATAGGTAGAGAGAGGGAGGTCGAGAGCGGGACTGGTGGTTTCCCCGCGTCCTAGTCAACGCAGACTAGCTGACGAGGGCTTGATGCGAGCCGAAACGTGAAGCATGCGCGGGAAATTTGGAGTGGCCACTCACTAGTCCCGACCTCGATTAACACCCTCCTCTACTGCCGATTGGCCCGGATATGTTCGGTGAAGCCATCGCAAGCTTAGTTCCACACCTTCCTTCACAATCGAATTCAGCTTCCGCGCAGCGAAGTCGTTCTACAGTCTGTTCAAGAACCCAGGCCTGCCAAGATCGACGCTAAGCTCATATATGGAGAGAGCTTCGAAAGCGGCAATGGAGGCATGCTACAGAATATGAATAGGTAGAGAGAGTGAGGTAGCGAGCGGGACTGGTGGTTCCCCGCGTCCTAGTCAACGCAGACTAGCTGAAAGAGGGCTTTCCGCTAGCTGAAACGTAACCATTATAAAGGACTAAGCTAAGACGAGAAACGAGATAAAACTCAGTGCAGAATGAGACAGACAGGATCGGTGCCAGACCGCGTCCCACGTATACTAAGTACGCGCGTGGCGGCACGCGAGTCGCATCTCCACTATCCCAGTGACAGACAGAAAAGACAGAAGCCTTAAACAAAATAAAGATTAAAAAAACCACTTGATACTTTATTATTATTATTTGTTAATAAACTAGCAGCTTAATATGCTGATGTGTTCATGTCTATGATGATCACTGGTGTTGCTATTTGTTATATTTCTTAGATTTTTAAGTACTTGTCAAGCCTATTTTTGAATGTGTTTACTGAGGGTGCTTAAATAATCTCCTCGGGCAGTTTATTCCAGCTGTTTACTATTCTGTTAGTCAGGAAGTGTTTTCTTGCTTCGGTTGAGAAGCTTGTTACATTGAGTTTCAAGCTGTGACCTCTTAGGTGAGTGTTTGAATTTAACACAAACATGCTTTCTAGCTCTGGGCAGTCATAGTGCCGCTTCAGTATTTTGTATGTCTCTATGAGATCTCCTCTAGTCTTCGTTGTTCCAGCGTTGTTAGTTTGAGGATGAAGTTTTAAGGCCCTAATATTTGTAAAGACTACACGGGTGACTAACATGCGTTGCGTGTTTGCGCGTGCAGGGGCGCAAGTGATGGAGTTCTGTCCGCACGGCACGCGCGCCGAGTGCGCGCGAGTGTGCGCGGCGCCGCTCGCCGGCCCCGCGGGCAAGGAGGCGCCGGGCAAGCGCCAAGTGTACATCTGCAAGAAGCTGCACTTCAGGAAGATCATACAGGTATAACATTCGCATGTCCTACACTGTCTACGCGCTTTCGTCTCAACGACCAGTCTTGTCTGTCTGTTTATTTTTTTAATTAAATAATTTATTTATTTTAGTAACATTTGCATGTCCTACACTGTCTACACGCTTTCGTCTCAATGACCAGTCTTGTCTGTCGATTGTTTATTTTTTTAATTTTAATTATATGTTTTATACATTTATTTAAATTAATCAAAATAACCTAATACAATAAAATTAAACTAAAATTAAGAAATATGATAAAACTAAACTAAAATAACTTATAAACTAAACCTAAAAAATAATTTTTTTAATTAATTAATTAATTAATTTTAGTAACATTTGCATGTCCTACACTGTCTACACACTTTCGTCTCAATGACCAGTCTTGTCTGTCGATTGTTTATTTTTTTAATTTTAATTATATGTTTTATACATTTATTTAAATTAATCAAAATAACCTAATACAATAAAATTAAACTAAAATTAAGAAATATGATAAAACTAAACTAAAATAACTTATAAACTAAACCTAAAAAATAATTTTTTTAATTAATTAATTAATTAATTTTAGTAACATTTGCATGTCCTACACTGTCTACACGCTTTCGTCTCAACTACCAGTCTTGTCTGTCGATTGTTAATTTTTTTAATTAATTAATTTATTTATTTTAGTAACATTTGCATGTCCTACACTGTCTACACGCTTTCGTCTCAACGACCAGTCTTGTCTGTCGATTGTTCATTTTTAAAATTTATTTATTTATTTTAGTAACATTTGCATGTCCTACACTGTCTACACGCTTTCGTCTCAACGACCAGTCTTGTCTGTCGATTGTTCATTTTTAAAATTAATTTATTTATTTTAGTAACATTTGCATGTCCTACACTGTCTAGACGCTTTCGTCTCAACGACCAGTCTTGTCTGTCGATTGTTCATTTTTTTAATTAATTAATTAATTAATTATAGTAACATTTGCATGTCCTACACTGTCTACACGCTTTCGTCTCAACGACCAGTCTTGTCTGTTGATTGTTAATTTTTTTAATTAATTAATTAATTTATTTTAGTAACATTTGCATGTCCTACACTGTCTACACGCTTTCATCTCAACTACCAGTCTTGTCTGTCGATTGTTAATTTTTTTAATTAATTTATTTATTTATTTTAGTAACATTTGCATGTCCTACACTGTCTACACGCTTTCGTCTCAACGACCAGTCTTGTCTGTCGATTGTTCATTTTTTAAATTAATTAATTAATTAATTTTAGTAACATTTGCATGTCCTACACTGTCTACACGCTTTCGTCTCAACGACCAGTCTTGTCGGTCTTGTTTATTTTCTTAAATTAATTAATTTATTTATTTTACAGGGGCAGCTTTGGCTGATACCTCTAAATCCACTTAAAATTTGTCGTTAAAATTGTTTTTTTTTTTATTAGGTTTCATCACATTATTGTTTTTTTTTATTTTTCTTACTTTAATGTTATTTTTAATTTATTATGTGTTTCGGGACTCATGCCTGATTGAATAAACTATTTTGCTTTGATTTGATTTCAATATCTTGATAAGTATTGGGTTTATTAAAAAAATCCTGTACGTTTTTTGGTCTCCAAAAATGCTGGGGACCATGTTGGTGTAAGATCCGCAGTACGTCTTTATACATTCCGTTTTGTAATGTCCACCAGAGTCACACGGACGAATCGCTGGGTGACTGCTCGTTCCTCAACACGTGTTTCCACATGGACAGCTGCAAGTAAGTCTGCATATAGAGCTGCTCGTTCATTCAAAATTAATAAATAAATATAAATAAATTTACTGAAGTTGACGTTTCCAGATACGTGCATTACGAAGTGGACAACACAGATCCGTATGCGGGCAAGCCTCCGGCAGAGATCGCACAAAAGAGCACTCACAACAACGGTGAGCCGTGAGACATGTTTATTCTTATTCTGTTTATTCATAGCTGGCAAGCCAGCTAGCTGACAGCGGGCTAGCTGACAGAGGGCTAGTTGCTAGCTAACAGCGGGCTAGCTGGCAGCGGACTAGCTGCTAGCTGGCAGTGGGCAAGCTGGCAGCGGGCTAGCTGCTAGCTGGCAGTGGGCAAGCTGGCAGCGGGCTACCTGACACTGGGCTAGCTGCTAGCTGGCAGTGGGCTAGCTGCTAGCTGGCAGTGGGCAAGCTGGCAGCGGGCTACCTGACAGTGGGCTAGCTGCTAGTTGACAGCCGGCTAGCTGCTAGCTGGCAGTGGGCTAGCTGGCAGCAGCGGGCTAGCTGGCAGTGGGCTAGCAGGCAGCGGGCTAGCTGCTAGCTGACAGCGGGCTAGCTGCTAGCTGGCAGTGGGCTAGCTGGCACCGGGCTAGCTGCTAGCTGGCACCGGGCTAGCTGCTAGCTGGCAGCGGGCTAGCTGGCAGCAGGCTAGCTTTGATCTAGGCTTTGATGCAATCCAGGTGCTCTTACAATCGACGAATCTTCAAACAGATTGAAAAGTGCGTTGGTTGTCAGGGAGCGGCGTGGTGGTGGGCAGCCCGGAGGTGCTGACGCTGCACCCGCCGCAGTGGGTGCAGTGTGACCTGCGCTACCTCGACATGGCCTTCCTGGGTGATGTGCAATTTTTTTAAATTGATTTTCTTATAAAGCATGACACGTGGCATGGCATAGCTCCTTCTCCTATTGTAATTAATTGTTCCAATGTTATTACGTTTTATAGTAATTCCAGTAATAGTGCTTGTATTATTATACATTTATCTCTTCCCTTGGCCCTTACTAGGTGACTTTGCTGGTACCACAGTACTGCATGTAAGATGGCCGCATAGGTAGCTTCGGCTATGTTCTCCTCTAGTCCAGTATAGCCAGCGATCCAAAGGGAAGTCTCCGGTATGGCATCTACCTTCTCGGAGGTGATATTGGGTGGTCGAAGCGTGTGCTCTGGCCCCTCTGACTCTTCCAGTCATACCGGATTACGAAAAATGTATAAATGTATATATGTCAGCCTCGATAGCTCAGTGGTGCAGACAGTCAACTGTCGCTATTGAATGTTAAGCAACGCTGGGTGCGGTCAGTACTTGGGAGGGTAACCGCTGACCGTTGGAGGCTGACCGAGGTTCGGATTCCTCGTAAAACTGTAGGTCCCTTCCCTCCTAATATTACTTGGTGGTAGGGTTTAACCCGCCCGGGTTGGTACCACCGCACCGAATGAAACGTCGGTCGAAACGGCTATGTAAATAGTTTGTGTTTTCCGACCAGTTCAGTGTAGCCGGCACGATCAAAGGGGGAAGCACTGACATGGCACCTAATTCACCCGGTGTTATGGGCTGACATCACGGACGTTGTAGGTAATGTAGCCAACCGTGTCAGTTTCCATAAAAAAAAAAAGGATTCGAACCTGGAACTCCGGCTTGTAACTGGAACTTTGCATTTATCTAATGGAGAAGTGCGCCCCCGCGCTCGTGCGGTTGCGCAGGCAAGTTCGCAGTGATAATGGCGGACCCGCCGTGGGACATACACATGGAGCTGCCGTACGGGACGATGTCGGACGACGAGATGCGGAGGCTGGGGGTGCCGCAGCTGCAGGAGCAGGGGCTCATCTTCCTGTGGGTCACCGGTAGGTGCGTACACCACACCTCACTATATACAGGCTGTTGTAACGGCCAGTACATTAATTTTGCCGGCGCAATCCACATGTCTTTCCGAGACAAAAAAGCAAATAAAGTTTTTCTCTAAAGGGTCTAGTTTTGGAGATATAAATTTTGGAAATTTATGTTTTCGTCAAGTGTAATTTGACGCGGGAACGGTCGGGGTCGAAAAACTCACTCCACGCCTCCGCCGCGCATCTCCTCTCTCCGCGCACTTGTCCCTGCTCGCTCACTCACCGCGCGCCTTTCATTCCCACGTTCGTGCGGAACATTAGATCGTTTTACACTTAATAAATCAATTAGTTTGTATGAAAACTGTAACTTTTTATTTAAAGGGAATTCACAAAAAAGTTATTAGACTTTTTTGTTACTATTGATACCAATAATCATTTCCTAAATTTATTGTAGTCGCCGTTACAACAGCCTGTATAGGTCGTTCGTTTTAACCTGAGGCGTACAAATACATTCACGCATTACAGTGAGCATAAAATTCTGCAAGTGTAAAGAACCACCTGCTGCATGACTCTTTATATCTTCATCATCTTGTCCTTATCCCTTAGTCGTCTTTTACGGTATGCACGAGTAGAGATGCAGTGGGGCTATTATTTTTAAGTACGTATGAATAATGTGCGTGTGTTTGTGAATAAAGAATGTTTGTGTGTTGTGTTGTGTGGTCTCAGGGCGATGGAGCTGGGCCGCGAGTGCCTCAAGCTGTGGGGCTACCGGCGCGTGGACGAGCTGATCTGGGTGAAGACCAACCAGCTGCAGCGCATCATCCGCACTGGCCGCACCGGCCACTGGCTCAACCACGGCAAGGAGCACTGCCTGGTGAGCCTACTTGACCTTGCACCAACACAACACTTAATTAATATTACGGATATGGATATTACGGAATATGACGGAAAACACAAACTATTTACATAGCCGTTTCGACCGACCTTTCATTCAGTGCGGTGTTATCAACCCGGGCGGGTTACACCCTACCACCTAGTAATATAAGAAGGGAATCATATCCCTTAGTCGCCTTTTACGACATACACGGGGAGAGATGCAGTGGGGCTATTCTTTTAATGTACCGGCCCCACACGGTACAAAAAGGTATGTGCCAATCCCTGGATTGCTGGCTATACTGGACTAGAGGAGAACACAACCGAGGTTGCTATGCGGCCATCTTACATCAAGTACGGTGGTATCAACCCAGTCGGCTACATTTGAGCCTACCACCTAGTAAGCGGCAAGGGAACTCGTCCTTGCTCGCTCACTCACCGCGCTCCTTTCATTCCCACGTTTGTGCGGAATATTAGATCCTTTTTATATTAATCAATTAGTTTGTATGAAAACTGTAACTTTTTATTTAAAGGGAATTCAGAAAAAAGTTATTCCACTTTTTTGTTACTATTGACACAGAATAGAAAAGAGTACTCCGTACAGAAGCTGCTCTGTACAAACACTCACAAAGAAATAGCTACTCTGCGACGACGCGATAAAGTACAAATTGACTCGCACAGAGCTGCATGCCTAACCACGATAACCGCCTACATTTCGCTTCTCTTTCTGTCGTGTAACTCTATCTCGAAAGCGCGTCGTTCAGCGCGTTAAGGGCTGTGTCTTTGTGCTGTCTTATTGTGAGGAATAAAATGAAGATGATACCTACCAACTTTTATCGTTCTAGCTACCAACGATATGATATTTAGCTACGGCAAATTCATGCGAACAAATTCATGCATGCGTTAGCGTCACAATTAGTTTCTCACATCGAAGCGTGCAATGCGTGCAACCTTCCAGTGATAGTTTTGTTTGATCAATAAATTTAATTATCAATGATCATCTACAATGTACCTATTATCCTTATACGAATTAGGCCATACACACCACGCTGTTCGGCGTTATCTAACTAATGTTATTGGCAATATAATAATATCATTTTAAATCAATGACCTCCTACTATATGAATAAATAAATTACTAGAAATAAATCAAAATGCTACTAAACAAAACACTTACCTTTCTTCGTCTCTCGGCAATGAAAAAAAAGACAAGTTTTCATTTGTCTGTTGACTTTTGCACCCGTCCACTGCACAATATTTACGTGATTTCGACATTTTCTAAATTCGAAAGCGCCACGCGCCCGGTCTGGCTGGATAGCGGCAGCCCACTGTTAATTGTAGATTAGCCGCTACGCCAAGCGGTAGGCATTTACTCGCGACCTTGAGCGAGTGACGAAGGCCTGCTATTGATCCCAATAATCATTTCCTAAATTTAATGTACTGGTCGTACGTTGACTCAAAATGAATTCCTATGTCAGCGCGCGCTCGCGTAGTAGGTAGGTTAGCTCCGCGCGGCTGTCGGCAGCCCAATGAAATTATGGCTCCCTATGACTGACGGCCCGGCGGGCGGTAGGTAGTTAACGCGCGCAAGTACATAGAGTGCGTGGGGCCTGACGGTACAGTTGATTGATTGCATACAAAAGTGATTATTTTTATATAAACAAGGTTGTGCCCGCAGGTGGGCATGAAGGGCAACCCCGAGAACCTGAACCGGGGGCTGGACTGCGACGTGATCGTGGCGGAGGTGCGTGCCACGTCGCACAAGCCTGACGAGATATACGGCATCATTGGTGAGCTATTAGCGGTTCAATACGCGCAGATTTTATCTAATTTTTGAAGTGAAAACTTCTTTAGTGGCGCTTGGCACTTTTTTTAGATGGGTAAAAAATGTTAAACTCGAAAAGCGTAAGATTCGTTGAAATTATGGATGAAAGTTTATTTTTCTGAGAAATAAACTTTTTGATATAAAATAATTATAATAGTTCTGTAGGGTTAAATTTTTTATGTAATATAAATTGTCATGTTTGTCTACGATAGCGCAATGTATATGAATATTGTATTTTACCACATAAATTTTTTTTTTTTTTTTTTCTCCTCTTCTACCTGCAATCAGCCTTTTTAAGCCTTTATCAGGTTTGATGGTATTGTTTAAGTGACGTGGGGAAGCTGCCATCCATTGACAACAGCCTCCATGTTCCTTCCATCTTCCTATTTAAACAGGAGTAGGTTGTTCCTTTTGAGTCGGGCGATGTCGTCTCTTGTATTTAGGAGCTGTAGTGCCAGCGGGTTCACATGGTGCTGCAGACGCAATTTGTAACTTTCCAGCCGATTTTTCACTTCCTCCTTCACTGTTACCATTTCCAGGTACTCGTGGACTTCACTATTTTTGGTGAACCATGTGGCACCGCAGATTCCGCGTAGAACCTTGTTCTGGAATCGTTGCAGAATTTCCACGTTTGATGTGCTGGCAGATCCCCATAGTTCGATGCCATACGTCCACACCGGCTTGAGGATTGTTTTGTACACAAGGAGTTTATTAGTGAGCGAAAGTTTGGACTGTCTATCCAGGAGCCAGTGGAGATTTCTATATTTGTGGTTTAGTTCCTCTTTCTTCGCTGTGATGTGGTTCTTCCAGGTCAGTCGTCGGTCCAAGTGACATCCGAGGTACTTTACACTAGTTTTATGCGGCAGTATATTACCTTTGAGTCTGATCGGTGGACAGTCGCCTTGTCTTAACGTGAATGTAATATGTACCGATTTGGTAGCGCTAACTTGTATATGCCAGATATCCAGCCAGTGGTCTACTTTCTCAATATGGTTTTGTAGTATTATTGAAGCCATTGCTGGATCTGAACTGCTCGTTAGAAAAGCTGTGTCATCTGCGTATGTTGCTCCGAGTACATGGTCTGATTCGGGAAGATCAGCTGTGAAGATGGTGTATAGTACAGGGCCAAGAACAGAGCCCTGTGGAACTCCGGCTCGACACTTTCGAGTAGTGGATTGGTTTTCATTATATTTGACTTGGAAGAGCCGGTTCTCCAGATAGGATTTAATCAGCATAAACACAGTGTTTGGTAATGTCTTTTTTATTTTGTATAGAAGTCCCTTGTGCCATACGCGATCAAAGGCCTGTTGGATATCTAGGAAAACCGCTGAGCAGTATTCCTTCTTCTCGAGAGACTGTCGTATCTTTCTGACTATGCGATGTACCTGCTCTATGGTTGAGTGGCTTGATCGAAATCCAAACTGATGATCCGGTATGATACTCTCTTCTTTTAGTAGGGGTTTGAGTCTACCGAGGAAGATTTTTTCAAAGAGTTTGGATAATACTGGCAGCAAACTTATGGGCCTGTAGGATGAGACATCAGTTGGCGGCTTACCAGCTTTGTGTATTAATATGATCTGCGATATTTTCCACATAGAAGGAAAGTATTGTATTCTTAAGATAGCATTAAAGATAATTGTTATCATTACTATTCCTTTTCTCGGTAGCCTTTTTAGCAGTTCTGCAGTGATCAGATCGTATCCCGGTGCTTTAAGGTTTTGCATGCCTCTAATTTCTCTGAATACCTCTCTTGGCGTTACTGTTTTTAGAGGCGGTGACATCTGCTGGTCGCTTTGCAGTAATTCGTCTATCTCTTGCTCTGTGTGTTCGTTTTCGTTTTGGGAATCGTTCGGTTTGAACACATTTTCGAGATGATCTGCGAACAGTTCACATTTCTCTAAGTCAGTCTTTACCCATGTTCCATTTGAGCGTTTCAGTGGAGGTACAGGCTTTTGAGGTGGATTGAAAGACTTTTTCATTTTCCACAGGTTGTATTCACTCCTATTATCACAGCCACATTTTTCCAGTTTGTCCTGTAGGGTTTTATTATTCTGTTCAGCGATCAGCGATTTCAGTTCACGTTTGGCCTTATTGAGATTGGATTTGTCCACTGGATGTCGGCTTAGTTGCCATCTCCGCCTTAGTTTACGTTTCTCTTGAACTTTCCCCTTGATTTCCATGGTATAATTTTTTGAGAAGGTTAAATTTTTTTGCACTGAGGGCGTAACTCTCCACGCTATCTCTTGTATAGTCCTCGTAAAGTAGAGCACGGCTTCATCGACATTGTCGCTGTCCTTGAGGGGTATGCGAAGGTCAAGCTCATTTTCAAGACAGTCCTGGAAAGCACTCCAATCGGTTAATTTGTTGTATAGTTTACACACATTTGACTTGGTTATAATTTTGGTGCTCAAGGTCATTATAACTGGGGAGTGATCTGATGAGCCATCTAGGCACGATTCTACTGTGTGATAGAGGTCGCTGATTCCTTTTGTGATGAAAAAGTCTAGTAGGTCGGGAGTTTTATTGGTATCCGTAGGCCAGTATGTCGGTTCACCTGTTGAAATAGCCTCTAGTCTGTTTCTGTCCATAGACATTTTAAGTGCTCTACCCCTTGTCAGTATCATTCTTGATCCCCATTTAACGTGCTTTGCGTTCCAATCACCGCCTGCTACAAATCGGTGACCAAGAGTGCTGAAGAATTCAGAGAACATTTCATCGCTGATGTTGTGTTTGGGTGGACAGTATATAGATGAGAGAGTAAGAGGACCTTGCCACTCCTCTATTGAAATTGATGTACCCTGCAGGTGTTCATGTCTGTATCCAGGCAGGACAATTACAATTATTGCTGTCCCACCATGTGCCGACATGTCTGGGTGGTTGGTAAAGTAGCACAAAAATCCTTTTATGTTAATAGATTTGCTATCCGTCATGTGTGATTCCGAAATAAGCAATACATCTAATTTATTGAGAATTATTAGGCTTTCAACTTCATCTTTATTGGCCAAAAGACCATTTGTGTTCCAGGTTGCGATTCTCAGATTATCTATTTCTTTGGTTGATTGACCAACGTTGTTATAAGGTTGACCAAACTACTTATTTGTTGAATGAGAATATCAATCTTTTCTGACTGCTTTATCATAAGCATCTCAAGACTGTTGGATGGCTGGGCCTTGTTTTGGTCCCTAGGTGTCTTTACCGCTTCTGCAAATGTAAATGTATGGGAGTCGCGGTCTTTTGATGGTTTGTTATGTGCTTCTGTTGCATTAAAGTTTGGTTGATTTTGCATGTTTCTTGGAGTTCTCACTGATCTATTGTTTTTTCGTGCCATGATCTCTTGGTAAACTTGACATCCCCTGTAGTTGGCTGGATGCTTGCCAAGGCAGAGAGCGCATGTAGCTGGTGTGTCCTTATCTATCTTTGTACATTCCGAAGTTTTGTGTCCTTGTGCGCATTTTACGCAACGATACGGCCTCATACAGTTATTTTTGGTGTGACCGTACTGTTGGCATCTTGTACACTGTACTAAACCGATGTGCTTCTTTGGATCTTCTATTCTAATTTTCTGGTTATAGATATATTTTATCATTTTGGTGTCTTTGTTATTTATAGATGGTTCCAGATTCACGAAGAAAGTATCCAGGGGTTTTTTTGTGGTCCTGCTCCGAGCACAGATGATTTCGCCTCTAATCTTGTTACCGGTGGCCTCTATGGTTTCTTTAATGACTTCTATTGGTGTAGTGTGATGTAAGTCTTTGATCACAATTCGGTGACATCGTTCCTCCTTTCTCGTGAATGTGTGACCAATTAGGCCCTTTTGTCTTATGTGGTCAATAACTTTTTTGTACACCTCCACAGTTTGGCATGATAGTCTCAGTTGGTTCTTGGATATGACCTTATAGCTATAGCTATCTTTGTTGGCGACTTCTTCGACAAATTGTGATAGTTTTTGTAGGTCATCAATTCCATAAAGAATTATGGGAGGCGGTTTCGAGATTTTCACTGTTTTGTTTGCCTTAAGTTGCTTGTTGTTTTCTTGAGCCTCTATATCTTCCACATCAACCTGAAGTCCGCTGAATCGGTTGGAGGTTGATTGGCTGTTGGTTATTTTCTTTTTGTCTAAGCTGGCAGGTGTATTCTTAGGAAATTTGGCCAAGGTTTGCGAAGATGGTGATCGTTCTCTTTTTCGAATTTGTGAGATTCTTTGCCATGGTTGTCCTACGCACGGTTTCCGTGGAGTTCTGATATCTTGTTTTGATATATTTTCTCGATTAATTAAGTCGTCTGCCGAAGCAGATTTTTCTTTGTTGAGGAACATGCCTGGATGGAATGTTTGTTCTTTGTTGAGGAACATGCCTGGATGGAATGTTTGTTGAACGAGTCTTAGGGCATCCGTACCCTTGGTTTTTGTAGTATTTCCTCCAGTAACTAATTTCACACCTCCCAGCCCGGATACTGAGAGGCGCCGGCTGTTCGACACCGGATCGCATGAACTGCTCCTATCAACTTCCATCAGCAAGTTAGTGCCCCCCCCCAGAATACGTGGGGCAGCTCGAGACTTGCTCGAGGAGGGATTCTCCGACAGCGAAGCTGTCGGTACCCTCCTGGGGTAGTTTATCTTCCAAACCTGCTTGCATGGTGTGTTGTTGAGTTTTGTTGTTCGCAGAACGCCCGCCGAGATGCAGTGCTTGATGCACCTCGCCGACCGCTGTCTGGTGTTGGGCCCTTTTGGCGCCTGTCGTCCTCATCGTCCCCAACCCAGTACTGAGGGCGCTGCTTACACGCCACCCTCAGGAGTGTTTTTCGGCTCTCCAGCCTAGATCCGTAGTGTTCTGCGTTAACAGGGTCACCTCTTGTAGGATGTGGCTCTTCACCACGCACTACGGTCTTGGGTGGCAAGCTAGGACTCCATTCTTGCAGAGTTGAATCGTCTGTTGTTCCATTCCCTGCGGTGTGTGAGGACCAGTGCCCAGTCATCCCGGGATAAAGGTGCTACCTCTCCACATCCACTTAACCCCTAACCTAACCCTAACTTACCACATAAATGATAGTACTTTTATACTGTTAAATAAAACAATTCGTGCGAAATTATTCCCTAACCATTCCAAAATATTCAAAAATGCACAACGTTGATGATTAAGTTTTCACTTCTGCCGGCACTCACGGAGTGCAACCCGACCGTTTTTTTTTTTATAGAAAGCGCCACTTGTGGCGCCGAGCCACCCATGAGGCATCTAACGACGCCCATATCGCGTCAGTATCCATAAAAAATAATCAATAAAATTGTACATACATGAAAAAAGTCACAAATTATTATTATTGATGTGATGTGATGGCAGGCTTTGATTGTATCACAATGTTTGTTTCAGAGAGGCTAAGTCCTAGTACACGCAAGATCGAACTGTTCGGACGACCGCACAACGTGCAACCCAACTGGTAAGCCGGCGCATATTACACTAGTCTACTGTATCAACCAGGATTAAATTTTCAACAAATGTATGAAAAAAAAAATTGTGGCACTATAACAATGTTCAATTGTATGTCTTGCACGGTTTAAGCGGCGGGTGGCCGAGTGGTTTGGGCATCGGCCTCTCATGCGAGAGGTCCGAGGTTCGATTCCGGTCGGCGTGTACCAATGAGTTTTTTGTTTTTTTTTTGGTACTGTGTGGGGTCGGTACTTAATAAGAATAGTCCCACTGCATCTCTCCCCGTGCATGTCGTAAAAGGCGACTAAGGGATAAGCGGCCTACAGACACCTCGGTCGACTTGTGGCTTTCATGGAAGACATAGGCTGGCTGGGGTAGCTGGAGACAGCGGGGTTTTGCACGAAGGTCCCCAACCAAGCGGGATTAGTTTGCAGGCCTAGAGCCAACCCCAAACCAAAACAACAACAACAACAACAAACCAATGAGTTTTTTTCTGACGAAAAAATTTACGTGCATACCTACACCTGCTGCTTCACCGTTCGGAACCGGTGTAAAACTATAGGTCCCTTCCCTTGCCCCTTACTAGGTGGTAGGCTCAAATTGTAGCCGACTGGGTTGGTACCACCGTACTCGATGTAAGATGTCCGCATAGCAACCTCGGTTGTTTCCTCCTCTAGTCCAGTATAGCCAGCAATCCAGGGAAGTCTCCGGTATGGCACCTACCTTCTCGGAGGTGATATTGGCTGGTCGGAGCATGTGCTTTGGCCCCTCCGACTCAGCCACCCATACCGGATTACATAAAAAAAATGTATGTGACTCCTGGACTGCAACGCTTTACCTATTTTTTTTTTTTATTGAAACTGACACGGTTGGCTACATCACCTACAACGTCCGTGATATCAGCCCATAACACCGGGTGAACTAGGTGCCATGTCAGTGCTTCCCCCTTTGATCGTGCCGGCTACACTGAACTGGTCGGAAAACACAAACTATTTACATAGCCGTTTCAACCGACGTTTCATTCAGTGCGGTGGTATCAACCCGGGCGGGTGAAACCCTACCACCAAGTAAGATTAGGAGGGAAGGGACCTACAGTTTTACGAGGAATCCGAACCTCGGTCAGCCTCCAACGGCCAGCGGTCACCCATCCAAGTACTGACCGCACCCAGCGTTGCTTAACATTCAATAGCGACAGTTGACTGTCTGCACCACTGAGCTATCGAGACTGACATATACAGCGTATATAAAGCACTGCACTGCACTGACGAAGCACTGACGTGGCACCAAGTTCACCCGGTGTTATGGGCTGACATCACGGATGTTGTAGGTGATGTAGCCAACCGTGTCAGTTTCCATAAAAAAAAACATAGAGTATGTATGTGTCAGGATAACTCTGGGGAACCAAGTGGACGGAGTGCGTCTAGTGGATCCGGAGCTGATCGCGGCCTTCAAGAAGCGCTACCCCGACGGCAACTGCATGGCGCCCCCGCCGCCTGAGACTGCGCTCACTTAACCTGCCTCCGTCGTGCAAACCTCTAGACTAGAACCTGACAAGAGTTGAACGTGTCTGTAATGTTTGTACACTTAGAAGAAGAAATAAATATAAGGTGTTTCGTTAGTCATGTCAAAAATTTCGGCAGGGTTACATACACACTCAAATAAACACTTTACGTAAAAAAAACATATGTTTATATGAGCCTTTTTTCTCCTAAGAAAAAAAAATCAAATAAGTAGCTGTAAAAACCAATCATAGTGACCTTTTGACTTACTTACAATAAACAGCTGTTCTGCGTTTGAACATAGTACGGTCATTCACCCCGTACAATGCAAGTTACCTACTGTTACACACAGGTTAATGTATAGGCAGCAAACATGTTTTGTTAAATTTCTCGAAAAGTAATGCTAAATAAAAACATTAAATTTTTTTTTGCGTAATGTGTTTATTTGAGTGTGTATGTAACCCTCCCGAAATTTTTGACATGACTAACGAAACACCTTATATAGCCAGTTTGAACCACGCAAGTGTTACGTATCAATTTGTCATACATGAGTCGTATAGTCCTAGAACCCGCCAAATCCATTTCTCTAAAAAAAGTAGTTATAAACTGTTTCGAATATAAAGTATTAAATCTGTCACTTATCTGTTAAGACATTATGTTCCTAACACAGATCAATCCAGAGTGAATCGCAAAGAAAAATTAACATTCGTTTCAGCTCCCTCGTAGTTTGATTGGGCGGCTATTTATCGAGGTATCGTTTTTTCGTCTTACTGTAAAATCGTCCTAAACGGAGTTGGCGGGTTCTGGAACCTAGAACGATAAAAAAGGTATGGACACCGGACTGTCAAATGCTTGTATAAGAACTAGCGTCGCCGAGTTGCGGGGAGCGGAGTGTACTTACCGATGATAAGGTATTCCACTATTGTGCACACTAAACTTGGCTGTAGTGTTTTTACACGTAAACACAGTGCATGCGGGCATTTTAAACAGGTTTTTGCGAATGCAGCCGATGACAGACTGACGGGCCAGCGCGCGACCGTCCAATGAAACAAGTATGCTTTTACTTATATCGTGTTACGCTGGCGAGGATAGGGTTCGGGGTCCATACCTTTTTTTTCGTTCTAGTCTGGAACTATACGACTCATATGTCAGTTTTGTTGGTAACAATTCGGTGTGCCAAGTTCGAAATCTCAAATTCTAGTATGCACGATTTTTACAGTAATTGCAATGTTTTGTGTGCACCAAATGTGCGGTGTTTGTACATATAGTTATAGAAATTAAATTAAGTATTGTATTGTGGAATCAATTCAATATATCTTGACATAGCTGCAACTGGCAACACTAAATAAGGTTGTCTGTCATTGGTGGCTGTCAAAATATGACGAGTATTAAAGTCCGGCCGCTGAGAGAATGCGTTCCTGGCGTCTGTCAGTTGGTCACAGTGATACAGCGCTAGGCTTGAAATGAACGTGGCTGACAGCGGAACTAACGCCGCCACAGTGTTGCCAGATAACCATCTCGCGTTTCACCCGTTCACGCGTACGTTAGTATCTCTTCTTAGTCTGTGGTTTCACCATGAATGTCGTCAAGCCTTGTCGCACTGTACCAGTCTGGATTGCCTAAAAAGTATGACAAGTAGGAAACCGTATAAACAATAGGAAATGTTGATCATTAGCTTAGTTCGAACGTGCAGTTGCAGAACTGAGTAATTAAAACTTGTAAAATGAGTGATGAAATGACCAACTGACAGATGTCAGGAACGCATTCTCAGCGGCCGGACTATAGACCGTTCACAGTTATTTTACCTCTAGCCATCAAGTTAGCTAACCTGAGCTCTGTGTTGCCATAATTGGTTCGTACTATTTCCCTGTACGAAATATTTAATATATTTTTAGAATAGAATAGAATAGAAACTCTTTATTGCACACAAATTGAAAGAACAGTACACGACAAGAAACAAGAAATGCAGGAGTGCGCAAAGGTGGACTTATCACTACAAGTATAACAGGTGCTTATACATAATTTCCACTACTACGGGTAAAATACTATAGTACTAGTGACAGCAAGTGGTGCCAACCTAGCGGAAGATACAATGACATGTGTCAGAGGTAAAATAACTGTGAACGATCTGTATAGTTTTGTAAATACATACTGATGTACTTCACTACTCACGTAGCGTTGGCGCTAGCTAGTTCAAGATTGACTATCTCGCTCGCTCACTGAAGATAAACTGAGAGCAGAAGTGACATTTCAAGAACGCGCGTTTAGTTACGATTTTGGCCGGGTGCCTAAATAAGTATGTCGGTTTGTGGCTGCAGTTGTTTGGGACATTATGTGGTACCCACAGAGCATCAAATGCGCACGCCCCTCCTAGAGGCGCCCTGAGCGCGATTTCTCTACAACGCCGTTGAAGCCTGCGGGCGTGGCCTATGACTTACATATGTGTGTTGTGCGTGTGCATTTGTTTTGTGCGTGTGCCTAACTTGCTCCTCTTTGTGTGTAGTGTCGATACTAGCACACACACACACACATACGAAGCGCTAGCAGCACTGCGTGTAGTTTTTGGGTTTCAAATATTATCGCTTAGGGCGTCTCTAGTAGGGGGCGCGCGCGGTAGGTATTGGATGCTCTGTGGTGGTACCTAATAAATAAATTTATTAAAATTTTAAAACAACTTTTATTCAATACAATGTAAAGACCATTTTACAAAAATAAAATATAAAATACATTATTTCTGTCTATTTGTATAAAATATTTATAAATCTGAAAAACACAAAACACAACACAGTCTAATATCTCCAAGAATTTTGTTTGTACGAATTTGAATGCCGATGTTCATTTTGACTAGAGTGTTGCCAGATTGGAGAATTTTGGCTCGCGGCGACTGACGGTCGACTGAAATAAAAAAATAGTTATAAGTTATGTGAATTTTTTGTTAACAACCTAAATAATACTTATTACTTATAAAAAAAACCCCCTATGAAGTTTGTTGCCGGCTCTTCTTCGTGGGGGTAATCCAACCAGATATAAAAAAGCAATTGTGGCAAGTTCGAGAGTAGTTAAACTACCTTATGAATGCTCAATAAACATTTTTTTTATGGAAACTGACACGGTTGGCTACATCATCTACAAAATCCGTGATGTCAGCCCATAACACCGGGTGAACTTGGTGCCACGTCAGTGCTTCCCTTCGGTCGTGGCGGCTACACTGAACTGGACGGAAAACACAAACAATTTACATAGCCGTTTCGACCGACCTTTCATTCAGTGCGGTGGTATCAACCCGGGCGGGTTAAACCCTACCACCTAGTAATATAAGAAGGGAGTCATATCCCTTAGTCGCCTTTTACGACATACACGGGGAGAGATGCAGTGGGGCTATTCTTTTAAAGTACCGGCCCCACGTGGTACAACAATATTCAACAATTAATCTTGTAATAACATGTAATAATGCGTGCCAATCGGTTCTGCAGATCTTTCCTCCACAAAACTGGTAAACTCTGGAGCGCTCTTCCTGCCCACATATCGTCTGCACAATGGAAAAGTCGCCAATCGGTCAATTTGGTTATTTTCACTTTTTGATGCAAAGTTATTGGTATATATGAGTTACATGCTGTGGCAAAGACTGGTAAGTGTATCTATTGAAGTTTTGGCTCTAGCTATATGGGACTAAGTCCAATCTACAGAAAACTCTATTTCCGACTTTGCTAAACTAGCAAAAGTACACATTATCGAATTTACCATACACACACATAAATAATAAGCCTAGATGTCACAATGCTCATAAAGCCAATCTGGTAGATAGGTTTATTTGCCATGTTTAAATTATTCCAAGTTTAAATTATACACATTGGAAAATGTCCAATCTACCACAATGGCTGGTTTCGTATTGTTGCTGATGTTCACATAGTAGGATTCTCAACAGTGTTCAACTCGTCAATGTGGTAGTTGATCGAGTTCACCACAGCCAGAAAGCTCTATATATTTAATTTACCACTTACACTACAATAATATAAATGAATATGTGCCAGTTTCGTTTGTCATCCATTGTGAAAAGCACGATATCTTTTTTAAAATGCTGTTTATTTGGCTTGCATTGGCCCCGTGCGAGACACAACCTAAGTGGTGCTTTCGCTACACTTAATTTTGGAAATAATTTGTAATTAAACTTTTATTCCAAGCTTTTAAAAAAACCGCATCCAGAGTGGACCGATACTTATTAAGAGAATAATTTTTTTGATTACTTAATTACTAGATTACAAACATAGCTAAGAACCATCCCGATTAAAACAGCTTTCTAATAAAAAAACGCATCCAAATTGGTCCATCCGTTTGGGAGCTACACACACACACACGTTAAACTTATCAAATCAAATCAAATCAAATCATTTTATTAATTCAGGCACTTGTCCCATTGCACACACAACAAATTCAAAATACACTAGGATTACATACACACATTAATTATTAAATACACAATAATCATAAAAATATTAAAACAAATACGAATTTAATTAATAAAATTAAAATTAAAATTAAAACCCCATATAACACCCCTCTTTTTGCTTCGGGGGTTAAAAATATATGTCATTACCGGTATAGTTTATTGTCGTTGGTACAAATTAATTAATTTGTCTCCATAGGTACTTAATCATCGTGGTTTTAACATTGGAGATTCTCCAAATACAGTGAAAAGCGATTTGCAAGGGAAGTTAAAATTCCGTCTACGGTTGTAACAGACAGACGGTCATCAAGTTTTCGAGGTAAGTGGTAATTTTCTACTATATTACTGGACTGTACGTCAGTGCTCTGGAAAAGCACTACCTTCGGGGCCTGTTACTGAGCAAACGGTACAGTTCATAGGGCTCCTGACGGCAAGGCAAGACAATACGTAGTTTTCGCTCTGTCTTGCTTTGGGAGAAAACAGTTTTGCTTACTTTTGCGTCACCTTTATGAACATTGAAAGGTGTTCCAAAGGAAGTTTCTGCTCTTAGATTCTACGGGTCACGAACGCACGCAATCGAGACCTCGGGAAGTAGTTGCCAAAAATCCACGTTTTGTGGGCGAAATTTATAAATTTGCCGCCCAATGGTGCATTTTTGACAGCTCCTCGCCTAGTTGCGATACGACTCATAGAATTCCCCTGCTATTTTCATCTAGTAAATAAATAAATCTAGAACGAAAATCAATCACACGGTGCATATGCCTCTAGCACCATCGGATATCAGTTTGTTCTTGCTTCCTGCTTCTTCAGTGCTCAAAGATATTGCTATACAGCTATAGGAGGTCCAGGCAACACGGAAATTAATCTACTGTTTACAACGACGATCGTGCTATGACCTGCCAAATGTGGACAAGCCTCGAACTTTGTTCTTAAGCATTTGTTTATTTTTATTATTTTGCAGAACATGAATCGGAGTCAGCATCGAGCGCATGGCAGAAAACGCAAGAAAATGTCCATGCCTGCCAAAAGGACAAACCCTGAACGGTCTACCAGTAGCCAAAAATTGACATAAATGGCAATGGTGAACCGAATGCATTTTTCATTAAAAAAAGCCGTTCCGTAAGCTCGTTGTTAAGAAGAAGAGGGGAAACACAGGCGAAGAGCACTATCCCAAAAGAGCGTATATAGAAAGGATAAAAATAGCGGCAAAGAAAGCAAATTTGTTATAATTCTGCAATGAAATGCAGATCTCAAGAATCCATCACGACTTCTACCATAACTTCCCTTCTGGGGAAAATGTGCGAGATGCTCTAGCATGCTCTAGCAGAGCCAGATATCGCTGAAGACAGTGAATGATAACTTTAGTTTTCTTTTATAATGTTTGATACTGTTTTATATTCATTTTGGCATTCTGTTTATCTTTAAGTACACAACTTAAAACAAAATGCATTGTGTTTGTTTTATTTTTATACAAAACCTACAAACGCAAATCATCATAACTGCCAGTTATAGTACTTTACGCAAAAAAATCTTAAAATTGAATTTATGTTTACTGTGCTATACCAACCAAACTACCATTTAGGCTACTATAGCAGTGTCACTTTTTTCCGAATTTAAAATTTAACTGTGGTCAACTAGTCAAAGTGGTATTTAGACTATTATGACTTTGTAAGTTTCGTACTATCAGAAAACACATCCACACTGGTCAAGTAAAAAACTTGCATTACCAGCTCTCACACTTGTATTGAACTATATTTGAGTATGCAATTTAGTAAAGGTTTGCCCAAGGTAGGTTCATTGTAATTTTGGACTTTTTGTGATAAAAGTTC
Source organism: Nematopogon swammerdamellus (assembly GCA_946902875.1). Classification (NCBI taxonomy): domain Eukaryota; kingdom Metazoa; phylum Arthropoda; class Insecta; order Lepidoptera; family Adelidae; genus Nematopogon; species Nematopogon swammerdamellus. The sequence goes on along the minus strand of OX336357.1, from coordinate 714,673 downwards.
GATTTGACAGAACAAATTTAGTAGTTTTTTGCTTCTCCTGAAAAATTTGGAATTTGCAGATTGGCGAGTTTAGCACTGGACTGACGATATTTCCCCCAAGTACAGTCTCGGGTCCTTCAAGAGAGGCGTGAATAGGCACCTGTCGGGCCTGCATGGCATTCGCGACCCACGCGTACGACCGAATGTCCATGGGCGTCGTTAGACACCTTAGGCTAGGCGTATGCTGGCGCGCAGGCGGCACAGCCACAGACAACGCAGACATCGTAGCTACAGATTTTGCGTGAGGCAGGTGATGCAGACGCAGCACTCTGCGTATGCTGCGGCAGTGTGTTTTTGTCTGTTGATGTAGCAAGTGCCAAGAAATACAAGAAAACAACACGAAGCTGCGTCGCCTGCGCGCAGAAACTGTACACTGAGTACAACTCGACGCAGACGCAGAAACTGTGCGAAGCAGGCGCGTGCCTGTGCGGCACGCGCCTGCCGAGCAGCATACGCAGGTTCATACATGTCTGTAGAATACAAAATCTGTGCGGCCCGCGCCGCACAGATCTACGTCGCGCAGAAATGTCTGCGCGCCAGCATACGCCTAGCCTTATGGGTGGCTCGACGCTACAAGTCGCGCTCTCTATAAAAAAATAATAATAATTAGTAAAACAGCACGAGAAAATTTAGTCTCCAGTAATCTTTTCGAAACTATTCATGCAACACTGAGTCAGCATGAAAATAAAACATAATAAAACTCGTAGTACTATAGTCGACGGAGACAGAAGTCGCCCGTGCTAGGAGTTGAAGTAAGGTAGGTACATAATAGGTTACCTGCATTTTTCCAGAAACTGACTGTAGGTGGTGTGGCCCGTGACTTGGGGCCTATCTAACTTCGTGTATGTCACTTCACGCATTCGACGGTCAAACTGTGAACAACATTATTAACCGACTTCAAAAAAAGGAGGAGGTTCTCAATTCAACTGTATTTTTTGTTTTAAGTCACTAATTCGCTTTTTAGGGTTCCGTATTCATACGGAAGCGTATTACTAAACCTACATTGTCTGTCAGTCCGTCCGTCCCAAGTGCTGTATCTTTTGAACTGTAATAGGTAGCCGGCAAAGAGTTTGTATTACGTCGCTGCGCTCCTTCAGCGACGTAATACAAACTCTTTGGTAGCCGGTTGAAATTTTCACAGAATATGTGTTATTACGGCGGATGAGCCAACAAATAATAGAAGAAATCAACAAGTAAAAAAATTAACGGGGGTCCACATAAAACAAACGTGCAAAAATTGATTAGTCACGGTACTGAATAATAGATGGCGCCACAGGCTTTTATATTTTGATGCAGAATCACAAAAGTGATCAGGTACGGGACCCTTAGCCTACGCCGTCTGTCTGTCTGTCTGTCTGTCCGTCCGTTCGTCTGTCCGAGGGCTGTATCTCTTGAACCGTAATAGGTAGCCCGTTGAAATTTTCACAAAAAATATTTTATTATGGCGGATATAACAACAAATAATAAAAATAGGAAAAAGTAAAAAATTCACGGGGGTTCCCATAGAAGAAACCAAAAAGTGTATTATTCGGTAGATGGCGCGCGCGCCATCTACCGAATAGATTATGAAGCATGACATTAACTAATATGAAGCATTTCATAACACGCCATCTAGATGGCGTGAGTAGCGCTGGCCGTGACATGGCGATACGGGACACTCGGTGCGCGAGTTCGACTCGCACTTGGCCGGTTTTTTTGTGAACTAGTTGCCGTGTCAGTGCTTCCCTTTGGTGCTGGCTGCACTGAACTTCAGATGGAAAACAAACTATTTTCATAGCCGTTTCGACCAACCATCATTCAGTGCGGTGGTACCAACGGACAGGTTCAACACTAACTATAGTAAGGTAAAAGAAGGGGCCTATAGTTTTACGTGGAATCTGAAAGGTCTCCAAAGCGACTACACCTGGTGCACTTAACATCGACGATGGAACACCGATGCATAGCACCACCGAGCTGCAGCGGCTGACGAAGCGAATTGCTCGTCGACTAGTCCCTTTGACAAATATTATATAAGGTGCTTCGTTATTTATGTCAAAAATTTCGGGAGGGTTACATAGACACTCAAATTAACACGTTCCGCAAAAAAATTTACATGTTTTTAGCATTACTTTTCGAGAAATTTAACAAACCATGTTTGCTACCTAAACATTAACCTGTGTGTAACAGTGGTAACTTGCATTGTACGGGGTCAATGACCGTACTATGTTCAAACGCAGAACAGCTGTTTGTTGTAAGTAAGTCACAAGGTCACTACGATTGGTTTTTACAGCTACTTATTTAAGTTTTATTTTTTTGTTAGGAGAAAAAATGCTCCTATAAACATGTTTTTTTCTTACGTAAAGTGTTTATTTGAGTGCGTATGTAGTTAACCCTCCCGAAATTTTTGACATAAATAACGAATCACCTTATATATTGACGGTTGATTCAAATATTACCTTGATGCTGTTGAGAAGATCGCCCTGCGTTGCGCGCGCGCGGTCGTCCGAGCGGGCGGAGGGCGCGAACGCGCGCGGGTGACCCGCCGGCGCCTCTCGCCGCGCCCCCAGAGACGCCGCGCCGACTGACGACACCCCCGAGCTCCGCTCACGAGCCAACTTGATGCCAGCTGCGTCCGCATCAGTTACACTTCTTTACTACATGCATACTCTACACACCGCTCGCCGGGTCATGCAAGTCTTCGTGCCTAATGTTCCAACCACACCACAATAATCGGAAAAAAGTGTCTGTACCTACTTATGTACTCGCGTTAGAAGTTATACATTAAAAAGAAGTAAATAATTAAATTATAAATCATATATTCTTCTATAGATTCCCCTCCATGCCTGTCGAAGGTTAACTTCTGTTGTCCAAGAAAGGCTACCTACAGGAAAAAAAATTGACAAAAAAAGGCAAGCAAAGTTCTACTGTCATCTGTGGGACGGATTACTTATTGGCGTCCCTGGACTCTACCCAGCAACGCGCCATCCGTCTAATTGGTGATCCCAAGCTCACTGAGGGACTCAATCATTGCATCACAGACGAACAATTGATTCTCTTAGCCTGCTTTATAGGTAGGTACCGAGTATCATGGACGGTGTTCTGATGAATTGGCTTCCCTCATCCCTCCTGCCCCCATCGGTCTCCGCCACACTCGCCGGTCTCGCTCGGGACATTCATATGGTGTTGACGCCCAACTTCGTTTTTCGAAATCTTTCCTGTGTCATATGGCGAAAATATGGAACGTTCTTCCGGTCAGTGTGTTCCCTACCACACCTACCTGGGGATCTTCAAAAGGTGTGTCAATAAATTAGACGCCGACCTTTTTTTACCCGACTATTTCAATATACAGAATCATCTTTAGTGAACACTAAAGCTGAAGCAGCAAATTTAATAAATATTAAAAAATCATAAAACCTTTAATATTAGTGCTCATAGTACCTCGATCTTAGCTAACGCCACACCACTGTGCGGCTGGTGGCGACTTTAAAACATTTGAATGTCTTCTGTTTTTTTGTCAACATTTAAAGAGGCACATGAAAAAAAGTGTTTGTGATGACAAAATATAGGTATTAAAAATTGTATCTGGCATTCTTGTAGACTCTGAGAGCATTTTTGTAGACCAGGTCTGTCCCTTTTTTAATGAGAAATTCGTACATAATTTACAGCATATCATACCAAAGGGGACAAAGGTAATAAAATAAATAATAACTAACAAATAATATTTATTTTCCTACCCACCATTCCATAACGAAATGCATTCATGAAGATAAAGAAAACAGTAAAGTATTAAGTCGCTAGTACCAAATCAAGTCGCTGGCTAGTACATATGTAGGTGTCTCTGATTCTGAGCTTCTAAAGTCATTATTTGTTTTAGAACAATATATAGTTTTTTATTTATATTTTGTGTTCCAAATGAACTCACTGAGTAAAAAGAACTCGAAGGACTCACTGAGTAAACTGCCTGGGGTGATACACCCTGTATAAATATTGTCTTTTTTTTTTTGACACGGTTGGCTACATCACCTACAACGTCCGTGATGTCAGCCCATAACACCGGGTGAACTAGGTGCCATGTCAGTGCTTCCCCCTTTGATCGTGCCGGCTACACTGAACTGGTCGGAAAACACATACTATTTACATAGCCGTTTAGACCGACGTTTCATTCAGTACGGTGATATCCACCCGGGCGGGTTAAACCCTACCACCAAGTAAGATTAGGAGGGAAGGGACCTATAGTTTTAGGAGGAATCTGAACCTCGGTCAGCCTCCAACGGTCAGCGGTCACCCATCCAAGTACTGATCGCACCCAGCGTTGCTTAACATTCAATAGCGACAGTTGACTGTCTGCACCACTGAGCTAACGAGTCTGTCTTTATTATTTCACAATATGTATAATATATTTCGTAACTTGTGACATCGCTTTTATCTAAATACATAATTTTAGCCTCAAATATTTACATATACAGTAGAGCCTTGATAATCCGAACTACCAAAAAACTACCCCTGTTCGGACTCACGAAGCGTTCAGATTATAGTATGTTAGATAGACAAATTCAATAAAACAACTGTATACTTTGAAAAGATATATTGAGTGACCTTTCTGAATCATAAAATACACAAAACACAGTTACTTAGTTATAAACTGATCTATTTTAGTCTGGCGGGTTCTATTTATTGCCAAATAAAAAACCTTGTCTCTCAAATTAGGTAGCATCATCTTTCGGATAACGAGAGGTCATTTTCGTCAGCCCAGTCCAAGCAAGTGTTAAGTGCTGATATGGCTTGCGAGTGGGGTATTTTCTTGAGATTTGGAGTAGGAGAATCCTCAATAAATAAAAGATTCGTCATTCCTAGATTCGTCAGCGAGAGGGGGTCACTTGGCGCTGTACGGATTATAGAGGCGTTCGGATAAGCCTGAGTACGGATTATCGAGGCTCTACTGTACCTAGGTTTATAATATTTAACATGGCAACAACTACACTAACAAACTAACATATTGTACAAGCATAGTCTAGTCTAAACAAGAAGGCGTAAGATAAAAGAAGTGTTACATCCCTGTTAAATGAGAATCCAAGAGAAAAGCACAGGTTCTTAATCCTGCTGATATAAGAAATTATTTATTTTTCTACCTACTTATTGTGATTAAAATTTTAGCGATGGGCGATATGATGATAAGCATCGACATCTATTTTATAGATCGAACGTCGTACGATGCAACCTGTGCTAGACGTCGGTACAAGTCTGCGTGCATACACACGCAGTATTGTGATACGTGACACGATCCCTACGAGGATGCTATCGCGCGCTCGCCCGCACCCGCCCACAGATGACAAGAACGAGCGAGAAAGACGTCATGCGGCGCGTTTGCCGTCTTTCCACCCACTCCCATCACCAGCAGGCAAGCGAGAACGAGAACGCGATACCACCGCACCGTCACACGATCCTATCCGTGACAGCATGGCTTCTTAACACGCCATAACATGCTCAGGCGAAACAAACAACAACGTTTGTCACTGTCACTCTTTATAACAGCAACCGGGCATGCTGCACACACGCGTCACCGACTCGATACAGACTTGCGTGCGTTCAACACGCGCCGCACACGCCGTATGAAGCGGCTGTCCGTGAAATCTGCATTATATGCAGGTCTCGTCGAGAACATATTTTTTCGGGAGTGATGTATGGGATGGGCCAATCTATAAAATAGATATCAATGATGATAAGATATTGTACATATAAATATTGTTTTTTTTGTTTAAATGTTGTTGTTTTGTTGTTTAAATATTTTTGTTTTTTGGGTTTTGTAAGTTTGTAGGTAACTTTCTTTTACATTGCGAGAAAGTGGTATGAAAAATTTACAACTTTGGTAAATCTAGTTGAACTAATATTGCAATATGTATGGTAGGTACTTTACTAGTTACAATTGGTTATCCATTAAACTTTAAATCACTAAAGTTTTGTACGAGGTTCGATCCGACCAAATTTCTCTTTTTTAATGAAAACTGACATCTTGGCTACATCACCTACATGACCTGTGATGTTAGCCCATAACATCTTGGTGAACTAGGTGCCGTGTCAGTGCTTCCCTTCGGTCGTGCCGGCTACACTGAACTGAACGGAAAACACAAACTATTAAGATGTAAGATGGTCGCAGTCGCTTCGGCTGTATTCTTATCTTTTTTTTAATGTAATGTATGGGTGGCTGAGTCGGAGGGCCAAAGCGCATGCTCCGGCCAGCCAATATCACCTCCGAGAAGATAGGTGCCATACCGGAGACTTTCCTGGATTGCTGGCTATACTGGAGTAGAGGAGAAAAAACCGAGGCTGCTATGCGGCCATCTTACATGCAGTACAGTGCTACCAACCAGTGGCGGTTCCCCAGGTGAAGCAAGTGGGGCGCCGCCTCACTTAATTATCTTGAAGGTAAAGAAAAAAAAAATCAAGATGGATGTTTATTTATTGCTAGACTTTGGGCATGTCCTGTCCTCGAAATGAAAACTGCAATACAACATTAATAAAATGCTATTATGTGGTGCCTCACTAAAATTCATTGGCCAGAGCCGCCACTGGTACCAACCCAGTCGGCTACAATTTGAGCCTACCACCTAGTAAGGGGTAAGGGAACGGACCTACAGTTTTACACCGGTTCCGAACGGTGAAGCAGCAGGTGTAGGTATGCACGTAAAATTTTTCGTCAGAAAAAAATCGTTGGTACACGCAGACCGGATTCGAACCTCGGACCTCTCGCATGAGAAACCGATGCCTAAACCACTCGGCCACCCGCCGGTTAATCCGGTATCTAGTCCAGTATAGCCAGCAATGCAAACGAAAAGTGTCCAGTCTGGCACCCACGGAGGTGATATTGGCTGATCGGAGCATGGGCACGGATAAATTAAAAAAACAACCGACTCAAATAGCTCATATACATAATTTCACTAATCATCCTTTGCTACTAATTTGCAATAAATTCTACTATAGCACAATTCATGTTTTCTTTTCATCCTCTTTTCCTTCTATCTGCTTTTCCCGCATCTCAAGCATCTTGCGCACCTGCGCCGGCCCCGCGAACCTAGCCGGCACCTTCGAAGTCGCCGGCACGTAGATCTCGAAAGTTTTGAAGTACTTCAGTACGTTACTCACGTCGTCTTCCTTTAACTTTTGCTCTAAAGCTATTTTTGAAACGGTATGCTCTTTCGGATTCGATTGGTGATCGCTAACGAATTTGAGCACACTCCTAATTGTCGTTCTTCCGTATGGAATGCTCTCGGGCTCCTTGAGGCCGTATTCGAAGTCTGGTACGTAGCCGCGGTCCTTAGGCAGCGGCCTGTTAGGGTCATTTCTTCGTTTTAGGAATACATCTTCTGTCGGGCCCTCGGAAGTGACAAATACATCGTGTAATCTCTTGTCCAGGCCCTCGTTCTTGCTGCTCAGCTTCTCGACCAGGTCCGGTTCGGCGTCGAGCGCACGCTGTATGTCCTTTATGTTGCTCGGGTATCGCGGCGCGACCTGTGGCTTTTCTCTCGCTATGATGCGGTGCGCGCGGTTTTCGATGTTGAAAGACTTGATGGGTCTCAGCGCGATCGATAATAATTTACCCATTTTATACCAACTCGGCATGAAAACGAGCTTTTTATTCAGTACTTTGTAAATTTCTATCTCATGTTTTCTGACATCACAGTTATGTGATTTTTCGACATTATTTGTCAAACTTTTGAGGTTATGTGATGTGAAGTTGGATTCAATTCAAGTCCTTCGGTCATCCCATACCATAACCTTTTTTTTTTTCGCCCTCTCCCGAAACAAGCAAAACTCATTAGAGTATACAGCCAATTCTGTTGTAGCTTTTAACGTCTGTTGTATAAGTTCTCGCACCGCGAGAACCACAAAAATATATTTTTTTAATTACAACGACGACGCGACAAAGTTCCGCCGTCCGCCATCTTTTTTGCATTCCATCCATAACCATAAGATTGCCATTACTTTTTTATTTTATAGTTTATTCGTCCCTTTTCGGGACAGGCAATACTAATTAAAGTATACAGCCTTTTCTGATGTACTTCTAATGTCTGTTGTTTTCTTTTCGTATTGAATCTGGAAGTGTCTATTCGTAGGTATACCTGCATGCAGGTATACCTACGAATAGCCCTGTCCGATCGGGAATGTCTATTCGTAGGTAAACCTGCATGCAGGATGCAAACTGCACTATGGGAGTTTTCAACGAAACGTAACAAAAACGACATGCGCCGCCTCAACATTAGGTAAAGGTTAAATTATAGAAGATGCGTCGCGTATTTAACCCTGGTTATTTTTTTTTAAACCAACTCGCATAGTGCAGTTCGTACCTACGAATACCTCATACCTGCGAATAGCACTGTCCCGCCTGGTAGGTATATTCGTAGGAAATCAAATAGGACACTCCCAGTTCTTAGTTAATAATCTCTGTTTGGCACACCTACGCTACGAGTTCTTAGTTAATAATCTATGTTTGGCGTACCTACGAATAGCCCTGCCCATTGAATCTCAAAAATATAGGTATACGTATAAAGAAGGGAAGCACTGACGTGGCACCAAGTTCACCCGGTGTTATGGGCTGACATCACGGATTTTGTAGGTGATGTAGCCAACCATATCAGTTACAAAAAAAAAAAAAAACTTTTTATTTACGACGACGCGGCAAACAAACTTGTTCAGCCGCCATCTTTCCAAAGAGATTGCATCGAATGCAGTAAAGAAATCGCCATCGTGTTCAGGCGCGTCGGCCATGTTCGCTGGCGCGGCCGGCGGTCGAGTCGAGATTAAAAAACTGATTGTCAATTGCCGTCATTGAGCGTCCAGCCAGTACGGCACGTAAATTGCCATCAATCGAAATGTTCATCAATTGCCTTAAATCACGCAGCGATTGACAAACGCTTCGTAAACGATCAATGTTCGCATCAATGAGCTTCAATCACCTAAAAATTTTCGTCTCCTTGGGCTTATTCGTCACCTAGGGCACAGCCTAGGGCTAGAAACAGCTAGGGCACAGTATCTAGGGTAGGTACCTGATCTGAGGGTACACTAGGTCTAAATCACCTATCACACTTTGGTGAATGAGGTGCCATGTCAGTTCCTTTTTTTTGTACCGGCTACACTGAACTGAACGAAAACATGTGAAAAAGAAAAATAATTTGACGATCTTACAAAGAAGAAGGAATATGAACACTAAAAAGCATTCATGTTATTACCAGCGAAATAACGACATATGAAACTAAGTATTTGCTGTGACTTACTTTGTAGCTTAAAGAGCGCTTCTTGCAGTGCCGATGGTTTCTGCGAGCTCACAGACGACTTGGGCGTAGATACTTGAGGCAGCGTATGTGTACTCGTCATCACGGAGCGCTGGGAGAGTTGTCGGCTTGGAGGCGGACTAGGACTGCGCCCCAGACGATTGCGATTCGGAGGAGATCGTACCGGTGTTGCTGTCGTGGATAGTAGCGTTTCTTATTTATATTATTTTAGCTTTGGCCCGCGGTTTCGTCTATTCGTTAAGTCGGAACGTCAAATATCCCTAGTTTTACGCCCTAGGCTACATTTCTGATCCAGAAGTTGAACAGATAGTCGAAACACACCATACACTAGCAGAGCTAGTCTCATTGAAAAGGATTTCTTTACCTAGGTATAACAGCACAATCGTACGAATAGGAGGAAATACGACTAAAGAAGAATAGACTAACCATTCTGGTAATGAGTCACATTATTGACATAGGTTGGCATATTTTCAGAGACGAAAGACGACGTAGCAGCAGCCTGTGTGACCGTGATAGCCGATGCCAGAGTATTTTTCAACGGCTTCTGGTCCTTTCCCTTTGTTTTTCGCTGATAGGAACTGCGCATTAGCGTGTTCTGTGAAAAATTATCAACAGAATAATACTTTTCAATTGCGAAAACCTTCAAAAACGTCCAATTATACTACAATTAGATTTTTCAGGAAATCTAGACAATGCCCGGGAATACGAGAAGAAAATTGTAGAACATATCTACTTTCTAATGCTTATAGAACAGTGGCCAAGATAATAATATTTTACATGTTTATTTTATACTAGCTGTTGCCCGTGGCTTCGCTCGCGTGAAATTCGTATTCCAAAGAAGAATGTAAGTAACTATGGGCGAGGCCGAAGGCCGAGCTGCGTTCAGGTAATCGATAAATCTTCTCAAAGAAAGTAACTAACTAAGGGCGAGGCCGAAGGCCGAGCTGCTTTCAGGCAAACGATAAACCTTTCTCAAATAAAGGAAGTAAGTAAGGGCGAGGCCGAAGGCCGAGCTGCGTTCAGGAAGACGATAAACCTTCTGGAAGAAAGGAAGGAACTAAGTGCGAGGCCGAAGGCCGAGCTGCGTTCAGGTAAACCAAAAACCCTCTTCCGCCTTCGGGCCTCGCCCTTAAAGACTTCCTTTCTTCGATAGAATATAATATCGTTTACTCAATCTATTTATTTCATAAAAATAAAAAAGTAATATTAATAATTAAAGAATAAAAACCTACCTAACAAACATTAAAATAACTATCAAAACGGGCATTTTCAAATGTTCTTAGAGCACTTGCGGCATTACTCCGCTGGATGGCAAGGCTTACCCTTTGAATGAAGTACATAAGCCCTTGATAGCGGGACACCAGTTGCGTCAACCAGCAGAGGCCCAAGCATCTTTTGGCTTCACTGCTTCACGGACCGAGGGTTTCAACCGCAAACGCAACAAATTCGAAATCTTGAATTATATTTCTATATTTGTTGCGTTTGAGGCTCTCCGCCCCAGCCTCGGCCGCGCCAGCCGCTCTTGAAGATGTCATAACGTGACTTGGAGCCAATGTGAGAACACAAGTGGCGTCCCACATCAAAGAACTACCCTTAGTCCATGGCACTAAGGTGATAGCATCGGGCCTCTTGCCATCCAGCCGGGAATAACCGCGAGGTTCTAGGATGCACGGTATATTTGCCGTCAGAAGCGTGGACTTTATAATAAAATTTAAATTAAATTAATTCAATAATAATCTTAATTATTCAAGATGGTTTAGCTTCTTCCTGAACGCAGCTCGGCCTTCGGCCTCGCCCTTAGTTACTTGCTTTCTTCGAGATGGTTTATCATTTGTCAGAACGTAGCTCGGCCTTCGGCCCCGCCTTAGTTACTTACTTTCTTCAAAAATGTTTACCTTCTTCCTGAACGCAGCTCGGCCTACGGCCTCGCCCTTAGTTACTTGCTTTCTTCGAGATGGTTTATGGTCTTGCCGAATAGAGCACGGCCTTCGGCCTCGCCCAGTTACTTACTTTCTTCAAGATGGTTTAGCTTCTTCCTGAACGCAGCTCGGCCTTCGGCCTCGCCCTTAGTTACCTACTTGCTTTCTTCAAGAATGTTTTTCTTCTTCCCGAACTCAGCTCCGCCTTCCGCCTCGCCCTTAGTTACTTTCATCGAGAAAGAATATCGTTTACGTGAGTGCAGATCCGCCTTCGGGCCCGCCTTTAGTTACTTACTTTATTTTTTGAAATACGAATTTCACGCGAGCGAAGCCGCGGGCAACAGATATATAAATTTTATTGCACCAATGACAGCGACATAACTTCGACTTAAAATTATTCTTTTATTTATTTATAAAACAATTTGTCACCGGCCAGCTCACGTCGAGATGACAGTTCTCCGTTGTCAACATGACATTTAAAATAATTTTTTACCTTTACTTTGGATTACGTGATTTTTATTATATTTTTTAATTATTACGTTAATCCGGGATATACTCTGTCACTACAAAAAGTTTCGTCAAATTCCGTTCAGTGGTTTTTGCGAGATGCGCGTACAAATAGGCATTTTTGCATTTACGATTTTATTATATGTATAGAAATAATAGATATGTATAGACTATTGTGTTCAAGTTATAAAAAAGAAGAACTGTCATTTTCGTTGTATCTACTTATTTTTAAATTTCGAAGGAATATTTTATTCAAAATGTATTTGCTGCCAGTTCTCAAGATATAATTATGTACTTTGGACTACGTGAATAATGTTTATAATTGTTTATTTACTTTTTTATATATATTTTTTTACGTATTATGTTAACCCGGCATATAAACTGCCACTATACAAAGTTTCGTCTAATTCCGTTCAGTGGTTTTTGGGTGATGCGCGTACAGACGAACAAACAAACAAAAATTTAAAAAACTGTTCTAAAATGTTCAGTATCTCATTTTAAGCCACCCTGGTTAGTTTTTTTCTGAATACATTCAATGTACAGACTTTCTTACCTTTACGATTTTATTATAAAATGTAATAATAATAGATTTCAGATTAAGCTTGCACCTACGCAATAAGCTATTTGAATTAACCCATGAAGTAGTTACATATTATTGTACCTATTGATTTACACATTATAATTACATAATTTAATTAATTACTACAGTAATTGCAAGCGCATCTGAGATAATTATTCTCCAAATGCTTGAATGGATTATGTACCTTAGCATCTTCAACATTCTTAGCAAGAGCGGCTTGCGCGTCACGGATGGCTGCCACCGTATAGACTGAATTACGACGTTTGTGCTGCTCGTCCTTCAAAAAAATACAGGATTTCTTTATTAGAGCGAGATTACGCAAGCCATGGAAGTTTCCTTTGCATCAATGTAATTTCGCGATTCATTATTTGCAATTATCTCATCCTTTATGTGATGAAGTTATGGCGCTGTCTGTTCTATCTTATGAAAGGAAAGAAACAAAACACCAACTACTTAGTTACTTACCTATTTTGAAAACATAAGTAACCGTTGCAACTAATGTAAACTAGCAAGTAATGTAAGAAACCTACAGTTTTGAACAATATTCATTCCAAGTTGTGGACAAACTGATGTTTACGCCAAAATTCACTTACTATATTCAAAACGAAGAAAAAGCTTTAGGATACATTATTATGATGCCCAAGATTGTTCTGAAACTAGTAGGTATAATTTGGCTAATTCAAGAATAAAATTCAAGAATTTACAACAAGATTTTATGGGCTGACGTCACGATATAGTACCTAGGTGATGTAGCCAACCGTGGCTTTTTTTCCATTAAAAAAAACACGAACCGCTAATGCAACTGAAGGCAGCGGTACTAGCTCAGTCCTGCGAGATCTTCGGTGTTCCCGCTGGGAAGACCTGGGATCACCTGCGGCGCCTGGAGTACACTTGTATAGAATACGCGGCAGTTCAGTGTTCCTGGAAAAGTAATATGCTCGTAAAAATAGACCTTGTTGTCGCTAATGCCAGTACAAAACCAAATAACAAATGTTTTTAATTTTTAATATCTACTTTTAAATTTTCTATGCCTCTATTACACGGTATTATCATATCACAATCTTTCACGTTGAGCAACGTGGATGGAACTAAAGATTTGATTGAGATATAAATATGGTACGACTCCGAGCGCCATATATTTATATGTGCCGTTTACTCACGCAACGACACCGCACAGCACCTCACACGTTTTGCAAACGAACGACTTTTCGGCTATGTCGTCCGTGCCGCTATGTCGTTACGTTTTTTTGCGGTGACGACTTAGCGGCTGTACGAAACAAGTTGGAACTTGCTGACGACGCACCGCACGACACGACGACGATGAGAGTGCTCACGTGGAGACTACAAACAAGCCGCGACTGCCGCCGTGTAGTTGCTGAATCGTCACTAGTGGAAAAACGTACGAACGACATGTCGTGTGCGGTGCGTCGTGTGTTGAGAAACGTGACCGCAAATTGTGTCGTGCGATCGCAAGTGCAAAAACGCCCTAGGAAGGACAAACGACACGTCGCGTCATGTCTCGTCGGTATGATGTGGCAGCCATTTGAATGGCCGTCTGTTCAGGCCGTCGCGTTGGTCTGATTTGCTCGCAATAGAAAATCGACCGACCACCGTCATATCGATTGTCCATATCGGCCACGTCGTACGTGGACAAACGCCTTTAACGCTCGTCTTTCTCTAATTTCTTATTATGTAGTAATTGTTTAAAAATGTATCTTTACGTTTGATTTTTCCTTTGTTTCGTTACAAATTCGGTGGTGAGGCACTTCGATCCGGATAGTTGACTCAAGCGGTATTCCTCTGATACCTTAGCTGTGGAATTTCCGCTACTGGCTTTCGTCGCAGCTGAAGAAACTGAGGTTAGCTGAGCTGAAGATTACAAAACAATTGACATTACTAATGACTAATGATGAGGCAGTTTTAGGTGAACAAAAATAATAATTCATACTGAATGTTCTATCACCTCCATTTAAACTTTACATTCCTTTTTGAGTAGGTAAATTTCTTTTAAATATAAGAAATACCTATTTTCGTAGAAAAGTCTTGCGACATTTTTATAATCCGGTATGGGTGGCTAAGTCAGAGGGGCCAAAGCACATGCTTCGACCAGCCAATATCACCTACGAGAAGGTAGGTGCCATATCGGAGACTAACCCTTTGGATTGCTGACTATACTGAACTAGAAGTGAACACAGCTGAGGCTGCTATGCGATGCGAGATGCGACCATCTAACGTTGAGTAGGTATTGCTGTACCAACGCAATCGGCCACAATTTGAGCCTAACACCTAGTACAGGACAGGGCAAAGGAAGGGACCTACAGTTTTACACCGGTTCCGAACCGCGAAGCAGCAGTTGTAGGTATGTATGTAAATATTTCGGTCAGTAAAAACTCATTGGTACACGCCGACCAGATTCGAACGTCGAACGTCTCGCATGAGAAGCCGACACCCAGATCACTCGCCCATCCGCCGCTTCAATTTCCGACATACCTACCTAACTTCACACACATCCATCACACACTTCATGGTGGCATGCATGGCACTTCACTTGGCTTAGCGTAATCGTGATTTTTGCAAACATTTTAGTTTTATCTCGCTCTAAACCAAAGTCATTAAAGGAAGACTAAACGGAAATTTTTGCCAAATATTTGTGGGCATACAGCCAAGTGAAGTGCCGGCATCAGACACATCATCGCAAACAAATCCTGTGGCATCGGCATCACACAATATTGGTAATCTGTGTCACACACCTTCACACATGCATGGCGAATTGTATTTATTTGTTTATGTATGAGTAAGGAGATTTTATAGAAATTTTTAATTAGGTAACAGATTATCATGGTTTTCTTTTAATGTAGTTTTTATAAAAAATTTATTCTTATTTTCTTATATATTAATGATTGAATTTTAACTTTTAACTTTTGACTTGATACTTAGACTTTTATTTTTGTAATTAATTTCAATTTTATTTTATTTTATTTAAAATTTATTTAATGTTTTAATTTTGTAATTTTCTATCGTTTTTATTCACCGTGTATTATCAAATGCATGTAAACCGGAGAAATTCTATTCTTGGCTATTAAGTTTTTATATTTTTGATTTTTAAACTTGTTATATTAATATAAGCTGTGGAATTCTCTAATATATATAAATTAAGTTAATTATGTACTAGTTTTCTTCTTATCGAATAAATTATCAATTTTTTTTTATTTACCAAAAAATATATATAAATAACTACCAAAACTATTTGTTTATTCCGCTAGCTTTCGAAACCTACGGCCCGTGGTGCAAGGCTTCAAAATCACTTGTGCATAATATTTTAGGTAAAAAAATTGGGGAAACAACCAGCGTTCAAAATTCGGAAAAGTTTTTAAGGGAGAGAATAAGCTTCGCTGTACAGAGAGGGAATGCTGCGAGCGTTATGGGCACATTCCCGACATGCCGAACTCTAGAGGAGCTTTTTTATGTTTATTAGGTAGTTCTTATTGTATTTTAATTTAACTTATTTCGCTTAATAAATGTTTTTACATATAAATAAAATAAATAAATAACTTATTTCCATTAAAAATTGAGAGGTGGCTGGCCTGTCGCCCTTTAGCACGGCACCTTGTCCTCGTCCCTTAGTCGCCTTTTACGACATGAACGGGGGGAGAGAGAGAGAGATGCAGAATCAACTTAGCGCAGCGGTTGCCAATTATTTTCGGCTACGGAACCCTAACTGATCGTCCTACTGTTGGCGGAACTCCAAGTCATTTGTTAATTAGCTATTGTGAACATAAAAACTAAATTTATGTGACCGCTATACCAAATTTTTGATACTAAATTGTTGGCGGATTATTAAATTTGATTTGAATAGCAAGACAAGCAATAGTTTGAAATTAAAAACATATTACCTACACGATTTTGATTAGGGAGAGCGTTTTGTGCTTTTCCGCACTAAACCGCAGTCCGCCCGCACGCACCCGCGGAACGCCAGGGTTCCGTCCGAGTTCCGTGAAACACCTTTTGGGAACCGCTGAACAGCGAACATAGTGCGAACGAAACTAATCATCAGTCACAAACTTACCATCTTTAGTCTTGGATGGTTGCACTCTCATCGGTGGTGCTGGGATAGGTGAGGCAGTTATATTTCGCATTGCAGGTGACGGCGAACGGTTCGTTCGCGGAGAATTCGAAGAACTTCTATTTCGACTTTTACGAACGCGAACATTGTTCTCCATTATTGAGTAGATTCCGTACTCGTGCTGCGGAAACTTGTCTGCATTGTAGTGCACTCGCTTTCTGTAGTAGAAGATGCATTTTAAACAAAATCTCTCTAGAGAGCAATTACAAAGAATACATATTTTTAAAATAAACATTGATACTTAGATATATAGGAATACTTTATAGCTCTGATACATTTTAATGACACCAGCACAAAATTATAGTTTGCATGAGGTGCAAAGGTGACTTATCCCTTACGGTGATTTCATTCAGTCAACCTTTGGATGTTTGAGAGCAGCATGTTGGCACTAGAGGTTGTGATAAAGCATTAATTATTATACTAATTTTAAGTTTCCGGATTCACTACTGAAGATTTACCTATGTCGACGTTTCGCCCGCTACGTCACGGGCTTCTTCAGGAACTGCGGGAGTTCCTGGAGCCAACGTCTGGCTGGTGTTCGTTGTACCAGACGTCAAACTTACATTTTGACGTCTGGTACAACGGACACCAGACGTCGGCTCCAGGAACTCCCGCAGTCCCTGAAGAGGCCCGTGACGTAGCGGGCGAAACGTCGACATAGATAAGTCTTCAGTACCTACTGTTAATTCGGAAACTTAAAATAAGTATATATATGGAATATTGATGAGTCTAGTTGTAGGTATCAAGTAAAGGAACGGACAACCAGCCTTCACCTGTTTACCTATAAGAGTTCCCCTGCTTCAGTAACCACGGCTCCAGCTGTTCCAACCATCCCTGCAATCAAATATCACTTTAAATTACTAAAGTATGTATCTAATAAAAAGCACATTTCATGTGGATCAACCAGGTGGTCCACCACGTAGCATAGTGACAAGAAGTAGAATGTGAAATGTTTATCGTCGTACTGGTCGTACTCTGCGATAATGGGAGTCCGAAGTAATTTTTTTATGTAATCCGGTATGGGTTGCTGAGTCCGAGGGTCTAGAGCACATGCTCCGCCCACCCAATATCAACTACGAGAAGGTATACCCGAGACTTCCCTTATGGATTTATGACTATGATGAACTACATAGAGGAGTACACTCGGCCGTCCTAAGTTCAGTAGATCAAGCAGCACCTATTTTCGGCTAGTTTTCGTTGCGTGCACGTAAATTTTCCGTCAGAAAAAACCTTATTGGGATTCGAACCTCGGACCCTGAGATCAAGAGTTCATGCCAATACCGCGCCGGCCAGCCGCCGTTTTAATAATACCGCCGCGCGAGTAATGAAAATATTTTTAAAAATGTAAAAATTTACGCGCAAAGAAAGAAAATGGGTAAATATTAATTTATCCCCAGAACCGAATGATACATTATTATTTATTACAGTTACAGAAAATAAAACCAGACCATATTAAAGCAGCATCCACACGTTGGCCAAGTAAGGCAAACATTTTAGCTCTATACCTCATTTTAGCTAAGCAAGTAAAGAAATATGAAACTAAAACGTTTGCCTTGCTTGGCTAACGTGTGGATCCGGCTTTAGAATATGCTGCATAAGTACCCTTTGATTCGCAGCAATCCGTAGGTGAGGCCCAAGTACTGGGTTAGTTCTCACTCATGCGGTGTATGGATTCAACACACAGGCTTCAAGAAACAAAATGTTCATGAAATATTTACTCACCTGTTGGTGTCCAATAACAGATCCGGGTCTGCATATTCTCATCCAGGCGATAGCTTCTCGTGCTGTCATCCTGTAGTGCTTGATGAGGTAACTGCCTATTAGCGAGCCGGTACGGCCCAAACCTGCCTGGACTAACAGATGTTTGGCAATTGTGACACGACTATCCAGATCGAATTGTCGTTAGAGTGCTGAGTGCAAGTTAACTATGATATAAATTTCAGAATCATCATCATCATGGCGTCGGTTCACTGCTGGACATAGGGCTCTCCCAAGGCACGCCACCACATGCACTCTTTCGCTCTTCCCATCCATCCACTTCCGGCTACCTTTTTTAGGTCGCCTGTCCACCTAGCCGGCTTCAGAACGTTTTGAATTAATCACGGTGTAAATCTCGTGCTAGTGCGCCTGGAACCTTGTCCCCACCGAGCATACTTGTCCCACAATTTGTTTTTGTATGCAAAGTGTTTTAATAGAACTCCGTGTGCGTGACTGACCGTGAGAAATTACGTTAGTGTGACAAGGTTCCTGCGTATTAGCAATTGGCTCGGCTTATAGCCTAAAATTGGAAGCCTATTCATTAAATTAATTACATACCTCCATACGAAATTTCAAGAGAAAATGTATCAAACAGAGATTCAGATTAATTTTAAGTTCAAAAGTGCCACCCACAGATATAAGTAAAGATAAGAAACAGATAGACTAACTACAGAATGCAAATGATTGATGATTTCTAGCAGTAGTTAGTGATTGAGCTTGTACAGAAGATGTGAATAACCTTGCAATGGACGGCGATGGCGGTGTTCGGATTATCTTCGCTAATCTGAAGAAACTTGACCAAAATGTGTCTCGGGGGGCACGAGCCGTCAGGAAAGTAGAGGTCGTAGTGTTTCATACCCATACTTGTAAACCTAAGAACGTGCACATTGGTAATATTATAATTATCAGTAAGCAGTGTTTACATACTTCGATCGGTATTTCGAAACAGGAACTATAAATACATTGACGAAGGCAATTTTTTGCTCGATACTATTCTTATGATATTAATATCACTATTTATTGTCCATTGACTTATCCTGAGTGTGCATTGTCATCAAATGGAAATATGTTTTAAATAAATAAAAAAATAAAATAAAATTCGAAATACTGCTAAAATATACTACTTACGCTTTCTCGTCATAAAATTTCTTGTTCAATCTTATAACTATCGCGACATTATTTTCGAGAAAGTAATCGAGGTATATTTCAGGAGGATGGTACAATGATACGCCGCCGTAGTTATATTCCACTGGTCCTATGAATGCTAAGTATTTTCCTGTAAAACATGATACTCGTAGATAATATTTTATAATAGTTTGAATTTACAAGACAATATATGTATAGGTTACGTACACGTACGGTTCGTATCAATGAACATAATATTTGGATTGGCAGATTCCATCTATAAGTAATTCAAAACCAAAACCAAAATAGCTTGGCGTAATGTTTTGGAAAGCGACTACTAGAAGTTGTGAAATATACCTGGAACAATCCAATTAAGATCACCGCCTTGAATTTTGTCCAATCTGTCATATTCCTCACAGTTGAAGTCCCGAAAGTTGAAGAAACTGTTCTCTTTCGCTTTTTTGATCCCATTTAAACAGTCCAAAATCGATATTGTATAGCAGGAGTTGCCTTGTATTGCGTCTTGAAAATTTCTAATGAAACATTGTTTATATAACAATTTAAGCTATTAAGTTATGAAAATGGTAAAAAGAGAAATAAAAGGTAGGACGACATACCGGAAAGTTAACCCGCTTGCAACCAATGGTTTGAGAGCTTCTTGAGGAGTTAGATTCAAACATAGAACTCCGTAGCATCCAATTAAAAACGCTGCATTCGATTTCTTCTTAGAATCGGTCGTGGTATAATGAACGACTTTCTGACTATTCAAAAAAGTTTTGAACTTTTCGTTCAGCATGTTGCAGTATTTATAAACACAAGATAGATTTAAAGGACCAAAATCGGAGTAGTAGTTTTCGTAGACAAATTTTTCGTCGACGCTGAAGTAGTGTGCTCCGTTGGTGCATTTTAGGATTTTACCCGGTCGAACGGTTGCGAAATAAAGTATGCCTTCTATGTATTCCGTCAGGCTAATCACATCGAGAGGCCTTTCCATTATATGAGGTGGATTCTCGTAAGCATTCTTAGCTGATTCTTACTTTAGTCTTGTTTTTTGGCATAATCAATAGCACTAAGAATAATTTTTAATTTATATTTTGTAACTGTGTTCAAACTGAATAAAATACGTTTTCAGGAAGCTCAGGGCTACCTGATAGTATTTCCGATTTTCCTCAAAAGCAATATTTTGTTTCTAATTCGATATTTCCAAAAAAAAAAAATTATCCCCAAAATAAAACAAGCACAAATATAATTATATATTTATTATATATTCTCCAGTTTGTTTGAAAATGTTTGATGTCATGAAATTATCTAAGTATTATTATTATTATTCCTCTATTGACACATTTATTCTTATAACAATTTTACATTTTTACCAAAGAGTTTGTATTACGTCGCTGAGCGCAGCGACGTAATACGAACTCTTTGATTTTTACATTATTTGCACCTAAAAATTGGTTGTCTGTAACTTTACAGTTTACGGACGATAGTTTTACGTGATGACGTGGAATAATCGTAGTACATAGAGCAAAGATCAGTAATTCTATTTCCAGTAGAAAGATTAATAATCTTGTGACTGGCCATCAATAAACTTCTGTTGTCTGATTTTGACAGTTTTACTTCTTAAGACGTTTCCATGGTAACTTTGACTATACCGATTGTGCCTCTCTATCGCTTGTTACGCGCTCTCGCTTGCACACACAGGCTCAGATGGAACGTGACACTTTTTCGTGTGTGCAGCCGGTGTTCATCAATTTTTAAGACGTGACGTCATCACGTCAAAATTAAAATCTAAAATTTATACAAAAACAAATGGAGTTTACACACCACCTGCGGCGGGGCGGGCCCAGGCTACCGATGGTCGGGTCCCAAAGAGAGAAACCTCCGCACTATGCGCGCAGTGTCGAGCAGGGCTGCCTTCTGGATCTGGCCCTTGATCCATCCAACTACTCAGCGAGAGCTTCTTAAGGTGGTCGTCGAGGCTCTTCGCTATCAGCCCATTCGCCGAAACGACTATGACAACGATCATTGAGTCGACGAGCCACATTTTGGTTACCTCGTGCTGCAGGTCTAGATACTTTAACATCTTCTCTGCTTCCTTACTGACGAGGTTACCATCGTGCGGCACGGCGATATCGATATTATTATTATTATTTGCAGCACTAACAGCTTGAAGCTGCTTCATATCATACATAACAGACGCCCGTATGGATACGGAACCCTAAAGCCTACCAAAACAGGACAGTACAAGCAAACAAAAATATGAAAGAAAAGCTAATCAAGGTAATATCACAGAATAGAAAAGAGGTAATATCAAACATTCCCGTATTTATTCCCCAGATGCCTCACACAGATATGAACGGGTGAGCTATTATGATTATGATGGGATTAAGTAATTTCATAACTCTATAGTTATATGTATGAGTAGTGTAGTAATGAACGAATGAGTTGGTGAAGTATAAAAATAAAAAACACAATATTAAAATGAAAATAAATAAATATGTAATATTAATTTAGGTACACGGAAATAAGGAATTTAGATATGTTTTATACTGATATCAGCTCCAGAAAAAAACATTTCTCACAGTTTCCCAAGCGAAAAAAATCCTCCAATATTTTCCTCAGGTTATTTCCTTCCCAAACGATTCCCCAAAAGTGAAAATTTCCCCCAAAATGGGGGAAAAATACTCCAATCTGAGGAAACTGTTTTTGAAATTTGAATGTTTTATAATCTGACTTTGAATATGACACCGTGATGTGATGGATGACACATAGACACGATCTGACGCAGCCACAGCGGTATCTCTGGCGATTTGTTAGCGACAGACTGAAGCAAAAAAAGACGACACTTACATAATATGACGAAAAGTCATGTAGTCAAGGCAAAGTCATGGTTGGATGCGAGGTCCCTAAAAATCATCGTATGCGAAGTCGAAAATGATGGTATTTGGGGCAAAATTATCGGACGCTGAACAAAATGATACAATTGACTAGGGCGGGAATAGGGGTCAAATTGAGAAATAGGTCAACTTTAAAAAAAATGTTAGAGCTATTGAAAAACATAAAAAATCTATAAAAAATATATCTTATTCATTGGTCTTTAACTAAAAAAGTTTACGTTTCAAAACAATTTTATTATGTTGGAAAAGGTGTTAAATAAATAAAAAAAAAAAGGTTATCATACTTTCAAATTGAATGTTCTGGAAAATTAGACATAGTTTCAATACGAGACTTACACAAAAATTTACATATATTTTTTCTCAACAATTCTGCCGAATTATTTTTGTATTTCCAAGTTTTATAACGCGTCATCTATACATATAATAAAATCGTAAAATTAATAATCTCTGTTTATTTGTGCGCGCATCACGGAAAAACGACTGAACGGAATTTGACGAAACTTTGTATAGTGACAGTGTATATCCCGGATTAACATAATAAACAAAAAAATATAATAAAAATTAAAGTTATTATAAATATTATTGCGCACTTAAAATCACGTAATCCAAAGTAAAGGTAAACAATTTTAAATGTCAAGTTGACAACGGAGAACTGTCATCTCGACGTGAGCTGGCCGGTGACAAAATGTTTGATAAATAAAAAAAAATTGTAAAATTGAACTTGACTTACGTCGCTGTCATTGGTGCAATTTATATTTCTGTTTCCCGCGGCTTCGCTCGCGTGAAATTCGTATTTCAAAAAAAGAAAGTAAGTAACTAAAGGCGGGGGCGCTCACGTAAACGATATTCTTTCTCGATTAAAGTAACTAAGAGCGAGGCGGAAGTCGGAGCTGAGTTCAGGAAGAACAAAAACGGGTCGTTCCGCCATTTCGTTCAAATTGCATTCCCGCGCAATAAAAGCGTGTGAAATTGTATGTTTTTTAAAATAATTTTATTGAAATATATAGGTTTAGATGAAAGGAAAAAGTAGTATTTAACGAATCAGACATTTGTTCATTCAATTAAATAAAAAAAAAAAAATACCTTCAAAATTCTCATTCCTATCCTCTTCCAAACGAAGGATCAGTATTTAGTATAATTTTTTTTTTTTAGTTTCTTCGAGTAAAATGAGTATATTAATAAACCCACCTATAGAGTAACTAATAAAGCATGTTTCTTTGGGATTCATCTATTTTTAAAGCCATTATATCATAAAAAGAATTAATATTTCATTTTTGTCCGTGGAAAAACATCATTACCTTCCGCAGAAGTGGTATTACAAATTAGACAGAGTGTGACCCGACTTTAGCCTTCGCTCTACACTCCGCACGTCGAACGCCCCTCATTGTGTCCCTGGATCTAGACAGGAGAGGACGAGCGTCGCTGGGGAAGAAAATACTCACGATCTTCGTGCTCATCAACTACTTTGTCACCGTCCAGGCATCATTACCTTCCGGCTTTTTTTAACATAAGTACACGATATAAAAATTTCATTTAAATCTTAATGAATCAGATTTTATTCAGAATATTCGTTAATTAATATAATAAATTTGTAATATCAGTAATAAGGGAGCAATTGAAGAAATACATCAAAATTTCATTACCCTCCTTTTCATTACCCTCCTTTACCATAAAAATGTTTGCCGGACGGTAATGAAGGGGTTCGGATGGTAATGAAATGTTTACTTGATTTTCCTTCCCTCCTACCTAACTGGGTGGTAGGTTATATCCCGCCCGTGTTGGTACCACCGCAGCACTGAATGAAACGTTGGTCCAAACGGCTATGTAAACGTCCGAATGTCCATGGTCATCGTTGGACACCTTATGGATGGATTGGCGCCATATGTCGGGCTTTAAATAAAGCAAAATATTTCGTGTTTTCCGTCGAGTTCAGTGTAGCCGACACGATGAAAGGAAAGTACTATCAGGGCACCTAGTTCACCAAGGTGTTATGGGCTGACATCACGGATGTTGTAGGTGATGTAAACATGTCAGTGTTCACAAAAAAAATTGTGTGCACGTAGTAAGTAGTACATAAATAATAAAAATCCAATAAAACTGGACTTTTAATTCTATTTGGCACGTAAAGTATCTACATAACGTATACTGGAGTACGGGGTTTAACCCAACCGGGTCGGCACCAACGCTCTGACTGAAGTTCGGTCGAAATGCTATAAAAATTGTTCATGTTTTTGACCAGTTAAGTGTAGCCGGTTCAATTCAGTGATATGTAAGAGTATAGTTGTTCCCACTCAGTGCATAGTTTGAGTTCACTAAGTTACTGTATTTTAATTGCGTAGCAACGGTTGGACTTCAATACAGCGCCGAGTCTAGTGAAATATTCACTAGATTCAGTATAGGTTGTGGCCAGTCCTATTTTTTTCTTTTTCTCTTATTAACCGACGAAAGCAAAAAGGAAGTTCTCAATTCGAAGCTCATATATTTTTTTATATGTATATGACCAATTATTTTTTTATTGGATAGGGTATACTTCAAAGTTGGTCCCATTTTTATTTGTAAAAAATATATAAAAGCTTTAACAAAAAAAATTACCGACGAAAAACTGAAAAGCGAAAAATCCAATTTTGGCGGGTAATAAACCTTCCTAGTCTTACTAACAATCTCAAAATTAGTCACTTGCGTAGTTATTAAGACAAAAGGGTTTATTACCCGCCGAAATTATATTTTTCGTTTTTCAGTTTTTTGTCGGTTGAATTTTTTGTTAAAAAGATTTTTACAATGTATTTTTGTTTTGTTGCTGGTTGTAATGCTGTAGTGAAAAAACTAATATTTCTTTCTTTCTTCAAGTAGTATGTTGAAATGATCAGTTGGTAACTGATTATACATAATACAGTCGTTTTTCTTGTGATCTTTACATAAAAGTCTAAATAAATCTTATATTTCTTATACATATATCACCTTTCACTGAATACCTGCTCACTCTGTAAAGTTTCAAAGTATCAGTAATACAATTTTATTTGTTATTATTTTTTTTTTTATTGACAGCGCGACATGTGGCGCCGAGCCACCCATAAGGTGTCTAACGACGCCCATAGACATTCGGTCGTATGCGCGGGTTGCGAATGCCATGCCGGCCTGACAGGTGCCCATTCACGCCCCTCTTGAAGGACCCGAGACTGTACTTGGGGAGAAATATATGGGCTGGGAGAGCGTTCCAGAGTTTACAGGTTCTGTAGAGGAATGATCTGCAGAATCGATTGGTACGCATCCGCTGTTAGTCCAGCGTGTAGGGATGCAATCCCTGCCCAGTGCGCGTGGTGCGAAGGTGGAAAGGGGATTTGTTATTTCAGTTAAAACTTTTTACACTATGAATTATAAATTACTTACCTAAAATTTTGATGTTAATAGTGTCGAACTTTTGATAATCGTTAACATTATTACTACCATCAGCTAAATAATGATATCTTTATCATTATCATAATAATAATAATATTATAAAACCCGTACGCCCGGACGCCGCATGCGCCCCGCCGCCGCCTCCGGCGAGAGCGCGGGGTGCTGCCGCTGTCGCCACCGTTGCTGATGTGACAGCCGCACCCGTACCGACACCACCATCTGCCGAGGATGGTGGCGATGTGGTAGGGGGCATCGTAAGTACCCAAGATAATGAGTTCATGAGGAGGACTCTTGAAGAGGCGATTCTGGAGTACCGCTCGGCACCTACTAATGACAGGCCGCGGATACCGAGGTTGCCCACGAATAAAAAAAATCTTATTATGGTGAGGATCCTGGATTCGTATCTAAAACAATATATCGAGTCTAGTGTAGATCTCGCCGATACTCACTCGATCTTGTACTGTGGGGCGGTGGCTGCCTGTCGCATGGCGCGTTTGAAATTCGAGAATATATCTAGAGACACACGCGCCAGGCCAACCACCGCTCCCGCGTGGCAGTTACGGATCGAGCGACGTATCGGCGAGGCCAGGATCCTCATCGGAAAGCTATACTGCTTCAGGTCTGGAAATACCAGACCGAAAATCATGCGCTTCGTGACGAAGGCTTTTGGTGGTGCTGTATTAAGCCAGACACAGCCAAACTTCCACTCACTAGTCACGGAGCGCATAGATGACCTGAAGCAGCAAATTAGCGCGTGGGCCCAACGTATCCGTCGCTATAGGAAGCGTGTCGACCGTTATCACCAGAATCGTCGATTCCAGAGTGACCAAAGGTGGGTATACCGGAACTGGGAGCACCCGAACCAACGACCGACAGACACGATCCGACCGACTGAGCAAGAAAATGCTTTATTTTGGAAAAACATCTGGTCGGATCCTGTCTGTCACGTCGAGGGTGAATGGATGAGAGTTGTCCAGCGGGTGTGTCAGTCGATAGAACCAATGTCCGCCATAAATATCAGCGAAGAGGATGTAGGTTCTGCAATCCGCCAGGCACTGAACTGGAAATCTCCAGGGCCGGACGGATTGCAGAACTTCTGGCTGAAATGGTTCAGAAGCTGCCACTCCCGCTTGGCTGTTCAATTCCAAGATGCCCTCAACCATCGGGTTCTCCCAGAGTTCATGACTACTGGTGTCACCCACCTGCTCCATAAATCTGGTAGTACTGCGGAACCTAAAAATTATAGACCTATCACTTGCTTGCCTACCATATACAAGCTCCTGACATCCATTCTGACGCACAAAATATCAATTCACATAAAGCACAATAACATCTTGTCCGTTGCTCAGAATGGATGTCGGGCTGGGTCCCGCGGTACTAAGGAGCTGCTCCTCATAGACATGGCCGTTTGTCAGCAGGTCCGACGCAATCGAAAGAACCTGTCTGCTGCCTGGATAGACTACAAGAAGGCTTTTGACTCCGTGCCCCATACGTGGTTGCTAAGGATACTAGAACTATACAAAACTGACACGAATATCTGTCAATTCCTTGGCGCATGTATGGAACAATGGAGTACTATCCTTCGTGTACCAGGTGGCGAACAGACTTCGGTTGCAGACGACCGGATTCCCATACGGCGGGGGATCTTCCAGGGAGACAGTCTGAGTCCGCTTTGGTTTTGTCTGGCTCTGAACCCTCTTAGCACTCTGCTTGAGGACTCAGAGCTGGGCTACTGTCTTCGAAGAGGAGGCTCTCGAATATCGCACTTATTTTATATGGATGACCTCAAACTGTTTGCCAAGTCGGACACCGAACTAATGTCGATGATGAAGATAACTGAAGGCTTCAGCAACGACATTGGAATGGAGTTCGGCTTGGAAAAATGTGGGACCATCCATGTGGAACGTGGTGTGATCGTGAACTCCGGCGGCATACAGTTGTCGGAGTCCATGAATGTTCGAGCTCTCTCCGAAGACGAAACTTATAAGTATCTGGGAATATCGGAGGCTCTCAACATACGGGATACGGACATGAAACAATCAGTTCAGGAAAAGTTTTTTCGTCGTCTTACAAAAGTACTAAATAGCCTTTTGTCAGGCGGCAATAAAATTCGTGCCTATAACGGTTGGGTCATGCCTGTGCTCGTATATACTTTCGGTATTCTCAGATGGACTCAGACCGAATTGGACTCGCTGGACAGAAAGGTCAGGACGCTGATGACGAAATCCCGTATGCATCACCCACGATCATCGGTCATGAGGTTGTATATCCCGCGGAAGTGTGGGGGTCGAGGTATGTTAAATGCCAAGAACCTGCACAACCGCGAGGTATGCAATCTCCGTCAGTACTTTTTGGAAAAGACTTATGTTTGTGAGATGCATCGCGATGTCGTCACAAGCGATAAAGGTCTTACCCCGCTGAGCATGGGAAAAGAGAACTGGCGGAAGCCGGTTGTACTAAGCACCGAGGACCGCATGGAAGTATGGAAAGGCAAGGAGCTGCACGGTAGGTACTTCCGGTCTCTCACGGGACCGGATGTAGACCAACTTGCTTCCGTGCACTGGCTACGCTTCGGGGACCTCTTCGGGGAAACCGAAGGGTTTGTCTTTGCAATACAAGATGAGGTTGTCAAGACGAACAACTATAGGAGACACATAATGAAGGACGGGACCATTGACATCTGCCGCGCCTGCCACCAACCTGGCGAGTCCCTCAGACATGTGATTTCCGGTTGTTCGCAGCTTGCCAACACCGAGTATTTGCATAGACACAACCTAGTAGCCAGGATTATCCACCAGCAACTTGCCTTAAAGTTCAACCTTGTAGGTACCGAAGTGCCTTACTATAAGTACAATCCGCCGCCAGTTCTCGAGAACGGTCATGTCACACTCTACTGGGACCGGTCCATTATTACAGATAGGACTATTCTCGCGAATAGACCTGATATTGTGATAGTGGACCGGGAGGCGAGGCGCGCAACGCTCGTCGATATCGCCGTGCCGCACGATGGTAACCTCGTCAGTAAGGAAGCAGAGAAGATGCTGAAGTATCTAGATCTGCAGCACGAGGTTACCAAAATGTGGCCCGTCGACTCGACGATCGTTGTGCCCATAGTCGTTTCGGCGCATGGGCTGATAGCGAAGAGCCTCGACGACCACCTTGAGAGGCTCTCGCTGAGTGGTTGGGTCAAGGGCCAGATCCAGAAGGCAGCCCTGCTCGACACTGCACGCATCGTCCGGAGGTTCCTCTCTTTGGGACCCGATCATCGGTAGCTTGGGCTCGCCCCGCCGCCGGTGGTGGAAACTCCATTTTTTTAAGGTTAATTTTGTATATGTTTTTTATGTTAGGTTTTGAATATGTACAAAATTAGTTTTAAGAATATGTGTTAATAAAGGAATAATATAATAAAGCAAATTTCATTAAGACATACTAGCATGCTTCATTACCATCCAACCGCATAAATTACCATCCAGGTGTTTTTCATTACCATCCACACCTTCATTACCTTCCATAAATTTTCTCCAAAACTAAAAGGTGTACATAGATGCCTCTCTTATGTTACTACATCTAATAAGTACAGGAACACATATATATATAAATATATTTCAGAAAATAAAAAAATATAAATTCCGCCAAAACATGCAAATTTGAACGAAATGGCGGAACGACCCAAACATTCTAGAACAAAGAAAGTAACTATGGGCAAGGCCGCAGGCCGAGCTGCGTTCAGAAAGAAGCTGAACCATCTTGAAGAGAGTAAGTAACTAAGGCGAGGCCGAAGGCCGAGCTACGTTCTGATAAATAATAAACCATCTCGAAGAAAGCAAGTAACTAAGGGCGAGGCCTGAGGCCGAGCTGCGTTCAGTATGAAGCTGAACCATCTTGAAGAAATTAAGTAACTAAGGCGAGGCCGAAGGCCGAGCTACATTCTGATAAATAATAAACCATATCGAAGAAAGCAAGTAACTAAGGGCGAGGCCGAAGGCCGAGTTGCGTTCAGGAAGAAGCTAAACCATATTGAAGAAAGTAAGTAACTAAGGCGAGGCCGAAGGCCGAGCTACGTTCTGATAAATGATAAACCATCTCGAAGAAAGCAAGTAACTAAGGGCGAGGCCGAAGGCCGAGCTGCGTTCAGGAAGAAACAAAACCATCTCGAATAAAGTAGGTAACTAAGCGATATTAAGATTGAGTTAATTTAATTTAAATTTTATTATAAAGTCCGCGCTTCTGACGGCAAACATACCGTGCATCCAAAAACCTTGCGGTTATTCCCGGCTGGATGGCAAGAGGCCCGATGGTATCACCTTAGTTCCATGGGCTAAGGGTAGGTCTTTGATGTGGGATGCCATTTGTGTTCTGGAGTAAACGATAATATATTCTATCGAAGAAAGGAAGTAATTAAGGGCGGGGCCCGAAGGCGGAAGAGGGTTTTTGGTTTACCTGAACGGAGCTCGGCCTTCGGCCTCGCCGTTAGTTGCTTAGATTCTTCTTTGAAATACGAATTTCATGCGAGTGAAGCCGCGGGCAACAGCTAGTAATGAATAAATACCCCAATTTTTCCTACAAGCGGCAGATTTCGCCGCGCGGTCCGTGCGATCCTCGCCTCCCGCCAGTCCTGCGCGGGTCGTTGTGCTAGTCGGACGTACGTCGGTTCGCTCCGTGATCGCGATAGCGCTAAATCTTTGACGCACAAGCTCCAGCAAGAGATACGAAAATTGACCCCAGTAGTAAAGTGGCGTGTAGCTCAGCGGGAACGGGCGTGCTTACGACCCGATAGGTCGTCGGTTCAAATCTTGAACTTTATAACTTTTTTTTTTATTTCATGGGCAAATATGTTTATATCATGGGAAAGTGGTCAAGTTCGAGTCGAGCTCGCGTAAAGAGGGTTCCGTACCAACCTGTTTTCTGTGAGAACTAGAAGGCTTAGGATTTTTTGACGAAACTTCGTCATGAACTTTTGTTTTGGTCATAATTCGAGAATTATGATTTAAAAAAAAGTTCACGTGACAGATGGATAGATCTCTTCGAGACCTGAAGTTTGAGTACCAACACGATGGGTCTAGCACCAGTAGTTTTTGAGTTATGACCAAAAAATAAGATCACGTGACAGATGGCTAGATCTCACCGAGACCTGAAGTTTGAGTACCAACACGATTGGTCTAGCACCAGTGGTTCTCGAGTTATGACCAAAACAAAAGTTCACGTGACAGTTGGCTAGATCTCACCGAGACTTGAGCTTTGAGTACCAACACGATGGGTCTAGCACCAGTGGTTCTCGAGTTATGACCAAAACAAAAGTTCATGACGAAGTTTCGTCAAAAAATCCTAAGCCTTCTAGTTCTCACAGAAAACGGGATGGTGCGGAACCCTCTTTACGCGAGCTCGACTCGAACTTGACCACTTTCCCATGATATATAAATATTTGCCCACGATATAAAAAAAACATTTTTACTTCAAGATTTGAAACGACGACCTATCGGGTCTTAGGCAAGCAAGCCCAATCCCGCTAAGCTACAAGCGAGTTTAATAATCCGCGTGAATTTCCGTATCTGTTGCTGAGCTCGACTCACAGCTACCTACTAGTTTCGCGGGGATCTTCGCCCCTTCCCCACCGAGGTGTTCGAAATTGAAGGCCGCGTTCACTGTTATTTCCGCCTTAATTGATGACTAATTGATACATTATGTAAAACATGTTTTCTGTGATTTATTATTATTATTTGTTAATGAACTAGCAGCTTAATATGCTGATGGGTTCATGTCTATGATGATCACTGGTGTTGCTAATTGTTATATTTCTTCGCTTTTTAAGTACTTGTCAAGCCTATTTTTGAATGTGTTTATTGAGGGTGCTTCAATAACTTCCTCGGGCAGTTTATTCCAGCTGTTTACGATTCTGTTAGTCAGGAAGTGTTTTCTTGCTTCGGTTGAGAAGTTTGTTACATTGAGTTTCAAGCTGTGACCTCTTAGGTGAGTGTTTATTTAATATTAAACCAATTTATTCATTGAAAGCAAGTAAATTATAAACATACTGAAACATTATAAAGAAAAAAGAACTATTGTGTGATTTATTTACTTACATCCCCTGGATTACATACAGTACAGAATTTGGAAGCATTACGAATGTACATCATACGATCGTTATAATTATCGTACAAGTACTATAATAATCGTACGAATTCCAAGCCTGGTCGGAAACAGGCGATTGCAGCGCGCCCGTGCTAGCTGCTGTAACTAAAAGGTGCCGTCAGTTCTTGCTTCACATTTTTTTATCAGTTATCCCACCATTTAGGCTCTGCCTGTTCCGAAATGCGTGCACGCACAGCGTACACACCGCGCAGAGTGAAACTGGCCGTTCCGAATTGTTGTCTCTGCTTATATCTGTATACGCCACTGTCTTCGATCATAAAAAATATTAAGATTCCGCATGTCAGGGCGATTCGTGCCCCACCAAAAATACGTGCAATTCAAATATTACGTGCATCGCCCGCTCATTCTGCCATCGACCGCCAGCGCGAGAGCACTTGCTTCAGCGTCTTCAATATTACACAAATGCCGGCTTCAGGCCTCTGCGTAGTATACGAGAGCATCTGGCATTATATTTCAAGAGTGAAAATCCCTTCAAATACAATGTTTTATAAGAAAAAGTAAAAATTTTCACTTCATACATTTAATGTGTATGGATTAAGTGGAGATGGCTTCTTTAAAATTAAATTTTTTTACGTCACCACCTTTGAAAACGGTAACACTGGATTCCCAAAAGAATTCTTTTATAATATATATATTTTACTATATTAGATGGCAATTTGAAAAGCTACAATAAAATCAACAAAATACCAGAACCCTTACATGATTTTTATTTACAGATTTTTGCTTGTGTTTTCTTTGTGTTTTTTTTTTATTGAAAGCGCGACCTGTGGCGCCGAGGCACCCATGAGATGTCTAAGGACGCCCATGGACATTTGGTCGTATGCGGGGGTTGCGAATGCCATGCCGGCCCGACAGGTGCCTGTTCATGCCCCTCTTGAAGGACCCGAGACTGTACTTGGGAGGAAATATATAGAGAGGAGAACGTCCCAGAGTTTACCGGTTCTATAGAGGAAAAATCTGCAGAAGAGGTTGGTACGCATCCACGGTAAGTCCAGCGTGTGGGAATGCAATCCTTTTTAACAAATTCCTCTTTTCAAACAATTTCACTTTTAAAAGCTGATATTTGGCAGAGCCATCCCACAGGTGCAAGCAGTACTCCAAGCATGACCTGATCTGCGATTTGTGCAAAAGGACTTAGGTGCACAAGAAATTTACGTGTTTCTTTCTTGGTTGGTTCTTTTTTGATTCTTACAGATTTTGAATAACATATTTATTTGCTTTATGAAACGTATATGACAAAGTGGTTCAAAAAAGTTAACATCAAAGGGAGGAATACGAAAATATTAAAACTGTTCTCGTTTAAATAGTTAGTGAGAAATTATTATTTAGGTTGACTGCAAAATTAAGTTTGTTTGTAATATATTTATGTATCAAAAAGGTGATGAGTGGAGGTGAGAAATGTTTTTCTTATTATAACCAGTTTGGTGGTTCAAAAAAAATTATCAAGGTTAATTTATAAAAGATGCGTCACTACGCTCCGCATCTTCTATAAATTAACCGTAACCTAATAGGGACCATGTCGAGGCAGCCCGTGTCGTTTGTGCATACATGTCTATTCAAAATCAATGTTTTTGTAGTTAAAAAAAGTAAAGTTTTAATTTTGCATGAAAGATTAAAAATTAAAAGTTGTATGGAAACCTGTTTCTTCTTTTAAGTAAACTAAATAAACTACGCGTCCGGCAAAACATTATTTCACTAAAATTTATTTTTTAACTTCAGTCTACACAATAAGCTTACTAGCAATTTGCTAGCAAACTTCCCCACTTCAAAGCCACGCCCCCGTCGTATTTGTGCGGAACCCTCGGTTTGTGGGTTGGTCAACTTGGTCTGTGTTTTTAATGTTAGTAACATATTGGCTTTATTTCTAGTAGACACTTCACACTATTAAAGCAAAAATTTTGATATTCCTGTCATTATTGTCATTTTGAGAAAGAAAGACAGGAGATGAACGAATGATTTAATAATCTTAATTTAAGCACGTCTGTCAAATTTTAGGTGATTTTAGTTGCAAGTGATATAAGACACGTCTAAAGTCGACATAAATTGACAAATCCGTTTGAAATTTTTATAAAATAATTCACTCATCGTCCATAGGTTTTCTTTCACAAATAAATGTAAATCGTAAAACTGTAGGTCCCTTCCCTCCTAATCTTACTTGGTGGTAGGGTTTAACCCGCCCGGGTTGGTACCACCGCACTGAATGAAACGTCGGTTGAAACGGCTATGTAAATAGTTTGTGTTTTCCGACCAGTTCAGTGTAGCCGGCACGATCAAAGGGGAAAGCACTGACATGGCACCTAGTTCACCCGGTGTTATGGGCTGACATCACGGACGTTGTAGGTGATGTAGCCAACCGTGTCAGTTTCCATAAAAAAAAATAAACGAAAAAAATTGCAATAAATGTTTTTAATAAATAATTTAATAATAAGAAGTAAAAAGCCACCTCCATAGTTTTGAGCCGATGAAGCAAGCGGCAATTTATCGATCGACTACGTGCGACATTCGCTTGTTTTGGAACACGTAAATGTTTGCGTGGAGCGTGCAGGCAAGCGATACGGGATTACTGCGCGTGGAAAAAGGATGACACAATATCACTGCGATCTCTTGAGATGGTCGGTCCTGTATTACGCGATACGCACACTACCATAACCACGGTGTCTCGTTTTAGTAATAATTGAAGTATGAAGTGCGGAGTCCAGAACTATTTTTTCTGTCTACGGCCACTGTCAATTCGGAACGATTTTGTTTGTACTTCTGTCAAACAACAACATAACCTCAATGTTCTGCTTCAAATAATGGATCAAGGGCAAAGAGTAAAGTAATATAGGGGGGAATTTTGGGATTGGAATCAAGGGATTTTTGCGGACGCTGTATCTTTCTTCCTGGAGAGCGAAGATGATAGTGATATGGAATATTGTTGCTGGAATCATCGTTTTTCGCTCTTCCATATCCTCCGCTCTAATCAAAATTCAAAAACTCCATCATCTCATCAGTACCCTCTATTTGCACAGCGATATGCTGAAGGCCAATTTTCAGACTTTTAAAAAGACACGCACGTTGACGTTTTATTATTCTTTAAAATGAACCCTTGATCCCGCAAAACCAAACGTCAAAGTGACAGCGCATACACCGCACATCCTCTAAACTAAATCGTGAACGCTGTGTTCGCTTTTTGATGACGTCATAGATGACATCACACTGTTCACGACAGCGGAATATATGTCCAATGAAGAATGCTCATAAGTATACAAATTCGCTTTAAACTTTCTTATAATAGAGTTTGTATGTATATAAATACACTAGTTTTTGTTTCATTCAAAAAGATCAAGTAGTTTTGATTTTACATTCATTTAAAACTCCCGTAAATTTCGAATATTGCGCACAGGCGCCCGCCCGCCCATGCGTGACATAACAACGCTAGCTCTCATGCACTCATTCACTCATACTCGTGCGCCCGCCGCCGCGCCTCCCCGCCACGGCCGCCAGCATTACTGGATTGTTTATTTTGTTTTGTTTCGTGTCGTTAAGTTTACAGTTCTATTCAAATAATTAATTACAGTACAATGGAAGAAGGATATGAAAAAGGACAATCGAACAATCTACCCAAAATCGATGCCATTATGGTCGCTCACTATTTTTCAAAGAATAGGATTTCGTTGCCGCCGAAATGCGAGGAGTGAAAATGCAAAAGTAAGTTTACTTCTCTGTCTGCCTTCTAACATTTGCTTTTCCAAAATCTATAATACTAATAAATACCCATTTTCTCGTTATAATAATATTTTACCAATAAACTTATTCCTAGCTTTGTTGAGCGTAATGAAGCCTTAAATACTAGCTATTGTTGAGTGTAATGAAGTGAGTTATGATGAATATAAGTGAGTAATAATAAATGTTAGTCTTTCAAATGTTAAATAAATTATATCCCCTACCTAAGCCCTAAACTATGCGTCTCCGCACTTTCCCCTCTTAGGGGGGGGGGGGGGGGGGATTCCCCTCCGTCACCCCTCTCCTCCACCTCCCGCTAGCCCGCTAAATCGAAAGTACCTATACTAAAGATATACCTACCCTAAAAGACATCTTTCATCATCAGGACTCAGACAAGATCAGACATCTGGTCTGATTTTGTTTTATTATATTTATACTTACCTAACTAATGAAAACTATAAGAGGGAAACTTAATAAAAAAACATGACACATTATCCCAAGTCCCAACCTTTCAACCAAGATATGCGGTCTAACTACGGCCTTCGCATGATAAGCACGATGACGATATAAGGCAAAAATATAATAACTAGTCATTTGGACATTCAGTGGAACCGAAAAAAACAACTTTTCCGGTGCATTGGTGGTTGTACTTTTGAATTTTAGCACTACACATGATTTTCTAGTATTTGGATTGTACATTTAAACAAGTTTTTCCGTCATCTTATAATGAACTCTGACCGTGCCTCACAGAGAATACAATATAATGCGCCGTACCACAGAATAGAAAAGAGTACTCCGTACAGAAGCTGCTCTGTACAAACACTCACAAAGAAATAGCTACTCTGCGACGACGCGATAAAGTACAAATTGGCTCGCCCAGAGCTGCATGCCTAACCACGATAATTGCCTACATTTCGCTTCTCTTTCTGTCTTGTAACTCTATCTCGAAAGCGCGCCGTTCAGCGCGTTAAGGGCTGTGTCTTTGTGCTGTCTTATTGTGAGGAATAAAATGAAGATGATACCTACCAACTTTTATCGTTCTAGCTACCAACGATATGATATTTAGCTACGGCAAATTCATGCGAACAAATTCATGCATGCGTTAGCGTCACAATTAGTTTCTCACATCGAAGCGTGCATTGCGTGCAACCTTCCAGTGATAGTTTTGTTTGATCAATAAATTTAATGATCAATGATCATCTACAATGTACCTATAATCCTTATACGAATTAGGCCATACACACCACGCTGTTCGGCGTACTAATGTTATTGGCAATATAATAATATCATTTTAAATCAATGACCTCCTACTATATGAATAAATAAATTACTAGAAATAAATCAAAATGCTACTAAACAAAATACTTACCTTTCTTCGTCTCTCGGCAATGAAAAAAAAGACAAGTTTTCATTTGTCTGTTGACTTTTGCACCCGTCCACTGCACAATAATTACGTGATTTCGACATTTTCTAAATTCGAAAGCGCCAACACGCCCGGTCTGGCTGGATAGCGACAGCCCACTGTTAATTGTACATTAGTCGGTACGCCAAGCGGTAGGCATTTAACTCGCGACCTTGAGCGAGTGACGAAGGCCTGGCCGTACGAGTGTTCGCGCGACGACGGACTGCGCGAGTGTTGTGGTGTGACGTCATCGCAGTTGGCGCCGGCCAAGCCGGCTCCCGCGTCATGTCTCATGTACCTATTTTTTAAATTCCATATCTCAGTAACTAATTCCTTAATAGGGACATACTGTCTTCGCAAATGTTTTTTTTATTTTTTATAAAGAATACAATGAAAAAATCTGAGTTTATTGGTGCTGTCGGTGCTATGCACGCATTTCGGAACGCGCAGTCTGTCATTCTTGGAATCAGTCTGTGTTGTCAACTTACATTAGATAATTTTATGCACCCAAACTACTGTCAACTGATATTCCACAAGCTAAATAGGCCACGGCCTGTTATCCAGTGTGGTAGGCAGAGGAGATATATTTACCGATGATATTTACACGTTCCACGATCCCGCTTGGCGAGGCTGTATCAAGCTTCCGCCCTTAATTGCCGCCTCTTACACTATCTAATGGTCTTCATACTATTCTCGTTGTTTTCGGATACTAATTTCAACAACTACTTGACCTTTTTTGAGCACATGCCCATCGCGTCTAGGCGTCTCTAGCTAGACTCGATGTTTGTAGACGTGTGTCTAGCTAAGGTGACGCTTCCCGTCACTTCAATTCTATTGTAAAACTATTTTATATACGTCCATTCATATTACATAGCGCAGAGACCTTTATAAGTTACTCTATGTTTATGATAGAGGAAACCACGATTCCTTCATCGCAGGAGAGCTTTGACGCAGCTGCTGTGGTAGCACCCAAACTGCACTATGGGAGTTTAACAAAAACGACATGCACCGACCGACCGACCGCCTCAACATTTTTTTTAAACCACCAAAACAGGTTAATAATCTCTGTTTGAGGAGAAAACTCGCATAATGCCGTCCGTCACAGCTGCAGCAAAACTCTCCTGCGGTGAAGGACTCGTGAGAAAACCATCGCAAAATTTAACCCTTTGTCTATTTGTAGAGGAAGAAAGAAAGCCGTCCGTATATTATTTATCTATGCGAGAAACACAATTTATATAGAAATTAAAAGACGGAGGTTACACGCTCAGTTTGGTATCAGTTCAGTCCGTGACCTTGATCACGACACGACCACCACGACTGACGCCAGACTGCCGTTTAATCTATTGAACGATGGACTAATTGACTAGACTGATGGATTATTTTGATAATTTTTTGATAATTTTTGTCAGTCTAGCCAGGGTACACTGATGGCAGACTGATAGTGCGAATGCATTTTACGTCTGGCGTCAATCTGGTCGTCGTGATTTCGTGATCAAGGTCACGGACAGAACTGATACCAAACTGAGCGTGTAACCTCCGTCTAAATTGTATTATTATAATACTATGGCGCGCGCGGGCGGCGCGCGCGGTGGCTGAGCGCGTGCGCGCCCGCGCCGCTAATAAACACTATTTTTGCGTTTTTCGCGTTTACGAGAATTTTATTTCAACAGACGAGATTAATTATAATAATAACAGACGAGGCTGTATGATTGATAATGACCTTTGCCTATACCGAAAAGTGAAAGAAGATGGCGGACGGCGGAAGTTTGTCGCGTCGTCGTTGTAATTAAAAATATATATTTTTGTGGTTCTCGCGGTGCGAGAACTTATACAACAGAACGTTAAAAGCTACAACAGAATTGGCTGTATACTCTAATGAGTTTGCCTGTTTCGGGAGGAGACGAATTAAATAAAAAAAAAAAAATCTAAAAAAAAACAAATAAAAAAAAAATCCCGCTGTCAAAAAAAAAAGAAGACATTTTCGAAACACGAAGTTTAGTACGACCGACCATAATAATAACTCAAATTTCACAATGAGATTGAGAGTGTTGATTCGACAGTGTCGTCCGATTTTGTCTCGTCTCAACGCGTTGCGGCAGTACTCGCAGGACAGACCGCCCGAACCGAACCGGTACAGAAGTAAGGTTATGTTTACAACATTTACCACATATTATTTATAGATTATTTTACTATTTGGCTGAGGTATAGTTAATGGCAGGTTTGATAGCAAATTGCTGGTAGTTATATCCTGTAGTTTAGAATGTTAGAAGAATATTAGTAAAAGAATTAGCCCGAGGAGATCAAAACATTTAAAGGTACTATACCTCTCAAAGGAATAATTGGTGTATTACATTTTTTTTTATATGAGTATGTTTATGTAGTTTAAGTATTTTACATATGGAGTATTCATATTATTTAATATACTTATATAAGTATGTCTCTATGTATTAATATGTATTTTTTTTTATCTATGTTCATGTAAGTATGTATATAATATTATAGTGTTATTTTAGGCGTTCAAGTTATCTTTGTTGTTTTTTTTTTCATTAATTTATTAATATGTTAAGTGATGTTTCTTTAAATACCGACAATAAAATATGTTGTAATAGTGTGGTTGACCGGCAGAGATTGCCTTAGGCAATAAGTCCGCCATTTGTTATATATAATTTATATTAAACAATAAAGCATTTTAAATAAAATAAATAAAAATAAATCAATCATTTTCGAGATTTTTTTTTTTTTTAATATTTTTCATACAAAATAAATTTTCGATTTTTTTTTTGGTTTTTTTTTTAACGCACCAAAACATTTATTTTGAATAGGAATTTATTCAAAAACGACATGCGCTGCCTCAACATTAGGTTAGGGTTAATTTATAGAAGATTTATTCTTCTATAAATTAACCCTGGTTATTTTTTTTTTAAACCACCAAAACATTCACCCATACCACTTCCCTTGTGTTTACATACATTTATATTCAAAACCAATGTTTTGGTGCCTTAAAAATAATTTTTTTTTATTTTGTATGAAAAATTCATTTGTATGGCGCCCCCCCCCTAAACGGCCCCCCTCCTCGGGGGGGGGGGGGAGGTTCATAAATCGATACACCAAGCTCCCCCCCTCCCACACCGCACCCCCCCCCCCCCCCCCCCTCCCCCCTCCGCCACCTGCCAGTATCTATACCCACCCCGAACGTGCATACAGTCATGTTATCATTAATGCGAGCTGAGTAACAGGCGCAGATAGTAAAAAGTACTTTCCTACGTCCATTACAGTACAGTAGAACCCCGATTATAATACAGTAGAACCCCGATTACAGTCGCATGGCAACTGAGACCTTGTCGACAGCCTAGGATGCTTAGGACTACAAAATACTATACTCTATTCACCGAGTCGACCTAGTATGGCGCTCTCTCTGTCTTACATTGGCATACAAATGATAAGGACGAAAAATGAGAAGGCCTCGCCCACGGGCGCATGCATGTACGTGATTGGATGCATGCGGGCTATGCATCCAATCACGTGCAAGGCCATATCTCCAGTACTAGGTCGACTCGGCGAATAGAGTATAGTCCGGATAATCGGGGTTCTACTGTAGGTGAATCCTCACTTTGTGTCATTCTTCTTACCTGTTTGCTACCCTTATAATTGTTCATAATTAAGTCAGGTTGACTGGCAGAGACTGGGCGGTCTGCAGACACCCCGGTCGACTTGTGGCTTTCATGGAAGACAGGCTGGCTGGGGTAGCTGGAGATTGCGGGGTTTTTCACGAAGGTCCCCAACCAAGCGGGATTACTTTGCAGGTCTAGAGCCAACCCCAAACCAAACAACAACAACAACTGGCAGAGTCTGCCATATAGGCCATAAGTCCGCCTTTTGTACAATTTTGTATTTGAAAGCAATAAATTATATTCTTTTATTCTACATTCAGACATCCTAATAGAGAAGTGCAACCACATAACGACACTCTCGATTAACCGAGTAGCGACGCGCAACAGCCTGGATGTGGCGACGCTGACGGAGCTCGCGTCTGCGCTGCGCGACTTCGACTCGGATGCCGATGCGAGAGCGCTGGTGCTGGCCGGCGAAGGAGGCACCTTCTGCTCCGGCCTCGACCTTGCGGACGTGCGGGAGAGGGGCTACCACACTCTGAGAGATGCCGCCGTGAGTCATCATCAGTGATAGGCGTAGGTAGTGCTATTCCCGGGATTTGGTGAACGTTATCTTAACATGGATATTCCTTAACGTAAGTTCTCTAGTCCACCTTAGATTTTGTTTCTGTGAACACATGTTGTTGATTTTCAATATTTGCGAATAAATATTGCTGTGTTTTGAATATTTGTTTTGTTCTTATCTTCATTATTTAATATCTTCATATTTCACAAATTATTATAATATAAATGTTTTTTTTTATAGAAACTGACACGGTTGGCTACATCACCTACAACATCTGTGATGTCAGCCCATAACACCCTGTGAACTAGATGCCATGTCAGTGCTTTACTTCATTTCATGTCGGCTACACTGAACTGGATGGAAAACACGAAGTATTTACATAGCCATTTCGACCGACGTTTCGTTCAGTGCGGTGGTACCAATCCGGGCGGGATAAACCCTACCAACTAGTAAGGCATTAGAAGGGAAGGGACCTAGTTTTTATGTGGAATCCAAATCGATGAGACGGAAGTTAACTTTCTCCATACAAAATCGTCTTTTGACATTTATGTTTCCTAACCCCCTAAACCTTATATGATTTTTAACATTTTTTTTTCTTTAAGGACAGTCCAATCTACGTTGCTGTAATTTTTTGTTTGTTTAGATGAAATATACCTACAAAACTGGAGCTAAAAATTTGTATTTCGACTGAAAAAGTTAAATAAAATATAAAAACTCAGAACTGAGCGAGAATTTACTTAGCGATCCACCGACTACTTTAAGTAAGTCAACGAAAATAATTTTTTACATCTTAAGGGTCGGGGGTTTTTTAAATTTTTAAAAATTTTTAATATATAAAGTGATGACTCTGATGACTCAATAAAGCTGAACTTCATGACATAAAAAAATTAAAAATTAAAATTGTTTCGGTCCAAATTTTTAGTGCCAGTGTTGTAGGTATATTTCATCTAAATAAAAAAATTACAGGAACGTAGATTCGACTGTTCTTAAGACAAGAAAAAAAATCGTAAAAATCGGATAAGGTTTAGGGGGTTAGAAGTCGAAAGACGATTTTGTATGGGGAAAGTTAATTTCCGTCTCGTCTTAATGCAACGCTGTGTATTACTTCCGTCATAGAGACCGCTTCTCCGGCGCCCCCTCACGGACAAGCCGAGCATATGCGCTGTGACGGGGTTCGCGGTGGCCGAGGGGCTGGAGCTGGCACTGGCTTGCGACCTGCGCGTCATAGAGGACACCGCTGTGATGGGCTTCCTGGGACGCAGGTTCGGTGAGGCGATGCGTTTCGTTTTCTACGAGATAATCCAGCCGTTACAGGCACACACACACACTTATGGTTTTTCATTGTATTGTTACGAGCACTGGGGCCGGATAGAAAATTAAACAGCACAAACTCTTTTCTATTCTTTACTTTTCAAACTTTACTATCGCATTTTTATCTGACAACAAAACTCCCTGTCATTTTTGACAGCTTTCTTCTTTTTATACATCAAACTTTAGGTGGTCGTGACATCGTCCCCCGCTCAGATACGTTCGTCCCGAACGTAATTTGACCCATGGTACTGAGCCAGTCGGTCCACATGCACAATTTTGGGTTTGCTCCTTGAATTCCTTTGTATGCGGTAAGTGACATCATTGATACGGGTCACCACCGTGTATGGCCCATCCCATCTGGGCTGTAGTTTAGGAGATTTTCCTTTTCGACGTACAGGATTATGTAACCACACTTGGAAACCCACTTCAAAAGTGTGGTCGTTAGTCTTCCGATCGTAGCGCGTCTTCATCCGTTCTCCTGCTTGTAGACTGACCTCCCTCATATGAGCGTGGATTGAGTCCATCTTGTCTCGAAGATTAGCCACGTACTCCGTTATGGGCCTCGGTGAGTCTGGAACATTTCCTGTTAGGAGATCTGCTGGGAGGCGAAGCTCGCGTCCAAAATTGGCCAAAGCTGGCGTTTCATTGGTGGTCTCATGCACGGCAGACCTATACGATAACAGAAACAAGGGAATGTATTTGTCCCAGTCCCTCTGATGATTTTCTACCAGCTTGGCTAAATGATTCTCTATCGTCTGGTTAAACCTCTCCACCATGCCGTCCGACTGCGGTCGATACGCAGTTGTCCTGGTCTTGTGGATTCCCATGATGCGGCACGCTTCCAGGAACACTCCAGCTCCGAAGTTAGTCCCTTGGTCAGTGTGTAACTCCAGCGGCACTCCAAAGCGACAAAAGACCTCATGAACCAATTTTTGTGCAACTGTCGTGGCTTCTTGATTCGGAATGGCAAAAACTTCAGGCCACTTTGTGAAATAATCCATAACGACCATGAAGTATCTATTTCCGTTGTCTGTTACTGGGAATGGTCCAGCTATGTCAACTGCGATTCTCTCCCAGGGAACACCAACATTATACAGCTTCATGGCTCCCTTACAACGGGATTGCGGACCCTTCACTGATGCACAAGCAGTGCATTTGCGGCACCAGTCCTCCACATCTTCACGGCAATGTATCCAGTAAAAACGTTGCCGAACCTTCATTAGGGTTCTCTTAACTCCCAAATGACCTCCTGAAGGACCGTCGTGAAGGCAAGCCAACACGTCCTTCACCTTCGTTCGTGGGATTACC
Source organism: Nematopogon swammerdamellus (assembly GCA_946902875.1). Lineage (NCBI taxonomy): Eukaryota > Metazoa > Arthropoda > Insecta > Lepidoptera > Adelidae > Nematopogon > Nematopogon swammerdamellus. Next base: position 671,014 of record OX336357.1, on the reverse strand, counting down.
AACTGTAAATATGTCTCTCTCCCATTTGGTATCTCCCATTTCCGGTAGAGTAGCCCGTCATGGAGGAGAAGGCTAGACCATTGTGCCCAATAACTTTTCGTCGTTGCACTTCTTGGTGCTACTTCTTTCCACTCAGGTTTGTTTTCATACGCCATTTTCCAATAAATGATGGGCAACAAATCCCGGTCTTCTTCCTGCGCCTTCTTCATGGCTTCATTACTCCATTCTTCGCTTATGTTGTCGGTCCTGATTACTTTTACGGAGCAACATGCTCCGTACTCTTTCGTCTCATGTCTCGCGCAGTGTTTACATTCTTCCGGACATGGTCTTCGAGATAGGGCGTCTGCATTCCCGTGGGACTTGCCGCTCCGATGCTCTATGTCGAACTGGTATTCTTGCAGTTGCTCAAGCCAACGTGCAACCTGACCCTCAGGGTTTCTGAACTGGAGTAACCACTTTAATGCTGCATGATCCGTCCTTAAACGGAATCTCCTTCCGATTAAGTATTTGCTAAAATGCTGCAGACTTTTGACCATCGCTAGAAGCTCACGCCGGGTGACGCAGTAGTTTCGCTCCGGCTTCGACAATGATTTGCTGAAGTAAGCTATTACTACCTCCTTGTCTCCTCGTTGTTGTGACAGCACGCCTCCAATTCCCGTGTTACTTGCATCGGTGTCGACGATGAATACTCCATCTGTCTCGGGATATCCCAAGATTGGTGAATCACATAGGTACTGCTTCAGTTCTTCAAAGGATCGGTGGCAGTCTTCATTCCATTCAAAGTGCCGTTTCTCTTCTGTCAGCCGATGAAGGGGCTTAGCAATTTCCGAAAAACCCTTCACAAATCGTCGGTAGTAGGAGCATAAACCGAGGAATGCGCGTACTTCCGTTTTGTCCTTAGGGATTGGCCACTTCTGTACCGCTCCGATCTTCTGTGGGTCTGTCTGAACACCGTCCTCAGATATCACGTGGCCCAGGTAACTGACCTTGCGCTTAAAGAAATCACATTTTTTAGAGCTTAGCTTTAGATTCGCTCCACGGATTTTATATAGTACATTTTTTAAATTGCTCACGTGATCATCGAAAGTCTTGCCAACAATGATAATGTCATCCAAGTACACTAAGCAGGCATCTCCAATCAATCCAGCGAGTACTCGATCCATTAACCTCTCGAATGTCGCAGGAGCATTGCAGAGGCCAAACGGCATGACATTGAACTGCCACAACCCGCTGCCGGTTGAGAACGCAGTCTTCTCTTTATCTTTGGCATCAAGCTCCACTTGCCAATAGCCGCTTTTCAAATCCAACGTTGTAAACCACTTCATGCCGCCCAGTGTATCCAAAGTATCATCTATCCGCGGAAGTGGGTAACTGTCCTTTTTAGTAATGTCGTTCAGCCGTCGATAGTCTACACAGAACCTGGTACTGCCATCCTTCTTCTTCACGAGGACTACAGGCGAACACCAGGGGCTCGATGACGGTTCAATTACTTTGTTCTTGCGCATGTCCCCAATCATCTGTTGAACCTCGCCTTCTTTCGCCACTGGCACCCGACGTGGACGTTGTCGGATAGGCAGTGCGTCCCCCGTATTAATTTGATGTTTCACCATGTTGGTCCGTCCAATGTCCCCGTCGTCGGTCGCGAAGATGTCCGAGTACTGTGTTAACAGGTCTACTGCCCTCTGATACTCCATCTTGGTAAGATCCTTTTTACTTTCTTCCAAGAGCGAGAGCACTTTGGTTCTGTCTATCTTATCGCTCACAGTGATGGGCTCATCACACTTACGTAGCCAGGATACTTCATCACATTTTCCCACCACTGTGTCTGTTTCGAGTTTAATATCGGCCCGGCTCAAATTGATGATGCGCACGAATGCCTTATCCTGATTCTTTACCAAAGTTCGTGCAGTAATCCATTGACAGTCACATTCACGCTTATCCAAGTTTTCAACAAGTGTACATCCCGTTGGGCCTTGGCCAGATGCATGCGGTAAATTCACTGGCACCAACGTCTGAGATCGTGCCTGCAATATGGTCGGCCTCGAACAGCATACATCTCCTGACAACCTTCCTCCTCGAAGAAATATTTCTTCACTTCCCAGCTTGAGAACTCCATTTGTTATATCGATTTTGCAGTCATGAAGTTTCATAAAGTCCAGTCCAAGAATACAGTCATCAACTATGTCTGCCAAGATAACGGAGTGATGATAAATTCTGCACCCAATTTTTAATGTTACTCCTACCTCTCCATGGACAGGTATGTGCTGTCCGGTGGCAGACTGTAGTTTGTAGTAAGTGTACCGCTGCTGTTGATTCTTAATAAAATTCCCTAGAAGTTGCGATTTAACAATGGTCCGCGATGCTCCGGCATCCAAAGTTATTTTACACTCATAGCCGCTGATTTGTCCATCCACTACTAGGCTATTTCCGTCGCATGCTTGTGAAATCAAGACTATGGGGGCTTCCTTGCCACCAGCCAGCACTCGCCCCGTGGTCCTGGCGGTTACTCGTTTCCCTGATGCTCCTCCGTTCTCGGTGCTTCCATATTTGATTGTTCATTGTTTGGGCAGCTAGAGCGGATATGTCCAAGAATACCGCAGCGGTAGCAGCGAGGAGTAAACCTATTCCTACCCGGTGTATATTCCGACACCTTCACTTCCCTCATTCTTTGTCTGCGAGAGTCAGCACGCACTGCTTCTACTTCTAATGCGTGCGCTAAGGCATTTTTCAGTGTCTCGTGATGCCCCAGTCGCACGGCTGCCCTCACTTCCATGTCCCAAATTCCGTCCACGAAAGCCTGAACCAGTGTGCTAACGATGAATGGTGCCGACGATGCTGGGTATGCCTTTCGGACAAGCTTTTCTATTTCCAGAGCCCACTGTTGAAGGCCCTCGCCGGCTTGCTGCACACGGTCACGAAGTTGGGCTCTGAACAAATGTTCCAAGTGTTTATCGCCATATCTTGTCTCCAGAGCCTCCAGCAGTTCTTCATATGTGGTCCTCTCTCCGACGGCTTCCAAAACATGTAGGGCCTGGCCACGCAACCCCAATGTCAACGCGGTGAGTGCCTGGTCGTTGTTCCACCCGTTGGCCCGCTCCACAGACTCAAATTGTTTTTTGTAGGCAGCCCACGAGGTTGTGCCATCATAAGGTGGAACTTTAAAACGTGTTCCTCCAGTCGAGGCATTCACGGTTACTCCAGTGGTTTGTATTTTTTCCAGTCTTGTTATTCGTGCCTCGTAGAGGTGTAACATGGCATCCTGCTCCTCCACTTTGGCGGTCACCTTTTCCAAGTCTTGGCGCAACGTGGACAGCGCCCCGTTTACTGTGTCCAGGATCGCTTGCCGACTTTCCTCTGTAGCTCGTCGACTCTCCTCCGACTTGGCCTCGAGACGCTCCATGGCTTGCCGACTTCCTTCCGTAGAGCGACGATTTTCGTCGGCCATTCCGCTTAGCATTTTCATGAGCCCGGCCATATTGAATGAGCTCGGGTTCTGGGATGTTGCTTCTTCCTCCACTTCCGGAGGTTGTGAAGTACTGTCCTGGACCTCTTCTACGACGCCACGCTGCTCCTCATCATTGTTCAGCGCGGCCGCCGCCATCGCCCTGGTTTGCATGCATTCGTTGTCCCTCGGCGTTATTGACATTTTCTATCCCCACTCTGACACCAATTGTTACGAGCACTGGGGCCGGATAGAAAATTAAACAGCACAAACTCTTTTCTATTCTTTACTTTTCAAACTTTACTATCGCATTTTTATCTGACAACAAAACTCCCTGTCATTTTTGACAGCTTTCTTCTTTTTATACATCAAACTTTAGGTGGTCGTGACAGTATTAAGAAGTTTAACGTAACAAGTTCAAATGTCAGTCAGTCAGCGTTTGTGTGTCCACTGCTGGACATACGCCTCTCCAATTATTCTCCAGTCCTACCGGCCTTCAGCGGTACACAGGTGATCAATATTAACACGTTCAGACCGGGAATGATTTTGCCCAATAGACCCTCGTGGCGGGTATAATTTTGTTGTTGTTGTTGTTTTTTTTTTAAGGAAACTGACGGTTGGCTACATCACCTACAACATCCGTGATGTCAGCCCATAACACCGGGTAAACTAGGTGCCATGTCAGTGTTTCCCTTAATTTCGCGCCGGCTACACTGAACACAAACTATGTACTTACATAGCTGTTTCGACAGACGTTTCATTTGTGCGGTGGTATCAACCCGGGCGGGTTAAACCCTACCACCTAGTAAGGTAAGAAGGGAAGGGACCTACAGTTTTACGTGGAATCCCCACCACGGGTCAGTCTCCAACGGTCGAGCGGTCACCCATCCAAGTACTGACCGCGCCCAGCGTTGCTTAACAATCAATAGCGACAGTCGACTGTCTGCACCACTGAGCTATCGAGGCTGACAATATACCGGGAATGATTTTGCCCAATTACACCCTCGTGGCGGGTAGAATTTTTTTGTTGTATTTTTTTTTGTTTAATTTGTTTCATTGTTTCGTATAGTTTGACCAGAAATCTGTACCAGACTAAGAAAATAGTCAATGATCCCCAGGGCGGGGGAGCACATAACACGAAAGTCTAAACATGACTGGTGGCGTGCCCCACTGGTGGTACACTCCGCCCCATGAACCCCCATCACCTACAAGTGTGCCACCAGTGGTGCAACCCCGGCAGGCCTCACACACTCTATGTACTTGCGCACGCTGACTAACTACCGCCTGGCGGGCATAGTTCAGTGGAAATTCGACAGCCGCGCGGAGCATACCCACACGCGCGCCCACGCTACTTCGCGCAGCTGCAAGGCAATAATCACTTTACACTCGATCGTTTAGGTACATTTTCGCACGCAGCGATTGGCGATGTGAAACCTTAGGCTATTAAAGCCGTAGGAATGGAACTTTTTCTATAGAGAGATTTATCTGTTACGTAGTAACTATTAAGTAATCTGTGACCCTGGTGTGAATGTGTTAAAAATATATGTATTTTATGTCAGGTGCGACACACAGCCTCGGCGGTGGAGCACGGCTGGCCGCCCTGGTCGGGCAGTCTAGAGCCCTGGACCTGGTGATCACCGGCCGGCTGATATCGGGCACCGCGGCCGATGCTTGGGGGCTCGCGGCGAGGCTGGTGGCCACGGGGACTGGTGGGTATTTATTGTACAGTGTGGGGCCGGTACTTTAAAAGAATAGCCTCACTGCATCTCTCCCCGTGTATGTCGTAAAAGGCGACTAAGGGATATGTATGACTCCCTTCTTATATTACTAGGTGGTAGGGTTTAACCCGCCCGGGTTGGTACCACCGCACTGAATGAAAGGTCGGTCGAAACGGCTAAGTAAATAGTTTGTGTTTTCCGTCCAGTTCAGTGTAGCCGGCACGACCGAAGGGAAGCACCGACGTGGCACCAAGTCCACCCGGTGTTATGGGCTGACATCACGAATGTTGTAGGTGATGTAGCCAGCCGTGTCAGTTTTCATAAAAAAAAGCCAAATTGGGTTCCAAACCCCGTTGGGATGCACCACTTTCTTCCTCTTTTTCCAGTTTGAGATGTGCGTTTTTTCATGAACATGCATGCTTTGAGCTCCACGTACAACTGTAGATTTCTTCTCTTTCCTTATCTGACTAGTTACCATCAAGATTGATACCACTGTACTGAATGAAATGGCAATGAAAACAGAAGTTAATATTTTCCGCCCAGTTCGGTATAGCCGATACAAACTAAACTGACATGTCCCGGCAGCAGTAAGTTAAGAAGGGAACGGACGTACAGTTTTATGTGAATACAATCCACGGTCAGCCTCCAACGGTCGAATTGGCATCCATCCAGGTTCTCACCGTGCCCAGGTGTGCTTATGATCTCAAACGACGGTCAACCGATCGCACCACTGAGCTACCGAGGCCGACAGAAATGACAGTTGAGTTCAGTGTAGTGTAGTTAGCTATCAGCTAGTATGATGTAACATAATATCGATCCTGTCGAGTCAAAACTCACCAACTAACAAAAACCTAATACTGAGATATTAAAGGTTTTAAGTTTTTAAACTTTTTTAACTTTTATAATTCAAAAACTTAAAAAGGTAATGAAGTCATTCCACTTTTGTTGTATTCGTAATTTTGTATGCAAAAACTAACCAAGTACATAGGTGAGTTTTTCCTTAACAGATATTATGATACATCACAACATGTTTTTTTTTAATTTTTTTATTTCTCATTGAAAATGTTGAGATATAATTTTGGTAATTTTTTCTTAGACAGAGTTAAAAATTTGAAGTTTGCCAGTACAAAAAAATAAATTTTGATAAAAACTGCATTTGGTGAGTTTTGGCTCGAGGGCGTCGATATAAACATTTGAAATGTATAAAATGAGCAGGTTTGGGGCAAGCGATCAACCTAGCCATGTCGATGGTGAAGTTCCCCCCGACGGGCTTGCTGCTAGACAAGCTGTCGCTGCTCAACGCACAGCTGGACCCCGCCAGCGACGATAGAGCGAGGAACGAGGCCGTCATGATGACTCTGGATACGGCGGTCGCCGAGGATGTCAGCAGCGGTGTGGAGAAGTTTATGAGCGGTAGTGATTTGTGATTCTTGTACGACATTCAAAGAAAGTCTATTTTATTTTCTGGTGTAAGAATAGTCAAATATCAACCAGTGAGTGTCCACTGTTGGATCTAAGCCTCTCCAATCCTACCGGACTTCAGCGGCGGAACCACTATTTACCTTTTTTTTATGGAAACTGACACGGTTGGCTACATCACTTACAACATCCGTGATGTCAGCCCATAACACCGGGTGAACTTGGTGCCACGTCAGTGCTTCCCTTCGGCCGTGCCGGCTACACTGAACTGGACGGAAAACACAAACTATTTACATAGCCGTTTCGACCGACCTTTCATTCAGTGCGGTGTTATCAACCCGGGCGGGTTAAACCCTACCACCTAGTAATATAAGAAGGGAGTCATATCCCTTAGTATACCTCCGACGTACCGGATGCTCCGTTACACCTGGCGAGTGATCTTGCCACACTCTGTTTTCCTGCTCATGGCCGCCAGCGGCATGGTTACTCCAGCTGTCTTCTTCCTATCGTCTGACGTGCTCAGCCCACTGCCACTTGGCCACCATGTCCATATCTATACTACACAGTGATGCTTCCGCAGTAGGTTTTTTTGTGTTTTCCATACTAAGCAAAAATGTTACTCGCAATTGTTTTTTAAATAGAAAATGCTTTGCCGATCAGGATTTGAACGTAGATTGTTTTTTTATTTCAGTATTTTTAGGGTTCCGTATCCTTCGTACGGGACCCTATTACTAAGCCTACGCCGTCTGTCTATCCGTCCGTCTGTCCGACGGCTGTATCTCTTGAACCGTAATTGGTAGCCCGTTGAAATTTTCACAGAGTATGTGTTATTTATTATGGCCGATATAACAAGAAATAATAAAAATAAGAAAAAGTAAAAAATTCACGGGGGTTCCCATAAACCAAAAAGTGTATGTGCGGCGCGTGCTACAGAATAGGGTGTGAAGCATTTTAACTAATCATGACATTCTACATGTGAGTGGCGCTAACCATGACATGGCGATAAGGAACCCTCGGTGCGCGAGTTCGACTCGCACTTGGCCGGTTTTTATTTAATGTCGCTTAAATTTTTTTATTACTTTATTCTCGTACAAAGCTGAGAATGAACGGTAAAATTAATCCACCACGAGAAATCGAACCGTGCACTCCGGCACTATCCCCCGCCAGTGAGTTAAGTTTAAGTTTTTCTGAGCCGAGCTCTAAGAACCCACAAAGATACACATAAACAATACTATAAAGACCTTAAAAATCTTGTCACATCAACTATTAGGAGTGAAAAGTCTGCTTACTTTACGCACTACGTGAATAATAATATATTCAACTCTAAAAAACTTTGGAAACACCTGAAGAGCACGGCCGTTGTCTTATCTTCGTATAAGAGATGTTGACGCTTAATAGGTATAGGAGACAGTAAAGGAAACACTTACGATTACTGCTCTCTCTCTGTCGATCCAGGGGGCCCCCTTGTTGGCTGGCGCACTTCCGGGAATGTTTAATAAGATCACTTTCGTCTGCGGCGACGAAACGCGGCGACGACGTATTTTATCTGAATTTTAAATTATTATGCGGCGGAGCGGACGAGCGTCGTACCGCGCCTGCGGCTGTATCTGTGCTACTACAGCTGACTGAGCGATCGACTTGCGATCGCGAGCAATCATAAAGCAGGGACGGACTAGATAGGAGGAAACGCCAACATACTCCCTCCCGAAATCAATGTGTGATTTCTTATCCTTGAAAATAGTTTTGCAACGGCCATATAACTCTCCAGTATACATACTCTAACTTATAATGAGGTTTCACTATACAATGTGATAACGAGCGCACCATCGCAGAACCTTTCAAAGTAAACGCATGCACTAACTATTCAAACGGTACAACCTTTCAATCAAAAAAGAGACAATACATATATTATTATTATCAAATATGCATGCAGACTTACAGCTAACATCAGCACTAACCTCTACTTAAACTCTACTGTTGTATTGGCAGAGGACACAGTTTCACAACTGGCCGTAGAAAAGTTCCGCACGATGTGCGAATGGTAGCTACTCGAACAACATTGTCCTTACCAGGGTGAATCTGAACTACTCTACCTAAACGCCATTGCATGGGCGGCGATTTAGAATCATCTATTAACACTAAATCGTCGCGCTTCAAATTAGCCTGGTTTTTCACCCATTTTGAACGTTGTTGTAAGGTGTGCAAATATGTATGTTTCCACTTACTCCAAAAGGTTTGCGTAATCTGTTGAAGTAATTGCCAACGTGTTAAGCGATTCATTGGAGTATCAGTTAGATCGAACTCTGGCACGGCTACTAGCGGAGCCCCTATCAGGAAATGTCCAGGGGTCAATACATCTGTTTCTGTAGGGTCAGGGGACAGGGAGCACAATGGCCTTGAGTTCAAGATTGCCTCTACTTTGGTAAGCACAGTATTAAATTCTTCGAAGGTGAGTACACAATTCCCAATAGTTCTCCTTAAGTGATATTTTGAAGATTTTATGCCGGCTTCGAAAATGCCTCCGAAATGTGGAGCGGAAGGTGGATTTGTATGAAACGTAATATTTTGTGTGCTTAAGTAACGCGAAATTTGATCGACGTTGGCCTGAGACATGATATATTTGTGCACACCAGTTAGATACGACTTTGCACCGACGAAGTTAGTACCGCAATCAGTGTATACATGACTGCAGATGCCTCGGCGAGCGGTGAATCGATCAAACGATGCTAAAAAGGCGTCGGTTGACATTTCAGATACCAGTTCCAAATGAATTGCCTTCACGGATAAGCAAATAAAAAGACAAACGTAGGCCTTGCTTAACTTAGCGTTCCTCCGTTTGCTCTCTTTAATCATGAAGGGACCGCCAAAGTCGATACCAACATTAAGAAAACATCGCCCTTGCTTAAATCGTGATATTGGTAGGTCACCCATCATAGGTTGACAATGAACAGGTTTATTTTTGTAGCACGTGACGCACTTTGCCAATCTCGATCGTATAACATTACGAATTCCGATAATCCAAAATTTACGTTGTATCAGGCTTTGAAGTGTTCGAGGTCCTACATGTAAATAGGCTCGATGATAGAAATCAACAATCAGTCTCGTAAGGTGGCACGATTTGGGGATCAGTATTGGATGTTTTGCCTGATCCGGTAGGTTTGCATGTTTCAGACGACCCCCCACTCTGAGGAGATCCTGTGAATCACGAAAGGGACATAATCTTTGAAGGGAGCCTGTACACGATTGGCCTTTACTAAGGTTGGCAATATCTGATGAGAAAAACACAGATTGTGCATCCTTTACCAGCAAAAGGAAGGAATCATTTATCTCTTTGCATGTAAGTGAACCGATAATGCGATTTTGTTTAGGTAGACGGCAATTTTTCACGAAACGAAAAATATACGCGATCGTCCTTTGCAGTCTTCCTAGCCTTGAAAAACGTTCCGATAATAAAATCAATGCTGATAATTTAGGTTCCTCTTCTCCGGACACGAGTACTGTAGCCTTTGTTTCGGGTAGAGGATATTGAGTGGACGACTGTATATTCACAGGCCAGACGGAAGGAGCTTTGCTTAACCAGAGTGGTCCGTTCCACCAAATGGATGCAGTCAATAATTGACTCGGCAGAAGACCGCGGCTGGGCAAGTCACTAGGGTTTTCATGCGTGGACACGTGTCTCCACGCAGATGGTTCAACATTCTCCAAAATTTCCACCACACGGTTAGCTACAAACGTTTTTAGCTGGTATGACGGTGTTCGGAGCCACGCGAGAACCGTAGCACTGTCTGTGAGCGCATACGGCGCACTCAACTCAATGTTTGACTGCAGAGTCGTTTGTAAGTATTTAAGTAACCGGGATAAAATAAGTGCACCTGATAATTCCAGTCGTGGAATAGATAATGTCTTTAATGGGGCTACCTTTGACTTGGACATGAGTAAATGGATTTGGCTCTCTCCATTTTTTACGAAACTCACTCTCAGATACACTACACACGCATAGCCTAGTTCTGACGCGTCGCAAAACCCAATTAGCTGGCCCTTTTTGGAGCCAGCGCCCAAAACGAATCTGTCAATTTTAACCTGGGACAGTAGCGGTAACTGCTCAATAAATTCCTTCCAATCGCTCCAGATGTCATTAGGAACGGGTCCATCCCACGTCAGTCCTAAGCGCCACAAGCGTTGCATTATACATTTGGCACGAAATACAACTGGCGATACCCATCCAAGAGGATCAAAAATGCGCGCTATTTGGGCCAGAATTGCGCGTTTTGTGCAAGTAGGGTCGACAGCATCAGTAGAATAAGAGAATGAGTCAGTTACGGGATTCCAATAAATGCCTAATATTTTGATCGTACAATCAATTCCATCCAAATGAAATGAGCTCGGTATCTCGCAAACTTCAGATGGAAGTGCAGTCAAAAATTCCGGACAATTACTTGACCATTTTCTTAGCTCAAATCCGCCGCGTTTCAACAGGCCAACAAGTTGAGTTCGGGTTTCTAATGCCTGTTGAAGGGTGTCAGTTCCCGTCACGACATCGTCCACGTATATGTCATGAGTAAGTATCTCCGCACCCTTTGGATAGTTATGCCCTTCATCTTCAGCTAACTTTCTTAGTGAGCGCAGTGCTAAGTACGGGGCTGACGACACACCATATGTGACCGTGTTGAGTTCATACTCCAAAACAGGCGTAGCGACAGATTCACGCCAGAGTATATGTTGAAATTTACGGTGTTCGGGTACGATCAAAATTTGGCGGTACATTTTACTTATATCTGCTGTAAACACTAGAGCGTGAAGCCGAAATCTTAAAATAACAGCCACTATATCGTTTTGCAGTTTGGGTCCGCAATACAATAAATCATTCAGAGAATAACCTGATGATGTTTTTGCTGAGGCGTCAAATACGGTTCTTAATTTGGTGGTTGAGCTAGATGGCTTTAGTACACAATGGTGCGGTATTACGTATCGATCAGAAACGTTATTCGACGAATTCGCCAGCTGCATGTGACCCAATCGTTCATATTCTCTCATGAATTCGATGTAAGCCAATTTCAATTCGGGTTGACGAGCTAGGCGTCGTTCCAAGTTACGGAAACGAGTCAGTGCCTGTTCATGCGACTGACCAAGAGTAGAACAATTATTTTTGAATGGTAACAGAACAAGGTACCGACCGTCCTCGTTGCGATTATATCCGTCAATAAATATTTTTTCACATTCAACATCGTCGGGATTAAATGATTTAATGGAGGGTGATTGTTCAATGTCCCAAAATTGTTTTAATGTATCCTCCAAGGTTACGGTCGACGTGAATAAAGCAGTAGTAGTTTTTGGAGGTTGGCACATCGTATTCACCTTCCCGGTTATTATCCATCCAAACACGCTGTGAAGAGCCGTTGGATACCCTGGACCCACCTTTATACGTTTGCCATCGTAGATGTCTGGGTAAACGTCTGCTCCCAGCAGCAGTTCGATGGGAGATGGGATGTCAAAGCTAGGGTCTGCCAAAGCTAACTCTTTAAACCGGTCACACGTGTCGCGTGGAATTTGTTTCGTCGGCATGGATGAGGTGATACTAGGAAGAACGATTGCATCCGTTGCCAAATGTCCATTGTCGTTCGTACCAATTAGACACGTCACGAAACCTTTTGGTCTACGTAAAGTGCTTTGACCTAGACCTGCGACTACAATGTTACATTTATTAAATTTCAAACCCAATCGTCGAGCGCAAGTCGACGTCATGAATGAGTTCTGAGCCGCGCTATCGATTAATGCGCGTACTGGTCGATAATTATCAGATGCATCCTTTATTTGCACAACCGCTGTACCTAGTAAGACAGTCGTAAAGTTAGGTGTGTTGTCAGTAAACGTATGACAAGTGACGCTGGTTTCAAGTGTATCGTCCTCATCCTCTGACTGTTGCTGCAGGTGCTCCTGATCTTGAGTCTCTTCATTTAGTAGGGTAGGTTCGTCGGTCGAAGCGACCATAGTTTGATGATTGTTTATATGAAGAACTGAGTGGTGACGTTGTCCGCAATGCGAACACTTTGATGCTGACAGACAGTCGCGTCTAGCGTGTGGGCCGCGCAAACAGTTCGTGCACAAATTTAGAGCGCGTACCTTCTGAATTCTAGTCGCGACATCCATCTTTAATAATTTGTCGCAAGTATAGATTTTATGTGACAATTTACACAGAGGACAAAAACCGCTCGCCTGAGAAGGCACTAGAGAGCCCTTTGAGACATTTCGCTGCGTACTTTGAAATTTATATGATTTGTTGTACTGTTCGGCCTTTGTCTCACTGTAATTAGTTTGAGATAGTTCAATTATTTTAATTTGTTCCTGGACAAATTCGATCAACTGCTCAAAGGACGGGATTTCGACTGATGCATATTTTGTTTCAAACATTTTTCTAGTCTCCGCATCCAAGTTCCTCACCGCACAGTAAAACAGTACAAATTCTGAAAGGTCTGTTAACTTCAGAGCCCTCAGCGCGGACATTGATTCGAAAAAGGTTTCCAAAAACATGTTTAAGTTGGTCAGGTTTTGTTTTGAGAGTGACTGAAAGTTGAACATCTTGTCCAAATAATGTGTTGCCAAAATTCTTTTGTTTTGATATTTGTCGCATAGTAATTTAAACACAATTGGATAGTTCAAATTGGTTATGGGTAGACTGTGCGCTAGCGTGAGCGGTGGGCCGGACAAGCACGAGATCAGGTAGTGAAACTTTTCCACTGGTGAGATCGAATTATTGTCGTGAACTAACGATTGGTACGTATCGTGGAAGTGAGACCACATCTGTAACTGGCCATCAAATTTTGGCAGGTCAAGTTTTGGTAATTTTGCATTAACCAATTTGTACGCACTATTCTCACTTTGCGAAGTCCCAGGCGTATGTGAGGATTCGCCCTGTGACGCCGATAATAATGTCTCAGCAGCCACTTGAATTTTGTAATACAACTCATCAAACGCATTAGATATCTGATGAGACTGCGGTTCACTATCGGGGTTGAGTTCCAACTCAACTTGGTTGTAGTCGTCTTGTACCGCCTCGAATACTCTCCTAATCTCCTCGAGGCGCGAGTAACGAACTCTAAACTCGGATAATTTTATATCGCATTTGGGAGCTTCACCAGCTACATCAAAACATTTCTGTACCTGTTGAAAGAGGCGCTCCCTGCGCATACATATTAATTTATGTTTAACTTTTAATGCTTCCTCTGAACGTGGCATTTTGATTTATATTTAATCAATCCGACCTTGTACAATATCTGCACACGCGTGGGTAAATGCGCAGGTTCAAATTAGTTAACACACAAGACAAATTTTTGAGTATTCCTATTTTTACACATAAGTAACAGTTAATAATGAAGCACGGCGTGCGAATCACCTAATACCTTTTCAGTACGTAAGTATAGAATAAAACAGATATATCATTGTTTATTATATATATATATATAGGTACCTACTATTATTAATTAAGCACTTATGTTAAGTACTGTTTATTTACATAGGTGCGAATGTTTAATTAAGAAATTTTAGTAGAAATTTTAATATTAAAAATAAGTAATTAATTACGTAGTTTTATTAATTGTATTGTATTAATTTTATTAATTGTATTGTATTAATGTATAATCAGAATAATCTCCTACTCGGAACTACACTTTCACGAGGCACAACTTGAGTCCTACTAGGTAAGTAGGCATGTATCTACAAATGATAGGCATAGACATTAGATTTAGTAGCAGGTAATTATGTTTTTAAAATAGTTCGAACTATCAGCGAACAACAAGATTAGGGAACTATTTGTAATAGGTTGACTCTCACGAGGCGTAACTTTAGTCCTAATTTATAATAGGCATACATCTACGAATGAGAAGTCAAGAATTCAAATGGAATAGGTATTTTGAAAAATAATATTGAAATAGTTCAAACAAACGAATGTACTATTAACATTGAACTATATATATATATAACTAATACTATGCTAAATAATGAGACTTGTATTTAAAATAAAAGTAGATTAACTGAATTTATTCATGTAAACTTTCTACTACAGAAATAAATAAACATCTCGATTATTAGATGTAGATAATAATACATAATTTATTTTACCAATAGATGATCACGTTCTAAGTTTAATAGGTACTTTTATAATAATTGAAATAGGAATAGGCTCCTAAATTTTACGAGGCGCAGCTTCAGTCATACATAACTGGAATGCATCTACGAATGAAAAGTATAGCCTGCAAATTAATAGGTATACCTATCAACACAAATTAAGTACTTCGTAATTATTTTACAGTATGTAGGTGCATAAGTTTTTACGTGAGACGAGTTGAATCCTATACTATAGTATGCCTAGTAGGTAGGTATACTTCTATCTATATGGGAGATTTCAGACTAACCCAATTGAATTAAGCGGAAGCCACATATTAGTAATAATACCAAACTGATAAAACACTCATTACTAGACAATGCGTAAAACACAACTACTTATAGGTTAGATCTCGTAACTAGTTGCGCTGTAAACACGTGCACCGTGCAGAGCACAGGTGTGGAGCAGTATGTAGGTAGTCGCAACACTGAGTTAAAACCTATTTACTTAGCACCTACACTGACCTGTTATCTATAGTAGATAGGTAATGAATATGTTTGTGAATAACAATTTAAATTTATTTACAAGATTAGGTACACTTACTAATAATAGTAACTATTTCACTATACAAATTTTGGAATAACTAAAAATACTTCACCTCAATCGTGAAGCCCTAGTTGCCAACTATTTTCAAGGAATAAAATGTTATATTATAATATATGGACTGTATTTTTTAGGGTGCTTGTTTCGATAATCTAGGCGTAGAATGACCAAATGTCTTATCTTCGTATAAGAGATGTTGACGCTTAATAGGTATAGGAGACAGTAAAGGAAACACTTACGATTACTGCTCTCTCTCTGTCGATCCAGGGGGCCCCCTTGTTGGCTGGCGCACTTCCGGGAATGTTTAATAAGATCACTTTCGTCTGCGGCGACGAAACGCGGCGACGACGTATTTTATCTGAATTTTAAATTATTATGCGGCGGAGCGGACGAGCGTCGTACCGCGCCTGCGGCTGTATCTGTGCTACTACAGCTGACTGAGCGATCGACTTGCGATCGCGAGCAATCATAAAGCAGGGACGGACTAGATAGGAGGAAACGCCAACAGCCGTAGATTTTTCAAGTAACACAGACATTCCATTCTATCTCAACGATCCTGAGGCTATAAACGAACATTTTCTAAATATCCCCGGCGACGAAGAAGCTGATCCCAGTACTATAAATTTTTTTAAATGTAATAAACACGCTGGTCAAGAATTCAGTTTCGCGCCGATTACACAGTTGGAAGTCCTGAAGATAGTTAAAGATATATCTACTAGAGCAGTAGGAGCCGATGGCATATCGATTGAAATGTTAAAGCTCACCCTTCCACGTACACTTGACGTTATCACTGCCATAATAAATAAGTCCCTACTAGATGGTTCCTTCCCAGAGGCCTGGAAAACTGCGATTGTGAAACCCATCCCGAAAAAAAGTGCAATCTCCGAGTTAAAGGATCTTCGCCCAATCAGCATATTACCTGTTCTGTCAAAAATCATAGAGAGGACTGTGCAGAAACAACTTTATGCGTATATGGAGTCTCAGGGTGTTATACCGTCAGTTCAATCAGGTTTTCGTGGGTCTCACGGTACAAACACGGCTCTACGCAATGTCTTAGATGACGTCATTTCCGCATCGGACGGCCAGAAGGGAAGCCTACTTGTGCTGTTAGATTTCTCTAGGGCCTTTGACTGCATAAACATCCCGCTTCTCCTCGCAAAACTCTCCTATTATGGCGTGTCAGTTGATTGTATAAGTTGGTTCAGTAGTTTCCTTAAAGAAAGACAGCAATTGGTGGGCTGCGAGGGCGACGAAGGCAGTATCAGATACTCACAGCCTAAATACTTGACACGGGGAGTACCACAAGGTGCCATACTTAGCCCTTTACTCTTCATAATTTACACAGCTGATCTCCCTAGTGTTGTAAATAACTGCAAAATCCACTTGTATGCGGACGATACACAAGTCTACACCTCCTTTTACCCAAAGCACACTTCACAAACAGTGAACATTTTAAACCTCGACTTGGCAAAGATTTTCGCCTGGTCCAAAAATAATACCTTAGTTCTGAACCCGTCAAAGTCCAATTTTATGGTGCTAGGTACCAAACATCAGACAGAATTAATAAAGTCGCATAATCCCCAGATAGCAGTAAACGGAATCCCTGTAGAGTGTGTCCAATCTGCACGTAACCTTGGACTTATTGTGGACGAAAAATTGCGTTTCGAGGAACACATAAATCTCAAGGTGCGTGCAGCCTTCTATAAACTTAAGACATTTTATAGACTTAGAAACCATCTTTCGGAGAGAGTCAGAACCATGCTATGTGAGGCTCTCGTCTTGTCTCCATTCAATTATTGCGATACAGTTTATGGACCTCGCCTATTGGTCAAGACGGAGCGTATCGTACAAAGAGTCCAAAACGCTTGTGCAAGGTTCTGCTATGACATCCCCAGACGCGCGCATGTCACTCCGTTCTTTAATGAAAAGGACGTTTTAAAAATGAAGGCGAGACGAGAACTTCACCAAGCATGTCAGGTACATAAAATAATATATACCGAAGAGCCTGAGTACCTATATAAGAAGCTATCGTGGTCTAAGGATGCTCACCCGTACCCAACTCGAGCAAGTGCACATTTGCTTTTAGTTCCACGCCACGTCACTGCCGGCTTTGAGGGTTCTTTTAAATACAGTGCAACTAAATGTTGGAACAATCTCCCACCGCCTATACGAGAGAAACCCTCAAAATTTGGTTCTTCTTCTTGGCGCTCGTGCAAAGCATGGTTACTGGCTTTGCAAAAGACACACCCCCAAAGTTGACAACTTCTTCTCATTTTAATGTTTATAATTTTTTTTTTATGTTCTTTATGCTCTTGATTCTAATTTTAGTGTCTTTAACTTGTATAATGTTTTAATATGTGGGTTTTATGATTGTGTTTAGACAAATTAGTCTTTAAAATTTATTTTATGTAGGTAGGTAACATTCTAATGTCTAGTCGGTTATTTGGTTTTAGTCATAATATTTCATGTTTGTTATTATTTTTGCTCTTTAATGATTTAAAGGTAGGTAGTTTTTATGTACTGGTTATTATTAATTTTTTTTTTTCTCTTTTAAATGAAATGCGTACATAATATTATTCTTAGTCTCATCACGTTTTAATGTTTTAAGTGTTGTTTTAATTGAATATGCTGAGCTTTTTACTGTACTTATAATTTATACACGTTCTTAATGTTAATGTTTTATGTTTTGTTTTATGTTTTTATTTTATTTTCTAATATTGTACTAAGTAATTGTATTGTATGTAACACGGGAGCCGCTGAAAATCAGCGCGCAGTTTAACTGCGTATCAGCTGAGCGGTTTCCGGTTCACCGTCCTCATGTGTAATTCGGTACCTATGTAAAAATTATTGTGTTTTACTGTTAAATGGACTGTGAATAAATACATTTCTTTCTTTCTTTATTTGCATTTAACAAAAAGTGGCTCTATGTATGTGTTCAGGTATCGGGCGGCACGGCAAGACCTACGGACTCACACAGAAACCAACCAAGCACTGGGAGCACGAGGACGATGACAACTTGAGATGAACTGGAGAATCTTCTTGTTGTATACCTAGGTGCTTCGTTATTCATGTCAATAACATCGGGATGGTTACATACACACTCAAACAAACACTTTACGTAAGAAAAAACCTATTATGTTTATAGGAGCATTTTTTCTCCTAACAAAAAATAAAATCAAATAAGTAGCTGTAAAAACCAATCATAATGACCTTGTGACTTACTTACAACAAACAGCTGTTCTGCGTTTGAACATAGTACGGTCATTGACCCCGTACAATGCCAGTTACCTACTGTTACACACAGGTTAATGTTTAGGTACCAAATAATTTATGTTTTGTTAAATTTCTCGAAAAGTAATGCTAAAACATATAAATTTTTTTGCGTAACGTTTTTATTTGAGTGTGTATGTAACCCAACATTTGACATGAATAACGAAGCACCTTATATAGTGTTGTTTATGAAACATTTATTATAATTGTACATAAGAAAACAATTTTATTAATAAAGTTCAGTGGAGTTTATTTATTATAAACTACGTTTTTTATTTTTTTAACTATGGCCCACAAGGAAAAAATTTTCAGCCGGAAGCACACACACCACACGTCGTATGCCGACAATCGGACTAAGCAGAGTAATCGGTGTTGTGCTGCAAGTACTCTGGTAAATTACAGCACAACACCGACCACCACGTTTGGCAAAGTATTCGGACAAGATAACTATCAGGCAGCAAGTAAGGCATGACGGCCCACCTGTGCTGCGAGATTAAAAAAAAATTGGTACTTGACAACCTACGAAGGGAAATACTCCGTTCCCCATCTTCCGTTTGGGAGGTCTGCAGCTACCCTGGTCGTCTTGTGGCTTTCAGGGAGGGCATAGGTTGGCTGAGGATCAAGAGGTTTTGCTCGAAAAAAAACGGGCAAAAGGGCAGTAAATAAAATAACACATATACAAAGGGCAGACTTTAATTAAAATAACACAAGAGCAGGCCTGGTGTCTACTTCTTCTTCTCGGCCTCGTATTTGTCGTGCAGATCGTAGCAGTCTTGGTTGCTAATGTTCACCCAGCCGGCGTGGTTCAAGTGATAAACCCGGACGATCCCACCAGAGTACGCGTCGCGGAACGTCGCGTGGTATATCGCACGACGACCAAGCTCTGCAAAAACATATTTCTGACATGGAATACGTCCAAGATTTCGGGTTGTTCGCCTTCTAGTTAACGCACACTTTATTCTTTATTCATCACCCATAGACAGTACATTGCACTCGGATTCGTCATATTTTAACATTTAACATTTAGCATTTAGCCAGTTCGATTATCACAGCAAAGAAGAACTGGTAAGCAACTTCGCTGGAATTTTTTTTTTTCGTCCACTTAGTCTACATTTGTGAGAAACGGATTCAAGACTGATCTCTTCGCTGTGGAAGTCGGAGCAAGAGAACTACTAGCGAAGTCGCTCTACAGTCTCTTCAAGAATCTAGGTCTGCCGAGATCGACGCTAAGCTCATATATGGAAAGAGCTTAGAAAACGTCACTGGAAGCATTCTACAGAATATGGATAGGTAGAGAGGGAGGTCGAGAGCGGGACTGGTGGTTTCCCCGCGTCCTAGTCAACGCAGACTAGCTGACGAGGGCTTGATGCGAACCGAAACGTGAAGCATGCGCGGGAAATTTAGAGTGGCCACTCGCTAGTCCCGACCTCGATTAACGACTAACTATCACTAACACAAAAAAATATAATAATGTTAGTTTAACGATTTTCAAACGTTTGGCGGGTAACGTTTGATAAATTTGAAACGTTAGTTTGCATTTGTTATTTTTTAGTGATAGTTTTTATTTTGATAGTCTTTTAACGTTTGCGCGAAATAACGTCATTACGATCCCTGGTTGACATACTTGAGATTCAAGAACTACAGAAATAACATGAAATAAACTTAAACGCATTCAATGTGATGTGTGGCCTCTTATTCAAAATCCAAGATATATTAAGATGGCGCTGACTACAGTATGGCTGCGGGATGACATTTGCTTTTGTTTTGACAGACAGTTGACATGAAAGTTTCAACACAACATATTCTATGTAAAATTTGTAGTTTTGAAACAGGCCCATGTTTTGTTTTGTCACTGCTTGTCGTTTAGGAGAAGAATTAGTTACCCTGCGCCTCCTCATCGGTCAGATCCCAGCGGTAGCCCGAGTCCAGTACTCCGTACGCGTAGATGGAGCCCGAGCCCACCGAGAACACCTTGCCGGGCGTCCTCGCGCCGTCCGAGTCCAGATAATACAGGCTGGCACCCTGCAAGGTATATCAACGTTTTAGTGGAGGCAGAAACGGCGGATCATGGAGGGCAGCGTACATGACAATAAACGAATGGAGCTGCTTCGTTGCAAGCTAGGCCTCAGGCCTGTGCGTTTCACGTAGGCAACAGCAATGCCTGCCCTAGGTTCCAACTCTCAAGTCCTACTCAAATAAAAACAAAAGCAATTGGTACTTGAACAACGAACAAATTCATACATCCTGGATGGCCAAAAATGTGTCCCCGATGATGTTAGTGGCGAGGATACCTGTTGGCGGCGGCCACCGAGATACGCTCCCTGTTGCGTAGCTAGTAGAGTCTACATTGCTTCGCCAGCACACTACCGCTACACTCACCCTCTTGTCGTAGCCGGCGAGCATCATGCCCTTGTAGTTGTACACCATGTTAGCCATCAGCTTGCTGGCGGCCGCCACCGAGATACGCTCCCTGTTGCGTAGCTCATACAGTCTACATTGCTTCGCCAGCACACTAGCGCTACACTCACCCTCTTGTCGTAGCCGGCGAGCATCATGCCCATGCTGAGCATGCCCTTGTAGTTGTACACCATGTTGGCCATCAGCTTGCTGGCGGCCGCCACCGAGATACGCTCCCTGTTGCGTAGCTCGTAGAGTCTACATTGCTTCGCCAGCACACTACCGCTACACTCACCCTCTTGTCGTAGCCGGCGAGCATCATGCCCATGCTGAGCATGCCCTTGTAGTTGTACACCATGTTGGCCATCAGCTTGCTGGCGGCCGCCACCGAGATACGCTCCCTGTTGCGTAGCTCGTAGAGTCTACATTGCTTCGCCAGCACACTAGCGCTACACTCACCCTCTTGTCGTAGCCGGCGAGCATCATGCCCATGCTGAGCATGCCCTTGTAGTTGTACACCATGTTGGCCATCAGCTTGCTGGCGGCCGCCACCGAGATACGCTCCCTGTTGCGTAGCTAGTAGAGTCTACATTGCTTCGCCAGCACACTAGCGCTACACTCACCCTCTTGTCGTAGCCGGCGAGCATCATGCCCATGCTGAGCATGCCCTTGTAGTTGTACACCATGTTAGCCATCAGCTTGCTGGCGGCCGCCACCGAGATACGCTCCCTGTTGCGTAGCTCATACAGTCTACATTGCTTCGCCAACACACTACCGCTACACTCACCCTCTTGTCGTAGCCGGCGAGCATCATGCCCATGCTGAGCATGCCCTTGTAGTTGTACACCATGTTAGCCATCAGCTTGCTGGCGGCCGCCACCGAGATACGCTCCCTGTTGCGTAGCTCGTAGAGTCTACATTGCTTCGCCAGCACACTACCGCTACACTCACCCTCTTGTCGTAGCCGGCGAGCATCATGCCCATGCTGAGCATGCCCTTGTAGTTGTACACCATGTTAGCCATCAGCTTGCTGGCGGCCGCCACCGAGATACGCTCCCTGTTGCGTAGCTCATACAGTCTACATTGCTTCGCCAGCACACTACCGCTACACTCACCCTCTTGTCGTAGCCGGCGAGCATCATGCCCATGCTGAGCATGCCCTTGTAGTTGTACACCATGTTAGCCATCAGCTTGCTGGCGGCCGCCACCGAGATACGCTCCCTGTTGCGTAGCTCATACAGTCTACATTGCTTCGCCAGCACACTACCGCTACACTCACCCTCTTGTCGTAGCCGGCGAGCATCATGCCCATGCTGAGCATGCCCTTGTAGTTGTACACCATGTTAGCCATCAGCTTGCTGGCGGCCGCCACCGAGATACGCTCCCTGTTGCGTAGCTCGTAGAGTCTACATTGCTTCGCCAGCACACTACCGCTACACTCACCCTCTTGTCGTAGCCGGCGAGCATCATGCCCATGCTGAGCATGCCCTTGTAGTTGTACACCATGTTAGCCATCAGCTTGCTGGCGGCCGCCACCGAGATACGCTCCCTGTTGCGTAGCTCATACAGTCTACATTGCTTCGCCAGCACACTACCGCTACACTCACCCTCTTGTCGTAGCCGGCGAGCATCATGCCCATGCTGAGCATGCCCTTGTAGTTGTACACCATGTTGGCCATCAGCTTGCTGGCGGCCGCCACCGAGATACGCTCCCTGTTGCGTAGCTCGTAGAGTCTACATTGCTTCGCCAGCACACTACCGCTACACTCACCCTCTTGTCGTAGCCGGCGAGCATCATGCCCATGCTGAGCATGCCCTTGTAGTTGTACACCATGTTAGCCATCAGCTTGCTGGCGGCCGCCACCGAGATACGCTCCCTGTTGCGTAGCTCATACAGTCTACATTGCTTCGCCAGCACACTACCGCTACACTCACCCTCTTGTCGTAGCCGGCGAGCATCATGCCCATGCTGAGCATGCCCTTGTAGTTGTACACCATGTTAGCCATCAGCTTGCTGGCGGCCGCCACCGAGATACGCTCCCTGTTGCGTAGCTCATACAGTCTACATTGCTTCGCCAGCACACTACCGCTACACTCACCCTCTTGTCGTAGCCGGCGAGCATCATGCCCATGCTGAGCATGCCCTTGTAGTTGTACACCATGTTAGCCATCAGCTTGCTGGCGGCCGCCACCGAGATACGCTCCCTGTTGCGTAGCTCGTAGAGTCTACATTGCTTCGCCAGCACACTACCGCTACACTCACCCTCTTGTCGTAGCCGGCGAGCATCATGCCCATGCTGAGCATGCCCTTGTAGTTGTACACCATGTTAGCCATCAGCTTGCTGGCGGCCGCCACCGAGATACGCTCCCTGTTGCGTAGCTCATACAGTCTACATTGCTTCGCCAGCACACTACCGCTACACTCACCCTCTTGTCGTAGCCGGCGAGCATCATGCCCATGCTGAGCATGCCCTTGTAGTTGTACACCATGTTAGCCATCAGCTTGCTGGCGGCCGCCACCGAGATACGCTCCCTGTTGCGTAGCTCATACAGTCTACATTGCTTCGCCAGCACGCGGTCCCAGTAAACACAATCGGCAGCACCACCCGCCAGCGTTCCTGTACATAATATTATTATACTTATTATCCGGAATTGTCCACTGTACTCAGCCTCTCTTCACTAATTGCTCGTCACTTGTGTGGAGACGCAATTAATAGAGTGACACGGAGATCCCTTTGGTGTGCATCGAACTGCTGTTATCGCTTTACTGGACACCTAAATACTTTAACTTGTCTGTATGTTCTGTTCACCATGTTACACCTGCTGTTGCACTGTTCGGAACTGGAGTAAAACTGTAGGTCCCTTCCCTTGCCCTTTAACTTTACTAGGCGTCATCTCTGTGCGACAGAGATGACGCTCTACAACGGAATTGACTTTCTAAAGATCAACGTTCATTTTTTTTTTGTGTAAACCAGCATGAGTGGCTGTGCCGAGAGACCAATGGTGCAGTCGACAGAGCCAAAATCACCTCTCCTCGCGAAACCACGCTCAGTTAGGTGCCATGCCAGCAGATTTGCGGACTGTTGCTAGGCTGTCTAGCCCGTTAATACGACCCTTGAAGACACCCAGGTTAAAGGATTCAGGAAACACACTCGCCGGAAGACAGTTCCGCACTCTAGCGGTGCGACAAAGAAATAATTTATAGAACCCGATGGGTTCTCAAAAGCCCAATGTCAACAACAAAAGTGTGCTGAGTCTCTCTGCGACGAGTCATGCGGAGACAGGACGGGTGGCAGGGAATAAGGGATGCTAGTTCCGCAGAGCAGCGCTCGTGATACTGTGCATAGTCGTTTCGACCGACCTTTCATTCAGTTCGGTGGTATAAACCCGGGCCGGTTAAACTCTACCACCTAGCCTTAGTAAGGGATGGGTGGGACCTACAATTTTACGTAGAATTTGAACCACGGGTCAACCTCAATGGTCGAGGGGTCACAAATCCAAGTTCTGACCGCTCCCAGGTGTTCTTGTACCGTACTATGTACTCGTATGCGGGACATAGGTTAGATAACGTAAATAAAATACTGTGATACGTGTTGTCCGTATATTCACCGAGAGGAGACTGATTTCCTACTTCGAATGGCGGCCGACCTAACGCGCCAGAGGGAGGCGGAGGGCGGTCGGTCGAGTCGCATTCACAATTTTTTTTTGTCTCATTTATTCACTACAATCTGTCTCCGTCTAGGAACATTTTGGAAGTTTGTATGACTCTTGATTTGTGACTTGTTTAGTGGGGGACCAGTGTCCCTCACTATTCTTCTGCAGCATCTACTAGTGCTATGCTGTCTTGGGGTAGCTTGTAGCGTTTCAGTCTCCGCTGGGATGTTGGAGTGTCCATGAGCTGCCGAGCCAGGATGTTTGGATGGCATTCACAATAGTGCACGCACATGTGCATTTCTTGTACTCTATGTGAGTACCTACATAATATGTGCCGTGTCGGCGCATGCTTAAGGTTAAAAAAGGTGGTCGGTCGTTATTTAGAATTTGGAATGCTTTCATACATTTTTGTCTCCACCGCTGCAGTGCTGTGGTTGCACCGTTACCGTCTAGTGTGCAATCAGCCGATATCAGCAATCCTTGACAGTGCGGATTAACTTAATTCCACACTGCTTACAGTCTAAAGTAGAAAGCGTATCGCACAACATACCGAGCAGGTAATCGTTGATCTCTACAATCTTCTTCATGTACTGTGAGCCGATGAACGAGCCGCTCGTTGCTCGAGAATCCACGGCCAGTAGCACCCCTCCCTGAGGGCACACACACACACATACACAACATCACACCGAGACCACAATGCGGTGGGCAGAGACAACCGATCTCCACGTGCTGCAGTACCGGCCACAGGACATTTTAAACGAGTAGAATATTATACTGTGTTAGGCCGGTACTTAAAAAGAATAACCCTGCTGCGTCTCTCCCCGTGCATGTCGTAAAAGTCGACTAAGGGATACGGACGAGATGTCGTGCTAAAGGGCGACAGGCTTGCCACCTTGGCACGGTCCTTCTACCGAGTCGTGCAGCAGGTGGGTGCAGCATGCACGGGGAGAAACGCAGTGGGGCTATTCTTTTTAAGTGGGGCCGGGCCACACAGAAAAATAAAGAGATATAAAATGTTGAGGCCACGTAACGTGCGATATGTGTGGCGTGTGGGAAATGTATAATAGGCTTCTTAATCTTGTATAAAATGTACTTCTTAAGGTGAAATACCCGCACTTCGCGTATTAAATTTGAGGAGTAGGTTTTTTATATCGTAAAAAAAAAATTGGTATGGGAATGTGATCAGTATCTGATACACATACACCCCTTAGCGTATCGTTACCTACTAATGAAAGACCTCATTTATGGACACGCACAGTAGTACACAGAGCACGGATTAGCGATGAAAGGATCTGAATACAGCCTACCTGGTAGATAAAACCGAGGGTGGTTGTGCCGTGATCAAAGTCTATCTTGATCTTGCGCCCCGTCTCGTCTGTCGTGTTCAGCTGGGCCAGCGTCTCCGCTGGCTGCAAACATTTATAAAATATTTTTTATTTATTCAGTCTTACTGAATAGCATTTAGTAACCAACATGGTGGAGCTTCTATGCAACGACACAATCTATAATACATTATTATGAAATTCAGATGAGCGTGTGTTCATGACGCTCGTTATGAAATAAAATGAAATTCTTTAGGCGCATTATGAAAATGGAGATTAAACTCAGATTAATCGTCACATCACCGCGCGCTCGTCACCGTCACCGCATAAAACATTTGCCGTCTGTGCTTCTAAATAAGTGAATCCGAAATTTTTTTTACATAATTTTGTGGATAATTTAATTTCCTATAAATGCAAATAGAGTTTATCGATCTGACTTTATTATTTTACGAAAAAAAATACGAAATATTTTAATATTTTACGAAATATTTGAGTTTATGCGCGCGCGCGCCAAACCTTCGCCCGGCGAACGAAAGTGGCCTGGGTCAATAGGGGTAGCATGTTTATAAATTGTGACACACAACGGGTTAACTGTTGGAAGTCAACGGCTTAATTGGGTCGGAGGCAAAGGGCGTAACTTACGTTAGCAAAGGGTGGAACTTACGTTAGCAAAGGGTGGCAGAGCGAGTTGGCTGTTGGTACTAAAGTTGCCGGTATAATCGTGTAAGTCGTTGATCGGGTCGCAGAACGCCCCGCTCGGCTGCAGTGCGATGCGCTCCGAGAGGCCGCACAGTTCCATTAGAGCCATTTTTGTTCAAAAAAGTGTAATTTCTAACGAAACGAAACGAACGACCACAACGACGAAAACTTCCAAAAACTGCGATGACAATGATAAAAACGCGAAATGAATTTGACACATAGACTTGACAGTCATGCAATGCTGGAAAAAATTAGTATTCTTTGGTTGGTTGACGGCAAATTGGCATACCGTAAATTATTATAATTGTATATCAATAGAGTTTATTTATTTATAAAAAAGTATTTATTGTTTTCTGCCACTGTTTTTAACACAGCACAGACCATCTCGGTTAGGTGGTCTATGGTTTTTAATATGTGGCCCACATTTATTATTTCTGACTAGACCTTATAAAATACAAATTTTATTTTAGCGCCATCTATTGCTATTATTTGTCCCTATTCATTTTATCGCTTTGTATT
Source organism: Nematopogon swammerdamellus (assembly GCA_946902875.1). Lineage (NCBI taxonomy): Eukaryota > Metazoa > Arthropoda > Insecta > Lepidoptera > Adelidae > Nematopogon > Nematopogon swammerdamellus. The sequence continues at coordinate 643,873 of OX336357.1, read as the reverse complement.
GCTCCTACTTGACTTGCTACTCTACAGTAGATGGCACTACTGCACGATGCCGTTGAACTTTACTTACGCTACTAATCGATAGATGTCAGTTCATGCTGTATTTTTTCCTAATATTAGCGCGACATGCAGCACCGCGCCCCCAATAAGGTGTCTAACGACGCCCATGGACATTATGGCGTATGCGGGGGTTGCGAATGCCATGCTGGCCTGACGGGTGCCTATTCACGCTCTCTTGAAGGACCCATGACTGTACTTGGACTTGGGGGGAAATGGGGAGGGGGAGCGTTCGAGAGTTTACTAGTTCTGCAGAGAAAATATCTGAAAAAAACCGATTTGTACGCAATCCCTGCCCGGTGCGCGCGTGGTGCGGAGGTTGGAATCGGGCCGACATCCTTCTTACTTGCGAGAAATAATTAAATTTTTCGTATAGCCACCTTAGCTAGTTTGACTAGCTAAGTAACTAGGGTTATTAAATCCATTTCAAATTATTCATATATACCAATGGTTCCCAATTAGTTTTTTCTGCGTACCCCTCAAAGAAAAAGTTTAAACTCGCGTACCTCTTATTAAATTATTACCTAATTCCTCTTGGTCAGAAATGGGTAAGGCTTGCGAAAGGGTCGTTTACCCAATTCGGCCGCGCCACTGAAACATGCGTTCGTACGCGGGCGCTTGCGGTATATCACGGTTTGAGACACGGGCGCGTGAGGGGACCAAGAGACGCGTACCCCTACAAGCAATCTCGCGTACCCCTGGGGGTACGCGTACCACTAATTGGGAACCACTGATATATGAATACACTTTACATTTGTACCGTGTGGGGCCGGTACTTTAAAAGAATATCCCCACTGCATCTATCCCCGTGCATGTCGTAAAAGGCGACTAAGGGATATGACTCCCTTCTTATATTACTAGGTGGTAGGGTTTACCCGCCCGGGTTGGTACCGCCGCACTGAATGAAAGGTCGGTCGAAACGGCTATGTAAATAGTTTGTGTTTTCTGTCCAGTTCAGTGTAGCCGGCACGACCGAAGGGAAGCACTGACGTGGCACCAAGTACACCCGGTGTTATGGGCTGACATCACGGATGTTGTAGGTGATGTAGCCAACCGTGTCAGTTTCAATAAAAAAAATAAATAAAACAATCTACGATGTTTTCTACCTAAACGCCCAGGATTTTTCAAAAAGGCTCAAATGACCTACCTATAACCATTTCAATCACCGAAGTTCTACTACCAACCAGTGATACCTCCTATATCCTCAAAATTGCCGCGGGCTCTTCCATACCTAACGGTTGAGTGTTGACCCTTGTTTAGGTAATGGGGTAACGGACCCCCGCTTTCGTGTGGGAATCTAAACGAAGGAATCTCAGAGATTCTGTCTGCTTGCGTGCGTGCGTGCGTGCGTGCTTTGTCGACAAATATACATTGGTTGCCATGCCAGGTTTACTGGAAGATATCAATCGTAGTGAAATGTTATCTTTTGCTCGCTGTTGTTCGCTATAGAAGCATGCCTAGCCTATGTACGGTATGTTTCTCTTTGATAATTTCTATTATTGTGTGCAATGGCAATGCGGGTATGCTCGAATGGTCGGCACAAAATAACCCTAACAACTGATCTTATTTTTTATGTAATCCGGCATGGGTGGCTGAGTCGGAGGGGCCAAAGCACATGCTCCGATCAGCGGAGACTTTCCGGATTGCTGGCTAACTGGACGAGGCTGCTATGCGGCCATCTTACATTCAGTACGGTGGTAGCAACCCAGTCGGCTACAATTTGTGCCTACCACCTAGGGGCAAGAGAAGGGACCTACAGTTTTACGCCGGTTCCGAACGGTGAAGCAGCAGGCATTATATTTGGTCATTTCAGGCATTCTTACTGCGTTGACCGGCACTGCAGTGAGAACATTTATTGAGATCGTATGAGCTTGTGGCAATGACTAAATCTATTAAAAAATATTTTATGTATACTAAGGCCGCGCGCGGTCGTCTCTTTGAATTTTCATCCAAGCCATGAAGAGTTGCGGTTGCTAGTTTTTTTTTTAAACCGCTTTCCCAAGACTTTGTCAAACTTCTTTATGTCCGGCGGGCGACCACAAACCGAGGGCATAGAGCAGCGGGTGGCCGAGTGGTCTAATAAGTGGTCGAATAATAGCCCCACTGCGTTTCTCCCCGTGCTTGTCGTAAAAGGCGTCTAGGGAATAAGGTTGAGAGGCCGTGCTAAAGGGCGACCGGATAGATAGCCAACTCTTACCTTGGCGCGGTACTTTCAACAAAGCCCAATAAAATATTTTGATTAGAAAATCATTGTATTTCGGCGCCATTGACTTATATAAGGTCTTTCAAAATTAGTTCAGAGTACGCTAAGGGGGGTTTCTGTATCATACATAGGGCACACTAAAAGTTTCCGGAATTGGCCACTTACATAAACAATATTTAAAAAGTAATTACAACATTTGAAAATGGAACTCTTTGGCTGTAGAATGCAGTTTGTTTCATCTGACTGTCAATTGTTTTTCCATTGTGGCGCCATTTTAAAAATTGCGTGTCTACATTAACATAAATTTAACCCGGGAAAATTTTCGTAGTATGATTTTCTACGATTTTAAGTGTAATTTGACAGCTCATCAGAGCCTCGCTCGGATTCAATCTGCTTTTGGCGATGAAGCACCATGCAAGACGACTATTTATTGCTGGTTTGCAGAATTCAAGCGCGGTCGTGTCAATCTCAGTGACGAATCTCGCGATGGTCGCCCGTCCACCGCTGTGAACAACAAAAACATCGATGCTGTGCGCCGTATGATCGAAACAGACAGGCATGTGACCTACCATGAGATTCGGGCATCCTTAGACATAGGCATGAGTCAAATACAATCAATCCTACACAAACATTTGGGTGTGAGAAAGCTGTGCTCGCGGTGGATCCCACACAATTTGACCGAGGCTCAAAAAACGCACCGCGTCATTTGGTGCAATGCCATGCTTACCAGATTCAACAAAGGCGCTTCAAATTTGGTGTGGGACATAGTAACAGGTGACGGCACCTTGTGACTTTTTTCTGTTCCCAAAAATTAAGAACCAATTACGCGGTCAACGATTTTCATCACCAGAAGAGGCTGTCGAAGAATATGAAAAACACGTTTCTGAGGTCACCACGGAGGAGTGGCACAAAAGTTTTCAAAATTGGTTTAATCGTATGAAAAAGTGCATTTACGCAAAGGGAGAATGTTTTGAGAAACAATAAATTCATTTTTGACCTTTAATAGTATTTTATTCTTATTAATTCCGGAAACTTTTAGTGTGCCCCACGTATATGGAGTAAAACCTTTATAAATTTTTTTGGACCTTGCTTATTTTTATGTAAAATATTTTTTTATGTATTTAAATAAAAAAATAGGTGGTTGATTTTTATAGCCTAATCGATTCAGTTTCATAATAGTAACAGAAAAGTCTACATGACCATTATGATCTAACACGTGTAAGTTGGTATCAAAAATCTAATTCTTTCTATTCCATACTAATAAAACTAAAATTGTGGTTTTTCACAATTTCTGAAAGAAAAAGATCTATGTGTTGGAAGACTTTTTTGTTCCTGGCATGAAACTGAAACTATTACTAAAAATTTTTTTTTTTACATTTTACATTAAAAATTTTTTTTTTTGTAACAAAAAAAATTCTTTGTTCTTCAAAAGTGTTCTATTTCCGATACAGAACCCCTTCTTAGCGTACTCTGAACTAATTTTGAAAGACCTTATATATTCACTGTTCGGCGCATGGTTTTGATTTCATGTAAAAATGTATGTAGTCCCTTCCCTTATTTTACTAGCTGCTAGCTGGTAGGACAATGACCGCCCGGATTGATACCACCGCGCCGCGCGCTTCCTCAAAACGGTTTTGAATACAAAATATGTAGTTTACTTCGGGAAGCCAAAAAAAAGCGATGATTTCGTAATTGTTTTAAGTGAAATCTTTCTTTATAGAATAGTTTTCGGGCTAGAAACGTATGGCGAGTACTCTTTTCTATTCTGTGGTATAGCCTACAATCGAGGGCACACTTTGGTCCGCAGTTTGTATCAAAACAGATCCATCGTAAACCTTCCTCATTGTCGAGACTCGAGTGTAGTTAGATATTGGTAACACGAAGTGGGGCTCACCCCACGAGCTAATAAAGGGCCAGTTCCCGTGTAAACAGGGCCACGTGACCGCCGTGGGTGTGCCACGTGATCCCACACCACGGCCGCAAGCGCACCACTATCAGATAGCTTGAGACAAATTGGCTCGGTCGGATATGCAGCGCGCCATTTTTGATTGACATTTTGGTGTAACCGCTTGATCTCTTAGAAATGTACCTACATACATACATAAGACTATTTTCGAGGCAATTTTTTTCCTCGAACCGAATAGTAAGTTCGAAGTTTCTTGTCGGTTCTTCTTCGTGAGTTTAGGACAATTTGTGACCAAGTTCGGCTGCAGTCTTACTGCCTTGAATGATCGATAAAAAAAAACAAAATAGACAGTTAGATTATAGATAGATATCGGATAGACAGCATTATTAAATTTATTAAGTTTAAATTGAGACCAAATTTCGAATTTATTCATGTATGCGTAGGTAGATGTATGTCTGATTTATCCGGGTGTCCATACTTTGATGTAAGCTATAAGTATATGAATTAATTAAAATGTGAATATGAATACATGAAGACGAAACGTTATCGTTGTTTGGCTGTTTAAGTAGCTGCCAACATTAAAAGATTGAAGTCGTCTCTCTGTCTGTAGCGTGAACTCATCATTCTGAACCTGAAATTTCGCATGGGTGTAGAGCGCGCACGCATGCATGCATACTCGCATGCATAGCATAGCATGGTTCCGTAGCTGCGAGTTAGACATAATTTAGACTGCTCTGTTCCTGTAATTTCTCATCTCATAAGGGTAATTCGCGAATCAACGTAGCGAATGTGCACACAATATTTAAGTACGAATAAGTAAGCAAGTGTAACCCATTGGTGTAACCACCAACGGTAACCACGGGCAAAATCTAGGAGCTTATAAAATGGGCATCGTGGACAATCATTTCGAGTGATAGGTAAGTATTTGTTATTCCACTTCAACGCTCTTCAAAATAATAACTCAATGAATTATTCAACGATATTATTTGCACACACACAACGCGAAATGCCCAGCAACCGGGACATCAAAACCTAGAGACGGTATTCTCATACATTGTTACATTTTGCCTCGTTACCAATATCATTTGTAGACAAAGACAAAGACAAATCGTCCATTGCAACTTTTGTAGAGTATTTGAACATTGATCGCCTGCCTGGGTTGTACATGAGTGCTACTACAAAATGCCTGGGTAGGCATGCAACACAGCACTAACACTACTCTCTCGTGAGAGTTGCGCAATACTGAATCAATTACCTATGTATAAATCAAAAAATTATTAAATAGGTACCTAATTACCACTCATACTGAATAAAATAAAATATAAATTAAATTAAATCAAAATCAAAATAATGTTCGTATACATACAATTGATTAAGTGGGCCAGTACATATAAATTAACCATTACTATTTAAAAAAATCTTCCACTTTAATAATTTTATATCGAGGCGTCGCGGTTTAAAAAAAATACTATACAAAATTTCAGGTTCATGTTGCCTGGGAGGGGAATTTATGAGTAATGAACAAACATACAGACATATACACAATATGATTTTTACCAGAGTATGTGTAAACTAAAAGGATGGGTAAGTATTTAATTTATTTCATTAGTTTGTGGTCTTCTTAGGTCGCAGTGACAACAGGGCTAACTCTCATACTTTATAAATAATCATATAATGTACTCTCAGATAAAATGTAACCTTAATTTAGTAAATAATAATTTTATTGAAAGATGTCAGGTTTTACCACGATTGGACAATTGAGATTTCACAGTAATCAGAGCTCATGTGTTCACGCAATGCCTTCTTTCTACACTGCACTACCAAGCTGCACTACCGGTAGTGCTGTTAGGGATTTTTTGTCCCATCTGCACTGCACTACCAGCTGCGAAACCGGTAGTGTCGTTTGGAATTATTTCTTCCCTTTTCCACTGCTGAGTAGTAGTGCACAATGGAATTTTAAAGAGCCTTACTTTTTCATTCCCAACTGCACTACCAAATGATTGTGTATGCGAACTCTTTGGTGCTATTGTTTTTTCTTATGGAGTGTATATTTATGTAATGCCATGTAGAATTATAAATAAATTACAAATTTAAAAAACCCCCGACTCTTAAAAAGTCAAAAATAATTTCCGTTTACTTACTTAAAGGAGTCGGTGGACCGCTAAGTAAATTCCCGCGCAACTCTTGAGTCTTTATATTTAAGAGTCCCCCGACTCCTTTAAGTAAGTAAACGGAAATTATTTTTGACTTTTTAAGAGTCGGGGGTTTTTTAAATTTGTAATTTAACTTTTATTTCAAGCTTTTTAAAAAAAACCGTATGCAAATTGGTCCACTTTTTAAGAGAATTATTTTTTTTATTACTTAATTACTTTATTACTTGATTACAAACATAGCTAAGAACCATCCCGATTAAACAAGCTTCCTAATAAAAAAAACCGCATCCAAATCGGTCCACCCGTTTGGGAGCTACGATGCCACAGACAGACACACACACACACACACACACACACACACACACACACGTCAAACTTATAACACCCCTCCGTTTTTTCGTCGGGGGTTAAAAAAAGAAACTTAACGTTAATTTAACCTCGAGTTAATTTGATCTCTACCACTGCATGGAATGATTTAGAGTGCGCGATCTCTACCACTATGGAATGATTTAGAGTGCGCGATCTCTACCACTGTATGGAATGATTTAGAGTGCGCGATCTCTACCACTGCGTGGAATGATTTAGAGTGCACGATCTCTACCACTGCATGGAATGATTTAGAGTGCGCGATCTCTACCACTGCGTGAAATGATTTAGAGTGCGCGATCTCTACCACTGCGTGGAATGATTTAGAGTGCGCGATCTCTACCACTGCGTGGAATGATTTAGAGTGCGCGATCTCGACCACTGCATGGAATGATTTAGAGTGCGCGATCTCTACCACTGCATGGAATGATTTAGAGTGCGCGATCTCTACCACTGCACGGAATGATTTAGAGTGCGCGATCTCTACCACTGCACGGAATGATTTAGAGTGCGCGATCTCTACCACTGCACGGAATGATTTAGAGTGCGCGATCTCTACCACTGCACGGAATGATTTAGAGTGCGCAATCTCTACCACTGCATGGAATGATTTAGAGTGCGCGATCTTTACCACTGCACGGAATGATTTAGAGTGCGCGATCTCTACCACTGCACGGAATGATTTAGAGTGCGCGATCTCTACCACTGCACGGAATGATTTAGAGTGCGCGATCTCTACCACTGCATGGAATGATTTAGAGTGCGCGATCTCTACCACTGCACGGAATGATTTAGAGTGCGCGATCTCTACCACTGCACGGAATGATTTAGAGTGCGCGTTCTCTACCACTGCATGGAATGATTTAGAGTGCGCGATCTCTACCACTGCACGGAATGATTTAGAGTGCGCGATCTCTACCACTGCATGGAATGATTTAGAGTGCGCGATCTCTACCACTGCATGGAATGATATAGAGTGCGCGATCTCTACCACTGCACGGAATGATTTAGAGTGCGCGATCTCTACCACTGGATGGAATGATTTAGAGTACTACCGAAGAATCATAGTATACTTTACTCACAAAATTACGTTCATTCACAAAATTACTCCCCATACCGAGAGCTAACATTTATTAATATCACACATCAAAAACTTTCTTTATGCTGTACAATTTGATGTTTATTGTGTACTAGCTGAGCCCGCGGCTCCGCTCGCGTGAAATTCGTATTCCAAAGAAGAATGTAAGTAACTAAGGGCGAGGCCGAAGGCCGAGCTGCGTTCAGGTAATCGATAAACCTTCTTAAAGAAAGTAACTAACTAAGGGCGAGGCCGAAGGCCCAGCTGCTTTCAGGTAAACGATAAACCTTTCTCAAATGAAGGAAGTAAGTAAGGGCGAGGCCGAAGGCCGAGCTGCGTTCAGGTAAACCAAAAACCCTCTTCCGCCTTCGGGCCTCGCCCTTAAAGACTTCTTTTCTTCGATAGAATATAATATCGTTTACTCAATCTATTTATTTCATAAAAATAAAAAAGTAATATTAATAACTAAAGAATTAAACCTACCTAACAAACATTAAAATAACTATCAAAACGGGCATTTTCAAATGTTCTTAGAGCACTTGCGGCATTACCCCGCTGGATGGCAAGGCTTACCCTTTGAATGAAGTACATAAGCCCTTGATGGCGGGACACCAGTTGCGTCAACCAGTTCAAGCCTCTTTTGGCTTCACTGCTCCACGGACCGAGGGTTTCAACCGTAAACGCAACAAATTCGAAATCTTGAATTATATTTCTATATTTGCTGCGTTTGAGGCTCTCCGCCCCAGCCTCGGCCGCACCAGCCGCTCTTGAAGATGTCCTAACGTGTTTTGGAACCACGTGAGAACAAAAGTGGCGTCCCACATCAAAGAACTACCCTTAGTCCATGGAAATAAGGTGATAGCATCGGGCCTCTTGCCGGGGCCCGGGAATAACCGCGAGGTTCTAGGATGCACGGTATATTTGCCGTTAGAAGCGTGGACTTTATAATAAAATTTAAATTAAATTAACTCAATCTTAATATTAATTAACTTTATTCGAGATGGTTTAGCTTCTTCCTGAACGCAGCTCGGCCTTCGGCCTCGCCCTTAGTTACTTGCTTTCTTCGAGATGGTTTTTCAATTATCCGAACGTAGCTCGGCCTTCGGCCTCGCCTTAGTTACTTACTTTCTTCAAGATGGTTTAGCTTCTTCCTGAACGCAGCTCGGCCTGCGGCCTCGCCCATAGTTACTTACTTTCTTCGAGAAGGTTTATGGTCTTCCAGAATAGAGCTCGGCCTTCGGCCTCGCCCTTAGTTACTTACTGTCTTCAAGAATGTTTTTCTTCTTCCTGAACTCAGCTCCGCCTTCCGCCTCGCCCTTAGTTACTTTCATCGAGAAAGAATATCGTTTACGTGAGCGCAGATCCGCCTTCGGGCCCGCCTTTAGTTACTTACTTTCTTTTTTTAAATACGAATTTCACGCGAGCGAAGCCGCGGGCAACAGATATATAAATTTTATTGCACCAATGACAGCGACATAACTTCGACTTTTAATTATTATTTTTATTTATCAAACAATTTGTCACCGGCCAGCTCACGTCGAGATGACAGTTCTTCGTTGTCAACATGGCATTTAAAATTGTTTTTTACCTTTACTTTGGATTACGTGATTTTTATTATATTTTTTAATTATTATGTTCATCCGGGAGTACACTGTCACTATAAAAAGTTTCGTCAAATTCCGTTCAGTGGTTTTTGCGAGATGCGCTTACAAATAGACATTTTTGCATTTACGATTTTATGATATGTATAGACTATTGTGTTCAAGTTATAAAAAAGAAGAACTGTCATTTCCGTTGTATCTACTTATTTTTAAATTTCGAATGAATATTTTATATTCAAATTGTATTTGCTGCCAGTTCTCAAGATTATGTACTTTGGACTACGTGATTTTAAACGCGCAATAATGTTTATAATTGTTAATTTATTTTTTTTTTATTTTTTTTTACGTATTATGTTAACCCGGCATATAAACTGCCACTATACAAAGTTTCGTCTAATTCCGTTCAGTAGTTTGTGCGTGATGCGCGTACAGACAAACAAACAAACAAACAAACAAAAATTTTAAAAACTGTTCTAACATGTTCAGTATCTCATTTTAAGCCACCCTGGTTAGTTTTTTTCCGAATACATTCAATGTACAGACTTTCTTACCTCTACGATTTAATTATATGTATAGATTCATCTCCATTCCTACCGTGTGGGGCCGGTACTTTATTTTTTTTATTTATTTTATTTATCTCTTTATTTCAGCCAACTAGGGCCATATTGTAAATACATATTAAATGTCTTAACCTAAGAACTAAAATAACTTTTTCTCCACTTGTGTCTGTACGGGTCCCAATAGAGACCCGTATGCGTCATATTAGTCTGCTGACGCGGTGGATCAGGTGCGCGTAGAGTGGGCGCAGATTGCGTCCGCGGCACGGGCGTCGGCAGCGGCGCGGGCGTCGGCAGCGGCGCGGGCGTTGTCGGCGGCGGCGCGGGTTGCGTATCCTGAAAGTGCAGGACGGCAGTTGTAGACAGCTCCGGCGCGGGCTCAGCATACTTATGGCGCGCGACCTCACGATGAAGGTCGCGATTGTAGCGCCGGAACACCACACCGGAGGGCCAAAACTCACTGCGAAGGAATATCTTCACCTTCTCGGCAGGAATGCACAGCTTGAAAGCGCAAAAGTTCGTGTCAGCCCAGTGAGAAGGAAGAGCCTTTAAAAGAATAGCCCCACTGCATCTCTCCCCGTGTATGTCCTAAAAGGCGACTAAGGGATATGACTCCCTTCTTATATTACTAGGTGGTAGGGTTCAACCCGCCCGGGTTTGTACCACCGCACTGAATGAAAGGTCGGTCGAAACGGCTATGTAAATAGTTTGTGTTTTCCGTCCAGTTCAGTGTAGCCGGCACGACCGAAGGGAAGCACTGACGTGGCGGCGCCTAGTTCACCCGGTGTTATGGGCTGACATCACGGATGTTGTAGGTGATGTAGCCAAGCGTGTCAGTTTCCATAAAAAAAAAAAAAAAATGCCTCACTTCTAGGTATATTTTTCTATGCCAGCAACTAATATCTCTGTCCGCCATTTTGATCCGAACTGTCAACACTCTCCCGCGCTTTTGACTGACACTTGACGGCGAGTTGAGAGCTAATCCACGCGCCATGTTGATTTAACATCTTAGCGCAGCCGAACGCTGGGGCTCAGTGTTGCCAGAATCCAATAAATATTCAATATTTCTCAGGAACGAAGCATCAATTCCCTGGTGATTTCGTCATCGAATCATCAGTAATGGTAAGCCGGTTAGTTGGGGGAATTCGTGTGAAAATTTTGGGTTAAGATGAGTACGGTTTTAGTGTTTTCTTTTATTTTGTGATGAATAAACTACGATATGCTTGTTCTGTAGATAGGTCAGATTTGTTGTTTATTGAATAACTGAGCGAATCTTCTGATGACCGAGGCAAAACATAAATTACTACGAATCATAAGGACTGAATTTGCTTTAGTAACTATCACTGAAATATTGTTATCATTGTGTATTCTTTATACTTAGTGACATAAAAACATCTGAATTTGATACTGTATTCTGATTATAATAATAGCCCTAGTGCATCTCTCCCCGTGCATGCCGTAAAAGGCGACGAAGGTATAAGGACAAGGTGCCGCGCTAAAGGGCGATTAGCCACCTCTCATCTTGGCACGGTCCTTCCACCGGATCATGCAGCAGGCGGGTCTTCGTGCCTTTATATTTGCTGCGTGATAGTTATCTTGTCCGAATACTCTGCTAAACGTGGTGGTCGGTGTTGTGCTGTAATTTACCCCGATTGTCGGGGATGTGATCTCACCCAAGCTCTTCACGAACGCATTAGAAGATGTGTTCAAGACGCTTTGAGTGGGACAACATGGGTATCAACGTGAATGGAGATCTTCTCAGTCATCTGCGTTTCGCCGATGACGTTGTTCTTCTGTCAAATTCCCGAGATCAACTTCCGATAATGCTGGAAGACCTTTATACAGCGTCGATGAAGGTGGGTCTGAAGATGAAACGGGACAAAACGGAGTCTGACATGTACCTTTTACGTCCCTCTTGACGGGCCCGATACTGTACTTGGGGAAATACATGGACAGGGAGAGGGTTCCAGCAGAGCTTACCGGCTCTGCAGATGAAATAACTAGAGAACCAATTAGTTTGCATATGCTTTAAATGAATCAAGTATGGATAAAGCCCCTGTTCAGTGCTTGTGGTAAAAGATATAATTCCTGCCCAGTGGTATAGTGCGGAGGTGTAAAGTTAATTTCGAACAGCACCTTCGAGCACTCCCTAGGAATAAAATATAATCTTATAGATTGCATTGCTGAACGGGATAAAACAAAAACTATGCCGAACCATTTTTTTTTTTTTTTTTTAATTTATCCGGTATGGGTGGCTGAGTCGGAGGGGCCAAAGCACATGCTCTAACCAGCCAATATCACCTCCGAGAAGGTAGGTGCCATACCGGAGACTTCCCTGGATTGCTCGCCATACTGGACTAGAGGAGAACACAACCGAGGTTGCTTGCGGCCATCTTACATCTAGTACGGTGGTACCAACCCAGTCGGCTACAATTTGAGCCTACCACCTAGTAAGGGGCAAGGGAAGGGACCTACAGTTTTACACCGGTTCCGAACGGTGAAGCAGCGGGTGTAGGTATGCACGTAAATTTTTTCGTCAGAAAAAACTCATTGGTACACGCCGACCGGATTCGAACCTCGGACCTCCCGCATGAGAAGCCGATGCCCAAACCACTCGGCCACCCGCCACCGGCCGCCGAACCATACTGAATATGCATATTATGTCTCAATGTAATATTGTTATTGTTGTGTGTTCTTTATTAACCCCCGACGAAAAAAACGGAGGGGTGTTATAAGTTTGATGCGTGTGTGTGTGTGTGTGTGTGTGAGGGTGTGTCTGTCTGTGGCATCGTAGCTTCCAAACGGATGGACCGATTTGGATGCGGTTTTTTTTATTAGGAAGCTTGTTTAATCGGGATGGTTCTTAGCTATGTTTGTAATCAAGTAATCAAGTAATTAAGTAATAAAACAATTAATTATCTTAAAAAGTGGACGGATTTTCATGCGGTTTTTTTTAAAAAGCTTGAAATAAAAGTTAAATTACAAATTTAAAAAACCCCCGACCCTTAAAAAGTCAAAAATAATTTCCGTTTACTTACTTAAAGGAGTCGGGGGACCGCTAAGTAAATAAAATATAAAACTCAGAGCTGCGCGGGAATTTACTTAGCGGTCCCCCGACTCCTTTAAGTAAGTAAACGGAAATTATTTTTGACTTTTTAAGGGTCGGGGGTTTTTTAAATTTGTAATTTAACTTTTATTTTGGCGAAATAAATATCTGTATCTGTATCTGTAGACCTACTTAAATGTATGTACACACAAACAATTGTTTTTTTAAGTAAACAGACTTGATTAGTTACATCATCACCTCGACCATTTGTATGTCAGCCCACGACCATTGATGAACTAGGTGCCATGTCTGCGCTTCAATTTGGTTAATCTGCATGAATGCACCTATATATGTTATAGGCACCTATAACATAACCCAAACAAGAAATCACGTAAGATGAAATAAAAATATTTAAATAAAGAAGGTTGCTGTCGTGCAACATCGGTCCGCATCACCTCACTCACACCCACACCCAAACTAGACACATCCATTACACACAAAAACGCCTTCATTGGTAGGTACCTAATTATCTTCCAAACATACTTGTTTTACTGACTTTCTTTAAAAACCGGCCAAGTGCGAGTCGAACTCGCGCACCGAGGTTTCCGTATCGCCATGTCATGGTCAACGCCTCTCACGCCATCTATGGATTAGTTAAAATGCTTCATACAATTTTCGGTAGATGGCGCGCATACATTTTAGTTCCTTGTATGCCGTGAATTTTTTTATTTTTCTTATTTTTCTTATTTGTTGTTATACCGGCCAAAATAACACATATTCTGTGAAAATTTCAACTGGCTACCTATTACGGTTCAAGAGATACAGCCCTCGGACAGACGGACAGACAGACAGACAGACGGCGTAGGCTTAGTAATAGGGTCCCGTACGACGCATATGAATCCCTAAAAATGATGACATATGTATGTATCAATGAAATGTATTGTTAATGTGTGTGTGTTATTTTATGGCGAAATAAATATATGAATCTGAATTGTACCCAACAAGGCATTCGAACTGTCTGTGGACAGTTTTCCAGTTTTGTTTTGACAGACGGCGCGGGCGTAGGCTTAGTAATAGGGTCCCGTACCGGATACGAAACCCCAAAAATAACCTTAGAAACAGTGGCACGAGCACGGCCGTTCGACTGCAGCAGGCTTGCAGCGATACCGTCCGAAGGTGTACTGGAGAACCGCGGGGCGGACGGGGTACTAGTGACGGAATGGCGAGCTTTCGTGAGGAGTCGATTGGACTCCGGATATCAATTAAGGATTGAAAGTCCTGAAATAGAAAGAGATGCATCTAGAATAGCCTGGCATTATTGCTGGTTCGACCTACCTACTCGCGAACGCCCAAACAGATAGAGATCTCTCGCTTGGCCCCCGGCAGTGTTGCCAGCAAGCCGTACCTACTGTCAGATATTATATAGACGTATTGAGTCTAATTACACACCGCACGGCAATAATTATTGATCAGCTATCGGCCTTTCTATCGCGGGATGTGACGACGAATCAAACGGCTTTCCGACGATACAAACAACTCAAATGTGTGGCGGGGACATCGACTCGATGATCGGTGAAGCCACGTTTTAGGGTTCTGTACGTTACCCATTACTAATCCCACGCCGTCTGTTCGTCCGTCTGTCCTACCTTGAAAGGGCTTAGGGCTGTATCATTTGAGGAGCAACGGAACAAAATCACATATGTCCTCATAAACTTTTTTTACAGGAGAGCCAAAAACTAATAAACTAATATATGCGTGATTTTGGTGCAATTTTTTCCATTTCAATGATTATTCTATTTCATTTGTGTGATTATGATCGCAAGTTTAGAGTTTGACATCAAAATACGACTTTGTACCAGGATATGTGTGATTTTGATGCAAAACTTGGATTTCTAGCTATTATAAAAGAGCGATTTGTGTGATTTTGAACACTATAAAACTGCTATTCGATAGGTTTCAAGCTAAAGATGCCGAATCGATAAAAAAAAACACTCACGGAAAAAAGTGGATGTGTGATTTTGGTCCGTTGCTCCTCATTTAAATAGTACGTGGCTGGTTGAAATTTTTAAAAAATATGTCCTAATCCAAATTAAGTATATCCTAATAACTAAACACAAAACAAAATCCTCGGTAGCTCAGTGGTGCGGTCGGTCGTCTGTTGTTAAGCAACCCTGAGCGCGGTCAGTACTTGGGTGGGTGACTGCTCGATCGTTGGAGGCTGACCGTGGTTCGGATTCCACGTAAAACTGTAGGTCCCTTCCCTTATTACCTTACTAGGTGGTAGGGTTCAACCCGCCCGGGTTGGTACCACCGCACTGAATGAAACGTCGGTCGAAACGGCTATGTAAATAGTTCGTGTTTTCCGTCCAGTTTAGTGTAGCCGACGTGAAATGAAGGGAAGCACTGACATGGCACCTAGTTCACCCGGTGTTATGGGCTGACATCACAGATGCTGTAGCTGATGTAGCCAACCGTGTCAGTTTCCATAAAAAAAAATAAAAATAAAATGATACACTCAAATGTGAATCGCAGCCACGAGTTGTGTGCAATGTGAGTTGTGTGTGTGTGTGTGTGTTGTAGCACAATATCAACTCTATCGTTTTAGTTTCTTGCTACGCGATATGTGTAGGTGTATGTATGTGTATGTGTGTGTATGTGTGTGTAAGGGTGGGTGTATGGATGTGAAATATGTTGTAAAAATAACATATTTCTACATAAAAGTAAAAGTATAGAATATAAAAGCATAGTAAATGCATATAAAAAAAAAAAAAATTGTCAAATTTAATTGGTAATGTTGGATTTCTATAGGGCATTTATTGTAATTCACATAAAGTCATTTAACAACTTTTGGAAGATAAATATAAAAAATAAATAAAAATGGATATGACCAGTTTCTCCATTCGGGCAGCTTGCATGATTTAATTAAATGATTGCTATTTGCTTTACAAGTAAAGTCAGAAGTGTATTTCCAATTTAAGTTGACTGAACCTTGGTGTTAATACATACACTTTTATTTTTATGGAAACTGACAAAATGAAATGAAATACTTAATGATTAATTTTTTCGTCACACAACAGCTCAAATAATTACAAACACAAATAAACATATAACATGTGACGAAAAGGAGCCCACTCAGCTGACTCACGATCCGAGATAGCGAAGCTGATTTTCAGGGGCTCCATCACGATTGGCTACATCACCTACAACATCCGTGATGTTAGCACATAACAACGGGTGAACTAGGTGCCATGTCAGTGCTTCCCTTCATTTCATGTCGGCTACACTGAACTGGACGGAAAACACGAACTATTTACATAGACGTTTCGACCACACGTTTCATTCAGTCTCATCTCCCAATGGAACAGCTATTACTGAAATTCCATCTGGTGTCTCAAGCGCACCCTTGCAGTGCCAGCGTGATAATAAATAATATTTTATTGCCCGCAAAACGATCACGTAATCTTACCCTGACTAATTGTGGCTTTTCTCTAACCAGATAACGCGCGGACCAAAAATTACGTATACAATTTGCATAACCACCCCATAGTGACATTTCATGATTTCCTTTAACACCGCTCTATGACTATTTATATGCTATTCAAAATTCATTCTTATTCCTCATACCTTAAAGTTCAATTTCACAAAGTAAGATAATAATGAATAGAACAGTTTTAAAATAAGGATAGTCACATGAACATATTTGAGTGTCGCTTAGAGATCCCCCCGGGAATCGAAGGCGGGACCGCGCAGCTAATGTGACAGATAAGTGGAGCGATCGTATGCAGATGCGATTGCGTTCAAATAGAACTGTGCAAGTTGCATTTGGTTCGTTATTGTTGGATAGAAAGTCGTAACAAAATAAAAAAAAAAACTTTTTTTAAATAAACATTGAAATGACTTCAAACCCTAAAAAAGTATTAAATTATATTTTAATCTTGAGTAGAAGACGGTACATTCATACATACATAACTCACGCTTTTGTATCCCGACAATCAGGGTAAGCAGAGTAATCGGTGTTGTGCTATAAGTTCATACATACGTAACGTCACGCCTGCCTGCCTCCCAGTGGGGCAGGCAAAGACAACGGACCCAACCCACGCTAACAACCCAACCCCCACGCGCCACGATCCTGACACACTTTTGCCGCCTTTTCCACTCTCATAATGTTCTTCATACATGCTCGTCGGTTACGGGTACTACGCACCTGACCCTTTTCGAGCACATGCCCGATCTGGTCCAGGTACGTGCGTCTATGGCGACCCTTCCCGACTCTTCCACTAACATTCGCTCCATAGATTTCTTTCATTATTCTCCTATCATCCATTCTACAGACACACATACTCCTCCTATTCCACACATACTCCTCTCAAAGCGCGCATTTCGACATCATTTATCCTGCTCTCATGCTTCGCCTGCCATACCCAACTTTCACTCCCATAAGTATTCTGGTAAATTAAAGCACAACACCGACCACCACGTTTAGCACAGTATACGGACAAGATAACTATCAAGCAGCAAGTGAGGCACGAAGACCCACCTGCTGCATGACAAGTTGGAAGGACTGCGCCAAGGTGAGAGGTGGCTAGCCTTTCGCCCTTTAGCGCGACATCTTGTCCTTATCCCTTAGTCGCCTTTTACGACATGCACGGGGAGATATGCAAAAACACAAAAGGTTCTATCTACAGGTAGGTATGTTTTTGTACCGTCTTCTACTCAAGATCAGAATATTATTTTTAGGGTTTGAAGTCATTTCAATGTTTTTTTAATCAGTTTTTTTATTTCACTCTTTTTAGTAATATCACCATAATATTAAAATCGGTTGACGGGAAGTGTGGGTGATTGAAAATTTCCTTAGTGTGAAAGTGTTCATCCCTTAATATCCCACCCTTAAGGGTGGTATTCTTTCATACATAAAATTTATGGAAGGACCACTCCTGAGATATACCTACGCTACTCACGAAAAAAAGAATCATTAAAATCAGTTGAGAATTGGCGGTGAAATCAGGTAACATACACACACAAAAACAAAAATACAGACGAATTGAGAAAATCCTCCTTTTTGGAAGTCGGTTGAAAATCGGTCGAGAGCGAATTTTATTCACGCACGGAGATCCGCTATATTATGGTATGGACCTGTGAAAAAATCATATCCGTCCATATTTTGTGTCTGCAATGTAAACTAACTGTGGCGCCATCTATTATTTAGTGGCGTGAATATGTACTAATTGATTCTTAGCAGGTTTCTTGTATTGGGACCCCCTTAATTTTTTTACTTTTTGCTTTTTATGGTTCTATCCATTCATATCCATTCGGAAGCCTAATACCAAGCCTATACGTCGTCTGTCTGTCTGTCAAGTATGCCCATCCGTCCGAGTGCTTTATTTTTTAACAGTGTATAAAGCATTTCAATCTCGCCAACGGCTCGGCTGATTTTCAGAATTTGACTATTTATCGATCTCGTCTAAATGTAACGGAACCACTCGGAAAAAAACTTTCCATCTTGAATCTTGGTTAATCGAGTATGGGCGGCTGAGGTAAAGGGGCCAGAGAACTATTTAATCCGACCATCCAATTCACCTCCGAGTAGTTGACATACCGGAGATTTCCATTTGGACTGGCTGGCTATACTGGACTAGAGAAGAACACAGCCGAACATATTTTGAGCCATCACCCAGTAAGGGGTTAGGAAAGGGATCTATTACAGGGCACAGATTGCAATAGTTACTTCGTTACATCTTCGTCACTTAATAGTTACATCGTGCCTATAGTTAGTTTTACACTGGTTCCGAACGGTTAAGGCTCACATAGGGTTGAGTCATGTGCCGAATTTACAACAAACAAACAAGCTTTTTTTCCTCATAAACATACGTGTAGATTTAAAAAATCATCAACTTAAAACCCCTAATTCGCTCACAAGTCTCATAATATCACATCTACATACTTAAACTCTTAAGCTCACCAATAATTATACATTTCCACTGAAAGCCCAAACGCGGCGCTATCATTAGGGTTTCGTGGCTAAGGAGGTCCGGACACGACGCGCAGGGTCACGTCGGGTCGCAACACCTCCCAATTAGAGGTGATTAGAGCCATAAGTTATGGTTTCGTAGCAATCGAGGGTAAGCGCCCGCTTTTACGAGTATTTGGCGTAAGAAATTATGTGCTTTTTTCGATTGTTAGTGAACAAAAATTCTGTTATAGAAACTTGAAAGATCTTCCTACAAGTGCGTTTGTTGTGTTCGCTTGTTGTATTAAAGATGTATGAATAGAGCGTAGAAAAGCTTTCAACTATGAGTTTAATCGAGGGTTCCGCAGAATATAATTTTTTGTTTCACGCTAAATAATAATAAACAAAAATTGGCTAAAAACATTTTTTTTAAAGAAGGTTTTTTGACGATTTGTTTTACAGATATGCTACGTCAGTTTTGAAAATAGCGAAACAATTTTTGGAAGCTTAAGAAGTTTCAGATGCGTAACCTAGATGTAAACTTTTCTTTGTTTGTTTCTCTCATTTTAAAATAAGTTTTGTTATAAGTTATAGTTTCTTTTGTATGTTATTTATATTCAACAATGTTTTAATGCTTTTTAATCGTGTTGTTGAGTGTTTTTTATATGTTGAATATTTTGAGCTCTTTCAATTAATAGGTATTGTTAATGTTTTTTGTTTTGTTTTGTATAGTTTTATGTTTTATTTTATTTTCTAACATTGTAATATTTGGTAATACATATTTTATATGGTAGTTGATCGGTTTCCGTTTCATCATCCTCTTGTGTGACTATGTAAAATTATTCTGTTGTACTATCATCTGATGGTGAATTATAAACATATTAAGTTTTTTATTTCTTTATTTTTATATAAGTACACACAGTTTAACACACGTCTACGTTTAAATAGTTAATTTTATTGTTTTTTTTACCACCTCAATGTTGATTTGTGTTTGCACAGGACCCACAGGTCTTAGATTTATTATTGTTTCCCAACATTAAAATGAAATTATTTCTACGCGGGGCGGCGGGCGCTGCGCACACGTCGGAGAAGTCTTAGCGCCCTGTCATTAGACACGCCCTATTTTATTTTATCGTTATTTCGTTTGAGGTCCCAGGCCGCGCACGATCTCAAAGCGAACTTTTTCGGAAAAAAAATCCTTTTTTGGGCCACTTCACTACGATACTGGTTCATAATCTTTTTTATCGGCGACCCGAGATTCAGAAATCTTTCTTACAGACATAAACTAACGTCGTAATACAATCCTTTAAAAGTCAGAACTGTGGACACGCATTGTAATATTGAACGAAAAAAAAAAACCCCACATGAAATGTAGGGAAGCACTGACATGGCGCCTAGTTCACCCGGTGTTATGGGCTAACATCACGGATGTTGTAGGTGATGAAGCCAACCGTGTCAGTTTCTATAAACTAAAAAATATTTGAGACTGAAATTACCTAATAAATTATTTAATTACGTATTGAATTATTATATTTTTGGGCTAAAATGTAAAATGGCGGGGGGGGGGGGGGGGGGGGGGAGAAAGGTCGCGTGCACGGTTTTGTGTAGTCGCGGGATAGCGTTTGTAGGTTGTATAGTTTGGCAGCACGAAGCCGTCGAAAGTACATACTTTATGTCGCCAACTGCCTGTTGCGAAGCGTAAGAAGTTCATCGATTTCACGTCAAAATCTATCGATCTATTTCTATCTATCTATCTATCTATATAAAACTATACACAAGCGTGGTGCGTCGTCGTCCATCCCCGCCCACTTCCCCGTCATATTATTATCGCCTATCTATACAATATTAAAAGATGCGTGACCAAAGGGCGTGCCTGTGCAAGGGCTAACTGCCCTAAACACAGCTTTGAAACACCCTATAGGTTAGTCGACCTGTCATTTTGCTGAGTAATTTGCAGGCAGGTGAATAGTTACTACATCACATGACATCACCTACTGCACGACTCAATATAGTGAGGACTTGAGGAGTGTTATAAAGGGACAAATTCGAAAATATTATACACACTAGCTTTTGGCCGCGGCTTCGCTCGCGGTAGACTCGGTTTGATAGCAAATACGATTTAAACGCAAATATGATAATAAACGATCGCTTCCTTCCTTACCTACAATAACATCCAACGTCTGCTTTCTGTCTGTCTGAGTGTGTGTCTGTCCGCTTATAACTCGAGAACCACTGAACCGATTTTAATAAAACAAAATTCTACGGATAGCTTGATTCTTCCCATCAACTATAGGCTACTTACTATCACGCTAAATAGCTTATGAGGTTAGCAGTGAAGTGAAATATGAGAGCGGGCGGAGCCGCGGGCACAGCTAGTCATTTATATTTTTCTCTCTGTCTCCCGTCTACACTTTATTTTCTTTGATACTGCTTAGCCCTCAGGCTATTTAGCGTAACGGTATATAGCCTATAGTGAGCCTCAAGACTACTGTTTCCATTGGATGAAATCGCATCTGTTGAGTGGTTTCGGAGTTTACCTCAAACATTCATACATACAGACAGACGTTCCCTTTTATAAGAATAGAGAAGCGATAGAGATTCTATTAGTATTTAATTGATGATCGTGGCTAGAGTTTGAGCCTACCACCACAGCATAGCACCAGCTTGTCCTAGCAAGGGACATGAGCTGACAAATATATAGGTATGTATGCAACTAAAATGTTAATTATACTTCTATGATAAATAACAAACTTTATGCCACTTAATGCGTAGCAAGTTCGGGCTTATTGCTTTAGGCAAGTCTCCAGTCAACCCGGTGGACCCGGTGATGGTATTTAATAGTATAAATATTTTCAATAATCTACCAAAAGAGTTACGAGAGAACAATGGAGACATAAATAAATTTAAATTACAGCTAATTAATTAATTACCTGGCTATAAGGAAAATTATTATACGATTTAAATTATTTCAATATTATTACATAGTTTCAAATTATTGTTATGGGAATAGAATTTATTTATTATGTATTTAAGAATTTTTATGTATAATGAATGAATGAATGACGATGCCTCAAGATCACGATTTTAAATGTTTGATAATGTGTGCTATTAAATGGAATTGATTTGATTTTGACCTACATTTTTACAAGGAATCCGAACCATGGAGCAGTGGGTGAAGGTATGCACGTAATTTTGTTCAAATCAGAAAAAAACTCATTGGGCACACGCCGCCGGTTGGACTCGAACCTCGGACCACTCGCAAGAGAAGCTCGGCCAACCGCCGCCTAACGTCTCTATGCGAACGGTATAACACAGTATCGTACGCCCCACACACAACTAAATATTTAAGTGCAGGTGTGTGCGTTTAAATAAATTGTGTTAACCGCCTGTTTTCCACTTTAAACTCTACTTTCCACGGAGCCATTTAGTCTAAACCATTCCAGGCCAAAGAGATCAAAAGGATAGGACTGCCATTGCACACAACTTCGTCTCCAACATCTAGAAATGCACATAATTTGCAGACTGCACGCAACGCAACACAGTCAGTCAGTCAGCGTGAAAGCCTTCACTGCTGGACATACGCCTCTCCAATTTTCCTCCAACGCAACACGCCTGTTGATAAAGATAGGCGAGTTCAGACAGATCAGAGACTAATGAATGGCTAGATGTGGGATCACGCGTAGCGCCTGTCGTCAGCTTAATAATCAAAACTGACCACAAGGCAGAGGATGTCGATACCTATGCGCGCTCTCAATGACTGTAGATAGCGTTGCCGACGTACCATAATTATGGTATTCATACCTTAATCTCCTCCCCTCTAACTTGTCTCTTGAGATCATCTTTTAAAATATTGAAACACTTCTACAGCGCTTGCCTTCGACCAGGGCGGCCGTTGTACAAGATTGTAGCTATTAATGAAAAAAGTATTTTTACAGTACCTTTATGGTAGATACAGGGCATGAAAATATAATATAAATAAATACCATCATTATGCTACGGTTGTGGAATGGTAGCTGTAGATGTCGACATGCAATCTATGCACTGTGTACGCGTTGCTGTAAGTTGATTGGTCGGACTTTTGGCGACACCACCGCGCGCGCACCGTGCTCCCATGCAGAGCGCCATTAGCGGTCCATCCAGCCTGGATTTCTCTCACCTGAGGGTACACATTTATCACTGTGCGAACTTCAGTTCCCTTTGGCAAACTTTAGTGATACTTATCTTTGTAAATTAGTATCCGTGTGTGTACGAATCGAAAAAAAACATTATAGAGGGCAAGGTCACAAATTCACAAATTCTAACACACCGAATGATACAAGCCACACACAAAAACGGACGTATGAAGTGTAACTTTAATACACTAACCCCGTATCTATAAACTTTCTTACCAAAGATGCACACCATTGTGACTGCACTTGTTCAACGAGTTGATGACGCTTCAACTCATTTCAGTTGTTCGGTATAAACAGTTCCAGGTAATGGCTGCTTAGCCAGTTAGAATTGCAGTGGCCCTAGGCTCGATCCGTGTCGTTGCATTACGCCATCTTATTATAGGGTAGGTGGACAATAAATTGCGATATTATATTTCTAGCACGCGTCCTCGGAGAACAAGAAAACTAGCTTGCAGTTATTTTTTTCATGGTTTCAGAACATTTGAATATAATTGAATATAGAATAGAATAGAATAGAATAGAATAGAAATTTATTCAGTTGTACACATACATTATATTACAAACACATTAACAGAGATGGAGCTACAAAGTACAAAAGAAAGGGCGTAGGCGCAGCATATGGCCACTCGAGTGTCTCAACTCAAGGGCCGCTGTTTTTAAGCCTAGCCTATATTAATACTAAAATTAAATTAAATCTAAGGAACTTTATACAACATTAACAATAATACACATTTACATAATATTTCAATTTTACACAGATTAACTTACAAACTACAAGACAATTAATTTTCAAGATTAATAAACCCTATTACAATCCACGAGTCATTCAATTTAGAGAGCTGGCTTCAGCGAATCCCGTGTGGTAAGAGCTAGGCGCCACCATATGGTTTTAGATACCTACTCGACTCGTCTAGCTAAGAGTGAAGGGAGGAGTGGGTTAGATCACGCGTGTAGAAGTGTATTTACAGTGTGAGGATTAGTAATATAATATGTAGTTGCATTTATAATATTTATGATGCAGAGTGAATGATAACTGATAACATAAATGCTACTACTGCACAAAGGACTGGATAAAAAAATTTATTGAATAAACAAATAATGTTTATAATCAATACTAATAATAAATCTGTAAGGTATGGTCATAGAGTAAGTTACTTTGTTTTATGAGATACTGTGTTTGTATTTTATATATGATACTAATACTAAATCGACCGTAGAAGCTGACCATGGTTCGGATATTAGCTAGCTGAGCACATTTTTCTCGCCAGCGAATCCGGTATGTATTTTTTTGACTGACACGGTCGTCGGCTACATTACCTAAAACCTACCGCGTGATGTAAGACCATCAACTGGACGGAAAACTTTTTACATAGCCACTTCGACCGACTATTCATTCAGTGCGGTGGTACCAACCCGGGTTGGTTAGATCCTACCACCTAGTAAGGTAAGAACGGAAGGGAGCTACGTGCGTGCGGCGGACTGGGGCGGCGACGCGGCGCTCTGGCGAGGCCAGATGAGGGCGGTAGGTAAGCAGAGGGTGAATGTAATGGCTACGTGGCGACGGTATCAGCCCTGCCCCGGGGCGGCGAGGGGTGCGTTGTCCCGAACTCTGCTGAGTCGGCTTCCGCGCTCGTTCGCGTCTACTGCGACCGAACTATTCGCTCACGAGACATTTCTGTCACCCCGGTGAAGAAGAAACTGCGAGGAACTAAACAAAACTGAAAAACTGTCCACAGACAGTTCGAATGCCTTGTTTAGTACAATTCAGATTCATATATTTATTTCGCCATAAAATAACACACACACATTAACAATACATTTCATTGATACATGCATATGTCATCATTTTTAGGGTTTCGTATCCGTCGTACGGGACCCTATTACTAAGCCTACGCCGTCTGTCTGTCTGTCTGTCCGTCTGTCCGAGGGCTGTATCTCTTGAACCGTAATAGGTAGCCCGTTCAAATTTTCACAGAATATGTGTTATTTATTATGGACAAATAATAAAAATAAGAAAAAGTACATACTTCCCATACAACAAACTAAAAAGTGTATGCGCGCCATCTACCGAAAGAGTGTGAAGCATTTTAACTAATACAGAGATGGCGTGAGTGGCGCATGGCGATACGGAACCCTCGGTGTGCGAGTTCGACTCGCACTTGGCCGGCTTTTGTTTTGTCCCGTTCAGGAATGCACTATAAGAACCGGGCAAGAAACCTTAAAGAGCTTTTTTCTAATTGTTTTTAAATATAACTTATACTAAACATAATTAAGTGCGTTAAATATAACACGCGGTGAGTGTGTTCCCCACCACCTACTATAACCTGGGAATCTTCAAAAGGCGTGTCAATAAATTAGACGACAACCTTTTTGTCCGCCTCATAGCCGGCATGGCGCCTCTCTGAGCGTGGTCTCGCGAGGAATGGTGTTATTGGCTGTGTCTGATCTTCCGTTGAAGTATTGGCCACAGACACCCGCGCCGGCTGTCTATAAAAAAACACATCTAAGAAAAACATTTAAAATAATAAGTCAAAGATTTATCCATCCATATATAATTCAAGATTTCGAATTTGTTGCGTTTGCGGTTGAATGAACCCTCGGTCCGTGGAGCAGTGAAGCCAAAAGCTTCTTTAAGAGGCTTGGTCCTCTGCTGGTGGACGCAACTGCAGTCCTGCTATAAAGGGCCTACTTTATTCAAAGGGTAACCCTTGCCATCCAGCCTAGTGCTGCCGCAGATGGCCGTGTTTTCCGTCCAGTTCAGTGTAGCCGACATGAAGTGAATGGCAGCACTGACATGGCACTTAGTTCACCCAGTGTTATGGGCTGACATCACGGATATTGTAGGTCATGTAGCCAACCGGGTCAGTTTAAAAAAAAAGTTGGTCTGGAAACTTTTGAAAACGCCCCTTTTGATAGTTACTCGTATTATAATGTTTGTTAGGTACTTAGGTTTTAATTCTATAGTTATTTATATTACTTCTTTATATTTTCTTTATTAAGATCGTGAAGCCTTACTTTCATGCGTCGTTTCCCTTTTTCAAATCTCGAACATTCTCGACTCGAAATATAAGTCGTTTTCGACGTCAAAATAAGCACAGAAAGACATCGTATTTTAATAAATCATTTATTTTCACCCAAATTTACATGTTCATAGGCAGAGATATTTTAAGGGGAGTGAAACGTTTAAAACTATAATTTTGGCAATTTGTACCCCGCAGTGCGGTGGTGCCTCAACCACCATAACTATATTATTGACATCCCCTGGGCCAGGGGGATACCGTGAAACTTTACATGGGGGAGCGAGATATAATCTTAGTCAAGTGCGTTACTATGGGGTACCGACAGGGTACGGGTGGGAGCTGTTCTTGCATGTTTAATTTAAATGACTTTTTTACTAAGTAAATTCGTGCTTAATCATGGCTAAAGGAATATATCAATGTTTTTTTTTTGTGCACGGTAGATCAAATGCGTTTATGCATAGACATATTATAAAATAAGGTAGACTGAGTGACAGCATTTTGTGATTGAGGCAGCTTCGTCGGAGACGAGCATAGCATTTGGCGTGTTTGTACGTTGTTCGATGGCTGTTCGTTCGCAGACGTCGTCCGTCAGTCGCTGCGCTGCGCGCTGTGTGTGGGTGACACACTATATGTATCACCCTCTCCCCCACAGAGCATCAAATACCGACCGCCGGCGCCCCTCCTAGAGGCGCCCTGAGCACGATTTCTCTACAACGCCGTTGAAGCCTGTGGGCGTGGCCTATGACTTACATATGTGTGTTGTGCGTGTTCATTTGTTTTGTGCGTGTGCCTAACTTGCTCCTCTTTGTGTGTAGTGTCGATACTAGCACACACACACACATACGAAGCGCTAGCAGCACTGCGTGTAGTTTTTGGGTTTCAAATATTATCGCTTAGGGCGTCTCTAGTAGGGGGCGCGCGCAGGCGCGCGCATTCGATGCTCTGTGCTCTCCCCCCACACGCGGCAAAGATGAGCTCACTTATTTTAGTTAGAGCATTTTAACGGATTCATTGTCTCTATTCCTTATTATACTGTAGGTACGCGTTTATTAATTAATTTATTTACGGTGTTGGCGCTGGCACTTAAAAAAATAGCCCCACTGTATCTCTCCCCATGCATGTCCTAAAAGGCGACTAAGGACGAGATGCCGTGCATAAGGGCGAGAAGATAGCCACCTCTCACCTTGGCACGGTCCTTCCACCGAATCAATCATTGATTGATGGAATGGCTATGTATGATCCCGAAATATAGTAACAACGAATTTAAATGACAAATTAAGGTATGGTGGTTCGACGACATTGGCGCGCGCAGTGCTTCGATGTGAGCAGCGCCATCTGTCGCTAGGACGACGCTCGACCCCCGGCCCGCGCATTACAGCGCGATTAACCCCTACTTTGTATATTGTAGTTAGCGAATAGTGGTTTCTTGTCCGTATAATTATAATATATCGATATTTTGTTGTATTTAGTTATTTCAGGCAATAAATAACCATATTTTTTAGATTTTCGTACCCTGTACGGAAGCCTATTACCTACTAAGCCTACATCGTCTTTTTTTTTATATAAAACAACATGGGTGGCTGTGCCGAGAGACCCATGGTGCAGTCGACAGAGCAAAATCACCTCTCCTCGCGAAAACGTTCTCAATTAGGTGCCATGCCAGCAGATTTGCGGACATGTCATCTGTTTGTCTGTCTGTCTGTCCGTCCGATTTCTGTATCTTTGGAACCGTAATAGCTAGCCAGTTGACATTTTCAGAAAATAAATGTGTTATTATGGCGAATATAGCAACAAATAATAAAAATGGAAAATGTAAAATATTAAGGGGGTCACCACCCCCTACAAGAAACATGTTTTTTTTCAAGGTCTTTTTTTTTTATGGAAACTGACACGGTTGGCTACATCACCTACAACGTCCGTGATGTCAGCCCATAACAACGGGTGAACTAGGTGCCATGTCAGTGCTTCCCCCTTTGATCGTGCCGGCTACACTGAACTGGTCGGAAAACACAAACTATTTACATAGCCGTTTAGACCGACGTTTCATTCAGTGCGGTGGTACCAACCCGGGCGGGTTAAACCCTACCACCAAGTAAGATTAGGAGGGAAGGGACCTACAGTTTTACGAGGAATCCGAACCTTGGTCAGCCTCCAACGGTCAGCGGTCACCCATCCAAGTACTGACCGCACCCAGCGTTGCTTAACATTCAATAGCGACAGTTGACTGTCTGCACCACTGAGCCATCGAGGCTGACAAAACTTGTGGTGCGGAAAACTTGGTACGCAAGTCCGACTCGCACTTGGCCAGTTTTTTATTGTAAAATATTATAAAGGCAAGTTTACAGTTTAGTCGAGAACACTAGCTAGATAATTTCATTGAACCAATAATTCACAATGCGAAGCAATTCATCTCATGCCTCATGAACTGGCGATAGCATAGGAGACTTGTTTTTAGATTTTCGTAGCCATGGACGGTGGTTACAGAACTCATATAATTTTTTTATTGAACCTGATTGGCTAGGCTGGCTACATCCGTGATGACTATTACCTACACATGCCACTTACGGGACTAGGTGTCATGCCAATAATTAATTTTGGTCGCAAGACACGGACTATTTTTCATAGCTGTTCGACAGACGTTTATTTAGTGTGTTGGTATCAATCCGGGCCAATCCTTCAGGCAAGAGAAGGGATCTACAGTTTTACATGAAATTAGAAAGTTGGAATTTTCATTTGACATCCATAGTCGATAATTTAGTCTACACCCCACCCCTACGAGCCAGTAATCATGTCATCAGTGACTATGAAAAGCGGGGGTTGTTCCTCCCTTTGATCTGCTAAATACAGTTAATGAAATGTTTAAAACCACCTCGTACAAAGAGAGGCTATTTCACTTAGCTCATAGATTCAATAGCGACAATTTTTTTTATAAATTGTTTTTATTTTTAAAAACAATAATTGTTTTCATGGAATCGCTGACATGCTTGAGAACATGTAGTAGGTAACTACTACATCCATGTCAGTCCATCACAACTTGGTGAACTAGGTACCATGTCAGTGCATCTATAAATGGTCG
Source organism: Nematopogon swammerdamellus (assembly GCA_946902875.1). Classification (NCBI taxonomy): domain Eukaryota; kingdom Metazoa; phylum Arthropoda; class Insecta; order Lepidoptera; family Adelidae; genus Nematopogon; species Nematopogon swammerdamellus. Next base: position 614,694 of record OX336357.1, on the reverse strand, counting down.
TGCTGGCTAACCAAGAAAAACAGAACTATACCACCTAATAGTAAGGTGGTTACGAAATGCCAAGCCACCTATAGGATGGTGGCATTGGTGGCTTGGCTTACTATAAATAATCCTGACAAACTCTGAATAAATTACATCCAGCGATAAGTCTTCGCTCTCTCTAACTAATATATAAGGTGTTTCGCTGACCATGTCATTAACTTCGGGAGGGTTACATACACACTCAAATAAACACTTTACGTAAGAAAAAAACATATGTTTATAGGAGCATTTTTTCTCCTAACAAAAAAATAAAATAAAATAAGTAGCTGTAAAAACCAATCATAGTGACCTTGTGACTTACTTACAACAAACAGCTGTTCTGCGTTTGGACATAGTACGGTCATTGACCCGTACAATGCAAGTTACCTGCTGTTACACACAGGTTAATGTTTAGGTAACAAACATGTTTTGTTAAATTTCTCGAAAAGTAATGTTAAAAACATTTTTTTTGCGTAACGTGTTTATTTGAGTGTCTATGTAACCCTCCCGAAGTTAATGACATGGTCATCGTAACACACTATGTAATAGCTATCGCAAAAATTTAAATGCATACAAACTGATGGTCATATTTCAGACTGCACCAAAAAATTAAGGTAAAATAATGGACCACGTATCAACACACGATCATCAGCGGACACGTGAGGTTAAACGCTAAACCACTCCATACCCACCGCAATTTTACTCCTCGGCCCGCCAGAATATTTTGAATTTCGAACACCGAAATTGCCGCTAAGAATCCGGCCGAATGCGAGAAACGAGAAGAATGCTTCAAAAGCGGTAGAAAAAAGGTATATGGAGCGAAAGAGTCGTGATGGTCGTCGGAAAAAGAGCGCGGCGGGCAATTATCGGCACGCGAGCAGCGGGCGCGCGCGCGGCGCGCCGAGACGACCGCGACGGCCATCCGCGCGATGCGGTCACACTGGGACTGATTTCTTCGGAACCAACACTGGCAAAACGCTCTTTCTGTATCCTATATCCGGCTCGAAGGACCAATGTTTGAGGTGAAAATAAAATGCACGTTTGAAAACGAGTCTAGTTTGAGGGAGTCGAAATAATTTGTATGCGAATACCCGCAAAGACTTCATCGACTCTTTTCGGATGAGACACATCGCACTGTATTCCGACGGTCGGGGTAAGCAGAGTAATCGGTGCATTGCTGCAATAATTCGGTTAAATTACAGGCCAAAACCGACCACCACGTGTCCTACGGTCTAGGACAATTCCGCAACACCATTTCATTGCCAGCCACGACGCTTTCGTCGAGTCATCACGGCATTTCTGAACGGTCACCCACCACGCAGCCAAATCCCCGTCCCGTCTATTCACTGCGAACATATTCAGAAGGGACCGAGCCATGGTGAGAGGTAACATTGCTATTATACCTTTTCATTGACAAATTACTTAATAATTTAATTTGTAAATGAAAACGTTCAACGCCGTTCCATTTAAAAAAAAAATTAAGAAATAAATGGCTATTTCGCGTCAAACGTGTTAAGAAGAAAATATTTCCCACTCCTGTTTACCTAGTTATCTACTTTGCTTTCAGATTAGCCCATTTGTATGCCTCAAATACTTCCTGTCTCTGGGGAGTCTATTCCTTGGGCAGCGAGTCACTGGCGAAATTTCAGATTTATACGAAACAGAAGTGTGAGAGAGCGATGCATAAAATAATTTCACGCGAAATAAACTCGCGCAAACCTTTACGAATGCCCAGGTCAGGCGAGTGGCGGCGGGGCGGCGGCTCGGTCCAACATGAGCCCATCCTAAGGTTGTGTAGTGTTGTTATCTGCCGTCGTGACCGCCCCGAGGCGTCCTCCGCCCCGCCGCGCCTCGCCCCTCCGCCCCGCGCCCCCCCCCCACGACCGCCGTCCGACTGACGAATTGTACCGGTGACGAGGGCCGCCTATCTTTAGCCTTCTGCCTCCCTAGTCCAGCCAGACGTTATCTCGACTTGTAGACCTTTTCGCCAAGCAAACATTTTGCATTTGTGGCCACACTGGTCAGCCTAGGTAGCTTAGTGGTGCGGTCGGTCGACTGTTGTTAAGCACACCTGGGTGCGGTCAGTACTTGGATGGGTGACCGCTCGACCGTTGGATGCTGACCGTGGTTCGGATACCACGTAAAACTGAAGGTCCCTTCCCTTCTTACCTTCTAGGTGGTACGGTTTATCTGGCCCGGGTTGTACCACCGTTCTGAATGAAACGTCTGTAGAAACGGTTATGTAAATATTTCGTGTTTTCCGTCCAGTTCAGTGTAGCCGACATGAAATGAAGGGAAGCACTGAAATGGTACCTAGTTCACCCGGTGTTATGACATTACGGATTGACATACGCCAATCGTGTCAGTTTCCATATAAAACAATTAATAATAATATATTTAAAAAAATACCCGTACATAGTTCTACAATAGATAGAACATACACATACGTAATATGCAAACGTATATTTTATTAATTAAAGTATTTTTAAGCTAAGTAATTTGAACTTCAAACCCTTGAGTATATAAAATCAATAAATAATTAAAATGAATCCTCTCTCCATACTTTCCCTCACTACTCGCATATAAAGTTGATACCAAAAGTTTCCCCATCTTCTTCAAGTGCCTTGATTTCAATCTCACACTCGAAAGAAAAACACATTTTAAGACCCTACACGCATTCACCCATAATGTCGGTACTCTACCTACAATACAGTAGGGGGTGGGGGGATTGGGGGAGGGGGTAAGGGTGTTACACCAGAAGCTATATTCCAAGTTATTCACAAATAAGCAAAATTTATTTTGAGAACGCAATGTGTGTGTTTTATGATGACAGCTGTCAAACGAATTTATTTTTCTAACACCCGTCACACAAAATCAGTGCACGCAGATCGTGTTGCCAACGATCGCGCACGCGTATAATTAACACACTACTGTGTTTCCCGCAATATTGTTGTGGAAACTCCAAGCCGTGTGTCACTGTCACGCCGACTGCCAATGAAGCAGAGAAGACTAACCTATCTGGCAATACTGCGTCTGTATAGGGTAGAAACATTTGATTTAGATTTAAATGACATTCTTAGGGAAGTCGCTTCAAAAACGGCCGAGAGGCGCAATGTCTTTGGGATCTTCGAGTGAATCTTTGAGTTGATGAAAGAAGTTTGCACCACCGTCACGGAGTACTTCCGCGGTCCCTGTGCCACGGATTAGAATCCTTAATGATGACAGCTGTCAAACGAATTTATTTTTCTAACACCCGTCACACAAAATCAGTGCACGCAGATCGTGTTGCCAACGAGCGCGCACGCGTATAATTAACACACTACTGTGTTTCCCGCAATATTGTTGTGGAAACTCCAAGCCGTGTGTCACTGTCACGCCGACTGCCAATGAAGCAGAGAAGACTAACCTATCTGGCAATACTGCGTCTGTATAGGGTAGAAACATTTGATTTAGATTTAAATGACATTCTTAGGGAAGTCGCTTCAAAAACGGCCGACAGGCGCAATGTCTTTGGGATATTCGAGTGAATCTTTGAGTTGATGAAAGAAGTTTGCACCACCGTCACGGAGTACTTCCGCGGTCCCTGTGCCACGGATTAGAATCCTTAATTCGTGTTCACTGTACTTTATAGCATTCACGACGCCATGCTAATTTTACATCGTGCTTAAATTGGAATGGGGCTACTGTAGGGATTGCAGGGGCACAGGCGGAGGAAATGCATTTTATTCCAATATCCGAAACACCTCAGGCTACTTCTTGCTTTTGACGGGGTCTGTGCCGGCCGGTAGTCCTGATAGCAGGATAAAGTTGATATTGAAGATAAATAAATAAGTACTCGTACATTGAAAAACATTAGTTTTATCATGAATTTTCCAAATTATCATATTGTGCGTTTGTCCACGTGCCCATACCGACAACTGATTTTGACGGCGGTCGATCGATTTTCTATTGCTAGAGAATCGGCCCGACTGAAAGGTATAGACCACCATTCAAAATGCCGAGGCCGCCACATGAAACCGACGACGACGCGCGACGTGTCGGTTGTCGATATATTTTCGGCACAAAAACTTAAAACCTATGCTTGCTCTTAAAGTGTAGAGCAGGAGAAAATACGACTTGTTTTACAGTTTGTACGTAAGTTACTTAGGTTCTGATAGTGCTTCTGTTTGTAGGTAAAAGACCTTAGCGACAACAAACAAAACTTAATACACTATTTGCATACGATCATATGTCTCTTAGTTAAGTACCTAATCATCTAAATCTTTCGTTAGAGCAGCTATACAAGCCAATGACTCTTCACGAACAAAATCTTGTCCTGACTTCAAAGTCACTAGGCCGTTCAAATACAGTAAACCAAAATAATATGGTCCCTACTCACATTTCGCCCCCCCCACGATTGCACTGTCAATATTCCAGTCGCGCGCGCAAAGAGCCAGCCCGTTGGTCGCCGGCAATATGTTCCAATTAAAAAAGGGAAGCTTCCATTTTCAAACTTGACGGCTGATTGAACAAGGAACTACTTTTTCCATATCATGGACTGTGAAGATGAAATATTTCTTTTTTGTTTGTTTTCTTTTTTGTTTGTTTGAGTTGAAATGTCTTGTTTTATTGTAACGGAATAAATTAACTTTGAGTAAGTTAAGTTTTAGAGCTTTGAAATTTGCTTTGAAAACTTTAACCCACAGAAAGATACATGATATAAAAATCTCTTGTTTGTTTTCCAATTCTTCTACAATAAATGTTTTGAAAATAAGACATTTCATTTCTTGGTTTATAGGGTTCCGTATTTCAAAAGAAAAAAAAAAACGTCGCCAAAATTAAAACGAGAAGAAGACGAAGATTTCGCTGGAACCATTTCTGATTTCATTACTTTGAATACCTATATATTTTTTTTTAGATATTTAATAATTTTGTTGTTGAAATATGTGTAGTTATATGGTAATATTATTATTTCTTTATTTACCCGTTTTTTTCTTATAGTAATTTTTACAATACATATTTACAAGTAACTTAATCTAAAATTTATATAAAAAAATAAACGGAGTTTCCACCACTGGCGGCGGGGCGAACCCAGGCTACCGATGGTCGGGTCCCAAAGAGAGAAACCTCCGGACGATGCGTGCAGTGTCGAGCAGGGCTGCCTTCTGGATCTGGCCCTTGACCCAACCACTCAGCGAGAGCCTCTCAAGGCGGTCGGCGAGGCTCTTCGCTATCAGCCCATGCGCCGAAACGACTATGGGCACATCGATCGTCGAGTCGACGGGCCACATTTTGGTAACCTCGTGCTGCAGATCCAGATACTTTAACATCTTCTCTGCTTCCTTACTAATATTAACTTAACTTATTATTATTATTAAGTTTCTACGGCCGACCGTGTAACGTACCGTTATATATAACTCTATCCGAATATTCTTATAACTCTAGAACTACCTACTGTATCAATATACATACGCGTTTCACTGTTACATTCTGCCACTTCTCAAGATGGTTTCAGGCTATAAGTCATAACGCTACGTCATCGCCGGCCTGAGCTGTGAGCAAAAAGTCAAGCTAATCCGCGGTCAAAAGCTAGTAATATATACGTAGACGGAAAATATATAAAACTTCCGTGCATTTGTCATCTGCTCCGTAGGTTTGACCTTTTATCTAAGTTCGTCATACATAGAACATAATATCTGCCTGCGCTGCTCCGCGCGCCGCCGCCTCCGCGCATGGCCAACCCATACATCGCCCGAAGGTATTTGGTTTTCGGCTCAGCAACAACGGAGGGGCAGAATGCAGGGACTACAGAAGGGAAATGCTTTTTGCAGTAGATTATAAGGGCAGGGTTAATTTTGTAATGGATGTAGTTTGGTGGAGAAGGCTTACTGTCAAGATTAGGTGCGTTTTGTGATATGTCAAATACATACATACATACATACATACCGCACGCTGTATTCCGTCGAGCGGGGTGAGCAGAGTAACCGGTATTGTGCTGCAAGGACTTTTGTAAATTGCAGCATAACACCGACTGCCACACTTCGCAAAGTATTCGAACAAGATAGGTATATATCTATCAAGCAGGCAGTAAGGCACGAAGACCCACCTTCTGCATGACTCGGTGGAAGAGCCGCGCCAAGGTGCGAGGTTGGCAGCCAGTCGCCTTTTAGCACGGCTTATTTTGTCCTTATCTTAGTCAACTTTTACGACATGCACGGGGAGGGAAGCAGTTTTTTTTTTATGGAACCTGACACGGTTGGCTACATCACCTACATACAACATCCGTGATGTCAGCCCATAACACCGGGTGAACTAGGTGCCATGTCAGTGCTTCCCTTCAATCGTGCCGGCTACACTGAACTGGGCGGAAAACACAAACTATTTACATAGCCGTTTCGACCGACGTTTCATTCAGTGCGGTCGTACCAACCCTGGCTGGTTGAACCCTACCACCGAGTAAAGTAGGAAGGGAAGGGACCTACAGTTTTACGTGGAATCCGAACCACGGTGGTCAGCCTCCAACGGTCGAGCGGTCACCCATCCAGAACTGACCGCGCCCAGCGTTGCTTAACAATCAATAGCAACAGTCGACTGTCTGCACCACTGAGCACTGAGCTATCGAGGCTGACAATTTGTGGTGGGGTCATTATTTTTATTAAGTAGATAGGTATCGCACCACAATCGATGGGCTCCACACGGTAAATAATAAGGTATGTAATAAGGATGTCTTTATAAATTCCGTTAACAGCATCTTCAAAATATTTATCCCACTCAGTGGCCACCTGTCAGTGGACTAATAAAAAGTAAATTGAGCACGCACGGAGAGACCACGCGTAGCCACGGAGGCGGCGGCGCACCGCGCGGCGCGGGGTCAGATGCGCGGCACGCGCGGACCCCCGCAGTTCGCGCGCCCGTACTGCACGCGACCGTACTTGCCGCTTGAGTATATTGTACGCACGTACTTGACTCGCGCGCATTATTAAGTCTGTGGCTAGGCTTGCCATACGTTCGGATATATTATTTTAGATAAATTGGTATAAACATTATGTAAAATATAGTCTCTGTTTAAAAAAAACCACAGTTGCACTCCGGGAGTGCCGGCAGAAGTGAAAACAACACCGTAACATTGCTTAAAAAAAATTATGTTAAATTTAGTAGAACGGAGAGACATGCATTTGTTACGGAACCCTACATTTATTATAAAATAACCGTCGGAGGACCTTGGTTCAAAATTGTAAAATTTAGTAGAACGGACAGACATGCATTTGTTACGGAACCCCACATTAATTTTGAAATAAATGTTAAATTTTGTAGAACGGACAGACATGCATTTGTTACGGAACCCTACATTCATTTTGCAGAACTTAGTAGAATGGACAGACATAAACGTGTTACGGAACCCTACTTTTATTATAAAATAACCGTCGGAGGACTTTGGTTGAAAATTGTAAAATTTTTTAGTACGGACAGACATTTTTTTTTTTTTTTTTTTATGGAACCTGACACGGTTGGCTACATCACCTACAACATTCGTGATGTCAGCCCATAACACAGGGTGAACTAGGTGCCATGTCAGTGCTTCCCTTCATTTCATGTCGACATGACATGCATTTGTTACGGAACCCTACATTCATTTTTAAATAAATGTTAAATTTAGTAGAACGGACAGACATGCATTTGTTACGGAACTCTACATTCATTTTGCAGAACTTAGTAGTATGGACAGACATAAACGTGTTACCGAACCCTACATAACAGTTGCACTCCGGGAGTGCCGGCAGATCCGGTGCTACTCTAACTTAACCCTTAATGCAATGACTTAAGGTTTCATTTTAAAAATAACGCGGACGCGACTTTGTCGCGATGTCGCGAGTTAAAAATTTTTTACCCACCTAAAAAAGTGCCAAGCGCCGCTAAAGAAGTTTTCACTTCAAAAATATATTGACAACTCTACAACTTAACGCAATTCATAATATATAAATAGAAATGTACCGTGTGTAGTAAGGTAGCTGAGAAGAATAGGCCCACTGCATCTCTCTCCGAGCATGTAGTATCGACAAAGGGATAAGGAAAATAAGCAGTGCAAAATGGCGACAGGTTAGCCACCTCTCACCTGGCACGCTCCTTTCACAGTCATGTAATAGGAAACCATTGTCTTTGTGTCTTACCCATATTTGCTGCTTGACCTTGTAATATTTTGCTAAACCTGGTGATCGGTGTTGTGCAGTAATTTACTCGAGTTATTGCAGCACGACATCGATTACTCTACTTATCCAGATGGTCGGGATCACTGAATGTCGGGATTCAGTGTGATTTATGTACGTATACATAATAAGTTAATATAGATTGTATACATATAAGAGAACATATTCATAGATAGTTAGAGCATTATACAGGATGTTTCAGGATAGGGTTTCTTAACTTCAGGGTAAGTAAAAACCTAAAAAAATTGGTTGTCTGTAAAGTCGGTTTACGGACGATAGTTTTACGTGATATCGTTCTGCTGCCCTGGTACTTTAGAACCAGAGAGATAAATGTGTACAAGTCGACGCCTGGGCCGATTGTGCCTCTCTATCGCTTGTTGAACGTGACAATTTTTCGTGCGTGCAGCCGGTGTTCATCAATTTATAAGACGTGACGTTATCACGTCAAAAAACACAATTTTTGTTTCATACCTGGATGGACAATTATGTATATATTTATATTTATTTGTACATAATATTCTATATATTTATTTAGTAATTTATATGTATTAACCTGAGGTATTAACACCTGTATGGCTTGTATTTAACTAACATGTACTTATATGTATTGTTAATAAGTATTCTTATTATTATTTTATGTCTCTTTTGCTACTACCTACTTACATTCCACTATATTATGGAATCTCAAACATCCAAAGGTTGACTGTAAGAAATCTCTGTAAGGGATAGGTCCGCCTTTGCACCTTATGCAAATTGTCTAAAGTACTTGTTACTGTTTAATGTTTACCGGAGCAATATAGCATTTTCAATCTATTTCTATCTACTAAAGGGATCCATATTTGGAAACGAAAAGCTCTGAAACGTTTTCCCAGATTCGGTTATTTTATAGTAGATACTTTTTGGTTAAAATCTTTTCATCAAGATTTGGTGGACGGTTATGTCTGCCTTTATTAAATAAAAATAAATTCTCTAACTCTAACTTAACTGCATGTAGATAAATTCCAAAACACTGAAAGTTCAATGACAACAAAAGAAAAAGGGGACTGGACTAGGTCATTGAACTCCCTAAACATAGACAGCACTGTTGTCAAATCTCCCTAGACTCCCTGTCCATCGAGTTTATATTATAATTTCCACTTTTTAACTCTACAACTTAACGCAATTCATAATATATAAATAGAAATGTACCGTGTGTAGTAAGGTAGCTGAGAAGAATAGGCCCACTGCATTTCTCTCGGAGCATGTAGTATCGACTAAGGGATAAGGAAAATAAGCAGTGCAAAATGGCGACAGGTTAGCCACCTCTCACCTGGCACGCTCCTTTCACAGTCATGTAGTAGGAAACCTTTGCTTTTGTGTCTTACCCATATTTGCTGCTTGACCTTGTAATATTTTGCTAAACCTGGTGATCGGTGTTGTGCAGTAATTTACTCGAGTTATTGCAACACGACATCGATTACTCTACTTATCCAGATGGTCGGGATCACTGAATGTCGGGATACAGTGTGATTTATGTACGTATACATAATAAGTTAATATAGATTGTATACATATAAGAGAACATATTTATAGATAGTTAGAGCATTATACAGGATGTTTCAGGATAGGTTAACTTCAGGGTAAGTAAAAACCTAATAAAATTGGTTGTCTGTTAAGTCGGTTTACGGACGATAGTTTTGCGTGATATCGTTCTGCTGCCCTGGTACTTTAATATTCATAGATAGTTAGAGCATTATACAGGATGTTTCAGGATAGGGTTTCTTAACTTCAGGGTAAGTAAAAACCTAAAAAAAATTGGTTGTCTGTAAAGTCGGTTTACGGACGATAGTTTTGCATGATATCGTTCTGCTGCCCTGGTACTTTAATATTCATAGATAGTTAGAGCATTATACAGGATGTTTCAGGATAGGGTTTCTTAACTTCAGGTTAAGTAAAAACCTAAAAAAATTGGTTGTCTGTAAAGTCGGTTTACGGACGATAGTTTTGCGTGATATCGTTCTGCTGCCCTGGTACTTTAATATTCATAGATAGTTAGAGCATTATACAGGATGTTTCAGGATAGGGTTTCTTAACTTCAGGGTAAGTGAAAACCTAAAAAAATTTGTTGTCCGTAAAGTCGCTTTACGGACGACAGTTTTACGTGATATCGTTCTGCTGCCCTGGTACTTTAGAACCAGAGAGATAAATGTGTACAAGCCGACGCTTGGGCCGATTGTGCCTCTCTATCGCTTGTTGAACGTGACACTTTTTCGTGCGTGCAGCCGGTGTTCATCAATTTATAAGACGTGACGTTATCACGTCAAAAAACACAATTTTTGTTTCATACCTGGATGGACAATTATGTATGTATTTATATTTATTTGTACATAATATTCTATATATTTATTTAGTAATTTATATGTATTAACCTGAGGTATTAACACATGTATGGCTTGTATTTAACTAACATGTACTTATATGTATTGTTAATAAGTATTCTTATTATTATTTTATGTCTCTTTTGCTACTACCTTCCACTATATTATGGAATCTCAAACATCCAAAGGTTGACTGTAAGAAATTTCTGTAAGGGATAGGTCCGCCTTTGCACCTTATGCAAATTGTCTAAAGTACTTGTTACTGTTTAATGTTTACCGGAGCAATATAGCATTTTCAATCTATTTCTATCTACTAAAGGGATCCATATTTGGAAACGAAAAGCTCTGAAACGTTTTCCCAGATTCGGTCATTTTATAGTAGATACTTTTTGGTTTAAATCTTTTCATCGAGATTTGGTGGCCGGTTATGTCTGCCTTTATTAAATAAAAATAAAGTCTCTAACTCTAACTTAACTGCATGTAGATAAATTCCAAAACACTGAAAGTTCAATGACAACAAAAGAAAAAGGGGACTGGACTAGGTCATTGAACTCCCTAAACCTAGACAGCACTGTTGTCAAATCTCCCCAGACTCCTTGTCCATCGAGTTTATATTATAATTTCCTATTTTTGTACTTTATATTCCTGAAGTTTCTCAAGCCTATCCTGAAACACCCGTATAGCCTCAGTATATTATGCAGATTATGGCGTTAGCGAATTGTTCATTATTTGAGTTTTTAGTATGAGATATATGGCAAACCTAAATGCAGTTCGACATGCATTTCTTGGCACATTTAAACACTTCACAAAAACACAAATCATTACACATAAAAATATTAATATTATTATTGAACAATAATATACAATTTTAGTGTATGTATAAAAAATATATAATTTAACAATATAAATTAAATAAACGTTTAATTCAGGTATAAACCCATATCTGTACACAAACAACACATATTATACAGCACAAAATTAGAAATAAAAAATAAAATATCAGATCAATTACATCAATTACAATAATATTTGTACAATTACGTCATTTACGTAAAATAATTATCGGGAGATTGTGCTTATGATAGGGTTTTCACATTCACAAATACGTTTCATAAACCCTGCTCGCCGCTTCCGCATTATGGCGTAGAAGTCGTCAATGCGATGTTCGGCGAACATGCCAGACGCACTACACCTCCAAGATAGACCCAACATGCACCGAAGTGCATTGGTGTACTGTACCACAGCTGGTTGGTGTAGAGCGCCTGGCAGTAGGCACGCTACTACGTATATAAAATACTACGCTATATAAAATACTACCAATTACATGGATTTTTATTTAATACTAGCTGAGCCCGCGGCTCCGCTCGCGTGAAATTCGTATTCCAAAGAAGAATGTAAGTAACTAAGGGCGAGGCCGAAGGCCGAGCTGCGTTCAGGTAATCGATAAACCTTCTTAAAGAAAGTAACTAACTAAGGGCGAGGCCGAAGGCCGAGCTGCTTTCAGGTAAACGATAAACCTTTCTCAAATAAAGGAAGTAAGTAAGGGCGAGGCCGAAGGCCGAGCTGCGTTCAGGAAGACGATAAACCTTCTGGAAGAAAGGAAGGAACTAAGTGCGAGGCCGAAGGCCGAGCTGCGTTCAGGTAAACCAAAAACCCTCTTCCGCCTTCGGGCCTCGCCCTTAAAGACTTCCTTTCTTCGATAGAATATAATATCGTTTACTCAATCTATTTATTTCATAAAAATAAAAAAGTAATATTAATAACTAAAGAATTAAACCTACCTAACAAACATTAAAATAACTATCAAAACGGGCATTTTTAAATGTTCTTAGAGCACTTGCGGCATTACCCCGCTGGATGGCAAGGCTTACCCTTTGAATGAAGTACATAAGCCCTTGATGGCGGGACACCAGTTGCGTCAACCAGCTCAAGCCTCTTTTGGCTTCACTGCTCCACGGAGCTTGCTTGCGTTGCGGTTGAAACCCTCGGGTTTCAACCGCAACGCAACAAATTCGAAATCTTGAATTATATTTCTATATTTGCTGCGTTTGAGGCTCTCCGCCCCAGCCTCGGCCGCGCCAGCCGATCTTGAAGATGTCCTAACGTGACTTGGAGCCAATGTGAGAACAAAAGTGGCGTCCCACATCAAAGAACTACCCTTAGTCCATGGCACTAAGGTGATAGCATCGGGCCTCTTGCCATCCAGCCGGGAATAACCGCGAGGTTCTAGGATTCACGGTATATTTGCCGTTAGAAGCGTGGACTTTATAATAAAATTTAAATTAAATTAACTCAATCTTAATATTAATTAACTTTATTCGAGATGGTTTAGCTTCTTCCTGAACGCAGCTCGGCCTTCGGCCTCGCCCTTAGTTACTTGCTTTCTTCGAGATGGTTTATCATTTGTCAGAACGTAGCTCGGCCTTCGGCCTCGCCTTAGTTGCTTACTTTCTTCAAGATGGTTTAGCTTCTTCCTGAACGCAGCTCGGCCTTCGCCCTCGCCCTTAGTTACTTGCTTTCTTCGAGATGGTTTTTCAATTATCCGAACGTAGCTCGGCCTTCGGCCTCGCCTTAGTTACTTACTTTCTTCAAGATGGTTTAGCTTCTTCCTGAACGCAGCTCGGCCTTCGGCCTCGCCCTTAGTTACTTGCTTTCTTCGAGATGGTTTATCATTTGTCAGAACGTAGCTCGGCCTTCGGCCTCGCCTTAGTTGCTTACTTTCTTCAAGATGGTTTAGCTTCTTCCTGAACGCAGCTCGGCCTTCGGCCTCGCCCTTAGTTACTTGCTTTCTTCGAGATGGTTTTTCAATTATCCGAACGTAGCTCGGCCTTCGGCCTCGCCTTAGTTACTTACTTTCTTCAAGATGGTTTAGCTTCTTCCTGAACGCAGCTCGGCCTGCGGCCTCGCCCATAGTTACTTACTTTCTTCGAGAAGGTTTATGGTCTTCCAGAATAGAGCTCGGCCTTCGGCCTCGCCCTTAGTTACTTACTTTCTTCAAGAATGTTTTTCTTCTTCCTGAACTCAGCTCCGCCTTCCGCCTCGCCCTTAGTTACTTTCATCGAGAAAGAATATCGTTTACGTGAGCGCAGATCCGCCTTCGGGCCCGCCTTTAGTTACTTACTTTCTTTTTTTTAAATACGAATTTCACGCGAGCGAAGCCGCGGGCAACAGATATATAAATTTTATTGCACCAATGACAGCGACATAACTTCGACTTTCAATTATTATTTTTATTTATCAAACAATTTGTCACCGGCAGGGGCGCCGACTTTTAGAAATCCTCGTGGGTGCTCATGCAATTTTTTTTTATTGAACAATCATCGTCATCATCAACGTGTTGCCGTCCACTGCTGGACATATGCTTCTCCAATTTTTCACAAATTCTCCCGGCACCCGGCAGCATGGATTCGCAAAACGTTCGCACAATGTTTTGCATTTGCCGCATTTACACATTTGCACGATGTACCTACGCATGTAGTGTCCCTATATGCTATTGAATGGTATGGAATAATATAGGAGTACTATAGTAACGTTCGCTATTCGTCGCGCCACTAGTGCGAATGTGTAAATGTGGCCGCTCAAAGGCTTGTAAGTAAATAAGGCACTTTTATCGTAGCTCAAATCCTATTACTGATCAGTTTTTATATCTATCGTCGTGGGTGCTCCGCACCCACTGCTCACACCTCGTGGGTGCTGGAGCCCCTGAGCACCCACGTAGTCGGCGCCTATGCACCGGCCAGCTCACGTCGAGATGACAGTTCTTCGTTGTCAACATGACATTTAAAATTGTTTTTTACCTTTACTTTGGATTACGTGATTTTTATTATATTTTTTAATTATTATGTTCATCCGGGATATATACTGCCACTATAAAAAGTTTGGTAAAATTCCGTTCAGTGGTTTTTGCAAAATGCGCGTACAAATAGACATTTTTGCATTTACGATTTTATGATATGTATAGAAAGAATAGATATGTATAGATTATTGTGTTCAAGCAAAGAGATTTTATACATGATACGTCATTGTGTTCAAGTTATAAAAAAGAACTGTCGAATGTCGAACTGAATTTTCGTTGTATCTACTTATTTTTAAATTTCGAATGAATATTTTATTCAAATTGTATTTGCTGCCAGTTCTCAAGATATAATTATGTACTTTGGACTACGTGATTTTAAACGCGCAATAATGTTTATAATTGTAAATTTTTTTTTATTTTTGTTATTTTTTTTACGTATTATGTTAACCCGGCATATAAACTGCCACTATACAAAGTTTCGTCTAATTCCGTTCGGTGGTTTTTGCGTGATGCGCGTACAGACAAACAAACAAACAAACAAACAAACAAACAAACAAACAAAAATTTTAAAAACTGTTCTAACATGTTCAGTATCTCATTTTAAGCCACCCTGTTTAGTTTTTTTCCGAATACATTCAATGTACAGACTTTCTTACCTCTACGATTTTATTATATGTATAGATTCAGTCGAGAAATTATCACGGTCTAAGAACTCCTCTTCGGAGTAATATGCTTTGGTGACCAGAAACTCCTTGAGCTTAGATGAGAAGATACCTAGAGAAGATGCTACAAGTAGTTGTAAACGAATGGACAGATAGACAAGAAGCGTGCGTTTGTGTACAGACGAGGCCCAGGCCCGGCGAACTGGCTAGACTGGTTGTCCGCTCTTGGTTTTGTTGCGGAGGCTGTATTAATAGAAGGCAGCGATGGTACAATGTTGGAATATCTTCATCTAGCATTGAACTTGCGAAATATCATGACTGCACTTACTATTGTAGAATGTATGTATGTGCTGTGTCACTTGTTACCATGCGTTTTATAGTATTTCATAGAACATTATTACACGAGTAATAAATAAAATACTTGTCAAGTCAGTCAAAAGTTATTAAATATACTAGAAGTATAAATATCTAAATTAACTATAAAAACAAATCTAACTATTAATAAAATGTTATATATAACATATAAATCAACAATAATTATTGGTGTAAACTGTCAGCCCCGGTAGCTCAGTGGTGCAATCGGTCCACTGTTGTTCGTGATCTTAAGCACACCTGAGCACGGTGAGAATTGGACGGGTGACCGTTCGACCGTTGCAGTTTCACCGTGGTTCGGATTCCATGTAAAACTGTGGGTGCCTTCCCTTCTTACCTTACTAGGTGGTAGGGCTTAAACCGCCCGGGTTGGTACCACCGCACTGGTCGGTTGAAGTGGCTATGTTAAATAGTTTACGCTTCCGTTTATAAATACAAGGTTTTATCAGGAAGGAATTTTGGAAATAATTAAGCATAGCCTACAAAATAAACAAAATGTGTCCCTTGACATCCCCGCCTTAGTTAGATATCAGTAGAAATTTCTTTCAACCCTCTCCTTCCTCCCCCCGTCCAGCATCGCGGCGGTATCGCAGTAATTACTCGCTAGCACAAACTTCCACCCCTCCGCCCCCCCCCCCCCCCCCCCCTCCCGCCTCGGAGTTTTAAACAAACGGGGACTCGGTTAAAAATGTTATGAATAATGAGTGCGGTGGATGTGTCGACGGAAAGTAACCAGTAAGTTATCTATATTTTTATAAGTGTGAAATAACATCTGTATGTCCTGTTCACTTCTAACTCTAGCGTCTCGGCCTCCATACTGTAATACACCAACATGAGTGTCTGTGCCGAGGGACTAATAAGGGACGAAACCACGCTCTGAGAGAAGCCATGACAGCAGATTTGCGGACTATTGCTTGCTAGGCTGTCCAGCCTTTTAATACGACGTTTGAAGACACCCAGGTTAAAGGGAAACCCACTAGCTGAAAGACAGTTCCTCACTCAAGCGGTAAGACATTAGAAATGATTTAGAGAACCGATGCCGATGCTGCAGTATGTCCAGCAGTGCACACTAGCACTGCTGGACATACGCCTCCCCATTACCTCTCCAATCCTCTACTGTTATCTTTACGGGTGTTTCAGGATAAGGTTTCGCAACTTCAGGGTTCGAAAGTGTTTCATAGTTGAAGAGGAAAAGCTCTGAAACTTTTTTCCATATTCGCTCATTTTATATTACTTTTTAGTGATAGTCGTTTCATCGAGATTTGGTGGACGGTTAACGTCCGCCTTTATTAAATAAAATTAAAATGTCTAACTTACATGTTTAAATAGTAGAATTGAACTGCATGTAGGTAAATTCCAAGCACTTAAATTTGAATTACATCAAAAGTAAAATTTGAATGGACTAGGTCATTGCACTCCCTAGACCTAGACAAATCGCTCCGTACTTAAAAGCTTTATTTGTTATAGTGTTAGATTTTATAATAAACTGTCTCCTAACATAAAACAATTAGATGACAATAATTTTAAACGACGGATTAAAATAATGTTAATTGAAAAGAGTTATTACAGTATTAAGGATGCATTAACTGACCGTAATTTTATCTAAGAGTCTGACTACTGTTTTTCCCACTAACAAATTTTGACAATTCGATACACTTTGTATCATTTGATTTTTAATATGACTTATTTATTACATTTCTTTGTAATAAACGTAAACTAATTGTTTTATTTGACTTGATATATTATGAAATATCAAAATTGACGATGGCACACTATACACCAGATATAGGTAATTTAAATAGGCAGTGTGGTCAGATTCTTCAGTATTCATGTTTATGCTGTAAATATTAATGCTCTTGTGAGCGGTAGTATGGGTTAATTATTTGTAAGTTACTATAACATAATACTTATAAGGTACTAACAAAACATTGTGACTTGCGAAGTTTGTTTGTCAGTTCTTCTTCGCATTGAATTTAGAACTGGCGGAATTCTCGACATGTCCAAGCGTAGGTTACCTACCTGTGGATGAAATTATACAATAAACAATAAACTCACTGTTCATCGAGTTTTTATTACAATTTAAAATTTTTGTATGAAAACGAAAAGTACGGAGTTTCGATTTGAGTGATAAGGGCTTTTTTCTTCTAATAATGAGTACTTTCCATTCCTCAAATTTTTCAAACCTATCCTAAAAACACTCTGTATATTGAGTTAGATGCCATTACTCCAATTACCATTTTATCGTTTTATCTCTTGCCTCACTTCCGAATATACACACCCCGCTCTGCAGGCGACGCGGAAGGCTCCACAAGAGGCTAACGAATGTCGCGCCTCGCGCACATCCACCCCCATCCAACCACCCCAAACCACCGCCAACACCCACAGCTTCATACAACACGTTCCGAGACATCGTATGCCGTTCCGCCGAAGCTACCGCTTCCCACAGTATAAGGCAGAGCTCATAATGATAAGGAATATCGACTAAGCGGTGGGTGGCCGAGTGGCTTGGGCATCGGCTTCTCGTGCGAGAGGGCCGAGGTTCGAATCCGGTCGGCGTGTACCAATGAGTTTTTTCTAACGAAAAAAATTACTTGCATCCCCACACCTGTTGGCATGTAAAACTGTAGGTCCCTTTCCCTTGCCCCTTACTAGGTGGTAGGCTCAAATTGTAGCCGACTGGGTTGATACCACCGTACTGGACGTAAGATGGCCGAATAGCAGCCTCGGTTGTGTTCTCCTCTAGTCCAGTATAGCCAGCAATCCGCAGGGACGTATATCCTCGTATGTGGCATATTACTCCTATATGGCACCTACCTTCCCGGAGGTGGTATTGGCTGGTCGGAGTTCAGTGTAGTCGACATGAAATGAAGGGAAGCATTGACATTGCATTTAGTTTATTCGGTGTCATGGGCTGACATCACGAACATTGTAGGTGATGTAGCCAATCGTGTCAATTTCTATTTAAAAAAAATTTGGAAAGAGTTCCAATAAACTTCCGAATGAAGATATTGGCTGGTCGGAGCATGAGCTTTGGCTTTTGGCTTTGGCATGTGTTTATATTCAACACGCGTGTTGATAAAGAATTATGATGATGATAGTATCTACTGTGTATCTACTAGACATCAGGAAGGCGTGTGGGCCCGGACAGAATTCCTACCTCGGTCATTGTTGAAGCTCACGAGTTGGCTCCAGTGCTGACGCGCCTCTCTTATTCCACTTCCCGTGTCGTGTGCCGACTGGCGGCCTGGAAATCCGTGTTTCTACAAGCCGTTCCCAAAAAGTGCGACCGCTCAAACCCATCGAACTACCTGTACCTACCTGTATAGCCTACTCTGCAAGGTGATGGAGCGCATTATCAATGCACAGGTATGCATGAGGTATCTGGAGACAAATAACCTCATCAGCGGCTTGGCTTCCAGCCAAACCGATCCGGTGGCGATCTCCTAGCGTACGTCACTCATCTTTGATGATAGTCGCTCAGGCATGCTGAATCTTTGGTCATGCCATTACACCTACTAACTTAAGTATATTGTTTATTGATCAGTCGTAAGGCAGTAAAACTGCACTCGAACTTGTCACAATTTGTTCCATCCGGTTCGATTACACCCACGAAGAAGAACAGACAAGAAACTTCGCAGGGTATTTTTTATACATATTATTGCAAGTATTTTAGTGATGACTAGCAACATACGAGGTGTGGCAATTAAGTTCCGGTTTTTTCAATAAAACACAAACAAATTAAGTTAGCAACAAAATTTTATTATCGACCTTCACAATCGTCTCCCTCTAACTCTACACAACGATTCCAACGTCGCTCCCACGATTGGAAGCACCCTTGGCAATCTTCCGAAGTTAACTCGTTCAGCACCGCGGTTACAGCAGTTATTGTCCTCCTATGCGCCATGATGAGTTCCCTTGAGGTACAACTTCATCTTGGGGAATAAGAAAAAGTCGCAGGGGGCTATATCGTGGCTATAGGGTAGGTGCGGCTACGTTGGAATGCCTTTTTTCGCCAAAAACTCTCGCACAATGAACGAAGAATGGGCCGGCGCGTTGTGGTGCAAGATCCAGTGAGTTCACTCATTTTCACGACGCCACTGAAAAAGTTACTTCAGAAAAACACACATAAAAAACAAACGAAGAGCGCCATTAATTTCAAATTTCGAATGGAACGAAAGGAAGGTCCCTTCTTTCCAGTCATATGGTTATGAACGACGAAATGTTGCCAGTTCCCGAGTTATAGGCAAATTCCCGGAACTTAATTGCCAAACTACGTACCTTTCCTTGTCTGTGTTTCCGTTTGTACGTCTATTGCAGACGCCATAAAAACGCATAGGCCTCTCGTCTTGACGGTAGTTTCTTACAATAATGCGAGCGAAGCCGCCGGCAACATTTTATAGTCCATACGCTTTTCAAGCCCACGCAGACCCTCCACAAAAATCTCGACCGTATCAAATGAGGCAAATCAAACACCGATTCAAACTCAATCGTTTGAAGCGTGCGGCAAATAGCGACATCTGTCGTAGTTTCAACGTAGCCACGGAACCCTAAACGGTAAAACATGCGATTATGTAACATTTAATGAGTAAAAAACACCAGCGCTATGAATAAATTAGGAAGTAGTGATGGGATAGATAGTCGATAGTTCGGGATGTCTGAGTAAAACGGTTGATTGTGCATTTACAGAATTTCGAATATTGATTGTTTGATTTGCATTACATAGCATTTTTAGTTTTTTTTTCGATTACTGCTTAACACTATTCGTTGATACCTATAGTAAACAAATTATACCTACGATAAATAAAAAATAAATGAACCGACGCCCATGTATCTAGGAGATTTTAATTTCTGTGTTATTTATGTTACTTATTCGAAATAAGTTAAAAATAAAAATAAAAACATTACAGTCAATCGCGCACAAAAAGTACTCTCGTTTTCGCCCGTTTTTAATCCCCAACGCAAACGGAGGGGTTTAAGGTGTGTGTGTTGTGTGTAAGTGTGTATGGGTGTGCCTGTCTGTGGCATCGCAGCTCCCAAACAGATGGACAAATTTGGATACGGTTTTTAAATTAGAAAGCTGGTTTAATCGGGGTCTTAGCTATGTTTATAATCAAGTAATCAAGTAATTAAGTAGTCAAAAAATAAAAACTGGACGAATTTGCATGCGGTTTTTTAAAATGCTTGAAATAAAATTTTAATTACAAATTTTAAAAAACCCCGGCCCTTAAACCGTTAAAAATAATTTCGGTTTACTTACTTAAAGGAGACGGGGGACCGCTAAGTAAATAAAATATAAAAACTCAGAGCTGCGTGGGAATTTACTTAGCGGTCCCCCGACTCCTTTAAGTAAGTAAAGGGACATTATTTTTGACTTTTTATGGGTCGGGGGTTTTAAAAATTTGAAATTTAACTCTTCATTGAAAACGTTCTCTTTCAAACACCTTATCAGCACTCCTGTGTATATAGTATATGAGCGTACTCTGCCCCTCGGCTTCCCATATTAAAACGCAATGCAACGACAATCCAAAAACCATTTAGCACAGGGTTAAAATTTTACTTTGTAAAAAATTTTCTATATCTATATGTCCCCGAATGAACAAATAATAATATTAAGTCAATTTAATACATTATTATTTTCATATAAACATAATTATTTTGATAAATAAATAATAAACTATCGAAAAATAACTATCGATGTGATGTCCAAACTGTCGATATGCAGATATCGACAGCGTAGACATCACTAGTCCGTGATCTTTAGACAGATGTTACAGTGGGTTGTTTGCTCGGCGATTGGCTCCGAAATGAGATGTTTAAGTTTGCTCTGCTGCTCTTTGTCTGAATCAACTTGACGTGCGCATACAATGCAATGTTTTAGTAAATTTTACTTTGTTGGCCTCTGTGGCCAGGTAACGCAGTGAACATATTACGATGAACAGCGTCGATGTGCGGCGGGGAAAGGAGTGACAGAGCATAAATGTGTGCGAGACGGGAATGGTTACGGAACCCTCTGCGTTTGGAAAAAGTTCGTAAAAGACTTTTAGCTAATGGGGTTGCACAAGATAGTGTAAAGGCAGTCTAAAACTATTAGTGGTAGACGTAGTTAGTTAGTTCTAACGTACTGTGATAAATGTTAGTGTTTTATTAATGTCAGCGTTTTAGTAGGTACTAAAATAATAAATTAGTAAAGGCTTTGAAGGGTTGCTTGAAGGGTAGACCCACGGAACAGAGGAACAAGAGGAAGAGCCATGAACCGGACCTACTATTAAACTTGTTCTGAAACTACGACGACCATTTTACTTAAGACATTTTAGTCCTTACTATGATAAAAGTCGTCTACACAGACAAGTTTCTACTTTGGTAATGCCTAGTGTGTGTGATGCTAAAGGGCAATAGGATAGCCACCTCTCACCTTGGCACGGCCCTTCCATCGAGTCATGCAGCAGGTGGAACTTCGTGCCTTACTTGCTGCTCGATAGTTATCTTGTCCTAATACTTTGCTGAACGTGGTGGTCGGTGCTGTGTTGTAATTTACAAGAGTACTTGCAGCACAGCACCGATTACTCTGCTTACCCCGATTGTCGGGATACAGCGTGTTGTATGTATGTAATAAAGTTAATCAAAATTTAAGCGCAGATTTTAGACAGACACAGATGTTTGGTTAGAGGCGCTTTCGTAGCCACTCGCAAGTGCGTTGTAATAACTAATGTGTTGTATATAAGTCAAATTAAAGCTAATTTATATGTAGGTATTGCATTCTATGAGCACTGAGTTATAATTAGTAAGCGAAGGTATTACCTAGGTAGTAGCTAGGTAATACCTTCGCTTACTAATTATAACTCAGTGCTCATAGAATGCAATACCTACATATAAATTAGCTTTAATTTGACTTATATACAACACATAAGTTATTACAACGCACTTGCGAGTGGCTACGAAAGCGCCTCTAACCAAACATCTGTGTCTGTCTAAAATCTGCGCTTATAACATAAATTTTGGAAGCGCATTCGGAAACGTTTTCAATTTTTTTTCCAAACCGCACTGAATGACACGTCGTCGGTCGAAACGGCTGTGTGAACAGTTCGTGCTTTCCGTCCAATTTTATGTAACCTACATAAAATGGAGGGAAGCACTGACATTGCACCTAGTTCTCCCGATGTTATCGGCTGACATCACGAACGTTGTAGGTGATGTAGCGAACCGTGTCAGTTTCTACAAAAAATAAAATAAAACTAATTTGGAAAGAGTTCCATTACGACTGGTATAGATAGTGTAAGTAGTTACGGGCATATGTCTGCAAGAGATTATGTGTATGGCTATAGGAAATCTTACGTAATGGATAATGAGTGAGTAGTTGCAGAGCTACATTAATGAGAATGTAAGCGGACTGGG
Organism: Nematopogon swammerdamellus; assembly: GCA_946902875.1. Taxonomy (NCBI): domain Eukaryota; kingdom Metazoa; phylum Arthropoda; class Insecta; order Lepidoptera; family Adelidae; genus Nematopogon; species Nematopogon swammerdamellus. Next base: position 591,911 of record OX336357.1, on the reverse strand, counting down.
AAGCGAACCCCGGACGCGACCCCCGACCGATTGCCGAGATTGGTACTGCACTCCTATCGGTTGCCGCGGCTCTGTGATTCTATTAGACATTGAACTAACGATTTCTCTTTTTAACCGACTTCAAAAAAGGAGGAGGTTCTATGTTCGGCTGCATGTATTTTTTTTTTATGTATGCTCAGCAATATCTTCCCCAATTGTGAACCGATTTCGATGATTCTTTTTGTGTTCGGTTTAGTCTACCTCCAAGGTGGTCCCATTTTTTTTTGGTCAAGATCGGATTGGAAAGCGAGGCGGAATCGCGAGGCCGAAGGCCGAGCGATTCCGCCGAGTACATTAATAGCAAATAAAAATTACTAAAAAAACTGTGAAATAAAAAACTATTTAAAAAAAATAAAAACCGCCTTCAAAAATGTATGAAATAAAAAAATAAAAATCGAACCCTAGAGTTGAAGGCGGTGGTGCTAAAGCAAGCAAAAATAACCGACCGCCTTCAACTCTAGGGTTCGATTTTTATTTTTTTATTTCATACATTTTTGAAGGCGGTTTTTTTCTTGGATTATCTCGTACATGTCGGCTTCGCTCTGCGATGGTCCGAGACCACAGGAAGGCCCTAATTCGAAGACGGTTCAACATCGGAGATCGGGGAATCAAAGAAAATTGTGATAATATTAATCATTAAATTAATTACTTAACTTACTTAGAGGACGCTTATTTTCATAAAAACGCTGCATTTTAGGTCTACTTTTAAAAATTTATAAGTACTTTAAAACTACGAAAATTATTAGACGAATTTAGAGTCCGAAAACTTTGTAAGTATTGTAATAAATTTAACTTAAGCGGCGGGTGGCCGAGTGGTTTGGGCATCGGCTTCTCATGCGGGAGGTCCGAGGTTCGAATCCGGTCGGCGTGTACCAATGAGTTTTTTCTGACGAAAAAATTTACGTGCATACCTACACCTGCTGCTTCACCGTTCGGAACCGGTGTAAAACTGTAGGTCCCTTCCCTTGCCCCTTACTAGGTGGTAGGCTCAAATTGTAGCCGAATGGGTTGGTACCACCGTACTGGATGTAAGATGGCCGCAAGCAGCCTCGGTTGTGTTCACCTCTAGTCCAGTATAGCCAGCAATCCAGTTAAGTCTCCGGTATGGCACCTACCTTCTCGGAGGTGATATTGGCTAGTCAGAGCATGTGCTTTGGCCCCTCTGACTCAGCTACCCATACCGGATTACATAAAAAAAAAATTACTTTTGGATTAGTATGAAACACGCATTGAATTAGAACTTCCAATTCTGTGGGAACACGCGATAATACAACGTTGTAGCGTTTGTGTCAAATGCAGTTTTATTCCCAGGGAAATTCGAGTTGAAAAAGTGTAGTCGTGTAGTCGTGTACGTGTAGTACTGAAATTTAAGCGATATCTTTAAAATAAAAAATTGCTCGACTTTAATGTTTATTGTTTATTGTATAATTTTCATCCATAGGTTACTTACGCTTGGACATGTCGAAAATTCCGCCAGTTCTAAATTCAACGCGAAGAAGAACTGGCGAGCAAACTTCGCAAGTCACAGTGTTTTGTTAGTACCTTACAAGTATTATATTTAAAGTAACTTACAAATAATTAACCCATACTACCGCTCACAAGAACATTAATATTTACAGCATAAACATGAATACTGAAGAATCTGACCACTCTGCCTATTTACATTACCTATATCCGGTGTATAGTGCCATCGTCAATTTTGATACTTCATATATCAAGTCAAATAAAAAACCATTAATATAACCACTTTTCTGTTACCGCGAACCTTAACCAAAGAATACTCAATAGCCTTAACACATATTTTGTGAAAAATTCAACCGGCTACCTATTACGGTTCAAGAGATACAGCCCTCGGACAGACGGACAGACAGACGGCGTAGGCTTAGTAATAGGGTCTTAGTTATTTTTAGGGTCCCGTAAGACGGATACGGAACCCTAAAAATGTAAAGCTGTGCTGCCTCCCTCTCTGCGCTCTCTAACTCTATTCGCTATCGCATCGCCGCGTGAAGCTTAAATTGGAATCACAGCAGCGGTTGTAAAATGTCATATATCAACGCTTGCCACCGCTGTTCAAGCGTTGTTGCAGCGCTGCTGGCGGAGCAGAACTGGTCTTTGGTAAAAATCGTAGCATTCTATATAATAGCTCGCTGCGCGTAACAGTAAAACAATGCACTTACTTGGGTGCATGTAGTTGGGACTTGGGTCTACCACTACCACCACTAACCTCGTGGTGTAACTGTCACAGAGGATTTGTGCACTGTAGTGCTCCTGGCATCGCGTTGACGACGACGACGACGCCATAATGCGGAGGCGACGAGTTTTATGAAAAGTATTTGTGAATGTGACAAAAAAAATTTTTTTTATCTCCCGCCAATTATTTTACGTAAATAACGAAATTGTAGATCTATTCCAATGAAGATAGATGCTGGAATAAATAAATAGATATAAGTACCTATTTTACTGATAACTTTAAACATTGAATGTTACATTTTTTATAATAAAACTTCTTTTTAATTAAGTATGTTTTGTATTTTACAATTTATTTGACAATAATTGTATTTCTTAATTTTGTTATCTTTGATACAAAATACTTTGATAAGAAATACTTTAATGCTCCAAAAATATTTTGCAGAAACAAGCTCGACATACGATTTACATGAGAAGCAAGGGCGGACTTATCCCTTACAGGAATTTCTTCCAGTAAAGTTTTGTTAGTTTTTTTAGTGTTTAAACGTTAATTATTATTATTATTCATGCATGACTTTAGATACAGTACAGTACAGTCACTGTACTGTACATTTGATGTAAGTATATTGCACTAAATTAATACGATAATCAACACAGCTAGATGACTCTCTGACTAAATCGTTCTTGTGTCGTACCGCACTGCAAATGTGTGGAATGAGCTCCCGGGGACTATCACTCCCAATTCCTACAGTCCGCGGATCTTCTAATCGCGGGCGTCCTTCCCCCCAACTACTTTAGTCCATCATAAGCCGGACGGCACCTCCTCGGGGTGAAATTGGCTGCGCCCGAGGCTCCGACCTCGTGAGCAGACACCAAAGAGAACTGGGACAGACAAAGAGGGACATATTCTCAAGATTGAGAGCGAGAGCTTATCAAATGACTTTCGGTAGCTCAGTGGTGCGGTCGATCGACTGTCGATCGGATCATAAGCACACTTGGGCGCGGTCAGTACTTCTATGGGTGACCGCTTGGCCGTTGGAGGCTGAACGTGGTTCGGATTGCACGTAAAACTGTAGATCCCTTCTTTTCTTACCATTTACCTCCTAGTGGTAGGGTTTAACCCGCCCGAGTTGGTACCACCGCACTGATGAAGAGTAGCCGGCACGACCGACGGGAAGCACTGACATGGCACCAAGGTGTTATGGGCTGACATCACGGATCTAGTAGGTGAGGCCAACCATGTCAGTTTCCATAAAAAAAAGTTTCAATCTATAATAGGTAATAATTTGAATTTCATTAAAATGTACCAACAGTACCAAGTACACGAACCCCCTTTGCGTTCTCCGAATTTTACGGCCCTATTTTAAAATGGCGGGGTTTCGCTCATCCTTTTACGATAATATATAATATAAGTATATTAATACTAATTGATATTAAGCAAAAATAGTACCTACCGCATAAGTACTAAGGAATTCGCGCCGGTACCAGGAGGACACAGGTTCTGAGAAGGTCGGTCGGTAGCGTGTACGGTGCGCATAAACGCTTGTATACAATTTGTCGGCGCGCGTCGTCTTGTTTTAATATCGTTTTTGCGCGAGCGAGTGATTCGATTATCTCGTTGCGCAGCATGACGCCCTGGTAGCGTCGCCGGAGCAAATCTGGACACGAAGATTATTGATCAATTATTATTGCAAAACAGTATCTTCATTTATTCATTTAAAGAGCAGAAAAGATAAGGACAATAAGAAAATACAAGACAGGAAGGTCAAAAGATGTAAATACATCAGCTACGCAGAGTTAAGAAACAACAAGCATGTTTCTCCCCAAACATAGTCTCGGGTCTTTCAAGGGAGGCGTGAATGGACATCTGTCAGGCCGACATGACATTCGCAGCCCCCGCATGCGACCGAATGTCCATGGGCGTCACCTAGACACCTTATGGGTGGCTCGGCGCCACAAGTTGCGCATACTATAAAAAGAAAGCTTTAGACGTTAATCGGGTTACAGAAAATGCGGTTTTGTAAATTATAAATTTTCTTCATTTCGTTTCAGATAAATAAACATTAATTACAGTCAGTCTACCTAACAGCGACGGTGACGCTACCTCACGTGTTCCACCGGCGTATATCTCGCGGACAGCTCATACTGTGACATACCGGAGCGGACGATCTACCACTTACCGTGTACCGTCAGCGCACACAACTTATTGTTGTGCAGGCAGCTTGACTGTTGCCGGGCAAGCCACCTGCTTGCCGTCACGAAGGTCGGGCATCCATTCCTGTGCGGGGAAGTCATGATGTGTCTTTATTGTTTTAATTTATTACTTTGTGTACAAACATAACATTGATCGTAATAATTATCAACTAGAAAATTGTACTTTTCCCGTCATCCCTACTCCGCGTTCTAACTAAACAGAACTTAGTTTGCGGTTTATACCAAATTCACTCTCTGAAAAGAAAAAAAAAAATTGGCGTATAGCAACACGCAAGTACTTAATACTCTTAGTAAATTATATTGAAAGTTTATACATATATATATTATAATAAATATTAAAAACACTCTCGCGTTTTTTCATCCACTATGTGGTGTTGAATTTTTGATTTTTTTTTATTTTTATTTATTTATATTATAAAACATATAGCCATTCACAATATTGATACACATATTTTTTTTTTATGCCTAAAGTATGGCCAATTACATGTTTCCCTGATTGGTTTTTTTATTTATGTTTGCGTAGGGCATAAACTTAGGTGTCTAAAGGTGTGTGAGGTGTGATGTTTTGTGGTGTGTTGTTGTGTGGTGCGTAGTGTGTATGTGAGGGTGTGTGAGAGGGTGAGGGTGTGTGTGTGTGTGTGTGTGTGTGTGTGTTTGTGTCTCTATGTATTTAATTTTTTTAAATATTTAAAATATATAATATGGTGTTCAGTATATTTTGTTTTATACATTATGTACACTTCTCAAATATTTCGGCGCCTGCCGTCGTCAGTAAGTAAAATTATAATATAGTAAATTATGCTATTATAAAAGTATTTACAATAATACAGTCTCGTCAATTAAATTTTTTATAAGATGTAGAGATCACCATCGATGGGTGCATAACAGAAATAGCTCTATCAGGATCTCCTTTTAACCTCAGCGTTTGGACCTGGACCACCATGATCTGGACCAAACCATCAAGGCGTTATGAATTAATCCTCATGCTCATTTGAGATCACCGCTTCCCCTCCCCTCGCTCGCACACACCCTCGTGTCAACCCCCGCCGCCGCCGCCCCCGTAATACCACAAAGAGATGTCAACTTCACTCGTTGTGCTTAACCTAACCATAGGTTTAGCGTGTAGTGTAGTTACGTGCATGGTGAACATCGAACAAACATGTAATATGCAATTTAGCGGTGACAGCATTGATGGCTTTATCCTGGTCATCTGTGTATGATTTAAAGTGTGAGAGTAGGACCCCTGAGCCTGTTGTCACTGTGACCTAGGTAGATCTATTGTGATCTCTCAAAAGTTTATAGCTCACCCCCAAGTCCGATTTCCGCTATGAACCGAGTTATATTCTTGGGATTGAGTGCCTGTATATGGCATGGTTTAAAAATATAACACTCAAGAATACGGCTTCTACTGTGAATGAGCACTTCACGTTTGCTAAGAATGTGTACGGGCGTTTCATCCTCTTGTATACAGAACCTGCACACCGGTGTGTCGCTAAAGCCAGCCATGGACGATGGCACCAATTGACTTCATTACAACTGGCGTGGCGACAAATGGCGTGGTGCCAAAATATTAGCACATGATCGATCGCTCCAAATTGTGGTCAGTCGTCTACTACGAACTGAGCCGAAATGGATGTGAGTTCGCACATGCACGGGCCGACGGCGTGGAGCCATGGCATGACGCCACGATGGATTATGATGCGCCCGGAAATCCGTGGTTGGCGTCACGCCAAATATTGGCTCACGGATTTGACACGCACGGTCAGTTTTTGGACTGACGTGGTTCCAATGACGCGATGGCGCTATCGTCCATGGCCAGCTTAAGGCCCATTCGGTGTAGGTGTTGTTTAATCTCCAGTGTCCTGTTAAGATCCTTATTAGGATTTTTATGTGGTTCCGTTTTAGGTTTAATACGTCGTAAGTGAATTTACGCGAGTATTCAGAAAGCAGTGCCTTCGCGTGCTTCTGCCCGTGCAGTTAGGACCAGTGCTTCTTGCTTTGGTCGCGAGCCCAGGAGAGTATTTCTTGCCGGTATGTGCTTTTTGGTATTCCAAGTACCGGCTCTGGGCTGTTGGGTGGAGTTTCAGCTCCACCCCTAGCAATTTTATCGGCTTGTTCGTTGCCGCCAATTCGGGTCGTCTGTGTAACTGTATGGCTAGGTTTTTCGGGCCATACGTTACGTCAGGCCCTACCCAGCATTGGCTGAACTGAATATGCTTTTTGGAAGTGAGTATAGTAAACATTTCGGATTATGTAAAAAAAGGAACTTGACCAAAAGAAAAACGCAAGAAGGAAATATGCCCACCCTCTTCCCTTGCTCCTTACCAGGTGGCTCAAACTGTAGCCGACTGGGTTGTAAGATGACCGTACTGGATGTAAGATGACCGCATAGCAGCCTTGATTGTGTTCTCTACTAGTCCAGCCAGCAGTATAGCCAGCAATCCAGGGAAGTCTTCGGTATGCACCTACCTTCTCGGAGGTGACATTGGCTTGTCGGCATGTGCATGTGCTTTGGCCCCTCCGACTCAGCCACCCATTCCGGGTTACATAAAAAAAAACCTCGAGTTGTAACCGCTTTCCTGGCCCATAGGAGTATTGTATTGTATTGTTTATTGATCATTCATATGGCAGTTAGACTGCGCTCGAACTTGTCACAATTTGTTCTATCCGGTTCGATTACACCCACGAAGAAGAACCGACAAGAAACTTCGCAGGGTATTTTTTTATACATATTTTTACAAGTATCTAGTCATTAGCCACATAATAACACCGCCCATAGTCTATCGAAAACACAGCCTGAGATCAAGATTAACAATTTTGCTGAGAGTTCTGACTACAAAGACTTATTAATTAAGTGAATCAGGTGTAAAGAGCCTTTGGTATGACATCTCTCCCCGTGCAAGTCGTAAAAGGCCTCTAAGGGATAAGGACAAGGTGCCGTGCGACAAGGGTGACAGGCTAGCCACCTCTCACCTTGGAAAGGTCCTTCCACCGAGTCATGCAGCTGGTGGGTCTTTGTGCCTTACCTACTTGCTGCTTGATAATTACTCGTATCGTGTCCGAATAATTTGCTAAACGTGGTGGTTGGTGTTGTGCTGTAATTTAGAAGATTAGCTGCAGCACAACTCCGCTGACTCTGCTTGCCCCGATTGTCGGTATACAGCGGGTGGTATGTATGTCATATTAAAAATCAAGAGTCAATTGTCAATTGTCAAAAACCAATTGTCAAAGTTCGTTAGTGGGAAAAACAGTAGTCAGACTCTTAGATACAATTATGGTCAGCTAACGCATCTTTCTTTATGCCGGCACTTCACTTGGCTGTATGCACACAAATATTTGGCAAACATTTCCGTTTCGTCTCCCTTTAATGGCTTGTTTAGTTAGAGCGAGATAAAACTAAAATGTTTGCAACAATCGCGAATACTTCACTGAATAATACCAAGTGAAGTGCCACCATTACAGATACTTACAGATATTTAGGGATACGAAATGCTATTATTACGATTAACCTGTTTCACAATAAAACATTGTAAAAAATAAAACGAAACATTTTCGTTTTTGAATCAACCGATTCGTCTCGGTGCGTGTAGGTTCTCGTACCTCCTAAACTAAAGGTGCTCTAATAGAACCTTTCCATAGTAACTAATGTGCTGGCCACCCTTCTCAATACTACATGCGAGAGCAAAATGTACCACAGTGGCAAAGTTCCCCACATGAATATCGACTTGTTTGCATGACCCTACCGATATGTTGACATTTGCGTGGAATTCGAAAAGGTAGGCACCGCCGCGCCGGCAGGTAGCCGGGACGCGCAGTTTGATATCACGCTTGTGATGTAAACTTTTTACTTTAGTGTCCAGTGAAATGTACCGTGTGAGGTCGGTACTAAAAATCTGTTAAGTGCGAGTTTTACTCGCGCACGGAGGTTTCCGTATCTATCCGCTATCAATAACCGCTCAATCGGAGAGAAGCCTCAATGAGGTCGATCGCAATGTACGGTGGGAAAATGACAGCACCTCACATTGCAATGTATAAAAGCCTGTGGCGCCATCTATTATTCAATAGTGTGACTAATCTATTTTATTGTACGTTTCTTGTTTGGGAGCCACCCTTAATTTTTAACATTTTCTTATTTTTCTTATTTGTTGTTATATCTGCCATGTAACACATATTTTGTGAAAATTTCAACGGGCTACCTATTACGGTTCAAGAGATACAGCCCTCGGACAGACGGACGGACGGACGGACGGACAGGCGGCGGCGACATTGGGATTCGAACATCCGACCTTTTGGTTACGAGATACTATACTGTACTTACAGTACAGGGTACAACCAGTAAAGTGTATGCAGTGTAGGTACGTCACCATGCATGTCGGCCGGGCACGGCAGACAAAGAGTCTGTGTAATGGCCGCTGAATGTTTAATGAGTGGAGAGAGCCTCGCTCGCTGGTCGCTTGTCGCTTGTCGCTTGTCACTAGTCCGCTGCCACTTTAAACGATGAAGTGACGAGCGAGATGCGTGGAGTCGCCAAAGTGAAAAGTCGAAAAAAAAAACAGATTAGGTACCTATAAGGGAGATATTATTTTAACAAATTTTAAATATATTTTGTTTTAGATCATCGCTGTTCATGACGGTTACTTAAATGGTCGTCGTTTCTTCGGCTGACGTGCCAAACCCACTGCCACTTGAGCTTAGGCATCCGATGTCAAAGTTGATGTGTGCTATTAAACTTTTTTCTAAAAAACTGTCTTACGTTCGACTCCACACATTCCCCCACAACGAAGCCCGTTCAGTTGCGTTGCGACATCAAACGCTTCCGAACAAAGCTGAGTGTCCGGCTCCGGCGTCGCGTCGGTTCCAGTCCCTAACTGCCTACTTCCATGTATCCACTTCCTGGTCATCTCTCTGGTACATAACCAGTTGCATTCACAAGAGCCATTGACTACCTAGCTGCTCTTGCACAAGTGGAGTGGTAAATCCTTGCCCAAGGCAGTGGGTACAAAATCCATCGAACTGCAAATTGATTTCCACACAAATTTTTTTTTTTTTGGAAACTGACGCGGTTGGTCAAATCACCTATAGGTACAACATCCGTGATGTCAGCCCATAACACCACCGTGTGAACTAGGTGCCATGTCAGTGCTTCCCTTCATTTCATGTCAGCTACACTGAACTGGACGGAAAAAACGAACGTTTCATTCAGTGCGGTTACCAACCCGGGCGGGATAAACCCTACCACCTAGTAACGTAAGAAGGGAAGGGACCTACAGTTTTACGTGAATTCTATCTTTCATATTATGTGTATTTCGTTATGAATGCAAGGCTCTCGACGGTTCCAATCCAAGTATAGTCTCGGGTCCTTGAAGAGAGGCGTGCGTAGGCACCTATCAGGCCGGCATGGCATTCGCAACCCCCGCGTGCGACCGAATGTCCATGGGCGTCGTTAGACACTTTATGGATGGTTAGGAGCCACATGTCGTGCTTTCTATAAAAAAAACAGTTTGAGATATAAACTTCAAAATATGTATAATGCACCACCGCCTTTGCGTTTTCGCAGTCGGATAAAAAGGGAAATAAGGTCGATCGAAACGGCTCAGAAAATGGTCCGGGTTTTCCGGCCAGTTCAATCAAAGTGTCTAGAAGCATTGATATTATACCTACTTCCAGCAGGAACATAAAGGTTGTAGCAGATCAGATCTCTAGAACAAATCTTACATAACTTAGGTTTGAAATGCCAATATGTTTCATTCCCAGCCATTATTTTTAACAGCCAAATCAAAGAAACCGGCCAAGTGCGAGTCGAACTCGCGCACCGAGGGTTCCGTATCGCCATGTCATGGTCAGCGCTGCTTCATACTGTTTTCGGTAGATGGCGCGCATACACTGTTTAGTTTCTTGTATGGGGACCCCGTGATTTTTTTTAATTTTTCCGATTTTTATTATTTGTTGTTATAGCGGCCATAATAACACATATTTTGTGAAAGTTTTGACGGGCTATCTATTACGGTTCCAGAGATACAGCCCTCGGACAGACGGACGGACGGATAGACCCTTCCCTTGCCCCTTACTAGGTGGTAGGCTCAAATTGTAGCCGACTGGATTGGTACCACCGTACTGGATGTAAGATGGCCGCATAGCAGCCTCGGTTGTGTTCTCCTCTAGTCCAGTATAGCCAGCAATCCAGGGAAGTCTCCGGTATGGCACCTACCTTCTCGGAGGTGATATTGGCTGGTCGGAGCATGCGCTTTGGCCCCTTCGACTCAGCCACCCATACCAGATTACATAAAAACAAAAAAAAAAACAAAACAGAGACAGACGGTTTAGTAATAGGTCCCCGTACGACGGATACGGAACCCTAAAAAACTAACAATCACTAACAAACCGGAGCGAACAAAAACCTCCCACACATCGATTTGTAAACATCCCAAAAAAGGTCACTCAAGACGAGACAATCAACTATGCTCGCCAAAACGTTTTCTGGATCATTGATCTATAGATCCTTGATCGAGCGTATAAATGGATCAATAGGTTCTTTATTGGATGGCAACGGCTCGAAATTGTTATTTTTATCTTTTGTCTGCTATTTGTGTTTTATTTTTGTAAAATATTCTTCGGCGAGGATTAGCGGGGGGTTTCGAAGGAAGCAAAATAGGTTTTGTTGATTTTTTTTCTATTGTTAGTGACAAGTGCTTTGATGAAGGCTTGCAAAAAATTGCAATACCTCGAGGCTGCTGGGGTTCGGCAGTGAAGCCTTCCTTTATCTGTTTTAGGGTTGAATTGATAATGGTGTGTTTCCACAAGAGTACATAAAATTTTTTTTTAGATAAAAAAATTAAATGTTATAATATTCCAATATTCGGATTGATACCACCACACCGAATAAAAGGTAGGCCGAAGCTACTATGCATATAGTTCGTGCTTTCCGTCCGCACGTTCAGTGTAGCCGACTCTACCGAAGTGAAGCACTGACACGGCACCTAGTTCACCAAGGTTATGGGCTCACTTCGCGGATCTTCACTTCGGTCACTTCGGTGATCTAGCCAGCCATGTCAATCAAATCGAAAACCAACGTCCCTGGTCACCTTCATAGCCAGGACGCCATCGTTGGGAACATGGGAGCCCTGGAAAGTGGCTTGGAAACATAAAATTACATTACATAATTTTTAGGGTTCCGTATCCGGTACGGGACCCTATTACTAAGCCTACGCCGTCTGTCTGTCTGTCGGTCTGTCCGTCCGTCCGTCTGTATGTCCGTCCGTCCGTCTGTCCGAGGGCTGTGTCTCTTGAACCGTAATAGGTAGCCCGTTGAAATTTTCACAGAATATTTGTTATTATGGCCGATATAACAACAAATATTAAAAATAAGAAAAAGTAAAAAATTCACGAGTGTTCCCATAGAAGAAACCAAAAAGTGTGTGCGCGCGCGTCATCTACCGATTAGATGATGAAGCATTTTAACCTAATCATGACATTAAACTAATATGAAGCATTTCATAACACGCCATCTAGATGGCGTGAGTGGCGCTTGTCATGACATGGCGATACGGAACCCTCGGTGCGCGAGTTCGAATCGCACTTGGCTGTTTTTTTTTCAAACCGCGCTTAAACTACGTATGTATATGTAACTTTACCCAGAGACTCTAGCCCGCCTACAAGCCGGACTGGCTGGCGTCTCCTCAGGGGTGGAATTGGCTGTGTCTGAGGTTCCGACCTTGAGCTCAGCCGCCCAGTTCGGGTGCAATTAAAAACGCAAGAAGTTTACACGAGCGAAATCATGAACGGAAGCTAGTGATAGATAATATAATCCGGGAAAACAAAATGAAATTGTGTCGATTGCACTCAGCCACCGTTAATTTTTTGTTCATTTAATTTTCGTCCCATTTCCTCAATGCTGACTTTTGCGAATATTTCCACGTCGACGTCGCTTTCCGCCAACATCCTGGTTTCCGCTTTCCCCTAAAATCGATTTAGAGATAGAGTTTTGCAACACAAGCTCTCTTACGTACCTACCCCTCTAGATACTCTTATCTGAATAGAGCAGTCTAAGTATACTTAGTATTTATATATATATCTATACTTCGTTCTAAGTATATCTATCTGTGCGAGTGTATAAAGGCAAAGATGTATAGTAGGTTTGTAGGTAGGCGTATATAGGAGGCAGCGCAGGCAGGCAGGGGCCCGTTTGCCCCGCGGCGCGTTCGATAATGCAACCAGGGTTCACGGGACGAGGTAAGCAAGGGATGTCTGTGACGTACTGGGACGTTACTTTGAATTTAGTTATTATGACTGTTTACATTTTTTGAAATATATTACGGAAATTTATCTTCTGAAACTGCAAGATTTGATCTTGATTTCAGTGTTCTGAAGTTTTGACAGAACAAATTTGAAAACCTGGCATTATAATACGATCGTTTTAATTACTCAATAGACATACCCGCAAAATAACAAGCCTTACTGAATGTACATAATACATAATAAAATATATTCTATTAAATTTTCACATAATGTACCTAACTCTATGTATCTAAGGCAACTGAACTATTCATTAAATTACTCTGCAATAAAAGCTCCGTAAATTCATAATCTGCAGTTAAACGTGAAAGAGTATAAGGCGCACCGCAGGGCTGCTATCAGCCCTGCGGTACGCCTCCCCTAATGCCTGCGCGTCTGGGCGCGAGTGCCTACACACTCTCCGAGGAAGAAACTCCAAACAGACTAAAGTGAGAAATGTAGTAAGCCTTGGACCCAACCTGATTCCAGAGAGAATTCCAATTTCCTTTTGTATAATACTGTCGAAAGCTTTTAAGGGATTTGCGGAATGGTATGTGACAGTTCTAGCTCGGTATTTGCGAATATTTGGTAGAATAAATTTGAAGACAAATTTGTTCCATATTCCCGAATTAAAAGAGCCCCATTGAATATTAGAGCTCAAATATTGCTAGATCACTGTATTTATTTACATACTGAAGAATTAAGCAGGGCATCAAACAAATTGTCTAGAAACATCATGAACGTTGAAATTGAAATGTCAATCACAATTCCACATATTTATGATAAATCACTTTGTGATTGTCGCTGTGTCACTCGGAGTGGTTTTAGCATAATTCAGTGCTGTATATTCATTACTGCAATCATCTCGTTAAAAAGTCCTCATTACCAAAACGCGAACTTGTACACGAAAATATCTCGCGGTCGATCTGAGGAGCAGGTGTGAGGGTGTGTGCGTGTGTGTATGTGACACAGATCTGAGAATTACTGGCTAGATGGGTTATCGAGATCTCCATATGGGAATGCGGTGTCGACAAAATTTCTATCCATCACCTTACAGCAATGCGCATGCCGTGATTCGCGCAATGAGAAAAATTTGATGATGAGTTTAGTAAATTTTACTAAATTGATCATAAAATGTTTCTCAGTGCGGCCACTCAGTGCACCCATGTCGGCATCTACAGCCAATGTGATTTTTGATATCCTCTGTCTTAACCGGTAACTCTCCGGATAACAAAAATAATGTAATAAGCAATCCCACATTATGTGGGATTGATATTATTATATGACATACCTAATAAAGAGGTAAATCTGTAACGAGGTATGTGTGTGTCGCCTTTGCTGATTATGCGTTCACTTATAAGTCGAGAACTAATCATTCAGTTCGCATGTGGATTGTGAGGATTCATTGATGTACTCATGCTTATCTCAAATCAAATCAAAACTTATTTATTGTACCAAAAGCAAGATACGTATACAATTATCTTAAATCTAACTTGTCATTACTTAAAAGCTACTTATCTGCTCCAATTTACAGAAGAAACAGTAGGTACTTCAAGTTAGATACTCAAGAAAATACAGTAGGGCGAAAGCATACCTTGTTGTGTTCACTTATTTTGTAAACTTGTGCCTAAACTGGCCCAATTGGCCGCGTCTTATAGGCATTCGTCATTTTACCATTTTAAAATCTAAGATCTAATCTAATATCTACCTATCTAAGGACGGAGATAGGATATTTTGCCAGGAAGCGATGACGCCACGGAAACAGCTGGTTCAGTATGATGCATTGACGGCGCAAACGCCATCTAGCCGATATATCCCTGGTCTATGGTGTGTGGTGTCTCGTGTCTACATAATTATATAGTGAGTACAGTCGAGTTGGTGGAATATAAAATTGAGATTTTTAGGCGCGTCTGTTTTTCAACGAGATTTTTTCTTTTGAAGTTTCGAAAGTCGTGGAGGGCCGCCACCGCCCTCCCCTCCCGGATGAGCCGCGGCGGGAGGGAAGGGAGGGACTGATTGTTTGCGCCGTGCAGATTGAGTAATAGAAAAGAAATAATGTTATTCTTTCTTCGCTCTGTTTTCTTTCCGTCTCTTTGAGAGGGTCTGCTTTATTTTTGCTTTTGTTTGAGACGGAGGAGTTGCTAACGAATTTTAATTATGAGGCGCTTCATTTGAGGACACGGCCAAACATTGAAGATCTCTCGATTGCCTAGTCTGTATTATTTATTTATTACATATTTAATTTAATTAAGATTCCCAGGAAAAGTAAACCAAGATTAAAATTGTTATTTATAGTCCGGCCGCTGAGAGAATGCGTTCCTGACGTCTGTCAGTTGGTCATTTCATCACTCATTTTACAAGTTTGTATTACTCACTCCTGCAACTGCAGGTTCGAACTAAGCTAATTATGACCATTTTTCTATTGTTTATACAGCTTAGTACTATTTTGACAAGCTTGTCGCACTTTTTAGGTAATCCAGACTGACATTACTGTTACCAATTGACAGACGTCAGGAACGCATTCTCTCAGCGGCCGGACTATAGATAGAAATATTTGATTGTTCCACCAGCTGTTCCCGCGGTTCCCGCGTTCATATAACAATTCATCGATGTATCAGAAAGCGTCAGTGAAAACCACATGTGAATTAATTGAGCAGTTCTTGAACTAAAAGTTAACTAATTTTCCTCCTAACCTATTAAACTATTGTCTGTCTTTCTGTCTGTCTGTCTGTCCGAGGGCTGTATCTCTTGAACCGTAATACTACCCGTTGAAATTAGTTGAAAATTGCTAGGCTATGCGAGCGAAGCCCCGGGCAAAAGCTTGTAGGTATTATGTGAACTGTAATTCATATTTAATCATGTATACTTTGTATACTTTTAAATAACTGATTAATTTGATGTAATCTGGTATGGGTGGCTGTCGTGGCTGAGTCAAAGGGGCCAAAGCACATGCTCCATGACCAGTCAATATCACCTCCGAGAAGGTAGGTGCTATACCGGAGACTTCCCTGGATTGCTGGCTATGCTAGACTAGAGGAGACCACAACCGAGGCTGCTATGTGGTCATCTTACATCCAGTACGGTGGTATCAATCCACCCAATCCGCTACAATTTGAGCCTCACGTACTTATATGTAATTTATTACAGTTTATTATAAGTAGTTATATCCCTTATATTATACTTTACATTCCCAAACTGAAGTATATTGCTACTATGTACTTACTTATATTTCACAAATACGACTCTCAAACATCCAAATGTTGACTGGGAGAAATCACCATATGGGATAAGCCCGCCTTTGCCCACCGTGTAAATTACTTATCGTTTGTTTATGTGAAATGTTTTATTGCAATAAAGTATTTCTATTTATCTATCTTTTTCAGGCGTATTTTGTACCATCATTACCTTGTACATATCCGCCTACAGTGTATACGTATATCTATATTTGGATCGGCCTATATGAATAGGAGATCTGCAGATATCTGCCTGTATGAACACGTCGGCTATAATAATATAGACGGCTATAGCTGTGGCTATAGTGTAGCGCGCATCCCCTCGCCGCCACCACCACCACTACGCTCTCCTGAAAGCTGCCTCTGGGCGAGGGTGTGTATGTGTATGAGGGTGTGTACAGGTGTATGTGTGTGCGTGGCCCCGCCCCGAGCGACGCGGCGCCCAAGACGTCGCCCTACGGTGTCGCCCACGGCGCGGTGGCGTCGCGGCGCCCAGGGCAACCAGGTAACTGGCATATTCGTTCGTCAGTGGCAAGCAAGGGGCGTTTAGAGGCATGTTCAGTCAAATAAAGATTCAGCCCTAACATTATATTTACAGGTATTTCAGCATTATGAATCATAATTAAATGAGATAAAAATATTATTTATAGCACACAATTAACACACAAAAGGTGAGTTTGAGTGAGGAATTCTTTACACACTATGACGTTTGGGATGTTGGAAAAGCGTATAAAATATTTTTTTTATTATTTCTCAAATTATTTATAATTAATTATATAATCTATTTAAAAACACAATTGAAAAATAACTTTTATTCTTTATAGCTCGTCATAGTACTTTTTTAAACGTTTATACAGTTTTTCATAAGCGGTACTTAAGTGAAACCCTAAAAGATCGTTAAAATGAAAACAGCTTCAATTACGGTCCTGGTTCAAGACGTTTCGGGCCATACGTATGGCCACTCTGCCGCGCAAAGTTTGACAAACAACTGAAAATTATTTGCCGGCACGGCTGACACAAATTGTAGCTCTGTCAATGCGTGTCGGTCAACGAACATTCTCTGTAGCAAGCAGGACGAAAGGGTGTATTCCGAAGTACGAGTGATACATAGTTCCGACGGGATCACGGTGTACAGTCATAAATGCCTGGTTAAAAAAAAATATATTTAATTAAAAATGCGTTTTTCCGCGTTACTGTGTTGCCTTTGCCGTTGGCTACCGTTTACAGCAGACATAGGGCTGGGCTACTGTTCACCGCCTGCGGCCTTCCTGACCAATCACAGCGCTCCGAGCTATATCGCCTTCTCCCCCGCGCACACGCGCTCGCCCATACACCGCTCTCCCTCACTCCCCCTGGCGACGCTTTTCAAGATCATACGCAGCGGAAAATATTGTAAACTTTGTTAAGAAAAGCGCAGAGTTGACAATCGAACGGACGCGCGGACGGTGGTTGAGTTGGTTTTGGAATCCGGCGACGCTTTATTTGATATTGAGCGCAAGGATAAAGATTTTCAAGATCAATAACCTTGCTTTACCATTTTCAGTCGCATCGCAAGACGATAGAGTTTAAATTTGCACGTTAACTTGAGATAGAATTTCATGAATAAATTTTCACTTCTTAATTGAATTTCAGCTCAATTCTATACGCATTAAAAGTGATATTCGCTTGCGTATTATTTATTAAGATAAAGCGTTATTCAGCGGAGGGATGACTATGCCCAGGGCTAAAGCTATTTCGGATGACAATTTGCGCGGCGCGGGTCCGGAATATGGCTTTTATTTGGAGCCGCTATTTCGGATTAAAACGCGTTAAAATACAGAATACACTCCCACCCGGAGCCGCGCCAAATACAATTAAAAACTGTTAAAAGGTTCGCTAACTTTCCAATCGATTTACCTATATTTTACTTTGGAATTTTCGACAAAATGAACAATTTGACAAAGTATTACATAAAGGTAGGTAACACTTTGTCTATTAATACTTGCGTATTTATTTCGGTTTCATTTTGAAGCACTTACGACGTTTCCGCGGTTTTCGGCCTCACCTACAGTTTGTTTTTTATTAGGAGCTTTGAATGAAACCCACTGAAACATGACAAATTAGTTGCCGGCATAGATTTTGTTTATGTAAACCAACATGGGTGGCTGTGCCGAGGGACCAATCGAGCAGTCGACACAACCAAAAATACCTCTCCTCGCAGATGTACCTAGTATGTTATTATAATTAAATGCAATTTTACTGTAGTTTAGTATGTAAGTAAATTTTTAACAAAAGATCTACAAGGTGTCTTGCCCGATTCCTCCTTATACATTGTACTGTAAGGGATATGACTTCCTTCTTATATTACTAGGTGGTAGGGTTTAACCCGCCCGGGTTGGTACCACCGCACTAAATGAAAGCTCGGTCGACACGGCTATGTAAATAGTTAGTGTTTTCCGTCCAGTTCACTGTAGCCGGCACGACAGAAGGGAAACACTGACGTGGCACCGTGTTCACCCGGTCTTATGGCTGACATTACGAATGTTGTAGGTGATGTAGCCAAACGTGTCAGTTTCCATAAAAAAAAGCTTCGGGTTGCACTCCGGGAGTGCCGGCAGAAGTGAAAACTTAAACATCAACGTTGTGCATTTTTGAATATTTTGGAATGGTTAGGGAATAATTTCGCACGAATTGTTTTATTTATCAGTATAAAAGTACTATCATTTATGTGGTAAAATACAATATTCATTTATTGCGCTATCGTAGACAAACATGACAATTTATATTACATAAAAAAATTACACTACAGAACTATTATAATTATTTTACACCAAAAAGTTTATTTCTCAGAAAAATCAACTTTCATCCATAATTTCAACGAATCTTACGCTTTTTCGATCAGGCTACGGATAAGACGCGAGTTTAAAATTTTTTATCCATCTAAAAAAAGTGCCAAGCGCCGCTAAAGAAGTTTCGAATCTTACGCTTTTTCGATCAGGCTATACGGATCTGACGCGAGTTTAAAATTTTTTATCCATCTAAAAAAAGTGCAAAGCGCCGCTAAAGAAGTTTCGAATCTTACGCTTTTTCGATCAGGCTATACGGATCTGACGCGAGTTCTGACGCGAGTTAACATTTTTTACCCATCTAAAAGCGCCGCTAAAGAAGTTTTCACTTCAAAAATGATGACGAACCATAGGTATCGAATATGCATATTATTATGTGACAATGAAATATTGTTAGCGTTGTGTGTTCTTAAGGCGAAATCAATATCTGAAACACCACAGAACAGCGTTTGCTCTCACTGTCTGGGCTCTCTGTTAAACATAATAATACTTTTCAACATAAAAGAAAATTATTTCCCTATATCTTGTCCCATACATAAACAACACATTATACGGTTTTTTATATTACCGTGGTTGTTAGATATTACTTTTAAATTAAAACAGCTTTATTCACGGTTCTTCCCGAGATATGTGTTCTGTGTTCCCGAGCCACATAGCTCGGGAAGAACCGTGAGTAAAGCTGTTTTGATTTAAAAATAACATATTATACGTACATATGTATACACCAAAGTATGTCTCAACTTATGTACATACACAAAATGCAAGCTTACACCTACACACATCAACATACATGTACTTACTTACATTTCAAACCACTACACACACACACATCAGCTACAGCATTCCGTACAAAACCTTTCATACACTCCTTACATCTTCTCTTGGCGCTTCGTAACTCGGAAAATTCTCTGATTTCGCTCGGAAAGGCGCGCCACGGTGAAATGAATTAGGCATCGTACGCTGTAAAATGACGAATCTTACAGCTTATAGATCCGCGTAATCTCACTATATCCCACTAATTAAGCAGATTAATCGGTGTTATGCTGCAAAAACACGAGTGAATGACCACACAACACCGATCGCTACCATCAAAATATTAAGATAACTATCGAGCAGCACTTACGGTAAGAACGCCTGACTCGGTGAAGGGACCGTGCCAAGTTGATGAGGTGGTCATTCTGTCGCCTTTTATATTTTAAATAATATTGTATAATTTAATAATATATATTTTAAATAATATTGTACGTGCGGTGGTGAACTTTGTCTCCGATGTAAGCGTGCTTGTGAGGATGGAAATAGTACAATAATTTAATTGTGCGCGCACAGCGTGCAGAGCCGGATTAAGCATAGAGGTCCCTAGGCAACGCAAGTTTCGGGGCCCCTCTCCCCTTAGGCAGGTACGTCTCTAGGTATGTAGGTAGTAATTAAACCTTACACCAACACCAAATCTTAATGAATGTATGTCATTTATTGAAATAAAAACTATTTATAGGTAATGTAATTTTATGCAATACTTGCAAATGGTGGTTATAGTAAAATCATAACCATGATTCAAGAATCGCCCATAGGTTTATAACAAGTAATAAAATTAATGTAAAACAGTTTTTTTTGTGAAATACTTTGTCCTATAAAAAAATAAATCTAAAACCTTTGTAAAATGAAAACGAAAGCATCATTAAAACTACTTTGACTTATTTTTTGCCACGGGCCGCGGGGCCCCTAGGCGGCGCGGCGCTGGGCCCATAGGCCCATATGCATAATCCGGGACTGTCTGCGTGCGTCTCGCAGTACGACAGCGCCACGCCATTCTAAACTAGACGCATTCTACGTACGTAAGTCTAAGTGTAGATAGAACTAACTGTGAAGCCTGAAGGCGTCGTCGCTGGGAGCAGTGTGCGCCGCGCCGCCGCACCGCTCGGTTTCAGCGCAGACTTGCCGCGAATTTCAGCTGATATCCGCTGAATGAAAGCGGCGAAGTGTGTTTAAAAACTGAAATTGTGCGTGTTGGATACACACTGTTGCCTAATCTGTGTTGATCTGGGCAGTTCTAGCAAACGAATTCGCAATATAAATGTAGGTTGGATATTATGCTTACGGTGTTGGTAGGTGCCATGTCGTTAGCTAAGTATTAGTCAATAGAAGACGCGACGACATGTCCCTGATTTATTCAAAATGGTTTTATTTAGTAGGTAAAATAGATTTTTTAGTTTTCTTTTTATAAATTAAATTTTTTTGCATTTACAATGTATAAACATTGTAGGTGTACAATGCTAATTGCAGTTTATTCTTGAATATTTGAATTAAAATATTGTAATACCTACCTATAAGTAAATAAATGTTAATAATAAACATTTGGTGAAGATGATAAACATGGGTGTTAATATTTATATTTAAATTAATAATAAAAGCTTTATTTTATTTTATTTATTTTAAAATTTTCATATCATATCTTATTTTTACGTCTTTAACTCGCCTGTAATTTTGCACGGAACGCTCTTAAACTTCTCCAAATAATTTAGATAATTAAATCAATGAAAAACAAACGGCTAAACTCGCGCAGTCCCCATAAATTATAAATAAAAAATATTAAGGGAGCGGTCGTGGAAGGGAGATGCACAGATAGTGTCGTCCCTGTCTCTCCGAAATTATTTCACCGTTTTTCCTCATCAAAAGTTTTTTCCGGAGATTAGAGTAGCTACTTGGTCCCGCGGGGGGTGCTGGGTCGGCGCGGCGGGGTGCGGGGGCAGGGGAGGGGGAGGGTATTATGGAGATAATCTCCAGGGAAAACAAATGAAGCCTATTTCGGTAATTGGAAAAATTGCGGGCATTTATTAAAATGAGATGAAATATTTATACTTTGTTGAAAAAAATAAAAAAAGGACTTGCAATAAATCGTGATGTCTTGATAGGATAAAGTATTTGTTATTCCTCACCACATTGTTTTATGTATGATCTAATAGATAGCATTACTTACTGGTAAGTAATTAATTCTTGATGAAGGCACTATGCAGGCAGTGTGTTCGAGTTGACAGAGAGGACGAAGAACAAAGGGTCATATTATTTTGAAGGTGTTTACTTAATTTGAAAAGTACCTACCTATATTAGGTAGGAAACATTTATTTTCAATGAAAAAAAAAAGGAAACTGACACGGTTGGCTACATCACCTGCAACATTCGCGATGTCAGCCCATAACATCGGGTGAACTTGGTGCCACGTCAGTGCTTCTCTTCATTTCATGTCGGCTATTGAACTGGACGGAAAACACGAACTATTTACATAGCCGTTTCGACCGAAGTTTCGCTCAGTGCGGTGGTACCAACCCGGGCGGGATAAACTCTACCACCTAGTAAGGTAAGAAGGGAAGGGGCCTACAGTTTAACGTGGACTCCGAACCACGGTCAGCCTCCAACGGTCGAGCGGTCACCCATCCAAGTACTAACCGCGCCCAGGGGTGTTTAATAACAATCGACCGGCCGCACCACTGAGCTACCGAGGCTGACAAAGGATTCTTAATATCTAAATATGGTAGCTGATAGAGATTGCATTAATGGTTTATTACTTATCGAGCATTCTTAAAGCAGTAAAACTGCGCTCGAACTTGTCACAATTTGTTCTATCCGGTTCGATTACACCCACGAAGAAGAACCGGCAAGAAACTTCGCAGGCAATTTTTTCTTTCCTTATAATAACCTATAATAAAATCCAACGTCTGCTTTCTGTCTGTCTGAGTGTCTGTCTGTCCGCTTATAACTCGAGAACCACTGAACCGATTTTAATAAAACAAAATTCTACAGATAGCTTGATTCTTCCCATCAACTATAGGCTACTTACTATCACGCTAAATAGCTTATGAGGTGAGCAGTGAAGTAAAATATGAGAGCGGGCGGAGCCGCGGGCACAGCTTGTCATAAATATTATTACAAGTACTTTAGTGACTAGCTACATAATAACATCGCCTACAGTTTATCGAAAACGCTGCTTGAGAGCAAGGTTAACCATATTACTCAGAGTTCTCACTACAAATACTTATTTAATAAGTGTATCAGGTGTAAAGAGCCTTCGTTAACTAATGTTTTTAAGTTTACTGTGTTATTAATTATAGGTTTATATTTTATTTTGTAGTTAGTTTTTAGTAGTTTTTAGTTATAGTTTTTTATTATATTTGATAGGTAGTTTAAGTTTATTTAATAATTTTAATTTATTACTGTGAAATTTATATTAATAAAGGGTTATTAATTATGCTCGTTTTAAATTTCGACTTATGTAAGTCTTCAATATCTTTCTTTTTTTTTTTATGGATACTGACACGGTTGGCGACATCACCTCCAACATCCGTGATGTCAGCCCATAACACCGGGTGAACTTGGTGCCACGTCAGTGCTTCCCTTCGGTCGTGCCGGCTACACTGAACTGGACGGAAAACACAAACTATTTACATAGCCGTTTCGACCTACCTTTCATTCAGTGCGGTGGTACCAACCCGGGCGGGTTAAACCCTACCACCTAGTAATATATGAAGGAAGTCATATCCCTTAGTCGGCTTTTACGACATACACGGGGAGAGATGCAGTGGGGCTATTCTTTTGAAGTACCGGCCCCACACGGTACCTATTGTCAATCAGTAAAATTTTAATATGTAATTTGTATGAACTCAATTAAAATTTAGTTGTATCAGACGCAGGGGGGCGTTAAATTATTTCCTACGACCTAAACTAGGCACATGGCTGTGTCATAGGTTTAACAGCAGTTTAACAGTACCTACATAGTGCCACATTCCGTTGCTCGTGAAGTTATTATTTAAGCACAAACATTTTGCTTACATATTAAATTACCAGTATTTTACATGTGGGTGTGTTACTAGACATATTATCGGTTGTACAAAATCAAAACCTAGTAAGTATTTTAGCCTAAAATATTCAGGAGAGCGCATAAACATGTTTATACGATCGCAGCCGCAGCAAATTAACCATTTTAACATAAAAAACAAAGTATGCCATAACGTGCAGTTGTTGGCCTAAACTAAACTCCATAACTTTAAATTGTATAACTTTTTTTATTGCTGCACGTTTTATAGCACTCAGTTTTACAATTTGTGATATTTTTAATTATATGTGTTTTACTATTTAAAAACCTAGCAAATGTTTTTCTAGCTTGGTTTTGAAATTGAAATTGTAAAGCTAAAAGGCACCAGATTGCATCCGAGAAAATTATGACCTCAAATAAATCACATGCGACCGGACAACCAACAGACAAGAATAATTTTTTGCGAAGACTGACAGCGAGTGACTGTTTGTCAAAATTCCTAGCACGTAAGTGTTGGAAGCACTGGCGGCCGGTCCCAAAGTGCGCCCGTCCGCCGCACTATCATACCACGAGAAGTCTTCACTTCACTCAAAATAAATAATATCTTACAATACAACATACCTACATTAAAACCATAAAGATCGTAATCCAAATAAATGCGAATGTGAATTCGACCTTATTTTATAGATCACAAGGCACGTTTTTGCGAGTAAACCCGCGCCCCGTGCGGAATCGAAAAACGCACGCGGGTCTCCCATCTGAATGTATGGGGATCGACAAAACACCGCTGGCGCGTGAGACAAAAGATACTTCATAGAAACAGTATGGGCCGAAATGGAGTTCTGCGTGTGGCGCACGAGCGCCAAACAAGGACGCTATATCGTGAATAGCCGCGCGTGCGACACGTCGCGAGCGATTCGTTTTGCACGAGTCCGTCTACCTAGAGTATTCGGTGCCTAGAGTCAGCGCGCTGTCATGTGATGTCACATACCCGTTAGCGCGCGAATATTTAAAATGGGATATGGTTAGGTTTTGTGCTTTCTGCCACGTGATACTGTGAATTAAGTGGTGCCGACATTTGCCTAAGAGTTGGTTAAAGGTAAGGCTTTACAATCAGGTGATCCCGGGTTCAATTCCTACTTTGAAATGTTTTTTTTATACATTTTTTAAGTATTTTTGGGACATTGCTATTGTTTTCTTTTTGAAAGCTGCAGCAGTGTTGTGGTCTATGCGTGTGTTCATAAAGGTATTATAAATGAGTTAAAAAACTTGTTTGGATTTATTTTCTTGTTTTTTGCAACTCATTGAGTGTCTTGAGAATATTCATACTAGGTACGTACATAACACAACGCAGGCGTTTAAAAAATTCGGAAGTCGCGATCTTAAAATAACATTGGGAATGTGTTGGGAAATTTGGTATTTATGGAGGTAGGTACTTAGCGCACTACCGGTCACTGAAGTCACCAGCCGCCACTGGTTGGAAGCAAAACATTAAATCTCCTGTAAAATTTTAACATATTTAAATGTGAATGTATGGGGAGTGACCTAAGATAAGAAGTGCAAAAGACGAGAAATTTTTATTTTACAAAAACTTTCGGTTGGTAGGTTTTAAATTTGGGCAGCCCACATATTTTTTACCAAAAATCGAAAATACTCCACCAGGTGACCAAAGAAAGTTTACCTGTCCGTCTCGCCTCCGCAACGCTCCCCTTGTTTGAAATAGAAAAATAAAAAACAACTCCACCGTCGCCATATTTAATTAAGATGGCGACGTCTCACAATTTTCTTTCGTAACGACATTTCTAAACAGAGCACCGGCCGAACACTGCGCGAGGACTCTCTGTTTGATCTGGAGGACTGTTATGTAAATTTTCAGCGCGCGACTGAAAATGAATTAGGTAAATAGAAGCCGCGCTCTGTCAAATTTAATAGAAGAAAAAAAACATTTCATAGTGATCGTTTCGTTCAAGAACATGAAACATGATCAATTGATCACATTCGAGGTCAGTGCTCTTGATTTGTTCGCCTTGAAAGACATTACGTCTATAAGTTTCATGCGTTCGCCCATTTTGACAGATCGCAAAAAGATACGACACAATGAACGTTGTGTACTTGCGTCGCGCTACGCGCGTACATTGAGTTACATTCAAGTTTCGCGGAGTGTCATACCGCGCGCTCAATATAAGGTTGTGTTACGTCTAAGTGCAAATGTTTAGGCGACGCTTAAACATGATGATCCGTGATGATGACCGTCGCATATTTTTAGATTTCCGTACCCCGTACGGAAGCCTATTACAAAGCCTACAACATCTGTCAGTTTTTCTGTCTGTCTGTCCGTTCAACTGTTCGTCCGTCCGATGGCTTTATTTTGGAACTGTAATAGCTAGCCAGTTAAAATTGTTATTTTGGCGGGTATGACAAAAAATAATAAAAAATTTAAAAGGTGAAAAATTAAGGGGGGCCCCCATACAATACACGTACTTTTTGACGTTGACGGTAAGAAATCTCTGTAAGGGATAAGTTCGCCTTTGCACCTTATGTAAATTTTCTAATTTACTTACTTGTTACTGTTTAATGTTTACTGGAGCAATAAAGCATTTTCCATCTTTCTATCTTTTTTCAACGTTTTTTTTTATGGCGCGAAAACCTCGGTACGCGAGTCCGACTCGCACTAGCCCGGCTTTTTATTTTTGTTTTCTCCTCATTCCTAATAATTATGAATGGAGTTTGACAACCTTTAACATTCCGTTTGAAGTGTAGTATGGATGGAGTGGTCGCGCGCTGCTAATTTACTTAATAGCTCACCTGGCCGGCTGCTGGCTGAGTGAGCCGACTTGGAAGTTAGTTACCGGGCACGTTGTCTTGTTTCGTTTGCTCTTCTGTTTCGGATTTACTTACAGTTCTGTTTGTAGTCGGATTGAGAAACATTTTTATACGTATTAAATGTTTTAATTAGAAATGTTTAATGCTTTATTTTATACTGCTCTTAGATAGAACTGGGTGTATTTAATATATTTTTATTAGAAAAATGCAAAGCGAAAATCATTGGAAAAAATACATCCCGGCCAGGATTCGAACCTGGGTCTTTGGGTGTATTTAGTTATGAGTTAAAATATCCTTCAAGCTAATAAAGTAAAGCTTTAACTTATAGCTTAAACTGTAAGCTAGTAAACATGCTATTTCAGATTTTATTTAAATATTTAATTTAATTAGGCATTTAATAAAGTTTTCCCTTTCAACACCTAGCTATAGGTACACTAAAATTACGCTTTTAATTAAATTAATTTAAGTACCGTGTGGGGCCGGTACTTAAAAATAATAGCCCCACTGCATCTCTCCCCGTGCATGTCGTAAGAGGCGACTAAGGGATAAGGACAAGATACTGCGCTAAAGGGCGACAGGCTAGCCACTTCTCACCTTGGCGCAGTCCTTCCACCTAGTCATGCAGCAGGTGGGTTCTTCGTGTCTTACTTGCTGCTTGATAGTTGTCTTGTCCGTATACTGTGCTAAACGTGGTGGTCGGTGTTGTGCTGTAATTTACCAGAGTCCTTATAGCACAACACCGATTACTCTGCTTACCCTGATTGTCGGGATACGGCGTGTGTTATGTATGTATGTATGTATGTATAATTATGCATTTTCGAAGGTTATTTTTTAACTAAAACTGGATTAGTTTTTTTTCAAAGTCGAACATTTTCAAGGACTTTTGAAAATGAATCTCACCATTATGAAAAATGTAGGTATATGCCTAAGACTAAAGTAATAGAAAGATAAGGTTCTCTATGAAATATACATTAAATATTAGCCAAAACAAATTAAATTAAAATTAAAGTGAGTTTAATTAATGAAGTATATAGTTACGTAGTGTTGAAATATCTAAGTAGAAGTGACTCCGACCTGATATCTGTGCTACAACTTTATAATCGTCTTGTGTAACTTCACAGTGTAAGCCGATGTGTGGATGAACATTCGAATGGATGTGTAGATGACGGGGGAGGATTAGACCCAGCATCGCCGCTCGTGCGATGTCCTTCCTAGCCCTGGACCCTAACGGCTGGCAGGTAAGTCGCTACTTTCTTAGTCCCACTTGCATTTTCTGAAATAATTCCAAAATTTATACATATAATAAAATCGTAAATGCAAAAAAGTCTGTACATTGAATATATTCGAAAAAAAAAACCAACAAGGGCGACTTAAAATGAGAAATAATATAATAATGCTAAAATATATAATAATACTAGATGCCAAGGCCTTATGTCATTATAAGGATATTCTACCTAATTTCTATGAATTGGTGTTCAATAAAGAATATATAATAATAATACCTACAATATCGGTGATGTCAGCCCATAACACCAGGTGAACTGGGTGTCATGTTAGTGCTTCCCTTCATTTCATGTCGGCTACACTGAACTGGACGGAAAACACGAACTATGTATTTACATAGCCGTTTTGACCGACGTTCCATTTAGTGCGGTGGTACCAACCCGGACGGGATAAACCCTACCACCTAGTAAGGTAAGAAGGGAAGGGACCTACAATTATTATCGTGGAATCCGAACCACGGTCAGCCTCCAACGTTCGAGCCACCCATCCAAGTACTGACCGCGTTCAGGGTTGCTTAACAACAGTCGACCGACCGCACCACTGAGCTACCGAGGCTGACAAAAAAGATATAATAGTAAAAGATTTCAGCGATTTTTTTATGGAAACTGACACGGTTGGCTACATCGCCTACAACATCCGTGATGTCAGCCCATAACACCGGGTGAACTAGGTGCCATGTCAGTGCTTCCCTTCGATCGTGCCGGCTACACTGAACTGGACAGAAAACTCAAACTATTTACATAGCCGTTTCGACCGACGTTTCATTCAGTGCGGTGGTATCTTTGATTCTTATATGAATATTGTTTTACTATTCTATAAGTATATGTGCACACATAGATAAAATAATAACTAAATAGGTAGTTATCATGTTTCCATTATAGATTCCCAAAAGTCACCCAAACTATGAAACACAATGGAGGTAACTACGACGACGTAGCCTGCGCCTGTAGGGACTAGTGCGAGCGTCCAACAAGGTTACGGGCATTTCCGACGAGGTTACGCCGCTTCCGCCGGAAGCCGTGGGGCGGCCACCGGAAGTAAGAAGGTTTCACGCGGCGGGGAAGGCTGCGAGGGCTATTTGGGCGTTTTATGAAGTTCGGAGAGGTATCGGTCACTTAATATGGCGATTTGAGCCGAAGTCTTGGTTAAGAGGAAGATTCTTATAAATTTTAATTTAGTGTTTTGGTCACAAAGATGCGCCTTTTATAAGATTTTTTAACTCTAAACTATACGATTTTTTTTTTTTTATGGAAACTGACACGGTTGGCTACATCACCTACAGCATCCGTGATGTCAGCCCATAACACCGGGTGAACTTGGTGCCACGTCAGTGCTTCCCTTCGGTCGTGCCGGCTACACTGAACTGGACGGAAAACACAAACTATTTGCATAGCCGTTTCGACCGACCTTTCATTCAGTGCGGTGGTACCAACCCGGGCGGGTTAAACCCTACCACCTAGTAATATAAGAAGGGAGTCATATCCCTTAGTCGCCTTTTACGACATACACGGGGAGAGATGCAGTGGGGCTATTCTTTTAAAGTACCGGCCCCACACGGTACAAATATAAATTAAATATGTCCAAAATGCCATTAAACAGGCGTGGTTGATGTAAAATAAATTTTTATGTTAAATGAAAACATTATAAATAATAAATTAACAGGTGCTGGCATAGTAAACAATCATTTAGTCAAATAAAATAAATCTTTAATGTACCTAAATGATTTTATACTTTAGTTACTTTCTTCTTAAAATAGTTACCTAAAGAAAACAATCGGAATAATTAATCACATTTCTCATTTTGATAAACATATCCTTTATTTGCCATTCAAAAAATATTATTAAACAAACAACCGGCATGCAGATTGCCCTTGCTCAGCGCACCGAAACTAAACGCTCCCACTTAAATAATTAGACGGAACGATCGACACACGACCGCTCGCGACCGCGGTTGCGATAAGAGTGAGCTTTTTCACGGTCGGCGCACGCGATGAGGGTAGGCGAGAAATAATGTTGTGGGTAGATTTTTATCTGATTTGATTCGGAAATTACGGTTTAAGTAGTCAGGTTTGCTAATGTGGTTGTTTATTCAAATTGTCAAATGAGATGTTATGGGAGAGCTTTTAATTCTGCACAATGTTTTAAACGTTATAGTTGTAATAATATTAGAAACGATTTGTCACACAACACGATCTAACATGTAACTTATTTTTATTAAGAACAGCTATACTCCGTTCATCCTAGGAACTAATGCCGAGCGCTTTCTCGCTCTCGCAACGGTTATTACTTTTCTTTAAACAGGACACAAGGTTCTGTTTGTGTGTCATAGTCATAGGTGTATGCGAAAGTCATCTCAAAACCATAACGGCGCGTGCGCCGCTGCGCCTGGAGTTAGTTTTGCGTTTTTATTCTGAGAAGGTTTCAGGTACTGGCTACAGTCGGTAGGTGCAGTCGGCCGGTCAGTCGACGCATTACAATCAGTAATCTTTCCTACGCGTCTTAATAATGACGTATTAATTGTTTTGCATATTTTTCACGTGTTATTTTGAAGTTTTGTATATTATTTGTGTTGGTGGGTTAACTTATCCACCTACAATAGAACGAACAGCTGAATTAAGTAGATTAGCCACAAAATTTAAATAATATATAATTTTAATATTAAATAATTTCCAGTGAAAATATTAATATTTGACTTGATTCCAAGCAAAAAATAAAAATAAACAGGTTTATTGCAAAACTTTCATTCATCAAATAAATAAACAATAATTCAATATTTTTTTTTAATTAAACTATATTCATAACCTCAGTTCAAAGTCACTTCAAACACCCTTTGCGAGAGTGAGAAGTACAGAGAAAGAGAAACCGCTCGGCATTAGTTCCTAGGATGAACGGAGTGCAACTTATGAACTATTACAGACACATTAAAGAAAAAAAAAAACATAGCCAATAACAAAGTTTCACGTTTCACAAATTATAATAGGTATATAAAACAGGACGAAAAGAAAAAGAAGACTTACACTTACGGAATGTAATGAAATAAATATATCTTTACTGATTATTTCACTGTTTCTGAAAGTGTATACAATCATAAGCCCTTATTTAAGTTTTCTAAGTCATTCTTCAACAGATTGAAGAAACGTAACGAACGATCTTAGGAAGCTCCGCAACAATCTCAGGCATTGACTTTAAAATCGTAATCACAAAAACAATATTTACCCCTCCGCTCCGCTCGGTAGAGATTGCTCGGCGTGACGAACTAACGCATATAGAAAGTGTAATAAGCGCAAGTAACGAAGCCTTCACGCCACACTACACTTCACCCGTCTCGTCTCGTACGTAACTTATTCGTTAACTACGTGATAGGCGGAGGGCAGGGATGGGGTAGGTAGGTGCGACACTAGCTATTTCGCGGTGCATTACCTCAAGAAGAGAGCGCCGAGCCACGGTGACTATACCCTTCAACATAAGTGTATTCGTTCAAATTATTAAGGAGCGTCACCGCGAACAAAAATTCGCCCCTCGAACAAAAGTTCGCCCTTCGAACAAGAATTCGCCCCTCGAACAAAAGTTCGCCCCTCGAACAAAAATTCGCCCCTCAAACAAAAGTTCGCCCCTCGAACAAAAATTCGCCCTCGAACAAAAGTTCGCCCTTCGAACAAGAATTCGCCCCTCGAACAAAAGTTCGCCCCTCGAACAAAAATTCGCCCCTCGAACAAAAGTTCGCCCTTCGAACAAGAATTCGCCCCTCGAAGAAAAGTTCGCCCCTCGAACAAAAATTCGCCCATCGAACAAAAGTTCGCTCCTCGAACAAAAGTTCGCCCCTCGAACAAAAGTTCGCACCGCGAACTAAAATTCGCCCCGCAAACAAACATTCGCCCCGCGAGCAAACTCTTGTTCGCGGGGCGGGACTTACGTTTTAATGTACCCAATGTCTTAAACATCCAGAGGTTGACTAGAAGCTCGACTAGAAGAAGCCTTTATAAGGGATAAGTCCGTCTTTTCACCACAGCTGCCATTAGATGATTAAGTAAACTATGTCAAATTACATAAACAAAGGTATAGTCTAAGTATACTAATACTGTATAGATATAGTAAGTATAAGGTTTGTAGGTAGAGAGAGGGGGGAGGGGAGCGCGGGGGTCGGGGTAAGAGTAAACTGTTATTTAAATCAGCTTCAATGTGGACTATTGATTTTACTACGATGGGTTTTGTGCGCCGACGTTGTCACAGATCTGTGAATCTAACAGACAGTCCTCTACCGGACGGCGGAACAGAATGGTAGTTAACGCATACAATATCGTATTTTTATGTAAATGTGTGTGTATAATGAAACCTGTGAAAATGTTGAAATTTCTGTTGGTTGATTGGATGGGACACGCACGAGGAGTTTGTGAAAATACAATAAACACTAAATATATTTTTTAATGAAAACCAGCATGGTTACCTGTGCCGAGGGACCAATTGCAATGGTGCAGTCGGCAGAGCCAAATTCACCCCCCCCCCCCCCCCCCCTCGCGAAACTACGCTCAGTTAGGTGCCATGCCAGATGCCAGCAGATTTGCGGACTATTACTCTGGGCTGTCTAACCTGTTGATACGACGTTTGATGACACCTAGGTTAAAGGATATGGATTTCCACACCGGTGCTACTACTAGCGGTGGACAAAAGAACTACAGTAGATATTCGGAAAGATTGGCTGTTGGAGAAGGGCAGCCAATGTGTAAGTGGGAGGAGTACGTTACGTACTCCGTACATCGTGCGCATTCGTTGTCCTCCTCTACAATGATGTTACTTACTTTAGTAAAGAAACGTCAGCCTCGATAGCTCAGTGGTGCAGACAGTCAACTGTCGCTATTGAATGTTAAGCAACGCTGGGTGCGGTCAGTACTTGGATGGGTGACCGCTGACCGTTGGAGGCTGACCGAGGTTCGGATTCCTCGTAAAACTGTAAGGTCCCTTCCCTCCTAATCTTACTTGGTGGTAGGGTTTAACCCGCCCGGGTTGGTACCACCGCACTGAATGAAACGTCGGTCCAAACGGCTATGTAAATAGTTTGTGTTTTCCGACCAGTTCAGTGTAGCCGGCACGATCAAAGGGGGAAGCACTGACATGGCACCTAGTTCACCCGGTGTTATGGGCTGACATCACGGACGTTGTAGGTGATGTAGCCACAACGTGTCAGTTTCCATAAAAAAAAAACGTGCATGCTGACAAAACTCAAAGTAACAAAATAGTGTATTCAAATCGCAAAAAAAATTAAATTATTAAATTTTTAAAAACAGTCCGTTGAAATATTGGAAATTTTCATAATTATAGGATTCGCATAATATTCTTTGTTGCCTTCAAAGAAAGAGACATAAAATAGGTAGGGTCTATTTCTACACACATTCTCAAGTCTATGGCGCCGCGCGACAAAGGGTTAAAGTGAAAGTGAACAACCCTCTCTCTCTATACAAACCTACCAACCCATACATTTACATACATTTCAGCTTGGGCTGAGCCATTTGTCTTCTTCAATAATAGGCCTTATGCTCTATTAGATAAGGGTTAAATGATAAAGAAAATTTAATAGCACTTGTGTTTTTATTGAAATGTAGTATTCGTAGTATAGGTACGTAGTTATAGCTATGGGCATATGTTTTAGATTAATATTCTGAATATATAATATTATTTTGTATACGGAATGAAGAGTTAATCTTCTTGTTTGAACTAAAGAAAACGTAAGCAATATCTAATCAAAGTATCTAATCATTTTGTGTAATTGGCTGGACCGCAGAACTGGTAAACTCTGGAACTCTCTCCCTGACCATATTTTTCCCCTTCAAGTATAGTCTCGGATCCTTCAAGAGAGGTGTGAATAGGCGCCCGTCAGGCCGGCATGGCATTCGCAAGCCCCGCGTGCGACCGAATGTCCATGGGCGTCGTTAGACGCCTTATGGGTGGCTAGGTGCCACATGTCGCGCTTTCTATAAAAAAAATTCTCAATGCAGTTATTAGAGTAAGTATTTCATTTCAAAACTTTTGAGTTAAGCTTCACTCACAAGTTTTCTTTAGATGAATTGTAAATACTTACAATAATAGCTGCATTAGGAAATATTTTTCGTATAAATATTAACTAACGTGTGGAGTGTGCTCTTAACTTCGAGTATCTACCTACCTATGTGATAGTAATATATGTCTCACTTTATTAAATCCTGAACTTATAAATTGATTTATTCCTTTTCGACTCAAGTAAACATTATTTCTACACTGATTACGCCATAATTTTATTACACTTTATTTCACGCGCCATTTTCGTTTCGCCACGTCCCGCGAACCCTCAGCTTGCCCTATAACTGACTATAGAGTCACTTCATGTTATCCGGAATCCCAAGAAGTATACAGGATGTTTCAAGATAGGCTTGAGAAACCTCAGGAATAGAAAGTACTCATTATTAGAACAAAAACATCCTTATCACTCAAATCGAAATTCATTTTTTTTTCTAATACAAAAACTGAAAATTGTAATAAAAACTCAATGGACAGTGAGTATGGGGAGATTTGGCAACAGTGCTGTCTAGGTCTAGGGAGTGCAATGACCATTCAAAAAGTGTTTGGAATTTACCTACATGCAGTTCAATTCTACTGTTGCAAAGTTGTAATATTATTTTTATTTAATAAAGTCGAATTAACCGTCCACCAAATCTTTATGAAACGATTTTCACCAAAAAGTACTATAAAATGACCGAATCTGGCAAAAAGTTTCAGAGCTTTTCGTCTTCAAATACAGACCCCTTTCGAACTCTGAAGTTACGTACCCCTATGCTGAAACATTCTGTATACGTCTAATCTCAATCTTGGCTCGTATTTTGACTCAATAAGTCTTGTAATACACCGCGCTGCTCGGATAATATCCTTTCTTTCGCACTGATTATCCTCTATCTATAGTATAAGTGCATAAGTGCGGCAGGACCACAAATCAGCGAGCTGCCTCCGGCGAGGTGCCATACCGACGACTCCGGCGCAGTGCGCAAGCGCAGACGCGCAGCTGCCGCCGCGCCGCCGCTCCGCCGGCCGGTACGGATACAACTATACATACATACAAATGTATGTAGGAGAAGTATAATGAAATGAATCTCTTGTATATGGGAGATGGTCTGCATTCGGGGTCGTTATATAGGATGCCTCGGTTAGAATATGCCCACTTTCGTTTTTTTATTTTGGTGGAACGAGACACGGTTGGCATTGCAACAACTAGGTGCTATGGCAGTGATTCCCTTTGGTCGTGCTGTCTACACTGAACTGGAAGAAGTGTGTCCCTTCTCTTCTTACCTTACTAGGTGGTAGGGTATATCCCGCCCGGGTTGATACCACCGCACTGAATGAAACGTCGGTCGAAACGGCTATGTAAATATTTCGTGTTTTCCGTCCAGTTCAGTGTAGCCGACATGAAATGAAGGGAAGCACTAACGTGGCAACTAGTACACCCGGTGATATGGGCTGACATCACGGATGTTGTAGGTGATGTAGCCAACCGTGTCAGTGTCTATAAAAAAAAAGTGTTTAATGGCCGTCTCTAGCGCTCTTCATTCGTTGAACTCTACCACCCAGTCGAGATTGTTAGGAAGTGGTACATAGTTTCATTTTTTGGTTTTCCATGTGAATTGTACACAATGCATTTTATTGTTTCGAAAAAAAGAAAAAAGGACATGATAACTATCAAGCAGCAAGTGAGGCACGAAGCCCCACCTGCTGCATGACTCTGTGGAAGGTCCGTGCCAAGGTGAGAGGTGGCTAGCCTGTCGCCGTTATGCACGGCATCTTATCTTCATCCCTTATAGTCCCCTTTTACGACATGCATGGGGAGAGATGCAGTGGGGCTATTCTTTTTAAGTACCGGAACCAAACGGTGAGATTACGTTAAAATTAAATTAAAAGCGATTAAATTAGAACATTCATCATCAGCCTGTGTCGGTCCACTGCTGGACATAGCCCTCTCCCAAGGCACGCCACCACACGCGGTCTTCCGCTCTTCTCATCCATCCACTCCCGGCTACCTTTTTTAGGTCATCTGTCCACCTAGCCGGGGGGCGTCCCACCCTACGTTTGTTTGTACGTGGCCTCCATTCGAGCACCCGTCTACCCCATCGGTTGTTGGGTCTACGACAGATGTGCCCAGCCCACTGCCACTTCAGCTTGCTTATTTTCTTAGCAATGTCGACTACCTGAGTTCTTTGACGTATCACGTCGTTACGGATTTTATCGGTCAAAGAAATTCCGAACATTGCTCTTTCCATAGCTCGCTGAGCGACTCTATATTTTGTGGACCAGGCCCATCGTCAGGGTCCACGTTTCCGCTCTGTATACGGGCAGAACGCACTGATTAAAAACCTTCGTCTTTAATTACTGTGGGATGGAGGATGAAAAGATGTGGCTGAGTTTCCCAAATGCCGCCCAGCCTAGCTGAACATTGGAACATTATCTAACCGAAATCAAACCTAAGAATTAATCACAAATCTTAGGAGCGTATCGCCCCGAGGGCATCGATATAAATATAATAATTTAACAGACAAAGTAATACTAGCCTAGTACCATGTAGGGGCTAATTATATTATCATAAACTGATCAACGACAAGTGCGCACTACAAATTTATAACGTGTCATATTTTACATAATCTGCGGGCGCCGAGCGGGACATCCTGTGCTAATCGAGGGTGTGCATACAGCACTGTCTGTATAATATTATTATAAAATGTATATAAAATTATAAATGTAGTAATTATGAGTGGCCGATAGAACGCGCCCGCCAGGGCCGCATTTTAGACTTACAAATTGATGCCGAAAATGTTGAAGAAAACAAAATTATACATTCTTAGAAAGAGAAGGTGGGGGTAATTATAATTTAAACAAATAGAAACTGTGCCATTTGATTTTTAATTGACGATGGCACTATACACCAGATATAGGTAATTTAAATAGGCAGTGTGGTCAGATTCTTCAGTATTCATGTTTATGCTGTAAATATTAATGATCTTGCGAGCGGTAGTATGGATTAATTATTGTAAGTTAGTTTAATATAATACTCATAAGGTACTAACAAAACATTGCGACTTGCGAACTTTCTTCGCATTGAATTTAGAACTGGCGGAATTTTCGACATGTCCAAGCGTTGGTTACCTACCTGTGGATGAAATTATACAATAAACAATAAACAATAATATCGCAAGGAAATCACTAGTATATAAAGTAGGTATAATTATTATTAGTTAATTTTGTGATAAGTAAGTATAATGTGTAATTTTCTCCATTCGCTTTCAAATACATAAAACGTAAAATCAGGTATAAACTCACTGCTATTTGGCTCTCACAAGTTACTTACTGAGTGATAATTTTTTTATTAATAAGGGCATCGTAGCTCCTAAACGGATGGAATGGACCGATTTCGATGCGGTTTTTTAACCCCCGACGAAAAAAGAGAGGTGTTATAAGTTTAACGTGTCTGTGTGTGTGTATGTGTGTATGGGTGTGTCTGTCCTGTGGCATCGTAGCTCCCAAATGGTTTTTATTAGGAAGCTTGTTTAATCGGGATGGTTGTTAGCTAATAGCTATGTCTGTAATCAACTAATCAAGTAAATAAGTAATCAAACAATTTTTTATCTCAAAAAGTGGACCGATTTGAATGCGGTTTTTTTTAAAGCTTGAAATAAAAGTTAAATTACAAATTAAAAAAAACCCCGATCTTTAAAAAGTCAAAAATAATTTCCGTTTACTTACTTAAAGGAGTCGGGAGACCACTAAGTAAATTCCCGCGCTGATCTGAGTTTTTATATTTTATTTAACTTTATAAGGATCGGGAGTTTTTTAAATTTGTAATTAAACTTTTTTATTAGAAAACTGGTTTAACCGGGATGGTTCTTAGCTATGTTAGTAATGAAGTAATAAAGTAATTATGAAGTAATAAAAAAATTACGTCTCACGGATGGACCGATTTGGATGCGGGTTTTTCTAGTAGGAACGAGTCTACATAAACATTTTAATTTCAGTTCTACATCACTGAGAAAAATAATTAAATAGGATAAAAGATCGCTGAACTGGTTAATAGCTTATTTCTCAATTGTACCTACACAAATATCTGATTTCGAACATCATCATTCTAACTGTTAAATAGTCAAGTTTATTATTTATTGTATAATTTCATCCATAGGTAGGTAACCTACGCTTGGACATGTCGAAAATTCCGCCAGTTCTAAATTCAATGCGAAGAAGAACTGACAAACAAACTTCGCAAGTCACAATGTTTTGTTAGTACCTTATATATATGTATTATAATTCAAGTAATTTACAATAATTAACGCATACTACCGCTCACAAGAACATTAATATTTACAGCATAAGCATGAATACTCAAGAATCTGACCACTCTGCCTATTTACTTTGCCTATATCTGGTGTATAGTGCCATCGTCAATTTTGATACTTCATATATCAAGTCAAATAAAAACAATTAGTTTACGTTTATTACAAAGAAATGTAATAAGTCATATTAAAAATCTAATGATACAAAGTGTATCCAATTGTCAAAGTTGTTAGTGGGAAAAACAGTAGTCAGACTCTTATATAAAATTACGGTCAGTTAACGCATCCTTAACAGTATAATAACTCTTTTCAATTAACATTAGTTTAATCCGTCGTTTAAAATTATTGTCATCTAATTGTTTTATGTTAGAAGACAGTTTATTATAAAATCTAACACTATTACAGATAAAGCTTTTTGACGTTTTGGATAATCTATGTCTTATTAATTGTACATTATACATTACAAGTCACGTGAACTTCTTCCAGTCGCCTCGATGCGGGACTGGCGCGGAGGCAGACGCGTCACTGAAGGAGCTCGCTGTAGCCTACAGGCGGATGAGAATATGTCGGCGGCCGCAGGGTCTCGTAGCACCTGACGCATATCTTATTTTACGTACGTTGATTATTTTATCCGATCTTGAATTGGTTAAAAATGAGTTAATTTGTTAATGAACTTTAAGTATTATTTTAGTTTCTACTACTAGAATGACTAATACTAATAAAAAACTAGACATTTTAATCCACTTTATTCTGCTTTTTAGGGTTCCGTGTCCGGTACGAGACCCTATTACTAAGCCTACGCCATCTGTCTGTCTGTCTGTCTGTCCGTCCGTCCGTCCGTCGGTCGGTCCGTCCGTCCGTCCGTCCGTCCGTCCGTCCATCCGTCTGTATGTCCGATGGCTGCATCTCTTGAACCGTAATAGGTAGCCCGTTGAAATTTTCACAGAATATGTGTTATTATGGCCGATATAACAACAAATAATAAAATAAAAAAAGTAAAAAAATCACGGGGGTTCCCATAGAAGAAACCAAAAAAGTGTATGCACGCGCGCCATCTACCGAATAGAGCGTGAAGCATTTTAACTAATCATGACATTTAACTAATATGAAGCATTTCATAACACGCCATAGATGGAGTGAGTGGCGCTAACCATGACATGGCGATATGGAACCCTTGGTGCGCGAGTTCGACTCGCACTTGGCCGGTTTTTTGTAGAACTTGAAGCACAGCATTTAAGAAGGCGCTGAAGTGGATAGACCCAATACCGTACACATGCATAACACAATAACATGGAATTTCCCTCTCTCTACTCTTATCCAACCACAGAAAAGATGAAACTATATACCTTTCACTGCAGAGTGGTGTCAATTTGTCAATCCGGAACCTCTAGCTCTCCAACCAAAGAATATAAACAGCACAGAGTATAGGCAAGATCTATCTAGCCATTTTTAAAAATTTCTAACTAAGACCACGGAGTCATCAGCGTGCAATATATCACAGGGTTCCGTCGGCCGGCGCTCGCTTCACCTGTTCGTTGCCTCAGGGCTCCGTAGCATACTGCGCTTCCTCTCGCGCTCTGCGCCGGACGCGGCGGAGGAGGCGGGATGGGGCGGGTCGGGGAGGGCGTACGCATAAATTTGTTGTTGTTGTTTTTTGGAGGAATATGTATAATAATAAGTATTGTGATTTTGTGCTTTTGATTGTGATTTTTTTGTTACAAGTCTACGCAGATCGGCCTCAGGCCTCGCCTTCAATTGAGTTCCCCAACCGCGGACATGGCACTAGTCTACGCAGCTCGACCTCGAACTTTTCGACTCGTCCGTTAACGGTTTTCAACAAAGCTTTTCCTGTACATATCACACACGCTGAATCCCGACAATCGGGGTAAACATATTTAATCAGTAATCGGTGTTGCTGTGTGCTGCAAGAACTCTGGTAAATTACAGCACAACACCGACCGCCACGTTTCGCAAAGTATTCGAACAAGATTGAATCGATCAAGCAGCAAGTAAGGCACGAAGACCCACCAGCTGCATGACTCGGTGGAAGTACCGTGCCAAGGTGAGAGGTGGCGAGCCTGTCACCCTTTAGCGCGGCATCTTGTCCTTATACCTTAGTCCCCTTTTACGACATGCATGGGGAGAGATGCGGTGGGGATATTATTTTTAAGTACCGGCCCCACACTGTACCTTTTTTTTTATGTAATCCGGTATGGATAGCTGAGCAGGAGGGGTCAAAGCGCGTGCTTCGACCGGCCAATATTACCTCCAAGAAGGT
Source organism: Nematopogon swammerdamellus (assembly GCA_946902875.1). NCBI lineage: Eukaryota > Metazoa > Arthropoda > Insecta > Lepidoptera > Adelidae > Nematopogon > Nematopogon swammerdamellus. Next base: position 551,620 of record OX336357.1, on the reverse strand, counting down.
AGGTGCCATACCGGAGACTTCCCTGGATTGCTGGCTATACTGGACTAGAGAAGAACACAACCGACGCTGCTTTGCGGCCATCTTACATCCAGTACGGTGGTACCAACCCAGTCGGCTGCAATTTAAGCCTACCACCTACCTAGTAAGGGGCAAGGGAAGGGACCTACAGTTTTACACCGGTTCCGAACGGTGAAGCAACAGGTGTAGGTATGCACGTAAATTTTTTCGTCAGAAAAAACTCATTGGTACACGCCGACCGGATTCGAAACGCGGACCTCTCGCATGAGAAGCGGATGCCCAAACCACTCGGCCACCCGCCGCCACCTGTCCTGTCTGTTGTAATATTCCAATATAGCTTCATAAATAGGTTGATTACATCTCCTGCCCTATCCCCGAGCGTGTGTATCCTGAGAAATAACCGCACTCTCTGCTTTCATCGGCTTGGCTTCGTTGTGGGAGAACTCCTGGCTGAAGAATTTCTAGTTTTTTTTTAATGTTTAGTATCACATCATATCCACGTGTCTGTGAAGGATGGACGGACGCTTATTTCTTAATAATGACTCTGTTAACTACTGAATTATTGAATTTGCATTGAATTTAACTATTGAATTTTCATTTGTGGTAAAGTGAAAAAATTATGTAAATTTTAAAAATAAATGAAAATGAAAATATAGCATGTCGAAGCATTTGAATTTGTTTTATTGTATGGACTAAATGGATTAAATAGATTTATTTACTTTATTGCAAAAAGTCGCGAGTAGTGAATAACGCGATACTTGCAAAAGATATCAGTGCGAGAATAGGTTTTGTACTGTCTTATAATTTTTTTACCCGACTCCAAGGAGGCGTGCTCCGCCTTTTCAATGTGTTTGGTATGCGTTGCTTACTTTGTTTCATTGATTTTATAGGGGATTTTACAGGGTTATAAAATCAATGCTTTGTTTACTGTTTATCGATCATTGACATGACAGTAAAACTGCACTCAAACTTGTCACAATTATGTTCTACCCGGTTCGAATGCTTTTAACCCCCGACGCAAAAACGGAGGGGTGTTATAAGTTTGATGTGTGTGTCTGTCTGTGGCATCGTAGCTCCCAAACGGATGGACCGATTTGGATGCGGTTTTTTTATTAGGAAGCTTGTTTAATCGGGATGGTTGTTAGCTATGCTTGTAATCAAGTAATCAAGTAATTAAGTAATAAAAAAAATAATTATCTTAAAAAGTGGACCGATTTGCATGCGGTTTTTAATAATTTTAAAAAGCTTGAAATAATTACATGTAGGGATCAGAGAATATGAACAATTTAAACAAGAGCAGTAGGAAGGAAGGTGAGGTTCGTTGTGGAGCGCAAGTCTGTACTGGGTGACATCTCATCACTCAAGCGCGATGCCGCGCTCGCGACCCTTTGTTCTAACTCGTATGGGGGTTGCTATCCTCTGGGTTTAGCTGAGGGCTTAGCTTGTCTGCCCGATTACCAAATAGTCAAACTTCATTGTACCTATTAAGTACACATAATATATAAGCTGAAAAACTGTAGGTTTCCTTTCCCTTCCCTTCTTACCTCCCTAGGTGGTACGGCTCAGTCCACCCGCGTTGATACCACCGCGGCGAAGAAAATCATTGGCAAGACGCGTGTACAGGTACCTAAGCAAGCAATTGCAAAAGAAACAATTACCGAAATAAATTATATTCCAAATAAGTTTGTCTTCTGAACAGCAGACAATTAATAATCTATACAATACTATACACCAGATGATATCGCGAGTTCAAAACGCCGCGCGCCGCCAAAGCATGCTGAATCAACATGTTAAATGTCTACAACGTAGTGACAAGTCACTATTGCGTGCTCTGCACAAACCGTACAACAAACATAATTCAAAAAGACCCAAAAAAAAAACACTCCGCCAAAACAGCGCTAAAAAGCGTTAAACAAGACATTATTCACAGCTCATTACGACAAATGTCACCCCTTGTCCACCCCATGCTGTTTCCAAACAGAGCCGTATTTAGAATATTATATAAAGAGTGTATTTTATATCTCATAGTATATTTGAATTAACTATCTATAATTTTTTACATAACTGCTGACAACAAAAGTCGAAATGTAATGTATATAAATAAAATATTTATAAAAATAATATATATTGTACCATTAATTATAAGATTTGAAACTGAGTCGTGGTTCTAACCGGGTAATAAAGTCATTTTCAGTGTTTTATTTCATAATAAAGAAAGCACATGTCACTGTTGTATTTAAACCGTAAAAGTTCGAACATTGTATTCAGTATTGTATTCATTGTATTCATATTCAGTACTGTCCGTGTCCTGAAATTGTTTTTTATTTTGTTTTCGGATTTTCAATCGTTCATATTCTTATATCAATGAGCAGAGTCTGTGAAGTGTTCCGAGTTGAACACAATTTTGACACCCTCAATAATGTGCCGCCCCTCAGCAACCGCCCCACCGATCTACAGTTGAAATACGGTTCTGTCTGCATCGATAGCACGAACAGTTGATAAGTACATGTGGTGAGCCGTGAGCGAGCTCTTGATACACTATTATTGTTTCTGGTTTCACCCTCTTTTAGGTGCATTGTTCAGTAAATTGGGTATTTATGAAGTATTCTGTTATTTATGCCGCGCGCGCCTAAAGGGCCTGGTTTTTTTTTAGTTTGTTGATTAGAGCGAGTCTTTAACACCGGTGTGGTCTGCAATACAATGTAGAAATGTTTGGGAACATAATTTTAACTCAATTTGTAACACAAATATAAAAGTGACCCCGACGTGTCCCGCAATCTAGAACCACTGCAACTCTGTAGGGATGTCGGCGCCCTAAGTGCGTTCTATCGCATATTCCATGGGGAATGCTCGGAGGAGCTGTTTAACGCGATCCCGCTGTCCCCTTTCCACCTCCGCACAACGTGCACTGGGCAGGCATTGCATCCCTATACGCTGGACTTACCGCGGATGCGTACAAATCGGCTCTGCAGATCTTTCCTCCACAGAACTGGTAATGCCCAGATATTTCCCCCCAAGTATAGTCTCGGGTACTTCAAGAAAGGCGTGAATAGGCACCTTTCAGGCCGCAATGGCATTCGCAGCCCCCGTGTACTACCGAATGACGATGGGCGTCGTTAGATACCTTATGGGTGGCTCGGCGCCATAATGTCGCGCTTTCAATAAAAAAAAACCGGCCAAGTGCAAGACGGACTCGCGCACCGAGGTTTCCGCACCACAAAAAAAAACATTGAAAAAAAAACATGTTTCTTGTATGGGAATTCCGTACGGGATACGGAAACCTAAAAAAAATTATATTATGTTTGGTAAAAAAATTTGCAAGCTGAAGTTGCAGTGGGCTGGGCATATCTGTCGCAGACCCGACAACCGCTGCTGGACTAGACATACTGGTGCTCGAATGGAGCCCGCGTACAAGCAAACGTAGTGCGGGACGCCCCCCGGCTAGGTGGGCAGACGACCTAAAAATGGTAGCCGGAAGTGGATGGATGACATGAGAAGCGGAAGGCTGCTTGCGGTGGCGTGCCCTGGGAGAGGGCTATGTCCAACAGTGGACCGATACAGGCTGATGATGATGATGAGATATTATTTAAACATTTCAGAGTCCACTTTTAAACTAAATAATACACAGTAATTCCCCAATAATGTGATGCCTTATGTAACATGCCCCGGAGCAGCGGCTAGTGTGGGTGACAGTAAAGCGTCGTGTGCGGTGCGATACTGGATACAGACCTCATTTGCCGCACAATTTGTGGTCAATTAAAAACTAATTTTCTGTGCGAGTGAGTTGAATTTTTTACCCTCGCTGTGCGTAGTGCTGTCATGTCGATGGTTTATAAAATGTAGTTTATCGATGCTTTTGAGTACCTACGATGTTTTATGCTAGTTACACACTCGGGATATCCTTCCTTTCTTACCTATAATAAAATCCAACGTCTGCTTTCTGTCTGAGTGTCTGTCTGTCCGCTTATAACTCGAGAACCACTGAACCGATTTTAATAAAACAAAATTCTACGGATAGCTTGATTCTTCCCATCAACTATAGGCTACTTACTATCACGCTAAATAGCTTATGAGGTTAGCAGTGAAGTGAAATATGAGAGCGGGCGGAGCCGCGGGCACAGCTTGTCTATCATATTATGTGGTTTTGTTTTTCTGTGTCTACTCTTCTCCTCTTTCTTTTCTAAACCTTTTGTGATACTAACCTCTAGACTTAAGAAAATGAAATTGTTACTAATCTTATACACAATAAACAATTTTAATTTGGATTAGCTATCGAATATTAATTTATTTTTAAATAACCAATTAAAAGGAGTAAATTGTTAAATAAATTGAGAATTGATGTACAACTACGCATGATCTGTCACAATTTTTTTACATACAAAACCAGGTAAATTGTGGGACGACGACATAAAGTGCATCGGCGGAAAGCAGTGGTTCCTTACCGCTGAAGGCCGGGGGACTGGAGGTAAATTGGAGAGGCGTACGTCGAGCAGTGGACGCTTACACGCTGACTAACTGACTGACTGACTGATATACAAAACGTGCTTAAGTATTTTATCCGGTAAATAAATACCAGCTTGCGCCGCTAGAGTGCCTATTGACGGAGGTTACACGCTAGGTTTTTCATCAGTTCAGTCCATCAGTCTGGTTAAACCATGGTCCAGACTGACCGTTTAATCTACTTTGATGGATGGATGGTTTGGAATGATGGACCAGACTGATGGATTTTAAAATATTTTGATACTAGACTGATGGCAGACTGATAGTGCGAATGCATTTTACGTCTGGCGTCAGTCTGGCGTCAATCTGGTCGTGACCAAGGTCACGGACTGAACTGATGGAAAACCTAGCGTGTAACCTCCGTCATTGGGTGACCCTGTGGTGTCCCGCAAGTTTCAGTGGTTCTACTGCAACTAAACTGAAGCATTTAAAATTCCTGCTCATCGATAGTAAAATTATTTCCATTCATGTACATCACTAGCAGGGAGGGATGAATGTCATATTCAAACTTGCCCGCAATCACATGTGCTTTCATCTGCGGCGTCTGTTGGAGGAGGGTGCCGCCGTGCCCGACCTACCTACAAACAACTAAGTACTTACCTACTCCTGCTGGCGCGCGGGTGGATCGATGTGGACTCTTAACAGTTTCTAGTGTTTAGAGACAATTGAAAATAATTAAAAGTGTTGAAAATTTTGTTTATTATAAAGTTAGAGTACCTATAGAGCAGTAGCGCCCATACTTTTTTAAGGTTCCGTATCCGTCGTACGGGACCCTATTACTAAGCCTACGCCGTCTGTCTGTCTGTCTGTCTGGCCGTCCGTCTGTCCGTCTGTCCGAGGGATGTATCTCTTGAACCTTAATATGTAGCCCGTTTTGAACGGTCTACCTATTACTGTGTATTATTATGGCTGATATAACAACAAATAACCAGGTCGGACCCATGCAACGTTGAATTACAAAGACAGTACAAAATATATAGGAACACATGCAAAAAAGCTATCAAAACAGCAAGGCAACTGCACTACCAAAAGGAGTTAGAACAGAATAATAAGAACCCCAAGAAAACTTGGGAGATTATTAAAGATATTGCTCATATAAAAAACACAAAAGATTCTAAGCTATTGTAGCTTTTGGCGGAGACCGGTGGTGGCGGCAACCCTTTGGATAGGATAAACGAGCACTTTGTAACAGTAGGTCAAAACCTGGCCAACAGAACCATTAATGACCTAGGTACTACTGAAGAAAATCTAACAAATAACATGTCTACAGAACATTGGTTCCAGCGCTCATTCTTCTTCTATCCTACTAACGAGCTTGAAGTAGATAAAATAATTGAACAACTAAATAACAGAAGTGCCCCTGGAGCTGATTCAATAACTCCAATATGTCTAAAGTCCATTAAATCACATATAGTGAAACCTTTATCATACATATACAACATGAGCATGTGTACGGGTGTATTTCCCAAAGCGTACAAAGAGGCAATAGTATGTCCTATATATAAGGGTGGTGACAGCTCTATTCTAACTAATTATAGACCAATATCACTTCTAAGCACTCTTTCTAAAATTTTTGAGAAATTAATTGCAAAGAGGTTAGTGTCATACCTTGAAAATAACTCCCTTTACTCTAATAATCAATTCGGCTTCCGGGCATCTAGATCCACAGAAGATGCAGTGTCGGAACTTACAGGGCATGTTACTAAAGAACTTGATAACGGCAACCTATGTATAGGAGTATTTCTTGATCTTGCTAAAGCTTTCGACACGGTGTCTATTCCAATATTGTTAAAAAAACTAGAAGTCATTGGTATTCGCGGTGTTGCTCTGTCCTGGTTCCAAGATTATCTTACTAGCAGAGTTCAAAGAGTTAGGGCAAATAGTGAATTGAGCGAACCACGAAATTGTACTTATGGCGTTCCTCAAGGCAGCGTACTGGGGCCCTTATTGTTTTTGATATATATTAATAACCTGTGCAACCTCAGCCTACCAAATGCTAAAATATTAACATTTGCCGATGACACAGCTATAATTTTTACTGGAAGAGATTGGCAGAGTGTTAAAAAGGATGCTGAAAATGGGTTAAGAGTTATAAAGACCTGGCTAGAAAATAACTTACTAACACTCAATGCTTCCAAAACTAAGTATTTATGCTTCACAATAGATAAACGGAAACAACCGGATTGCAATTTCACTATTCAGCTTCACAAGTGTAAACAAAATAATTCATGCAACTGCGAGACTCTCGAAAGAGTATCAGTTATTAAATATCTTGGAATTATGGTAGATCAACATCTTTGCTGGAAGCAACACATCGGTGCTCTGACATCACGTATAAGACGATTGATCTATTTTTTCAAAACAGTTCGTAGTGTCCTTGGACTAAATCTACTTAAATGTGTATATTATGCTTTGTGTCAATCTCTACTATTGTACTGTATAACTATTTGGGGTGGGGCTGCTGAATGCAATATTATAGCTTTAGAAAGAGCTCACAGAGCAGTTCTCAGAGTTATGCTCGGTAAACCCTATCGTTTCCCAACTGAACAATTATATCGGGAATGTAAATTTCTCTCACTTCGGCAATTGTTTATTAAAGCAGTACTAGAAAAGTATCACAAAATTGGAAATCCAATGGAGTATGCAACACACAAACACCAAACGAGAAGTAAAATTTACAAAAATATTAAAGTCCCCACTGTTAGTACTAGCTTTGCCCAAAAATGTCATACATTTATCGGACCCTACTTGACCAATAAATTAGATTATCCTATTAGAAAAATTGCTAAAAAATATCTATTTAAAAAACAAGTATATTCCTGGCTACTAACTATTGGACTTAAAAAATCAAATGAACTATTGAACATAATGGTGTAGTGATGGTGGAAAGTATACTTATAAGACTGAATACTTAGGATAGGTACACAGGTACTGGCTGAGAAAGTTAAATAAATAATTTGTAAACTTCATTTTCTAAATGTATTTCTTTAAGTATTTTTTTTCTTCTCTTTAATCTGTTGACAGCTACCTGCCCCCTGCAAGACAGCTCACGCTAGTGCAGAGGGCAGGGGTTGATACTAAACATGTTACAATGTAAAAACATTTATGCAAATAAACATCTTTATCTTATCTTTATCTTATAATAAAAATATGAAAAAGTAAAAAATTCACAGGGGTCTTCATAGAATAAACTAAAAAGTGTATGCGCGCCATCTACCAACAGTATGAATACTGTAAAACAGTACTTGGATGGGTGACCGCTCGACCGTTGGAGGCTGACCGTGGTTCGGATTCCACGTTAAACTGTAGGTCCCTTCCATTCTTACCTTACTAGGTAGGTGGTAGGGTTTATCCTGGCCGGGTTGGTACCATCGCACTGAGCGAAACGTTGGTCGAAACGGCTATGTAAATGGTTCATGTTTTCCGTCCAGTTCAGTTTAGCCGACATGAAATGAAGGGAAGCACTTACATGGCACCTAGTTCACCCGGTGTTACGGGCTGACATCGCGAATGTTGTAGGTGATGTAGCCAACCGTGTCGGTTTCCATACACGCTGTATCCAGACAATCAGGGTAGCAGAGTAATCGGTGCTGTGCTGCAAGAACTTTGGAAAATTGCAACACAACATCTACTACCACGTTTAGCAAAGTATTATTCGCAGAGATAAACTATCAAGCTATCAATTTGTACCGTGTGGGGTCGGTACTTAAAAAGAATAGCCCCACTGCATCTCTCCCCGTCGCATGTCGTAAAAGTCGACTAAGGGATAAGAAAATTCGTCAGCCTCGGTAGCTCAGTGGCGCGGTTGGTTAGCCAACTGTTATTAAGCAACGCTGAGCGCGGTCAGTGATTGGATGGGTGACCGCTCGACCGTTGGAGGCTGACCGTGGTTCGGATTCCACGTTAAACTGTAGGTCCCTTCCCTTCTTACCTTACTAGGTGGTAGGGTTTATCCCGGCCGGGTTGGTACCACCGCACTGAACGAAACGTCGGTCGAAACGGCTATGTAAATAGTTCGTGTTTTCCGTCCAGTTTAGTGTAGCCGACATGAAATGAAGGGAAGCACTGACATGGCACCTAGTTCACCCTGTGTTATGGGCTGACATCACGGATGTTGTAGGTGATGTAGCCAACCGTGTCAGGTTCCATAAAAAAAAAAAAAAAAAAAAAATCAAGCAGCAAGTAAGCAACAAAGACCCACCTGCTGCACGACTCGGTGGAAGGACCGCGCCAAGGTGAGAGGTGGCAGGGAAAAAAATTAACTTATTTGTCACAGGTAAAACACGACTTCACGCAGTTAGTAATAGTGAGACAGCCATATACGCAGTCGGGTCATAAGTTCTGTGACAACCTTATTATTTTCAAATTTCGTATACTGGCCAGAAATGTTTTGATTGATTTTGAATGAGGAACGTTTTGCGTTTTTAAAAATGAAAAAGAAAATTATATTACTCCATTTTAAAGCATGGAGTGGACGCAAAAGGAAGACATAATCGCGGTTATTGCGTTGCACCGCTGCGGTTACGCGCCAACTGAGATTTTCAAACTTCTAAAAAAAATTATAATAACACTGAAGTTTGTTTAACGTACAATCAAACGATTCAGTGAAGGTTCGAGCTTCGAACATCCCAAGAGGAGAAGCCACCCTCTTACGGTTAGGACACCGGCGGTCATCAAGGCAGTGAGGGCGCAAATCCAACGAAATGCTGTGCGCAAGCAAAACTTTTTAGCTCTGTAGTTGCGGTTAAGCAGAACCACGGTTAAAAGAGTATTAAATGAATACCTGGGACTACGAGCTTATCGAAAGAAAATATGACATTTTGTTTATGAACGTCTGAAAAAAATAAGGATAGTGAGATCTCGAACTTTGTTAAGGCGGTACGCGGGAAAAAAGTACCGCGAAATCCTTTTTTCAGATAATTTTTTTTTACCTTGTACAAAGTTACAAAAAAGAAAATGATAAAAAGTTTACGCCCATAACAGTGAAGAAGTGAGCAGACCTATCCCGAGAGTTCAGCGTGGTCATCATCCATCATCATTCATGGTTTGGCTAGAAGTCTCATATTCAGGCCTAACTGAGATGTTTTTCTGTGAGAAAGGTGTAAAAGTTTGTGCCGTTGTCTACCAAAATACTGTGCTTTCAAACATTGTGGAACCTCTTTCTCACAAAATGTTCGAAAACAAACACTATCTATACCAACAAGATTCTGCGCCAGCTCATAGGGCAGCAAGCACGCAAAATTGACTGACCGCCCATGGAATTGACTTCATCAGGCACCAAGAATGGGCCTCCTCCAGCCCAGACTTGAAACCATTGGATTACAAAATATGGCAACATTTAGAGGAGAAAGTCTGCCCTAAACCTCGCCAGAATTTGGAGTCTCTCAAAGCATCCCTGATTAAAGCAGCGGCTGCTATAGACACGAACCTTGTGCGTGCTGCGATGGACATCTGGCCCCGCAGGTTGAGAGTCAGTATTCAAAATGTGGGAGGGCTTTTCGAATAATTTTAATAACATTTTAATCTACTTTAATCTGCCTTTCTTTTCATATATATATTTTAAACTAACATGAAAAGTCGTACAATTTATTTAATAAAGTATTTGTGACAGAACTTACGACCCGACCTAGTATATACGAAACGTAATACGTTTTAAGTAACCCTGAAATATGAATGTGAAAACAAATTCAATAATGCCGAGAGTTGTTTTGTCTGAGCAAGCCCAACTTTTACGTAATCTAATTAAACAAAAAGCAATTAATTCTGAAACATACGATAATACATTTTATTATTATTCTAGAGAATTTACTAAATCAAATATAAGTACATAAGTAATTTTGTACATAATGTACACATAAATATAAGTACATAAGCCTGCGATTTTTAAACAAACCTAAAGAGCATTGTATATATGTTTACTCATTATGAAATTATACACATTTGACAAATGCCAGATTGAAATAAAATGAAAGTCAAATATACATTATTGGAAAATAAAACGCGGCAAAAGGCGCACTTAAAGCCTGAAGGCATTCTCTGACAGACATGGGTGAAATTGAGGTAAGGTATTTGATTTAATTTTAATTTTATTTGTAGATGAGTGGTGAGAAATTAATAAAAACATTATAAATATAAATAATAATATTTCCTTACTTATTTATGTCATGTTAAAAATTTAAAGATACAAAGTGGTGTATTTATTAAACAGAAGTAACTTACAATAACTAAAAAATTAAAACTATACTAAAATAAAATTAACTAAAAAAAAATTACCCACAAAATTAATGTACCAGCACGTTTAGCAAAGTATTGTGACAAGATCAAGCGGCAAGTAAGGCACGAAGACCCACCTGCTGCATGACTCGGTGGAAGGACAGTGCCAAGGTGACAGGTGGGCATAACTTTTATCTTAAAGTCTAAATATTTACAAAATTGTTCATTTTCATACAAAAGTCATTCAAAAGTTTAAAAACCATTTTCGTCTCCAAATAGGGTGGGAAATATTCAAACAGGGAACGCTAATTACAATAATAATACTAGCTGTGCCCGCGGCTCCGCCCGCTCTCATATTTCACTTCACTGCTAACCTCATAAGCCATTTAGCGTGATAGTAAGTAGCCAATAGTTGATGGGAAGAATCAAGCTATCCGTAGAATTTTGTTTTATTAATATCGGTTCAGTGGTTCTCGAGTTATAAGCGGACAGACAGACATACACTCAGACACTCAGACACTCAGACACTCAGACAGAAAGCAGACGTTGGATTTTATTATAGGTAAGGAAGGAAGGATAAGGAAGCGTCTGAACTGAAAGAAAATGTTTGTTTATAAGTTCATGTTTACGTTTATTTTTTTTATGTACAGCAAATAATTGTACAGAATGTCCCGAACAAATGATTTATCTTAAAAAATCGGCCAAGTGCGAGTCGAATTCGCGCACTGAGGGTCCGTATCGCCATGTCATGGTCAGCGCCACTCACGCCATCTATGTATTAGTTAAAATGCTTCATACTTTTTTCAGTAGATGGCGCGCATACACTTTTTAGTTTCTTGTATGGGCAACCCCGTGAATTTTAAATTTTTTCTTATATTTTGTTGTTATATCGCCCATAATAACACATATTCTGTGAAAATTTCAACGGGCTACCTATTACAGTACAAGAGATACAACCTTCGGACAGACGGACAGACAGACAGACAGACGGCGGCGCGGCGTAGGCCTAGTAATAGGGTCCAGTACGACGGATACGGAACCCTAAAAAAAGAGAATATGTTGGCTAAAGGTGCACGGTGTCTACGTCCTTATACAGCCTGCATGTATAGCATTAATTCAATAGCAAGCTATAGGTGCCTACTGCCAATTACACTAAAGCCTCTAGACCTCCTATACACGTGGGTAGGTAGCGGCGCGGCTCGGTACTCGGAGGCTGTACGTAGAGGGGCGGGGGCGGGGCGTAAGCCTCCCTGCTAATAGTCTGCCTGCATACAAGCTCGCTGGCCGACGACGCTGGACCTCGCAGTCCGTGCTGTATTGCTGCGGCTGTAAGTGGCTATGTGTAAGGTAACTCATCTGTGACTCCGCTAGTGTTAAATTCGGGTGTTCCGAATAATGGGATAGTAAAACGTCATATATTTGTATGTGTGGCTGAGTCAGAAGGTCCGGAGCATACTCTCTGACCATCCATTTTTTTTTATTGCTACCGAACTGGGTTGCTCTGTCCGAGGTCGCAACCTCAGGCGCAGCCAATTTCACCCCCGAGGAGGTGCCAGTCCGGCTTGGAGGTGGACTAATGTTGCTGGGGAAAGGCTATTAACCCGCGATTTGAAGATCCGTGGATTGTAGGAGTGGGGGAAGATATTCCCTGGGAGCCCGTTCCACACCTTTGCAGTGCGGCACAAGAACGATTTAGAGAATCGTGCAGTTCGAAGAACTCTTCTGTCGACTACAAAGGGGTGTTCAGCGAGAGTATGGCGGGTTTGGCGTAGGCGAACAGGAGGAGGAGGGATAAGGGAAGCAAGTTCGTCAGGGCAGCGGCCATAGTAGTACCGATAAAACAGGCTCACCCAACGACCCAACGATACGTCTGTGCTTTAGAGGTTGAAGGTCCTTTGTGAGTACAGAGTCACTAATCAGGCGAATGGCTCGTCGCTGAATAGAATCCAAGGCTGAAAGAAGGTACTCAGGGGAACCCTCCCCAATATCACCTCCGAGAGGGTAGGTGCCGTACCGGAGACTTCCCTTTGGATTGCTGGCTATACTGAATTAGAGGAGTACAGTACGGTGGTATCAACACATCACCTTAGTAGTAGTAAGTGGTAAGGGAATGGACTTACAGTTTTACACAGGCTCCGAACGGTGAAGCAGACGTAAATTGTTCCGTCAGAAAAAAACTTGTCAGCCTCGATAGCTCAGTGGTGCAGACAGTCGACTGTTGCTATTGATTGTTATGGAATATGGAATGGTCTTCCGGTGAGTGTTCCTATCATCCGGGTCGCCTCTCACGCTCAAATATGGTTGAGGGAGGCGATGGCTGGCCCTGGCGTGATGCTCGCGAACGGGTGCTGTTTGTTGATACTGGCCTGCTCCAATTTATTGGCTCCAACGTGTTATATGAATGGTTTACGCTTATAGGAAAAATGTTGTATTTGTGATACATTTTTATAAATAGTGATGACTCGTACTATCTAGGCAGTGGCGAAGATTTTTGTAAATGTAGTGTAGCGATCAGCATGCGCAGACGAATATGGTCGACTGATGGATGGTTTGCTGAGTGCAATTCCCGCCGTTTTGTAATGCCAGAGTGACAAGGAGGCTGTCAGAAAAGTTTCTACTAAGTGGACGTAAAATAAGTATGCATTGAAGTTTCTTGCCAGTTCTTCTTCCCTGTGATAATCGAACTGGCAAAATGCTAAATGTTAAAATATGACGAATCCGAGTGCAGTGTACTGTTTATGGATGATGAATAAAGAATAAAGAATGAAGAATCTGGGTGTCTTGCGTGTCAATAAATCGCCTTTTTGTCCGCCTGATCGCTGGCATGGCACTGAGCAAGGTTTCGCGAGGAGTGTTGCTATTGGACATGTCTGATTGTCCGATGGACTTCTGGGCTGAAAAAGAACATCACTTCATCCGTTGCTTTCGTCATCTCGCGGCAAGCGGGCAGGTTCTAGAACACACTGCATCCAGCTTCATTCAAAATTACTAGGTACCCATACCGAGTGCTAAGATGCAACAATAACAATTACATAAATTTAAATAACCACAAAATGAGGGAGAAAAACTTCATCATAAAAGGATGTACCGAAATTAGAACGGTTGGGCGCTCGCTCGTCTAAGAACTAGAAGGGTGAAAGGGTCGGCAACGGAGCCCTGCCACGCTGCGACCTCAAAGGAAACTCGGTCGCGAACTGTTTATTCAATTGTCTAGCTAGCCAGTTCATTTCGGTGGAGTACAGTCAAGTGGAGAACTGGAGAGACTGTAGCAAGCTAGTTATTGTGTTACGATTTTAGAGAATTTTGTTAATCTACATACCGCACGCTGTATCCCGACAATCGTCGGGTGAGCAGAGTAATCAATGCTGTGCTACAAGAAGTCTTGTAAATTACAGCACAACACCAACCCCCAGGTTTACGGACAAGATAACTATCAAGCAGCAAGTAAGGGCGCAGCACCGTTCAACACGGCATATTCTAAATATCCCTTAGTCGCCTTTTACGACATGCATGTATTTGGGACCCACAACTGCTCCGTATGGATTGCCGAAACGGTCATTCTGTGTGGGGAACACCCAAGTAGACACCCAAAATTCGAAGCGATTTCTTCAAGCAGTTCATGCAAAAGAGTTCTTCGAACTCATTTTAAAACACAGAATTTTGTTCAACACTTAGGTTAGTTAGCCACTTAGCCGTCAATAAAAGGGGACTTAAGAAGGTTGGGTTCCCGCGTGAATCTGCAAACAAAATCGAACCGAAAAAGAAAACAAAGGAAAATTCACGAAATCAAGCTCACGCTTACGCGCCGGCGCGCGGCTACCAGCCCTGGTAGTGCGCTGCGTACTCGCGCGCTAGTAGTGTGTGGACTCGCTGATCTGTTACGTAAGTTTATGGGTATAATTTTTTTATTGAAACAGACACGATACATACATACATACATACATACATCTACACCTACACCTGCTGCTTCACCGTTCGGAACCGGTGTAAAACTGTAGGTGCCTTCCCTTGCCCCTTACTAGGTGGTCGTGCTCAAATTGTAGCCGACTGGGTTGATACCACCTTACTGGCTGCAAGACGGCCGCATAGCAGCCTCGGCTGTGTTCTCCTCTAGTCCAGTATAGCCAGCAATCCAGGGAAGTCTCCGGTATGGCGCCTACCTTCTCGGTGGTGATATTGTCTGGTCGGAGCATGTGCTTTGGCCCCTCTCATACCGGAAACTCAGCCACTCATACCGGATTACATAAAAAAAAAAAACATACCAAACTCTATATCCCGAGAATCAGGGTAACAGGATGGTCGGTGTTGTGCCGCAAGTACTCTTGTAAATTACAGCACAACACCGACCACCACGTTTAGCAAAGTATTCGGATAAGATAACTATCAAGCAGCAAGTAAGGCACGAAGACCCACTGCTACATGACTCGGTGGAAGGACTGTGCCAAGTAGGTGGCTAGTCTGTCGCCCTTATGCAAGGCATCTTGTCCTTAGCCCTTGGTCGCCTTTTACGTCATGCACGAGGAGAGATACAATGGGGCTATTATTTTTAAGTGCCAACCCCACACGGTACTATGGCTATTAGCAAAGCAGTTAGATAGGTATTAGGATAATTGACGTTTTGAAAATCTACATTTACCTATAAACTTTTTAAGTATTTCAATTTACAGATATTCAGAACTTTCAGAAATCATTTGGACCTAACGCAAAAAAAATGTTTCCAAATAATTTTTCATATTCTGTTTCTGGACATTGTATGTTTTAAAAATATCAACCCCCAAACGGTCGCCCTTTTCAATATCATAATATATGAAGATATGTATGTCATAATGTGAAGTCAAAAGCTAAAAAATCCTTTAATTCTGAATGAACTAGTATGTATGTATATGTTTAGGTATTATGTATTATATAAACTGTAATTCATATGTATTTAAATGTAATTTATAAATAGTAATTTATATGTTTAATTATTAGTTAGTAGGTATGTAGTGTATATTATAGTTTATCATAGTTTATTTCCTTATATTATATTATTATACATTCCCACACTCAAGTCTTTTGCTACTACCTACTTATATCTCACAACATACGGCTCTCAAACATCCAAAGGTTGACTGGGAGAAATCCCTGTAAGGGATAAGTCCGCCTTTACCCTCATGTAAATTACTTATGTCTGTTTATGTAAAATGTTTTTTTTTAACAATAAAGTATTTCTATCTATCTATCTATCTATCTATCTATATATCCTGATTTGCAGTAGTCACGTAAGATGTCTCCGGCGGCGCTTCATCAGAGCTGGCTGCCGGCAGACTGACTGACACTGAGCTCCGCGGCACGACTGCAGCGCCGCGGCGGCGGCGCGGCGAACGTGCGTTTGTCCCGCGGCCATCATGCTCTAGCGACCGCACAGCGCACGGAGGCGGCCGCATCCCTTCCCGCATACATCTACGAGAGATCGACTGTAACAAATTCTCACATATTTTTGTTTTATTTTATTTATTGAGAAAAGAAACTTAACAGCTATGCTTAACAACAATTTACAAACTAACATTATACAAATTATAAGCCTATAAAAAAGTTCCGCATTTTAAATGTTATATAATATATTTTTTTATATTATTTTAGCTTCTACTTAAAACAAGACAAAACCTTTAGCAACAGTGCAATATAATATTAATATTATTATGTGTGAATGTATGTATGTGTGAGAGTGTGTATGTGTGGTAGGGTGTATGTGTGAGGATGTGGGGGGGGGGGGGGGGGGGATTCCTGGCGACCTATTCAGACTGCTCCAGAGTGTTCTTTACAATTTTTAGAAATGGCTTATGTTTAATATTAAAAATATCTACCTCTCTGAAGCAGTCGTTATAGGCTGCCATGCACCGATTTAATGCAGACCGTTAATTATACAGACCGACGACGTGTGTATGACCAGTGTTTCCTCCCGGTTATGTATGACCATAGGCGGCGCAAGGCGTGGGCGACGCGACGTGGGCGTCCGCCCACGGCCATTTTACTATACGTGACACAGGATAGGCTAATTAAATTCAGTTCCGGAATAAGCGCCGAAATAAAGGTACGGTAGCGGGCTTACTTACTTACTTCTTTTTAAATACACATTTCACGCGAGCGAAGCCGCGTGCAAAAGCTAGTTAAGCATAAAATAGTACACAATATGATTTCTGACCAGCCTGCGCCATACAATGGTGGCGGCCGTCCTGGGTTCAAGTGTTCATCTATTGTATGAATCCCCCTTCTTGATACAAATTGAACACACGCATTTCTGGAATCGCCGCAAAAATGCCACGAATTTGACAACGGCTCGTGTAGCGCGCGCTCGCGGGCTCATTTCGTACTTAAGGTCGTCGGCATGCTTCCTGGATTAACAGATTTGTTACTTTTGGCAGATTTGTTAACGTTGAAATGAAATTTTATGTTTTTTAAAGCACTGGGAGCGTGGCAGCTCCTTCGAAAGAGTGCCAGGTGTGGCACTTTTTTTTTATGGAAACTGACACGGTTGGCTACATCACCTACAACATCCGTGATGTCAGCCCATAACACCGGGTGAACTAGGTGCCATGTCAGTGCTTCCCTTCGGTCGTGCCGACTACATTGAACTGGAAGGAAAACACAAACTATTTACGTAGTGGTTTCGACCGACGTTTCATTCAGTGCGGTGGTACCAACCCGGGCGGGTTGAACCCTACCCCCTAGTAAGGTAAGAAGGGAAGGGACCTACAGTTTAACGTGGAATCCGAACCACGGTCAGCCTCTAACGGTCGAGCGGTCACCCATCCAAGTACTGAACGCGCCCAGCGTTGCTTAACCATCAATAGCGACAGTCGACTGTCTGCACCACTGAGCTATCGAGGCTGATCGGTAAGCAATGGCATGTGGTAAGCAATGGTCTCTGCGTATACCGTTGGGAGACATGTGCGAACTTTAGAGATGTATGTTAATATACAGAACACTTTTGTAATTTACTAGCTCCTGCTAGTTTTCAGTGTGTTGTTAGCATTGTACTAAGAATATGCTGACAATTGTTACTTCTCATATTCTGCAGACATAAATATAGCTTCTGATGTTACATAATTTACTGTTTGATTTGTTTTTAATTCAGGGCTTGAATCGTTAATCTTTTCACTTTTAGCCACCGAAACTTTTTTTTTTTTTTATGGAAACTGGCACGGTTGACTACATCATCCACAACATCCGTGATGTCAGCCCATAACACCGGGTGAACTTGGTGCCACGTCAGCCTTCCCTTCGGTCGTGCCGGCTACACTGAACTGGACGGAAAACACAAACCATTTACATAGCCGTTTCGACCGACCTTTCATTCAGTGCGGTGGTATCAACCCGGGCGGGTTAAACCCTACCACCTAGTAATATAAGAAGGGAGTCATATCCCAACTCCATCGATCACTTGAGGCTGTCGTAAAAGTATCTGCCAAAATAGAATATCTGCCAAACTTTGTACACTCTGGCAGCAACTTTAACCCTTGAAACTTGTGTCTTGCCCTAAGGGTGTTCGCGTATCACGACCTCAGACGTTTAAAAAATTCGACGCGAGAGTTACTCAGTACGATGGTGCATTCCTCTACAACTGTGTGAACTGGACTACCTGCAGATATGTGAAAAAGATAAACATAAATTGATAAATTTAAAATTGGCACTTTGGCCGCTTGATTCTGTTTTTATGCAAGCTGCGGTTGTTTTGCACCGTCTAGGTTAAAATAAATTTAAAATTAAAACTAAAATCTAAAAGTTGAGAATAACAATACCCGAGACATTATTAATCTAATTACTAAAGGTTTTAAATATCTCTGAATATTATATTTTTGGAAATTATAATATTTTTATTTTTAGAAAAACATAGAATTCATTCTTCATTTTCAACTTGTTTTGTTTTTTATTACAATTCTTACTTAGGTGAATATATTCACTTTTGTTTATTATTAAAAATTTAACATCGGAAAAGACAGTAAAACATATATAATATATATTTTTATTTATTTAAATAACCCGGTCACAAATTATATAAATAGCATGAGTGTAGCCGCAGGTCCACGAATGTATGTATTAATAGTTCCATTACAAGGGTGCCCCAAGGGCTGGCACGGAGGCACGGAGGCACGGAGGCACGACTGAATGCTGCGTACTGAAGGCAGACGAGGAGCCACTCATTTGCGGGCCCCGCTACCCACTTACAGATTGTGTGAACCGCGAGCCAAAAAAAAAAAAACAATACTTTGGCATTTCTGTCCGTGTGTCACGACTTTGCTGCATTCCTTTATAAGCGTTTTAAATTTTATTTAATTACGAAGACACGTTTTTATTAAATTATAAACGTTTTATTTATTTTTGATTTGTTTAAACATTATGGAAAAGACGTCAGAGGTAAGTGTGCCACCTAGATTGCGTGCAGATACATTAATTCTAACCCACTTACCTTTTTTTATTGAAAGCGCGACTATATGGTGTCTAACTACGCGCATGGACATTATGTCGTATGCGGGGGTTGCGAATGCCATGCTGGGCTGACAGTGCCCATTCACACACCTCTTGAAGGACCCGAGACTGTATTTGGGGGGAAATATATGCGCAGAGAGAGCGTTCGAGAGTTTACCCCTGTAGAGGAAAGATCTGCAGAACCGATTGGTGCGCATCCGCGTTAAGTCCAGCGTGTAGAGATGCAATCCCTTCCCCAGTGCTCGTGGTGCGGAGGTGAAAAGGGGACGGCGGGATCGCTCCGTTCCGTTAAACAGCTCCTTCGAGTACTCCCCATGGAATAAGCGATAGAACACGCTTAGGGAGCCGACATCCCTACGGAGTTCCAGCGGTTTACCTACCCCGTTAGGCGGCAGGCGAGCCTATGAGCGAGCATATGCCGCAGAGAGACTCAGCACCCTTTTGTTGTTGACATTGGGCTTTTGAGAACCCATCGGTTCTCTAACTAAATCGTTTCTTTGTCGCACCGCTAGAGTGTGGAACTGTCTTCCGGCGAGTGTATTTCCTGAATCCTTCAACCTGGGTGTCTTCAAGCGTCGTATTAAGGGGGTAGACAGCCTAGCAACAGTCCGCAAATCTGCTGGCATCGCATCTAACTGAGCGTGGTTTAGCGAGGAGAGGTGATTTTGGCTCTGTCGACTGCACCATTGGTCTCTCGGCACAGCCACCCGTTTACATAAAAAAATAATAAAAAAAAATGTCTAGGTCAGCGGCTCCCAAATAGTGTTACACGTACCCCCAGGGGTACGCACGCTCAAGAGAAAGGGTACGCGTGGGCACACTTGATTCCCACTTTTATCTCTACAATCTTACGTTAAGAGAAAGGGGCCCACTTATCTCATTTGTGGGAATTATCACAACTGAAAAATTTATTGGGACCTATGTATTTCGTATTACTATAACAGCGATAATGAAAATTGTTTTATCTAAACATTTTAATCAAGGGTGCACGGGGTCTCAGAGAATCCGCTAAGAGGGTTTTTTTATGGAAACTGACACGGTTGGCTACATCACCTACAACATCCGTGATGTCAGCCCATAACACCGGGTGAACTTGGTGCCGCGTCAGTGCTTCCCTTCGGTCGTGCCGGCTACACTGAACTGGACGGAAAAAGACAAACTTTTTACATAGCCGTTTCGACCGACCTTTCATTCAGTGCGGTGGTACCAACCCGGGCGGGTTAAACCCTACCACCTAATAATATAAGAAGGGGAATATAAGAATATAAGAAGGTACCGGTTATAGGTTCCTTTCGAGGATCTAGATTTCCTTCGCTCGACATAGAGGTGCTTAGAGAGTGAAGTCCACAGTAGTCGGTACCATCACACTGAAAGATGATGTCCAAGATTTGTCAGCCTCGGTAGCTCAGTGGTGCGATCGGTCGACTGTCGGTCGAATCATAAGCATACCTGGCCGCGGTCAGTGGATGGATGGGTGATCGCTCAACCGTTGGAGGCTGACCGTGGTTCGGATTCCACGTAAAACTGTAGGTCTCTTCCCTTCTTACCATACTAGGTGGTAGGGTTCAATCCGCCCGGGTTGTTACCACCGCACTGAATGAAAGGTCGGTTGAAACGTCTATGTAAATAGTTCGCGTTTCAGTCCAGTTCAGTGTAGCCGGCACGACCGAATGGAAGCACTGACATGGCACCTAGTTCACCAAGGTGATATGGGCTGACATCACGGATGTAGTAGGTGGTGGAGCTAACCGTGTCAGTTTTAATTTAAAAAAAGGTATTTCAACTCAATGTAGCCTGCACAACTAGATTGAAGAACTAGCAGAAGCCTGGCAATGGGCTGACTTCACACGAGTTTAGCGGACGACGCGACGTAGCCAACCGTGTCTAACATTACATCTAACAATACAAAACAACATTTAAATTGAATTGCCGGCGTGTCCAATTTTATTGTGTGCGACTCGAGCACCAGTCGCACGGAAAATTTGAGATAAAAATTGATTTATTTGACATGGAAAGTCAACAGCTTGATTTAATGAAAAACATAGTTTCAACAAGAAGTAACAAATTAAAAGGCTATCGACCGAAACAATAATTATTACAATTTTAAATAATCTACATGACAGCGTATAAAATTATTTAGACAAAGAAACAGACCCGTGAAATATTTAAGAATACAATAAAAAAATGTAATTAGAGAGAATATACGAGAGTACCTATATTTAATTAGTATAGCTATATTTAATTGTTATGACTTTTTTTAAATTAATTGATAATTTACAATACATAATTAAGCGACGGGTGGCCGAGTATTCTGGGCATCGGCTTCTCTTGCGAGAGGTCCGGGATTCGAAACCATCCGGTGATGAGTTTTTTCTGATTTTCCTTCACCCACTGCTCCATGGTTGGGATTCCATGTAGAAATGCAGGTTCACCGGGTTGACTGGAGGAAATTGCCTAGGGAAATAAATCCGCCATTGCCACGTATTAAGTGGCATTTATGCATTATTATGAATTTAACTCTATTACATTTTAGTGTTCTGCAACTCAAAAGGGAAAAAAAAACGAACCCTTATAGGATCACTTTGTTGTCGGTCCGTCCGTCTTTCCGTCTGTCAAGGCCCTCTTGCCAGAAACGGATAAACGTAGCAACTTGAAATTAATATAAAATACTAAGGTCTACGGTCTCTTGGAGGTGTAAAAAAATTTAAGCTTTAGCTTAAGGTTAGATTTGATTAACGAGTGAGTGCGAAAGAACTGAGAACCTTATTTACTGCTCAATTAATTATATGTTAATTTCACAATAATATAAAAACACCAATTACAGGCCATGCAAATCCGATCATCCGTAGAGCGCATCACAATATATTTTACGTAATTTACGCTGGCTATAACGCCGTATCGTAATCCGTCGCACTGTGGGCCGATATCATGGCGAAAAGGGGACTTTCGAGTTTTTTAAATGTTCAAAGTTGAACGATTTTACCTAAGAGTATATTAGTATCTATTTACTATATATACCTATGTACTTATTGTTAAAACCTATATACACATAATATTAAAAAATTTAAAGCTCAAAGACTCTTATATAAATACAACAATAAAATTAGCCCTCATGTAAGTATTATGTTGAATTAAAATAAACTATGCTAAATACAATTATAAAATACATACATACTAAAAAAAACTGCGTTATTAATTTTGTTGAATTACGTAATCAAAAAATTATTAACTAGTAATATTGTCATAGAAAATACGAATTCTACGTAAAATCTCGAAACCAAGCATTAATTAAAAAATAAAAATAAATGAATGTAGCGGTTTTGATTTAATTAATAAAACATAAAATTTCGTTGAAAAAAAAAAACTATTAATAAAAACAACATTTGAATGAATAAACATTTAATTAATACAACAAATAACACATTTCTTTTTATTAAATATTCTCGAAATAAATTCTAAAAAGCCCTTTATAAATATTGTCCCACTATGCGTCGCGGCGCGGCGGCACGGCGCAAGCGCCGCCGTCAGAGAGTAATGGAAAACGTCAGGCGGTTCCGCTCTCGTTCCCTTTTTCAAATCCAACCGCCATTTCTTCGCGTGCCTCGCGGCGCTCGTGTGACGGCCGCCGCCCGCGCCGCCGCCGCCCGCGCCGCCGCCGCCGCTCGCGCCGCCGCCCGTCGCGGTAGACGCGGGGTCGAAGGAGATTGCCTCTTGCTATTTGGGATTAATTTCGATCTCTCAGATATACTTACTGTAGTGGATGGACATCGAAATAAAGAACAGAAATAATAGAAGAAATGTTCATTTTGAAAAACATAATTTGGTCGATATGTATTTATGTATGTATATATATTTTTTATTGAACACCAATTTATACAAATTAGGCACGATAGGTGAGGCATTCTGTTCTAATTACCTTTGGGATGTGGGAGAAGTACTACAGTACTACATACGTACATTTTAATACGCCCTTTTGGGCGTATTTTAGGCGTAGAGGCCGATTTTATTTGCAAATAAAAGCAAAAATCTGTTTTTGTCATACATTGCTTTTATTTGCAAATAAAATCGGCCTTTTTTCGGACCTTACATCTCGACAACGATTGAGAATTGGTAAAAAGTGTATATATCAAAGTTGTAGAGAATTTTATCACCAAATAGTTTTTCCTATGATGCACCGTTTTCGAGATATATCTGCTTTCGAGCTTTCCGGCTACAATCATTCGTTTCCTGGCCTAACAGTGAATTTTTCTGTCAACTCTTCGGCCTATTGATGCCGCTTGTAAATATTGAGTTTCATAATATTACATAGGTAATGGCGAACAATTTTATGAATGAAATATGACTTTATTGAATAAACTTTGTTGTCGTGTAGGTAGGTACACCGAACAAACATATCGTAGGTATATTTTCTCGATTATAACTACTCGACTCACCGAATTTATTCTTTCATATCTTTATTTTGGTTTTTACTTGAAGCAAAAATTAAAAAAATACATTTAAACTTTAATGAAAGTTTTACACATAACATTTTAACAGCCAATGAAAGGGTTAGTAACGACCGCTGAAGATACAAAAATATTTCAAGCAAATTTAAATGCAAATCGATTGAGCCGTCCGCTAGTTATCGCGTATATTGTACGTAGGTAGGTACTAATTGCGTACAAGCATAGATTAATCATGTAGCATTTCTCTCTAATCGCCCGGTCTTGTCTATGGTAGGCCCGATCATTAGATACTGCTCGCGCAGAATTTAGTGTTTTAATAATTTTTTTTTTGCAAAATATTTTAATTTATGTACCTATGCTCGGGCACCGCTGTGGAAGTACTTTCTTTATTTCTCTCTCTCTCTCTCTCTCTCTCTCTCTCTCTCTCTCTCTATCCCTCTCTCTCTCTCTCTCTCTCTCTCTCTCTCTCTCTCTCTCTCTCTCTCTCTCTCTGTGTGTGTGTTTATTTCTTACGAACTGGTGCAATGTTTTTTATGTAATCATATCACCACCGAGAAGGTAGGTGCTATTACCGGAGACTTCCCTTTGGATTGCTGGCTATACTGGACTAGAGAAGAACACAGCCGAGGCTGCTATGCTATGCTGGTATAAACTGAAAATGCTACAAACATGTTCACTTGAGATTCTGACTGCATACAAATTTTGAATTTTGACAGGGTGCAACCTGTACCTTAATTTATACTGCTGACGCATGCTAAATATTAATTTGACTAATTGATACATTAAGTATCAAGTTTATTTAGCACGCATACTAAAATATTACTTTGACTAATTGATACATTAAGTATCAAATTTATTTATTTTATTTTTTTGACATTGTACTACAATGTGGTATGAATATTTATAACTGACATGACTTGATACGATATGTATCAACAATTTCTGACAAAGGCTCTATACACCTGATTTTATCTATACTTTTACTTTAACTTTTGATTTTATGTGGTCAGAATTATCAAGCTTAAATTATAGTTATTCTAGCTCTCAAACTATATCTTAACACTGTAAGCGGTGTCTATTGTGTAGCTAGTCACAATGTATTGTAATTGAAGACGTTAAAAAAAGAACCCTGCGAAGTTTCTTGCCGGCTCTTCTTTGTGGGTGTAATCGAACCGGATTGTAAAAACTAACAGGACAAATTCAAGCGTAGTGTACTACCATACGAATGATGAATAAAGAATAAAGAATATGCGGCTATCTTACATCCACCTACATAGTAAGGGGCAAGGGAAGAGACCTACAGTTTTACACCGGCTCCGAAAGATGAAGCAGCTGGAAAAAACTCATTGGTGCATGTCGACTGGAATCAAACCTCGGACCTTGAGATCAAGAATTCAAGCCAAGACTGCGCCGACCTCCAGCCGCTTATTAGATACGAGTGCTTGAATAGACTAGATTGAAAAGAGTTGTACTTACATTTAAGGTAGTGTACTGGTCGAGTGAAAGAAATTGCGTTGTACAATAAGTCCACCTCATGCATAGAAGATAAATGTAAGTAGGTAATACTAATAAATTGTAATTGTTGAATAAACTATTCTATATTAGCTCTCTTTTCTAACCCGCCCCAAAACTGAGCCTTGGGCGGAATCCGCCCACGACCGGAATACAACTTGCACACGGAGTGACGAACATACGAACTGGTTTTTCCTGGATTATTATAGATAATAATCTTAGCTCACGCCGTATATTAGAGTAATAGGCTTGCTCGCCACGCACGGCTAAGACCATTTCACATTTTGCAAAAATTCGCCTCACAACGTGTCGTCGGGAAAGCATTTCGCATTATTTTTATTTTCTACATTTGGAATAGGGCTTTTTCAAACTTTGAAAAATTCGTTGCGAAACAATAGTCAAGAAGATTTTTCTTCTTCTTTTTTTTTAAATTAGGGTTTAGGCATGTATAGGGCTTTAGTTAAAAGCTCTGTGACTATACCAGTCCCATTGGGACTATTAAAATATTGTTTAAATAATTTCTAACCTAAAACCTTTCTAGTCAACCTTTCTTACAAAGGTTGACTAGGAGAAATCTACACTAATATTATGAAAAAGTTTTTAAGTTTGTAAGTTTGAATGTAGGAGGTAATCTCCGAAAATATTTATCCAATAAAAAAAAATATGTGACCAATATTTAGAATGGACCTTCAGGATGGGCATAGGCTATGCGAGCGAAGCCGCGGGCAAAAGCTAGTATAAGATAAAGATAAGAAGATAAGAAATATAGATTAGTTCGATTGGAGCAATTTTCTATAAATTTACTTTTCTAACGTAACCTCTGAGATCGTTTTGGGTACCTTGAGGAGAGAGTGATCAAAATTTGTGTGAAATTTTTTAAGTTGTTTAGGTTAGTTTATTATTAGTCTTTAATTTATTTGTTAATTTCATATTGTGCAATAAATATATTTTTCACCTCTGAGAGCTAGATATGTTTTAAAGAATTAAGTATTATTATTATACCTACGCAATCAAGACCTACGCAATCAATTCACGTGAATTTATGAGCAGCGCAACGTAGTTACGGGAAAGCTAGCCGCATATAAAATATTCCACCTGTCCGTGTTAAATTGTTTAACCAGAAAATGATTTTGATAAATATTTTTTTTCATTCACAATTTTTTCTTATTTCCATTGTAAATTTGAAGTAATTTTCGTGGAAAGTAACTTTTCTCAAGTTCATGTAGAGGTTTTGTTAGTTTAAAATGCGAAAAAAAAAACACTCTCGACTCAACGACGAATTTTCTTAAATGTAAAATGTGCACTAGAATAACGCGGGTACAAACAGTGTACGGCACATACTTGGAGGCTTCGCGGGTCCGGAACGAGCGGCGAAGCCTCCGGCGCATGCGCCTTCTCTCTTCTTGATAAATTGTTTGGATGTTGGTAGTTGGTACATAAGGTTGTGTACAGTGCAGGTAATATGTTATGAACGATGCTAAACTATATATTTTAGTAATTATTTATTTGCAGTACGTATAGGGAAACAGCCTTACTATTATAGCCCAAAATATGTAACGACTCGCCGTCGTCGATTCTATGTTCTTATAAATCGAGAACTACTTAATAAATGAAAGTGAAGGTTTCATTGACATAGTAGATATTTTGTGCAAATCTAAGGAAAGTTTTAGGATATTTTTGCTAGTGCTGCAATAGCTAACATTATTAAGTACTTATGTTCTTGAAAAACGTTTAAACAAACTATACCTAAGCAAAATTAAATAATTTGTCAGCAGAAAATTAATTTATTGGTTTTGTCGAAAATTAGAAAAACTACACCCTAACTGCGAAGTTTCTTGTTACCCTGCGAAGTTTCTTGTTACCCTGCGAAGTTTCTTGTCGGTTCTTCTTCGTGGGTGTAATCGAACCGGATAGAACAAATTGTGACAAGTTCGAGCGCAGTCTTACTGCCACATGGTGATGTACGTGGCCACACATATCCCTAACAAAATTAATGTAAAAACATTCTAAAATGAAAGCGACGTAGCTCACGAAGTGTGCGGAGCACCGAGAGCGGGTACAGTGTACTGTACTGTACATGGGGTATGTGCTGCGCAGTAATGCACCGCGCACACACTCGTCAGCGGGAGGGCCATCTGCGCGTACGCACGTTCAGCCGAGAATTCACCTGCGCTTCACACTCTCTTATAATATCTTCTTTACTATTGCACGAAACAAATGTGTGTGTGTGTTTCCTAATCCTATCCTATAATCTGGGTGTTCTTCAAATGCTCTTACAGCAAAATTCAAATGCTTCAATGCTCAAAACAAAGGCTCTTTACACCTGATTCACTTAATTAATAAGTCTTTGTAGTCAGAACTCTCAGCAAAATTGTTAATCTTGCTCTCAAGTGTTTTCGATAGACTATGGGCGGTGTTATTATGTGGCTAGTCACTAAATACCTGTAAAAATATGTTTAAAAAAATACCCTGCGAAGTTTCTTGTCGGTTCTTCTTCGTGGGTGTAATCGAACCGGATAGAACAAATTGTGACAAGTTCGAGCGCAGTCTAACTGCCATATGAATGATCAATAAACAATACAATACAATACAATGATATGTCAATAAAATGGACGACAATTTGTGCACCTGGTTGCTGGCATGTCACCTCACTGAGTATGGTTTCGCGAGGAATTCTGTGTTATTGGATGTGATTCTGACTCGACACGGCGCGGCGCCCCGCGTCAGTTTCCCTATAATAAAACGTCTGTGTTCCCGCCAGCAGTAGGTCTATGCTTTTCACGGACGTTTAGCGAATGAACGAATTTCGATTTTGGGGGACAAATAAAAAAATTAATTAAAAAGTCAAAAATAATTTCCGTTTACTTACTTAAAGAGGTCGGGGGACCGCTAAGTAATCTTTTATACTTTATTTAATCAGCGGTCCCCCGACTCCTTTAAGTAAGTAAACGGTAATTATTTTTGTCTTTTTAAGGGTCGGCATTTTTTATGGTAATTTAACTTTTATTTCAAGCTTCAAAAAAACCGCATCCAAAACGAATGGGTTTGGGAGCTACGATGCCACAGATAGACCAAACCATTAAACACATACACACAAACGTTACACTTATAACAACCCTATTTTTGCGTCGTCGGGGGTTAAACACGCCTCTCCACGCGAGTTCAACATGCTTGACGTCTTTTTTATGAAAGATTTGTACCGTGTGGGGCCGGTACTTTAAAAGAATAGCCCCACTGCATCTCTCCCCGTGTATGTCGTAAAAGGCGACTAAGGGATATGACTCCCTTCTTATATTACTAGGTGGTAGGGTTTAAGCCGTTCGCGCTGGTACCACCGCACTGAATGAAAGGTCAGTCGAAACGGCTATGTAAATAGTTTGTGTTTTCCGTCCAGTTCAGTGTACCCGGCACGACCGAAGGGAAGCTGACGTGGCACCAAGTTCACCCGGTATTATGGGCTGACATCCTGGTGGTCTCACCCTAGGTGATGTAGCCAACCGTGTCAGTTTCCTTAAAAAAAAAATTAAAAAAAAACCTTCATGGTGCTGGTTCAAGACTTCAGAGGCTGTTGGCTCCGGTGCGTACCGGGGCGCTGCTGATGGCGGGGATGCGTTCCGCCCGCGGCCGTCACGCTCGCACCGGCCACTGCCGCCGCCCCGTCGCGTCGGCCACTCCACCGACCCAAGCGACCTGCCTACAGCGCCGCACACGCACACACGTCCGCAGACACGCAAATTCACACACACACACACGCGCACTGAGATGTTCTGTCTTCTGCTTCACACTGTGCTTCAGTCTCAGTCATAGAGTAACTTATACGGAGGGGGTCGGCGTGGACGCTGAACGAGACAACTCCGCTCCGTCGCCATCATTCTAAATGCGACTAGCAACATAGCAATACATCTGTCTCGCTCCCCTTACTGTTGTTGTTGTTTTTTTTATGTAAACCAGCATGGGTGGCTGTGCCGAGAGACCAATGGTGCAGTCGACATAACCTAAATCACCTCTCCTCGCGAAACCACGCTCAGTTAGGTGCCATGCCGCTTGAAGACACCCAGGTTAAAGTATTCAGGAAATACACTCGCCGGAAGACAGTTCCACACTCTAGCGGTGCGACAAAGAAACGATTTAGAGAACCGATGTGTTCTCAAAAGCCCAATGTCAACAACATAAGGGTGCTGCGCCGAGTCATGTGGAGACAGGTCGGGTGGCAGGGAATAAGGGATGCTAGTTCCCCAGAGCAGCATCCGTGATAGTATCTGTAAAACAGATTAAGCGAACCCACAAATCGTCTGTGACTCAGGGACTCCAGATCATCTGTAAATTTCGGCTCACCAACAAGACGGATGGCTTGGCGCTGTATCGAGTCCAAGGACGCAAGCAGATAATGGGGACTATATACCCTCCCAGATGTGACTGCAGTACTCCATCACCGGCCTAATCTGTGTTTTGTACAACAGGAATAGTTGTGCCGGTGAGAAGAACCGCCGATTGCGGAAAAGTATTCCCAATTTTCTGGATGCAGTTTTGGCCTTAGACTCGATTAGTTGCCGGAAACCCACGTCTTTGGAAATAGTGGTGCCCAGGAGGTCCAGGTGTGCCGAGACAGGTACGGCGCTGGCTTGGAAACTAGCTTGGAAAGGAAAGGGATCGACCTTAGCAGATAATGCGCAGCACTGAGTCTTGCTAACGTTGAAGGCGACAAGGTTCTCCTGGCCCCATATAGCTACTTTTCCGAGAACGTTATCGACCTTATCAACAACTGAACGTTGAGCCTCAATATGCCGCGAATCTCTACTCTTCCAGTCCTTAACATAGCCCTCGTGCTCCGTGCTGTCGTCTGCATAGCTGTGTATCATGCCCAAGGACCGTAGATCGTTTATAAAGATTAAGAAATTTTATTGTTATAAGTTTATTGTTTATTGAGAGTTCTTAAGGCAATTATACTGCACTCAAACTTGACACAAATTCTTCATCCTGTTCGATCACACCCTCGAACGAGAAGAGCCGGCAAGACACTTTGCAGGATTTCTTTTTAAATATTATGATAAGTATTTTATTGGCTGCCCACATAATAACATCATCGCATACAGATTATTGAAAATACAGCTTAAGAGCAAGATTAACAATTTTACAAAGAATTCTGACTATACAAAATTGTTGTCAAATTTTGATAAGTAATTTGAATATCTGGTAAAATATACTAGGTACAACAATAGGCCTGTGCTATTCCCACAATTGCTTCTCATGCGAGAGGTCCGAGGTTCGAATCCGGTCGGCGTGTACCAATGAGTTTTTTCTGACGAAAACAATTTACGTGCATACCTACACCTGCTGCTTCACCGTTCGTAACCGGTGTAAAACTGTAGGTCCCTTCCCTTCCCCTTACTAGGTGGTAGGCTCAAATTGTAGCCGACTGGTTTGGTACCACCGTACTGGATGTAAGATGGCCGCATAGCAACCTCGGTTGTGTTCTCCTCTAGTCCAGTATAGCCAGCAATACAGGGAAGTCTCCGGTATGGCACCTACCTTCTCGGAGGTGATATTGGCTGGTCGGAGCATGTGCTTTGGCCCCTCCGACTCAGCCACCCTTAACGGATAACATAAAAAAAAACCTTCGAATACCTGATCGATTAAGCATCCTTGGCAGCGGAGCCCTAAAACCCAGATTCCTCGCTGCTTTTTAAAGCCAATCCTTTTCTAATTGTCAGAATAATTTTTACATACCAAGAAAGGATACAATTTCTAATACATAACAGCATTATACTGACATAATATACAGCGTGCAGAGTGAGGCGGGCGGCGGCGCGGCGGCGGCGGGGAGGCGGATCGCTCGTTAGTGCCGCGCGTGACCGCTTCGAGCGCTCGACTACCACAGCACTACTGGCCGGAGCGCTCCCTCCACGTACCGGACCAGCACCGCCGCACTCAGCCGCCCGCCGCGCCCGGCTGTGCTCGATATCCGACGCGACGCGCGCCTATGCTCTTCCAAGAGTTCAATATGCTAACATACATTATTCTACGACGCCCCACTGCATCTCTCTCCGTGCATGTAGTAAAGGCGACTAAGTGCAAGTTGCCGTGGTAAAGGGCGACAAGAGAGCCACCTCTCACAACTTGGGACGGTCCTTCCACCGAGTCGTGCAGCGGGTGGGGCTTCGTGCCTTACTTGCTGCTTGATAGTTATCTAGATAGTTATCATGTCCGAATACTTTGCTAACCGGGGTGGACGGTGTTGTGCTGTAATTTACAAGAGTACCTGCAGCGCAACTCCGATTACTCTGCCTACCCCGATTTTCAGGCTACAGCGTGTGGTATGTATGTATGTGTGTTGGACAGATTATAGAGTTTCTATTCTATTCTCGCTTGCTGATACGACCTTTCCAAGACTGTCAGGCTGTCAATTAAAAGAAATTGCAAATAAGTACTTACCTCAGGTACTCACGTATTGTTTACAACATGCCTTCTTTTACGCGACTATCTTCTCTACTCTATATCTCTATCTCTATCTTCTCTACTTCTTATAAAAGGGAACGTCCCTCTGTATGTACGTATGTTTCAGGTAAACTCCGGAACCACTGAGCAGATTTTGATGCGGTTTGCACCAATGTAAAAAATTTGCATGTCGAGACTGTACAGCTGTAAAACGCCGACATTGTTCAATCCCTTTCTTTAATTAACCAGGTTATACGCGAGTTTTATCGCAACAATAATTCGGCGACCATTGCGCGGCGTACATTTCGAGAAGAGCAAAACTAACTACAACTACAGCAACTTTAATGACTCCATCACTTCAAACGATCGAGAATTGGGTTTTACAAAATGTACGACACAAACCTTAGGCCAATTGATGCGATGCGCTAAAAGAAAATAATATTCGAAGAGACATTGCTTACATCACATAATCGACTTAATTAATCGTCGATAATTTTATAGGTCGCTTACTCTGGTCGCTCACGCTTTACTTAAAATGGTGCTGGCTGTGATCTTAATGATTTGCATTTAGACGGCGTAATTTTCAAAAAAGTATTCCAATTTCGTCATGATTAAATAAATGTTTCTTTATTGAAACCTAATTATAATAAAAGTATTAAAATCATAAAAAAATCATAAAACAACATATTATAAGCAAACTAATGACTAAATTAAAATAAAACATTGTTTTTATTCATAATTAGTATTTTATTTATTCAATATTTACATTTCTAAAGACTTCCTGTATATACTTCACAAGTGGTCAGAATCACAATATAAATAGATATAAGTAATTAGTTATGCGATAAACACACTGTAGTGGTTTGTGACAGAAACAGTAGTATTACATTCCACGTTGCCACTGGGTGACACTTTCTCAGGGTCGTCTCTCACCCTATAAGTAATATGGTTGAGGGAGGCGATGGCTGGCCCCGGTGTGGTGCTCGTGAGCGGGTGCTGTTTGTGGAGACTGGCCTGCTTCATGTGGCAGTCTGGTGGGTATATAACTTCATATAATTTCATATTAAAAAAAAATCACTTTGTCATGAACTGCTGCATCTGTCATAAATTAGGCAATAATGCAGTCTTTGGATGATGATTGATGAGTAAAAGAGTAATTAGAGAAGGTAGGCGTGTCTAGGCAGTGGCAAACATTTTTGTAAAGTACATAGACTAAAGGTGCACATTGAAAAAATATCCAGTGAAGTTTCTTGTCAGTTCTTAGCTGCGATAATCGAACTGGCGGAATGTTACAATGTAAATATGACAAATCTGAGCGCAGTGTACTGCTAAGAGGGGAATATAAATAATAAAATATATCTATTTGACGTTATAAAGATGCTTTCTCGCTGCAGATTTTCTAACGCTGTTCTCTTCACCTCAAACAACAGAGCCACAGCGACGGTTCCGTCGCCGCCGCACCGCACGCTAATTCGTCAAACACAACCCTAAATTACGCGGTCTCCCCTCTATAATTACGACGTTAGAGATCTTTTTAGGGATCCGTCGTTTTTTGTATTCATTTTTGGTCCCCTGTCCTCTATCGCATAATCTCGTAAGCATAATGATAGAGCTCCGTCTCTATGGATATATTCTCGTTTTCTATTTTTCGTATATAATAAAATGGTGCTTTAGTTCGGTCGCGGCGCGGTGGCGGCGTATCATTAACTTGTACGTTGGGACATTTGTCTTGTTGTCTTGACACATGTCTTGTTTTGTGTACCTTGCGTGTTTTATGTACGGGAGGTACTTAAAAAAACCGGCCAAGTGCGAGTCGGACTAGCGCACCGAGGTTTTCGCACAAAAAAAGTTGAAAAAAAAACAAGTTTCTTGTATCCCCATAAAATAAACTTAATTAATTTTTAACGCCTTCATTTTTCACTTTGGAATTTTCAATTTTTCTTTTTTTTATGGTAACTGACACGGTTGGCTACATCACCTACAACATCCGTGATGTCAGCCCATAACACCGGGTGAACTAGGTGCCTTGTCAGTGTTTCCATGTCGGCTACACTAAACTGGACGAAAAACACGAACTATTCACATAGCCGTTTCGACCGACGACGTTTCTTTCAGTGCGGTGGTATCAGCCCGGCCGGGATAAACCCTACCACCTAGTAATGTAAGAAGGGTTCTACGGTTTTACGTGGAATTCGAATTTCGAACCACGGTCAGCCTCCAACGGTCGAGCGGTCACCTATCGAAGTATTGACCGGTCGACCGACCGCACCACTGAGTACCGAGGCTGACGAATTTATTGTTTATTTTTGAAGTGAAAACTTCTTTAGCGGCGCTTGGCACTTTTTTAGGTGGGTAAAAAATGTTAGACTCGCAACAGATCTCAAAAAGCGACAGATCTCGAAAAGCGACAGATTTATTTTTATTATTTAAAATGTTACCTTAAGTCATTGCAGTAAGGGTTAAGTTACGATGGCTCGGGATCAATTCTGTTCGTCTCTCAGTGACAGTAACGCCGAAAGCGAATCAAGGGAATCCGATATTCGTTTGGTCGTTTATGTGATTTCGTGGCTCAATGGTAAGAATGTAGGATTTGTATTTTTTGGCCATGGGTTCAGAATTATTTTTGTTTTCTTTTGTTTTCTTTTTTAAGCAATGTTACGGTGTTAAAATTTTTTTAGGGTGTTTAGTTTTTTTTATAACCACCTAGGAATTATTTTCGGAAATACAAAAAGTTTTCACTTCTGCCGGCGCTCTCGGAGTGCAACTGTGGCTTTTTTGTTGTTATATTCGCCAAAATAACACATATTCTGTGAAAATTAGGCTACCTATTACGGTTCTGAACCGAACGAACGAACTGACCGTAGGTACTACACGGACTATTTTTCATAGCCGATTCGGTGGTAGCGTTGCTACCAGTTCGACGGGCTTAAAAACATTATGGTGAAATTTATATTTAAAATCATTACAAAAAAGTAATACTAATAACTAAAGAAATAAACCTACCTAACAAACATTAAAATAACTATCAAAAGGGGCATTTTCAAATGTTCCTAGAACACTTGCTGCATTACCCCGCTGGATGGCAAGGCTTACCCTTTGAATGAAGTAGGCATCATTACTATTTACATAAATACATACATAGCGTCACGTCCCGGTGGGGTAGGCAGAGACAAGGGATCTCCACGTGCCACGATCCTGACACACCTCTGCCGCCTCTGCCACTTTTCACTATTTATAGTTAGCAAAAATATAATTCCTCTAAAAACAATACCTTTTTTTATTAAAACAAAAATAAACCCCATATCGTATTTCAAGTTTCTGAAGTACCTATACCTACCCATATGTATGTAGTTATAATTGGAACAGCAGTTCCGTAGTTGTCGAGCACGTGACGTTACGGCGAAAGCAACCCTTGTTCCATTGTAAAGCACCCTCCCTAAGGTTGAGGACTTAATCAGGGGTTGATGGTGAGAAAATATGCGGAGTTCCTGTTGAGTTCAAATCGTACATTGCAGGGTTTGGGCCACAGAACGGCGATAGGCGGAACGAACTTATGAAACGTCGGTCGAAACGACTATGCAAATAGTTTGTGTTTTCCGACCAGTTCAGTGTAGCCGGTACGATCAAAGGGGGAAGCACTGACATGGCACCTAGTTCACCCGGTGTTATGGGCTGACATCACGGACGTTGTAGGTGATGTAGCCAACCGTGTCAGTTTCCATAAAAAAAAGGCGGCCTTCTTCACTCAGCCGACCGACGCCATTTCTTGCTCTGTGGCTTGGGCGAAGCCTTAGATTTCTTGCTCTGTGGTTTGGTCGAAGTTTAGAATTCGTGCTCTGTGGTTTGGTCGAAGCTTAGAATTTCTTGCTCTGTGGTTTGGGCGAAGTCTTCGATTTCTTGCTCTTTGGTTTGGGCGAAGTTTTAGATTTCTTGCTCTGTGGTTTGGACGGTCTTCGGTTTTTGAACTGAAGTGGATGAGTGAGTGGCACACTCGAAATTGAAGAAATGGAAATGAATTTGAAATAAAGTATAACATTATGAAATGATGAGGACCGCGGAGGCGGGATGTCATTTTCGTCCTGTCAGCAGCTGCCGCAGAAATTTGCAGTGATCGTGTTAACTGGCACAACCCCGGCTACTTATTTACAAAGGCTTAGGAGTTGGATCACCGACGTAATAATATAAATGGACGAGTCTCATCATGCATTCCCCTCTGTAAAAATGTTCTTCTCTCACAGATGCATACTAAGTTAAAAGTTGCATGGAGATACGTTGTCTCTGCCTACCCTACTGGGAAACAGGCGTGTATATATGTATGTATGTGTTTAAAATCTATGTGTGCTAAAGGGAATTTTGATATAACATTTCACTTTCACATTTTCAAACGTCTAAAAGCAACTGAAAACTTTTGTACACCTTAAATGAAGCACAATAGAACGAATCCTATAAAAAAAATACTGGAAAGCACAATGCTTACTCTTATTCTTAAATGGAAGACATTATATTATTTCACACAGGCGAATTATAATAGAAATAAATTCAGCAACTAGCTTCTGCCCGCGGCTTCGCTTGCATGAAATTCGTATTTAAAAAGAAGATCGTAATCCCGCTACTAACTACCCGCTAATGATTCGATTTGTATGAGATCCACATCTTAGCGTAACCGGAACTGAATTTTATTTAGCCTATACAGTAAAATGTGCTTCTACTAAGTTTCATACAATTCGGATGATCGATTTAAGAGTTATGGAAGAAAATACATACATACCGAAAATATTTCTAAAAATCGTCAATTTGGTTTTAGTATCATACATATTATTTAGAGTCTACAAACGCAGTATCTCCTAAAACAAAGTAACTTACTCCATGACCATCCCTTACAGATTTATTATTAGTATTGATGATTGATGATGAGCCCGCATTCTGACAATCTGTAGTTGAAGCCATCTCTTCACATAATGTTCTCTCCAGGCTATTCTTCTTCAGTTTTCAGCTCTTAGGCCCACTTGCACCAACACGAGTTTAAAGTTAAGTAGCGAGTTATGGATTTAAACGCGGTTCCCACAGTCAACAGGTGCTAGCTTAACGAGTTAAACTGGTTTATATATTAAATTTGTGTTGGTGCAAGTGGGCCTTATTGTTCTTCGGTAGAAAATAAGCCAGCGTCTCGTCTTCTAGCCCCACCTATCTTTTAATTTTTCTACGTGTGCCCCGGATTCTCGTTGAAACTGCCCCTATGATGGAGATCTACGTTTTTATATTTATTTATATACAACAAAAGATTCGTTTTCATAGGTAGGTAGCTTAATTAAAAAAATAACAACATTATACTCTCCAAACCCTCACACACTACAGCGCCACGGACGACAGCTACTTCAGTCCGGCGCGTGGCGCGCGTTACCTCTCGCCCGCCACGCGTTCATACATTGTATAATTTGATTAACGCTACTTTTTATCACAATGTTATGATATTTGAGAGCCTTATTAAAGCAAGCTTTTTTCGTTAGCAAGTGGGGTGAAAATGTAAGTAAAAAGAATAACTTTTAGCGAAATAAAATAGGCATGAGAAACTTGATGTGCCAGCCTCGGTAGCACAGTGGTGCGGTCGGTCGACTGTTGTTAAGCAACGCTGAGCGCGGTCAGAAATTCGATGGGTGACCGCTCGACCGTTGGAGGCGGGTGTAGCCAACCGTATCAGTTACCATTAAAAATTTAAAAAACCGGCCTAGTGCGAGTCGGACTCGCGCACAGAGGTTACCGCACCACAAAAAAAAAACATTGAAAAAAGAAACACGTTTCTTGTATGGGAACCCCTTAATTTTTTACTTTTTCTATTTTTTATAATTTTTTGTTATATCCGCCATAATAACACATATTCTATGAAAATTTCAGTGGGTTATCTATTACGGTTCAAGAGATACAGCCATCGGACAGACAGACGGACGGACGGACGGACGGACGGACGGACGGACGGACGGACGGACGGACGGACGGACGGACAGACGGCGCGTAGGCTTAGTAATAGGCTTCCGTACGGGATACGGAAACCTAAAATAGCACCTTACACGAGCGGACAGATAACATGCAATATAATTGAACTTATATTTTGATTTTGCAAATAACTACCAGAACCACCCCTTATGTAATCAATGATGGCTGAATCAATCTGTATAATACGAGAGTCTCAAAAATATAAATCCAAAATATGTCCGCCACGTCCAGGACAATGGCGAACGAGTTGAGAGTGTCGAGGCTCTTCGTTCTAACTGGGCTGACTGACACGTACTTTTGCGCTTTCAAGCTGCGCATTACTGACGAGAAGGTGAAGACATTCCTTCGCAGTGAGTTTTGGCCCTCCGGTGTGGTGTTCCGGCGCTACAATCGCGACCTTCTTCGTGAGGTCGCGCGCCCTAAGTACCTATGCTGAGGCCGCGCCGGAGCTGGCTACAACAGCTGCCGTCCAGCACATTCAGGAGACGCAACCCGCGCCGCCGCCGACGCTCGCGCCGATGTCGACGCCGACGCAATCAGCGCCCACTTCAAGCACACCTGATCCACCGCGTCAGCAGACCAATATGACGCTAAAGGTCTCTATTGGGACCCGTACAAACACGAGTGGAGAAAAAGTAATTTTAGTTCTTAGGTTAAGACATTTAATATGTATTTTCAATATGGCCCTAGTTGGCTGAAATAAAGAGATAAATAAATAAATAAATCTTGTCAGCCTCGATAGCTCAGTGGTGCAGACAGTTGGCTGTCGCTATTGATTGTTAAGCAACGCTGGGCGCGGTCAGTACTTGGATGGGTGACCGCTCGACCGTTGGAGGCTGACCGTGGTTCGAATTCCACGTGAAACTGTAGGCCCCTTCCCTCCTAATCTTACTTGGTGGTAGGGTTCAACCCGCCAGGATTGGTACCACCCGCACTGAATGAAAGGTCGGTCGAAACGGCTATGTAAATAGTTTGTGTTTTCCGTCCAGTTCACTGTAGCCGGCACGACCGAAGGGAAGCATTGACGTGGCACCAAGTTCACCCGGTGTTATGGACTGACATCACGGATGCTGTAGGTGATGTAGCCAACCGTGTCAGTTTCCATAAAAAAAAAAAACCATGCAGCCACAGTTGTTCGACCCATACGTCAACACCTGCGCGCTACATACAGCGCGGTGCATCACGGCGCGCGGTCACAGGACGTGACCTCCTCGTTGGGACTCCGCGACGCCCCGCCGCGCGCCGCGGGTGCTCCGCGCGGCTCCCGGGCTCGCACCCCGGCGGGGGATCGTTAGGCGCCTACTGCGTGCGGTGGCGCTGCTAATTGTTGCTTTGATTGACGTGTGAATGCGCGATAGACGCGGGTCGATTCACGGCAAAGTGAGAAGGCACCTACTTCTGACAGGAACGAGGTGTGAGGGGCTTAGCGATACAGGTGCGAGCCTAGTGCCTACCTCTGAGCACACATACAGTTGTAAAAGATTTATTTTTGTACTTTCTTTCCTCGTACTGTAAAACAAATCTGAATCTATCTTTTAATTTAATTTACACAATAAATGAATTTGTTTGTTTGTTTGTTTGTTTGTTTGATGGGCTGACTTGCTCTACTGCTAAAAATCATGCGCCTATGCGCATGATTTTTTTCAGAATGTTCAACCAGAAAGGTTCGAAGTTAGGGGGGAGATAATTGAATGTACTCTCTCTCATTTTCAGAGATTTCGTCTTCAAATAAGGACCCCTTTCGAACCCTGAAGTTACGAAACCCAATGCTGGAACGTCTGTATATTCCTTATTGAACACCAATTTATACAAATTATGCACAAATAGGCGAGCTTAATGCCGCGAGGCACTTTATTATAACTAGCCTTTGGAATGTGGGAGAAGTAGAGAGAGAGAGAAGATTCCATGTAGAACTAATTAAACATGCGTATACAATACTATAATATATTATATGTGTGGTGGCGTGCCTTGGGAGAGGCCTATGTCCAGCGGTGGACCGATACAGGCTAATGATGATGATGATACAATACTGTAGAACCACATACTATGTTCATAATATATTCAGTGTGGTGATAGTTTCATCCAGAGGTGGACTTTAATATCCCACATCTAGTAAATAGTGATTCAAATGTCCTTTGAAAAGTATGTAATCTTGGAATTGTTTTAATCTGACTCCGAGAAGGAATTAAAAAGTCATCTCGCGCGGGACTTATGAACAATATTTCCCAAAACAAAACCACCAGATTCCATAGAAGCTCGAACGACGCACAAACCGGTCCCGGCCCGTCGCCGCTCTGGACGCCACCCACCAACACATACGTGCAACAGCACTGTTCAGATGCTACGTAGCATTTTTAACCCTCGACGAAAAAAAGGAGGGGTGTTGTTTGACGTGTGAGGGTGTGTGTGAGGGCGTGAGAGGGTGTGTATGTGTGTCTGTGGCATCGTAGCTCCCAAACGGATGGACCGATTTGGATGCGGTTTTTATTAGGAAGCTTGTTTAATCGGGATGGTTCATAGCTATGTTTGTAATCGAGCAATTAAGTAATAAAAAAATTTATTATCTTAAAAAGTGGACCGATTTTCATGCGGTTTTTTAAAAAAAGCTTGAAATAACAATTACTTTTTAGTGAAAATCGTTTCATCGAGATTTGGTGGACGGTTAGTCCGCCTTTATTAAATAAAAATAAAATGACTAACTTACATGCATAATAGAATTTAACTGCATGTAGGTAAATTCCATACACTTAAATTTGAATGACATCAAAACAAAAAGGGGACTGGCTGGACTAGGTCATTGCTCCTTAGACCTAGACAAATCTCTCCGTACTCACTGTCCATCGAGTTTTTATTACAGTTTAAAAAAAAATTATGAAAAGAAAAGTACGGAATTTCGATTTGAGTGATAAGGATTTTTTTCTTCTAATAATGAGTACTTTCTATTCCTGAAGTTTCTCAAGCCTATCCTGAAACATCCTGTATAAGTCAATGGCTTAAGTGATATTGTAATAAGTAGTAATAAAGGCTAAGTAAGGCTAAGTTCAAGTATAAATAGGAAAGTTTAGGTTAGGTTAGGTTAGGTAAGCTTCAGTTGCAGCTAAATGTCACGTACCATATCGACCATTTGGCTTGAGGAATAAAATGCAGATGAGCTTGATATGCAGAGCGTGCGTGTAAGTAGTTGTAAGCGGGCGGCGGCGGCGCGGCGGCAGCGGTAGAGGAGGGCGGAGGAAGGGGTGGGTCGAGCAGGACGGCGGGGGAGGGGCGGGTCGTGTTGTGCGCACGCGTCGCCGGAGAGCGCAATTTACGCGCTCGCGCGGCGCCCGCGCTCCCGCGCTATTAGGGATGCGCAATGTTGGGCAAGTGCCGACAGTATCATGCAGATATCGATATCAGTAGATAAGTTGTACACACTGAGTTATATAAGGTATTTCAATAGTAGGTAACGAAACGCTAAGGCGTCTATGTGTATCAAATACTGATCGTGTTCCCATACCAATTTTTTTTTACGATATAAAAATGTTATAAGGTGAAATACGCGCACTTCACGTATAAAATTTGAGGAGTGAGTAGGTTTTTTACATCGTAAAAAAAAAATTGGTACGGGAACGTGATCAGTATCTGATACACATATACCCCTTAGCGTATCGTTACCTACTAATAAAACACCTTATATAAAGTCGCAAATTTCTTTTCATTCAGTGCGGTGGTATAACCCGGGCGGGTGAAACCCTATCACCTAGTAAGGTGACCTACAGTTTTACGTGGAATATGAACCAGGGTCAGACACAACGGTCGAGCGGTCATCCATCCAAGTACTGGCCGCGCCCAGGTGTGCTTATGATCACGATCGACGGTCGAGCTACCGAGACCAACAAATAAAATCTAAGAAAATAAGCAGTGGTTCTACTGATTGCCTTGAACTTGTTGGTAATATTGTTCTACTTGTGCCGAGACTTGCGACGAGGAGCAACGCAATAGTGCGAGGTGCATTTGCCCATTCCAGTTATAGGCAGAATTCATTTTTTGGAGTGCTGGTAGCTCGTTCAACTACATAAGCGATGCGATAATGTTGATTTGTTTGCACGAGTTTAGACGAGCTTTCGATGTGCTACTTATATAACGTTACAGCTATATTTTAGTTCTTAAGAAAAGTTTGTGTAAAAATATACACTAGTCTACGTTGTTTTTTATCATGTGTTATGTTTTCGTTTTTTCTTCTACTAGGTGTTTCAGGATAGTGTTTCGTAACCTCAGGGTTCGAAAGGATATTTGAAGACGAAAAGCTCAGAAACTTTTTCCCAGATTCCGTCATTTTATAGTACTTTTTATTGAAAATAGTTTAATCAAGATTTGGTGGACGGTTTAGGTCCGCCTTTATTAGATAGAATGACATCAAAAGAAAAAGGGGACTAGCCTATCCTGAAACATCCTGTATAACTACTACTATAATTCGTAAATGTGTAAACTTGTAACTGATGTTTTGTTCTTATATTTGTATGTATAATAGTATAATTATTTGCACTGTAAGTTTACCACAATAAATACAAACACAATATAAAAAAGTTTTACCAAGAAATATAAAAACAAATCTTTATCGATATTTTATTGACTTTCGATTTTTATCGATATTTTATTGATTTTATCGATATTTTATTTTATCGACTTTCGGAACATGCCTACGGTAGCATCCTGGCTGGTATATTAATCAGTTATTATTGGGTACTGTACGGTCGGTCGGTCGATACGGAGCGGCGGCAGCGGACGTAGGTAGGACCACGTCCGCTGTACCTACAGCCAATACAAGAACACCATCTCATAACATTTTTCCTTTTCGACCGTTCAGGCTGACCTTGGTTCGGATTCCATGTGAAACTGTAGATCTCTTCTATTATTACTTTACTAGCTGGTAGGACTGACCCGCCCGCCCGGGTTTATGCCACCGCACTGAATGTAAGGTCCGGATGTAAATATAGGATCGTTTGTCCGTTTTCCGTTCAGTTCAGTGTAGCCGGGACGATCAAAGGAAAGCACTGGCACGGCACCTAGTTCACTACGACGTGATCGGCTGACATCACGAGTGTTGTAAGTGATGTAGCCAACAACCGTCTCAGTAGAAAAAGGTAAATAACAAATTTAAATAAACCCTGACAAATCAAATCAAAAACCTTCAAAAAGTTAAAAATTATTTCCGCCTAATTAATTAAAGGAGTCGGGGGACAGAGTAAATTGTTTTTACTTAACGGTCCTCCGACACCTTTAATTATTTATCTAAGCGGAAAACATTTTTAACTTTTTGTGGT
This sequence comes from Nematopogon swammerdamellus, assembly GCA_946902875.1. Classification (NCBI taxonomy): domain Eukaryota; kingdom Metazoa; phylum Arthropoda; class Insecta; order Lepidoptera; family Adelidae; genus Nematopogon; species Nematopogon swammerdamellus. The sequence goes on along the minus strand of OX336357.1, from coordinate 508,734 downwards.
TTTTTTATGTATCGGGGATTTTTTAAATTAAAGTTTAATTTTTATTTCAAACTTTTTAAGAGACGCAATTTGAACTTGTAATATATTTGTTATGTTAGGTTAGGTTACAAGTTAATAAATTAGTTTTGTAATAATTTCCATTTATTTACTTATAGGCGGCGAGTGAGAGTGATACATTCGCATTTCACAGCATCATCGGATTTCGAATCGGCTGAGATGATCTTCATGAAAATGAAGGGACCTACAGTTTAACGTGGAATACGAACCACGGTCAGCCTCCAACGGTTGAGCGATTACCCATCCAAGTACTGACCGCGCTCACGGTTGCTTAATAACAGTCGACCGACCGCACCACTGAGCTACCGAGGCTGACAACAAGGTGGCTAGAGTGTTCTTGTGTATTTGTACATACATGGTCGATTGAGAAGTCAAATCAATTATTTAGAATAATAAAATGAAAAATTAAAATTTATAGAAAATTAATGAAAAATTAAACTAACTAAATTGAATAAAAGTATTCTTGCATCCTCGGGACATGACTCATTGTCGGTTGAGATAAATTGCATTCTTTATTATAAGTCAGTCTCCTATAATACCTCATAAATATATACATGTCAGTCAGTCAGTCAGTCAGCGTGTATGCGTCCACTGCTGGACATACGCCTCACCAATTTTCCTCCAGTCCTCCCGGCCTTCAGCGGTACGGACACACATATTTTTTACTTATCTACCTCGAAACTGACTTTTTTTTTCATGTTTTCCGGTATGTGTGGCTGAGTCAGAGAGGCCAGAGGACATGCTCCGACCAGCCTATAATCATCTCCGAGAAGATGCTATATTGAAGACTTCCCTTCGGAAGAACACAGCCGAGGCTGCTATGAGGCTACCTTATGTTCAGTACGGCGGTGCCAACCCAGTCCGTTACAATTTGAGCCTATACCACCTAGTAAGTTGCAGGGGGAGGTATAAACTCTAGAACGCTCTCCCTGCCCACATATTTCCCCCCAAGTATAGTCTCGGGTCCTTCAAGAGCGGCGTGAATGGGCACCTGTCAGGCCGGCAAGGCATTCGCAACCCCCGCATATGACCGAATGTTCATGGGCGCCTTTAGACACCTTATGGGTGGCTCCGCGCCACATGTCACGCTTTCAACAAAAACAAAATAGGTATACATGGTATAAAAAGTATGAAAGGTACGGTAAGATACAATATTATAATTTATTTAGTTCTTGGTCCTCAATTCCATTGTAATCGTTTCTATATAATAATCTCCACAAACACGAATCTCCTTAAACATTTGGTATCAAAATCCGATCAATTTAGTTTCAGTAGATCACGCGACGGACGGACTGGTGTCTGCGCGCGCGCGGTCTCTCAACATCTAGCAGGTGTGCTCGATCGAGACTCGAGAACAATTTCCGAAAATTATCGATAATCGTAACTTCATTAACATCTCTCGAGGAGGGCCCGATGTAAGTGGGCCTGAGTGGATCACACGCCGATCTTTTTGGAAAAATCTATTTTGTAAGTAGGTGGGTACATATCCATACATACATATCACACACATTGAATCCCGACAATCGGGGTAAGCAGAGTAATCGGTGTTGTGCTGCAAGAACTCTGGTAAATTACAGCACAACATCAACCACCACGTTTCGCTAAGTATTCGAACAAGATTGAATCGATCAAGCAGCAAGTAAGGCACGAAGACCCACCTGCTTAAAATTACTTAATTACTTGATTACTGATTACAAACATAGCTACCAACCATTTCGATTCAACCAGCTTTCTAATAAAAAAACCGTATCCAAATCGTTCCATCCGTTTGGGAGCTACGATCCCACAGACAGACAGACACACACATACACACACACGTTAAACTTATGACACCCCTCTTTTTTCGTCGGGGTTTAAAAACAACTTTATTTCATCCTTGGCAAAACGCAGCGACTACATTATTGTAATCAAAAATTCATTGAAATTATTATAATGGCGTTCGGTTGAAATGTTTTTTAAAACGCGTTCTAATCTGATAATTGAGATTAATTCCAATCCTCCCAGCCTTCAATATTCTTTAATTGAATGGTACGAGAAATAAGAGAACGCAGCCAGCACCGAACATCGGTTCTGAGTTCATGTTAGAAAAAATACATATTATGACTTTCTACAAGACATACTGCTTACGAACCAATAGTTTTAAACGCAATTGAATTTATTTCATCATCATCAGCCTGTATCGGTCCACTGCTGGACATAGGCCTCTTCGAAGGCACGCCACCACACGCGGTCTTCCGCTCTTCTCATCCATCCACTCCCGGCTACCTTTTTTAATTGCATTTATTTAACTTGATAGAAAAAAACCGCAAACGATGCTCTCGAAAATTCGGAAAACCCCATGTTTCCGTGTCGTTCGTCGTATTATAGTTATGTAATTTTATATAATAGAAAACCAGCTTTCTAATAAAAAAACCGCATCCAAATCGGTCCAACCGTTGGGGAGCGGGTCGAACTCGCGTAGAAAGGGTTCCGCACCATTCCAATATTTTCCGTGAGAACTTTAAGACTTACGATTTTCGTTTAGGTTTTCCTGTAAACTATTAGAGAAGGCCTATATTCCCCATTTTTCATTGATAATTTATATGATGCACTAAAAAAAATTAACTTTCTAATTTGTCCCCCAGAATCTAAATTAGTTAAATTTACGGTCTACTTTCGTGATTGGGTCATCAAACTGTATAATGTAGCATTCAGCCTCGGTAGCTCAGTGGTGCCGACGACGGTCGAATATTCCACGTTAAACTGTAGGTCCCTTCCCTTCTTACCTTACTAGGTGGTAGGGTTTATCCCGCCCGGGCTGGTCCTACCGCACTCAACGAAATGTCGGTCGAAACGCCTATGTAAATGGTTTGCGTTTTCCGTCCAGTTCTGTGTAGCCGACATTAAATGAAGGGAAGCACTGACATGGTACCTAGTTCACCAAGGTGCTATGGGCTAACATCACGGATGTTGTAGGTGATGTAGCCAACCGTGTCAGTTTCCATAAAAAAATATACTAAATCGCCCAGTATATTCGGAGATTTTCAGCTGTGACAGGCGTACAGACAGACAAGAGAGTGATGCTATAAGGGTTCCGTTTTTCCTCTTTTGAGGTACGGAACCCTAAAAACTTTGCAAATTGCAAATTTTGCGAAAATACCTGTTTAAAATGTAACCTACAACATACAGTAGAGCTATTGTGCACTCTCTCTACATATACATAAGATAGGATAGCCACGTACATACATACAAAAGACAATAATGGAGTCTAACTCGACCTGAGGTAATGCTCGATAGTAAAAGGTCCGCTCGATGCGGCAGACAATATAATTTGGGCTGATTGATTGATTCCAGTCGAGAGAGAGAGCGAGCACGACTCGATCCGTAATCGTTGAAACACTTTGAAACACACACAAATTCGTTGAAACACAGGTTTGAAAAACTGGACGAGTTTTTTAATAGACACCATTGGAAGAGTGCCTAGATTAGAGTTTAAATTAATTATTTTACTAGCGTAAAAAAAATTAAGAATAATATAGATACTCGTAGAAGAAACAATGAAGTAGGTACCTATACGAGTGCAGAAAGAAATGCGAACTTATAGTTACGAGGTATTCCTTCCAGCTAACATTTAATTAATGAAAGTTACTCGACTTATTTTTCTCTTATCTGCATTTTTTTCATTCTTTCTAACTCTCTATCCCTATTTAATTTCTCTTGCTGAAATGAAATGAAATCATCGCACTCTCATTTCATCTTTATTTCTTTCTTTGTTTGTTTATGTATTTCTTCTTTAATTTTTTTCTTTTTTCTTTCTTCCTTCATTTGTTTCTATGTTTATTTATTGCTTTTAAATTTTTTCTTTCTTTATTTCTGTTTTTTTCTTCTTACTTCATAGCTTTCTTTATTTATTTGTTTCTTTTTTCCTTGTCGCCGCACCTCCTCATCTCAACACCATTCGCTCCAAGTTCAACATTACATATATATTTTACCGCAGACTATACCCACGTGACGAGCACCACTTTGTGATTTATGACATGAAGAAATTAGATCAAATGGCTCACAATGAATGTAAATTGTTTAAAATACTTTCCGACATATTGTATTGAACAAAAAAACGTGATTTATCGCTTTTAAAAGAATTTCGCGAGAGTATAGCGATACTGGTAATTGTGATTATTCCAATTTGGAGCTATTCGAAGGTTTTTGTGAAGCTTTTGAAATATGTTGTAAACGATTGAAATATGTTGTAAACGGTGGGAGATTGGATGCAAGGGTTGTGTTAAAGGCGTAAGGTTATACGTGGTTTATTTGAGACGAATAATTATGATTGATTGATGAATTACTTTGACTTGGTTGATTGGAAGATATTCTGAGGCCTTAGTGCGGCGATATGCGCACAGCTAATTTTCGACAGTGATTTTCGAGTAAAGTAATGCCTACTTTCGCCGAGAGTAATGCGCTTAGCCAGGCGGACCGCGGACGGTTGTTTTTATTTAAATTATTATTTTGTTTTTGTCAAATTTGGAAAAACCAATAGGAATTTACATCCAGAACACAAGGTACGAGTATTACAAGATAAAATTTAACGTAACGTAGTATCGCTGTTCTTCCTAGTAATAGTGACCTTTTTCCATGGATTTACTATTAATTGTTTTTAATTATTCCATTATTATGGTTTAATTTCAATTTTGCCTAGCGTTTTTACTTGTTTTATATATATTTAATTATTTCACATATTTGTATTATATTTGCATTCTAAATACAATAAAGTATTTTACAAAATTGAGAAACCGACCAAAAAAATGTTGCGGATCATTCGCTTTAAATTACACAATTTTCAAGCATCATTTGGCAATTCGCTCCAATATCAAATGCTTCTTCAAAACAGCCCTAAGCGTCAGGTGCTCCGCGATCGAGTGAAAGTGAGGTTATGTCGGCCGCCATATTGCATCGAGAGCGCTGTTTGCGATCCTGCCCGCGGGCCGGCAGCGGCGCGGGCGGGGCGGCGAGGCGAGCTTCTTTTGTTTGGTATGCAAAGCAGCGGCGGCGGCGGCGCGGCGGCCGCGGCGGCGTAGTGGAAGCAAGATGAAGTTTTTGTATGTGGCTCGCTTGCTTCCTTTATTGGGCTGATAATGCAGATACATGACGGGTTATTGAGCAAAACATAGTGTACAATGTGCTATTTTTAGGGTTCCGTATCCGGTACGGGACCCTATTACTAAGCCTACGCCGTCTGTCTGTCTGTCCGTCTGTCTGTATGTCCGAGGGCTGTATCTCTTAAACCGTAATAGGTAGCCCGTTGAAATTTTCACAGAATATGTGTTATTATTGCTGATATAACAACAAATAATAAAAATAAGAAAAAGTAAAAAATTCACGGGGGTTCCCATAGAAGAAACTAAAAATATTATGCGCGCCACGCCATCTACCGAAAATACTATGAAGCATTTTAACTAATCAATCTAATTTAAACTAATATGAGCATTTCATAAACACGCCATAGATGGTGTGAGTCTTGCGTGAGTCGTGCGCTGACCATGATATGGCGATACAGAACCCTCGGTGCGCGAGTTCAACTCGCACTTGGCCGGGTTTTTTTTGAAAACGAAACAATTTAGATAATTGTCATTTTTAATATTTATTTATCAGCACGTACGTCAACAAAATTTTTTATGAGATGATATGATACGTCATCGGCCCAGTGGCGAATTGGTAACGCGATGTCCGTAAACGCCGAGTTCCAGGTGCAATTTCGAATCGAAGGAATCGTATTTCCTACTTCATTCTCATGCTCCTTGTTGTGCTCTTCCCGGCATAATTCCTCTTCGAAAACAAAAAGTGCGAGTTATGAACTCGCATTTCAGGGTTTATTTTCTTTCCTACCACAGAGAAATGATTTCCCGTGTACAGTGTTCTCCGTGTTGAAACTGGCGATATGTCAAACTCACCGATTCTCTAAAGTCTCTGAGTCACGAGTTTTGTAGTTCACTCAGTCTGTTCTACAAACTACAGGTACTATCATGGACACTGCTTGTAGGAACTTGCATGCCTTATTCCTAGCCATCTCCGCAGCACTCTTCGCAGAGAAACCGTACAATATCGGGTGTTCTATCTTCATCGTTAGTTTTTTGTTTTGATATATGTAGTTTTAGTTTTTGTTTTTATTATAGTTCATTTCTACTTTTTTAATTAAGTTAGTTTAGTATTATACTCTCATGGGTCCTGATTCGTGCCAACTCGTACACTGTCCACCTATCATGACCTGTTCCTTTCCTTGTCTCTCTGTCACCAAATTTTCTCCATTATTTTACCTACCCTCAAATCGGCAGCAAGCCTCATTTTAGATTTTTCGCAACTATGAGGGTAGCTCTCAATACTTCACTTCCAAGATCGACCTAGAGGTGACTGCATCGTGTTTTCACCCCATCACTGAAGAACAACATTGAACGGATACCTATAGTTTACGAACTGACTGCGGCAGCTAACCCCGTGCGCAATACTAGAATAGTCCTGCCCGGATCAACCAACGATTTCGGGAAGGAGCCTCGCCATCCATATTTACAGTCCACTCGGCAAACCACACAGCACCGCTCTGCCGCATCACCGGGTAAGCTGTCGGTTCCTTTTTTTATCCATCCCCAACACCTCGTCCTACAGTTGGATGAAGTTTGCACATCGGGCTTCTGAGAGAGAAGCCATCTTTTCTCAAAGTCGTTTCTCTGTCGCATCGCTAGTGTGGAAATTGTCTGTCGGCGAATGTCTTCCCAGATTCCTCCAACCTGGGGGTCTGAAAACGTCTATCAGCAGGCTGGACAACCCTACTATGTGGTATGGTACCTGGTATGATGCATCACTGAGCTTGATTTCGCGAGGGGAGGTTAAATTGGTTGTGTCGAGCATCCTTAGTCCCTCGGCACAGCATCCATATGGATTTACATAACGTATGTTCCGATTAAAAAATAAATGTTAGTTCTTGTAGTTATGATTACAAAATATGTCTAATACCCCATCAATCTCTATCACAAAAATGTTCGTCATATATTCGTCACTACAGCTAATTGAGCATAATGATAGCCTCGCGTGTTAGATCACCCTGGAGGCCAATTCACTGCCACAAAATCGAAAATAGAATACGATATGTCGAGTAAATTTAATAAAATATTACGATTCCGTGGCGTCATATAAAGTAAGTAGAAACTCACTATTTCTATATCGGACTTTGTGATTGGTCTCCAAAATTAGTTCGGTGGGCTAATTTTCACATCAATTGGAAAGAATGTTTATTTCTCCATACAATTTCCGCATTAAACACACCAATTCGTATTATACATGACTTGATACGATATGTATCAACAATTTCTGACAAAGGCTCTATACACCTGATTTTATTTATACTTTTACTTTTGATTTTATGTGGTCAGAATTATCAAGCTTAAATTATAGTTATTCTAGCTCTCAAACTGTATCTTAACACTGTAAGCGGTGTCTATTGTGTAGTTAGTCACAATGTATTGTAATCGAAGACGTTAAAAAAAATTACCCTGCGAAGTTTCTTGCCGGCTCTTCTTTGTGGGTGTAATCGAACCGGATTGTAAAAACTAAACAGGACAAATTCAAGCGTAGTGTACTACCATACGAATGATGAATAAAGAATAAAGAATAAAGAATACATAGAATAGAATAATGTGTATCGTCAGCTTGAGTGCGAAACGGATGGAGATAGTTGCCTTGCAAGCACCATTGAAAGCCCTTACGCATAAAAGAGAGAAGCATAGTTCAGTCATTATTAAGGTACAAAATCGCGTCGTGTTCGTTCTCGTCTCGACTGAGTCATCACGCGAAATGAAACAACGTTGTGTCAATGTAATTTCTAGGACGGAATGCAAGACAAACAAAATTGTTTCTTGATATCATGCGACGTACGTGCGTTCGTGAATTTTAAAATGTACTCGTGTTTTTTTTTGGATTCCATATTTTTTTTAACTTATCGAAAATCATAGGCCATCCATCCCGGCTTTTGGGCTTCTATAGAAAGCACGCCACTGCGGGGTCATGCCGGTTATAAATTTTACTCGAAATATCAAATTCGATTTCCGTTTCTTTCTTTCAATCACTTTCGGGATTGACCTCCAGTTGCGACGATAACGATTGAGCTTGGTCGAGATCACATACCACACCGCACCAGGGCATCACTTTACATAATTTTAGATTTGGATCTAACTTATTCAGTTACACTTAAGTAGGTGAATTATAGCGCCCTTATTATGTTCTTGTATGTTGAGATTAGAGGTGGTAGTTACAGTTAGGCTATATCTCACATCTATATCCTGTCTGGAAATATTTTCAGTTGCTTAAATATAATTCAAATCGCAACATTTATTAACAGTAAGCACATTATTTATTTATCAACGCGTGTTTGCAAATGCAGGTGACTAATTGATTAAAAATAATTAAAAAACCTTTAAAACCTCAAGTAGTTCGTTTATTGTTTTATTTGATTTTTATAATTATTTCTCAATGTTTTTATTCCATACAAAGGAAACTGACACTTGTTGGATTTTTCAGATAAACTCTTACCAATCGATTCCATTAATAATAATCATAAATGATGTAGGTAGGTACTCGTAGGCCGTGTGCGCAGGAAAACTCAAAATGTTAACTTACCTGCTCACTCTACAGTCAAAATGCGATGACAACTTGCACAGAGTCTCAAAATCTCGCATTTATTTCCAAAAGCCCCTTCTTACAGCGGACATTTGTTCGACCCATATAATTACCGAATCCTCTAAACCCCAATTAAAACCAAAAATATGAGCGTGAGTCGTTTTGAACGGAATCATAGCAATTACTGCGATCTCGGCCGGCTAAACATTATGTTCTGGCTTACCGGACTGTTATTATAAACAACTTTGTGGCGTATGGAACTGGACTTAACAACTAAAACTAAGATGGCATCGTATGATGTCCTTTTTATTATGTTTTTAGTACCTGGGCGACCGAGCCTCGCTCGGCTATCTAGATAAACTTGGAAAAAAACCGGCCAAGTGCGAGTCGAACTCGCGCACCGAGGGTTCCTTATCGCCATGTCATGGTCAGCGCTGCTTCATACTGTTTTCGGTAGATGGCACGCATACACTTTTTAATTTCTTGTATGGGGACCCCCGCGTGAATTTTTTACTTTTTCTTATTTTTCTTATTTGTTGTTATATCAGCCATAATAAATAAATAACACATATTCTGTGAAAATTTCAACGGGCTACCTATTACGGTTCAAGAGATACAGCCCTCGGACAGACAGACGGACAGACAGACAGACAGACAGACGGTGTAGGCTTAGTAATAGGGCCCCGTGCGACGGATACGGAACCCTAAAAATTACATTATCTGAATTCAAAATGTCATCCAAATCGTTAGAACCGTTTTTCTATAAACCAACTATGTAACTTAAATCTAATGTTTCGGGTAACTCTGTAAGGTGTATAACAATTTATAAATAAATTAATAAATGTAAGAGGATAATAATGATTAAGTCTTTTACTACATAACGTCGCGTATGCTTTCCAATGGGGTAGGTAGACGGATCTCCGCGTGTTCTTACTGAACCTGACATGGTGAATACAACCTCGATGTCAACCCATTACACTTTGTTCGCGGTGGAACTAGGAGCCATGTCAGCACTTCCTTTCGGTCGAACCGTGCTAGCATTATAGACCTTTATATCCTTGAAGAAGCCCCCCATTTTCGCTGAGAGTGTGAAATCGTCCTGGTGTCGCGAGTTTTGGGGCTACGCGGTTGAGGGCTCAAAAGACGCGTGAATTTGGAAAATGTAGAAAAAAATGTTTAAATGCAAAAATGTAAAAAATTCTATTTTTTTTAACTAAATCTCTTACATCTCAAAAAGTAAATATCATATCGAAAAATTCAAAAAACCTGTTTAGATTTGGTCTTTGGGCTACATTAAAAAAAAAAAGCATTCGCCAACGTCAGCACCTATTAAAATATAAAATATATATATATATATTCCTATTGTGTATTGCACAAATGAGATATTGTCTGTCTGTCATGTACAAATATGTTAATCCAAAAAAACTGCATCCAGGCCGTGGAGTGGGGCATACGTCCATGGGGGCATAGGCCTCTCCTCCCTCAACAATGTATGATGGTGAATAATACAGGTTCCGTACTTGAACGGGAATAGGGTCCCGCTAAGCCTACGCTCCGTCTGTCTGTCCGTCTGTCCGAGGGCTGTATTTTTTTAACCGTAATAAACTTTTAATACTAAAAGTTATCCCATCGAAATAGACATGTAGAAACTTATATACAGAGTTACATTTTGAACCACTTTTCCAACTAGTTTTGAAGTAATTACGTTAGTATGGGAAGTATGCTTTTAAAGGGGATGCGCCATTTCACTATAGAATGTTTTTTTCTCAATAACCATTCAACCATTCATAAACTTCAAAACAGTTTTTATGGTGTAAGAACTAAATGGAATATTTTATGCTAAATTGTTTTTATTCAGGTTTATCTTCCCGGTAATCATCGCCTAGGAGAGCGCGTGTGTGGTGTGACCGACGAACAGACGGACGGACGGACACCTGACCAATTTTATAAGTATCCCTGCCAGCGTCACTGTCTACGGAAACTTAAAAATCGGCCAAGTACGAGTCGGACTCGCGTACCGACGTTTCCGCATCACAGAAAAAAACATTGAATAAAAAACACGTTTCTTGTATGGGAACCCCATTAATTTTTTACTTTTTCTATTTTTTATTATTTGTTGTTATATCCGCCATAATAACACACATTTTGTGAAAATTTTAACCGGCTACCTATTACGGTTCAAGAGATACCTACAACCCTCGGACAGATAGACGGACGAACGGACAGACGGACAGACGGCGTAGGCTTAGTAATAGGCTTCCGTACGGGATACGGAAACCTAAAAAAGGACCTTGACAGACAGACAGACAGACAGACGGACAGCAAAGTGATCCTATAAGCCTTATTAAGCCGGAAAAAACGAAACCCTTATAGTATAAGGGTTCAGTTTTTTCCTCCTTTAAGGTACGAAAGCCTAAAAAGAACATGCATCAGTGGTGATAGCACCAGAAAAACAATTGGTAATGATTCTAAATTATTTCTTGACCTTATTTAAAAAAAAAAGACTATTAAAATTAAAAACCGACTTCCCAATCTCTCAGCGTCACAAATCGGACCCCACAGCCCCGAACTAAAAAATGTAAAGCTATTAAAACAAAGGAGTGACAGATGAGCTGTTGAAACCGTTAGAGTTTGCCGGCGGCGGCGGCGGCTGCGCGTGCGCAGAGTAGCGATCTATATTCCCTATTGACGTGTGCTTGTGGCTGCAGGCTAGGATATATTGGGGTGGACCCGGCTGCAGGTGTAACTGTACTTTGTGTGGACTGGACACCCGGGGCGATCTTTTGCGGCGAATTGGTATTACGTTCAATATTATAATTAGACAGTAGTGTGTGCTATGCCACAGTTAGGAAATCCATAATATTATGTTTTAATTATGGTTCCGTACCGCACGGGTACGGAAGCCTGTTGCTAAGCCTACGTCGCCTGCCGTCTGTCTGTCTGTCCGTCCGAGTGCTGTATTTTATTTTTATGGAAACTGACACGGTTGGCTACATCACCTACAACATCCGTGATGTCAGCCCATAAAACCTTTGTGAAGTAGGTGCCGTGTCAGTGCTTCCCTTCATTTCAAATCGGCTACACTGAACACTGTTCAGATTTCACGTAAAAACCTTCTTACCTTACTAGGTGGTAGGGTTTAACCCGCAATGAATGAAAGGTCGGTTGAAACGGCTTTTTAAATGGACTGGACTTTGGAACTGGACGGAAAACACGAACGTGTTTTCCGTCCAGTTCAGTGTAGCTGGCACGACCGAAGGGAAGCGCTGATATGGCACCTAGTTCACGAAGGTGTTATGGATTGACATTACGGATGTGGTAGGTAATGTAGTCAACCGTGTCAGTTCCCATAAAAAAAAAAAAAACCTCCAACTTGGTGTGATTATAATAGTGCAAATTAAAACGGTCGGAGAGTCCAATCCAAGACGGCACCAACCACCCGCCGCTACTTGACCATTTATGAGAATGACAGTCAAGGTACTACGCTACGTCGTACACGAAGTGCCAAAACGTTTTTGACAGTTCAAAAAGTTCTGCTTGATGTTCTATATGTCAAGTCAGTCAGTCAGCGTGTAAGCGTCTACTGGACAGCTGGACATACGCCTCTCCAATTTTCCTCCAGTCCTCCCGGCCTTCAGCGGTACGGAACCACTGCTTTCCGCCGACGTACCTACTTGATTTCGTCGTTCCACCTGGCGGGTGGTCTTCCCACACTCCGTTTTCCTGTCCACGGCCGCCAGTGTAGGACACGGTTACTCCAACGGTCGTCGTCTCTTCGCCTGACGTGCCCAGCCCACTGCCAGTTGAGCTTAGCCACCCGGTATCAAATATCGACTACTTTAGTGCGTCGGCGTATCTATATGACAGCGCATAGAAAATACCTTAACATTCTTATTGTAATTTTTTAAGTTCCAATTTAACCAAAAAGGTAGCACCTTATTAATAAACTGACACATTTAATTAATTCACAAATAATTTCCTCTATTTTTGTGGCTTGTGTGTTTCGAAGTGGCAGAATAGAATTAGCGGCGGAACGGATCGATCAGTATTATTGTGTCAAACGGTTTTGATTCATGCCCGTTTTGGAAAATGATAATTTTTTGTTTTAGCTAACATGATTAGTGACGGCGTGCGTCCCAGAGCGGGGTCAGGTGTCGGAACCTTTGGCGCACAGAAATACCGTTGCTTAAAAAAAACTCTAGACGATCAACGGGTCTATCTAATCTATAACGTAGCTAATTATTTATAGGTTTCCGTACTCGTACAGGAATCTTATTGCTTCTTTGTGGGTGTAAATAATTTTTGACAATTTAAGGGTCGGGGGTTTTTTAAATTTGTGATTTAACTTTTACATCAAGCTTTAAAAAAAATGCATGCCACTGTCCACATGTCCACTTTTTAAGAAAAAATTTTTTTTGATTACTTATTTCCTTGATTATTTGATTACAAACCTAGCTAACAACCATCCCGATTAAACCAGCTTTCCAATAAAAAATATCTCATCCTAATCGGTTCATTCGTTTGTGAGCTACGATACCACAGACAGACACACATATACACACACACGTTAAACTTATAGCACCCCTCTTTTTTCGTCGGTGTGGTTAACAAAAATAGGACAAAATTCAAGCGTGTTGTACTAGCTCGTTCGTGTTTTCCGTCAGTTCAGTGTAGCCGACATGAAATGAAGGGAAGCACTAACATGGCACCCAGTTCACCCGGTGTTATGGGCTCACATCACGGATGTTGTAGGTAATGAAGCCAACCGTGTCAGTTTCCGTAAAAAAAAGCTACTATACGAATGATGAATGAAGAATAAAGAATACATTACTAAGCGTACGCGCCGTCTGTTTCTCTTTTCAACTGTAGCAGGCAGATTGAAATTTTCACAGAAGTGTTGTTATGGCGCATATACTAAAAAAACAGAAAGTAATAAATTATTAATAAATTAATACTTTCTTAGAAATTAATGAAAATTATATTTGAAGGAACTGTGGCACAGCAAGTTTAGGAGCAATCGCCCAAACCCGATACTCTCGCGAGCGGAGCTGCGGGTAAGGCTATATGCTTTGGGCAATCAATCACCGATTGGTCGTAGGTTCAATACTTATATCTTTCGTGTTATGGTAATGTGTCGTCATAATATTATTATACGCAATTAGATATGCTTCGACCTTTCTGGTTCATGTTTAGCATTATATCCATTACCGCATCTAATTTCGTGGGAAATGTTTGTTTTATTTTATGTAATAAAATATGAGAAGATAGTTTTTTTTCGTTTTCGTTTATTTAAACTCCAATTGGTAATACATTTATTGTTTTGCAGTTATTAATCATCCCAATTTTTTTTTCTTATTGTATATATGTAATTATGTATATGTAAGGATGTATATTGATTGTATATATGTGTAGAATTTGTTCATGTAACTATTTATATTTCATACTGCCCCCCGTATTTTCCGCACCCCGAAGTTTAGTTCAGAAAGTCTGCCGCAAGCAAAGAGATTAATGTCTTTGGCCGCAAGGCATTAAACTCGCCTTTTGTGACCAATTTATATAATGGTGCACAATAAAGTATACCTATTCAAATTTCATTTCAATCATTCATAAGCAGTACACTGCACTGCACTGCAACTGCCTACACACGTTGTCATTATTCCCTCTTATCTCCTTTATTCACCATTCACAAACAGCTCACTGCACAATTCATGACAGATTTTATAATTCATGACTAAATGTCATAGTTTGCTTTCCAATATGATAACATTATGATGCGCTCTCCACCACGTGTCGTCGCCACCGGAATCTTGGACATCTCAAACCATAAACTTACCTATATGTGCCGTCAGGTCGTCCCACCAGGCAACGACGTATATTTATTTAAATATTAAATATATAAAATGAAATATTAAAAATAAACATAAATTGCATTGTACCGTGTGGGGCCGGTACTTTAAAAGAATAGCCCCACTGCATCTCTCCCCGTGTATGTCGTAAAAGGCGACTAAGGGATATGACTCCCTTCTTATATTACTAGGTGGTAGGGTTTAACCCGCCCGGGTTGGTACCACCGCACTAAATGAAAGGTCGTTCGAAACGGCTATGTAAATAGTTTGTGTTTTCCGTCCAGTTCAGTGTAGCCGACACGACCGAAGGGAAGCACTGACGTGACGTGTTATGGGCTGACATCACGGATGTTGTAGGTGATGTAGCCAACCGTGTCAGTTTCCATAAAAAAAAAAACATACATTTAATATTATCAGTAGATAGGTACCTAACAATACAATTGTAAGTTTGGATGTAGGAGGTAATCTCCGAAAATACTCATCCGATTTTAAAAATTCTTTGACCAATATAATTTATAATGAACCTTCAGGATGCACATAGGCTAAGCCGCGGGCAAAAGCTATTCATAAGTACACACAAAGCAATCACATAGAGCTGGTTTTGAGTAGTGAAAGCTTTGTAGAATTAATTTCCATAGCCCTCTAGCTAGGTCTAGGTTGAAAAGCAAAATCTAAACCTCAGTATTTGAAAAAGCTAAGATAATAAAGCCCGTATAACCTTGAAGAATTCTAGATAGAAATCTTTACATAGGTACTAATAAACCGCTCCGCCAAATTGCTTATGAGCCGTTTGGTTGAAGCATACTTAGTACTTACCCTATGCCTAATGTCTACAATTTAACATACTATTAATCCATCTATAAGCCGAAGCTGGTCGCCCGAGAGATATGATGTTCTCTCCACAACAGATAGATAATTGATATCTTTGATTGCTGAACGTATGAAAGCTATAATTTAAACATCTTCTCGATAGCGTGATGGTCGCATGGACCCGGACGGGGCATTCCTACCGTTCTTTACTTACACCATACATCATACATACACTAAATATATGTACACTAGACACCAAAACTGTGCCGTCCCATCATCGCATCCGTACTGAATGGCCTTCCTACTGTGCTTTAGTATAGCAGCACAAGCATGCTTATCAACTGTCGTTGGGCATTACCTTCGACAGTAGTTTTACAGTACTATCAACTGCCATTCGGCAGCCATTTAAACACGCCATCACGTCGTGAGCCGTTCAGCAGTGACTTTGACGGTCGTGTAACAATCTCTTCGGCAGTCGTCTGGCAGTGCCTCGGAAAGTCCTATGGCACTCTCTTCAGCCGTCTTCTGACAGTACCTCGAACAGTCGCTTTGCAGTTCCTGCGATAGTCATTTGTCAGTGCCTTGGACAGTCCTATGGCACTCCCTTCAGCCGTCTTTTGGCAGAACCTCGGACAGTCGTTTTGCTATTCCTGCGACAGTCATTAGCCAGTTCCTTGGACAGCCTTGGGGCAGTCCCTTCGGCAGTCTTTTGGCAGTTCCTTGGATAGTATTTGGGAGTTCTTTCAGCAATCGTTTGGTAGCTCTTTCGACAGTCGTTTGTGAGTGCCTTGGACAATTATATGACAGTTTATTCCGAAGTCTTTTGACAGATCCTTGGCAGTTTCTTCGTCAATCGTTCAAAGATCACTTAAGCAGTCATTCCGTGTTAACTTAGAAACTATATGAAACTCCGAAAGGTTCCAAATGTTACCATGGTGCTGCCGCGGCAACGTACCTCCTCAGACGGTATAATACGGTAAGATTACACGGGCGAGTAAAGTGGAAGGTGAGCTGTACATATAATTAGGTGGTCGGTAAAGTGACCAATTTGAGAGGAATCTCAGGCATCCAAGGAGTCCACTCCGATATGTGTGGTGTCGTGTGCGCCGGCGCAGGCCTTAAACATAGCATGGAGACTTACTGGGGTTGGATTTCTGGGCGGCACGATCAGATCCCTCTCTCAATTTGAGTTTGACATGTACAAGAATCCTATTTTCTTCATTTTTCGGAGCGAAGGATCTATCTTCTTCTTTTAAGCACATATTGTGCCTAAAAGTGCATAAAAAGGCAAGCTTATTTAATATTGTAATTTATTCCAATGAACCTTGTACCTATGCAATACTTTGCTGTATATTGTGTGTATAAATGCGTTGCTCTTTAACTGGCATGGATGACAGAATTCTGATTCATCCATGTAAACTTGTAACCTCTGTGTTCAGGGTGCTTTTCCTCAGTAGGAGCGACAGGACAGATCCGCGATGGTAACTTTATTCTTATGGAAGTTCACATGGATGGCTCCATCTCCTTCACCTGCTACACTATAGCGATGTGTGTGAGCCTGTAACATCTTGTGACAGTCCGTAACTAGGTGCGATGTTAGTTCTTCTTTTTATCTGATATCACCTGATGCACCCATTTTCCCCCTTTCGGTCGTGCTGACTAGTATACTAAATTGAACAGAACGTATTTTCATATGAATTTGGGTACAAATTACATTCAGTACATTTCGCGCTCACCAAGTGTGCATCTTGAAGACAGGATCATTCGTACCGAGTAGGATGTAGGCAGTGATATAGTTGGAAGATTCGACAGTGGAACAGCTATCATCTTCTGTTCTGTAGTAAGTAGGTAGAAGCCCCAATTAGAATTATTATTGTGTGTTTTTTATAGAAAGCGCAACATGTAGTTAAATGTCTAACTACGCCCATGGACATTCGGTTGTATGCGGGGGTTGAAAGTGCCATGCCAGCCTGATAGGTGCCTATTCACGCCTCTTTTGAAAGATCCGAGTCAATACTTGAGGAGAATATGTGGGCAGGAAGAGCGTTTCAGAGTTTACCAGTTCTGTGGGAGGAGAACCGATTGGTACGCATCCGCGGTAAGTACAGCGTATTTAAAACACATTAGTGTGAGACATTAGTGAAAGTAGTAAGGTCACAAACATACAAAGGTTGACTGGGAGAAATCCCTGTTAATGGATAAGTCCGCCTTTGCCCCTCATGTACATTACTTATTGTCTGTTTGTGTAAAATGTTTTCTGGAGTAATAAAGTATTTCTATCTATCTATCTAAAGTACGTGTGAAAGTACTGTGTGGAGTCGGTACTTAATAAGAATAATCCCACCGCATCTCTCCCCGTGCATGTCGTAAAAGGCGACTATAAGGGATAAGGACAAGATGCCGTGCATAAGGGCGACAGGCTAGCCACCTCTCACCATGGCACGGTATTTCCACCTAGTTAAGCAGCAGGTGGGCCGTGCCTTACTTGCTGATAGTTATCTTGTTCGAATACTTTGTTAAACGTGGTGGTCGGTGTTGTGCTGTAATTTACCAGACTCTTAACATTACTCTGTTTACCCCGATTGTCGGGATACGGCGTGTGATGTGTGAGTATGTATTAGTGAAAACTTTTTGTTTATGAATCCTGACACATTTGGCTACACTGCTATATCTGCGATGCCATCCCACCCACTACGCTATTTTCTTGCCGAACTAGATGCAATGCCAATCTTTGGACGTGTCGACTACGCTGAAGTAACAGAAATGCTAACTTCTTTTTCATATGCCTTTTCACCGACCTTACAGGAATTTACAGCTGGTACTAATCCAGATCTCGTGTTCATGACGTGTGTTCGCGAGATTTTTTTCAAAATGCAGCAGGTGGGTCACGTGTGTTACTTGCTGCTTGATAGTTATATTTGTCCCAATACTTTGCTAAACGTGTGATCGGTGTTGTGCTGTATTTTACCAGAGTCCTTGCAGCACAACTCCGATTACTCTGACTACCCCGGTTGTATGCGCGCGCATACAACCGGGGTAATCACACACATACACACACACACACACACCTTACATACTTGACATTTAAATAATACTTATTACTATACTAGAGAAGACACACAGAAGATTGTATGTAGCCTTTTTTTTTTTATGAAAACTGACACGGTTGGCTACATCACCTACAACATCCGTGATGTCAGCCTATAACACCGGGTGAACTTGGTGCCACGTCAGTGCTTCCCATCGGTCGTGCCGGCTACACTGAACTGGACGGAAAACACAAACTATTTACATAGCCGTTTCGACCGACCTTTCATTCAGTGCGGTGGTACCAACCCGGGCGGGTTAAACCCTACCACCTAGTAATATTAGAAGGAAGTCATATCCCTTAATTGCCTTTTACGACATACACGGGGAGAGATGCAGTTGGGCTATTCTTTTAAAGTACCGGCCCCACACGGTACGATACGGTAGTCTTCGTCAGGGTGGAAGTTATGGACTTGTTTAAAATTCAATTAAAATACTTATATAAATTAACTTCAGTAATGGCTGTAGGCAGTTCCCACACCAACCGCTGACCAATAAATATCGCTATTTAGCAGACAATTACACCCCGCTCTTCCGTGTGCGGAGAACAAAACAAAAACTTACTTTGAATACGTGCTACTCACTAAGTAAGTAGGTAAGTGCTTACTTGAAGGGTAAAGTTCTTTTACCAATAATAATTACTTAACCTCCGTCTCCATACTGTAGTTAGTAGTTCTGGTGTAGGAATAAGAAAATACGAGAGACATGCGCAGGTGAATAGTAATTATACAGCATGTCTCAGATCTAATGGCTGCTCTACACAATCGGCGATGATCGTTGATCGTGTGATCGTCGAGTAATCGTGCGTTATCGGCGCGATCATTGTACAATCATCCACACGATCGTCTGCATCTGCAGTAGTTGTCGAACGACAAGCGTACAAGATGGACGTGGAATGTGTTGGTGCTGCAACCATTTATTTAATTGCGGTATACAACCATTACGTCAACGTGCTCCAACGAAAAGTTGTGAAAAAATATGAAAAAAAATCTTCATCAGACCACGCAGTAGCCATATTTCAATCTACGTAAATAAATATTTAGCGCTTATTTAAGCAAGCACGTCCGCAACACTCCACTGTCGACGTCTACCAAACAATCGTAGAGCCGACTAGATACTGCGAAACAACACAAACATGTCTTGATAATTTCTTCGTGAACTTGCCAAAACCTTTATATTCAAGCCAAGTTGTTAAAACAAACATATCGGATCACGAAGGAATCATTCTGGACATAATAAATGCAGAAACAAATACAAGCTCCCAATACCGTACATCACGAAAATTCAACCTAACGAATGTAGAAATGTTCAGGTCTAAATTAACCACAAGCGCAATGAGGGAAATACAACACAGTCAATATTATAATGTCGAAGAAATTACAAATAACTTGTTGTCGACATTTAATTATCTTTTTGAAGCCTGTTTCCCTGAAAAAAAAGTTAAAATAAAAAGAAACACTGAAAATAATAAATGGATAACCAAGGGTATTTTAGTATCTTCGCAGAGAGCTAAAGATTTAGATTTTCTTAAGAAAAATAGTAATGATGACAAAATACGTAAGTACTGCAACACCTACAGAAATGTTTTTAAAAAAGTAGTTAAATGTGCTAAGAAATTACACTTACACCATATATTAAAAAAGGCAGACAACAAAACTAAAGTAGTGTGGCAAATTATTAAAGAATACTCAAACAGAACAAGTATAACAAACCAAAAGGTTGAGAGCATAATTAAAAATGGCATGGAGATAAGAGATGACTGTAAAATAGCGGAGAGTTTTAATAACTATTTCTTAGAAATCCCGAACATCTTAGCATCAAATACCAACTTCTCTGTTGAGGAAGCACTTGCATATATCGATCTTAACTGTAAAAAACCTGACGCTGTTCTCTCTTCATTCGGCCTATTAACACATACTGAAATGAAAAAGCAGTTCAGTAAATTAAAAAATAAGAATACGCCTGACTGTTACGCAATTCCGGTGAGACTATTAAAACAGTGCGAAAACGAATTAATAGGTCCTATGATGCACGTTTTCAATGAATGTCTGGAATCCGGAATATTTCCTCAGATCCTGAAAGTAGGAAGGGTAGTTCCGCTTTTTAAAAAAGGTGACCGAAAAGACCTAAACAACTATAGACCGGTGTGTATACTACCAGCTTTCTCAAAAATACTGGAAATGGCAATCGCAGACAGGCTAACTGATTATTTTGAATCAAACAAATTGTTTACTGAGAATCAATTCGGTTTCAGAAAAGGCAGGTCAACGGCTGATGCGTTATACGAATATGTAAAAATGGTGTGGGACTCCCTGGACAGGTCAAAAAAGAGTGCTGGAATTTTCTGCGACCTGTCCAAAGCATTCGATTGTGTCAGGCACGATATATTAATAGAAAAACTTTGCTGGTATGGTGTCAGTGGATCTGCCCTGGAACTAATTCGATCGTATTTATCAGGTCGCAGTCAGGCTGTTTGGGTAAATGGAAAACATTCGTCTCATAAATCAACTAGCACAGGTGTACCACAGGGATCAGTACTTGGGCCACTTCTGTTCTTAATATATATCAATGATCTTCCAGATTTGATGGGGGGAACCAACAAACCTGTGCTTTTTGCTGATGATACAAGCTACCTTATATCAGCAGATACCGTCAACGAAATGGAGACACGTATCCAGGAAACTTTACTGGCAGCTGGGAAATGGTTTCAGGGGAATGGTATAGTTCTGAACGAAACTAAGACACATTTAATGCACTTCACATGTACCAAAACGAACCACACCTCTGACTTGTGTACAGCTCGTGAAGTAACCTCTTTAGGAATAATCACAGATGCCAATCTAGGATGGACAAACCACATTGACCGATTATGTAAAAAATTATCTTCCTGTATTTATGCTTTGAAGCAACTGAAGAAGCTTACAGATGCAGATACTGTCAAATTGGCTTACTTTGGTTATTTCCATTCTCTGATGTCGTACGGTCTGCTGGTATGGGGTAATGCTGTAGATATAAATAGAGTTCTTATTAAGCAGAAAGCAGCTTTAAGGGTGTTGCATGATGTCCCTCGAAGAACTTCTTGTCGTGGATTATTTAAGAATTCGAAAATATTAACGGTTGTGGCCCAGTACACTCTGGATTGCTTAGTGTACATACACAAGAAAGCTGCAGAATATCCCTCTCACTCGGAGGTTCACTCTTATGAGACAAGACACAGGGCTGACCTACGACCAATACCCTGTCGTCTGGCGCGCGCACAGAAACATGCGGATAGCGAAAAAATTAAATTGTTTAACCATGTACACAAGGATATACGCTTATTATCGCCTAAATTGTTCAAAAAATCTATAAAGATAATTTTGCTTGACAATCCAATTTATAATTTAAGAGAATTTTATATTATTAATTTCTGCACCAGTGATGCCCCGTAGATATAAATTGACGATATCATTATTGATTGACCATATTATTAATTTAATTTGATAAGGTACCTATGAATTACCTGAATTTTGAATTACCCCTTAATTACTTTATTTGCTGTTGTGATATTTTAATATCTACGTTAAATGTTGTTATTGTTTTTAATTGTTGTTTCTGATTTCTGTTTTAATTTATTTTTATCAAAATTGTTTATTATATTATGAATGAAGTGTGTATGAATGAATTAACTAATGAAATTATATTTAAAATTTTAAAATATTGACGTATCTCATAGTATGTATAGTTATATTAGGTATAATTATAAGACCATACTCTACGAGAATAAAATTATTGACTTTGACTTTGACTTTGACGTCGAATGAATGATCGGCGATCGTGTTGGCAGCTCAACGCAACGCGCGGCGATTCCCTTTGATGCGTGCCCGAAAAACCGACAAATCACGGATCGCAGGCGATCATAGGCGATCATAGACGATGATCGGCGAGTACACCCGAGTATGTCCTCTACACGATCGTGCTCGCTCGTAATCGTCTGTAATCGCCGATTGTGTAGAGCAGCCATACGCTTGCTAATATTTACCACCGCGCTATTCTTTAGCTAAATGTTTTTTTATCGGGTTATAGTTAAATTTTTTTTGTGCAGCAATGCGGGTGGGGGTGGTAGAAAGGGGGGGGGGGGGGGGGGGGGGAGGGGTGCAAGAGTGCTCTGTCGTACAATTATTTCTTTCTCAAATACTACGAGTATTTATTGTATTGCCCCAAACAGTCAACTGATGTCCATTCGGTAGTGCGAAAAATGACTAGATTTTTTTGTGTAATCCGGTATGTGGGTGGCTGAGTCTGAGGGGCCAAAACACGTGCTCCGACCAACCAATATCACCCCCGAGAAGGTAGGTGCCATACCGAAGACTCCCTGAATTGATTGAATCAAAAACGAGATTGCGCCGGGGGCAAAATCTCGTGTTTGAAATTGCGCTTGAATTTCTGTTTAAAACACTTGGTTGGTAAGTCTGAACGTTGCAAGGCTTTCGTCCGCATGGCATAAAACTTTCATGTTGGGATATTATTGTAACTTTCTAATTTGTCCCCCAAAATGAACCCTTTAAATCGAGATTCGTTCATTTACGCCATACGTTGAGACAGGCGGACAGACAGACACGAGAGTGATCTTGAAGGGGTTCAGTTTTTTTCCTCTTTTGAGGTATGGGACCTAAAAATTTAAGAAAATCCAGCATTCCCCTGCCCCCTTTCCCTTACTTACCTCCGAAACTACGGAGTCTAAAATTATGAAGAAAAAAAATTGAGAATTTTTTTTTATTGCTTCCGAACTCCGAGGAGGTGCCAGTCCGGCTTGGAGGTGGACTAATGTCGCTGGGGAAAGGCTATTAACCCGCGATTTGAAGATCCGTGGATTGTAGGAGTGGAGAAAGATATTCCCCGGAAGCCCGTTCCACACCTTTGCAGTGCGGCACAAGACCCATTTAGTAAATCGTGCAGTTCGTAGAACTCTTTTGTCCACTACACAGGGATGTTCCGCAAGAGTATGGCGGGTTTGGCGAATGCGAACAGGAGGAGGAGGGATAAGGGAAGCAAGTTCGTCAGAGCAGCGGCCATAGTAGTACCGATGAAACAGGCTCAATGAACCAAAGATACGTCTGTGCTTTAGAGGTTGAAGCTCCTTTGTGAGTACAGAGTCACCAATGAGGCGAATGGCTCGTCGCTGAATAGAATCCAAGGCTGAAAGAAGGTACTCAGGGGAACCCTTCCAAAGATGACTGCAATATTCCATGTGAGAATGAAATTAAAATCTAAACGAAAATCGTCATAAGTCTTAAAGTTCTCACGGAAAATGGATTAATACGGAACCCTCTTCGCGCAAGTTCAACTAGACTTGGCCGGTTTTTGCACTCACCTACGAGTGCAAATACACACTCACTTTGAACACGTTGAACACTTTGAGATAAATACGAACAGCTTTTCCTTAAAAAATATATTTCGAATGTAAATAAATTCGTATTGCGAAATTCGAATTTATTTCGCATTTGTAGCGCGGCAGTTAGTTACTAACTAAAATAATGAAGTCTCGGTAGCACACATACCTGCCTACCTGCCGGTGAGTGAACTCATTGAAAACTGCCGAAAGTAGAGCAACACAACCTTAAGGTCGGACTCTCGTGGACACTTTTCGTACAATCTCTATCAAGTGTTTTGAATATTTTTAATGTAATGTGCATTAATAGTTTTCTACTATTTCTTCAATACATATAATAATGTTTTGTTATATTATTATGCTCTCCCCAATAACATAGAACATACACACATACTAACAAAACAAAACAAAAAACCGGCCAAGTGCGAGTCGAACTTGCGCACCGAGGGTTCCGTATCGCCATGTCATGGTCTCGGTAGATAACGCGTATACACTTTTTAGTTTCTTGTATGGGGATCCCTGTGAATTTTTTACTTTTTCTTATTTTATTATTTGTTGTTATATCGGCCATAATAACACATTTCTGTGAAAATGTCAACTGGCTACCTATTATCAAGAGATACAGCCTAGCCCTCGGAAAGACAGACAGACAGACGGCGCGCGCGGCGGCGTAGGCTTAGTAATAGGGTCCCGTACGACGGATACGGAACCTTAAAAACGAACTCGCGCGCCGAGGGTTCGGTACCACCACACTACTTGTGCGAAAAAAATTATATGGAAATTAACGATTACGAGATAACGATTCATGAAGAAATTCAAAGAAAATATGAAATGGACACTAGATACATTTTCTATGCTGGGTTTTGTATGAACATATTAGTAGAGTTATCTCTATCAAAATATAAGTTGTTTGTAGTAGGTACGTGGGTCATATATACTGAAAGTTTTTAGAAACTAAAAAAAGGATCAAAGTAGGCTGTTGCTAATACTTTTTTTCGAAGTAGTCTCCATTCCTTTCTATGCATAGTCGCATTCGATAGAACCACTGAGAAAAGCAGTGGACTCGCTCTTATTTAGGGATCTCTTCCTTAGCCTTTTTAAGAGCAGTCACTGCATCTTCGGGGTTTTTAAAGCGAATACGTCGAAGTTTATCTGTAATATTTTGAAATAAATAAAAGTCTGGCGAATGACTCATTATCTCTACATCTTGCGTAGTCAAACATTCGACTGTCCCGGTGTGATCTGAAGCGTTATCGCGGTGATGAAGTTTGTCAGCCTCTGTCGACTGTTGTTAAGCAACCCTGAGCGCGGTCAGTACTTGGATGGGTGCCCGCTCGACCGTTGGAGGCTGACCGTGGTTCGGATTCCACGCAAAACTGTAGGTCCTTTCCCTTCATACCTTACTAGGTGGTAGGGTTTATCCCGCCCGGGTTGATACCACCGCACTGAATGAAACGTCGGTCGAAACGGCTATGTAAATAGTTTGTGTTTTCCGTCCAGTTCAGTGCAGGCGATATGAAATGAAGGGAAGCAATGACATGGCACCTAGTTCAGCCGGTGTTATGGGCTGACATCACGGATGTTGTAGGTGATGTAGCCAAGCGTGTCAGTTTCCATATAAAAAAAGAAGAAGAAGGATCCTGCTTCGAGGGCGCTCCGTCGAACTTTTTCCAAGACAACTGTCAAGCAATTGTATACCAGTCTGCAGTAACTGTCATTTTATCTTCCACCACAACTGTCGATTAAAAATCATAAATAACACAGATTAAAATAACCCAGGGTGTGTGAATCGGCCTTACTGCGCAGGCGCAACAGAGAGAGTTTATTCGCCGATGACCAGATGTCCCGCCACCCTGGGCGACGATTGTGGTGCGTGGCGCCCAAATTACAGCACACAACTGGGTCACACCATTTACGTACGCTGCCAAATAACACTGTCTACTCATTATTCTGATTATTCTGATTATTTCCACAAAAAATTGCAAATAATGAAGTAACAGTGTACAGTTTATTTAAAAAAAATTATAATAAAAGTTTAAGTCACGAACAGAAGTTGGACCGCAAACTATCGCACTGTGCGCGCGCGCAACATTTTTTGGACATAACTATTTTCTATGTTTTTATGTACTATATATATAATTTTTGTTTTTTTTTTGCCGAGCCACCCATAAGGCGTCTAACGACGCCCGCGCAATACAAATATTAATGTTCTTGTGAGCGGTAGTATGGGCAGGCCTTCGTCACTCGCTCAAGGTCGCGAGTTAAATGCCTACCGCTTGGCGTAGCGGCTAATCTACAATTAACAGTGGGCTGCCGCTATCCAGCCAGACCGGGCGCGTGGCGCTTTCGAATTTAGAAAATGTCGAAATCACGTAAATATTGTGCAGTGGACGGGTGCAAAAGTCAACAGAAAAATGAAAACTTGTCTTTTTTTTCATTGCCGAGAGACGAAGAAAGGTAAGTATTTTGTTTAGTAGCATTTTGATTTATTTCTAGTAATTTATTTATTCATATAGTAGGAGGTCATTGATTTAAAATGATATTATTATATTGCCAATAACATTAGTTAGATAACGCCGAACAGCGTGGTGTGTATGGCCTAATTCGTATAAGGATAATAGGTACATTGTAGATGATCATTGATCATTAAATTTATTGATCAAACAAAACTATCACTGGAAAGTTGCACGCAATGCACGCTTCGATGTGAGAAACTAATTGTGACGCTAACGCATGCATGAATTTGTTCGCATGAATTTGCCGTAGCTAAATATCATATCGTTGGTAGCTAGAACGATAAAAGTTGGTAGGTATCATCTTCATTTTATTCCTCACAATAAGACAGCACAAAGACACAGCCCTTAACGCGCTGAACGACGCGCTTTCGAGATAGAGTTACACGACAGAAAGAGAAGCGAAATGTAGGCGGTTATCGTGGTTAGGCATGTAGCTCTGTGCGAGTCAATTTGTACTTTATCGCGTCGTCGCAGAGTAGCTATTTCTTTGTGAGTGTTTGTACAGAGCAGCTTCTGTACGGAGTACTCTTTTCTATTCTGTGGTATGGGCTAATTATTGTAAATTACTTTATTATAATACTTAGGTTTAAGGTATTAACAAAACATTGTGACTTGCGAAGTTTATTTGTCAGTTCTTCTTCGCATTGAATTTAGAACTGGCGGAATTTTCGACATGTCAAGCGTAGGTTACCTACCTATGGATGAAATTAAACAATAAACAATAAACGTGGACATTCGGTCGTACGCGGGGGTTGCGAATGCCATGACGGCCTGATTCACGCCTCTCTTGAAGGACCCGAGATTATATTAACTTGTAATTGAGTTATTTATTAATTCATTTATGGTAAATTTTTGTTATATGGGAATTTTGGTTTGTATTAATAATTGAGTTGTTATATATAATGTTTGTCATTAATTTAATAGAGTCTGACGTAAGATAAGTATAGACAGACAGTATTAACTATAGCCAAACGGCTTCGAGCAGCCGAATTCATGAATTTGAAAAAAAAAGACACGTTTCATTTGAATTACAGTTTTCTATGAGAATTTGGAATCCGTGAATGAAAACGGCATTAGTCTTTACATTTTCACACCTTTCCGGGCTTTTGTTAATTTTAATTATATACCTACGTTAAATATCATACACATATCATACGCTATATCCCGGCAATCAGGGTAAGCAGAGTAATCGGTGTTGTGCTTCAAGTACTCTTGTAAATTACAGCGCAACACCGACCACCACGTTTAGCAAAGAATTCGGAAAAGATAGGTAACTACATTAAGCAGCAAGTAAGGCATGAAACCCACCTGCTGCATGACTCGGTGGAAGGACCGTGCCAAGGTGAGAGATGTCTAGCCTCGCCCTTTAGC
Source organism: Nematopogon swammerdamellus (assembly GCA_946902875.1). Lineage (NCBI taxonomy): Eukaryota > Metazoa > Arthropoda > Insecta > Lepidoptera > Adelidae > Nematopogon > Nematopogon swammerdamellus. Next base: position 481,030 of record OX336357.1, on the reverse strand, counting down.
ACGGCATCGTGTCCTTATCCCTTAGTCGCCTTTTACGACATGCACGCGGAGAGATGCAGTGGGACTTTTTTAAGTACCGGTCCCACGCAGTTACCTACCTGCTTACTTAATTATATTTAAGAAATAAAATTATACCAAGTTTAAGAACAAATGTTTAATAATCAATAATTCATCGCTGATCAGACTGAAACATCCGAGAACTAAAAATGACGACCTCGAGCAGCCCATTCGTAACTCCACCCCAGCCCAGAGCAAAGTTCATTCAACTCGTCCGTTGAAACTGCACGGGCTCACCCAGGCCGTCTAGCCAACCATACATACATACTACCTAAGTATATTGTGCCTAGTAGGCACAATATAGCCTAGATATACCTACAGAAGCCTATTTAGCTCTGGGCCGTCACGTGCTTCAGGGGCGGTAAGTAGATATAAAATAGGGGGCAACATTTTATTAAATCAAAATGGTTGAAAAATGTGAGTGGAGTAAAGTGCCTGAAACATTTGTGAGGAAGGACAGGAAGATGGAATTAGATTAGACTATAAATGGAAATGAAAAATGAATAGAACGAAATTTCGTCGCAATAATTTTCCATATGAATGATATATAGGGTTTTTCATTAAGAGCGCTCGAACTTTGAAATTAAATAAAACAACCTGTTTATGTTATATTGACAGAATTTTTATTTTATTTTAAAGGTCATTCGATGACATTATGCGTGGAATATAATTTCAGCCCAATGGCTGCCGCGATTCCGTTTTAGGTGGTGTATCCTGGTGACCAATTTTGGACGACATCTTCGCATAAATGGGGCTCAATTTCATGAAGAACGCGAGTTATGTTGGCCTTCAGGCCGCCAATTGTCTGTGGTTTGTCTGCATAGACCAGAGATTTCACATAGCCCCACAAAAAGTAGTCGAAAGGTGTTAAGTCACACGATCTCGGTGGCCAGTTGATGTTGCCACCACGCGAGATGACAAAAATGTTAAGGAAGGACGAATGTTAGGCGAACAGAGAACTGATTTAGATAATAAATTTTAACAATTCCTACGCCTTGTTCAAGCTTGTAGCGTTCCATGGTGAAATGCCAAGACTAAATATGTATTCCCACCAAATTTGACAGCTATCACTTTTCCAAGATGGCCGCTATACGCTGTCAAAGTTCGAGCGTTCCTATTGAAAACCCCTATATTTTTAGGTGCGAAATATTTTTTTTAAAGACATTTATATTTAAGCTAATTTTATTTTTTTAGTTCTCCACACTTGCAAGATTCAAAATGAGTCTCGACTCATTTTGAATTGACCCACAATTTAATAAAATTTTAGTAGATAGGTATAAGAATCTAGTTTTTAAGTTTATTTTCGTTATTTATATTACCTATTTGGCGTGCTAGTTCATTAAGTTATACTTTGGGATATTGATATACGTATCACATAATATATGTACTTGCTAAAGTACAATACCTATAGCTGTAGAGAATATTATAAAAACGTAATTATAAGTGAACACAGCATGCGAAGGGAACTTAATTTTTGCATAAATATAAATACAATTTAAAATAGAATAAAAAAATTATGTGTTAATTAACTAGGTAAGTAACTAGTTATGTATATTATGAATAAGTAGGTATCTACCTGCCTATCTAAAAGGTTGTATTCTACCCACTTATTACCAGAAATCAAGTGTGGGAAACAACCATCATGAAGAACATAGAGTCCGCGTAGCATTTAGCCCAGATTTGCTCTACCCTAGAGTATATTACCTACCTACCTATATACTTATTCCGAGTGAGACTTTTAATAATATTTCAAATTGCGCCTATTAGGGAGCTCAAATTATACTAATTACCTTATAACAGCCAATTTACTTAGGTACCTTCACTGCACCGTAATATTAATATTCGGCGAATATTTACTTGGAGTGTCGCTACACATTAACATTTAACGGAATTCGAATAAACCGAGCACATTGACAGATCGTATTGAAAGCATATCCTGCTATTAATTAAGTCGCACATTATACGTACAAATATTTAAAAGAAGAGAACTCCTATTGTCAGTTTAACAGAGATAAAAGTATCTATTTAAGTAATATCATCTTTGTGCACTCTTATTTTAATTATTTCACCTGCGTGGCGAGTTCATGCGCCTCTCTCACTCCTCTTCCTATTCTTTTGATCTCTTTGGTCGTACACCTTTCCGTTAACGACCGGCCCGAGTGTGCATTGTTCCTCTGCAGTCGAACGGAGAGCGTCGCTCGTCGTCGTACAAACATAAGCTTAATGTCGAGCGAGCGTCACCGAAATGAGCAACAAAGGGCAACAATCGTCAGAATGGAATACGTCAATTTGCACAGAGGGCGACGCACGGCATGCCGCCGTACAAAAAATAAAGAGTGGAAACGATCTCCCCCACTGTGCGGCTACCGGCCGGCGCGGCGGGCGCGCTCCGCGGCCGCCGGCTCGTCCAATAGCGAGCCCGCGCGTCGCCCGAGGGCGGAGCCGCCGCACCGATCCAGTTTCGCCCCGGAGCTAAACGCCGTTTCGCCCCCAGTCGTTTGGAGATAAGCCTGGAGGATGGTCGATTATTATTATTCCAGAGCGATTCGCGATCTATAGATCCGGCGATCTGTGACCTGTGTGACCTGTGATCATGTGTTTCGATCGATGAGCGATATCGGCGACCTGTGATATTTTGCCTTAGTGAACGGACCTGAGTACTTAGTGCTAGAGATGAACCTCTACATGCAGTGTCACCGCGAGGTATGGAAGCGCACGCACTCTTATTACATTATACCAGTTATATTGTACCTACTAGCTCGTCTCCTCGCTCGCACACACCTCTATGTGAACTCTTCTTGAAGGGATCGTTTGCTGAGCTTTTTTGTGTCAACCTATACCTACATAGGTACACTGCACATAGCCAGCTGGTGTAGCGTACAAACACGCGGTGTTCTGTCGACATTTGAGCAGATAGGAGCATTTTATTTTGAGAACTTTTAATTGATTCGGGGATTTATTTTTACTAAGAGTTCTTCTTGGAGAGTTTTTTCTGGCTGACATTTGAATTAAATTTAAGAATGCATAGTCCGTTCATCGAATTGAAATTTTATAGGCCTAAAGTGTTGCATAATTTACTTAGATGTTCTGTAAATATTTTTATGAAAGAAATATTATTTCATTGGGTACTTAGGTACATATTATGAATTTATATTGAAGTCAAAGGCAATATTATCATGAGGTACCTACTTCGAAACTTGCAAAAGTATGAGAGAAATCTATCTAAAATAAGTCTAATAATATATTAGGTGGAAAGATACTTCTAGAAGATTCGGCATTCAGTCAACCGTGTAAATATAATTTTTAGGTATTATTTTATTTAAAAAAATTATATTTTGAGTTTTTAACGTTTTAAAGTAAAACGTTAAAAATCCTTGCTCTTAACAGCTAAGGAAGAAACGATAATAATGTTTGAATAATGATATTGAATTTGAATTTTTTTTATTTTATTTGTGGTACAAAATTGTAGCTTAATTTTACTTTTCAAAATTATAAAAAACTTAGTTTGTTCTTTTACTCATTTTGGTCAGAATAAATAAGCTTAATGAAGGTATTTTTGGGACACCTAACGATATTTATGTGGAAATATTTCAATAGAGGCAGGTAAGCGATCTTTTTATATAATTACCAAGAGTGAATCCCACAGCCCTGTTATTATTGCAGGTCCGAACTCGGAAATTATCATTCTTCTTGCCAGTGACAGAAAATAATTATAAAGATTTACGGAAAAACAAAACAAAGACAGGAATGTCAGTGAAACTATATAGTTAACCACTGTTTGTTGTGTTTTGTAACCACTGTGTGTCTGTGTTGTTTTTGCTAACGACATTTTTAATTTGGGTACCTATTGCTTTCGCGTCTCCATAATTTGATAATTCCTGTCTCTATCATTTTCATAGATGGTATTGTTATTCTCATATCAAAATTAAAAGTATATTTTATATAGTTTGACAGGTTTTATTACATTTTATTTATATTAATTATTGATACACATTTTTTTTGAGTACACATATTATAGGTATGAAGTAGGTATGTTGCTGATTTTCTTTAATTTACATGGGTTACTGGCGTACCTATCTATATTTAATTTCAATATCTGAATATGAGCTTATTCAGGTCTTGGGCTTGAATATGAGGTCGAAACGGCTATGTAAATAGTTTGTGTTTTCCGTCCAGTTCAGTGTAGCCGGCACGACCAAAGGGAAGCACTGACGTGGCACCAAGTTCACAGTTATGGGCTGACATCACGGATGTTGTAGGTGATGTAGCCAACCGTGTCAGTTTCTATAAAAAAAAATGAGCTCGATTAGAATTAAGTATCTAAAATTTTATTACTGTACTTAATTAGCAAATCATAATTTTATCAATCTATTATTCTTATCGACAGTGATTGAAATTAAAGTGAACCGTTTATAAATAAATATAATGTACAAACAATAAGGTAATTTTAAGGTTTCCGTATCCACCGAGAAACGAGTTTTTCAAGGTTTATATTTGTTTATTTTAGCTCTATCGTAAAAACCTACTGCAGGCGTCATACTATAGGTAGATGTGGTTATAGTACAAAATCTAAAGTTTTATTAAAAACGACCAATTACGTGATGGTACGGAACCCTCGGTGCGCGAGTCCGACTCGCACTTGGCCATTTTTTTTGTGCGTTGTTATAATTGAGTCACTGTTTGTTGTGAAGCACGGTTTCTACGCGGTTTTGCAGTAGGCAACCAATAATTAATTATATTTTATAGATATGCACCTAACAGTGTTATGCTTACAATCAAACAGAACTAGTATTTAAAAAAATTATAATTTTGCTTACTTTCATAGATTTAGTTAAGAACATTTTGCCATGTGTTTGACATAGAATAAATGTTTACGAAGAAGTATAATAATAACATATTTAAATCTTGAATAAACCAAGTGGTGAAAAGTTGGAAAATGTGTAAATAACCACAACCCAACCATGGAAGATATTTGCACATTTTGCAACTTTTCACCACTACTCATGAAAGTAATCTCACTAGGTACCTATAATATATATATTTTTTTATGTAATCCGGTATGCGCGGCTGAGTCGGAGGGGCCAAAGCGCATGCTCCGACCAGCCAATATCACCTCCGAGAAGGTAGGTGCCATACCAGAGACTTCCCTGGATTGCTGGCTATACTGAACTAGAGGAGAACACAACCGAGGCTGCTATGCGGCCATCTTACATCCAGTACGGTGGTACCAACCCAGTCGGCTATAATTTGAGCCTAACGCCTAGTAAGGGGCAAGGGAAGGGACCTACAGTTTTACACCGGTTCCGAACGGTGAAGCAGAAGGTGTAGGTATGCACGTAAATTTTTTCGTCAGAAAAAACTCATTGGTACACGCCGACCGGATTCGAACCGCCGACCTCTCGCATGAGAAGCCGATGCCCAAACCACTCGGCCACCCGCCGCTCAACTACAATAATGTTACAATAATCAACTTGCGCCATTGTAATAGTTGTTACTATGTTTTTAAGTTCAAGCTATAGACGTTTCATAGTTCAGCGTTATTATGAAGGGTAGGTAGGTAGGTGCATGCATACCTCTATTTCACGAGATTGAGCTGTATGACGAATATTTTTAAAACTGTACGCTCTGGCCGATGTAGCCACGGAAGGCGATTAAAAAGAAAAAAAGCTCTGCCAGCATTCCATTTTCAAATTGGTCCAATCACGAAGGGCCGCTTACGACATTCCTGTCGACATTTACGCATACACCTTCACACGCGAGCACACGCGCACAGTCATGTGAATGTGAGGGGGTATGAACGTAAAATAACTCAGGACTGTACACGAGCCTTCAACGTGCTTTATAGGTATTAAAATAAAATAATATAGATGCTATAAGAGAGCTATGATGTAGCTGGATTGCGTGATGGTACTTATCTTGTCTGTAAACCGGACGAAAATAGGCCCCGATTCCAGTAACAGTAGTCCCCAGGAGTTTTCTAACAATATTATGTTCAATAAGAAATACTTCTAAAGCGAAACGAAATGACTCCGAAATTTAGGAATTCTGTTTAGTTCTGCATTGCGAAAACGTGCGAGTCGTAACACATCACTGGTATGCCACCTTATTCCGGTATGAACAGGGTGTATGGACTGACACTACAGATGCAGCAGATGATAAATCATTTCAGGTTTCTTAAAAAAAATGCACACAGTCTTCACAGTAGTGTCATATGTGACACTGTCTTTCTCGCCGACGAACAAAAACTGGATGCGGATACCGCGTTTGCTGCTGTTACTGCTGTTGCCACAGCTGACCGTGTCCGCATAAGCAATATCGATTCTGGAGAGATTTGTCTCGCAATCAAACTCTTGAAACCTGAACATTTGACCGGTCCTGATGGTCCCACCTTCTCCTATTTCGTCAAGGATTGTAAAAGTATTTTTTGTAAAACCTCTAACTTGAGTCTTAATCAGTCCGTACCGATAATCTCGGTGAAAGGAATCTAGAGTTACTCCCATTCATAAATCGGGTGAAAAAGTTGTTAATTACAGACCAATAGCAGTTCTCTCTGTGTTTGCAAAACTATTTGAAACCATTCTCCAACCAGGCAGGTCGACTCCAAATTGGTGAACCTGCAACATGGTTTCCGTCCAGCTCGCTATACCGTGACGAACGTCACCACCTTTGTGAATTATGCAACTGCTAGTTTGGACGCTGGCCGCCATGTTTGATTTTGATTTTAAGAATGTTTTCGACAGAGTTGATAACGACATTCTGCTCCAGAAACTAGCTATTGTGGGCTTTACATCTAAACTGTTTTTCTTTTTCGCAGACCACTTTCGCGATAGAAAACATTTCGTGCAGTACGGAGTTTATCGATCCAACTCATATTTTACGCGCTCAGGCGTCAGTCAACGTGGTAACTTAGGCCCCTTAAATTTTCTTCTTTTTATTATTGATCTTCCAATTTTTGTTTTGTCGGCGCTATGCCTTTTGTCCGCAGACGAAATTAAACTCATCTTACAAATATCAAAACCTTCAGATTGTAAACTGCTAAAATTTGATATTGACATTGTTCACCAATGAGTATCAAAAATAATCTTCTGTTCAATATTCAATTCAAATGTGCAGTGATGGCATACTCCAAGTCGTTGGCCCCTGTTGTATTCGACTACACGCTGTTTGGTGCCAAGTAAACATCTGTTACATCAGTCGAAGACCTCAATTCAATTCAATGGAAGTTTAGTTGTGAACGTGAATAAATTCTGCAAGGCTTCTTTTAGAAACCTTGGATTTGTCTTAAGACAATCGGCTGACTTCCGTACAATATGAGTAATAAAACTTGTACTTAGTAAACTGAAATCGAATGCAATTGTTTGGTCTCAGTCTCCCAGAGACGATTTCTAAGATTCCTTTTTAAAAAAACAGAACCTATGGTAATGTTTTATGGAAACTGACACGGTTGGCTATATCACCTACTATGGTGACGTAGCAAAACTCTAATCTCTCACCTATAATGGGGTGTGCGTAGTTTATAGATGTATTATAAAATTATTTAGTTAATTTATTTACGACTTTCATTTCATTTCATGTCGGCTACACTGAACTGGTTGGAAAACACGAACTATTTACATAGCCGTTTCGACCGACGTTTCGTTCAGTGCGGTGATACCAACCTGTGCGGGATAAACCCTACCACCTGGTAAGGTAAGAAGGGAAGGGATCTACAGTTTAACGTGGCATCAACATAACACATACAGTTCATCGTTATCAAGCAGCAAGTTAGGCGTCGAGATTCACCTACTGCATGACTCGGTGGAAGGACCATGCCAAGGTGAGAATTGGCTAGCCTGTCGCCCTTACAAAAAAAAATGCTAAGAAATAATAAAAAGAGTTAATAATTTAATACTATAAGAAACCGTAAATTCAACAACGTTTATGTGAAAACATTTTTTCTACAAAAAGGGACATAGTGCCCCACCGTGCGCATGGGCATGTGTGCTCTTTCGAAGTTAGTATGCTGCTTTCATATAAAAACAAGGTGTTATTATTTATTTTTTTATAGACAGCCAGCGCTGGTGTCTCTTCCCAATACTTCAACAATAACACCATTCCATTTTAACGTAGACACTTACGAGTATATTTAGGGCCCTGTGCCAAAAATACTATCAAAAGGAACACTTCCGGTGAGAGTTCGTTGTTCTCCTATCTGTTTCGCTTACATGATTATTGAGCCTGTTTTACCGCTACTACTACGGCCGCTGCTCTAATTAACTCGCTTCCCTCATCCCTCCTCCTCCTGTTCGCATTCGCCAAATACGCCATTCTCTCACGGACTATAAACCCGAACATAAACCCGTGACACTCCCCAACGACTTTAGACTGTCACCTCCTCGGGAGTGAAATAGGCTGTGTGCGCATGAGATTCCGCCCTCCACAGGCACCCACTTCCCTTGCCCCATACAAGCCCATGCCCCATACAAGCATACTTGCCCCATGCCCTTGGTGGTAGGCTCAGATTGTAGCCGACTGGGTTGGTACCACCGTACTGGATGTATGATGGCCGCACAGCAGCCTCGGTTGTGTTCTCCTCTAGTCTAGTATAGCTAGTAATTTAAAGGGATGTCTCCGGTATGGCACCTACCTACTCGGAGGTGATATTCTCAGGTCGGAGCATGTGCTTTGGCCCGTCAGAATCAGCCACTCATACCGGATTACATAAAAAAAGGTACAATAAAAAAAAATATATAGGGGAAAACTTTCCCAGATATGACTAGTAGGTACCCCATCACATTGGAATAGTTGTGACGGTGGCGAGAAGAACCGAGAAGAAGTAGCTATATATAATATAATCCAACTAGAACTATGATTAACTATTATGAATAACTGGGCAGGGATTGCATCCCTATACCACAGATTACTTAATAGTTACTTCGTAACAGATAAATCACTCTATAGAAAATGTTCCTACCTTCGGGCTCTAATAGCCTACTGTTTCACTTCGCCAATCGCTGCGTGCGAAAATGTACCTAAACGATCGAGTGTAAAGTGGTTATTGCTTTGCAGCTGCGCGCAGTTGCGTGGGCGAGCGTCTATGTATACTTCGCGCGGCTGACGAATTTTCACTGAAATGGACCGCCGGCGCGGCGGCCCGTCGGGCGGTAGGTAGTTAGCGCGCGCAAGTACATAGAGTGCGTGAGGCCTGCCTATACGCTTGACTTACCGCGGATGCGTACCAATCGGTTCTGCAGATCTTTCCTCGACAGAACTGGTAAACTCTAGAACGCTCTCCCTGCCTGCCCACATAATATGAGACGATCTCTTTAATATATTATTACCCCCCAAGTATTGTCCCGGTTCCTTCAAGAGAGGCGCACCTGTCAGGCCGGCATGACATTCGTAACACCCGCGTTCGACCGAATGTCCATGGGCGTCGTTAGACACCTTATTATGGGTGGCTCGGTGCCACATGTCGCGTTTTCTATATAAAAAAACACTAACCATCAGAGCGCCAGGATACACACGATCTTCTCCAAGCAACTCCTGCAAGATCAAATCTACATCAGCTCAGATGCACAGCTGCAGTGCTGTGCTCTCCTCTAAACGGAGCTCAATAAGGAGACAGAGTCTGATATTTTTAATAATAACAGATAAATTTAAGAGGCTAGTTTTTTAGCGTTCCGTATCCGGAACGGGACCGTATTACTAAGCTTACGCCGTCTTTTTGTCTGTCTGTCCGTCTGTCCGAGGGCTGTATCACTTGAGCCGTAATAGGTAGCCCGTTGAAATTTTCACAGAATATTGTGTTATTTATTATGGCCGATATAACAACAAATAATAAAAATAAGAAAAAGTTAAAAATTCACGGGGTTCCCATAGGAGAAACTAAAAAGTGTATGCGCGCCATCTACCGAAAATACTATGAAGCATCTTGACTAACCATGAATTTGAACTAATATGAAGCATTTCATAAACACGCCATAGATGGCGTGAGTGGCACTGACCAAGACATGGCGATACGGGACCCTCGGTGCGCGAGTTCGACTCGCACTTTGGCGGTTCTTAAACGGTTTTATTTAGCTTGACTCCGTATATTTGTTTGTTTGTTTGTTACTATCTTTGTTTCAAATCTTGCGACAACTTTTTCAACTACTTCTACTGAACCGATTTTTATGAAACTTTGCACACACATTGAGTTCTCGTGACAATACAATATTATGATAATTTCAACTTGGTAACGAGGGTCTGATGATGGAGTCAGGAGGAGGACAGTGGAACTCTTCAACCGTTACTAGTAACCCCCTCGAGTTTGGGCTCATATGGTTGGTTTGGACGAGTGTTCCATACTTCTACCAATACACTTGGTGACGAGGGTCTGATGATGGAGTCAGGAGGTGGACAGTGGAACTCTTCAACCGTTACTAGTAACCCCCTCGAGTTTGGGCTCATATGGTTGGTTTGGAAGAGTGTCCCATACTTCTAACAATACACTTGGTGACGAGGGTCTGATGATGGAGTCAGGAGGTGTACAGTGGAACTCTTCAACCGTTACTAGTAACCCCCTCGAGTTTGGGCTCATTTGGTTGGTTTGGAAGAGTGTCCCATACTTCTACCAATACACTTGGTGACGAGAGTCTGATGATGGAGTCAGGAGGTGTACAGTGGAACTCTTCAACCGTTACTAGTAACCCCCTCGAGTTTGGGCTCATTTGGTTGGTTTGGACGAGTGTCCCATACTTCTACCAATACACTTTGTGACGAGGGTCTGATGATGGAGGCAGGAGGTGTACAGTGGAACTCTTCAACCGTTACTAGTAACCCCCTCGAGTTTGGGCTCATATGGTTGGTTTGGAAGAGTGTCCCATACTTCTAACAATACACTTGGTGACGAGGGTCTGATGATGGAGTCAGGAGGTGGACAGTGGAACTCTTCAACCGTTACTAGTAACCCCCTCGAGTTTGGGCTCATATGGTTGGTTTGGAAGAGTGTCCCATACTTCTAACAATACACTTGGTGACGAGGGTCTGATGATGGAGTCAGGAGGTGTACAGTGGAACTCTTCAACCGTTACTAGTAACCCCCTCGAGTTTGGGCTCATTTGGTTGGTTTGGAAGAGTGTCCCATACTTCTACCAATACACTTGGTGACGAGAGTCTGATGATGGAGTCAGGAGGTGTACAGTGGAACTCTTCAACCGTTATTAGTAACCCCCTCGATTTTGGGCTCATTTGGTTGGTTTGGACGAGTGTCCCATACTTCTACCAATACACTTTGTGACGAGGGTCTGATGATGGAGGCAGGAGGTGTACAGTGGAACTCTTCAACCGTTACTAGTAACCCCCTCGAGTTTGGGCTCATTTGGTTGGTTTGGACGAGTGTCCCATACTTCTAACCAATACACTTGGTGACGAGGGTCTGATGATGGAGGCAGGAGGTGTACAGTGGAACTCTTCAACCATTACTATTAACCCCCTCGAGTTTGGGCTCATATGGTTGGTTTGGACGAGTGTCCCATACTTCTACCAATACACTTGATGACGAGGGTCTGATGTTAGAGTCAGGAGGTGGACAGTGGAACTCTTCAACCGTTACTAGTAACCCCCTCGAGTTTGGGCTCATTTGGTTAGTTTGGACAAGTGTTCCATACTTCTACCAATACACATGGTGACGAGGGTCTGATGATGGAGTCAGGAGGTGTACAGTGGAACTCTTCAACCGTTACTAGTAACCCCCTCGAGTTTGGGCTCATAGGGTTGGTTTGGACGAGTGTCCCATACTTTTACCAATACACTTGGTGACGAGGGTCTGATGATGGAGTCAGGAGGTGTACAGTGGAACTCTTCAACCGTTACTAGTAAACCCCTCGAGTTTGGGCTCATTTGGTTGGTTTGGACGAGTGTCCCATACTTCTACCAATACACTTGGTGACGAGGGTCTGATGATGGAGTCAGGAGGTGTACAGTTGAACTCTTCAACCTTTACTAGTAACCCCCTTGAGTTTGGGCTCATTTGGTTTGTTTGAACGAGTGTCCTATCCCATACTTCTACCAATACACTTGGTGACGAGGGTCTGATGATGGAGTCAGGAGGTGTACAGTGGAACTCTTCAACCGTTACTAGTAACCCCCTCGAGTTAGGGGCTCATATGGTTGGTTTGGACGAGTGTCCCATACTTCTACCAATACACTTGGTGACGAAGGTCTGATGATGGAGTCAGGAGGTGTACAGTGGAACTCTTCAACCGTTACTAGTAACCCCCTCGAGTTTGGGCTCATTTGGTTTGTTTGGACGAGTGTCCCATACTTGCCGAACGCAAAAGTATGAAAGAGACATTCCATCTGTTCAAATTGATTTTGAAAGAGACGGCGGACACCTTATCCATCCTAAAGCCATACAGTTTCCAGCATAGTTTAATTATGGAACAGCTGAGAGACGGATGTTACCGATAATTTTGTCATGGGCCTCCACTGTCCATAAAATGCAGGGCAGTACTGTTGACCGTGCTGTCGTGTATTTGGGCTCCAGACTATTTGAGGAGGGTCAAGCGTATGTTGCATTGAGTCGCGTAAAGTCTTTAGAAGGGTTATGTATTGAGGAGCTTGATTGTGAGTAATTGACAGGTAAGAAACCGAGTAACAAAGATGCAATGAGAGAGTTGGAAAGGATGACGAGTTTACGTAATGAATGATACGAGCCAAAAATCAAACTAAAAACGAGTAAATAAAAAAATAGTTAAAAAAACTTTTAAGTTAAACGGTTTTATTAAAAATAAAAAACTAGAAAAAAAACAGCTATACAAAAAACTAGAAAATAATAAGGACACAAGCCTGGGCCTTCTTAAGATTTTACGTCTGGGTAAGAAATCGTGCAATACTAGCGTGCTGTCTTCTCATGTCGGATGCCAAAGGGCACATTGTGTCGCTGCGTCAGCGGAATAAGTAATAAATTGAGACTTTTAACAGACTAATATAAAAACGTGGGGCGTATAATATGCGTAATAAATAACATGCGCCCCACATTTTTATATTAGTCTGTTAAAAGTCTCAATTTATTACTTATTCCGCTGACGCAGCGACACAATGTGCCCTTTGGCATCCGACATGAGAAGACAGCACGCTAGTATTGCACGATTTCTTACCCAGACGTAAAATCTTAAGAAGGCCCAGGCTTGTGTCCTTATTATTTTCTAGTTTTTTGTACAGCTGTTTTTTTTCTAGTTTTTTATTTTTAATAAAACCGTTTAACTTAAAAGTTTTTTTAACTATTTTTTTTTTTAATGGAAATTTACACATTTGGCTACATTGTATAATAGTTGATGTTGAGTGCGAGGTACTTTTATTTTCATAAAACTGAACTAATATAAATTAAAACTAAAAAAACAGCTAATGTAGCGTCACAACGGAGTAGGGAGTTGATGACATAGCACCTAGTTGTGACCGGAACATGTATAATTGGTTGACATCACGAATATGACAGGTGTATTGTAGTATAGGTTACAGTAAATAGGGATGCATATTTCGCGAAATAGTTAAGCAGCGGGGAAGCAGTCTATGTTCCTTTGGAGGAGGTGTTTAATGGGTAGCTGTCATGAAAATAAATATATACTTGCATGAAGGACCAGCAGTGTCAAGGAGTTGCAAGAAACGTGTGTAAGACGATATTACAAATTTATCTATAATCTACTTTCTAACATGTCCCATAGACACAACTTCCTTGTGTTAATTTATTAAATTCAAATTTTAACTAACGAATTAAAAAAATCCCCGACCCTTAAAAATTCAAAAATCATTTCTGTTTACTTACTTAAAGGAGTCGGGGGACCGCTAAGTGATTCCCGCGCAGCTCTGAGTTTTTATATTTTCAAACTCTTTGCATATTTTATTAATTTACTTAGCGGTCCCCCGACTCTTTTAAGTAAACGGAAATTATTTTTGACTCTTTAAGAGTCGGGGTTTTTTTAATTTGTAATTTAACTTTTTAAATTTTTCCGTTCAAAATCTTATTATTTATTCAAGTATACCTGCATATATAGAAACTTCTACGTGTGAGCTGAAAAATTGCGAAAAATCCTTTCCAGCCGATAACAGATAATCTCCAATCTGCCCACTCCAGGTCATCTGGTACGGGCTGCCATTTTCGTTTCGCAATTTTTCAGCTCTAAATTACGACGCTCTCATGTCTGTCCAGATGTTTTGATATTATAAGCACATAGGTAGGTATGCCAACATATAGGTACCTACTGAGGTCTCGTCAGTTGGTTACCATCACACACAGAGCAGTTCAGCTGGTTAGAACTAGGCGCTGTAGACGCGGGCGCACCGCAACTAAGTACCCGTTGGCTTACTTCATGCTTTACTTTTATTTTTATACAAAGCGGGCCATGTTGCGTCGAGTCATCCGTAAGGTGTCTATCGTAGCCCATGGACATTCGGTCGTATGCGGGGGTTGAAAATGAAATGAAATGAAAATGAAAATATACTTTATTGTACACCGTATAAAAGGTTACAAAAGGCGAGTTTAATGCCTTGCGGCATTCTTTACGAACTAACCTTTGGGATGTGGAAAACACGTAGGGGCGGACAATGCAGTACTAAACAGGGAACAGTTGTATGAAATATAAATACACACATATACAAATTGCACAAAGATACATACTACAATCAATATAAATCCTTACATATACATAATTACACATATACAATAAGTGATACAAGAAAATGCCATGCTGGTAGAGTTGCCAACCCTCCCGGAATTTCGGGAGTCTCCCGGATATAGACTTAATTTTTCAAAAATTAATAAATTATTTAACAAAGTGGATAAGTACTTAGTTTTAAAAGAACGATACATAGTACATTTTAATATGATATAGTGATGATTACGATCCAGTGTAGAGTATACGTCTTGTAGAACTATGGACAATTGGACGACTCTTTCCACAACATAAATGATAGATTCAACCTGTTCTTTTCCTCCCGGATTTGACTACCCGAGGGTTGAAAGCCCTACATGCTGGCCTGACAGGTGGCTATTCACGCCTATCTTGAAGGACCCGAGACTGTACTTGGAGGGAAATATTATGTGGGCAGGGAGATCGTTCCAGAGTTTACCCGTTCTGTAGAGGAAAGATTTGCAGAACCGTTTGGTACCACATCCGCGGTCTAGGGATGCAATCCCTGCCCAGTGCGCGTGGTGCGGAGGTGGACAGGGGACGGCGCCGCGTGATCACGTCAAACAGCTCCTCCGATCACTCCCCATGGAATAAGCAATAGAGCACACTTAAGGCGCCGACTTCCCTACGAAGTTTCCTACAAGTTCACTAGTACGGGCATTACGTGGCCTTTACAGCTAAGACTCCTATTCCGTGGTCACCATCAATGACGAACGGTCGGTACCCACCCGGGCAGCCTCGCTGGCGGTAACGGCGCAGGAGGTCACATCGTGACCAACTGCAGAATTAACATAATTAAAATTGACTTTTAGCATAACGAGACGAAGCCTATAATGAGCCGCTAAGTACGCTTAACTTACTTGACATTTATGTTATTGAGAATACACTTGTGACTAACAATTTACTTACAAATTATGCGCGCTGGCCGCTGGCCCATCGGAAGGGAACCGATACTGCTAACATAGGTATAACTATATCTCACTGCATCTCTCCCCGTGTATGTCGTAAAAGGCGACTAAGGGATATGACTCCCTTCTTATATCACTAGGTGGTAGGGTTTAACCCGCCCGGGTTGGTACCACCGCACTGAATGAAAGGTCGGTCGAAACGGCTATGTAAATAGTTTGTGTTTTCCGTCCAGTTCAGTGTAGCCGGCACGACCGAAGGGAAGCACTGACGTGGCACCAAGTTCACCCGGTGTTATGGGCTGACATCACAGATGTTGTAGGTGATGTAGCCAACCGTGTCAGTTTCCATAAAAAAAAAAAAAAAAACTATTATTACCTACCTACTAGGTATAACTATTAGTACCGTGTGGGGCCGGTACTTTAAAAGAATAGCCCCACTGCATCTCCCCCCATGCATGTCGTAAAAGGCGACTAAGGGATAAGGACAAGATGCCGTGCTAAAGGGTGACAGGCTCGCCACCTCTCACCTTGGCACGGTACTACCACCGACTCATGCAGCAGGTGGGTCTTCGTGCCTTACTTGCTGCTTGATCGATTGAATCTTGTTCGAATACTTTGCGAAACGTGGTGGTCGGCGTTGTGCTGTAATTTAACAGAGTTCTTGCAGCACAACACCGATTACTCTGCTTACCCCGATTGTCGGGATTCAGCGTGTGTGATATGTATGTATGTAACTATTATTATGGAAGCTGACACGGTTGGCTACATTACCTACAAGGCTACAAGCCCCGTAATGTCAGCCCATCATAACTTGGTGAACTAGTTGCCATGCCAGTGCTTAAATTTTTCCGTACGAGCTACACGGACCTCTTCAACGGACCTTTCATTCGGAGCGGTGACACTTACCAACCAACTACTAAATTGTTCTGTGACGCACTGCTAAGGGGTGAAACGGGCTCCCGGGGAATATATTTTCCTACTCCTACAATCCACGGATTTTCAAATAACGGTCTAATGGCCTTTCCCCATAGACTTTAGTTAACCTACAAGCCGGACTGACACCTCCTCGGGGGTGAAATTGGCCATGCCTGAAGCTCCAACCTTGAGCACGGCCACCCAGTTCGGAAGCAGAAAAATCCCTTAGATTTAAAATGTATTTTGATGATCTCTATGTAAGCTCATACGTGTATCATGCATACCAAATAACTGCAAAATACTGCAAAGTACTGTGTGAGGCCGGTACTTAAAAAGAATAGCCCCACTGCGTCTCTCCCCGTGCATGTCGTAAAAGGCGACTAAGGGATAAGGACGAGATGCCGTGCTAAAGGGCGACAGGCTTGCCTTCTCCCACCTTGGCACGGTCCTTCCACCGAGTCGTGCTGCAGGTGGGGGTCTTCGTGCCTTACTTGCTGTTTGATTGCTAAACGTGGTGGTCGATGTTGTGTTGCAATTTTCCAGAGGTCTTGCAGCACAACGCCAATTACCCTGATTGTCGGGATACAGCGTGTGTGGTATGTATGTAAGCTCATACGTGTACCATGCATACTAAATACAGGTAAATACTATTTCGCTGTAGGTAATTCGAGAACAGTAATGATACGCATTTTAATATTTATAGTATATTGGGCGGCGAGCGAGCCCGACTGTCTGCCGGTTGGACTGACACAATATTGAAATTTTATGATGATAGTGTTTTATTAATTTTATAATTTCATAATACACTTTAATGTGGATACATTTGATTAACTTATGAGATGATACATGATATGTATGTATATACTTACATAATGTTTTGTTTCTATTCTTAATTTATGATTTTATATATTAAGCTGTGCCCGCGGCTCCGCCCGCTCTCATATTTCACTTCACTGCTAACCTCATAAGCCATTTAGCGTGATAGTAAGTAGCCTATAGTTGATGGGAAGAATCAAGCTATCCGTAGAATTTTGTTTTATTAAAATCGGTTCAGTGGTTCTCGAGTTATAAGCGGACAGACAGACATACACTCAGACACTCAGACACTCAGACAGAAAGCAGACGTTGGATTTTATTATAGGTAAGGAAATAAGGAAAAGTAAATAGGTAAGGAAAAGGATGTGATTTTATAACTCTGACTTGTCCATTTAATTATTATCAAAATTACAATAAAAATAATTTTTATTGTAATTTTGATTCACATGTTTAATAAACTATCTTTGTCAAAAAGTTAAAGATGGTCGCATAGCAACCTGGGCTGTGTTCTCCTCTAGTCCGGTTATTCCGGCCGGGCTGCTACCACCGCACTGAACGAAACGTCGTCGGTCGAAACGGCTATGCAAATAGTTCGTGTTTTCCGTCCAGTTCAGTGCAGCCGACATGAAATGAAGGGAAGCACTGACATGGCACCTAGTTCATCCGGTGTTGTGGGCTGACATCACGGATGTTGTAGGTGACGTAGCCAACCGTGTCAGTTTCCATAAAAAAAAATTTACGGCAGGAACAAAAATACAAAGACCAACGCTTTATTAAAAGACTCTTTCATAATCTTTATTTTACCACAACCGCTGATGTCCGCATCGAACCGGCTTCTTGATTAATAACACATAATAAGACTGAACAAAAGCCATGGAGGTCCCCGCTGGTCCCCACTGGTCCCCGCCGGTCCCCGCTGGCTCTCATTTGGTCTCCGTTGACCCGCGCGCGTGAATTCAAATCAAACTCAATCTAAAATTAAATTGGTAGCTTAAAATTAAGTGCAACCCAAACTCCCGACACTGAGCCATCCACATACGTGATACGACTTTCGCAATGAAATTGTGCCCAATTATCTGTCATTCATCAGTGCATATTTTTAGTACAATATATATAGGTACATATTTGACAGCATATGAGCATAGAGAAAGGATTCGCGAGGGGTGCCGCCGATCGCTGTTCTGCGGTTGATACCTTTTTTTTATTGCTTCCGAACTAGGTGGCTTTGCCCGAGGTTGAAGCCTCAGTCGCAGACAATTTCACCCCCGAGGAGGTGCCAGTCCGGCTTGGAGGTGGACTAATGTCGCTGGGGGAAGGCTATTAACCCGCGATTTGAAAACCCCTGGATTGTAGGAGTGGGGAAAGATATTCCCTGGAAGCCCGTTCCATACCTTTGCAGTGTGGCACAAGAACGATTCAGAGAATCGTACAGTTCGTAGAATTCTTCTGTCCACTACAAAGGGGTGTTCCGCGAGAGTATGGCGGGTTTCGTCAGGGAAGCAATTTCGTCAGAGCAGCGGCCATAGTAGTACCGATAAAACAGGCTCAATGACCCAAAGATACGTCTGTGCTTTAGAGGTTGAAGATCCTTTGTGAGTACATAGTCACCAATGAGGCGAATGGCTCGTCGCTGAATAGAATCCAAGGCTGAAAGAAGTTACTCAGGGGAACCCTCCCAAAGATGACTGCAATATTCCATCACCGGTCTTACTTGTGCTTTATAGAGTGTAAGCAGTTGGACCGGCGTGAAAAATCGCCGACATCGGTGGAGTATCCCTAATTTTCGAGATGCTAGTTTCGCCTTGGACTGTATGAACGATCGAAATCCAATGTCCCTGGACACCTCCATACCCAGGACGCCGAGACTACCATCGCTGGGGACTTGGCTGCCCTGGAAAGTGGCTTGGAGAGGAAATGGATCAGCCTACCTACGAATTTAGTCTACCTACCTACCCAGATAATGTTGTCATGTAGAAATCTTTCTTTGGCCAACGCAACGGTTGGAAAATTGTTACTTTTTTTACACAAACTTCGTTTTTATACAAACTCACTAACTGCTTTACTCGCGGTGGTCTCCGAGCCATGTGGCTCTATAGATAGGCAGAGCGCTCGTGAAGATGGCCATACGTTTGGCCCGAAAGGTCGAGCCACACAGCCCGCGAGACGATCGCGAGTAAAGCCGTTAACATTTTCTAATAATGTTTAACGACCACGGTTATTTGAAAACCCTACCTCGCTCTATGCGGCACTGAAAATAGCTTCCGTTATTAAAAAAAAAAAAAGTTTTAAAAAACATAAAACCGACTTCCTAAAAAAAGTAAAACTAAAAAACTATTTAAAATAAAAATATAAAAACCGCCTTCAAAAATATATGAAATAAAAACCTAAAAAAAAAAACGAACCCTAGAGTTGAAGGCGGTGCTAAAAAGGCTACACAAATCACAAAGGATATTATCATCCGCTCATGTTTTCTTTCATGCATCATTTTTGCTTGCTTTAGCACCGCCTTCAACTCTAGGGTTCGTTTTTTTTTTTAGGTTTTTATTTCATATATTTTTGAAGGCGGTTTTTATATTTTTATTTTAAATAGTTTTTTAGTTTTACTTTTTTTAGGAAGTCGGTTTTATGTTTTTTAAAACTTTTTTTTTATTTCACAGTTTTTTTTAGTAATTTTTTGCTATTAATGTACTCGGCGGAATCGCTCGGCCTTCGGCCTCGCGATTCCGCCTCGCTTTCCAATCCGATCTTGACCCAATTAAAATAGGACCACGTCAGCTTCGATAGCTCAGTGGTGCAGACAGTCAACTGTCGCTATTGAATTTTAAGCAACGCTGGGTGCGGTCAGTACTTAGATGGGTGACCGCTGACCGTTGGAGGCTGACCAAGGTTCGGATTCCTCGTAAAACTGTAAGTCCCTTCCCTCGTAATTTTACTTGGTGGTAGGGTTTAACCTTCCCGGGTTGGTACCACCGCACTGAATTAAACGTCGGTCGAAACGGCTATGTAAATAGTTTGTGTTTTCCGACCAGTTCAGTGTAGTCAGCACGATCAAAGGGGGAAGCACTGACATGGCACTGGTGTTATGGGCTGACATCACAGACGTTGTAGGTGATGTTGCAGAACTTAGTAGAATGGACAGACATAAACGTGTTACGGAAGCCTACTTTTATTATAAAATAACCGTCGGAGGACCTTGGTTGAAAATTGTAAAATTTAGTAGAACGGATAGACATGCATATGTTACGGAACCCTACATTCATTTTGCAGAACTTAGTAGAATGGACAGACATAAACGTGTTACGGAACCCTACTTAACAGTTGCACTCCGGGAGTGCCGGCAGATCCCGTGCCACTCTAACTTAACCCTTAACGCAATGACTTAAGGTTTCATTTTAAAAATGACGCTGACGCGATGTCGCGAGTTATACATTTTTACCCACCTAAAAAAGTGCCAAGAGCCGCTAAAGAAGTTTTCACTTCAAAAACCTCAGGGTTATCCCCTTTCAAATAAAAAAAAAAAGAATTTTCAAAATCGGCCCACAATTGACGGAGTAATCGCGTAACAAACATCCAAAAAAAGAAAACATACCGTCGAATTGAGAATCTTTTAGGTCTAAAGTAAATTTCTCGTGAAGACAAATGCAACGAGCCCAAACACGATGGGTTTATCATGTGTAGTTTAGGAGTTCCTATGGCCACCTTCTGTCTCCATCATCAAACCAGCTCGATGGTACTCGGTACAGTAGGTACTGGCCAGGTACCATAATAAATTAAACGCCGGTCGGAAAAGATAAAAAAATTTCAAATTTAGAATATTCATGAAACAAGGGTCCGAATATGTATCACTAGTATATCGATTCATGTATTTCAACAGGACAGAGAAAATTTCAAAATATTAGGTATTTAATACTTTTTAGTTTTTTTTTTTTTGTTTTTTGGAAATCGGTTTAATATTTTTTAAAACAGTTTTTATTTCATTCTTTTTAGTAATATTACATAAAAAAGAATAATCGAAATCGAATAATCGAAATCGATTGAAGTGGTACAGAATTATTCGCCATATGTGTCAGACTGCAAATTGCTGAATAAGTCCACATCACAAATGTTTTGCTGAAGGTAACCACACACCATACTAATTTATCAAACTGAAAAAATTGCCGAAAACGACCACATCACAAGTTTTGCTGAAGGTAACCACACACCATAGTATTATGCTGATTTTTCGAAAACCACTGAACCAATTTCGATAAAATTGAAATGGGACCACCTCGGAAGTATGACCTAACTAACAAAAAAAGAATTTTCTAAATCGGCCCTCAATTGACGGAGAAATCGTGTTACAAACATACAAAAAAATAAAAATAAAAAAAAAAATAAAAAAAAAATAAAACATACAGACGAATTGAGAACCTCCTCCTTTTTTGGAAGTCGGTTAAAAACGATTTTTGTTCTGTCTCCGTCATTAATTCATTATAAAGTAAAGGCCTAACACATTTTTTTAGCTATTAAACATTTTTTAAGTTTGAATGAACAAAGTATGTATACAGGGTGTCCCAAAACTCAAAGCCAAGCGGGGAGTAGGCCAGTTTATGACTACCCAGGGGGGAAAAAAAAAATCGGAGTAATTTGTTTTTGATAATATGAGCATTTTTTTAAAAACGTTGAAAATTTACATTTTTAGGTACTACGACTTCAAATTTGCAAATATAATTATACATTTTTTTTTATTGGTAGCCTAAATAACTCTGCCATGATCAGTATCCCAAATCAAACCAGAATGCCTGTAGTTTTACCAAAAAAAATATTTAGATCAATTTTTTCTAAAAAAATAAATGACTCAGATAATTTTTTCCCTGGGTAGTCATAAACTGGCCTACTCCCTGGTTCCCGCTTGACGTTGAGTTTTGGGACACTTTGTATATTTATATCTTACATAAACTGTGATTAATATGTATTCATGTACACTTTTTAATTACCTAACTAGTACTTAATTATATGCATTACATATTTTAGGATATTATTTATATTCATCCACACTCAAGTATTTTGCTATTAAGTACCTACTTATATTTCATAACGTACGGCTCTCAAACCTCAAAAGAAAAGAAATCCCTGTAAGGGATAAGTCCGCCTTTGCCTCTCATCTACCTAAATTATATATCGTGATTATTTCTGTAAAAATGCTTTTCGAGCAATAAAGTGGGTATTTCTATTTATCGACTTTGAAAAGCTAGTAAAAAATAACTTAACGCGCACCAAAGTAGCCGATAGTGGACACCGTGTATGGCAAAGTTCAAATGGCAGTGGGTTAAGCAAGTCTACCTACTGACACGGACGGCCCGGGTCAGCTGCCATCCGGCCAATAAAAGTTTGAGAATCGGTGGTAGCTTGAGTGACAAAAAAATTAAACCGGGAAGGATGGTCAAATAAAAAAACTAGATTAAATTGTTAATAGAATTTAATTGATACCTTCGTGGCCTCAGTCGTGATGGAAAATTGGCGCTAATTCAGCTTAAACTAATTCAACTGCTACCACAATAATCTTAGTAAGCTAAGGTAAAACAACAAATATTAATGCATGAACATGCGCGGTAAGCAAGCTAAGCGCGACGTTGCTTGCTTGCTGCCACGATCGCCACATCAACTTAGCAACACAAATAAAGTTTACACACAAACATCTCCACGCACGTGTTACAGTATGATTAGTCTTAATTTAACTTAGCTAAATTCATAATAACGAATCCGGCCGGTGTTGTGGACGATGAAGGAACTGCTATCGGAGTGCATGCGCTGTTTTCCCGCAACTGACATAAAGGCTGGGTCTATTCGAGCGAGGTGGAGAAGACGTAAGGGACTATTATATTGTGGCGGTCCTGTTGCAAAATCTGGTGCGCAGCTGATACTCGTGGTTGCTGCAGCAAACGCTCACCAAATCGTCGGCTGACTGGCTCAACCACCCAATGTTTTCGGTCCAGCAGTGGACACCGACGTCGGGGCACCCAACTAGCATAAACGTCTAGCCTGCCTGCAGCGAGCGGAGCTGCTCTAATAGATTGCAGTATACTCTACATATAGTGCAAATTATTCAAATCCTTTTTCTTCACCACCACTCCTTTTTCTTTCCAAACCAAAAATCCCTGTCCCTGTCAAAAATTTTTGACAACCTAACTTTTTTCATTTTCTAACATTTAAAACTAATATGGCCTGAAGCAATAATCTGCTTCGTCACACTACGAACCGACGATCGTTGGCGTAAAAGGGTCCTACACTGGCGGCCGTGAACACAGAAACGGAGTGTTTTGAGGTAAAATCTTCAAATCATTTTCAAATAATGTTCTTATATCCGATCGAAATTTTACACTACATAAAAAGTGTTGGTTTTATTAAAAAATTTTAGACTAAGCTTCAATCTGCGCGTTTGTATTACCAAAATTAAATCTGCACGAAAGCCAACATAAAAGGTCAAAACTGACTTTCAAAACGTAATAACCGAACCAATATGATTTACAAGTATAAGTCGTTCCAGAATGTGTCAAAACAAACAGACATCGATGATCAAAAGAACAAAGCGCGGTCAAAAGGAAGTCGTCTAATTGGCTATTTCAAAATTCGAATTTCAATAAAGAACGCTGATATATTTTTAATAGGCAATAAGACGTGGACGCTACGGCTCGTTCTTTTTTCAAACGCGCTGAGTACGGCACGGTGTTGTCAGCTCCTAAATGAGTGCTTCGTTGTTTTTTGAGCTTTTGATTTATTCATAATGAATTGTGAGCCGGTAATGAAGTATTGAATAATGTGGCAACACCGCCATTGAGAAGCTTCGTGTAGTGTAATGCGTTTAGATTTAAATTGCTCGGAACTGGTCTGTCGAGTCTTGTGATATTGTTTTGGTGGCACCTGCGCCCAATTTAGCTAAGGTTGTGTTACATGAATAGTAGATAAAGGAATTATTTAAGAAAGTGCTACTGTTTTGTGTTTTCTGTTTTTTATGTAATTATGTGTTGTAAAGGTACTTACTTATTACTCTTACTCTTTATTACCCTTACTTTAGCACTAGCTAAAAGTGAGTATGACAGTTTGATTGTTTACAAACATCTAAACATGCTAAGTTATGTGAAAATGCATTCTAGAACCGTAAGTTTAGACTTTTGTTTCTCCACTATCCTCAGCCTAAGGTGCAGCAGTACCAAAAATCGGTTTCTCGCTATTAATGTTTTTCGTAAACCACTGTGAGTTTGATGTCAGAATATTTGGCTTTCTACAAAACAATGCTTCCCAACAAGGAGCCTAAAATGTAATGGATCTAATTTGACTCGATAGAAAAATATAGCAAAATATGCTCTAATAATTCGGAAAACCCCATGGTTCCGTCCATTTCATCATGTTGTTGTCATGTAATTATACATAATAGTTGAGTTAAATACAATACTCCTTCCCGTCAAAAAGAGTATAATTTCTTAAAACTACAACTTCGAACGCCTACAATTAAAATATTTATTGATTCTGGACTTACGTCCTCCAAACTGTTTACAAGAAATATCAATCGGGATAAACCGATGTTTGGTACTGCTGGGTATTAACGTCTCCAAGTGTAGTGGAGTACTATCAAAAGGTTCACTGAACAGCGTGCGTCTTAAACAAATATGCTAGCCGTGCCGGCGCAGTCGAGCGTTGTTGTCTACCAGTCTAACGAACAAAACCTTTCAATACAACCGATTGTGTGCCGTAACCGAAATTTATACCGCACATAACTCACGCGCCCAACCGTACTCGTAATTACAATCCATTCAGACTACCCCATTAAAACTCGCCTAAATTAAAATTCAAATAACTTACTAACTAGAGAATAAATCACCGCAAAGACAATAAAATATATTGTCGGAGTATCGGGACCAGAGACAATTATTAATATCGCCATACGCTCACCGAGGTAATTAAAATAACCAATTCCGCGTGCGCGGGCCCCGACCTCCGCTTTGTGAATGAGCATTGAGCCTCGTCTACTCACTTTTTTTAGTCTGGCAACATTTTTCATTCGCTGTCGAGTTGACGGCGCGCGACCGCGCAGCGGGACGCGGCCTCCGTTCCATATTCGAATTATCTCATTTTAATTTACAAGTCAGTCAGCGCCGCTTTTTTTCGGGCACCGCACTCCTTCTAATATATTACGCGTAAAATTATCCGATTTCTTTGGTGAAAAAAACTCGAGATTTATGTTTAACAATCGGCCTCATTTTAAACGGTAAAATTATCGAATATTTCCCAGATTTATCATCGATCCCGAAAAGGGCAAAAGGGTAGAATCACGACTATTCCTTCTCACGCTCTAACCCACTCGGCCTTCCCACGAAATGTTTCCAAAACTAACTCGAGTTCGAATCCGACGCGAAATGAACGAGCTCTATAATTATTGCGTGGAATTTGGAAAAAAAAAACGTTCGCGCCAACACAGTAGCCGCACCGTGTTATTTAAATGTTTCAAATTTCGAATTCTCCCGATGTATTCACGTTCGGTATTCGAGCGTGCGCGGCGGGCAGCGATTGGCCCACCGTATTCGCGATCACGTCCGACATAATGACACGCGGAGCGCGGGTTAGGGCACGCAGACGTATAATTTGGTGACGGTAAGAGCATTGTTTGGCTCTGGATAATGTTGGCGGACATTTGAGTTGATAGTTGATACACATGATAGGTATGATTCCCCGTACGTTCGCGTACCTACCTGCTGATACAATTTGTTGGCAAACCTACTTGTATCTTTTATTTTAAATAATTATTTTTCTTATTAAGTACCGACCCCACACAGTACCCCACACTGGATCCCTCCCCGTGCATGTCGTAAAAGGCGACTAAGGGATAAGGACACGATGCCGTGCATAAGGGCGACAGGCTAGCCACCTCTCACCTTGGCGCGATCTTTCCACCGTGTCATGCAGCACGTGGGCCTTCGTGCCTCACTTGCTGCCTGATAGTTATCTTGTCCTAATACTATGCTAAACGTGTTGGTTGGTGTTGTGCTGTAATTTACCAGAGTACTTGCAGCACAACACTGATTACTCTGCTTACCCCGATTTACGGGATACGGCGTGTGGTGTGTTTTTATTTGTTTTTGTGTATATATAGATAAGTAATTCAAGATACATAGTTTGTGTTGTATTTTTATTATTGAAAGGCGACATGTGGCGCCGTGATACCCATAATGTGTCTAAAGACGCCCATGGACTTTCGGTCGTATGCGGGGCTCGCATATGCCATGCCGCCAGACAGGTGCCCATTAACGCCACTCTTGAAAGTCCCGAGCATGTACTTGGGGGGAAATATAGGGGCAGGGAGAGTGTTCTAAAGTTTACCGGTTCTGTATAGGAAAGATCTGCAGAACCGATTGGTACGCTTCTGCGGTAAGTTCAGCGTGTGGGGAGGGTGCCCAGTTATTTAACGTAGTTGCTTATCAGTTCAGTTCAGTGTAGCTCCGAGTTTATAAGAATTGGTTATTTGAGAAACAACACTAGTCACATTTTTGTCGAGTTTCACTTTTTGGTGTAACTTTATTATCTATGCCTAAATGCATAATGAAAAATCACACTAGTCCACCTAATACCTAATATCATAGATATTAGATGGACTAGTGTGATTTCTCCTGAGAATATGCATTTAGACATAGAGAATAAAGTCACATCAAAAAGTGAAACTCGACAAAAATGTGACTAGTGTTGTTTCTCAAATAACCAATTAAACTTAGATTCAATATTAAAACAAAATTGTATTTTTCTTTTCATGTTTACTTAAAAAAATATTCTTTACAGTTATTTTATCTCACGAAGCTGGAGAGAGCTCGGTATCGCACGAGCTCGCCCGCCTGTCTGAGTTAAAACATTTTTTTATGGAAACTGACACGGTTGGCTACATCAACTACAACATCGGTGATATCAGCCCATAACACCGGGTTAACTAGGTGACATGTCAGCGCTTCCCTTCATTTCATGTCGGCTACACTGAGAACTGGGCGGAAAACACCAACTATTTACATAGCCGTTTCGACCGACGTTTCATTAAGTGCGGTGATACCAACCCGGGCGGGATAAACCCTACCACCTAGTAAGGTAAGAAGGGAAGGGACCTACACAGTTTTACGTGGAATCCGAACCGCGGTCAGCCTCCAACGGTCGACCGCGCTCAGGGTTGCTTAACAGCAGTCGACCGACCGCACCACTGCGCTACCGAGGCAGACAAAAAGCTATACCTAAACGAACTTTTTGGATGGGCAGACTCTGCTAGATTAACGGTAGCGAGGTCAGCAGCTATTACTAACTCTTCATTCAATTCCAAATTTCAAACCTAGATACTTAATTCAAAAGGCGTATGTACCACCATCAGCGCCCGACGTACCATGACCGATATTTTTTCAAAAGCGATTATCTAAATCTAAAATTTAATACGAAATCAATCTGGCGGTGTAATTATAAAACAAAACATGTTTATTTCGCCGGATCTCGGCGCGCGTCAGATTTACCGCCGTCAATTAATATAATAGACTGTTGCCGTACCGCTCGCACTCGCACCGTCCGCCCCCTCTCGCTCGCGCACGCGCCGCGTAGATCAATGATCTATATTGTCATAGAGCTCGGAATTCGCTTAGAAACGGCATTCAGTTACAGAGTGAAAGTTTTTCAGTTATAAAAAAAAAAGCATTTAATTATGTTTGGAAATATTGTGCATAATCATGGTGTATACAGCGTTCGATTTTTAACCTGCTGGTCGATCGATAACAAAATTTGTTTGTACCAACTACTTACACTCTAGAAAACACAAGTAAGACCGGTGATGGAATATTGCAGTCATCTTTGGGAGGGCTCCCCTGAGTACCTTCTTTCAGCCTTGGATTATATTCAGCGACGAGCCAATCGCCTCATTGTTGACTCTATACTCACACACAAGGTACCTTCAACATCTAAAGCACAGACGTATCGTTGGTTCATTGAGCCTGTTTTATCGGTACTACTATGGCAGCTGCCCTGACGAACTTACTTCCCTTATCCCTCCTCCTCCTGTTCGCCTACACCAAACCCGACATACTCTCGCGGAACACCCCTTAGTAGTCGACAGAAGAGTCCTTCGAACTGCACGATTCTCTAAATCGTTCTTGTGCCGCACTGCAAAGGTGTGGAACGGGCTCCTAGGGAATATCTTTCCCCACTCCTACAATCCACGGATCTTGAAATCGCGGTTTAATAGCCTTTCCCCAGCAACAGTAGTCCACCTCCAAGCCGGACTGGTACCTCCTCGGCGGTGAAATTGGCTGCGCCTAAGGCTTCGACCCCGGGCAGAGCCACCCAGTTCGGAAGCAATAAAAAAACCTATATTTAATGGTTAGAAAAACTAAAAACGTACCCACTATTTCATTCCGCCAGTTCGATTATCAAAGCGAAGAAGAACTGACAAGAAAGTTCACTGGAATTTTTTTCAATGTGCACTTAGTCTACTTTACAAAAATGTTTGCCACTGCCCTGACACGCATGTGCTGATTTATGACAGATGCAGCAATTCATGACAAAGGGATTTTTTTTTTTAATATGAGATTGTATGAAATTATATACCCACCACACTGCCACACGAAGCAGGCAAGTCTGCACAAACAGCACCCGTTCACGAGTACTTTATGTATGAAAGCATACATAAAGTATAATGAATACTTACCTAATTGTTACCTCAAACTTTATATCGATCGGATAATCCATGAATAGTCTAGCCATATTTGTAGCTCTATGTGCGCGCGCGCCCATCGATCCTCTACGAAAGATCTAAACATCATTTTATCGAGAGTTTCATGCATGAATCCAAACTTGTTTTCAAATTAAGAATATTCTGCGTCCGCTGCGAGTTCTAACTAATCTCGTTAGGCGAATTATGTGATGGATGATATTAAATATAGAATGTTAAATGTAGATATAATTATGTAAATGATAGGTACTGTCACAATGATACTTTCATATATTTTTTATTCTTTATTCATCATTCGTATGGTAGTACACTACGCTTGATTTTTGTCCTGTTTAGTTTTTACAATCCGGTCCGATTACACCCACTAAGAAGAGCTGGCAAGAAACTTCGCAGGGTTTCTTCGGTATCCTGCCAATATATGTATGTAGTTTCAAGCCGATCGGTAGGACTAAATAACTATCTACTTTATGATCCCGCCGTCCTCTTTCCACCTCCTCACCACGCGCACTGGGCAGGGATTGTATCCCTACACGCTGGACTTATCGCGGATGCGTACCAATCGATTCTGCAGATCTTTCCTCTACAGAACTGGTAAACTCTGGAACGCTCTCCCTGCCCCATATATTCCCCCCAAGTACAGTCTCGGGTCCTTTAAGAGGGGCGTGAATGGGCACCTGTCAGGCCGGAATGACATTCGCAACCCCCGCATACGACCGAATGTCCATGGGCGTCGCTAGATTATGGGTGGCTCAGCACCATATGTCGCGCGGTCAAGAACAAAATATTTTTTTTTTTAGAATGAGTTTTGCGTTTCAGAATAGGCCAACCCATGTGACAGATAGACAAACAGATGGACAGACAGACAGACACCTGAAAGTGTTTTTAAGGGTCCTTGCAAAGCGGCTGGCTACGGGACCTTAAAAAAGAGAATATTTACAAATACCTCTCTAAAAATTACCTCCCAACCTCCATTTAATGTTGGAAACATATCGAGCGCGCAGTTAATTGAAGCAATAAAAGCACTCGCGCGCGCGCTCGACCCGCGCGCCGCACGCGCTGACCCGCGCTCACCGCGTTACACTCGCGCGCGCTCGCCTGCGCCCGCGCAGGCTAGCTGTCTCACTCGCGCGCCCTCCACCGCACCGCCGCGGCATTACCAGTGCGCTCGTGGAGAGAGATTGAGCTTTTCTTTGTAACGATTAACTAATTACTTCACTGCTCTCTTTATTTGTTAATACTTATATCCTTTATTTCACATATTGAAAATTTTACATTAATTTTATATATATTATACAAAAAAGTAATAAAAATATCGTCTTGTCTCCCGCCGGCGGCGGGAGACAAGCCTCCAAGCACGCCGGCGGGTGCAGGCCGTGGCTACGGAGCTCTCCGGGACGACGCGAGGCAAGGTACGAGCGATAGGTGGTGGTACTAGATACTTATATTATTATTACGCTGTACGCACGCAAAACTCAAAGGTACGGACTGGTACCACCGCACTGAATGAAGTTCGGTCGCTATGAAAATGGTTTGTGCTGTTCAGTGTAGCCGGCACAACCAAAGGGAAGCGCTGACATGCCACCTCTTTCACCAAGGTGTCACCAACTCCTTCAGTCGGTCACACCTTTTGCCCTATTTTATTTATTTTTAAGTGCAATAAATATATATAATACAATAAAAAATTTGCAGAACAATTAAAATTTTCTAAATTCTCAAATTTAATAGGTAGCTGATGTGCACTATCGAACTACCTAGACTTTCGCATACAAACAAGAACTTCACCTCTCGGGGCGGTAGGTTCTTCAATGCTTTCCAAGAGCCAAGTAAAAACATTGAAAACTTAAAATTAAAAAATTTAAAAAATGTCCGACCCTTAAAAAATACAAAATAAATTCCGTTTACTTAAAAAAAAGTCGGAGGACCGCTAAGTAAATATTACTATATTACTATATATTATTATTTTATTACAAACATAGCTAAGAACCATCCCGGTTAAACCAGCTTTCTAATAAAACAAGCTAAATAAAACCGTTTAAAAAAAAACCCCCGCATCCAAATCGGTCCAATCGTTTGGGAGCTACGATGCCACAGACAGACACACACCGACAGACAGACGGAGGCTTCAAACTTATAATCCCGTTGGCGTCGGGGTTAAAAATAAATAAAAGCACAACTTGCTGTCCTTGTAAGAAAATGCAACACAATGCAGCCGCCCGCAGTGCATCTCGTAGCGCGGGTTTCCTCGCGGCGGCATTGATGTCTAGTCTACCTACAATGTGTCACAGCTTATTTTTGTGAATTCTGTCGAAATGAAACGTGGGCTAGGAAGAGGTGTGTTACTTAATGACTCCTTGTTGGGTTCCTCTTCTCACCCCCTCCCTGCCCTCCCTCCCCCCCCCCCCCCCCCTACAGTTTATTGACACTACATTAAATAATTATCGCTAGATTAAGTAGATAGTAGTAGTATTAGGTAAGTAGTAGTATGTAGTCTATAAGTATAAGACAGCTTAACTGTTTTTGTCTTTTATCTGGTTCTATACAGCCCTTGTCATTGTTTTCATTGTTGCCATTCGAAAGATAAAGAATTCAAGTGCAAAATTATTTGCCTACGAATGATAATAATAAAACTAAACTAAATTAAACCCCCACCCCGCTATAGAGGCAGCACCTTTGTAAACCCCAACCGTGCGCTATCTGGTGCTTG
This sequence comes from Nematopogon swammerdamellus, assembly GCA_946902875.1. NCBI lineage: Eukaryota > Metazoa > Arthropoda > Insecta > Lepidoptera > Adelidae > Nematopogon > Nematopogon swammerdamellus. The sequence goes on along the minus strand of OX336357.1, from coordinate 449,257 downwards.
GCAGAAGAGGTATACTAGAAAGAAGAAGTGAACTAGGTGCCATGTCAGTGTATCCCTTTGGTCGTGCCGGCTACACTGAACTGTTTTCCGTCCAGTTCAGTGTAGCCGGCACGACCGAAGGGAAGCACTTACTTGGCACTAAGTTCACCCGGTGCTTATGGGCTGACATCACGGATGTTGTAGGTGATGCAGCCAACCGTGTCAGTTTCCATAAAATAAAAAAAACTAATCGTAAAACTCGAACAGTTTTCATAGCCATTTCGGCCGACGTTTATTCAATGCGGTGCGGTGGTACTAATCCAGGCGGGTTAATCTCTAGCAGCTAGTAAGGTAAGGACAGGACCTACAGTTTTGCGGAGAATCTGAACTATAGCCTGACTCAACAGTCGGAAATTCGGATGTGCTTATCTTCGACGATTGAATGCTGATGTCAGCACCATGGAACCCCCGAGGCAGACAAATGTCCTTAGAATGCTATTGATTTTTATTTTTTTATGGAATCTGACACGGTTGGCTACATCACCTACAACATCTGTGATGTCAGCCCATAACACCTTGGTGAACTAGGTGCCATGTCAGCGCTTCCATTCGGTCGTGCCGGCTACACTGAACGGACGGAAAGCACAAAATATTTACATAGCCGTTTCGACCGACGTTTCATTCAGTACGGTGGTACCAACCCGGGCAGGTTAAAGCCTACCGACACTTACACTTTCGACCTTCACCAGAAACACTTCCTCGGTTCGCTTGCTGCAATACTTTTAAGACACTGTGCCCATTACGACAGCTATTGACACCGCAGTTAATATTCGTCTAGGCTGGTTGCTCGCGCGCATCGTCTTGTCACAGTGTGCCACGTGGCTAATGGAGGCGGTAATGAGTCCGTCTGCTCAGTGTCCGGGGTTCGGACCCCGCCGGAGCGTTCGAGGCAGGTCGTCCATCATGGGGACACGCCCCCCAGCGAGCGTCTCTTCGTTGGTACACTCCCGTACAATCTATTGTCTCATTTTTAATCAACAATACTGAAGATGTCCATAGATTGATGATGGCAAAATTGACTCCTTTGCGTTTCGTGGGTTCGATAACTGTTGACGCACATAATTTTATTTCTGAGTGGTCTTTTTTACCAGCCCCATAGACTTACATTCTCTACACCTTAGCGGCGACCTTATGGCGACCACTTTGTCCGCCCTAGGTTAGGGCGGTCGCAGTGACCGGCTGGCGTGCGGCGAGCGATGGCGGCCACTTTGTCCGCCCTAGATTAGGGCGGTCGCAGTGACCGGCTGGCTGGCGGCGAGCGATGGCGGCCACCTTGTCCGCCCTAGGTCAGGGCGGACAAAGTGACCGGCTGGCTAGCGGCAATCCACAACCCACTTTTCAACTGTCAATGTAACGTCAACCATGTGTTTCACCTCGGCGACATAGTCCTCTCTCGCTCTCCGCAGAAGTGACGAGCGCGACAGATCTACGTCGGAACAACGCTTTTGACGTTGGCTTTACAGTTGGCAAGCGAGTGTGACGAGGTTGTGTTGACACTTCATCTGGAAACAATATAATGCAATTTTCTCTTGAGCCGTTTATTTAAGTTGATATTAAGTACATATTGTATAGGTATACAAATAGATTTCATGCCGTAAGGACTAAATGAATTACTTTATTTTGTATCAAGTGAGCTATACGTTTCGAAATAGTCGACTCGGATAGCACGTGCGACAGATAGACAGAAGGACATGCGGGGAGACAGCTGACCGATTTCATAAGGGTTACGGAACGGAACCCTAAAATTGTAACGCGTTGTTATGTGCAAGGTTGACTAGAATACATTTCATTCTGCAATAAGTACAGATAGATAGATAGAAAATTATTTATTGCTCCAGTAAACATTAAACAGTAACAAATACATTGGAAAATTTAAATAAGGTGCAAAGACGGACTTATCCCTTACAGAGATTTCTTACAGTCAACCTTTGGATGTTTGAGATTCGATAATATAGTGGAATGTAAGTAGGTAGTAGCAAAAGAGTTGAGCGTGAGAATTGAAGATAAAATAATAATAAGAATACTTATTATCAATACATATAAGTACATGCTAGTAAAATATAAGCCATACATGTGTTAATACATATAAACTACTAAATATATAGAATATTATATACAAATAAATATACATACATACACACTTGTCCATCCAGGTATGAAACAAAAGTTGTTTTTTGTTTTTTATGTTTTTACTTCACATTGACGGAGGTAATACAGTTTTAGGTATTTTTTGAACCGACCTATGTAAGACCTATGTAACGCGTCAGTTTTTGGACAAGTCAAGCTTAACTTGGCCAGCTATGCATCTGTATAACAAGCGAGTCAGATTTTAGGTAAATACGATAATAAAAAGGTGAGGTGTCGTGGGGTGGGGGCACAGCGAAGCATCTTACGTTTAGTCAAAGAGTTTGTATTACGTCTCTGCGCTCCTTCGCTGCGACGTTATACATATTAAAATCGGAATAGCGATATCTATGCAATATTTATTTTCAACTTATACAATGCTTCGACTTCAAAACACTCTCATAGAGTTCACTTAAAAAAATAAAACATATTATTTTCTGGTTCAAAACTATTCATGAGTGTACTCATTAAAAAAAGCTAACTGATTAACGCTTGGTCTAAACAAATTTCATAACTGTTTCATATAACGATTTCACTTGTAAGTAGGTACTACTTATCACGTACGTTGTAGAAAGCTTTTTTTTTACCTTATTAGGTGGTAGGGTTTATCCCTACCCGCCTATCCCTAACCTGCCCGGATTGGTACCACCGCAATGAATGAAACGTCGGTCGAAACGGCTATGTAATAAATAGTTCCTGTTTTCCGTCCAGTTCAGTGTGTAGCCGACATGAAATGAAGGGAAGCACTGACATGGCAACTAGTTCACCCGGTGCTATGGGCTGGCATCACGGATGTTGTAGGTGATGTAGCCAACCGTGTCAGTTTCCATAAAAAAAATGCATAGACATATGAAATAAGGTAGACTGAGTGATAACATTAGTTATTGAGGCAGCTTCGGAGACGAGCATTCGTCGTGTTCGTTCGATGGATGTTCGTTCGCAGACGTCGTCAGTCGCGCTACAGTCGCTGCCACTTCGTTTTATATTCAACTTAATAAATTTAATATGAAAAATCTAAAATGTACTCGCATCCCATTTCCTTGTTCTCTGTTGATGAAAAGAGTGCAAATAAAAAAAAACTTTCGAGACCCTGAATCCAGTAAGCTCAATTTTAATATTTTTTGTAATATCCTTAAAACCTTTAACCTGTTATTCTTGGCTTCCGTAATGCATTCTACGGCCTACATTAATTAATATTCTACTCTATTACGTACGTCGTAAGACTTAATATGAATTGTCTTGCATTAAATGTTGTTTTAAGAAGTGCTTTATTGAGGAGGCGGGCGGTTATTTAAAATATTTTAATTAGAAATATTTGGTCAAGTGCGAAAAATAGCTATTAATAATTTGGATTGTTTGGTGTTCCTTAGAAGGAAACTGTATTGGTATTTGGAACCACTGTCCACTACCGATGGGTAAATTTTTAGGATTGCTTTTAGACTAAGGGATAAGGACAAGATGCCGTGCTAAAGGGCGACAGGCTCGCCACCTCTCACCCTGGCATGGTACTTCCACTGAGTCATGCAGCAGGTGGGTCTTCGTGCCTTACTTGCTGCTTGATCGATTGAATCTTGTTCGAATACTTTGCGAAACGTGGTGGTCGGTGTTGTGCTTTAATTTATTATTATTATTATTATTTGTTAATGAACTAGCAGCTTAATATGCTGATTGGTTCATGTCTATGATGATCACTGGTGTTGCTAATTGTTATATTTCTTAGATTTTTAAGTACTTGTCAAGCCTATTTTTAGTTTATTGAGGGTGCTTCAATAAATTCCTCGGGCAGTTTATTCCAGCTGTTTACGATTCTGTTAGTCAGGAAGTGTTTTCTTGTTTGCTTGTTTTTTACCACAGTTCTTGCAGCACAACACCGATTACTCTGCTTACCCCGATTGTCGGGATTCAGCGTGTGTGATATGTATGCTTTTAGATGAAATATACATTCTCCCACATGATAAATGTATCTACTAGAGTTACCTAACTAAACTATATAATTTTATACCGCTCTCTGAGAATTTTCTGACCTTTAGGTGGTAGGGTTCAACCCGAACGGATGCGCACCACCGCACTGAATGAAAGGCCGGTCGAAGCGATGTAAATAGTTCGTGTTTTCCATTCAATTCAGTGTAGCCGGCACGACCAAAGGGAAGGACTGACATGGCACCTAGCGGAGAAATGTGTGATGGGCTCACGGGTGTATTAAGTGATGTAGCCAACCGTATCAGGTTCCATAAAAAAAACATGAAATTCCTTCCAGTTCATCCAGTGGACAATAGCAGAGTTACCTAGGTATAGCGCGCCAACTACGCGAAAAATTCAGTATTCAATCGATGTATGAGCACCTATAATGACTGTTTCATGGATATTGATATTTTTCATTTAAGAGGAAAATCTTTTGCGAAGGCTGTGGTAGACTCATTGTGTACTTCAGCGTTTGCAAGGGAATAACCCAATCTGGAATAGGATAAGAAGGTACAAGGAGGTACACTATGCACGCACACACACACATACACACACCCTCACTCACCCTCACACACACACACACTTAATTGAATATAATATAATATAAATTACATACTACTGCGCATATTCATTCTTAATCTTCATGTCTTTCACTATTAATTAATAATCACTTGTTTTTTTTTAAGTTTACTTTATTACTGTTTGTTTTGTACGTACTTATTTATAGTTAGCCATTTTTTATGTTAATAATGTTATGTCTCAAGGGGAACATTTGTGGGGGTAGCATAGGCCTATTGTTGTACTTAGTTATATAGTATGTTTTATCTTTTTTATGTTATCTCTGTGGCTTCTCTAATAAATAAATAAATAAATAAATAAATAAATAGTGGAAAAAAAAACTCGTTGGTTCAGTATTGAGATTCGAACCTTAGACCTCTCGCATGTCTTAACCGCTGAGTTAACTTAACCGTGAGATCCTTAACCGTGAATAGGTGTCAGGCCGGCATGACATTCGCAACCCCCGCGTGCGACCGAATGTCTATGAGCGTCGTTAGACATCTCATGGGTGGCTCAGCGCCACAAGTCGTGCTTTCTATTAAAAAAAAAATTGCCCGCTACAATAAATACCTTATCTTATAGTGATATTACCAAAAAACAAGTAAAAATCTGTAGCGATAGTGTTTCTTTGTATAAACCGCAAGAATTATACCTTTCTTTAATCCCACCGTGATATGAAACAAGCACGTTTTAAAAATATTCAAGCAATCCACTTCCCATCTCACTCACTCTCACATGAAACGGCTATAGTGCGATCTCACTCGCACTTTTATAATTTGTTGATCGTAAGTCTGGTAGTCTCTCGCTTTTCCTTCAACTAGGGATTCGTGCTCATACCTAATATCCAAGTTATCAATAATAAAAATGAAAATAAAAGTGCTGATCCCGATTGTCAAATCAAATATCAAATACATTAAACGTGCCTTAATGCGAGTTTAATACATTGCAGCATTCATTACAGACTAACCTTTGGACTGTGGAGAAGCGCATGGGGAGACATAACAGTAAAAAGTGAACTTTGTAAGCGTATAAATATTTAATAAATAGACGTGAACATAGATATATATAAATATATATAAATGAAAATACTATATATGTACATATTATATTCACGTGGTTATGAATTACATATACCATACAAATATAATATATATATAATAATATATAGTCAAGCAAACGTAGCGTGGGACGCCCCCCGGCTAGGTGGACAGATGACCTAAAAAAGGTAGCCGGGAGTGGACGGATGAGAAGAGCGGAAGACCGCGTGTGGTGGCGTGCCTTGGGAGAGGCATATGTCCAGCAGTGGACAGATACAGGCTGATGATGATGATACAAATATATTTTATACATAAGTTATTTATTTATATTGTTCTATAAGTAATTCAATAACATTAAAATTATTAAATAAACTATAACCACCTATCAAATAAAATTTTAAACAAATATAACTAATTAAAAAAACTATAACTAAAAACTAACTTAGAATATAATAGAATAGAAATCCTTTATTGCACACAAAAACACAGAGATACACAAGACAGAAGAAATATACTTATAAATTATTTATAAGTTAGTTTTTATAATTATTATAAATTTCCTCAAGGGGCGTCGTATTTTATATTATATAACGAACTGAGTAAAACTTTCAAGTGAGTAAAATTGAAATTGTATTAGAACCATTGTGCCATCGGAATCTGATAAAAACTGTTTAAGTTCGTAGCAGATCGTAGTATATGTTAAAAAATTAAAAAATAATAATTTAACTTTAAACCCCCGTTTACACTGAATGAATGAATGAAATGAATTCTGGAATACACTTCCTCCCGCTGCCGATGTGTTTCCTTCAGTGTATGACTAGGATCTTTCAAGAGAATAAAAGGTATCTGTCACGCCGGCACGGCATTCGCAGCCTCCGCTCTAAACCGAATGCTTTTGGTCGTCGTGTCGGCTCAACAATCCACGCTGACGCTGACGACATGGCGCCAAGAGACTCGCGTATCCATAAAAAAAATATCCTCTCACCAATTTATACTCGGCCCAATAGGTGAGCTCATTTCATTTTATTATTTTATTACATATAAAATATACGCTTTAGGAAATAATTTCACCTATTAGTCAATGTATTTATGAAATTGTGCAATAAAGTTTCTTTTAGTATTTCTCTTGTAATTTTTTTTATATTATTTTTCTAACAAAAATCATAATAATAACAAAGGTGTACGTACTAACAGGTGTACGCTAGTACTGCTACTGCTACGGACGGACAAATAGTGGCCATAGTTGGCTGAAATAAAGAGATAAAAAAATTAAAAAAAATTAACTACGCACTATGATCCCGTACTGCGCAGATCATCGCAAGCAAGCTACTGCTGCTACTACGTGACCCTTAGGTGGGGCGAGATGCGCTGGCGCACACGACGCGACGCGAAGGTGAAGTCAGTAGCCGCGTAGGCGGGCGCGGGTGGGTTCGAGGCTCGCTCGAGGGAATTACCTTTTAATTCGGAGTCGGGTTAATTGCTATGAAATATTTGTGCTCCTCGCCTCGATCCGCTCACTACATGCGCAGGAGTGCCGGTCCGGGGTACGACGACAGGAACACCTGTCGCAGATCCAGCGGAGAATGAAGAGATAAAATAAATAATGACTGACTATCTGACAACTACGACGACACTATCTGAGGGTTAAAAATGTGACTTTCTGACTAACCAATATCACCTCCGAGAAGGTAGGTGCCATACCAGAGACTTCCCTGGATTGCTGGCTATACTGGACTAGAGGAGAACACAACCGAGGCTGCTATGCGGCCACCTTACATCCAGTACGGTGGTACCAATCCAGTCGGCTACAATTTAAGCCTACCACCTAGTAAGGGGCAAGGGAAGGGACCTACAGTTTTACACCGGTTCCGAACGGTGAAGCAGCAGGTGCAGGTATGCACGTAAATTTTTTCGTCAGAAAAAACTCATTGGTACACGGCGACCGGATTCGAACCTCGGACCTCCCGCATGAGAAGCCGAAGTCCGGCCACCCGCCGCTTACACTGTCTGCTTCATCACGTTTAATTTACCTGCTGCTTCACCGTTTGTAACCGGTGTAAAACTGTAGGTCCCTTCCCTTGCCCCTTACTAGGTGGTAGGCTCAAATTGTAGCCGACTGGGTTGGTACCACCGTACTGGATGTAAGATGGGCGCATAGCAGCCTCGGTTGTGTTCTCCTCTAGTCCAGTATAGCCAGCAATTCACGGAAGTCTCCGGTATGGCACATACCTTCTCGGAGGTGATATATTGGCTGGTCGGAGCATGCGCTTTGGCCTCTCCGACTGTACACCCATGATGTCAGCCCATCACACCTCGGTAAACAAGAGCCATGTCGGTGCTTCCCTTCGTTCGTGCCGGCTACACTGAACTGAACGGAAAACACGAACTAAACTCACAGGCGTTTCGACCGACCTTCATTATCAGTGGCGCCAACATCCGCTGAACAACCACTAGCTATGTGGAGTGTTTGTATAATTGTTTTGTATTCGTTGCACCATATTGCTGATTTAACATTTTAGGTGACGTGCGGCGCCTCTCGCCGCTTTGATCACCAAAGCTGACCGTAATGCAGATGTCGGCCGACACGTCTGTACACTTTCATTGGCTGTAGATGTCGACATGCGATCGCTGTGATCGCGTCGCTGTCAGCTGATAACATAAAGAGCTCTCTCGGTGGCCCAAATTCTCGGATCTGCGGTGCCTACAATCCAATTCGCAGAACAACGTCCGATTTTTAATTTCCTTCAATAAACAAATTGCTACGAAAACTAAATAGCAATAAACCTATAAATAAACGAAAACAAATCTTCACAAAGCGAAACGAAATTTCTCCAAAAGCCCTGCGCGTGACCCTCGTCATTAGACGTCTCGTTGTTGTTTGAAATAAAAAGAGAATAAAAGAAAAAAATATAGAATAAAACAGAACGAGAATAACAAATGGAGGAGCGGAGCGGAGCTGCAATTATGTCATGATCGCGCTTTCCAGACGAGCCGCGCGACCCTCGAGAGCCGGGACACAGTGCGCAGCGACGCGACGGGCGGCGAGCATCTCGACTGGCGGCAGCGTTGACTAGATACATTTTACTCAAATCGCAGTATCTTTAATGTCTTCCTCAGAGTAAATATTCATTCTAATACCTCTCGACAGAAAGCTCCAAAATCACTGAAATAATGTAGTTCTATGTTCAAAATAAAATAATCATCAAGGTAGGTATATTAATAAATTGTTAGACATTTAATATAACTACTTTAGTGGTAGGCTTAAAATTTTACATTCGTGTATTAGCGAAAATAGAAAGATAAATAGATAGAAAATTTAAATTATCATTTAGATTTATATAAACTTACCAAGGTTTTATTATAAAAGCATACTAAAACACCACAAAAACTATAGGGTTGTGGCAAGTTTTACGTAGAATAAATACATCGAGTTATCTTATCTTATAGTTATATACAATCTGATAGTATCTAATCAGATGTTCTGTTCCAGTGTGCGTACACTGAAGCAGAACCCACCAATAAGGTATGCCGACGACTCGGCCACCATTGCCGGCAATAATAATAGTGAACGAAGTACTGTGCTATATCAGCAACATCATCCAGATCCTGGAGGAGCCCAGCGTCATCAAGATATGTGCATCGGGCTCGGGCTTCTCCGCTGAGAATTCTGGCTTGAGAATCCGGTTGAGAAGAATCTGCAAGATATAATAAAGATCCTAAAAGAAGAGCAACCCAACGACTTACTGACCATCGTCGTCAAGGATATACACGGTCTCCATTCGGTCACGTTCGGCCACCTAGACGTTACCAAGATTCTCAGAAACTGTGACGTCAAAATGGCAGTGGCGTAATAGGTATTTGCCATCCACGGACCGGCAACAGGTTTGCACTAGTGTCCACTATGGCGCATCATCTTTCAACATGACCTTCTAATTGCAATGCTGAAGTACTTAATGATTAATTCATGCCGACGTCATTTCCATTCCTCGAACTCCCCAGTTTATCACCCTATAGCCCTATATATTATACAACTCGCAATGAGACGGCCAAAATGCTCAGAAATCGCCCCAAAATCTCCGCGTGCGCCGCCAGCCTATGCGTCCTCGCCTAACGAAGGTTTTCTAGGAAAAAACTGCTTCTCGCCCAAAACGAGTGAACCTTCGTTCAACCCTGGCTGCGTGTGCGCCGGTCGTGTCGCCCGCAACACTATAATTTAGTAAAAGTTCACGGAAAGTCAGCTCTAAATCATCTTGCGCCACAAATGTTGTGTTATTATCGACTTTAGGGACACGAACTCGGCGGGTCTGGGTTCAAATTATGGGTTTGTATTTATTGGATTAGTCCTTGGTTCAAATCGTTTACTTTGGTTGAGTTTGTGATACAATTAATATTTTTCTTATTTTATCCGGCATTGATTGCATTGTCCTATTCGTCTAAATCTTCACTTATTCATTACAAATACCGTGTTTCTGTCGGAATAAGTGCATGTGAGAATATTTTCTTTATAATCGGACATACAATTTGGTAACATAAAATTTAAATGGTGATACTGTTTATTCTAATATATATAGCTAACTACTGTAATGATAATAGTAATTGGCTGTGCAAACACATCACTAGGACACTTTTGCAACTGAAACCTCCTGTGGTGTTAGGTAGAACCGCAGGTGACTTAGCGAATGGTCAAATCTTTCTCAAAGTTTCTCTGTCGCACCGCTAGAGTGTGGAACTGTCTTCCGGCGAGTGTATTTCCTGAATCCTTGGTGTCTTCAAGCGTCGTATTAACGGGCTAGACAGCCTAGCAACAGTCCGCAAATCTGCTGGCATGGCAGCTAACTTAGCGTGGTTTCGCGAGGAGAGGTGATTTTGGCTCTGTCGACTGCACCATTGGTCCCTCGGCACAGCCACCCATGCTGGTTCACATAAAAAAAAAAAAAACAGTTTTTGTCAACATTTTGAAGCAATCCAATAAATAGGTACTATTAATTTGTCCTATATTGAACTAGGTATGTCTCACATTTGACGTAAAAGTACCGTGTGGGGCCGCTACTCAAAAAGAATAGCCCCACTGCGTCTCTCCCCGTGCATGTCGCAAAAAGCTACTAAGGGATAAGGACAAGATGCCGTGCATAAGGGCAACAGGCTATCCACCTCTCACTTTGGCGCGGCCCTTCCACCGAATCATGTAGCAGGTGGGTCTTCGTGCCTTACTTGCTGCTTGATAGTTGTCTTGTCCTAATACTTTGCTAAATGTGGTGGTCGGTGTTGTGCTGTAATTTACGAGAGTATTTGCAGCACAACCCCGACTACTCTGCTTACCCCGATTGTCGGGATACAGCGTCTGGTATGTATGTACGCAGTCGGGGGTCATAAGTTCTGTCACAACCTTATTATTTTCAAATTTCGTATACGGGCCAGAAATGTTTTGATTGATTTTAAATTAGGAACGTTTTGCGTCAAATAAAAAATAAAATTATTTTACTCCATTTTAAAACATAGAGTGGACGCAAAAAAAAGACAGAATCGCGGTTATTGCGTTGCACCACTGCGGTTACGCGAAAACTGAGATTTTCAAACTTAAAAAAAAAATGAAAATAACACTGAGGTGTGTTTATCGTATCAAACTATACAGTGAAGATTCGAGCTTCCAAGGTGGCAAGAGGAGCGGCTGGGCTCGTACGGTTAGGACACCGGCGGTCATCAAGGCAATGAGGGCGCGAATCCAATGAAATCCCGCGCGCAAGCAAACATTATTGGTTCTGCAGATGCGGTTCAGCAGATCCACGGTATTAAATCAACACCTTGGACTACGAGCTTATTGAAAGATAATAGGACATTTTGTTTATGAGCGTCTGAAAAAATTAGGCTTTGTTAAGGCGGTACGTGGGGAAAAAGTACCGCGAAATCCTTTTTTCAATCAATTTTTTTTTACGTTGAACAAAGTTACAACTAACAAAATGATAATGTTTATGCCCACAACAATGAAGAAGTGAGCAGGCGTATCCCGAGAGTCCAGCGTGGGCATCATCCCTCATCATTCATGGTTTGGCTTGAAGTCTCATATTCAGGCCTAACTAAGGTGTTTTTCTGTGAGAAAGGTGTAAAAACCAGTGCCGTTGTGTACCAAAATACGGTGCTTTCTAACATTGTGGAACCTCTTTCTCACAAAATGTTCGAAAACAGACACTGGGTATACCAAACAGATTCTGTGCCAGCTCATAGGGCGCCAAGCACGCAAAATTGGCTGACCGCCCATGGAATCGACTTCATCGGGCACCAAGAATGGCCTTCCTCCAGCCCATACTTGAAACCATTGGATTACAAAATATGACAACATTTGAAGGAGAAGGTCTGCGCTAAACCTCACCAGAATTTAGAGTCTCTCAAATCATCTCTGATTAAATCAGCGGCTGATATAGACACGAACGACGTGTGTGCTGCGATCAACGACTGGCCAGTGGCCACGCAGGTTGAGAGTCTGTATTCAAAATCTGGAAGGGCTTTTCGAATAATTTTATTAAAATTTTAATCTACTTTAATCTGCCTTTCTTTTCATATATATATTTTAAACTAACATGAAAAGTCGTACAATTTATTTAATAAAGTATTTGTGACAGAACTTATGACCCGACCAGTATTTATGTTAAAATGTATACAATTTCTCCTACAAAAAAAATCCATCCACAAGCTCTCATACTACCTAATTACATTGATAGTATAATCACCTCTTTGCGAGCACTTTCTGTCGAATCTACATGTAGAGCTCGTTTCGTCGTCGGTTTGTGTGTACGTAGCGGCGGAGCGGGGGCGGGGCGGGGGAGGGGGGCTCGGCCCGTGCCACGCCCGGGGCGAGAGTTTTTACAGACATCTCGTCTTAAACAAAACATCGGCGCGCAGGTTTTATGGAGCTGTTTGAACAGTTTATAGACGCATGTCTATCTACCTAATACGATGTAGTGATGGTATATTTAAGATTATGATGACTCGCAATGCCCGCAACTCCGCCCGCGGCAATGTCGGGCTTGCGCGGAGGTTTCTGACCTATGCTTACGAGTTAAGATGCGACCAGGGACTTTTTAAAATAACTAATTGCTACGTTTCCGTACATGGGGCGCTGTTGTATTTTTCCCGCATTTCACGCAAGGTATTCGTTCACTGATCGGTCCGTAGGAGAAATAAGTATCATGCGGGTAGTAGGGTAGGATGCACCCAGGGACTATTAACCAGGGCGACATATTAGATTCCTTCAGGGAAAACCACATTTAAATCTGTCCAGCCATTTTCGAGTTTCCTCGTTACATGCAGACGGACATACGTTGCTTTTTATATTTTAATAGAGACGGGCCGGTACTTGAAAAGAATAGCCCAACTGCATCTCTCTCCGTGCATGTAGTAAAAGACGACTAAGGGATAGGGACAAGATGCCGTGCTAAAGAGCGACTAGATATCCACCTCTTAACTTGGCGCGAACCTTTCACCGAGTCATGCAGCAGGTGGGTATTTGTGCCTCACTTGCTGCTTGATAGTTATCTTGTCCTAATACTTAGCTGCGGTGGTCGGATTTTTTTTGTAATTTACCAAAGTCCTTGTAGCACAACGCCGATTAATCTGCTTACCCCGATTTTCGGGATATTGTGTGCGGTATGTAGATATGAGAAAAGAATATTATATTAATTGACTAGTAAAATAATGTATTAAAATTAAAATTAATTGCTGTTCGTTCTTCGTTCGTAAGCGCATCACTTGAGAACGACTGGACCGATTTGGTAAATATGTTTTTAGCTAGCTTGAGCTGTGAGCAAAAAGTCACCCGAAACGAAGCCGCGGGTAAAAGTTAGTAACTTTTAAATAAATAAAATATTATTATTGTACCTACTTAACTTTTTTTCATTATCGGTCAAGTATTACTCGCACGCATCTCTGTACGATATTAATATAATAAAATACATATTTCATTCATACATTGTTCGCTAACTATGGGTTTCGTATTGTTCTAGGTAAGCTGTGAACCGGAATCCCACAATCTAAAGACGACATAGTAGAATGACTTTTCGCTGCGTTCCCGCCTTCCAATCGATAGTGAATGACTCCAGCGCCCCCTGGGTAAGTCTCGCGAACTAGCGCTACTGCGTCACAGATGGCGTGCACGATGTAACGCCGCTACGGGACGACAGGTGGCGCTGCGCGTTCGTAGCCATTGTACTTGTTAGTTCATGGACTACTTTAGAGATGGCGCTGTTATAGTTTTTGGTTATGCGAACTAGGTGTCGCTACCAGTTAAAAAACTAGGAAAAGTTGTTTTCGGAACAAATAACGAGCTTTTGTATGTAAGCTCATGAGAGGTTGCATTTATAGAAACGCCTGGTTTTAAAATCAATGGGTTTGTTTATTGTGTTGTTTATAGTTTATTGAGCATTCTTTGGCAGTAAAACTGCACTCGAACTTGTTTGTCACAATTTGTTCTATCCGGTTCGATTGAACCTACGAAGAAGAACCGGCAAGAAACTTCGCATGGTATTTTGTTTTTCGTAAATAATACATACATACATGCATACCACACGCTGTATCCCGTCAATCGGGGTAAGCAGAGCAGTCGGTGTTGTACTGCAAGTACTCTTGTAACTTAAAGCACAACACCGACCACAACATTTAGCATACATTATTGCTAGTATTTTAGTGACAATCCACATATTAACACCGCCTACAGTTGCATTATTGACATAAACAAAAATATATGTTTTCGACGAAGTGCATAGCAAGTGTTTGTTTTTGCTTACTCTCTTCTATTATTACTTTTATTGCATTAAACCCAAATGTATGTATTTATGGATAATGTCTGTAATTTGTACTAAACTAATTATTAAACACTGTATACGGCACTGCAAGTCGCTTCCGTTATTCAAAAAACACTTAAAGTTGTACTATCTCCGTCAGTGTGAAGTCAAAAGCTAAAAAATCCTTTAATTCTGAATGGACAAGTATGTATGTATATATTTAGGTATTATGTATTGTAATTCATATGTATTTAATTTAATCTATAAATAGTAATTTATACGTTTAATTAACTAGTATGTACTTATATGTAGTGTATATTATAGTATATTATAGTTATTTTCCTTATATTATATTTTACATTCCCACACTCAAGTCTTTTGCTACTACCTACTTATATCTCGCAACATACGACTCTCAAACATCCAAAGGTTGACTGGGAGAAATCCCTGTAAGGGATAAGTCCGCCTTTGCCCCTCATGTAAATTTCTTATTGTGTGTTTATGTTAAATGTTTTTTGGAGCAATAAAGTATTTCTATCTATCTATCTATTAAAATTTTATATTTAGGTTTTGTAGGTTTAACCATATTTTCGGAAATAATCCTAGTCTGGATGAAACAGTTGCGAGTTTATTTCAGTGAGTTGCCAACAAAGATTTATATGTAAGTATAATACTTTGCTTCGTTTATCGATTGTTGATCGCTTCTGTGCGGTCACTGCGCCGCACGCACGCACGTCGCGCTTGCGCCGTGCAAAGTTCCACAGAGTATCACAATACAATACACATTACACAGTAGGAACAGAGGGACATGAGCTAGCAAACTCACCGAACATATTGAGACACCGCCGAAGTTTCCAGAAGAAAATTACAGAAACGGGTGATTTTGGGCGAAAGGTTAGGTTAGGTTAAGTCTTTTTTATTTATCATTAGTATTATTTCGAGGGATCCACCATTAATTCAACAGAACGTTTATGTATGTACCTATCTATTATTGGGTCTTCTCGAAAAGCACATAATATACTGACTGCAGTAAAACTGAGTCAGCTCCCTTTATTCAGAAAATCTGTTGACTTGTATTTATGTTGCCCCTTACTAGGTGGACAGTCCCGACTGCGTTCCTCTATAGTCCAGTATAATATAGTCAGCAATCCAAAGGCTATTTTTTATGGAAACTGACACGGTTGGCTACATCACCTACAATATCCGTGATGTCAGCCCATAACACCGCGGTGAACTAGGTACCATGTCGGCTACACTGAACTGGACGGAAAACACGAACTATTTATATAGCCGTTTCGGCCGACGTTTCATTCAGTGCGGTGTTAGCGAGGGTGTTAGCAACCCGGGCAGGATAAACCCTACGGTAAGGTAGAAGGAAAGGGACCTACAGTTTTACGTGGAATCCGAACCACGGTCAGCCTCCAATGGTCGAGCGGTCACCCATTCAAGTAATGACCGCGCTCAAGGTTGCTTAACAACAGTACCGACCGCACCACTGAGCTACCGAGGCTGACATTGGTAAGTCTCCGGTATGGCACCTACCTTCTCGGAGGTGATATTGGCTGGTCGGATCATGCGCACTTGGCCCCTCTGACTCAGCCACCCATACCGGATAGCATGAGAAACCCCTGTAATGTGTTTGGTAGAGAATGGACAATGGTCGGCTGGAAGAAATCTCTGTAATCACTTTGCGGAGCTTGTAATGTGATCGTTTAGCAACAAGTATAGGTATCTATCATTTTGCTTTTCTTAGTGATGTGCTTTTCAAGACTATCGTTAATGTATTTACTCCCTCTATTCCCACATAATAACTCTCTGGTAGGTGCCTACCTACAAGGCGGCGCGGTGCGGCGGCGACGCAAGCCCCGTTACGCTTCAACTCGGCTCTATCAGATGAGTATTAATGGAGAGCCTCTGACTCCATTGTGCGCACATCGCCTCCTCCCGCCGCTGCGATCAATCACAAACACTCACACGCACTCACAATCACTCACACGCACTCACGCGCACTCACACGCACTCACGCGCAAGTGTATAGGCTCTATCTGGTGGCTATCTGTAATCTAATACCTATATTATAAAGGCAATGGTTTTTAGGAGATATCTTCTGAAAAGATACTCGATAAATTGAAAAACAATAATTTAAGTTGAATGATCGGATATAACAGTTAACAAATTAGTTATTTTAAGTTGATTTATTTAAATTGTCAATGTAATGTTTGTGCTATTGTCGCTAATGGAAAATCCAACTATTATGTTTGTGTATAGAGCTAGGAATTTAATTTATTTATATTTACTAGCTGTTGCCCGCGGCTTCGCTCGCGTGAAATTCGTTTTTCAAAGAAGAATCTAAGTAACTAAGGGCGAGGCCGAAGGCCGAGCTGCGTTCAGGTAAACGATAAATCTTCTCAAATAAAGTAAGCAACTAACGGCGAGGCCGAAGGCCCAGCTGCATCCTGGAAGACAATAAACCTTCACGAAGAAAGTAAGTAACTAAGGGCGAGGCCGAAGGCCGAGCTGCGTTCAGGAAGACGATAAACCTTCTCGAAGAAAGTAAGTAACTAAGGGCGAGGCCGAAGGCCGAGCTGCGTTCAGGTAAACCAAAAACCCTCTTCTGCCTTCGGGCCTCGCCTTAAATGACTTCCTTTCTTCGATAGCATATAATATCGTTTACTCCATCTATTTATTTAATAAAATATATAAAAAAGTAATATTAATAACTAAATAATTAAAACCTATCTAACAAACATTAAAATAACTATCATAAAAGGGGCGTTTTCAAATGTTTCTAGAACACTTGCGGCATTACCCCGCTGGATGGCAAAGCTTACCGTTTGAATGAAGTAGGCCCTTGATTGCAGGACACCAGTTGCGTCCACCAGCAGAGACCCAAGCCTCTTCAAGAAGCTTTTGGCTTCAATGACTGCTCCACGGACCGAGGGTTTCAACCGCAAACGCAACAAATTCGAAATCTTGAATTATATATCTATAATATTTATTGCGTTTGAGGCTGTCCGCCCAGACCTCGGCCGCGCCGGCCGGTCTTGAAGATGCCCGAACGTGACTTGGAGCGAATGTGAGAACACAAATGGCGTCCCACATCAAAGACCTACCCTTGGCCCATGGAACTAAGGTGATACCATTGGGCCTCTTGCCATCCAGCCGGGAATAACCGCAAGGTTTTAGGATGCACGGTATGTTTGCCGTCAGAATCGTGGACTTTATAATAAAATTTAAATTAATTTAACTCAATCTTAATATCGCTTAGTTACCTACTTTATTCGAGATGGTTTAGCTTCATCCAGAACGCAGCTCGGCCTTTGGCCTCGCCTTAGTTACTTACTTTCTTCAAGAAGGTTTACCTTCTTCCTGAACGCAGCTCGGCCTTCGGCCTAGCCCTTAGTTACTTGCTTTCTTCGAGATGGTTTAGCTTCTTCCCGAATGCAGCTCGGCCTTCGGCCTCGCCCTTATTTACTTGCTTTCTTCAAGATGTTTTATTATTTATCAGAATGTAGCTCGGCCTTCGGCCTCGCCTTAGTTACTCACTTTCTTCAAGATGGTTTAGCTTTTTCCTGAACGCAGCTCGGCCCTCGGCCTCGCCCTTAGTTACTTCCTTTCTTCGAGATGGTTTATTATTTATCAGAACGAAGCTCGGCCTTCGGCCTCGCCTTAGTTACTTACTTTCTTCAATATGGTTTAGCTTCTTCCTGAACGCAGCTCGGCCCTCGGCCTCGCCCTTAGTTAATTGATTTCTTCGATATGGTTTATTATTTACCAGAATGTAGCTCAGCCTTCGGCCTCGCCTTAGTTACTTACTTTCTTCAAGATGGTTCAGCTTCTTCCTGAACGCAGCTCGGCCTTCGGCCTCGCCCTAGTTACTCGCTTTCTCCGAGATGGTTTATTATTTATCAGAACGTAGCTCGGCCTTCCGCCTCGCCTTAGTTACTTACTTTCTTCAAGATGGTTTAGCTTCTTCCTGAACGAAGCTCGGCCTGCGGCCTGCCCATAGTTACTTACTTCATTCAAGAAAGAATGTTTTTTTCTTCCTGAACTCAGCTCCGACTTCCGCCTCGCCCTTAGTTACTTTCATCGAGAAAGAATATCGTTTACGTGAGCGCAGATCCGCCTTCGGCTCCGCCTTTAGTTACTTACTTTTTTTTTTAATACGAATTTCACGCTAGCGAAGCCGCGGGCAACAGAAATATAAATTGCACCAATGACAGCGACATAAGTTCGACGTCAATTTTTTTTATTTTTTATTTATCAAACATTTTGTCACCGGCCAGCTCACGTCGAGATGACAGTTCTCCGTTGTCAACTTGTCATTTAAATTTTATAATAATTTTAATTTTTATTATATTTTTTTGTTTATTATGTTAATCCGGGATATACACTGTCACTATACAAAGTTTCGTCAAATTCTGTTCAGTGGTTTTTGCGTGATGCGCGTACAGAAAAAGAGAGATTATTAATTTAACGATTTTATTATATGTATATAGAATATAGAATATAGATATAGATATAGATATAGATATATAGATAACATTATGCCTGAGACACGTGCCTACATATATTATTAATTCTTAGGGCTGACTGACTGACCGATAACGCACAGACTAAACCGGTGGGTCTAGAAGCGTGAAATTTTGCATAGAAGTTCCTTATAACACAGGAGCACTAAGGAAGAATTTTTTTCAAATTCATACCCTAGGAAGGATAGGGGATTAAAGTTCGTATTGAAGTGCGTCATTTTTTAAGTTAGAAATATGGAAATTGGTTGGCTTCTGTTTATAAATACAAGTAAGTTGTATCAGCTTTGTTGGAAATTCATTCCCTAAGAGGGTGGGAGGGAGGGGGAAGGGAGAGAAGAGCAGGGACGGAGAGAGCGAGAGAGAATATATTGCATCGACTCTAATTAATCATATCATAACATACAATACCGCGAGCGAAGCCACGGACAAAAATCTAGTTATTAAAATAGAACAAATCAATATTAAGAATGAAAACAAAAAAAGTACTTTTAGGTTATTTTTTCCCTGTAATATTCAGATTCAGATTCAGATAATATCCATAGAAACTTTAAAAAATCTAAATTATTTATTCAATCAACTATAGTAGACAAGGTCTGCTAAAGTAGGTCGAGAGACGAATTCAACTGGGTTGGGCTGCCTTCGGAAAGTTAAAATTCGCCCTGAGGTCTGATCGTCCGCAAAATTAAAAAATCCGTATATATGACCAGTGTGTCCTCCCGGTTATGACGTACGGGTGTGAAACGTGGACTCTGACGGTCGGTGTTGGCCAAAGGTTGAAAGGTGCCCAGCGAGCAATGGAGCGAGCCATGCTTGGAATATCGAACCATATCGTTACGTGATATGGTGCGTAACGAGGCAATTCGCCGACGCGCCACATAGACGATATTGGATACCGGGTGGGTAAGCTCAAGTGGCAGTGGGCTGGCCACGTCAGCCGAAGAGACGACCGTTGAAGTAACCGTGTCCTACACTGGCGGCCGTGGACAGGAAAACGGAGTGTGGGAAGACCACCCGCCAGGTGGGACGACGACATCAAGTACGTCGGCGGAAAGCAGTGGTTCCGTACCGCTGAAGGCCGGGAGGACTGGAGGAAAATTGGAGAGGCGTATGTCCAAAAGTGCACGCTTACACCCTGACTGACTGACTGACTGACTGACTGAGCGTTTTTTAACTAAATAAATTGTTTGTATAAGTACCATGTTGGTAAATCCTCTATTTTCTTAACTGAAAATTTGTTCATATTCAAAATTTGTTGTAAATATAATTGTAATAAAGACAAGCTTACTACTTTATCTACTACATTATTCAATTTTCATATAATTTAAAATAATAAAACATTAATAAATAATTACCTACATATTATGGACATCGCAAAAGCATGCAGTCAATATGAAAGCTCCAATACGCGCTCGTTCCGCGCCGCCGCCACCGCCGCCGCCGCCCCCTCCGCGCTCCTTGAGCTTCGGACGGCAGTGTCGAGCAAGCGACACCGCGCCGCTCCGCCGCCGCCGGCCGCGCCGCTTACTGAAGGCTTCGCCGCTGAGCGGAGGCTGCGTGGAGACCGCTCTGGCGGGAGGGAGAGAGAGCGGATGGTGTGCGATAGAGACAGATAGCGGGTACATGCCAAATCTTTACATCCATTACGATTATTGGTTACCGTTTTGTTAGTAAAATGACAGTTTGAGCGACGAATAAATTACTTGATTCCATTGCTTGATTCAGAAAAAAAAATGCCGAATAAAAAATACTAAAATAATATAAGAATTATCAATTCCCTCATGTATTAAATACATTTTTGTGATTTTGTTATAGTTTGAGGAAGGTATTTATTGAAATAACTATCACACAGAATTTAATTTAAATTAATAAACCATATAGCCATATAAACCATTATTTTACCTAGCCATAGGTAATATAATAAACCATTTATTCTAATGTTAGTTTAGGGCACAGATGTGGTTTAGGGTTTTACCGCTATTACACATTATGTTAACGTTTTCGTTTATATGCGGTACCTACACTAAAGCAACTTATTTTGGCCGACGCGACGCGACGTTTCGTCTCCCGCCCTGGAGCCATCTTCAGGGATCGCTCGCGGTACTGCGACGGCAAGCGAATGTGCCTACAGCAGTACCTACCGTTCATCAATCATCATAAGAGCAGGGTCTATAAAAATGTTTATTATAATTTATCTGAAAGCAGGCAGCATCCTACACGTGGCTCCATCCTGCGGCGTCTCGCCCGCGGGTGGGTGCGCGCGCAGAACACGTGACCGCCCCGAGCGACACAGCCGCGCCGCCACGTGGCCTCCGCGAGCACTACATTAGTAAACAACACAATAATACCACACAGTAAAATAACTACAATACTAATTATTGTGAAAAAGTTAAAACAAAAACCATACTAGCAAAATGATATCGTTTGAAAATGTTTGTATTGTCTTTTGTTGATATAAAAATGTGAATAGTGCAGGAAAACATTCAATCGCTAGTTTAAATGTTAACTCAAAACTTATGGACTTTATATATAACTTCAAGAGTGTAGTGAATAGAATACCCTTCTGTCAAAACAACTGCCAATCTCAATTATGCAAACTGTAAAATAAGTTAAAATTGCTAGATAAACCTAAAATCAGAAATTAAAATTATGATTGACTCGACTCCTTAAAAAACAATTAATGTGTGCAGCTAATGCGTAATCTAGCAGATAGTGAAAGGGTCAGCTAAATGAAGTTCACATCACGAAAACCTACGCCAGCAAAATGATTTGACAAACAAAGAAATCATAACTATTGCGCCTCCGAACTGGATGCTATAAAATAACAGTGAAGTTGAAACAAGAATGCTATAACTCTTCATACTTATGTATGTTGTGATAGTTTTTTCGAGAGCCCACCGTCCGCGTCGCCAACTCGTGATAATGTGACACAAATACTGATGAAACCTGTTCCGAGCTTACGGTTCACCAGGCTTCCCGAGACACGAACAATCACTTGATTATGTACACATGCGCCATTGTTCAATTAATGCCGGACATGATTGAATGTTTGAATAAAATTCCGATGAAGATAGAAGCTTCTCCAGTGACGCAGAAGTACCTGTGCATAACTACAAACACGTACTAGAAGGCGACGTGCAAACGGATAAAAATTATAGCATACAACAAATGATAGAGGAGCATAATACGCTACTTAGAGGAAACGAGACGGGCGCGATACCGGAGAGGGACGAGAGAGCGATGATCGAAAGAAAATAGATTTCTCAGGGCGTAATGGTTCGAACAATAATTGTGAGTTCTCGATGATTACCCAACGAGGCGCGCACAAAAGCTGTATACTTTCATAAACACGCCGAGACAGATAATGATCTGCGACCTATGATCTGCGCCCGCGCCGACAATACGAGTAACGGGCCCGAATATCGACACAATATTCCCAATTAGTCACACGATCCGACCAACGATCATTTGTCCAAAATGAATGAAATTCAAAATTCGCCAGAGCCGACCGCCGAAGACGAGTTGAATCACAACGTGCCGGCGAAGAGAAGGAAAATCAACTTGGATAAAAGCATCAATGATGAATTGTTGAAAACGACTCAAGCCCAAATAAATTTTTTTAAAACGACACAAGCGCAAATTCACTTTCTGAAAGCTGACAATACGTTAAAACTAGGAGACACAATCGATTTAAGACAGAGCTTTTTGAAAATAAATCGGGAGCTAGTGAAATCACAACAGGGCCACAGTGGCGTTTCGGACACTTTGGATTTGAGATGTGACAATTTTTCCCATAAGAACGACAAAGAAGGAATTGAAATATATGCGAAGGAACCGACCGAAAAACACGACGAAATTGATTTCAGGCATTCAGCAGTGCTGAACATAGTAAGACAGGGCGGGTCCCTAATCTTACAAAATGCCATCGACTTTAATGACGAAAGTACTTCTGAGGAATCTAAAAATCAGGAATCAAACGGATTTGGCGGTAAGAGAGTTAATGATAAATCTGCGGACAGAGTGGATGCTAGTTCAAAACGCTTGAACTCGGATGCAGCTGGTACTGATGAAATTGTGTTCTTGGCTGAAGGCAGCGCTGATTCGGCTCCTGACAATGCAGATGTGAGTCGTGTTGCCTTATCTATATTTTTCTGTTATATAGGTATAAGTTTTAATAATTCCTCCTTAAGTGTTTATAATTTTGCCATTGTGCAGTTTCTTTTACCTATTCAACGACTTGTAGCTAGGCCTCCACCAAATTGACAAGGTGTAAGTAGTAGTAGTGGGCGGATCGAGTGAGGGCAACATAGTAACGTGGATGAATTATAATATAGCGGAATGTATACATGATGTGGCGGGCGGCGCGGCAGCGCGGAGGGACGATTATAACATACTCCGCGGAGCCGCGAGCCGACCGTGCGGTGGTACACACCTCGGTCTGTACCCACCACTTCATAGAAAACTTTGAAATCCCGATAAATCCCGTGGGATCAAGTACTTAAATGAATAGTGACACGCGTAAAAGGCGACTAAGGGATAAGGAGAAGATCGCACGATCTTAAAAGGCGACAAGGCTAGCAACCTCTCACCTTGGCACGGTCCTTCCTCGTCATGCAGTAGGTATAGGCTTACTTAGTGATTTGATACTTGATAATTATCTTGTCCTAATACTGAAGGAGGTGGTAGGTGCTGTGGGGTGGTAATTAACCCGAGTTCCCGTAACACAAGACCGATTCCCTGCT
The DNA here is from genome assembly GCA_946902875.1 of Nematopogon swammerdamellus. NCBI lineage: Eukaryota > Metazoa > Arthropoda > Insecta > Lepidoptera > Adelidae > Nematopogon > Nematopogon swammerdamellus. The sequence goes on along the minus strand of OX336357.1, from coordinate 425,492 downwards.
TATTCCGATTGTTGTATTGTGAAGGACGAGATAAAGGTGTTTTTTTAGGTTTTATTATTATCATTCGTAGGCAAATAAATTTTGCACTTGAATTCGTTATTTTTCGAATGGCAACTATAGTGTGAAATGTAGCAACAGTGAAAAACAATGAAAACAATGACAAACAATGACAAGGGCTGTACAGAACCAGATAAAAGACAAAAACAATTATGCTTTCTTATTCTTATAGACTACTACTACTTACCTAATACTACTACTATCTACTTAATCTAGCGTTAATTTATTAATGATTAATAAATTAACTTAATAAATTAAATTAAATTAATAAATTAACGCAAAATTAACCCTTAGACCCTATGGGGTAATATTTTTTTTTTTATGGAAACTGACACGGTTGGCTACATCACCTACAACGTCCATGATGTCAGCCCATAACACCGAGCGAACTAGGTGCCATGTCAGTGCTTCCCCCTTTGATCGTGCCGGCTACACTGAACTGGTCGGAACACACAAACTATTTACATAGCCGTTTAGACCGACGTTTCATTTAGTGCGGTGGTACCAACCCGGGCGGGTTAAACCCTACCACCAAGTAAGATTAGGAGGGAAGGGACCTACAGTTTTACGAGGAATCCGAACCTCGGTCAGCCTCCAACGGTCAGCGGTCACCCATCCAAGAACTGACCGCACACAGCGTTGCTTAACATTCAATAGCGACAGTTGACTGTCTGCACCACTGAGCTATCGAGGCTGACAGTCTTTATATCCCAAAAAATTTACAAAAATTGTCAATGAAATATTTAAAATATGGTACAATAGCATAAAAAGAATTGTCAATTGTGGTGTGGACAGATGTCAGCGTCCTCTGTCTCCACTGTGTTCGGGCCAACACAGTAGCCAACACACTGTGTTGGCTACTGTGTTGGCCCGATTCTTCCTGCGTAGCTAATTGTTTGGTAAATATACTGAGCGTCGAGAGAATTTTGTGAAGTGGTTATATAAAAGTATGGCAACTGACATTTGCTCGTTAAACGCCATCTCACGGCGCTGCTGTGAACCTTTGTTTTCTCTTCAGCGCGTCTCGCCGCAGTATGTTATCCTCAGTACGGAAAGGTTGAACGTGGGCAGAACTGCACGCTGCCCCTAAAGTGAACCAGGGCAAGTGGCTGCAACCTGTCTCGCCTTATGCGAACCTGCCTCCCCTTCCCTCCGCCCCGCTCCTCCCCGCAGTCCGATCAACTGTTGAGCCTTCCTAAATGACCAGCTATTCCAAGTAACCGCTCGATCATGAAGAGTAGAAATTTACGAATAGACAGGCAGACTGGCCCTTTCTGCAATGTTTTGTGCGGAGCCCTGAAAATGTCCCTACTTATTCACTGTACACAATTGTAACACCACACGGGTGCCTTTCGGACGAAATCACGCATAAAAGTATTTTTTTTTGGATACCAACATTTTTTTTTATTGCTTCCGAACTGGGTGGCTCTGCCCGAGGTCGAAGCCTTAGGCGCAGCCAATTTCACCCCCTAGGAGGTGCCATGCAAGTCCGGCTCGGAGGTGGACTAATGGCGCTCTAGGGAAGATCCGTGTATTGTAGGAGTAGGGAAAGATATTCCCCGGAAGCCCGTTCCACACCTTTGCAGTGCGACACAAGTACCATTTAGAGAATCGTGCAGTTCGAAGAGCTCTTCTGTCGACTACAAAGGGGTTTTCCGTGAGAGTATGGCGGGTTTGACGAAGGCGAACAGGAGGAGGAGGGATAAGGGAAGCAAGTTCGTCAGAGCAGCGGCCATAGTAGTACCGATAAAATAGGCTCAATGACCCAACGATGACAACGATCCAACCTTTGCTACACCGTTTACGACAACCACGCGATTTTGTAAATAATTCTTGTGCCGCACTGCAAAGCTGTGGAACCGACTTCCGGGGTTAATTTAGGGTGGTTAAACATCGTTAGAGTTAAAAAAATCTTTTTCTACAATACACATCTTTCAATCTTGGATAAATTACTTTCCTGAAATACCTTGTCTGCCTAAATGCCGGTTTAGTATCACCTTTGAGGGTTCAATCTGTCTCCAATTTCCAGCTCAGTCTGGCCACTAAATTAAAATAAATAATAAATAATAATAAAATAATAAATTGCGGTCTCTCGCAGCAATTTCGACGAGAGTGACGAGGTTCTTCAAGCGTACGTCGAATTTCAGTGGTGGTTGTCTCGGTGTGATATGCCTACCTACTACGAAGTAGATGTGCGTATGTAATTAAACTATTAATTGACAATCTAAACAGGTATTATACCGCCGGAACAATTAACTAGGTACCTACATGATTCGTACACGTTCCATTAACTAATCTACCAGCGTGGGTACACTCCTATCTTATCACATCATACATCTATATTAATAAATATATAAATAAATATATACAGAGTGAATACAAATAAAGTTACGTGAGTACATAATTTTTTATATAAAAAAATATAAATGGTACTTAGCATTAACAAACAAGCAATGTTTAAATAGTTGTATTAAAATCAAATATAAAACATAAATAATAATTTTATTAATATTTTTCTGATTTGTTTGATGTATGTTTTTTTGCCGGTACCTTTACTGTTTATTTTGTATACATATGTTATGTGTTACCTACTTTACACGCTACAAAATATCCGGCTTCGCTGGCGTTAAAAGCAAGAAGCTCGCGTACAAATATTTCGAAGAAATTGTTTATTGTTTATTTAGCATCTATTGGCAGTACACTGCGCTCAGATTTGTCATATTTACATTGTAACATTCCGCCAGTTCGATTATCACAGCGAAGAAGAACTGACAAGAAACTTCACTGGAAATTTTTTCAATGTCCACTTAGTCTATACAAAAATGTTTGCCACTGCCTAGACACGCATGTGCTGATTTGTGACATGCAGCAATTCATGACAAAAATTAATAGCTATCAAAATTATTCAATCAATGGACACTCAAGATCGGAACCGCAGACAAAAACTAAGCACAATATTAAAACTGTGCACAGAGCATACTACGTCTCGATATAGCCATGTAATATTTTATTTTTTATTTTTTTATTTTTTTTTATAATATGTGTACTCACGTAAAATATGAGGAACACAAACAATATAAATATGATTAGGTATTCGTGGCTGAGTGTACAACTCTCTAGAACTACAATAAGGCAGACTTGTGTCCAATGTATTGTTACCTATAGTCAGTTTTTGTTCAATGCACATAATAACTGAATGTAAATTAATCCTTACGTTTTGTTTTTTTATTATTTGTTATATCCGCCATAAAATATGTGTTGTTATGGCGGATAGGTATAACCAAGGAGGATAGGTATAACCAAGGAGGATAGGTATAACAAATAATAAAAATATGTAAATAATAAATAAAACTATGAAAATTTCAACCAGTTAGCTATTAAGGTTCAAAATATACAGCCCATATATAGAGCGTAGCCTCAGTAATAGTCTCACGTGCGGATACGGAATCCTAAAAAACCGGCCAAGTGCGAGTCGAACTCGCGCACCAAGGGTCCCGTATCGCCATGTCACGGCCAGCGCTACTCACGCCATCTAGATGGCGTGTTATGAAATGCTTCATATAGTTAATGTCATGCTTCATTATCTATTCGGTAGATGGCGCGCGCGCATACACTTTTTGGTTTCTTCTATGGGAACCCCCGTGAATTTTAACTTTTTCTTATTTTTATTATTTGTTCTTATATCGGCCATAATAACACATTTTTTGTAAAAATTTCAACGGGCTACCTATTATGGTTCAAGAGATAGAGCCCTCGGACAGACGGACGGACGGACGGACAAACAGACAGACAGACAGACAGACGGCGTAGGCTTGGTAATAGGGTCTCGTACCTGATACGGAACCCTCAACCGCATAAATAAAGGTCGAAGCACTTTCTTGTTTTTTATTTATTAACAAACATAACAGATAACTTATTAACTTATAACTATTATATCATTCTTCAATCTTTACTTATTTCATACACATAAAAGAAAAAAAAAACATTGAGCCAATAATAAATTTTCACGATTTGCAAAGTGCACAAAATATGTGTGCACTGATTTTGAATATATTAATTTTAATTATTTTCAAATTTTTATCCAGTCTGTATATTTATTCGTATTTATGCTCAGCTCATTACATTATCTGGAAGTTTGCTTATAATCAGCTTGGTTCAGGTGTTGAGCTTGTTCTATAGAGATTAATACTAAGCTAATGTAGAGAAGAGTGTGTACAGATATTGTATCAACTGGCTAACTAGTGGGCTAGTGACGTCACGCCGCCCACACCACACGCTCGCCGACCGTTAGTTACCACTCGCTCGGCCACCGCACCGGCCACACCACACTACACTTCATCTACCTACACACCCTCGCACTCCTCTCTCTCTGTCTCTCTGCATACCTCACGCCGCACGGACGGACCACACTCGCGTACATGTCCGAATACTTCACTCGAATGGAAACGAACTCGAAATTTTTTGGATATATCAACATTGCAACACTGTTCTCTCCGCAAGGATGGCTCCCTAAGTCCCTATCGCTTATTCCATGGGGAGTGCTTGGAGGAGTTGTTCAACGCGATCCCGCTGCCCCCTGTCCACCTCCGCACCACGCGCACCGGGCAGGGTTTGCATCCCTATACGCTGGACTTCCTGCGGTTGCGTACTACCGGTTCTGCATATCTTTACAGAACTGGTAAACACTGGAACGCTCTCCCGGCCCATATATTTCCCCCCAACCCCCCAAGTACAGTCTCGGGTCCTTCAAAAGGGGCGTCAATAGGCACTGTCAGGCCGGCATGGCATTCGCAACCCCTGCATACGACTGGATGTCCATGGGCGTCGTTAGACACCTCATGTGTGGCTCGGGGCCGCATTTAGCGCTTTCCATTTAAGAAAATAAAACAAAAGCAGTCTCAAACCTCGATGCGCTGTTGTACACGTCTCCAACGTTATTACATCAGTAATGTAAGACTACATCTTGTTCCTGCCGGAGCCAGGAGCCATATCTGTGCTTCCCTCTGTTCGTGCCGGCTACACTGAACTATGTTACTTATATTTTAATGATGCTGTATATAGTGTAGGCAGGGTGCGAGCGCGCGCGGGTCGGCGCGGAACGTGTCGAATCAATCAGGGTCTGTTCCACGCCACGAGAACGCGTGACAAGGTGACAAGTTTGTTACCAAGCTTACTTGTCGTAACATCTTTGATGTTTCCAAATTTTAGAAAAATATTCAGCTTTAAACAGCGCGATTCACCAATAACTACTGCAACTCATTATGGGCCACTTTGGTCTTTTTGTTTTAGTGGGCGTGGCTTAAGCCAAGAGGGGAAGACTAATAAGCCTTAGTCAGTCAGTCAGTCAGTCAGCGTATGTCTGCGTTCACTGCTGGACATTTTTTTTTATGGAAACTGACACGGTTGGCCACATCACCTACAATATCCGTGATGTTAGCCCGCAACACCGTGCTTCCCTTGATTTCATGTCGGCTACACTGAACTGGACGGAAAACACGAACTATTTACATAGCCGTTTCGACGGACGTTTTTTTCAGTGCGGTGGTATCAACCCGGGCGTGTTAAACCCTCCCACCTAGTAATATAAGAAGGGAGTCATATCCCTTAGTCGCCTTTTACGACATACACGGGGAGAGATGCAGTGGGGTTATTCTTTTAAAGTACCGGCCCCACACGGTAAGTGTACAAGTAAGTTCTTAAGTATAAAATATAGTAATCATTAATTTTTCTAATTTCTGAAAAACGAAGTCAAGTATAATATTGATATTATATAATACTCGCAGTATGATTCATCAATTAAATTATAGCCTGCGGAACAGCAGCATTTATCACGTCCTAGTTAAATGTTCGATACACTTGACAAGTCGTGAACTTGTCAGCTGAGTGCGGCGCGGCGTTGTTGGCGAGTGGAAGTGTGCACACTACTGAGAATGTAACGGTGAGAGAGGCCGCCTTATTCTCATCACTAAATTACATGTGAACACTAAATATATAAACTAAATAAGCAGGCCCTGTTGGTTTCATCTCATGGTGGTGAGAGACCGGCTTGGCACCCGCACCCCCGCATACGACCGAATGTTCATGGGCGTCGTTAGACAACTTAATTATTTTATTAGAAAAAAGATTAAAGTGTAAGATTGATGAAAACTGAGCATAATTATTACAACACATCACACACAACAGCTTAAATGTCATCAAAGAATTTTTAAAAAATATGTAGGTAGGCCGAAAGTGTAGCAGATTTTCTTCCAGTCATTTCAGTAAGATCATGCGTACGATCAATTTAGTCGAACAGCTACTTCAGGAAAACCACGACACTCATGTAGATAATTGTCAGTATATCATATTTTGTCAGCCTCGATAGCTCAGTGGTGCAGACAGTCGACTGTCGCTATTGATTGTTAAGCAACGCTGGGCCGGTCAGTAGGATGGGTGACCGCTCGACCGTTGGAGGCTGACCGTGGTTCGGATTCCACGTAAAACTGTAGGTCCCTTCCCTTCTTACCTTACTAGGTGGTAGGGTTTAACCCGCCCGGGTTGGTACCACCGCACTGAATGAAACTTCGGTCGAAACGGCTATGTAAATAGTTCGTGTTTTCCGTCCAGTTCAGTGTACTACTGATTACTCTGATTACTCCGATTGTCGAGATACAGCGTGTGGTGTATGTGTATGAATATTTATGTGCATTTTATATGTTTTGTATTCCGGACCTTTCTATCTCCTGTATATGTCTTTACGCCACTCACCCAGCAGTTATACTGGTAGAAAATACCTAGTGGCATTAAGTGTTACATTTTCCCATGAATATAAACGTGAAAGCGGATGCGTCTTAACATTGTCATCCAAAAGGTGATTTGAGATCGGCTAGTTAGTCACCGCTCTCAGCGCATTCTCGCGGGCAACTTGTTTTTGTTAAAAACCCTTAATTAAATTCTCACCCGGCGAGTTTCTTACAAAGGAAATATTTCATTAAAATGAAGGAATTAACAAGAAGTGGCTGCACGCAGCGGAGAATGTTGCCATCTTGCTGTATTATATTTTGTAAATATTTAATATACATATTTTTAAACAGTATTTTGTACGATTAATCTTTAGTTGAGTGAAAGTTGCGGCTATACCTAGGTTAAGATCCAGTATTTCATACTATTGTATTGTATTGTATTGTTTTTGTATTGTTTATTGATCATTCTTATGGCAGTTAGACTGCGCTCGAACTTGTCACAATTTGTTCTATCCCGTTCGATTACACCCACGAAGAAGAACCGACAAGAAACTTCGCAGGGTATTTTTTTAAACATATTTTTACAAGTATTTAGTGACTAGCCACATAATAACACCGCCCATAGTCTATCTAAAACACAGCTTGAGAGCAAGATTAACAATTTTGCTGAGAGTTCTGACTACAAAGACTTATTAATTAAATGAATCAGGTGTAAAGTACTCGTTCAAATTTTCAACTAGCTTTTGACCGCGGCTTCGCTCGCGCCAAATTCGTATTTAAAAAGAAGAAAGTAAGTAAGCCCGCCACCGTACCTTTATTTCGGCGCGTGGAACAATCCGGTTTGTATGAGAGCCACATCTTAGCGTAACCGGAACTGAATTTTATTTAGCCTATCCTGTGTCCCGTATAATCAAATGTACTAAGTTTAATCGAATTTGGATGACCAGTTTAAGAGTTATGGAGGAACATACACAGAAAAGATTTCTAAAAATCGTAAATTTAGTTTTAGAGTCTACAGACGCAATATTTCATAAAACAAAGTAACTTACTCCATTGCCATCCATTACAGATTAATTATTAGTATTGATTTTACCTATAGATAGGCAACCTACTTTGAACGAAAAATCCGCCAGTTATTTTCAACGCAAAGAAAAAGCTAGGTGATTTATAAAGTAGGAACAATTTTACAACATATTTTCCTACTTCCCGTTTAGATAAATGTATACACACATCCACACATAACTTCACGCCTGGTGTGTGCGGGGTAAGGTAAGGGGTAGGCAGAGACAACGGATCTCCACATGTCACGATTCTAATACACATCTGGTTCCTCTTCCACTCTCACGATGTTGTCACGTGACTATATACTAACTAACTAACACGTAGGTACACACATTATGTACGCATGCGCGCGGCTCGTTACACAATTTCAATACTCGCATTTCTGTTTGTATAAATTTTTCATTTTAAAGTAATAAATGTTTGCCAAGTGTGCATTTTGCTCACCTTTAATGGTTGCAGGGCTGATATGTTGAAATAGAAATGTAACGGGCATTTTTTTATTAATTTTTTTTATGAAAACTGACACGGCTATCTACATCACCTATTATTCTACATTCGTGATGTCAGCCTATAACACCTTGGTGGACTAGGTGCCATGTCAGTGCTTATGCCGGCTGCACTGAACTGGGCGAAAAACACGGAATATTTACATAGCCGTTTCAACCGACGAAATATTTGATATTTTTTTATAATTTCTTCAGTGCTGTGATACCAACCCAGGCGAGTTAAAACTCTTCTTACCTGGGTAAGGTAAGAAGGGAAGGTTGCAGTTTTACAGGGAATCCGAACCACGGTCAGCTTCCAACGGTGACATAATGTATTAATAAAATAACATTTTGTAGATTATGTTTGATCAATTGATGGTTTTAAATTTTTTTTTTATGGAAAAAATATGGTTACTTTGTTTCTTTATGTTTTGTTTTTATTTTTGTTTTTCGTACTCGCATTGTAGTTAGACTTATTAGCCAATAATGTTAATTATTTTACGAAAAAAAAACATATTCATGTATAGGCTAACTTTTAACTATAAAATACGTTGTAACCCACAAATAATAATAATTAATAAATCCTCAATTTGTAATAGCGAACTTAGCTAGTCTAGAGTTTTACCTAAACTAAATACTTTTATGGTTTCACCTTTAAAACTACAACTGTGTGTCTCTCCCTGCCCAAATATTTCCCCCAAGTACAGTCTCGGGTCCTTCAAGACGGGCGTGAATGAGCACCTGTCAGGCCGGCATGGCATTCGAAACCCCCCGCATATGACCATTAGCGTCGTTAGACACCTTATAGGTGGCTCGGCGTCATATGTCGCAATTTCAGTAAAAGAAAATGTGTATAAACTTAAATTGTAACAACGAACTCCTAAAACTATGCGCCTAATTAGTCCACCGAGCCCCTCGACCCTCGCTCGCGGCGCGGGGGGGCGCCACTCTCGCCCGAGGCGACCCCGCCAATCAGCGTGCGTTCCTCATTCAAACTATTCGCGTTCGTTCTCTCTCACACTCGCGCTTCCGATCCTGTGACTCCATTGTCTAATACATTGTATGTATTAATTCTAATAAATCCGTAAACGTGGTAGCGTTTTTAAGGTTACGTAGGTGAGCTAGTTTATGAAAAGTGTTTAACTAATAAATTGTAAATCAAAACTTTATTGGGTTAAACTAAAATTACAAATTCAATTTAATTTTTTTCAATTTACTTTTATTTTACATCGTAAACAAGCTTACACATTTACAATCAATAATAATAGTTTATAAATACTATAAAACACAATATTTACTAAGTATTTAAAATAATTGTTTCCAAGAAACTTCATAAATTCTCAATATAAACAAAAATGCATTGGAATTGTATTAATGAGGGGCGTGAACCTGTTAGGCCGACATGGCATTCGCAACTCCCGCGTACCACCGAATGTCCATGGGCGTCGTTAGACACCTTATGGATGGCTCGTTGCAACATGTCGCGCATTCAATAAACAAAGCTTGGAAATGTTATGAACACGACGTAGCTTGCGATGTGGTCGCCGCCGCGCCGGCCCGCGCCCAGCAATAGACATCAATGCGTGCGACCTCTGAAGGTTTTCTTCTTCAACGAAATCCGCTCACTCCACACCGCACGCTTGTTTCAACTGTTTGATATAAACGTAGGCTCTGTGGTGTATTCAAGAATCACTTATCCGTGAAATAGAAAATTATCAATAAAGATAAGTAGGCATTTCTTTTATTTTCCTCACTGGGAAATTCTGGAATGCACTTCCTCCCGATGTGTTTCCTTCAGTGTATGAATTAGGTTCTTTCAAGAGAAGCTTAAAAAGCAGCGTCACACCGGCACGGCATTCGCAGCCCCGTTCTTAACCGAATGCTTTTGAGCGTGGTCGGCGCAACAAACCACGCTGACGGCGCCGAGTGTCTCGCGTATCCATAAAAAAAGAATTAAGAAATTATTAATAAATTATCTATACATTATTATAATATTATGTCACATGCATCATCATCATATCACACACGCTAAATCCCGACAATCGGGGTAAGCAGAGTAATCGGTGTTGTGCTGCAAGAACTCTGGTCAATTACAGCACAACACCAACCACCACGTTTCGCAAAGTATTCGAACAAGATTTAATCGATCAAGCAGCAAGTAAGGCACGAAGACCCACCTGCTGCATGACTCGGTGGAAGTACCGTGCCAAGGTGAGAGGTGGCGAGCCTGTCGCCCTTTAGCACGGTATCTTGTCCTTATCCCTTAGTCGCCTTTTAGGACATGCATGGGGAGAGATGCAGTGGGGATATTCTTTTTAAGTACCGGCCCCACACGGTCACATGCATATCTTCTAAATTTAGTTTACTTTATCATCTATTTATCTTGAGCCATTGACTTTCTGGGGAAGTTTGTTTGTCAGTTCTTCTTCGCATTGAATTAAAACTGGCAGAGTTGACGACATGTCCAAGCATGGCTGCCTACCGATGGATGCAATTGTACAATAAACAATAAAGAATATACGAACAATTTTTATTTTGAAATACCCTTAGATTTATGTAAATGATAAAATATGTGCAGTACACTAATTTTTAGTTGTTACTAAGTGAATACTTCCGTAGTAACCGCTGACAAGTCTTACACATCCATCACGCACACATTCAAGGCTTCAAGTGTTACCCCTAAAGCGACAAATTGACTTAGTTGATTAGGAAAGAAGGCGAGCGGAGGGGTGTGTGATGGCGCGGAAATGATTCGGAAGGGGCGGCGCAATCCATTTACTTAGTATAGTTAGAAGGAGGGACGGCTCGCATGCGCACATGCACTCTACTACTTTCTTAGTATACTAAAATATAAACACATTTCAACTACTGAAGCACTAAGACGCATCGTTGTTGGATCATTGAGCCTTCTTTACCTGTTGCTATGGCCGCTTCTCTAATGAACTAGCTTCCCTCATCCCTCCTCCTCCTTTTCGCATTCTCCAAGCCCGCCACACTCTCGCGGAACACCCCTTTGTAGTCGACAAAAGAGTTCTTCGAACTGCACGATTATCTAAATAGTTCTTGTGTCGCACTGCAGCTAAGGTGTGGAACGGAGTTCCGGGGAATATCTTTCCCTGCTCTTACGATACACGTATCTTAAAATTTTGGGTTGAAAGCATTTCCCCAGCGACATTAGTCCACCTTCAAGCTGGACTGCCGCCTTCTCGGGGGTGAAATTTCTTGCGCCCGAGGCACCGCCTCGAGCACAGCCACCCAGTTCGGGTGTAATAAAAGAAACTAGCCACCAGCTACCTTAGCGCGGTCTTTCCACCAGGCACTGTATTAGATAATTGCGTTAGGCCTCACTTGCTGCTTGGTAGTTGGATCCTGTTGTGCTGAAAAAGGCTTAAATCCGGGCGCGGTCGAACTTTGGCTGGGTGGTTGGTCGTGGTTCGAATTCCACGTATAACCGTGGTGTGTGTGTCAATTCTCTTATTTTACTAGGTGTTAGGATAGCTTATCGGGACTAGTACCACAACACTGAATGAAGGTCGGTCGAAACGGCCGTCGAAAGAGTTCGTGTACGGGACGGGCCTGGACCTGGACGGGCACGTCCAGTGCAGTGTAGCCTACGCGCGCAACCGAGGGGTAGCGCTGACATGGCAGCTAGCTCACCGAGGTGTGAGCGTCCGACATCAGGGGTGCAGTGGGGCGGTGTATCCTACCACATAAGTTTACATAAACAAGTGTTTTTTTTTTCATAAAAAAAACCTAACAGCGATTTTTCTCAACATTAAAATACTTTATTAAATTAATTACTTTATTAAAATTATTTATTACTCCAATATTCATTCAACATTAATAAGTACATTAAAAAATTTACATAATGTGCAAAGGCGGACTTATCCCTTACAGTGATTTCTTACACGCAACCTTTGGATATTTGATATTCGATTAATATAGTGCAATGAAATGAAAGGCTCTTCGCAACATTACATTTTGCTGTTCTCTACTCACAAATAAATCGACACCTTGTTAATGAGTCGAGAGCGTAGCGTTCGCAAGCTGCCACCGCCCCTACACGCCCTCCGGCGGGCGGCGCCCGGGGCGGCGCGCGGCGCGCCGGGGGCGGGCGGGCGCCGCGACGCCCAGGGCGGCGCGCGGCGCGTCGCCAGTCCGCCGCGCAGCGCCGCCGAGCTAGCGCGCGCACCAGCGTGCACGGTGTGAGTTGCCACCTCACTTACACGTGAACGTTTATAAAGTAGTGGTGTAATGCAGTTGTAGTAGTGATTCATAGTGTAATATAATTTTGAGAATTTGTACTGGACAATGTCATAAACAATTTAATTATAGACATATTTAACTGATATTGCTTTTTAATAAAATAAATAATGTATTAAATAGCTTTCAATAATATCATTATTACTGTAATAAAAAAAATTATCTTAATATGTACTGTTTCAGAGATAATCTAGAAAACTACTCAATTGGTTTTTAAAATGAATTGGCTTGAACATGGGCAAAACCCAGAGATCATAAATACAACGGAAACATTTTCACGGAAAAGAACTGGAGAACACAAACTGGAGATGTGTATGCCCAGCAGTGGACTGACTGACTGACCGATATTAAGTGCGTGCGCGCATCCCACGTGGCGCCACGCGCACATATACTCATTTTTAACCGACTTCAAAAAAGGAGGAGGTTCTATGTTCGGCTGTATGTATTTTTTTTTATGTATGTTCAGCAATATCTTCCCCAATTGTGAACCGATTTCGATGATTCTTTTTGTGTTCGGTTCAGTCTAGCTCCAAGGTGGCCCATTTTTTTTTGGTCAAGATCGGATTGGAAAGCGAGGCGGAATCGCGAGGCCGAAGGGCCGAGCGATTCCGCCGAGTACATTAATAGCAAATAAAAATTACTAAAAAAACTGTGAAATAAAAACCTATTTAAAAAAATATAAAAACCGCCTTAAAAAATGTATGAAATAAAAAAATTAAAATCGAACCCTAGAGTTGAAGGCGGTGGTGCTAAAGCAAGCAAAAATAACCGACCGCCTTCGACTCTAGGGTTCGATTTTTATTTTTTTATTTCATACATTTTTGAAGGCGGTTTTTATATTTTTTTAAATAGTTTTTAAAAATATATTTTCTTAACAATAATGCATTAACTAACTTTTTTATGTAATACGGTATGTATCACTGAGACAAAAGGGCCAGAGCGTATGCTCCGACCAGCCAATATCACCTTCTAGAAGGTAAGTGCCATACCGGAGACTTCCCTTTGCTGACAATACTGGACTAGAGGAGAACACGACCGAGGTTGCTATGGCGGCCATCTTACATCCAGTACGGTGGTACCAGCACAGTCGGCTACAATTTGATTCTACCACCTAGTAAGAGGCAAGAGAAGAGACCATACACCTCATGGGTGGCTAGGTGTCACATGTCGCGCTTTTCATAAAAAAATAACTTTTTTGTCCACCTTGTCGCTGGCATGGCACTTCACTGAATAGGGTTTCGCGAGGAGTGGTGTTATTGGCTGTGTCCGATTGTCTGACGGACTCCGGAGCAAAGCCACCGAGACAGTTCCCAAAAAAAAAAACCTCTCAAAAATATTTCAGTTCTAACCAAAAACTATTGAGAATTTCTTTTTAACTCTACTGTCGTACCTATAAGGTAATTATGCATATATTCCTGTGTTCCAATATCCTTATAGCTTATACCAATACAATTTCGATGCGCACTGGGTCAGTGGTCAGCAACCAGTTTGTCACCGCAATTTAAAAAAGTAATTACAGACCCCAACGCTTACTGCGGCGGCGCGGGCGCGTCGTCGGTCGGTTCCCTACCCCCTGCCTTGTACGGCTATTGCGAGTAGCATGTTGGTGGTTTTGAGCGATTTTATATGTTAATATTGAATAAAGAGTAAACCATTTAATTTCGCAGGTGGCATTAAAACTTGTTAGTAATGCGGTCCTTGTATGTTATATACAGGGTGTTCGGCACATCGACCGACAAATTTTTTTTGTAGATAAGTGGGGTCATTTGCAACGTTTTGACGATGATACCTTTTGCCAGATGTCACTTGGTATAGATACGATTTTTTTTTCTTTATTTTTGAAAACTACCAAAATCCCAGCTTTAAACCCTTGTAACTTTTTTGTTTATGATTCCATTCATTCATTCAAGTCCATTCAGTCCCAACGACATGAAAACTATTTTAAATGGTTGTTTCATTCTAGAGAAAATATAATTATTGTGGCAAGAAGCTATCGCGCGCACTCGCTTTGCGTTCAAGAAGGTAATGGCTACGGACCCCTTTGCGGATGAACAACATAGCCCTTGTAAAGGTAAAATAAATACTCGTTTAAATAGTGAAAGAATTTTGCAAATCCGTTGAGTGGTTTTCGAGGCTTGTCACATAAAATATTTTGAACTGTTTTATTTGTATATGTATGTATACCTTCACTGTTCGCTTCAGCTCTATTTATTTATTTAATATTAAAGAAATTTACTGCAATACATAACTCTGTGTGGATTATTGAATTCACAAGGTGCCATGTGAGTTCATTCCTTTTAACTTTGATTGTACTGAATAAAGTTTATATTTAATTTTAATTTTAATTAAACAAAATTTTTAGTTATATTCATAATTGAGCAATTTGATAAATTAAAACTAAACAGGTAGAAATCCAGTCAAATGTAGTCAAAAATAAATAAAACGTAAACCAACAAGTGCTCTAGACGCGCCGAAGCAATTCGGCGCGTACCGTCTTGAGAACAAAGGTGAAATTCCAACGCTGGCGCTGGCGTACGTCGACCTTTCCAGTGTCATCGAGGTGCAGGTAATTATCTTACTGAAGCTGCTGTATGTAAGCGAAGGGTAAGATTCCTTGCCCGCAGTCATTTCCCTTCTATCACCAAGAACAACTGCCCCACACTACACTTTTCTTCTTAAATATGCTCTTCTCTACATAGTATAAAAACCCCCGACCCTTGAAAAGTAAAAAATAATTTCCATTTACTTACTTAAAGGAGTCGGGGGACCGCTAAGTAAATACCTTTTCTATTTTATTTATTTAGCGGTCCCCCGACTCCTTTAAGTAAGTAAATGGAAATTATTTTGACTTTTTAAGGGTCGGGGTTTTATTATTTGTCATTAAACTTTTATTTCAAGCTTTTTTTATAAACCTGCATGCAAATAGATCCACTTTTTAAGGTAATAATTTTTTTATTACTTACTTGATTACAAACATAGCTAAGACGAAAGGAAGCACTGACATGGCACCTAGCTCACCCGGTGTTATGGGCTGATATTACGGATTTTGTAGGTGACGTAGCCAACCGTGTCAGTTTCCATAAAAAAAAGCTAAGAACCATCCCGATTAAACCAGCTTTCTAATAAAAATAACCCCCCGCCTCCAAATCGGTCCATCCGTTTGGGAGCTACGATGTCACAGACAGACATACCCATACACACATACAAACACACGGTAAACTTATAACACCCATCTTTTTGCGTCGGGGGCTAAAAATACAAAATCCCGCCGTCTGTCTGTGTGTATGTCAGCTTATAACTCGAGAGCGACTTCATCGATTGACTTACAGTTTTCACCAATGTAATTATAAATATCTCCGAAAGGTTGTAGGTTCTGTAACGTCATCGTTGGCCCGTATCGGTCCACTGTTGGACATTAGCCTCTCCACCACACGCGCTTTTACGTTCTTCTGATCCATCCACCCTCGGCTATTTTGTTAGGTCGTCTGTCCACCTAGCAGGGGAGGCTTCCACTCGAGCAACCGTCTACTCCAGGGTTTTGCGAGTCTGCAACAGATGTGCCCAGCCCACTGCTACTAATTCAGCTTGATAATTTTCTTAGCAATGTCTGCTACCTTGGATAACATCACACTATTATAAATAGAAACTGCGCAGTGGGGTCTGACTTAACTGACCAAAGTTGAACTATAGGAGTCACAGTAGTTGTTATTCTAACTTGAACACTAGCGAAGCCGCGGCGACAGTGCTCCAATTTATGAATTCATGTATTTGTTTAATTTAAATCTCACAAATTTAGTACTGCGTCTATAATATTATTGCACGCACTTACGTTTATTATTTTATTAAAAGTTCTCTTATTGTTATTCTATCTTCAATTCTGACGTTCACCTCTTTTTCTACTACCTACATACATTCCACTATATTAATCGAATCTCAAACATCTAAATGTTGACTGTAAGAAATCTCTGTAAGAGATAAGTACGCCTTTGCACGTTATGTTCTACCGTGTGGGGTCGGTACTTAAAAAGAATAGCCCCACTGCATCTCTCCCCATGCATGTCGTAAAAGGCGACTAAGGGATAAGGACAAGATGCCGTGCTAAAGGGCGACAGGCTCGCCACCTCTCAACTTGGCACGGTCCTTCCACCGAATCGTGCAGCAGGTGGGTCTTCGTGCCTTACTTGCTGCTTGATCGATTGAATCTTGTTCGAATACTTTACGAAACGTGGTGGTCGGTGTTGTGATGTAATTTGCCAGAGTTCTTGCAGCACAGGACCGATTGCTCTGCTTACCCCGATTGTCGGGATTCAGCTTGTGTGATATGTATGTATGTATGTATGTACATGTTCTAATGTGCCTGTTACTGTTGAAAGAGCAATAAAGTATTTTCTATTCTATTCAGTTGTAATATTGTGGTCGCACGACCGCCAGGAACCCTACTTCTAAACGATCTCGTTACAGCGATCTTGATAAATGACCTTCTATACCAAAACATCGTGCAGTACGATAACTCCTCAACGCGCCGTCATTAGTTATCGTACGCCCGTACGCCGCGCCGCTATTTACCGTACGTACAATATCATTAGTACACCCCATTATTATGAAATCGGTTTGTAAATCAAACCATATTGTAATAAGTTTTTTTGGAGATTACTCTTTCATGTCGGATGCTGAGAGGTAGAATTACTTAATGCTCCACATAAGGTAAGCGAGCACACGGTACGAACTCTGCGGGTTACTGCGCGTGCGTCGAGCTATCCCGCGCAAGCAGGATAGCGCGACACATCGCTTTTTCGGAAATGTTTAGCGTTATCAATTCACATTGCGTCCAATGCGTTTCTATAAGTAAATTCAGAGAAATTTTCATGATTGTCTATCGAGAGAAGTTAATCAAATCGTCTTTTCAAACATAAAAAATTACTAATTACTAATTAATACCCGACTGATACTGCTGCTGCTGCTGAAAAAATTATCAGCAGAAAATGCTGTAGTCGGGCTATCCTCCGAACTGTCTTCCGGCGAGCGTGTTTCCCGAATTCTTTAACCTGGGTGTCTTCAAACGTCGTATTAACAGGCTAGACAGCCTGGCAACAGTCCGCAAATCTGCTGGCATGGCACCTGACTGAGCGTGGCTTCGCGAGGAGAGGTGTTTTTGGCTCTGTCGAATGCACCATTGGTCTTTCGGCAGAGCCACCCATGTTGGTTTACATAAAAAAAATATGTCTATTCGATACCTTCTGCACATATCATTCCCTTCTACATCTATCAAATTATCTATTGAATGCGCCCGTCGTTCTTGGTTTAAAATGTGTACGGGGCTAGGAGAAATTATTCTATAATTTTTAGTCCTTTTCATAGCCATTTCACCCGACGGCTCATTGCAGTGGTACCAGTTCGATTTTTTTAACATTTATCTATAGGCACTCGTAGCCGCATCGTCCGTCAGAGCCTCCGCTGTGGCGGGGGCGGGGCGGGCTCGGCTTGCGTAACGAAGAAAGCCACCTCGCGTCGATTGCTAACAAACAATTAATCAAGATATCTGGAGCGACGGAACTGGAGGCCCGCCGCCGGACGACACTACGCGCAGCCGTGTAGTACGGTCGGAAAACATAATTCAAATCAAAATATATTTATTGCACTTGAAACATTTTTTTGTTTGCAAAAGTTACAGCTTAACACCGTAGGCGTTCTCCTCCAGCCAACCTTTGGGTTATCACTTATCATGAAAGAGTGTGAAGTTGGACAGAGAACTTGGGCAGAGAACAAATAAAAAGATAATGGTATAGACATATACTTTAAACACATAATAAAACACAAATACATATACATAAATAGATATATGATATGTAAACATAAATACATACAAATAAGGTATACAGAGAAGGTAAAAATAGGCTCTAAATGATTTATCTACATCAACACTAATATTATAAAGAGGTAGAGTTTGTATGTTTGGATGCAGGAGGTAATCTCCGACAATACTCATCCGATTTTAAAAAGTCTTTGACCAATATTTAGAATGGACCTTCAGGATTGTTTTACGGAAGATATTCATACGCGAGACACTTGGCGCCGTCAAAATGGATTATTGAGCCGACGACGCCCATACCGTGCCGGCGTGACAGATGCCTTTTTACGCTTCTCTTGAAAGATCCTAAGTCATACACTGAAGAAAACACATCGGGAGGAAGTGCATTCCAGAGTTTCGCAGTGCGGAAGATAAAAGAAATACTGGAACGCTTAGTCCGCACTTTAGGCAGCTCTACAGTATAGGGATGCATTCCCTGTCTGTTACGCGTGGAGCTATGGTGAAATGGTGAAGTCGGAATTGTTTCGAACAGCTCCTCAGAGCATTCACTGTTGAACATTCGATAGAACACACTTAGTGAACCTATGTCTCTACGGAGCTGCATAGGTTCAAGTTTGCAGGACACTTCAACGTCGTTAACTTGGCGAACTGCACGTCTTTGGATCGAGTCTAACAAGCCAAGTCGATACTGAACAGCCCCATCCCAAAGATGCGAGCAATACTCCACGCATGACCTCACCTGCGACTTATACAGCAGCAGGATTTGGTCAGGCGTAAAGTATGTTTGATGTTTTACTAATTTAAAATGCACAGGTTAAAAGATAATATTTAAATTGCAACAATCCTTCTTCCACCTTATCTCCGAAACGACTGAGTCTAAATTTTTTGAAAAAACATCTCATGGAAAACGGAGTGATAAGGAGTAAGGACCCTCTCCACGCGAGTTCGACTCTCACTTGACCGCTTTCTTTTGAACAAGGGAAGCAATTTGCACTGTCGGATAAAATGTTGTAGTGATTTGAAATTTGCAACTTGATTAGTGACACAAAATGTATTTATTTCTGAAACAAAAGTGTTCGCATTCGCATTTACAAAAGTCAATAATAATAAATTGTTCTGTAGATCCTATTGTTATTTTTATGATACTCCAATAATAATTAGCTAGCAACCGACACACCGTTGATACGCACACACAACTCGCAAGCGATATTATAATATTATATATTATGTACCTACCTACCTACCTACCTACCTACCTACCGACCTGACACTCCAACTATCATTACGTAGAGATTTCACCGAATCTGGTTCGAACGCATAAATTATAGAAATCAGAGCACCTGCGCACTGCGCTGCTTGCTAGCTAGCCAGGCAGGCCAGGCACTCACTACTTAGTACTGGGAACTTGAATATAAATTGACGCGTCCGTCCGTTCCGTCCGTATTTATTATACTATGCTATTGTTAGCAAGTTTGATTTGACACATTACGTGTTACGTACAGACAGAGTGTTCATTTCAAACTCGATTTGTAGTATTTTTCTAACCCCCGACGACGACGCAAACGGATGGCTGTTATAAGTTTAACGTGTGTGTATGGGTGTGTCTGTCTGTCGCATCGTAGCTCCCAAACGGATGGACCGATTTCTTTTAATAGAAAGCTGGTTTAATCGGGATGGTTCTTAGCTATGTTTGTAATCACGTAATCAAGTAATCAAGTAATTAAGTAACCAACAAATTAATAACCTTAAAAAGTGAACCGATTTGCATGCGATTTTTTTTAAAAGCTTGAAATAAAAGTTAAATTTTAAATTTGAAAAGAACCGACCCTTAAAAAGTCACAAAAACAATTTCCGTTTATTTATTAAAGGAGCCGGGGGGACCGCTAAGTAAATAAAATATAAAACTGAAAGCTGCGCGAGAATTTACTTAGTTGTCCTCGACTACTTTAAGTAAGATAAGGGAAATAATTTTTGACATTTTAATGGTCGGAGGTTTTTTAAATTTGTAATTTTGGATTAAGTGGTACCGTCTTCGGCTACAATTTTAATTTTAAAAATAAAAATAATGCAACTTTAAAATAACTTTAAAAATAAAAATCGTTCCTTTACTAACCGCCAGGGTGTCGGTGTGGAACTGTATTCCGGCGTGTTTCCCGAATAATTTCCCTCGAGAAGGTGCCATCCTGGAGACTTCCCTTCGGTTTGTTGGCTATACTGAACTAGAGTGGAACACTGCCGACGCGGCTGCGCGGTCATCTTTCATTCATCATCCTATACGAATCATGCGCAGAAACTCTTGTTTGTGAAAGAAGTTAACTTGTCAAACTCGGAAAGAGTTAGAATGTAGTGCAAGCAAACGGGCATCGAACTCACGACATTTCTCTTCCAGGTTAATTTTTTTTTTATGGAACCTGACCTGGTTGGCTACATCACCTACAACATCCGTGATGTCAGCCCATAACACCGGATGAACTTGGTGCCACGTCAGTGCTTCCATTCGGTCGTGCCGGCTACACTGAACTGGACGAAAAACACAAACTATTTACATAGCCGTTTCGACCGACCTTTCATTCAGTGCGGTGGTATCAACCCGGGCGGGTAAACCCTACCACCAAGTAATATAAGAAGGGAGTCATATCCCTTAGTCCCCTTTTACGACATACACGGGGAGAGATGCAGTGGGGCTATTCTTTTAAGTACCGGCCCCGCACGGTGTGCCTATACCGCTATTGCACAAATAGCTTTTGGATACTTTGAATGTTTCGAAAAATACAGTATGATGTAACACAGCCTGTGTGTTTAATTCCGTAAAGAAAGCGTGGAACTAAACGCGCATGCGTAAATGTGTTGTGTGTCGTTTATTGAAACCAATTAATTAATAAACTTATATAGAGGCACCTGACGCCGCCTTCCACGACAACTAGGACACACTTTTTTATTGACTAGTTCTTGACAATTATTGCTGACATTAAGAAACCGTAACACGCAATGTTACATGTTACAACATGTTACATACAAGAAAGGAGACTTCATTGATGTAAATGTTTTCTCCTGATTAAATAAGTAAGGAGAGCAATAATAATTATGTATATTTTAAATCGAACAGCTTTACTCGCGGTTCCACTCCGAGCTATGTGGCTCGACGTTTCGGGCCAAGCGTATGGCCCATGAATTATGTAGACTTTTTTAATTCACATACACATTATATGTATAATCCACATACGTAATGGTAAATATGCTACATCATAATCAATACTAATAATAAATCTGTAAGGGATGGTCATGGAGTAAGTTACTTTGTTTTACGAGGTCCTGCGTTTGTAGACTCCATGTATGATCATCATCATCATCATCATCAGCCTGTATCGGTCCACTGCTGGATATAGCCCTCTCCCAAGGCACGCCACGACTAAAACTAAATTCACGATTTTTAGAAATATTTTCTGTATGTATGTATATTCAGCCATAACTCTTAAACCGATTATCCGAATTCGATGAAACTTGGTACAAGCACATTTAACTATACGTGACACAGGATAGGTTAATAATGTTCAGTTCCGGTTACGCTAATATGTGGCTCTCATATCAGATCTCGAATTAAGGTAACTTAATCGATCGGTCGAAATAAAGGTACGGTAGCATGCTTACTTACTTTCTTCTTCATAAATACGAATTTCATGCGAGCGAAGTCGCGGGCAAAAGCTATTAGTAAATAAATACACGTGCAGAGTAGGTTCTGCACTCTACGCTAGTCTTAGACTGTGCTGTAGAAGGACAGCGTGCAATATTTTGTGGTAATATTTTTGTTGTGTGCGTATCTTGGCTTAATTACTTCTGATAACGTAAAGGTTTAAGTGGTGTGTTTTATAGCGACATTTTGACATAAGCACGCGTAGAGAAGCGGAGGTTGGAGGCAAATTTTCGGGTTTCTTGACAGTTCCATCCAACAAAAATGTACCGAACAGCGTCGGCTGTTTTGATCGTTGTATTCTGTAGTAATATTTAAGTAACAAAAAATTTATATAAAAATATAATAATTAAATCTAAGATGCATTTTTCTATTTTTTTACACAAATTTACCTCTGAGGAAATTTACTTCTTAGAAAGTTACACATTAGCAGTCACTCAAAAAGTGCCTTCCTCGATATCGACAATCGAAACTTCACATCACAGTTTATTGGATTATACCTTGTGTAGACATTATGACACTTCGTTGTATTAGTGAGGTCACCTGAAATGTGTTTTAGAAATTTAGTATGAAACCGCGGCTCTATCTTGTTCCTGTTGTAGCTGCCTCCCTGTCCGTAGGTCCCTTCCCTCCTAATCTTACTTGGTGGTAGGGTTTAACCCGCCCGGGTTGGTAACACCGCACTGAATGAAAGGTCGGTCGAAACGGCTATGTAAATAGTTTGTGTTTTCCGTCCAGTTCAGTGTAGCCGGCACGACCGAAGGGAAGCACTGACGTGGCACCTAGTTCACCCGGTGTTATGGGCTGACATCACGGATGTTGTAGGTGATGTAGCCAACCGTGCCAGGTTCCATACATACATACATACATATCACACACGCTGAATCCCGACAATCAGGGTAAGCAGACTAATCGGTGTTGTGCTGCAAGAACTCTGGTCAATTACAGCACAACACCGACCACCACGTTTCGCAAAGTATTCGAACAAGATTAAATCGATCAAACAGCAAGTAAGGCACGAAGACCCACCTGCTGCATGACTCGGTGGATGTACCGTGCTAAGGTGAGAGGTGGCGAGCCTGTCGCCCTTTAGCACGGCATCTTGTCCTTATCCCTTAGTCGCCTTTTACGACATGCATGGGGAGAGATAAAAAAAAGACACAGTGTACTGAGCGTTGTGTGTGCGTGTGTGCGCGTGCGCAGGAGCGGCTGGGCGGCGGCGGGCTGGGTCTGGGCGGCGGCGGGTTCGGCCGCGGCGGCGCGCAGCCCTCGCTCGCGGACTTCCAGCCGCCCTACTTCCCGCCGCCCTTCGCGCCCGCCCCCCACGTGCCGCACCCCACAGCACCCTCGCCGCACCATCAGCAGCAGGTATGCATGCTCTCTATTCTTTATTCTTTATTGTATAGTAATTTCATCCATAGGTAGGTAACCTACGTTGGATATGTCGAAAATTCCACCAGTTCTAAATTCAATGCGAAGAAAAACTGACAAACTTCGCAAATCACAATGTTTTGTTAGTACCTTATAAGGTATTATATTAAAGTAATTTACAATAATTAACCCATACTACCGCTCACAAGAGCATTAATATTTACAGCATAAACATGAATCTCAAGAATCTGACCACTCTGCCTATTTACATTACCTATATCTGGTGTATAGTGCCATCGCCAATTTTATACTTAAATATATCAAGTCAATTCAACAACAATTAGTAAAAGTTTATTACAAAGAAATGTAATAAGTCATATTAAAATCTAAAGATACAAAGTGTATCCAATTGTCAAGTTATTTTGTGGGAAAAACAGTAGTCAGATTCTCAGATAAAATTATGGTCAGCTGAAGCATCCTTAACTGTGTAATAAATAACTCTTCTCAATTAACATTTGTTTAATTCTTCGTTTAAAATTATTATCATTCATCATCCATAGACAGTACACTGCACTCGGATTCGTCATATTTTAACATTTAGCATTTTGCCAGTTCGACTATCACAGCGAAGAAGAACTGGCAAGAAACTCCGCTGGATACTTTTTTTTTACCTCCACTTAGTCTACATTTACAATAATGTTTGCCACTGCCTACACAGTACGAGTCATCACTATTTCTAAAAATGTATCACAAATACGAGGTGTGGCAATTAAGTTCCGGGAATTTTTCAATAAAACACAAATAAATTAAGTTACGAATAAAATTTTATTATCAAACTTCACAATAGTCTCCCTCTAACTCTACACAACGATTCTAACGTCGCTCCCACAATTGGAAGCACCCTTGGTAATCTTCCGAAGTTAACTCGTTCAGCACCGCGGTTACAGCTTCCTTGACCTCCTCTACGCCGCCATGATGAGTTCCCTTGAGGTGCAACTTCATCTTGGGGAATAAGAAAAAGTCGCAGGGGGCGATATCTGGGCTATAGGGTGGGTACGGCAACGTTGGAATGCCTTTGTTCGCCAACAACTCTTGCACAATGAACGAGGAATGGGCCGGCGCGTTGTGGTGCAAGATGAGCTGTTCTCGGTGAGGTCACTCATTTTCACGACGACGCCAATAAAAAGTTACTTTTGAAAAACACACATAAAAACAAACGAAGCGCGCCATTAATTTCATATTTCGAATGGAATGAAAGGAAGGTCCCTTCTTTCCAGGTTTCCAGCCATATGTTTATGAACGACGCAGTGTTGCCAGTTCCCGAGTTATATCCAAATTCCCGGGTCTTATTGCCAAACTACGTACAACATTTTTCCTATAAGCGTAAACCATTCATATAACACGTTGGAGCCAATTGGAGCAGGCCAGTATCAACAAACAGCACCCGTTCACGAGCATCACGCCAGGGCCAGCCATCGCCTCCCTCAACCATATTTGAGGGTGAGAGGCGACCCAGTGTTGCACTCTCACACCTCCATCCACCGAGCCGGTAGCTGTCAATTTTCGCGCCTTACTTGCTGCTCGGCACACATCTATAAGCACTAGATCAGGCTTTATTTTTATTTTTTTATGGAAACACACGGTTGGCTACATCACCTACAACATCCGTGATGTCAGCCCATAACACCGCGTGAACCGTGAACTGGGTGCCATGTCAGTGCTTCCCTTCATTTCATGTCGGTTACACTGAACTGGACGGAAAACACGAACTATTTAAATAGCCGTTTCGACCGACGTTTCGTTCAGCGCGGTGGTACCAACCCGGCCGGGATAAACCCTACCACCTAGTAATATAAGAAGGCAGTCATATCCCTTAGTTCTGTCTTATCTTGCCCTAATACTTTGCAAAATGTGATGGTCGGTGTTGTGCTGTCATTCACCCGAATACTTGCAGCTCGACACCGATTACTCTGTTTACCCTGATTGCCGGGGACAGTGTGTGTGTGTACATGTAATATGTCAGTATTGGTGTGTTCGTATATCGTTGGTGCTATCATCGAAGTTCTAGTTGGGTAACCTTCCGACCGTTGAGACAAGCCGTGCATTAAAGGTGATACTAGTGGTAAGACGAATGAAGGGCTAAGAAAAATATTTCATGTGTTTCGTCAGTTCAGCGTAGTCGGCACGAATCAGTGGTGCTTCCCTTTCATGGCACCTAGCTCTGACAGGAAGATGTTGTAATGTATTGACATCACGCGCGTCTGTCTGGTTGTCCACAACAGAGTCATGGCATGGAGTACGGCGGCGGTGGCGGCGCGGGCGGCGGCGGGGGCGGCGCGGGCGCAGAGTACGCGCAACACTATGCGCCGCAGCAGCTGCTGCCGCGCCACCACGCGCACGACGCGCACGCGCACCTGCGCCACCACCGCGACCACCACGACGCGCTCCATCCGCACCACGTGAGTATTGTATGCACGGGTCACTACAGACACAGTCAATGACGTCACTCCTCCCTCGCCATGCCAACTGTAAGGCGGCCGTATAATTGTGTAGGGAACACACTCAGCGTTTAGTTATATGCTCTGAGGAGCTGTTCGAAACAATTCCGACTTCACCATTTCACCATAGGTCCACGCGTAACAGACAGGGAATGCATCCCTATACAGCTGCCTAAAGTGCGGACTAAGCGCTCCAGTATTTATTTTATCTTCCGCACTGCGAAACTCTGGAATGCACTTCCCCCGATGTATTTTCTTCAGTGTATGACTTAGGATCTTTCAAGAGAAGCGTAAAAAGGCATCTGTCACGCCGGCACGGCATTCGCAGCCCCCGTTCTAAACCGAATGCTTTTGGGCGTCGTCGTCGGCTCAACAATCCATGCTAACGGCGCCAGTGTCTCGCGTATCAATAAACAAAAATAAAAAAAATATGCCCAGCTCGGCCTTCGACCTCATTCACTCTGACTTATTTCACCGTTTATTTAGGTATATGATTACTTGGAGAAAGTATTTCGCCATTAATGTATTTCGGCCTCCTCGGGTCATGTTCTCTTTGAATCGCTGTTTGTTTTGCTTGCTTACCGCACAAATATACTCAGCTCTGACGTCGCGATCACTGACTTACTTCGTAGGATACCTATAGTTTAAAATAATACGCATGCAAGTTGACTTTCGACCTTTTTACTTCGAGAAATCGTTAAACTATACGCAGCTCGGCCCTCGACCTCGTCCTCGTTCACTTATTTATTCTTAGAAATTATATTCATTACCAAAAGTGAAACTCGGCCTTTGACCTTTACCTTAATGACTTCTACAATACAAAATATATGACATACTTGATCTTGATTAAGATTCAGACTCAGATTGTGCTGATAAGTGATTTTTTATTTAATCTGGTATGGGTGGCTGAGTCAGAGGGGCTAAAGCACACGCTCCGACCAACCAATATCAACTACGAGAAGGTAGGTGCCATACCGGAGACTTCCCTTTGAATTGCTGGCTATACTGGACTAGAGGAGAACACTGCCGAGGCTGCTATGCGGCCATCTTACATCCAGTACGGTGGAACCAAGCCAGTCGGCTACAATTTGAGCCTTCCACCTAGTAAGGGGCAAGGGAAGGGACCTACAGTTTTACACCAGTTCCGAACGGTGTAGCACCAGGTGCACGTATTTTTTTCCGTCAAAAATGTCACCCCATCATAAATGCAGTCTACTAACTAACTACGAGTAGCTAGGTAGAGTATTGCGTGTATGTTCCGTGTAGACGGAACAAGTATGAGGCGCGGTGTGTTCGGATTCCGCGCGCAGAAATTCCCTCGCGGATAGTTTCATCTTCTTTATACATACATACACCCCTTGTACGTACAGCGTGTTTTCAGAATAGGGTGCGCAGTTCCGTATACCTTAGGTCAGGGATGGGCAAACTACGGCCTGCGGGCCATCTCCGGCCCGCGAAAGCTTGCAATGCGG
Organism: Nematopogon swammerdamellus; assembly: GCA_946902875.1. Lineage (NCBI taxonomy): Eukaryota > Metazoa > Arthropoda > Insecta > Lepidoptera > Adelidae > Nematopogon > Nematopogon swammerdamellus. The sequence continues at coordinate 398,065 of OX336357.1, read as the reverse complement.
CCCGCCATCTACCCAGAAGCTAACATAAATCACGGAAACATTTATATAAACATTAAATAGTGTACTTAATTACATTAATTAATTAATCTTTGTTCCTATTTTATAGATTACCTGCAATAAATATATATTTCCCTATTTCATTTTGTACCACTGTACCTGATTCGAATATTTATAGATTGATAGTTCATGTAATTAAATTTTTTATAAATAGGAGAACGTTTAATGATGTTGAAACATATGAGTCAATAAATAACTTTACTTCGGAAAATAAAAATATTTGTATTTCAATTATGAAATGATATTATAGCAACAAATTAAAACACCTGCCGTAGATTCTGTTTTTAAATATTGGCCGGCGTAGAAAAACGTTTGGCCACCCCTGCCGCCTGCCTGCCAACGACAAAACCTGACACTGTTGCCTACACATGTCTCGTGAAGTGAGCCCAACGCCCCTCGCTCCTACCGGAACTAGATGCTATGCCAGAGTTTTATTTCCGCTTGGACATTGTGTAGTACACTGTCGGAAGTACCCCTAGGATTACGAAATAATTACTGTTGGTTACTGACTGACTCCCCGAAGGCTGACTGACTGCTGAGCTGCCTTGTGCAAGAAGATGTCTAACAAGGGACAGAGGGGGTTGCGGCGCTGTGCGCCGGTAAGTAAGAGGAAGCAGGGGGTGCGGGGGGTGGGGGTTTGCGGAATCTTCAAATAGTTTGTGTCGTCTACCTTGAACGCAGGCATGGGTGGCCTCGGCAAATATTAGGAGCGATGATGGACTATTTATCTGGGTGCACGGCAGTGCCCCCGCCAAGTCGAGCAAACACGGCCGTACCATTCTTTTCTCGCAACAACTCAGGATACTTTTGGACTCCCCGTTTACACTTATAGATAACTAGCTTTTGCCCGCGGCTTAGCGTAGCCTATGTCCATCCTGAAGGTTCGAAATATTGGTCAAATAATTTTTAAAATCGGATGAATATTTTCGGAGATTACCTCCTACATCCACACTTACAAATTTACCTCTTTATAATATTAGTGTAGACCTGTGGTGTAGACGAAACATTTTAATTTCTTAATGCATTCTTTCGAAGTTACTGTGTGGTTAGAAGAAAATATATTCCGCAATAAGTTTGCGTTTTTTCCACGAAGGCATTTACAAATTATATACTTACTTATCACCGTCTTCGCCACATCCGGTCGAGTCTTCTCTAACAGATTAACTGTCGGTTAAACTGACATTTCCCACACATTGACAGGAGTTAACCGGCGGCTACATTTTAGTGGAAGGTCGTGAAATCGGCCGTTAGTGAATTCGTTTTTATATATTTTTTTTATTTAAATTATATTAATCAAGCTTTCTTTATTTACAAGGCACATATTTACAACATAATTTAAAAATGAAATCTCTCTCCGCCCATCGTGGCAGTGAATTTATTGATATTTGGATTAAAATGATTGTCATATGTCCGAAATTTGAATTAAAACATCTTTATTAAGTACTCGCCAAAACTAATACGCAAGTCAGGAACAATAACGTGCAAAGGCCTTCTTAACACTATAGGTGATTTCCTCCAGTTAACGTTAAGATTAGTTACTTATGGTGGGTTAGATGCTGAGTGCATCCCTGCGCGAGTGAAGAGGCTGAGCAAAGACTAGAGGAGGGTGAATCTCTACTCCAATACTTTACATCTCTCGCATACCGCGCACCTACCCCCGCACCACCCCCGCACCGCACCCGCACCAGCTACGCTTCACTCTACCGCAGCACAGCGCTCACTGTTACTTACTACACAGGGGTCGGTAGAAAACGGATAAGGTGTTCGTAACTCTATATTATTTATCGCTGAGAAAAATTTTTTTTACAATTGAATGATATAGACTAGCGAGAAAACGCGGCGACCGTCCTCGGCACAACGAGTGATGTCTTATACGATAAACACTATTCATGGAAAATGCAAATCAAAGACCGGCCAAGTGCGAGTCGAACTCGCGCACCGAGGGTTCCGTATCGCCATGTCGTGGTCAGCGCCACTCACGCCATCTATGGCGTGTTTATGAAATCCTTCGTATTAGTTAAAATTCATGATTCGTTAAAATGCTTCATACTCTTTTCAGTAGATGGCGCGCATACATTTTTTAGTTTCTTCTATGGGAGCCCCGTGATTTTTTTTACTTTTTCTTATTTTTATTATTTGTTGTTATATCCGTCATAATAACACATATTCTGTGAAAATTTCAACGGGCTACCTATTACGGTTCAAGAGATACAGCCCTCGGACAGACAGAGAGCTACACAGACAGCGTTGATTTGGTTACGTTGCCTTAAATACGTTTTTATAACTAAATTCAGAGGCAATGTTCATGATTTTTTCTATCGAGCCAAGTTAATCAAATTGTGTTTTCAAAAAGCTATCGATCTGCGCTGATAGATTAAGTTTTACATATATTAACACTGAATCTGGCAGGTAAGTTATATTGGCGGTACACTTCTTGAAACTCGAGTCAGACGCAGTCTCACATCACCCTAATACAATTGCTCCAGTCACATTCCTATAATGTATAAAGAATAACGGGGCGGGTTTCCAACACCTGATCCTCTTAAAAAAAAAATACAAAATACAGGAGCATAAAGGATTACAAAATACTGCTATTAGAAAAGACTTAGCCTGCACTTTGTGCAGCCTTAGACTTTGACAGCTATAAATACAAAATTTACCCAAAATAATAAATTTAAACTATTCTTAAAAATAATTTTCTTTTATCTTGCATATTATATTAGTGGCCGTACCTAATTATAACACCTTTAAAAACATTTCTCTACATGTATTCATTCGCTTTCAGCGGTCTTCATACATTATTATATACTTGTAGTACAAACCTTTCCTAAGTGTTGGTAACACTGAACTGTCGATATCGTCCGTGACAAGAGACGTCTAGCGAGAGGGTCTTGGCTGCTTCTCGCTCTCGCGGCGATCGACGATACGTCATAGTGGCGTTCGGAATACCAATTTTCATACAAAATAGAGCTAAGCGATATTCGCTCTCGCCTAAGCGAGATCGATTAGGCGTTAGGATTCAGAATAAGGCCCCAGCTTACTCTGCGCCACTACACTTTCTAAACCTACCCTCTAACTAAAACATTTTTCACAAGAGAACAGTAACGTGGAACCTCCCGGTCGGATGTATGGGATGCTTCGACAATAGCTGACAGCACTCAGCCTAATAACTAATAGCATCTTTATACTATAACTTACGCTATACGGTTACAATGGATTCTCCTCAGAAGCACGAGACGAGACCTCACGTTCACGATGTCGTTGAGTAGAAATGGCTTTTCTTTAAGACGATCATTTTTAGAATTCGCTGCCTGCCCTAAAGTAGTAACTCTATTAGATTTGGTTATATGTCCGTCTGTATGTATCAATGAGAATTTCAAAACAAGAAATATAACGCTGAATGTTTCTTGACACACAATTTCATTCTGTTTCTAGGTGAGTATGTTAGTACCTTGTAATTTCAAATTAAAAACTTGATGTTCCCATAGCTACTCAATTCGTTATTGCTTTCAGTAGTTACCTCTGCAAAAGAAATGCATACGTTTCATGTGATTTTCCTAAATATTTATTAGCCGTAATAGATTCACTAATAGACGACTATTTTTATTAATTGTTATATTTATTTTTATAGTAGTTTATTTAGTTATTTTTAAGTCTAGATTTAATTATTTTAAAGTATTTCAATTTCAAATAAAGTATGATTTCGAATAAAAAAATAAATTCTAAGCTAAGCTTTCTTAAACCTATTTCATTATTTTTTAATTTTAGGTGCTCGTTTGGTTTCTTCGGGGGTTTCCCGTAAACGTTTTGATTTATTTATTTATAGATTGATTCATTTATATTATTATTATTTTATTTTTAATACTATTATTTGTAGGATTTTGTGTTTTAGATTTTAATTGTAGTTTTAGGTTATTTGTGTAATGGTAATGTGTAATGGTAACAAATACAAATATATTCTTGAATTCCTTGGGAAACAGGCGTGACGCTATGTATGTATGTAGATTCTTGAATTTCTTAACTCAATGAAAAGCTGCAAATTATTCCATCAAGGTAACAACATGCCTATCTATCTATGACACCTGCGATTTCAAGACCTCACTAGTCCCAACAATTCTACTTGGACGCCTTGGTTTCAATAACTGAACGTTGGCCGATGCCAGGCTTCCAACGCATTCGTGGTACGATGTCTGTTCTCGGTACAGCGTACTGTTTACAGAATAGACATTCAGGGAATTGGACCAAATGTTGTCTAGACATTAAGGAAATTGGACGAAATAGACAGGATGGTCATTCGGGGAAATAGACCATAAGGGCCGAACCGGGTTGATGCGGTGCGCACTTGACCGGTTGAGCTGAACCGCGCCGCGTCGCGCTGAAGGTTGCACGCAGTGCGGAGGGGACATTGTTGTTGGCTCGGATGTGGGCGGACATTAGGGTGACTGCGCTCGCGTAGATTAGCGGCCGGTAACGCGCGGGGAGTCCGGAGCCGGGACACGGGCGGATGCAACCGGCAGTTTGCGGAAACATTCTTAGACAGATTTAGGAGGCCGAATGTTTAATATTGCGTAATATTTTACGGTATACTGGTTTGAAATTGTGAATCCTTCTTATTTGTATTGAAGATGATGGAGTAATAAATAATAATATAATGAAATTTTAAAATTTAAAAGATAGAACAAGTATTGCCAAGATAGATGGCGTTGATAAGTTTTTCTGTGAAAATTGTTATAATTTTTTTATGTTTTTTTCAAAAGTATTGAAAAGTCTAAAAACTTTTATTTGAAATATCTGGACTTTAAATTAGTTCATCTAACGTGAATATAAGGAATAGTTTAAGGTTTCGTTAGATTCTAGTGAAACCTTAAACTGGTGAATACTATATTTCTACAAGTTCTAGTTACACAAAAAAAAGTATCAGTAAATTTCATAGCATCCAGCATTATTTAGGAAAAAAAATATCCCTATTTTCTGTGTAATGTTACATTAATTGTAGAAATACCCAAATGTTTGACTAACGCCCACAGTACAGTAATGAAAATGAATGACACACGATGTGTTGTGCTTTGAGGAAAATATAGAGTTGTCGCTCCGAACAAATATACAGACAAGCGGTGTTCGAGTGGCTGAGGTTTGGGGTAAGGTAGCGGGGAGGCGGAGGGCAGAGTCGAGCGGTAGAGGGGAGCGCGCGCGGGGCGGGAAGCGTGTGCGAGACGGTCTGGCGGCCGGTGTGGGGAGCTCACGCGGGGCGGGAAGCGTGCGGGAGAGAGGGAAGGGGTAAGGAGAACGATCGCACTCGCGCGTCGGTGTGCATATTGTCTTTTAATTCTAACACTTCATCTCCAGATTCGCCATCGCACCTTCGCATCGACGAAGATGTGTAAATGTATTAGTTTAAAGTAGGCGAGGCGCGATCGCAGCAGGCAGGCGACGACTGCGCGCTGCGTCCTCTCGCGCTCGACTAAGAGACTTGAGGATCGTGAACCGCAACTCGGTGGAACATGTTAGTTGGCCGAGTGCTTTATCTAGTACGTAATATATCTTTGGTGTTGTGTTGGTGGCAGTTATCGCACGGCGGGTTCGGCTACTCGGGCGGGGGTGAGAGGCGCGGGGAGTACGGCGCGCGGGGCGAGGGGCACGAGCTGGCGCTACAACACGCGCTACACGCCGCCGCCGCCGCCGAGGATCCTGTGAGTTGCATCCGCCGCATAACCTATCTCATTTTTATAATATCTGACCTCATTGATTTTGATCATTGAGATATCGCAAATCTAGCAAGGGATTTACCCTTGCTAGATTTGCGATATCTGAACTCTATCCTGTGGAAACTAGGTGACGTGTCAGCGCTTCACTTTGGATGTAATCATACATACAAAATACAAAAACAAGTACTAAAGACTAGAAGGGTTCCTAATTGTTTTGCTAAGGAAAAACGGTAAGGTGTTGTGCTGTAATTTACAAGAGTACTTGCAGCACAACACCGATGACTCTGCTTACCCCGATTTTCGGGATAAATTGCGTGGTATGTATGTGTGTATGTAAACTGTACGGATGGTTTACGTACGTAACACTAAACATAGATAAACAGGAAGCAGTATAAAGCTATATATTATAATGTGAAGTCATATAAAGCTCAACAATACAAATAGCATAGAATAAATAGATATAAAATAATTGTTTACTACTAAATTATCGTGTACTGAGAATATAAAGTTTAATTATAAAAAGTACAGGTCAAGTGACACCACCTTGAGTAACACCAGCACGTACACGTATGATACTGCATTTGCTGATTGTGTCGATTTTCTTGGATATACTATTTGTCAAGTGGCTTTCCAATTGTACTAGGTATAGGCTTTTAAGTCAATAATTTTCACAAAGATATAAGTAAAATTGAAGTGACTATATTCTCAAAAACCTTCTAATGATTCTGAATTTACGTATGTTGATTAATTTAGCTGAAATTTCAGTGAAGTCAAACTTATAAAACTTTCAGTTAGGTACTTACTTAGGTATGCACTAATCTCGATGCCTAAAATAATTTCGTATTAGTTCACATAGATAATTCAAACCATTAGCTAAAACCATTTCTAGTACATTCATAAAACCAATCGAGTATTGTTTAAGTATACATACATATCAAAGAATTTTCTTCTGTGTTCTACTGTAAAGAGAGTATCAGTAAATATAAAAATAAACCTAAACGAAAATAAATTAACTAACAATACGAATTTAATACGTGAGGGTCAGACGCGAGGCATTTTTAATACCAACAAAAGTTTACTCACAAAAGAAAGCGAAGACGATTTTTCTTATAGAATTCATCAAAATAATTTTGGTAGACCCACAAACAATATTATCAGTCATTCACGGGGAATCTCATTCAGATCTTTACTCTGGTCTACTTTATACTGGCCTCGAGCAGCTCGCGACCAAGGAGTAAAGTCTTTGTAGTAAGCGACAGGTCGTAGGTTCGGTCCCCGTTGACGTGCACCACTTTCTTTATATTTCTCAGTTGTATTATTGCATTTCTCTCGTGAACACGAGTCGTCTCCGTGTCAAATCCATTATTCTAATTCCATGTAAAACGGTTGGTCGGTCCGTGGTTGGTCCCCTGCCTACATTATGTAGTAAAGGCGTCCGGATTGCTACCACCGCATTTAATGAAGGTGTTTGTCACGCGTGACCAAATGATGTAGCACAGAGTGTTAAGATTCCATAAACAATCCAAATCATCGACGTGACAAGTCAAACGAAGCTTGTTGCTGCGTACATGATTAGGGAATATTTGTTGGATATCGGTTGGAAATATTTCTATATCGGAATTTAATAATGCTAGTAAATTAATATTTGGAGGGAGCATTCCAACATGGGTCTTCACTTCCGCGACCTTTATAGTTTATTTATGGAGGTACTCCATTATTCGTCAGCCTCGATAGCTCAGTGGTGCAGACAGTCAACTGTCGCTATTGAATGTTAAGCAACGCTGGGTGCGGTCAGTACTTGGATGGGTGACCGCTGACCGTTGGAGGCTAACCGAGGTTCGGATTCCTCGTAAAACTGTAGGTCCCTTCCCTCCTAATCTTACTAGGTGATAGGGTTTAACCCGCCCGGGTTGGTACCACCGCACTGAATGAAACGTCGGTCTAAACGGCTATGTAAATAGTTTGTGTTTTCCGACCAGTTCAGTGTAGCCGGCACAATCAAAGGGGGAAGCACTGACATAGCACCTAGTTCACCCGGTGTTATGGGCTGACATCACGGACGTTGTAGGTGAAGTAGCCAACCGTGTCGGTTTCCATAAAAAATAAATAAAAAAAAAAAAAATTCCTACTCCAAGGAAGGAAATATATATTACATACATTATAATGTGATACACAATGAATCTAGCTAGATCTCCGGTGATACGTTAATTAACAGACATAATCACATATTTGATTTGCCTGTACGAACGTATTGATAACAATATTTTAAAAAGTTATGTGACTTCACTGAATCAGTGTATGACTTAGTTTTTATAGAAGAAGAATTCTGGAACGACTAAGCAAATTAAAAACAATGTCGATTTTCAAGAATCACAAATTAATCTTAGTTATTGTTTCAGAACCCCGGCCTGGATGACACGTCAGGGTTCATGACAGATCTACCTCTACTTAAAAGTAAGTTTTTATTATGTTCAACTTATGTTGTGATTGTGTCAAAGTTATGCTCAATATTTTAAGTAATTTTGAGACCGGAGTACTTGTGTTGTTTAACCTAATTTGGATCACACAAGTTCTTGAAAACGAGTACTTATGTATGTTGAAAAACTAACTTTGTCTACTGTTTTGCTGCTGAAAAATTGCTATGAATTCTTTTCCGGAACTTGTTCTCAAGCTAATTCATATTTCAGTCAGTAAGTCATAGCGTAGGCGTCCTGCTGGACATAGGACAAATTTTCCTCCAGTCCTCCCGGCCACCGGCGACAGATTTCCACCGACGTACTTGATGTCGTCGTTCCATCTGGCGGGTAGACATCCCAAACTCCGTTTTCCTGCTCACTGTCCACAGTCGCCAGTGTAGGATACGGTTACTCTAACTAACGGTTGTCGTCTCGTCGGCTGCCGTTCTCAGCCCACTGCCGTTTGAATTCATGTTTATTTGAATTGAATTCATTTTCAAAATGAAAGATGAGCTATGTCGTGAGATGTATTTATTTATACGAAGCTGTAAATGTCTCTTACATTCTGACACTCTTCTGAACTACCAACCACAATACTACTTTTTTCCGAACTTAACACAAGCGGAGCCGCGCCTATACCGATTAATAAGAGTCAAGTGTTGTACTCTTCATCTACATTACACGTCCTTAATAACAGTACTCACCTATAGCCAGTATCTTTAGCTCAGTCGAACTCCGTATTATTAACTTGTCAAACATCAAGATGGCAGTTGAGATAGTTGGGTAGATAATTAGAGAGCTCGATTGAGTATCGTGAGTAGATCGCGATGTATCGAATAGAGATCGAGACGCATCCAAGTGGACGCCCGCCGCGGCGGCGCGGCGGCGGCGCGGCGCGGCGGACGTCAAGTTTCGAAAGAGACGGCCTATGCTTTGGGACTAGAGCGATAAAAAAGGTATGGACGCCGGACTGTCAAATGCTTGTATGAGAACTAGCGTCGCCGAGTTGCGGGGAGCGGAGTGTACTTAACGATGATAAGATATTCTACTATTGTGCATACTATTGTCCAACATATTCTATATTGTAAACTTTGCTGTAGTGTTTTTACACGTAAACACAGAGCATGCGGGCATTTTAAACAGGTTTTTGCGAACGCAACCGATGACAGACTGACGGACCAGCGCGCGACCGTCCAATGAAACAAGACATGCTTTTACTTATATCATGTTACGCTGGCGAGGATAGGGTTCGGGGTCCATACCTGTTTTATCGTTCTAGCTTTGGGAGTATGGAACTTTTTTTAAATGATTTGAAGACCATTTGAAAGGTAGAGCCCTAGAATTAAGAGAATATTAATTGTTAATATTGTCATAAAGAGGTGACAATAGGTAATGGATTCGCACAACGAGTGAGAGCTAGTCCATTTACCTGTGGCCAATTAGGTACGTCATATTCAATGCAATCAAAGAAAAAATCAAAATCAAGAACAACCAACGCAACAAAATAGAAGATAGGTAGCTTAAATGTGTAGATCTTTGTCTTTTTCAAAATCTAAGTAAATTTTATTTTTATTGCATTTTAGAAAGGGTAAAGTTTTATGGACGTTCATTTCGATATGAAATGGTTCTTTTTTCATCAGCACCGATTTTAAAACACGAAATTGATTTATTATGTTTTCCAGCATAGTTTTAAGAACTTTAGCAGATACATTGAATTTCACATATAAGTGAAGGCCCAATAGGGCCAATTACTCCTAACATAGACCCTTATAGCACAATTTCAGTCCCCATATTTTTATTCATCGTGTACTCTCACTTAGATGTACTTTATCAAGCTTACAATTTCAAGAATAATTCGCCGAGTCAAAAATAAGTCCCATTATGAATTTGACTCCACAATGTCACAATAGGGCGCCAAAAATGTCGCCACGCCCCAAAACAAGTACCCGCCGAGACCCTATTATCATTGTAATATTTCTATATGACAACCCTAATGTAATAAATGTAAAGGCATCATTATAGCCAGCACCGTGCGGTGTAGTTAGCACCTTGGAGTTATATTAAAATAACAAAGGTCGCGCTCTCGTATTAAAAGCCAATTATCGGGAGCGCTACCCTCATTCTGAATTTGAAATGATCCGACAGCGCGTCGTCGCGTCGCGACAATGGCGGAGTCATATTTCTGCATTTTGATTTTGGGTGCGTTCTTATTTTGAGAAAATGTAAAAATTATGATTAGTTTTTACCGTTTGCGTGTTATACATTATGATCTTGTAGTAGCACTTACATGATATCAGTGTGACTTGCTTGAGTAAGTGACGTCGTTAGAATACTAATTTTTGTGTTGGCGCTTAGTAACGCCACATGTGGATTTTTGAAGAAGTAGCACGTGATAACTAGACTAATCTAAAGGCTAAAAACTACTGCAAACTATAGAACAATTCTTTGTCTATCGATCACACGTTTTTGGTTCTAAAATTTTATTGATTTCTATACAAACTATACGGTAACCAATTAATGTAGATTTTCTTCTTCCGCGTCAACTTTGAAGACTTGATCTCAGAAACGAAAGAGAATTTGAATGGATTTTTATAGCAAAATGAGGCCGTTCTATCGATCGCACGCTTTTCAAAGTTCTAATGCGAAGGATCTCAATTTATGAAAAAAACCCTTATGAAAATTACTACGCGCTATGCCGTTGTTGGTGTTACTAGGCGCCTTTAAGGACGTGCCATGATTCTGGAAAACGCAGGATTGAAAGATTGTCTTCAAGATTTTGTATCCTTTGACACTATAATCCCACGACAATGACGTGGTCAGTCCGTAGAGCATTTACATGATAGCATGAAAGTGGTCCGTTGTACAACATGGAACAATAGTACTAAGAGTGTGTACGTGTTGCAGCCATGAAGGGTCGTGAGTGCGGCGGCGGGGGCGGGAGTTGCGCACCCAGCGACGTGTTCTGCTCGGTACCCGGGCGGCTCTCGCTGCTCTCCTCCACCAGCAAGTACAAGGTGACAGTCGCCGAGGTGCAGCGGCGGCTATCCCCGCCCGAGTGTCTCAACGCCAGTCTGCTGGGCGGTGTGTTAAGGAGGTGAGTCCGCGTGAGCGACAACAGATTGGATATGATTGTTTGACAGGTATAGTACAGATAGTGGATCCACGGAACCCTCCGTGCGCGAGTAAAACTCGAACTTGACCGATTTATTACATTACATTGTATGAACTGTTCCGACCAACATTCTGCATTTGGTCGCATGTGAATAGCAAACAATATTGACCACGTATTGAGGACATAACGAACGACATGCAGCACGGACGGCTACCGTACGGGCGGGCGGGCGAGGCTACGGGGCCACTTTTTGTGCTGAAACCGGAGCATTGTACGTCCCTGCGGTACACCGCAGAGCGAGTCCACTGAACGAACTATAAGACTGCTCGACGGTACGGAATAGTACTAAATAAATAATTACGATCAGGTGAAAAGATATGTGCACAGAGACAAAATCACATTACATACAATAAATACAAATTGTGTACTGTATATTGAAAATATTAACAAAAAAATGTATTGTGAAAAGAAGAAGATTTGGTCATAATTCGTTAAGGCTGCGATATGCAAACATGAGAAAACGAGATTGTTGCAATTTTCAAAAATTTATTTCAGAGAAACCAGGCAACACAGAAAAATTATAAAAATTGATCACGAAAGCCAAGAACAAAGAGAACTTTATAAAAAAAATTGTACTCAAAATGTGGCTTATTTACTTAACAAACCTCTTTCAAACCCCACCTTGTCGTAAACAATTGCTAACATGGTGTTTTTAGCAGCTTTTTCCAGGGTCAACCTATACAAAAACTAAAAAAATAAGCAAGATGAATAATCGTTCTCATCTTTTTCTTTTATTTCTCCAGAATATTTTCTGTATAGGTGGAAATATGAGTATTTGGTTTCGAAAATTATTCTAACAAACGGCACATAATATAAGCCAAAACGCTCATTGATCTTATGTTTTGCATCGGCGGAATAGGACCTTAAGATCATTTTTCGAATATTTCGCTCTGTCAGTTTCCCGATTCGTCTAGAAACGTATCAACCGTACAAACGGCTAGAAAAGCTTGTCGCCTCAACCAGCTGTATTCTCCTCGTTTAACGTAATATGTCGCGCACTCTCTACTAACTAACTACAGCTGTTGCAGCCCAGCACAGCTGCCCTCTACTCGGGCATGTAACACAAGAGCATCCCCAAGCTAGGCATATTTTGACCCCATCCTTACTTTAACATTTTCAACAATGAGAGAAAAAGTTTTTTTTTTCTGATGTTGCTGATTTTCCGTGAATGTGAACGATTTCAGTTGATTTCACATAATAGAGATAAACTTTTACTTGTATAGTTTGGTATACTGTATTGGTAGGTAGGTAGGTAGGTATAGTTATAGTTAGTATAGCGTGTGGTGTGTAATGGTACCTTGGTAATAGCTCGATTATGAACATTGTCAAACAGCTTCTAAGGACCGCGCACCGCGCACCGCGCACCGCGCGCACCAGCGGCTAACCGCGGTGTGTTGTAAGCAAAATGCAACAACCTCATTATTTCCTCCTTGTAGCGCAGTTACGTGCGCGCGCAAATCACGTGATCGCTTATGTTACTGAAAGAAGTAATGGGGACCTAGTGCATACCTAAAGTATTATAGAATTGTATTCAGGTATTAACCAGCTATGTTGCCCCAATTTAGCTAAAATTAAATTTTCATTTACTACCCATACTTACTTCTTTCTCTGTATTTTATTCCTCATCAACCAAAGGATGACTGAAAGAAATTACTTGCAGTGATAAGTCCGCCTTTGCACACTCCTGCATTTATTGTTTCTAGTGGTGTACTGTTCTTCTTTCAATCGTGTGCAATAAAGAGTTTATGTTCTATTCCATTCAAAATTTTGGTAAAGTGTTAGTAGGTAGGTACAGTACGGAGTACCTGCAAGTAAATATTGAACATCGAGCTTTAGAAAGAGACAATCGGGTTGTAGAGCGTCGTCTCTGTCGCACGAACTCGCACGTCTCTGTGCGACAGGGACGACGCTCTACAACCGGATTGTCTCTTTCTAAAGCTCGATGTTCAATATTTACTGCCTGTACGTTAATCAATTTCATGTTAAATTTAAGATTAACAAGTAGTCTAATAGATGGAGCGTTTTTAATCAATTAGCCATGCATTTTTTTTTATTAAGGCCGTGACAAACGCCAACGACCTTGAGCATTCGGGAATTCTACATAATGTACCATGCGACTGCTAATTTCGCTTCGCACGTTCAAGTCACATTTAGCGTAGTTTGTCGCTATCAGCCTAAAGAGTTGATGGTTCGGGGTTCGAATCCCACTTTCGTATGTTTTTTTTTTTTGCATTTTTATTATTTTAATTATTAAAATGATTGTGGCTTATGTAACTGATGCGTGATTCTAATTTTTTATTTTTTATTATTTTACCTAAATAACATTTTATTGTAATTTCTTCCAAATTATTTTAGTTCATGTACTTACCACTTTTTATAAACCTCTAAATAGACTATCGATGGAAACTAAAATAAAAATAGGTAGGTAGGTAATAGGTAGATAGGCATTTAGGTATGTATGGCAAATATCATAGCAACATAGGTACCGGCCGGCGCGCGCGGCGGCAGCATGGCACGGTGCGGTGGGGTGCGGTGCGGTGCGGTAACTCAGTAGCAGCGTGCCACTCACGCATGCAAGCAAGCAATAACAAGCCGCTCCTCCGCGCCGCGCCGCCGCTCCTCCGCGCCGCGCCGCGCCGCCGCGTCGTCACCGCTCCGCGCCACCACAGTGCCGCCGCCGCCGCCGCCCCCGCTCCGCAGCGCGCCGCTGTTGCTAGGCTACTTTTATTTAGGCACGGTTCTATAGTCCTTGCATCTCAAGCGCAGACAGCGTTATACCACACCCGTGACACTAGTCACATTTTCTATGAAGCGGCCGAAAATGTGTACCTACTGCTCACGTACGCGGGCGCCTTTGCGTGTATTGGTGCGACCTCGATAACTTGGGTACAGGGTTGGCACTCTTTATGAGAAGTTTGTAGTGGACAATATTATAAATTATATTTGATGTAATTTAAAAGGAAACATTTTTAATTATGACTATCTATGTATATGTACCTCTTAACATTATTGGAGGGCAAGAAAAAAAGAAAACATCAACTTATATGCACATGTTTTATTTTTACTCGCTAACTAAACGACAATTTTGCAGTGAAAGTTTCACTAAATTTTGGAAACTTTGCAATAGGTATTCCATTTTTATTATTTTTAAGCCGAATCGTATGTGAAGCTAAAGTGAAATTTTCAATGTATACTTGCCGCCATTTTGAACTTTTTAGTTACTGGACCGATTGCTTTCAAAATTGATATCTGGGTGTCTGTGTAGGCTCTGAATACGAATCTGTAATCAAAATTAAAAAAAAGTGGCCGCCATTTTGAACTTTTTAGTTACTGGACCGATTGCTTTCAAAATTGATATCTGGGTGTCTGTGTAGGCTCTGAATACGAATCTGTAATCAAAATAAAAAAAAGTGGCCGCCATTTTGAACTTTTCAGTTACTGGACCGATTGCTTTCAAAATTGATATCTGGGTGTCTGTGTAGGCTCTGAATACGAATCTGTAATCAAAATAAAAAAAAGTGGCCGCCATTTTGAACTTTTCAGTTACTGGACCGATTGCTTTCAAAATTTATATCTGGGTGGCTGTGTAGGCTCTGAATACGAATCTGTAATCAAAATAAAAAAAAGTGGCCGCCATTTTGAACTTTTTAGTTACTGGACCGATTGCTTTCAAAATTGATATCTGGGTGTCTGTGTAGGCTCTGAATACGAAATCAAAATAAAAAAAGTGGCCGCCATTTTAAACTTTTCAGTTACTGGACCGATTGCTTTCAAAATCGATATCTGGGTGTCTGTGTGGGCTCGGAATACGAATCTGTAGTCAAAATTAAAAAAAAGTGGCCGCCATTTTGAACTTTTTAGTTACTGGACCGATTGATTTCAAAATTGATATCTGGGTGTCTGTGTAGGCTCTGAATACGAATCTGTAGTCAAAATTTAAAAAAAGTGGCCGCCATTTTGAACTTTTCAGTTACTGGACCAATGGCTTTCAAAATCGATGTCTGGGTGTCTGTGTGTGCTCTGAATACGAATCTGTAGTCAAAATTAAGTGGCCGCCATTTTATACTTTTTAGTTACTGGACCGATTGATTTCAAAATTGATATCTGGGTGTCTGTGTAGGCTCTGAATACGAATCTGTAGTCAAAATTTAAAAAAAGTGGCCGCCATTTTGAACTTTTCAGTTACTGGACCAATTGCTTTCAAAATTGATATCTGGGTGTCTGTGTAGGCTCTGAATACGAAATCAAAATAAAAAAAGTGGCCGCCATTTTAAACTTTTCAGTTACTGGACCGATTGCTTTCAAAATCGATATCTGGGTGTCTGTGTGGGCTCGGAATACGAATCTGTAGTCAAAATTAAAAAAAAGTGGCCGCCATTTTGAACTTTTTAGTTACTGGACCGATTGATTTCAAAATTGATATCTGGGTGTCTGTGTAGGCTCTGAATACGAATCTGTAGTCAAAATTTAAAAAAAGTGGCCGCCATTTTGAACTTTTCAGTTACTGGACCAATGGCTTTCAAAATCGATGTCTGGGTGTCTGTGTGTGCTCTGAATACGAATCTGTAGTCAAAATTAAGTGGCCGCCATTTTATACTTTTTAGTTACTGGACCGATTGATTTCAAAATTGATATCTGGGTGTCTGTGTAGGCTCTGAATACGAATCTGTAGTCAAAATTTAAAAAAAGTGGCCGCCATTTTGAACTTTTCAGTTACTGGACCAATTGCTTTCAAAATCGATGTCTGGGTGTCTGTGTATGCTCTGAATACGAATCTGTAGTCAAAATTAAGTGGCCGCCATTTTAAACTTTTTAGTTACTGGACCCATTGCTTTCAAAATAGATATCTGCGTGTCTGTGTGGGCTCTAAATATGAATCTGTAGTCAAAACTAAAAAGTGCAAGATGGCGGCAACTATTTTTAAATTTTGAAAACGGATTCGTATTCAGAGCCCATACAGATACCCAGATATCAATTTTGAAAGCAATCGGTCCAGTAACTAAAAAGTTCAAAATGGCGGCCACTTTTTTTTAATGTTCACTACAGATTCGTATTCAGAGCCCACGCAGACACCCAGATATCGATTTTGAAAGCAATCGGTCCAGTAACTAAAAAGTTCAAAATGGAGGCCGTTTTTTTTTTATTTTGACAACGGATTCGTATTCAGAGCCCACACAGACACCCAGATATTGATTTTGAAAGCAATCGGTCGAATAACTAAAAAGGTCAAAATGGCGGCAACTTTTTTTAAATATTCACTACATATTTGTATTCAGAGTCCACACAAACACCCAGATATCGATTTTGAAATCAATCGGTCCAGTAATTAAAAAGTTCAAAATGGCGGCAACTTTTTTTAAATGTTCACTACAGATTCGTATTCAGAGCCCACACAGACACCCAGATATCGATTTTGAAAGCAATCGGTCCAGTAACTAAAAAGTTCAAAATGGCAGCCGCTTTTTTTAAATTTTGACAACGGATTCGTATTCAGAGTCCACACAGACACCCAGATATCGACTTTGAAAGCAATCGGTCCAGTAACTAAAAAGTTCAAAATGGCGGCCACTTTTTTTAAATTTTGACAACGGATTCGTATTCAGAGTCCACACAGACACCCAGATATCGACTTTGAAAGCAATCGGTCCAGTAACTAAAAAGTTCAAAATGGCGGCCACTTTTTAAATTTTGACAACGGATTCGTATTCAGAGCCCACACAGACACCCAGATATTGATTTTGAAAGCAATCGGTCGAATAACTAAAAAGGTCAAAATGGCGGCAACTTTTTTTAAATATTCACTACATATTTGTATTCAGAGTCCACACAAACACCCAGATATCGATTTTGAAATCAATCGGTCCAGTAATTAAAAAGTTCAAAATGGCGGCAACTTTTTTTAAATGTTCACTACAGATTCGTATTCAGAGCCCACACAGACACCCAGATATCGATTTTGAAAGCAATCGGTCCAGTAACTAAGAAGTTCAAAATGGCAGCCGCTTTTTTTAAATTTTGACAACGGATTCGTATTCAGAGTCCACACAGACACCCAGATATCGACTTTGAAAGCAATCGGTCCAGTAACTAAAAAGTTCAAAATGGCGGCCACTTTTTTAAATTTTGACAACGGATTCGTATTCATAGTCCACACAGACACCCAGATATCGACTTTGAAAGCAATCGGTCCAGTAACTAAAAAGTTCAAAATGGCGGCCACTTTTTTTAAATTTTGACAACGGATTCGTATTCAGAGTCCACACAGACACCCAGATATCGACTTTGAAAGCAATCGGTCCAGTAACTAAAAAGTTCAAAATGGCGGCCACTTTTTTTAAATTTTGACAACGGATTCGTATTCAGAGTCCACACAGACACCCAGATATCGACTTTGAAAGCAATCGGTCCAGTAACTAAAAAGTTCAAAATGGCGGCCACTTTTTTAAATTTTGACAACGGATTCGTATTCAGAGTCCACACAGACACCCAGATATCGACTTTGAAAGCAATCGGTCCAGTAACTAAAAAGTTCAAAATGGCGGCCACTTTTTTTAAATTTTGACAACGGATTCGTATTCAGAGCCCACACAGACACCCAGATATCGACTTTGAAAGCAATCGGTCCAGTAACTAAAAAGTTCAAAATGGCGGCCACTTTTTTTAAATTTTGACAACGGATTCGTATTCAGAGCCCACACAGACACCCAGATATCGACTTTGAAAGCAATCGGTCCAGTAACTAAAAAGTTCAAAATGGCAGCCGCTTTTTTTAAATTTTGACAACGGATTCGTATTCAGAGCCCACACAGACACCCAGATATCGACTTTGAAAGCAATCGGTCCAGTAACTAAAAAGTTCAAAATGGCGGCCACTTTTTTTAAATTTTGACAACGGATTCGTATTCAGAGCCCACACAGACACCCAGATATCGACTTTGAAAGCAATCGGTCCAGTAACTAAAAAGTTCAAAATGGCAGCCGCTTTTTTTAAATTTTGACAACGGATTCGTATTCAGAGCCCACACAGACACCCAGATATCGACTTTGAAAGCAATCGGTCCAGTAACTAAAAAGTTCAAAATGGCGGCCACTTTTTTTAAATTTTGACAACGGATTCGTATTCAGAGCCCACACAGACACCCAGATATCGACTTTGAAAGCAATCGGTCCAGTAACTAAAAAGTTCAAAATGGCAGCCGCTTTTTTTAAATTTTGACAACGGATTCGTATTCAGAGCCCACACAGACACCCAGATATCGACTTTGAAAGCAATCGGTCCAGTAACTAATAAGTTCAAAATGGCAGCCGCTTTTTTTAAATTTTGACAACGGATTCGTATTCAGAGCCCACACAGACACCCAGATATCGACTTTGAAAGCAATCGGTCCAGTAACTAAAAAGTTCAAAATGGCGGCCACTTTTTTTAAATTTTGACAACGGATTCGTATTCAGAGCCCACACAGACACCCAGATATCGACTTTGAAAGCAATCGGTCCAGTAACTAAAAAGTTCAAAATGGCGTCGACTTTTTTTAAATGTTCATATGATTAAGATTCGCTCCGGTGAAGGAAAACACCGTGAGGAAACCTGTGCACAGCAGTACATATAAAATTGTTGTGGACACCGCTTCCAATCCAGCTTGTCACGTGGAAATGTATAACAATTCCCTTCCATGTTCATGGGAAAGGCTTGCGCTCAGTAGTAGGACATTAAAATTGACTCAAGAAGAAGAATAAGAAACCAAATTGATATCTGATTTGTGTAACATAAATTTCATTATTTCACATAAGAATGAAAATTTCACAGTAATTTTGCAGAAAGTGCAAAATTTCACTGCAAAATTTCAAGTGAAATTTTTGTGCAAAATTGCGCCTTGCATCTCTAAGTAAGTGCGAACAAGGAGGTTTGAAGTCCACCGCGCGCGCGGGCGCGGCCGGCCCGATCGTTGTTCTGTGCTGTGAGTGCGAAAGAACCGCGCGCGTACGTGTAAGTAGCTACTACTCCCTCTCGAAGGTGCGCTCGCTCTCCTCTCGACAGTCGGTGCCAGCCTGACTAGCCGTCCGCCAGAAGTCGACCAGACAGCGCTCGCGGGCTGCGGGGCGCGGGGGGAAGCAAACTCGCTTCGAGGCGGAGCGTCGCTTCTATACGCCAGTATTATAAGTATTCTATGGTTATACCACAGTACCTATTAGTTATTCTGTGGTTATACCAACGAAAGCCATGCATATAACGCCCCGTCAAGTTACGTACCGGAGCGTATACTGATAGATACCACAGAAGAGAGATATTACTGATACGGTCGTACTGTATACTGGTACGGAAAATGACACGGTGGCAACATCACCTACAATACAACATCCGAGATGTCAGCTCGTAACAACTGGTGAAGTAGGTGCTATGTCAGTGCTTTTCTTCGGTCGTACCGGCTTCACTGAACTGGACGGAAAAAAAGAAGGGAGTCATATCCCGAAATAGTTTGTATTTTCCGTCCAGTTTAGTGTAGCCGGCACGACCAAAGGGAAGCACTGACATGGCACCTAAGTTCACCCGGTGTTATGGGCTGACATCACGGATGTTATAGGTGATATAGCAAACTGTGTCAGTTTACATAAAAAAATCCCTCAGTCGCCTTTTACGACATGCACGGGGAGAGATGCAGTGGGGCTATTATTTTAAATTACCATCCCACACGGTACAAATATACCTAACCACCTATCTTTTTTCCATTCGATCCAAACACAGAAGACAGAAATGACGACCGACACGCGGGCGCAGCAGGGCAGGAGCGAGCAAGCGAGCCCGGAACTAAAATTGTATCTAGTATTGAAGTGCCTGCTAAATTGACGAAGGCAAAAATTTTACCCTTCCGACTGAAGAATTACGTCAATAATTTCATGTAGGCGTTTTTTGTTTTTTATTTTTATCTCCTTTCGTGGATAAAATAATAAAAAAAATTGAATAGAGTTTTCTCAGAGCTTTGTGACCTTTGAATCGGTGGTATTGTAAAATTGTAATAATACACACATACTCAGATTTTCAAAAATTCATGCTTTTTTTATATATTTTTAATTTTATGTTTATTACTTACTTTTACTCATTATTAAAAAAACCAGCAATGCACTTTGTTGGTAAGGAACCAAAATATAGGTTGGTATTTTTTTAATTTTCTGAATGTGTGTCAATTGGTCAGTTTTGGACCTTCTTTGTCGCACTTTTTGCATGTTTTGCGTATTTGGCGTTTGTCACCGCCTTAAGTCAGTAGTGCTTCAAATTGTGATTCCCCAACGGACATATTTCTTTTGACGTGATGACGTCACGCCTTATAAATTGATGAACACCGGCTGCACGCACGAAGAAGTGTCACGTTCCATATAAACCTGTGTGTGCAAGCGAGAGCGCGATAGAGACCTGTGTGTGCAAGCGAGAGCGCGATAGAGAGGCATATACAATAGTAGGAAATACAAAATATATTTCTCCGTCTTTTGCGAGCCTCGAACCCGCGGTCCCTGCCACCATCACTGACCAGACGTCTTAACCACGCGGGCTAATCGACCTGTACCTATCGCGGCAAATTTTCTCAACAGTATGTGAAGATTTCATGGAGCGACATCTAGCGTCCACATCTAGCGTCAATAGTAAATTAAATACTTCAGCGGTATTTACTTCATTTCGCAGTTAGGTAGTCGCAGGTGTTGCAACGTTGTAGTATGCGCTTCGATATGTAGATGGCGTAAATTATGTATCTGACTTCGCACTTTATATGCTTTATGACGTCATCACGTAAACCTATCGTCCGTAAACCGACTTCACAGACAACAAATTTTTTTTTATCTTCGACTTACATATCTGTTTTATCTAAATAAATAATAAAAAAATTCAAGCTAACAAAACATTAATCTAGCCTCTATAATAATTAATACCAAATAAACTAATAACAAACATATTAGAAACCAAATCTAACTCCCCGCTCTGCCCGCCTCGCCGCCCGCGCGCGATCGCAGCGGTGCGATAGCGGCGGCCGGGCGCCCAATCGAAGCCTTCATATACACGTTGAGTAGAGCGGCGGCGTATTAGTTTATTGGACTGCGAAATTGTTATTTATTTTCTAATAAGAGGTAGCGACAGCAGGCCAGGCGAGTGTACTGCATACTGTTAAAAATAAACCGAATTTTGTAACGTCGCGCCTGTGTCCCAGTGGGGTAGGCAGAGACGACGGATACTGACACACCTCTGCCGCACAACGTACAACGGACCGTCTTGAGGTCTCAGTGCGGAGAATGGCCCACCCGTCTTCCCAAGAGGCTGGGCAGCAAACAACAACAACACCTCTGCCGCCTCTACCACTCTCATAATGTTCTTCATACATGCTCGTCGGTTACCG
This sequence comes from Nematopogon swammerdamellus, assembly GCA_946902875.1. NCBI lineage: Eukaryota > Metazoa > Arthropoda > Insecta > Lepidoptera > Adelidae > Nematopogon > Nematopogon swammerdamellus. The sequence continues at coordinate 376,293 of OX336357.1, read as the reverse complement.
CTACCTACCACGCACTTGAGACTTAAGCACATACCCGACCTGGTCGAGGAGACCAACATTCTTCCAACATGACTGAACTACCGAAACATCCCTTTCTCAATCTTTGTTACTATATCTTCTTTCAGCCCACAGCGCTCTCGCACTACACTATTTCTCAATCTATCTTTCATTGTAACTCTACACACACTCCTGAACGCGTGCATTTCCACAGCATTAATCCTGCTTTCATGCTTAGTCTGCCATGCCCAACTTTCACTCCCGTACATAAGTGTAGGGGCCAGCACTCCACTATGGACAGCCAAACGTGCCCTAGTTGACATGCTTTGGCTGCTCATAATAGCGTGCAACACTCCATTCACTTGATTCACCACCTTTCACTCTCTTTTCCACATCTCTTTCACATTTCCATCCCGCGTGAAGATATTCCCCAGATATAATATGACTTCGTTCACTTACTCCAGCCTCTCATCTACAAAATTGAATGCGGACTAATCTTTTAGTATCAGCAGGATTCCACCTCCATAAATCGACTACATAATAAAAAATTAAATTCTCGTAGACATGGAAGGGTCTGAGCTCTTCAGCAATGATTTCCACCCCTTTGATGATGTGTATTCCTCTCTCAAAATATTAGGCCTTACATCAATAACAGTACATCTAGTTAGTGCTGAATACGCCGCTTCACCGCTGAAACGCATCACACTTTCCCGTCTGGAATTGGGTGCGGCGGCGGTGCTTTTATCGGATCTTACATTGTCAGTGATTGCTGCATTATAATCTTTTCGTGCGATTGGCAATATTTATGTTTGGTCAGACTCCTTCGTCGTAGTAATTAGTCTTCCATATGGATACAAAACACTAAAAACCGCCCAAGTGCGAGTCGAACTCGCGCACCGAGGGTTCCGTATCGCCATGTCATGGTCAGCGCCACTCACGCCATCTATGGCGTGTTTTATGAAATGCTTCATATTTGTTAAAATTCATGATTAGTTAAAATGCTTCATACTCTTTTCCGTGGATGGCGCGCATACACTTTTTAGTTTTTTATATGGGGACCCCCGTGAATTTTTTACTTTTTAATATTTTTATTATTTGTTGTTATATCGGCCATAATAAATAACACACATTCTGTTAAAATTTCAACGGGCTACCTATTACGGTTCAAGAGATACAGCCCTCGGACAGACGGACAGACAGACAGACAGACGGCGGTCGGCGGAGGCTTAGTAATAGGGTCCCGTACGGTACGACGGATACGGAACCCTAAAAAGCGTTAAAAATTCGTTAAATGATTTCGTCTTAACAATGTTTGCTCACTTCACATATTTACTTATCTAATTTCAACTTTCAAGATTTAAGTTTATCAATGTAAAATAAAAACTTTGAAGTGTATACTCAGTCGGTAGACATGCGCGGACGGTACGGGCACATCTCAGTAAAGTGTACTATCACGTTACATATTAAAATGGTTTTTTTGTCCGTCGGCTTGTCAAATTATGTCCGAGTCCATACTCCATGCTCCGTGCCGACCGCGCGTCCACTCTCTATCCACTGACCTGCGCCGCGCGGCGCGTCTAGCTACGTCAATACACTACTAAAGCATATCTACTCTACCTACCTACACATGCTCAGTATTGTACAGGACAAGTTGAACTGTGCTTACTTTATCAATCACTAATGTTAAGAAGGCGTATACTGCATGAAAGCTTTAAGCTTCAACTTGTCCAGCCGTAGAAATGTATTAAATGTATAAAGTAAATGAGGGATTCTATCAGCCTCCGATCGTAGCTCAGTGGCGCGATCGATCGACAGCTGTTCTTGATCTTAAGCACACCTGCGTGCGGTCAGAACTTGGATGGGTGACCATTGGACAGTTGTTGCTGTACGCGGTTCGGATTTCACGTAAAACTGTAGATTCCTGCCTTTCTTACCTACTAGCTAGTGGGTTCAGTGTTGCCGTTTTAGTGACTTTGTCACTAGATCTAGTGAGTTTTTGACGTCTTTGGTGACATTTTTTAAAGATTTTGTCACTAAAAAAAATCTAGTGACTTTTAGTGACTTTTAATATAGTGATAAAATTTTAAGCACGGACATTGACTTGGCTGTATACCCTCATAGATTTTACATGTTCTGCATCATCATCACATCATTTACTAATCATCATCGACGCTATGAACTTGAACGAATTAATCAAAACAATCGCTTTGGATGTATATACCTTTGCCTGTTCAAGCCCATTTTTTAAGTACAATGAACATTGTAAAAACTAAATTACGAAATAGACTGTCCACCAAAACTCTCAAATCAATACTTTTGATGGATCTAACTAAAAATTGTGAAAAAAAGCTGCCACACTTACATTATACCTCCAGAAGTCCTGTCAAAAATTATGAAAACTACGAGAACGGTAAATAGAGAAACAGAATCAACAGCTACAACTTCTACAGAACCATTCACCTTCCCTGTGCCGGAAGAAGATGAAATTATTCAATTAATTGAATTTTAAATTATATAAGTAAGTATAAACATTGAATGAATAAATCATTGATTTTTTCACACTTATTAAAAAATGTATTTTGAAAAATTATAAATGGAGCTCTGATAAAAATATTTAGTGACTTCTAGTGACTCTTTGAAGTAATTTTTTCCTTAATTCTAGTGACTTTATGGCAATAGTTTGGTGACTTTCTTTTTTCCTAAGCGGCAACACTGAGTGGGTTCAACCCGTCCGGGTCAGTACCACCGCACTGAATGAACGGTCGGTCAAAGCGGCTATGTTTTTAGTTTACGTTTTCAATATGATATAGTTGATTTCAATGCTTTGTTTTTATTTTTGTAATTTACTACATAGGTAGGTGCTGTGTGCTAAAAGCTTTACAAAAAAATGACATTGGCTAGTGTTCCTGTAATTTTAACATTGAAAATGTTTTTTCCATCGCGTTGGTAGGGCACCCATTTCAAGGAAAAGTGCGACATCGCCCTGGTGTCGTGAATTTTACAGCTACGTGGATGATTGGGGTGTCAAAAGATGCGTCTCGGCGAGGGCTATAATATCTCGCAAAAGATTTTTGGAAAAGTAAAAAACTTTTTTCAAAAAATCCAAAAATGTCGAAAAATGAAGTGATTTTTTGGTCTCTTCTCTCATTGAATCGGCGATTTCTCGAAAACGAAAAACGATATCAAAAAAATTAAAAAAGCCCTCGGCGTATTGAGTTGGGCTACAATTTGCAAAAAACGGGACCTCGCTATCGCTCACGGTGTAGGCTGTAGCTTATCCTTTATGCGGCGGAATTTTGAATACCGCGGGAGGTATGTGCGGCGCGCGGACTAACCTGAGCATTAAAGTTTATGATTTTTACATATAAATATAATGTTTTGGAATATTATGATTGATAATGAAAGTAAATATTATAAAAGTATAATAAGCCAGCTATTAATATCACCTCGTTTGCCGTTTATGGCGATTAGACATGTGATGTGAGATTTTTCGAGGGATCGAAGAAATTCTAAGGGCAAGTTATTAATGTATGGATCCGGAAGGAAGCCATAGGAACTCCTAAACTACACATAAGATATATCCACCATGTTTGGGCTCGTTGGATTTGTCTTCGCAAGTACTCTAGTCATATATGATTTCCAGGGTCCTGATGATAGAGCCGGAAGGACGCCATAGGAATATAGGTTAGGTTAGCGACGCATCTTCTAGTACGCTAAGGTATGTATGATATAGGTATGTATGATATCTGTATCATATAGGGAGTAAAACCTATAAACAATTTTTTTGACCTTGGGCTTTTTTTATGTAAAATATTTTGTTTATGTATTTAAATAAAAAAATAGGTGGTTAATTTTTATAGCCTAATCGATTCAGTTTCATAACAGTAACATAAAAGTCTTCATTACCATTATGATGTAACACGTGTAAGTTGGTAAAAAAATTAAATTCTTTCTATTCCATACTAATAAAACTAAAATTGTGGTTTTTCACAATTTCTGAAAGAAAGAGATCTATGTGTTGAAAGACTTTTTTGTTCCTGGCATGAAACTGAAATGATTAAGAAATTTATTTTTTACATTTTACATTAAAAAAAAAATTTTTTTGGAAAAAAAATTTTTTTGTTCATCAAAAGTGATCTATTTCCGATACAGAAGCCCCCCCCCCCCCCCTCCCCCCTTAGCGTACTATTAACTAATTTTGAAAGACCTTAATATTATTTTTATATTTGATATTTATTAATATGTTACTTTAGTTATATATAATGTCAAGCTTATCTCTTTTTCTGTCAAAATTCTACTTTACATTTTTTAAGCTGCTTATGTTTTTGAAAAATAATAAAAAATATATAAATGTAATATTTTTTTTTTTTTGTTGAGTTCATTTTCAATGTACCTCGAAGGTCGTGTAATGCACGAGATCTGTGAATTTTTTATATTTCTTTATTTTTATCCATTATTAAACTTCTGTTTAAAAATGCAAGTCACTCGCCGCACGACGACGAGGTCTTCAAGGCAGGCGCGGAGAACATTGCTGTTAAGTTCTACACGTGTTCCTGCAGTTTTAGCCGCAACTGTACCTACATACATACGAGTACACTCAGAAATAAAGATTCGTAGTGGAGTGTCTTGTTCAATTTCTCTTGAGAGATAAATAGTGATGTGATGTAGGTATGCGTACGATCTGTACTTATACCTACGTCACAATCTCATCAGTAAGTCACGACCCGGCGAGAACGGGCAGTTATAACGCTCCATTGTTTATTCTGCTCACCCACTGTACTGTACTGTACTGCACTACACTGTACTCACTCACAGTGTACTCACAGTCCTTATTATGTACCTATGCACTTATTTTTTTTTTATGGAAACTGGCACGGTTGGCTACATCACCTACAACATCCGTGACGTCCATTAAACACCTTGGTGTACTAGGTGTCATGTCAGTGCGTCCCTTTGGTCGTACCAGCTACACTGAACTGAACGGAAAACATGAAACCGTCGAGCGATCGCACCACTGAGCTACCGAGACTGATCTATATTAAATATTAGAACTAAGTGCACGCAACACATCAGGCTAGAAGCTAATGATGACGACAGACACGCGCCGCCGCTGCTGTGCGCCGCGTTCGGTTGGCCGTCGCTCGAGTCGCCCCCCTCCCCGAATCTACGGGATCATTCTTCTGAACACGAGATTTTGGCGCCACGGTTTCAATCTCTACTGGAAAAACCAATGATATTATAAGTTAAAAGGAGGTAGATAGGTTATCTGAGCTCCCAAGTGGCACATTAAATAAAATACCACAGTCCTGTCTGAAGTTAGTCGCCCACCAACTACGCACGCGTTCGGACCGCTAACCACGAGCCGCTAACACATCGAAAATGCCGTCGTGTGTAATGAATGAGATTCTGCACTAATTCTAATAATTTGGAATAAGACTATTCGATTCGGCGCATCACTTTATAGTTCTTCCTCTCAACTTTTCAAGGACGTGCCATGTCTGAGCACTGAATGTCATATAGATAACCTATCTTTCCTAAAATATCATTGGGAAAAACTATTCAACTTCGGATTGTCGAAAACGAACTGTGAAAACAAACATTTTTCTTTTCAAAATAGTCCCAAAGAGCGATTGAAAGGATTCCGTGGAAATATTTATGTTAATTTAATTTCTGATGTACAGCTGACAAACACATAATATCTATTTACCGCATTCAAATTATCCGGCCGGCTTCCGACGCGACCTCCCGATAGCCTAAACATCAATGAATAAATATTATGACTATTATTTTTAATTAAATAACATTACCGGGAAATATTCAATCAATTGTAAATTATTAATAGCGTCTCCGACACACAAAGCAATCTATTTGATATCAATGAGTATTTGATTTGACGCATCGCTATGTGATTGGACATGAAGTGTTTCGGAGAAATGGCGCTGGAAACGCAACGGTATATTTTTTCGTATAATTATTGTTGAAATGAAAGAGCACTTGATTGATAATGTTTTTTATTTGGCGAATCACACGCTGGGCGCGCCTCGTGGTCGGTCGCGTCGTCGGTTGACATTCTCGAGTGTCGTGAGAACGAGAGAAATTTTGAACGTGGAATCATTTTCCCGCGCAACATCGAACGATATAAGTATGTATTATATTCTGTGGGCATTGAGTGCAACTAGAATTTATTAAATCCATCGTTCCGATGATCGTCAGCCGAAGAGACGACGACTGAGAAAACGGAGTGTGGGAAGACTACCCGCCAGGTGGGACGACATCAAGTACCTACGTCGTCGGCGGAAAGCTGTGCTTCCGTACCGGCTACCGCTGAAGGCCGGGAGGATACATACATACATAGCGTCACGCCTGTTTCCCAGTGGGGTAGGCAGAGACAACGGATCTCCACGTGCTCACTTTCATAATGTTCTTCATGCATGCTCTTCGGTTACGGGCACTACGCACTTGACCCTTTTTGAGCACCCGATCTGAGCAGGTACGTCTCCCGACTCTTTCACTCACATTCGCTCCATAAATTTATTTCGTTAGTCTCCTTCGTTAGTATACTATACAGGTTGTTTCAGGATAGGCTTGAGAGACTTCAGGAATATAAAGTAGGTACTCATTATTAGAAGAAAAAAATCCTTATCACTCAAATCGAAATTCCGTATTTTTTTTTCATACAAAAATTAAAAAATTCTAATAAAAACTCGATGGACAGTGAGTATGGGGAGATTTCGCAATAGTGCTGTCTAGGTCTGGGGAGTGCAATGACCTAGTCCAGTCTCCTTTTTCTTTTGATGTCATTAAAATTTAAGTGTTTGGAATTTACCTATATTATGCACTTTAATTGTACTATTTAAAGCATGCAAGTTAGTCATTTTATTTTTAATATTTAAGGCGGATGTTAACCGTCCACCAAATCTCGATGAAACAATTTTCACCAAAAAGTACTTACTATAAAATGACCGAATCTGGCAAAAAGTTTCAGAGCTTTTCGTCTTCAAATATGGGCGAGCCCTGAATTTACGAAACCCTACCCTGAAACACTCTGTATATTAATACTCTCTACTACTCTACCTTTATTAATCTAAACTAGACTATTCGCACTCTACCAAAAATTCACCCTTCATATTAGACCCTCGTCGCGCTAGTGGTGGGGTGTTAGCGGGGCTAGTGGTTGCAGGAAACACGCCTAAATACTAATACCTACTGAATTAATTCCTGGCTGTGTTTTTGTCCGAACTTTTTTCATACTAGCTGTTTTCGTCGATCGCTTCGTATTTTCGTGCTCATAAGATAAAATCACAAGCGGAAGTCATAAATAAAATAAGCCTAAATTACCCACTCGCCTAATGTAAACATATTATATATACATGGTGTCCAGGGTCTGTTCAGCAATATCGAAATGAGCTATTGTATATCATCTAATAAACACATTAAAAAAAAGAAAAATGGTCCTATCCATACTAGTTTTCGAGATATGAATTTTCAAAGTTTTCAATTTAGTCAATCTATGCGCGCTCTAAGTGACCAGACCGCGGCGGTGCGGAGGAGGCGGGGCGGCGCGGCGGGCGCGCCGGCCGGGTCGAATGTTCGCTATAACACCGCACCGCACCGCGCTGTTGCGCCCCCGCGCCGCCCCGTGTCGGCATCGCACGCTGCTATCAAAGGAGACGCGGGCGCGGCGGGCGGGCGGCGCGCCGCGATGCCGCCCGGTGGCGGCATCGTGCGCTGCCATCAAAGGACGCCGCGCGGGCGCGGCGGGCGGCGCGGGCGCGGAGGGCGTCGCGCCGCGCTGCCTGTATGCGACCGACCTGCATTGCGCTTCAGTCCAGCCGGTCACGCGGCGCGGAAGATCAATGTGTGTCAGTCGGTCAGTATGTCAAGGGCGGCCGACCGTGTTGACGTATTTTTGGTAATTCGATTCGTAAATTGAATTAGTGAAATTTTCGCGCTCGTGTTTAACATACGTACTTGTTAAAAGTTCCATTCACGAATAACGAATATGTGGATATGTTGCTCGCGTATGGAGCAGCAAACGGAAATGGGCTTCAAACGCATTTATCGTGAAAGATTTCCAAACAGGCGTCAGACTGCCGGTGCTGGCTGAAGTGATTGTGCGTGCATTGTACTGTTTACGGGAACATGGCAATCTAGACCCGCTACTGCATCGCCCGGGTCTCGTCATAATGCATCGAGCTGCAAGGAGATCACGTAGAAAACCTTCACATCATTTGAGGTATGTAGATAATCATTTACTTTTTACTGGCTACATACATACATACACCTACATGCCTTATTGCAGTGTAGTAGGTAGGTATGCTACGTCTTATATCGAAATCTATGATTCTCGCTCGTCAGCGCCGCGCGCGCCCCGCGCCCGCGCATCTCACGCCTCGCGATCGCGAACCGCGCGCCTCGCGCCGCGTCCCTCGCATAGCCCTACGCGGCCGTGCACAAGCATAGAGCGCGATCACACTATCGTATGCATTTACTTTGTTAGAAAATGGCAAAATTGGAAATAATTGAGATTTAAAAAAAATTCTTTCATCACTGCACTTTACACACGATACATATCACGATCCTTCGATATTCCACATCACACTTTGGACACCCTGTATAACACAATTTCACGGAAACCTACAATTTATAACGGGCAAACTTTCGATTTCATTTTAATCTGGCAATAAATTTTAGTAACAACAATTACTCAATTAAACGTAAAATAATGCGCGGAGTGACATAGAGGAAAAAATGCCACTTCAACTGGCGGCGGAGATCAAACCAGTCATTATAACGGAAGAGGTGGGTAATTCAGTTTTGTGTTTACTTTTATACCCAAAACAAGTTTATTGGGAAATAAATTGAGTTGAAAACTGCAGTAGACGCCTTCCGCGTTGCCGCGAGATGGCGACAGTGCTCCACTTTTGAATTTCGAATCATTTATGAATGTCGCTCTAGTTCTTTTTTTTTGTAGTTTCGTAAAGCCACACCACACCACACGTCAAACCTTGATAGACCTACTATGTATAATACATACATTACTAGGCATAGTGAAGTATGTAGATCTGAATGTGGCAAATGAATTTTTAGTAATTTATTGAGGCAGTTTTCTATCTCTGTCTTGTAGCTGTGCTTTGCTACGGCATGTGACATCAGTATTCAATTTAATAGTATTCTCCTCTAGTCCAGTATAGCCAGCAATCCAGGGAAGTATCCGGGTATGGCATTTATCTTCTCGGAGGTGATATTGGCTGGTCGGAGCATGTGCTTTGACACCTCCGGCGCAGCCACCCATACCTTATTACATGAAAAAAACCGAGGGAGTTTGCATGTACACATGCAGCCGTCAAACTTAGTTCGTGAATTTGATGTGTGCACAATTTGAAACAATTTTTTCTTAAGAAAATTTTAAATTTTGGCTACCTATATTGCCCCACCTAGGCTTCATACAAAGTTTTGTTTGAAGTATCGAATAAAGTTAAAACCTTTGTCTGTTCGTTAGAGTTTGTCTCGATTATGCAGCGTTAACGACTAAAGCGCGAGAGGTGTTTGAAGTTTGCGTGTTTTCGCATTTTTCAAAACATGCCAACTTGAAGCACTGATTTGGGCCAGAAGGGATGGAATGACAAAGTAAAAATTTATTACGTATTTCAAGTCGTCAGATGGATCTTTCATCCGACATATTTAGAATTGTTGTACGTAGCGTCGCAAAGTATAAAAAAAGTCTTAATTTTTTTTTAGTCGCACCCCCTTACCAAAGCCCAAAGACGTTTCATTAAATTCACGTCAAAAAATTGTATCAGGCTAATCCAATGGCAACAAAATATAAAAACCCCCCCGTAATAAATATTAGACTTCAATGTTTTAGTTTTCATCCCATCAAACTTCATGAAACAGGTCAAAATAATAATAAGGCCGCTTTGAAAAATAGTGTCTAACTATCAGCGAAAGCCAGATAGGCTGATTGTTGGTAAGGATATTATTTATTTAATGGAAACATCTTTTTATCTCTTATAAGTATCTAGATTTTGCGGCAGAAACCCTCGGCGCGTGGTCACCGAACATAAGGGTAGGAATACCTGCCATCAATAACTATTCACAATTGTCTGCGCAACTTAAAGCATCCATTCTATCCGACGTTGCAAGCAGAACATTCAAACAACTATCACTAATGAACAAAATACAATTCAACCACTTGACTGATGAGTACTGGCCGAGCGAGGCGGTCCCATGTTCCGAGTTGCGTTCTACCCACCGCGAAAACGCTAGCGGAACGTGACCAACACGACAAGACCTCAGATATAACAAGTAAGCCCTTGCTTGGCTGGCATCCAAGCAAAGATTTTTTTTTTATAGTAAGCGCGACATGTGGCGCCGAGTCAATAAGGTGTCTAGCGACGCCCATGGACATTCGGTGTCATGCGGGGGCTGCGAATGCCATGCCGGCCTGGCAGGTGCCCATTCACGCCTCTCTTGAAGGACCCAAGACTATACTTGGGGGGAAATATGTGGGCAGGGAGAGCGTTCCAGAGTTTACCGGTTCTGTGGAGGAAGGATCTGCAGAACCGATTAGTACGCATCAGCGGTAAGTCCAGAGTATAGGGATGCAATCCCTGTCCAGTGCGCAGGGATGCAGCATTTAGAAAATTGACTTTGTAAAAGCTTCAAGCACCTTCATGTCAAGTGAGTTGGATTGTGTACAAATATGTTCAGTGATTCTATGTTTTGTCAATCACTAATGCTTAGAAAGTCTAACATGTCAGCCTCGGTGCGGTCGGTCGACTGTCGGTCGGATCATAAGGGCACCTGGGAGCGATCAATGGATGAATGGGTGGCTGCTTGACCGTTGGAGGCTGACCGTGGTTCTGATTCCACGTAAAACTGTAGGTCCCTTCCCTTATTACCTTACTATAGTTACTAGGTGGTAGGGTTTAACCCGCCCGGGTTGGGACCACCGCACTGAATTAAAGGTCGATTGAAAAGGCTATTTAAATAGTTCGTGTTTTCCATCCAGTTCAGTGTAGCCGGCACGACCAAAGGCAAGCACTGATATGAAATTTTTTTCTACTTATAGTTTCTCGCCTTTGAAAATGTAAGTAAGTACATCTATGTTTAGTCACTTTCTTTCAAAGCAGTCGGTCGGTGGGTATGAGCTAAGCGTGAAGTAATAGTATCAGACTGTCACAGACGATTTCAACCCATGATTTCAACTTGCTCGACAGCAGTCGAGTCTTATCCAATATATTCTTTCGCACCTTTAAAATCCACTCAATCGAAGTCATCGACCGCGCCGCGCGACGGACCTAGCGTACGTCCGCGGGCGCAGCGAGAAAAAAAAAATAAAAAATGGCATTTTTCGTGGATCTGACAGCTCACGCGGTGTTGCCAGGCTACCGGGCACCGACAGTGCTGCCAGCTACCGGCTACTGATTGACAGATATGAGTTATCGATCCCAGGCCCGGAGATAAAACGAACTTAGAGAAAAACTTTCCAGTTAGCATCTTATTAAGAACAGGGTCAATTTCTCTGGCATTTTTATTATGAACCCGTCGGTGTATGAGGCACTGTTTCGAAATGTTTAGGAGGCTGCAGCAGAGAGCCAACAATATTGAATAGGAGGCTAACTATGTACGTAGATACCAGTATGAAGATATCTAGCTTAAATAATTTTGACTCCAAATAAGGAGACGCTATGAAATAATAATATATTCAATTACATTAGTACCGACCGCGCACTATGTATACCTACGTATGTATACTATACATACGTAATAATATTACACAACATAATTATGTGCTATGATTATGTTTAGAGGTACTTACTACATCTCAGTGACTACGGTCACGTTATGCGGAAACATTTAATAACTTTATTTTATTAGCTAACAAATTATTAATTATTAATAAATAAGTAACTACTTATGTACATCCTTATTTTATTATTACATCTATCTGAGGGTCTGAGGAGGTTTAGAATTAAATTGTTTAAATTGCAGAAAAATACATGACATCATAAACAAATTTATGTAACAGATAGGACGAGTTTTTTTATTTGAAAATAATAAAATAAGATCTATCTACAGCAAAGAAAGAAAAGAAGATTCAAAGTAAAATGTTTAGCCGAAACGGCAAACAGTGTTGATGTGATCTGGAGGTCTACGGGCGCGGCGGCGTTAACTCACTCGCTAACTCACACAAATACTCGCATATTTCAACCAATAGCCGGGCCGGATGCCTCAGCGAACGCCTTCTGATTGGTTGAGTGAGATCGTTTCTCATACTCACATCGGCGAGTGAGTAAGGGAAAAGTCGTCGGCCGCAGAGTGTAGCATGATCACGAAGCATTGTATGTATTTGTGAATGAGTGATGCACTGCACTACTAGCGGTCAGTGTGAACATTCTCTGGCGGTAGATAGGTATGTAAATACAATCTGCTCCAACTTCTGATTCGATTAGGAGGCAAATAGATCTTCATATCATTTCGGTTTGATGGATGAGATGTCCGCTGCGAGATTGTATCGGAATCATTAATGAGACATATAGATATAGGTGCATAGTGCGGTGTGAACTGTAGAGGAGTCAATGATTGAAATCTAACGAGGCTATAACATATATAATTTGTATTGCTTTCCTATTATAACTTCGGTGATAATTGTTCTAGCTTCTCGTTATTTTTTATTGCATATTCGTTACATAAACTTATACAAAAACATTAATAAATAAAAATAATAACACGATTTTTTTCTTCGCGCAGTCGGCTAAAAAAAATTAAGAATCAATCTACTTATTTAAGCGTATAAGCTACCTACGCGTGATTACGAATAAATCGTAAACTGCTGATATTTTTTCGTATTTTGATTGAAATTTTGATTTATTTATGTCGTCATTATTTTCATTCTACCAGCCGACCAAAATAATAAACCCTAAACTCTAATACTAAATCTCAATAATGAAACAAGACTATAATGAAATCTGATTGAGATAGTTACAGATATTTATTTCATCTTAAGGATGATATGGGTAAGATAAATATTAACTATAATATAGAGCTTTTTAAATAATAACTTCAATAAACAAACAATTTATGTTAATTATAACAAAATCTAAGTAAAAAAAATCTCAGTTCGGAACTCACGGTTCATATGTAAATGTATTTCGCTACCAAATCGTAATTCACTCCAGCCAGCACCAAACATCCTCGGGGTCTGGATATATTTTACATCATATTATGAAAAAATTTACGACGCAAAAGAGCAAACTTCATTTCTCACCTTTACGAATCATATCTAGCTAGCTACAGAGCTCTTTTTCTTCCCAGAGGTAACCCGCAATGCCTCTAATAAGTTTAGTTAGCAAATGAACGAACCGAGACGCGAGCAGCTGCAGGCAGGAGCTCTATAGCTACCCCCGAGTCAGCTCGGGCGGCGGCGCGCGAGGTGCGGGGCGGGGCGGAGCGGGGAGACACGGCTAGAGACATTGCGAAGTCCGAGAATTCTGCAGAATTATAGAATTTAATAATTCTTACAACAAAGGGGTTTACTTTTAAGTATCTTCGTCGACTGGGCTGATGGAAATTTTATTTAATTTTATTTTTCGAATATGGAAAAACCAACAGCAATTTACATCTAGAACAACACGGTAATACAAAATAAAATTGAGCATGTAAAGATCAGCAACGTTTTTCATATATTACGTACGTAAGTAAGAATATAAAATACATCTCAAGTAATATATTTACGTAAGAAACCTTTCGCTTCACCGTTCGGAACCGGTGTAAAACTGTAAGTCCCTTCCCTTGCTCCTTACTAGGTGGTAGGCTCAAATTGTAGCCGACTGGGTGGGTTGCTACCACCCCGTACTGGATGTAAGATGATAGCATAGCAGCCTCGGCTGTAGGGAAGTCTTAGGTATGGCACCTACCTTCTCGGTGGCGATGTTGGCTGGTCGGAGCCGGTATTATTGCTTTGACCTTTCTGACTCATCCATCCATACCGAATTACATGAGGATCTTTATTATCTTTCTATAGCACAAACAGCACCTGTTCACGAGCACCACACCACCGGGCCAGCCATCGCATCCCTTTTGATTGGATTGTTGGATTGGTTCGGAATGTAACGACAAGAATGGCTGTTAAGGAAGTGTGTGTGTTGTGTCGACAGAGCGAAGAGTAAGAACGGCGGGCGGCTGCTTCGGGAGAAGCTGGAGAAGATCGGTCTGAACCTGCCGGCGGGGAGGCGGAAGGCAGCCAACGTCACCCTCCTCACCTCGCTCGTCGAAGGTACGCCGACTACAATAATAGGGTTAAACTCGGCGGCGGCGGTACCGCCGCGCAAGCAGATCCCTCGAAACCGCTGCGAATTGAATCACCAAAGGCTGATCACCGCCGACAGGTTGATCAGTACTTCGGCTGTGTTCGGCCTGACCGTGGTTCGCATTCCAAGTAAAACTGTAGGTCCCTTCCCTTCTTACCTTACTAGGTGGTAAGGGTTCATCCCGCCCGGGTCGGTACGGCCGCACTGAATGAAACGTTGTCGTCGGTCGTCGCGTCAGTCGAAACGGCTAATAGTACGTGTTTTCCGTCAGCAGGTCTATTCTTGTAAATTCTGACAGCGGAATCAGCGCTGTTGTGGCGCTGAGAGCCACTTTGGTAAGGTTGGTTGGTAAAAGTTCAGTGTAGTTGACATGAATATAATATAATAAATAATTTAAAATTGTATTTATTTTTTCGTTGGTCTGTTTGTAAATCGGATCATACATACATACAGGTCACTTCTGGACCTGAATGGGACGCACATGTTATTAGCTCATCTTCTGACTAACTAACGAATGGTCTAAACCGCTATACACACAATATTTGCTTTCGAAAGCTGGTAAAAACACGAACAAACACCCCAGCTCCCCCCGCACAGCTATTCACCACCATCTCATCTACATACATATCACACACATTGATTGAATCCTGACAATCGGGGTAAGCAGAGTAATCGGTGTTGTGCTGCAAGAACTCTGGTAAAGTACAGCACAACACCGACCACCACGTTTCGCAAAGTATTCGAACAAGATTCAATCGATCAAGCAGCAAATAAGTCACGAAGACCCACCTGCTGCATGACTCACAATTCACCATCTCACCTCTGCTCCGCAGCGGAAGCAGTGCACCTGGCGAGAGACTTCGGCTACGTGTGCGAGACGGAGTTTCCGGCGCGCGCGCTCGCGGAGTACCTGGCGCGGCAACACGCCGAGCACGACGCGCGCAGACGCCGCGACCTGCTGCAGGCCACCAAGCAGGTACGGCACTCTTTTTAGGTTTCCGTATCCCATACGGAAGCCTATTACTAAGCCTCCGCCGTCCGTCCGTCTGTCCGAGGGCTGTATCTCTTGAACCGTATAGGTAGCCCGTTGAAATTTTCACAGTATATGTGTTACTATGGCGGATATAACAACAAATAATAAAAAAAAGAAAATGTTAAAAATTAAGGGGGGCTCCCATACAACACACGTGCTAGAAATCGATTAGTCACGCTGCTGAATAATAGATGGCGCCACAGGCTTTTATACATTGCATTGCTGAAAGACAAAAGATAGGCGGATATTATTGATAGTGGATAGATACGGAAACCTCCGTGCGCGAGTAAAACTCGCACTTAACAGATTTTTTTATGTAGACCAGCATGGGTGGGTGTGCCAAGAGACCAATGGGTGCAGTTGACAGAGCCAAAATCACCTCTCCTCGCGAAACCACGCTCAGTTAGGTTCCATGCCAGCAGATTTGCAGCGGTTTCAGTTTCAGTGGACTGTTGCTAGGCTGTCTAGCCCGTATACGACGCTTGAAGACACCCAGGTTAAAGGATTAAGGAAATACACTCGCCGGAAGACAGTTCCACACTCTAGCGGTGCGGCAAAGAAACGAATTAGATAGCCGATGGGTTCTCAGAAGCCCAATGTCAACAACAAGAGGGTGCTGAGTCTCTGCGACGATTCATGCGGAGATAGGACGGGTGGCAGGGAATAAGGGATGCTAGTTCCACAGAGCAGCGTCCGTGATAGGAACGTACTACCATGCATTGCCGCTCACTACACCATCTGAAATGCCGCACCTGTGGCTTACATGCCGCCAAGCAGGACACTGCACGAACTAATCTATTTTTCCAGATGTCTGCTTATGTAGAACCTTAAGGCTTCTTCTGGTGGTACCATCCTCGATCTGAGGTTGGCTTGCAGGCGACTACACCAAGTTTTCTCTATCCGAGCAGTAATTTTCTATTTTTGTTTGGTTTACAAGAACGACTTCTTCGCTTGTATTATTGTCGCAGTTTCGTAAGGAAAGAAAAGCAGGAAAAATCTAATATAGACTGTGCTCTTGTAAAGCAAATATATCATTATCTATTTATTATTATTTATGTTTTTTTATTTGTTGAAATTGTTTAAATTTTATATCTTTAAGCGGCGGGTGGCCGAGTGGTTTGGGCATCGGCTTCTCATGCGAGAGGTCCGCGGTTCGAATCCGGTCGGAGTGTACCAATGAGTTTTTCTGACGAAAAAATTTACGTGCATAATACCTACACCAGCTGCTTCACCGTTCGGAACTGGTGTAAAACTGTAGGTCCCTTCCCTTGCCCCTTACTAGGTGGTAGGCTCAAATTGTAGCCGTCTGGGTTGGTACCACCGTACTGGATGTAAGATGGCCGAATAGCAGCCTCGGTTGTGTTCTCCTCTAGTCCAGTATAGCCAGCAATCCAGGGAAGTCTCCGGTATGGCACCTACCTTCTCGGAGGTGACATTGGCTGGTCGGAGCATGCGCTTTGGCCCCTCCGACTCAGCCAACCATACCCGATTACATAAATATATATATATATATATCTACATCATCTCCTTATTTATTCTCTGCCACTCCACACTCATTCATGATAACACAATGGTTGACCGGAGGAGAACGCCTTCAGCGTTATGCTGTACATTTTCAAAACATTTTAAGTGCAATAAACATTTAGATTGTTGATTTGATTCATTCATCATCCCCAAACGCGTTATGTATTAAAAATATGAAAACCGCCTTCAAAAATGTATGAAATAAAAAAAATCGAACCCTAGAGTTGAAGGCGGGCAGTTATTTTTGCCTGCTTTAGCACCGCCTTCAACTCTAGGGTTCGATTTTTTTTTATTTCATACTTTTTTGAAGGTGGTTTTTATATTTTTTTAAATAGTTTTTTGTTTCACAGTTTTTTTAAGTACCTAATTTTTTGCTATTAATGTACTCGGCGGAATCGCTCGGCCTTCGGCCTCGCGATTCCGCCTCGCTTTCCAATCCGATCTTGACCAAATTGAAATGGGACCACACGGGAAACACCAGCTTATAAAAAAAATAATCATCAAAATCGGTTCACCCAGTCGAAAGTTCTGAGGGGACAAACATAAAAAAAAAATTATAATGCAGTCGAATTGAGAACCTCCTCCTTTTTTTGAAGTCGGTTAATAAAATATGTCTCAACGTGTACCAACTTGCCCGATTGGTGGATGCGCAGATAATGAAGGAGCTGATGGATCTGCTGAACCAGGACCGCTCGCCGCTGTGCAACACGCGGCCCCCGCACCTCCTCGAGCCCGCCATCCAGCGACACCTCACGCACTTCTCCCTCATCTCGCACGGCTTCGGCGGACCGGCCATCGTCGCCGCCCTCACAGCCATACAGGTACTCACATTCTCACTCCAACCCCTCTCGATACTCAATCCAACAAGCTCCATCTCCGATATCTGCGGCCCCTTATCACAAGCGGTGCTGGCTGGTCTTAGCGTGCTTCCTGGCCCCTCTGACTCAGCCATCCGTACCGAATTTCATATCGATATCGAATATAGATATCGACAGTGTGTGGATGGATGCATTGCCAACCTGTTGATGATGATGCTTGTGTATATGGCTCGCCTTGTCTTATATTAGCATGAGATGGATCCTACCCCTCTTACTTTACTAGGTGGTAGGGTTTATCCCGGCCGGGTTGGTACCACCGCACTGAATGAAACGGTCGGTCGAAACGGCTATGTAAATAGTTCGTGTTTTCCGTCCAGTTCAGTGTAGCCGGCGCGAAATGAAGGGAAGCACTGACATGGCACCTAGTTCACCCGGTGTTATGGGCTGACATCACGGATGTTGTAGGTGATGTAGCCAACCGTGTCAATTTCCATAAAAAAATGGCTTGTAATGCGATGGTTTGAAAGTTTCATGATGACAATTTATTGCATGCGTATTAGGCACGCACGTTCGTTTACCGAGAGGTAACACGTTTTATCGCATTTTTCCGCCTCTAGTATATAGTTCGGCGACATTAGCTACCTCCACTCTTTTCCTTTTCTCTACCGATCCACATTCTGTATAACTCATCCAACTTGCAAGTTTCGTTTGAGGCTCCTTTCAGGTCGTAGCCCACCCCACCACGGTATGAAGCTAATAGTGTTGCTAATTGTTTCAGAACTTTCTAAACGAATCCCTGAAGCACATAGACAAGCTGTACCCCGCAGGCGGCGGCGGAGGCGGCGGCATGGTGTCCTCGTCCATGGACAAAACCAAGATGGACCCCGACATCAAGAAGTAACGCAGACTGCACGGCGGCCGCTAGTGCCCTGGCGCGCCACACACACACACACACACCCCGCGCACCGCCGCGCCCATACCGCTCACTTCACACCACTGCTGTTACCATGGGCGACCGTCCGACCGTTGGAGGCTGACCGTGGTTCGCATTCCACTTAAACTGCAGGTCCTTTCCCTTCCTTACCTTGCTATGTGGTGTGGTATAACCTGCCCGGGTCGGTACCACCGCTAGTATCTACCTAGTGCGGGAGCGGGGAGGGGGACGGGGCGCGGCGGGTGCTGACAACAAGTGCAATTATAATAATACCTACCTACTTGTAAACGACACAATGTAAATATAACGGAATGTAATGTTTAGTATTTTCTCACTCTCGACCGTTTGTATAGTTTCCTAGGTGCGTAATTTTTATTTAAATGAATACTGCGATGTCACGCGAGATGCTAATAGACATTTTTGTTGTTAAAGTGGAAGGAACAAGAACAGGGAGGAACTTCACCATTTTACTAGGTTGTTAATATTCGTAGAATCAATTATTATAAGTGATAAAAAACATATAAGTATATTTTTAATTGCAGGGGATGCACCCCTATTCAATCGACCTGCCACGGATGCGCACCAACCGGTTCTGTAGGTATTTTATTCACGAACCGGGAAAATGTGGAACGCACTCCCTGCCCGTCCATTTCCTCCCAAGTACAGCCAGGGGTTTTTCAAAAGGGGCGTGAAAAGGCTCCTGTCAGGCCGGCATGGCATTCGCAATCGCCGTGGATCACAGAATGTCCATGGGCATCGTTAGACACCTATGTGTAGGTGAAACGATGCCACATGTCGCGCTATCTATGAAAAAAAAAACATTGTCAGGCTGTTTTGTTAAACGTAAATTACATAGTCATTATCTGTCACTGTTTTCTGACACAGAATGAAGTAATTCTTCGCAGGCAATGGAAAATGTTATACCTACAATGCAATGTTTCTTTTGGGTTAGATAATTGTAACTATTGACAAGTGTGAATCCCT
This sequence comes from Nematopogon swammerdamellus, assembly GCA_946902875.1. Lineage (NCBI taxonomy): Eukaryota > Metazoa > Arthropoda > Insecta > Lepidoptera > Adelidae > Nematopogon > Nematopogon swammerdamellus. Next base: position 356,688 of record OX336357.1, on the reverse strand, counting down.
ATTCTGTTACCTCCATCCACCCTAAAGGGCCACTCACTCACACGCCTCGCCTAATGTTTAGCTAGCGCTAGCAGGCGCAGCGCAGGCGCATGTCAGTGAGATTGATAAATTGAAAATTAGACAGTTTTTAAGTTTACACTGTTGTTTACACTTTGTATACATGTATTTCGGCCTTTACGGATAAGTCGACGTTTCGCCCGCTGCATTGCAGGCTAGACGCACGAAAGTTAGACCCCCTAAACTTGCACCAACCTTGCCCTACCAAAAGCCGCGTCTACTGCGAATGTTTTTTTTTTTCGAAACATTACACAGAAACATCGAAACATTGGGGCGTGTCCATTCACATTTGTATGAAAACCATAGAGAAATAATGTTTTTGAGTAATATTTCGAAAAAACATGCGCAGGAGACCCGCCTTAATAAATAATGGTTACTAACGACGAAAGTTAGGGCGGAGCGCACGGTAGCGGCCGGCGAGGCGGCCCTGTAAACTGAAACTAGTATGACGTGGCGTCGTACGTAGCGCAGCTTTGTATTTAGTTTGCTAGTACAATGTGAATGTGTGCCAACTAGTGTTAGAGCATCGCGAGCGAGCCTCGCTCCGCACGCGCTGCCGAGCGAACGCATCCTCGCATAGATATGTAATATTTATTATCAATTGAGGTGATAATCTGTCTGTACATACTCCAACTATCTTAAGGTTAATTATTGTTTATTATTTTTAAAGACAAAAAAATACAATTATTTATTTTATTTTCTAAATGTCAAATGCATACAATCTAGTTTTCAAAATTCTTATCACCGTTGATTACGTTGTAATACCGACCAAACTGTGCGATTGATTATTGTAGCCGAGACGTCAGTCAGGTTGATCCAAGTTCTTGTTACTGTGCGTACTGTAGGTAACCACACGATACCAATCACTTTGTGTACATTTTGATTTGAACAGATTTCTCATTGAATTGTGATATAATATGTTTATTGTCTTGTGCCAACGTAATTATAAATAAAATATTTTTACTCAAGTGCTGGATTTCACTTTTTTGACGTGATGACGTCACGTCTTATAAATTGATGAGCACCGGCTTCACGCACGAAAGCGTGTCACGTTGATATTCAAAGTTACCACGGAAACGTCTTAAGAAGTAAAACTGTCAAGATCAGACAACAGAAGTTTTGATGGCCAGTCACAAGATGATTAATCTTTCTACTGGAAATAGAAATTACTGATCTTTGATCTATGTACTACGATTATTCCACGTCATCACGTAAAACTATCGTCCGTAAACCGACTTTACAGACAACCAATTTTTTTATATCATAGTTAGAACATTGTTTTATTTTTCAGAATTATGAATTCTTACCTCAACATTATTTTAGTTTTTTTTTTTGTTATTTTTTATTATACACTTTTTTTATTTTACTTTATATACCTACCGCATGAATAACCTACAGAGAGGCTCTGGTTAAATATAATCAAAATCATCCATCTTGGGGGGACAGGGCCGCCCCATTCCCTGCGCGGGAGGAGCAGTCCACGTGACTCGCGGCCATGCATGGTGGTACCATCTCTTGTCAGCTTTCCCTTGCAGTCAAGGTAAAAGTGTAATCCCGTTGGGCCTCTTCCCGTCATCTCTGAAGATTCCGGAAGGCTCCAGGTTGCTGGGAATCTTCATGGCCGCAAGAGAACGCTTTAGCAGGACGTGAAAGCGTGGCGTGCGTGACATTCGCCCGGCGCTCTTGACACACGAAAGGCCGTGGCGGCTGTAAGTAAGAGAGTAGGTAAGTATTGTAATATACCAGCTGGTATAGTACAATACTCGACCAGCGAGCCGCAGGGGCAGTTCTTCATTTATGATAAGCATCAAGATAAGAATCATATTATTCCATCGAAACCATAGAAATATGTACTTAAAGGTAGGTTCTTTTTGTTTTTAAATAGTCCAATCAAACTTAGCTTAATTTTACCTTAGAGTTGTTGCATGAGAAAAACATTAATTAATTATGGTCATCCAAATCAAAACTAAATCAACGATCCAAGCTAACGACAACAGTTTAACCCTTCGGGAGAACTTTGTCGGGTTCATAGAGGGACAACAATTCTATCAAAGTTCTACAAAAAGGCAAAATAATCACTACCGTTTTAGTTCTTACAGAAGAAACATATTTTATAAGCTTGTTGGTTCGTATTCTGTGATTCTGTACGTGATCGACAGTTGTTATTTATTATATTGAAAGCGTGACACGAGGCACCCATAGGGTGTCTAAAGGCGCACATGGATATTCGGTCGTATGCGGGGGCTTCGAATGCCATGCCGGCCTGACAGTTTACTGATATAATATATTATGTCTAGACGTGATCGATTCATTTTAGTGGAATTTATTAATTGGAGACTAAGATAAATCTAAGATGACATAATTTATCGCTAAAAATCTAATCTGAAAAAACTCGACCACGTTTCGAACTTCCTAAAGTACAGTATGCTAAAATTATGTTTCTAGCAATCACAAACCTAACCACCGTAGTTTGGTAGACTGTAGTCTTTGCACAACCTAACCCTTAAATGATAATCTTTTAGAGCTTCCAATAAATTATCTAAATCTGTTGTTACTTTAGTTCTAGTTGCCAAACAGCGAAATTTATTATTATTATATATCTATTGAACCTAATGAAGGTAGGTAGATGAATATCTGTCAACCGAACTCGTACAGCTAACCGAAACGGTACATACAGTGAATTAACATCAACCCAAATATGGCTTACACTCGCATTCACCCGGTCGCATATATCCATATTCCACTAGGCGAATGATGCTGATTGGTCGATGCCAGTTTGGCGGAAAATTTAAATTTCGTCTGGCTCCGCCTTCGGCACTCCCAGCGAACCTAGTGAATCCGATATTCGTTATGGGTCCCCGAGACGATCAAGTCCACTTGTCAAGTCTACGTGATTGAAGCGAATATTGATCGTTTACCGCGTTGACTTGACGCTACCGTCAAGTGGTCTACGGCTTGATCGAAATTGACAGAAATTTTGATTGACGGCACTTGATGCGCTTGCGCTTGACGCGACTTGACGGGACTTGACAAGCTTTTTTCATTTGCGGCCGCAACATCGAAGATGGCGGACGACGAACAGGGCGTAGACGTGGCCTTGGCGGGAAGCGCCGACATAATTACCGAGCGTGATTTTGTCCTATTGCTAATATCTCTCTACAGGGATTTTCCTGTACTATGGAAAGTTAAAAGTAAGGAGTATGCTGATGGAAAGTTAAAAGTAAGGAGTATATAATCGTCCGGCTCAGTTGCTTGCAAAGTTCTTTGCAAATTTTCATCAGTGAATCGATATCTCAATCTATACCATTCCTTACACCATCGTCTCTTTCTTTTTTCCTTTTTTTTTAAAGATACCGCTAGAGTTATGGCAAGGAATGCCATATCTGCGTTGGAAATCATTTTTTTGTGACGACTTTCTTGGGCACAGATCGGTAGGCGACTGTGGACTGGGCGTCAAGTCTCCCGTCAAGTCTCCCATCAAGTGAAACCGTGAATAACGTATACTTGACAAGTGGACTTGATCGTCTCGGGGACCCATAAGGTAGTTTATGTGATTTCGTAGCCCAGTGGTATGGTGTAGGGTTTGTATTTTATGACCATGGGTTCGAGTCCCACAAATTTTTATTGTTTTTTTTTAAGCAATGTTAGGGTGTTAAAATTAGGTTAAGGTTATTTTTTTATAACCACCTAAAAAAACTTTATTTTCGAAAATACTCCCGAAATTTAAATTTTCCCGCAAAACTGAGAACGACCAATCAGAGCACTTCGCCTAGTGGACTTTGGAAATATGCCACCCGGTCCGCCACCTGAAAGATCTGCTCGATCCTGCAACCTACTCCTTTAGCTCCTTTCGGCAAACTTCGGCTCGAAGGAGGAATGTGTGGTACGACTATGAGTGATGTTGTGTGGTATGCGTTAGTATTTCCGAAAATAAAGCTTTCTTAGGTGGTTATAAAAAAAAATAACCATAACCTAATTTTAACACCCTAACATTGCATAAAATAAAACAAAACAAAACAAATTTTGCCAAAAGGACACGAACCCGTGGTCGAGATCGAAAAAATAAACATCATACACTCTTATACCACTGAGCCAACAAATTACATAAACCACCAAACGAATATCGGATTCAGTTGGTTCGCTTTCGAGCCGAGCCGTAGGAGGCGCAGGGTCAGCCAGAGCTGTCAGATGTCAAACCCGCATTCACCACTCCATCCAACTGTCAAAACTTTTCTGGGTTCATTTTTGTGCGCTTCTTTCTAGTTTTACGACGAATAAATAAAAAATAATAATTAAGTTTTTCAGTATCCCTATTTAGTCTGTGAGTGTTTCATTTCGATGAAAATATAAAGAAGTGAACCTACACGACGACTGTGATTGAACATAAAACTGTAGCTGACTGAAGGACTCCAACGTTTCAAACTTTCAGCAAATGCATTAAAACATGCAAAGTGTTTTGGTTGCATGTCAGACAATCAGACAAGCTATTATCATTAGTATGGAGCACAGCAAGGAATGTGTCCCGCTGCCTTCATCCGTGCGTCGCCTGACACGCTGCGACAGCACCGGTGCCCTAGCGCTCTGGAATAACTACGAAGTGTATATTTATTATGGGCAACAACTTCGAGAAAAACCCGTGTCTATGACTGCTGATTTTGTTATTCATGAGGTGGGTTTTTACTACTGGTAGTAAGACTGGTAGTAACACGGGTAACGAAGGAGTTTGTGTTGGACGCACTCGCGCGCTAGAAAGTTGAATTAGCAGCCAATTAATGTAACCTATACTTTATTTTTCGAAACAGGCCAGTACTGAGAGTTGCTATCTCATGTTTACCATAGTCCTAAGCAGTGCTCGAATTGAACCGGAACGCCGCAATATGGAAAATGGTAGAACAAGCCCAGATTAAAAATGATTTTTACAAAAATGGACAAAAAAAATCAAGTCAATTACGGTTTTTTATAAAAATTAACCCAACCCAGATTAAAAATAATCTGGGTTTTGTTCTAACATTTTCCACGGTGCGGCGTTCCGGTTCAATTCGAGCACTGGTCCTAAGACAGAGACGGCTGATCGTTAGACCCTGCCCATTATCCCCACCACGCCTGCTTAATGCTTTCATTTTGTTAAGGCGCGTTTATACTTGTCGTACTTGTGATGTGTGCTTGGCTCGGCGGGCGCGGCGCGCGGTATAGTGTGGTGAGGTTTGCGGACGCTTTGCTTGTTTCACAGTTTGTTCGTTCGTGTTACAGGCGGATTCGGTTGTTGAATCAGCCATGTCACCAACTTTCAGACGGCACAATGAAAAAACAGAAAGAAAACTGGATGTTGACACGTCTGCACTGCGCGAGGTTGGAAACACGACTGAGCGTGGCAGCAGCGCGCGGCAAGCCGGCGGCCCGTGTGACCGCAGCTTTAACGAGTTGACGTGGACCAATAGCGATTCACTGCGCATTGTTATTACCGTTCTAGTACTGGCTTGTCTCGCGAAATAGAGTATACCTAGTTACATTAATGGGTGGTAGGTAGTAGTAGGTGGTGCGTGTCTTCAAACGTTGTATTAACAGGCTGGACAACCTAGCAACAGTTCGAAAATCTGTTGGCAGCTCTCTCTGAGCTTGGTTTCGCGAGGAGATGTGTTTTTGGCTCTGTTGACTACACCATTGGTCCCTCGGCACAGCCACCCATATTTTAATAAAAAATAAAAAAAGTACCCGAAATTGGATGATTGAACAACTTTTGTCCTACGACTTTTCATTTCGACAATACCTACCTTCATACAAAAGGACCAAGAAAATTTGTTTTTTCCATATTTTCAAAAAAACAAAGTTATAGGTCAGAACAGTTAAATATCACATACAGAATCAATTTTCAGTGAAATGCAAAAAGACCTAAAATCTTAAATGTAACTCCAATTATATTATACTTAGGTCACTTCATTTAATACTTTACTGTTCCTTGTAAGATGCTATATTGTAGTAATTGTAATTAAACGTTTATTATTTATTGTATAATGCCATCCATAGGTAGTAACTTACGCTTGGATACGTCGAAAATACCGCCAATTCTAATTCAGTGCGAAGAACTGACAAACTTCACAAGTCACAATGTTTTGTTAGTACCTAAATATTAATTTATTTACTTATAAATAATTAACTCATACTACCGCTCACAAGAACATTAATATTTACGGTAAAAATATGAAATATTAAGAATCTGACCTCTCTGCATTACCTGTATAGGTGAAATAGTCCAGGAAAACAACAGAGGTGGATTTAAATTTTATTTTTTTATTTTAATGACTGATCCATTAATATATCTGAATGTATTGGATATTTTCAGGTTGTACTTTCAAATAACAGTGCAGTATGTGTGGACAGCAATGGCACCGTACACACAATGCCGTTGAAGTTTAAATCCAGAACGGACACCTGCATAAACATACCGTTCAAACCAAAAACACAAGGCGTCCTGTCCTGCCACCAGCTCAATGGTGACACGGCCGTCGCTCTTCTACACCACGACCGCTTATTACTATCTGTAAACAGGATTAATAGTGAATTCAAAATTATTAAACATTTCAAGATAAAGTTTAATGCTGGAGATTGTGATGTGAAAGAGGATTTTCATGGAAATATAGTGCTAAAAGCATCAGAAGAAAGTGTAAATAGAGAAACTGCAGAGAAACTCTTCAAAACTGAACTTAAAAGTACAACAGATAAACGCATTTTGGTTCTATTTTCCTTCGATCGCTTGACAATTTTTGGACAAATTTTAGAAATAAAAAGTGCTGAAGATTCTGTCAGCCCCATGAAATTATTCACCTGTTCGTCTGAAATAGCTGAAATTCACGTAGTCAACACGAACAAACTAAAAGTCCTGATCGCACTAAAGTCTGGAACCATAATATACTTGTCTTGTGCAGGAGCAGAGCTAGAAACTAAAGTAATACACCTGAATGCAGCTATACACAAATTGATACCTCTGCACGAAGATAAACTTATGTACACAGATGGAATCAAGATGTGGACGGCGGAACATTTGTTTTCAGAAAAGGGAATAAATTTCAACCAAGTTTTCGTAACCCATCCGAAAGACTTGATAAAACATGACAACAAAATAACCTGCATCACATACTCAAATTTAATGTACAGCTTTTGCATAGATTCAGACGATATGTTGTTGAAACAGACATCGGCGGACGACGGTTTTGTCCCGATACCGAGAGACTTGACCTCCTCTAAACAAATAGTAGAGGAAATAATGAAGGAGGTCCAACGAAATGAGGAAATTCTAAAGAAAATAAAAACAGAAAACACTCTAATGACTGCTGTGGCACTGTCGAGAGAAAATGCAATACTCGACAAGCACATCACATTTACAACTCACATCTTTCAACATTACGAAGATGTTCTGAAAGAGCACAATAGCTTAACTCTCACTCGACCTTTAAAAGAATACTTCGAGCCCAACACTGTGTTGCTACTAGTCGAGCTAAAAATCTCTTCTGAATTTAGACAAAAATTCTGTGAAATATGTTCTTCTCTGTGGAATAGTATTCAACTTCACGTCACAACGACGTACGAAGGCAATAGCACAACAACAACAGTTCCACTGCAAAACAATACACATGAAGACTTGGCTTCTTTGATACCGGTGACCTCAACTGAACGTTTGCCCCATATGGATCTCACTATATCAATTGTTTCACCAATTTCGGGGCCAGTTGATCCTACACAAACATTCTGGACCATTTTGTACTCGAAGTCATTAACCCTGCACGCTGAGCATTTCATTAAATTCGATGGAGATTCTTTTGATGTAAAAATTACTTCTAACAATTCCAACAAACGACCAGATGATATAGTAATGGAGATCGCTGAAAGAAATCATGGATTATTATTTGATTTTGAAATACCACAAAAGAAGAACAGCTCAGGAGAGTGGTCTTACTATTTGAAGCTGCCTAAACATTTCCAGCAACAATTTAGCAATAAGAATTTATACACCAATACTTTAAATAACCGGAACTGTGAAATTTTGGCAAAGAAATTTGGTTCTAATGAATTTTGTAAAGGTAATCAAACAGTGTACCTAACGGTCTGCGCCACTAAGGTTGCTTGTCAAATAACACTCGAAGATTGCGACAGTGTTCTAAAAATGTCTGGTTCAGAGGTGGATGTTGTTTTTGACCTGCACCAATTCTTCTCCGGCTTATTGTACGATTATAAGAATGGGGGAATGGTACTAATACCACAGATTCACTACACTAGAATAGAGGTGAGTACCTTTGGTCGGACGCGATATATTTATTTATGTATTTATTTATTTTTGTATAAGAAATCAACAGCAACATTTATTTTTTTTTTTTATTGAAACTGACACGGTTGGCTACATCACCTAAAACATCCGTGATGTCAGCCCATAACCAGTGTTGCCGCTTAAGAAAAAAGAAAGTCACCAAACTATTGCCATAAAGTCACTAGAATTAGGGAAAAAATTACTTCAAAGAGTCACTAGAAGTCACTAAATATTTTTATCAGAGCTCCATCCTCACAATAAGTAAAAAAATAAAATGTGAAAACATCAATGATTTATTCATTCAATGTTTATCTTACAGAATTTAAAATTCAATTAATTGAATAATTTCTGTATCATCTTCTTCCGGCACAGGAAGAAGGTTCTGTAGCTGTTGATTCTGTTTCTCTATTTACGGTTCTCGTAGTTCTCGTAATTTTTGACAGGACTTCTAGAGGTATAATGTAAGTGTGGCAGCTTTTTTTCGCAATTTTTAGTTGGTTCCTTATCAAAAGTATTGAATTGAGAGTTTTGGTGGCTAGTCTATTTCGTAGTTTAGTTTTTACAATGTTCATTGTACTGAAAATTAACTTGAACAGGCAAAGGTATATACAGCTAAAGCGATTGTTTTGATTAATTCGCTCAAGTTCATAGCGAAGATGATGATTGATTAGTAAATGATGTGATGAAGAACAGGTAAAATCTATGAGGGTATACAGCCAAGTCAAGTTCCGTGCTTCAAATTTTATCACTATTAAAAGTCACTAAAAACCACTAGATTTTTTTTAGTGACTAAATCTTTAAAAAATGTCACCAAAGACGTCAAAAACTCACTAGATCTAGTGACAAAGTCACTAAAACGGCAACACTGGCCCATAACACCGGGTGAACTTGGTGCCACGTCAGTGCTTCCCTTCGGTCGTGCCGGCTACACTGAACTGGACGGAAAACACAAACTATTTACATAGCCGTTTCGACCGACCTTTCATTCAGTGCGGTGGTACCAACCCGGGTGGGTTAAACCCTACCACCTAGTAATATAATAAGGGAGTCATATCCCTTAGTCGCCTTTTACGACATGCACGGGGAGAGATGCAGTGGGGCTATTCTTTTAAAGTACCGGCCCCACACGGTACATATATCAAATTATAAAATTATGGAACATTGTCATGCCAAATTGGCTAATAATAGATTTCATAGTTAGAATTTTCAAATTTTCTTTTCGACTACCATCTTGCCAAAAATTATATGAGAAAAATAAAATTAAAATTAAAATAATAACCTATACCTAACTACCTACAAGAAATATACTAATTTAATAAACAATTCATTAATAAAATTAAAATTAAAAAATATAAAATTCTATTCATCATAAAAACAATTTAAAATTCAAAAATTAAATTAAATAAATAATTTGAATCATTTAAACATTTAAAAATTCTGAAAATTTTTAAATTTTTAAATTTCACTCCACCTAGGGTTTCGCTGGGATGAAAGAAGGAGGATTTGTGTGAGGGTGTGTTTATCGGGGGGTGTGTGCATGTGTGAGAGGGTGTGATTGTGAGAGTGTGTGCATGATGTGAGAGAGTGTGGTCAGTTTAATTATATTTTGTGTGAGTTTTCTCAAGTAACCAAACTCATTTGATTTCGGTTACTTGATTTTAAATAATACAACCTGATTAACCAACATTTGATTTGATTAGGCAAAAGTTCATAGTGATGAAAAGTTCATTATTTTATTCAGGCGGTGCCCATAGAACAACCGTCTGACTAAAATGTAATTGCTGTCATCAAAGTGCCAACTTGCCCGCATCTTACGAATTAATGAGCTATTTTAAGTAGTTTTTTTTTCCATGTAAATTCACTAAATGGAAATAAAGATTTTCTATTTTATTTACTTTTGGAGGCTGTGTTGTGGTCCATCCTTCTGGTTTTGTACGTGCGTTGTTTATATAGTCCTTGAAATGTTGCAGAATCTGCGTCGTAAGCTGAGGGATCTGCTGGCAGCGGCGGGAGGAGCTAACAAGGCGGCCATCTTGGATGTGGCACATCAGTTCCACAGATACTCACTAGTAGCGCTGTCACTTTAGTACTTGTACTCAAGTTCGTCGTGCATACAATATTAATTGAAAGCTGAGTTTTATTTATTCATTCAATACCCAATATATCATGTAAACAGCTCAGGTGTCGAGCGTCGCGTGACTTCGACTCGGTAAAATTCCGCAGATTTTCACAGCTGCAATTAGTTACATTTAAGCAAATTTAACATGGTTGTAATTGTTAAAAAAAATTCTACAAAGATATTTTAACCTTACCTTGCTTATTCCTTTGTTTTGATTCCTAATTGTGAGTTGACCATTGCACACAAATATACTAAGGTTACGTTTTTTTTTTTCAATTTCACTCGAGAATTCATGAAACCTCCAATAAACACACTAAAAATCATTTTGAATTGGGGCGGGGTCACGTGTCACCATGCCTCAAAAGCAACTAAAAATGCATACATTTTTTGCTCCAGGCTAGCGCTGGCGACAAGTGAATCATATCAAGTAGAGCATACCTTTTTTAGAAGTTTAATTCAGCCTAATCCCCATATTCAAAGAATGTGTATTTTAATGCTGAAAGTCACCCACGCCGCCGGGACCATTTCGTCCCATTGACACATGAGTGGTTTATAATAATGGCTTAAAGATTTCTTTTTTAATAAAACCTAAACATTTATAATACTACTTGTACAACCTGCACAAGTGAGAAGGCGGGGGGTCTACAAAGAGTTTGGTATTGTTGGATCTGTATAAAATTGTAGTGTAGGGCTCCGTAACCTGCCAACCTGTGGGTACTCTGATATGAAAAGGGATGGATTATCACAATAATTGATCATTATTTATTTATATAGGCTCAAACACTTTTTGCGGCAGGATAATAAATATTTGTTTCAGTTTCTATTGTAGACGCGCGAGCTTATGCGACGCGTAAGGAATGCGGCCAACACTCCGACTAAACCCCGCGCGGCAGGATGCAGGTGGGAAACGCACCTCCCCTTCCCCCTTGACTTCCGGCCGCACAGCGCATGAGCTCGCGCGCCGATAATACGTTCTACTATCTATTACTATCTGCAGTTTTTTTTTACTAGACTATTTTTGAGTTCTGAACACCCAATGCACAGGTCATCTTGCAACAGACAATGGACTTGTTTTCAAATATATTCCGTTTTAGGGTGGAAAAAAATTAGAAAATGAAAAGGTATGTAGGTTTTTACAATAGATTTATTATAGATTAGACCATGCGGCGGAGCAGTGCGTTGATCTTGTCCTCGCGGTTGCCGAAGTCGCCTCCGTCCACGTAGTGGATGGTCTTCTTGCGCCAGCCGCCCGTCGGGTTGTTCAGCTTGAACGGCCACAGGAAGTTCGACGCGTACTTGAACTTCTCGCCCACCGTGAAGATCTGCACGACAACATTCCGTCTCAATACTATTTATGTGACAAGAGTAGAGAAGAGCTTCACTCCCATGTGGATGCTAAATAAACAAAAATGCTGCACCGTGTCGTGTCGGCAGGAGTCTATGCTGGAGTTAGCTCCCTTGCACAAATATAGCGCCATCTCTCTTGTGCCGTGCCGTGCAAGAGAGAGATGCCACTTTGCACTTCATGTTTGTAAAAAGGAGCTAATGCTCAAAAGACAGGACTCTCATTTTCGCTGGTCTTGGGAATACATACCTAGAGATCAAATTGCCATATCGACGGTTAAAGTGCAACAGGTCGTAACCCAGAAAAAGCAAATTTTACAGGAGAGACTAAAAACGTTTTAACTCTTATCCCCATTAGTAAAAAAATCTAAATTAATTACTCTTAAATTTAGTTTGTAATCATTTAATGATTATCAAAGAAAATTTACTATTGTGTTGAATAATTTAGGATTTAGTGTGGCTTGTGACTTATTACCTTTAAGTTTTTATTTTTCATGTAATTTTTTTGTGGAATAAGACATATTGCTGCATGATACTAGTATGTCAAAATGTTAATAAAACAATCATTTTAATTCACTGTTTTATTTAAAAAAATCACAAACATTAGAACTGAAGAGAAAGGATTGATTTCCTGTTTTTTTTTTTCATATTACACACACAACAGAATAGAGAGTACAAAATAGAACTACAAGAAATTGAAGAAGGGGGCCTGGGCCTCTGGGTAAAAAAGCTGCAGCGCTTCTTGTGCTATATCAGCTATTACAAAAAACACATTGAATAGGAGAAAAAATTATACATGAAACCATGTTAGGTTTAACATTGGTTTCCAAAAATAGTAAAAAACGAGTACTATAAAAATGAGATAAAACATTGACACTATTACCTACTATTATTTATTGAAGTTTGGCTTATGTGCTAATAATACTAAGTTTCGTAGAACAGGTGTGTGTCACTTGGCAAAGCAAATATCAACTCTTGTAAGTGCTTCCACCTGTTTGCACTGATTTTCAGTTTTGCACTGGATAGCTGCGCCCAACGTACGTCTCTGGGTAATAGTCAAGAACCAAAATGTTCTTGGTAATAGTGTTGATGTTTTATCTCATTTTTATAGTTCTAATTTTTTCCTATTTTTTGGAAACCAATTGTGGTTAAACCTAACATGGTTTCATGTATAATTTTTTCTCCTATTCAATGTGTTTTCATTTTATGTGTGATAGCTGTTATAGCACAAGAAGCGCTGAAGCTTTTTTTTCCAGAGGTCCTGGCCCCCTTTTTCTTGTAGTTCTATAGATAGATTCTATAGAATAGATTCTGTTAGTGTTATTTTTATCGCCTTTGGTAGAAAGGCAAACATCAGGGACCGTACAACCAATTGTACATTTTTCTTCATTTATTCTAAAGGGACAGGATTTGTGACATTTTACTCTCTATTTAGTTGACCATAATGTGGGATACAACAAATTGTGTCCAAATTTTAACCATAGTGATGTTACGACATATTGCTTCCAAGTGGGATAGGACATGTTGTATCCTAATATTTGAAGCATTGATTATACAACAAATTGCTTTTAAGCTCTTATTTCTGCTACGATTTTTTGCGGCCTACGACTATTTGCCAGTACAAGGAATACTAAATTATAAAATTTTCTGCATACATAAGTCAATTTCGTATTTTTTGTGTGTTACGACTTGTTGCACTTTAACCGTCGATATGTTCCTACCTACCTAGGCAAACAAACTTTGCAGTAAAGTACTACCTTTATATGAGAAATTGTTTTAATTTATAGTCACTCACGCGAAGTGCACTTAAGATTTGTGCAAACCATAGTTTTGTTTGATTTCCTACACTTGAAAATATATATTTTTTTAATTTTCGGTAGCATTCTAGTGGCTTCTTTACTTGTACTGTGATCAATATTGTTTGGTGTACTAAATATATATTGTATGAGCAGACTTGTGCGGTCGCTAGGAAGGTGTTGACACAAGTGATGTCCCACCATAGGGGCGACCGGAACTACTGTAGCGCTCTCTAGAAACCAACGCCGGCTCGTCGACCGGTGCCGGTAGTGCTGAGCGCTAATGTAACATTTTTTTTTATAGAAAAACTGACACGTTTGGCTACATCACCTACTACATCTGGGATGTCAGCCCATAACACCTTGGTGAACTAGCTGCCATATCAGTGTTTCCCTTCGGTCGTGCCGGCTACACTGAACTGGATGGAAAACAAACTAATTTCATTGCCGTTCCAACGGACCTTTCATTCAGTGCGGTGGTATCAACCCGGGCGGGTTAAACCCTACCATTTAGTAATGTGAATGTGCACCTAGCCGGTTGACATGGTATTCACAGCCCATCTAAATATCCGAATGCCCGTGGGCACCGACACCTATGCGTTAGTCTGGTGCACGCCATAATATGTCGTGCTGCCCATAAAAAAAAAGGTAAGGGAAGGGACCTATAGTTTTACGTGAAATCCGAACCGCGGTCAGCCTCCAAAGGTTGAGCGGTCACCCATCCAATTACTGACCGCGCCCAGGTGTGCTTATAATCATGACCGACAATCGACTGACCACACCACCAAGGCTGACAGACATCCAAACTTTATTTTCCTAGCACTTAACTATGAATCTAAAACTTTACACAACATTCTGGTCAAACCATAGACATATAAAATAAAATAGACTGAGTCAGCATTGGTGGTTGAGGCAATTTTGGAAATGAGCATTCGGCGTGTTTGTCGCAAGTTTGTATGCTGCTGTTGACGCTACAGATGATAAGTGACGGTGGTGGTTACCTCGTGGATGAGATCCTCGACGCAGATGATGTCGGCGCGCGCGAGCTTCTTCTCCACGATGGTGTTGGAGGTGATGGGGATGCGCTGGCCGTTCACCTTCGCGAACCCGCGCTTGTAGATCAGCTGCAAATGTACATTACCTTTTATACATCAACAAGTCATTCCCGCATGATGTCGATAAGCAATACTAAAGCCAACCTTAGCCTAACCTAGACAACAATAGCTCATTTCACCCTAGGGCTTCCAACTACTTTACTACAGTTGGCTGCCGGAAGGCCGATGGGCCCTCGAAAGTTGACGTCGAAAAATATCGCCAATAGCGATTTCAATGAATGTTTAGTAGAACGAGTGAGAATGGCAGTTTTTTTTACGGCTGTCAATTTCATACTACGTCATTTCCAGCGGGATGGTAAACTGGTTTCTAGTCTTAAGCCCGCCACACACGGAGACTCCATTTCCAAGACGCCCCACGTCCGGCGCGTTCGCTCGGATGCCGTCCATTTCTGAGCCACACACACGGAGACTCCGACTCCACGCCGCCGCGCCACGAGATTCCAATTTCTATCAGTGTGCGGCTCGACTTCTGTCCTATGACTCGTCTCAAATGCTCTTCATTATGGAAGTCAAAGAATCGGAAGCGGAATTAACTAAGTTTTGCAGCAGCTGCTTGATGGCTGCTTGCATGCATGGCGATAAATAAAAAAAACTGTTTTAAAAAAACATTGAACCGACTTAAAAAAACAACTACTTAGAAATAAAAATGATTAAATAATTGAGTTGACGGCGGTAGAAAGGACAAAAGACCTTCATCTAAAAAATTTCTGGTGTGCTTTTGTACCGCCTTCAACTCAAATATTTAATCATTTTTATTTATAAGTGGTTGTTTGTTTTTTTTAAACAGTTTTTTATTTCACTCTTTTTAGTAATATCACATAAATGGGTTGTCGTGTTATAGAATTATTCGCCTATTTGACACACTTAACAGCCCATATCTTGAAAACTACTGAACCTATTTTAATAAAAACTTGCACTGTTCAGTTGAAATAAATGTAAGTTAATAAAACAAGAATAGTCACAATCCGATTAATAGACGGAAGTTAACTTTCTCATCCGTTGTATATTTCATCTAAGCACAATGACAATGGCAGGAATGTCCAAGAAAAAAAAATTGAAAAAATCGGATAAGATTTACGGGGTTAGAAAACATAAATGTCTAAAGATGATTTTGTATGGAGAAATTTAACTTCCGTCTCGTCTTAAAAAACCAGATACAAATATGAGACAGTCTATAACTCCACACGAGGGCTGTGTGCTACTCTTCGCTTCCTACACAGACCACCTAACCGAGGATCCCTAGCTTCGGGAATGAGTTATGTACGAAGAACTGTAATATCGCAAACATCGATGCAACATACGACAGGTGACGACGCGACGGCTGCACGCCCAGAGCCAGACTGAGCGAAAAATGGAAGCGCAAACAGCCACACACGGACGCTGGCGTCCGGAGTCACCGGACTCCGCGTCGCGTATTCTCCACACACGATGAGTTGGATTACGTCCAATGGAGTCGCGGCGTCAGGGATTTTGGAATAGTTGGAAATCCGAATTAATCCGTGACTCCACGCAATCCAAGTGAGATTTCACACACACGGTGACTTTTCTAGCGTTTTTGGAGTCTAGCATTGGAATCACGTGGAGTCGCGTCTCCGTGTGTGGCTACCTTTAGTTCATTTCAAACGCAATATGTATTTGAATAGTTACATTCTTCACTACACGTCGATATATGATTTGTATGGGGGAATTTGGCAATTTTAGGTTAGGAAATTTGGGAAAATATGTCGAGTGTGCTTTGCTTTTCCTGGTGTTAAAAAAATCCATCTGTGCTTATAAGTGAGTCCTCACTTATTTCATGTTCAGTTTTGTGGGTAATTTCATTGGCTATATTAGTGAATAGAATTTATTGATCTAGCTTCTATATTTTACAAAAAAATTTAGTTTATTTCAAGGTCGGCGCTCAATGCCGCAGCGTGACAAAAATGTCAACATCTATCAGGAAATCAACGTCTATCAGCATGTTTATAGCTTTGAAGGGAACCGGTTAAACATAATATAAATATGTTATATGCTTAGTTTTACAGCCATAATGCTTAGGTGCCACATGTTTAAAGTGATCAGTGGAAAATATTAAGGTAAAATGAAGCCTACAGTTTTTTTATAACACCCATGTAAAATACAAGTGTGCGGTCGCTAGGAAGGTGTTGACACAAGTGATGTCCCACCATAGGGGCGACCGGGCCTACTGTAGCGCTCTCTAGAAACCAACGCCGGCTCGTCGACCGGTGCCGGTAGTGCTGAGCGCTTCTATCATAATAACATGCTGTATTTTTATTGTATTTGTAGGGCTCCATACCTCAAATGGACTCATAACCCTTCGTGATGGCTTGTAGTTGATTCGTCTGTATATGTAGTTGATATGTCTGATCAACTACGATTGTAATCTTAGAAAAGTTTATTTCAGCGCGCTTGCTGTTTTTGTTTTTTTGCCCTCCTAACCTAATAAAGGACTTTTTGCCTTGAACAATTCTCTCAAGTCAAACCCCACTGCTTGACTAGAGTTCTACAGTTTACATTTGAATCCGGACCATGGAGTAGTTAGCAATCATGGAGCTATTTTAATAAATGAATTGTATATGAGAGTCATAACAGATTTGAAAAGGTCACAGTGAGAGTGGAGTCCAACGCAAGCTCCCCACTAGCAAATAATAATAAATAATATTACATTATTATATTATTTCTGCCCCCGCTACAGGTGGTGCAGTGCAAACAGGCGACGCGCGCGCGAAGAAGAAGAAGTTTAAAAGAGCTGCGCGACGACGTCGCCGTGCAGTCCGGCGGATACGGAGCTCTCCGAGATAGGGGGTGGTGGTGGCCTACGTGTCTAGTACCACCACCCATCGCTCGAAGCTAGTCTCACGTCGTCTCGGAGAGCTCCGTAGCCTCAGTCTGCACCCGCCGGCACGCTTGGAGGCTTGTCTCCCGCCGCCGGCAGTATTACCATTTTCTTTTTTTTGTCTGTATTAATTTTGTATGTATTTTTAAAATTGTATAGAATTTATATGAATATGTACACAATTATAAATAAGAAAATATGAAAATAAATATATAAAAAATTTATAATATAACTGATGCAGTTTTTTTGTTTATATGTTAGTACTAAGTACGTACTCGCTGAAGGTGCAATAGATCGCAAATTTGGAGATAATACGTAACAGCGCGGTGGTGTAGTTGGTCATCACGTTGGCGGCTCAAACCAGAGACAGAGGTTCAAATCCTGGTCGGGATGTATTTCTTCCAATGATTTACGATTTGCATTTTTCTAATTAAAAACAGCTGATGCAGCGACTCACCTCCCGTACGCTCTTCAAGTTGGGATACCCCCAAGTGATGTACGGCTCGGCGATGCGGAGCATGTTCACAGTCGCCTTGTTCAGCCGGATGAACACTCCGTTGTTGATCTGCCGCAGTCTGAACAGCTGCAGCACCTTGCGTACCTACACACGAGCAAGCACGAGGTGAGACGCGACACCGCACCGCCCACGCGAGCGAGGGAGCGAGCGAGGCTCAGTAGAGAAGGTGACATCACTGCTGTCAGATGAACTATGCCTTTCATTGTGGAATCATCATGTGAGTGAATCGGCAACTCGTGTTTGGCGTTAAGTCTGAGAGCTGTCCGTAGGTGGGCCGGTGTGGTTGTGTTGTTTACACATCTTTAATCGTGAGTGCCGGCCACTCAGCATTGGTTTTCTTTATCTCTGTAGAAACATAAAAATACAAGCTACACAATGGTGAACGCCGACGTGTCGGTCGCGTATGGACAGTGGCGGCTGGCCCTTAAGTGCACTCGTGCGCCGCACTACCACAAAACAGCGCCTTCACCCGAAAGAAATAAACAAATTAAAATATTAAACATTTCCATGAATATCACCGATCGAAGTAAAAATATCAAACTGAATTCGTTCCTATTTCCTAGACAACAAGGCACGGTTTTGCTGTACGTAATACGTACTACATACTACGTATCACCGCCGAGCTCGCCGCCGCGCCGCCGAGCTCGCCGCCGCGCCGCCGAGTGCATTAGAAAACACCGCGAACGTCTCTTGTATTGATACTATGAGAAAATGTCTAACTCCGCTGCCCCGCCGCGTGAAACAAAACACTCTTCATATGATTATGTGTGGAACAAGGTTGCGTTCTGCGTGTGACACACGACGGAAAAAGAAGGACAGTATATTGTGGAAAGACGCGCGTGCGACACGTCGCGACCGAGCCAGCCGACGATGAGCCGAAGTAAGCCGAGATCGTGAACCCGACCGCGGGCACGTGCGGGCGGGAGCGCGCGGGCGCGGCGGGGGCGATCCAAACTCTGGGTCGAAGATACACACAAGCGCTAAGTACCTACATGTATGTACGCTGTTGCACGACTCGACAGGCGAGTCCATTTTTGGAATATGGGTTGTTTCTTATATATAACAGATCGAGTTTGCAATTGAATATTTGAATTATTCGAATATCGATTTGATACATATTCGAATGGTAATTTATAAAATATTCGAATATTACGACAAACATTAATGCGTTACGAAAATATTTCGCTATTTTAGTTAAAGTCAAAAAATGGAATCACCCAAAGAGCTAGGCAGGCGTTTCGCGTGACGCGTCGGTCGACCGACAATCGCCGCGCCGCCGCCGCGCCGGGATGTTTTGCAAATCCGTTTTTTAGCAGTTTGAACGACTTTTCGTCAGTTAACATGTACATTGTGAAGTTTTCTTCATTGCCCGGCGCGGCAAGGACGCGACACCGACGCGACACAAACATTAATATCAGTACCGCACGCTGTCTGGCCGGGCAGGCGCGGGCGCGCGCGCCGCGCCGCGCCGGGCACGCCTCGCGCGCGGGTGCGCGCGAGGCGCGGCTCGCTCGTGGCCACTGCGCGCGCAGTGAAGTGTCGTTTTGGTTCTTCGAGCAATTAGGACGCTGGGTGGGTACATAATTTTTGCAAATAAGTCAAGACCGCGGTATCCATTAGATTCACGTTTGGGTATAGTACTAAGTAGCTAGCGCACACCCAGTCCCATAGGTCACCAGCCGCCACTGCGTATGGCTATATGCATGAGGACAGGTTTCTGGGTAAGCCAGCGCGTGAGTGGATCGCGGGACATGTACGACAGTCTAAAAGAGCATAATACACGATTCATATGTTATGTATGAGGCTAAAATTTAATTTACTTTTGCATGAAACTATATTTATGAACAGCCTCGTGAAATACCCACAGCATGTCTTTATACACCCATATGAATATGGATAGGTAGAGGGAGGTCGAGAGCGGGACTGGTGGTTCCCCGTGTCCTAGTCAACGCAGACTAGTTAACGAGGGCTTGACGCGAGCCGAAACGTGAAGCATGCGCGGGAAATTTAGAGTGGCCACTCGCTAGTCCCGACCTCGATTAACACCCTCCTTTACTGCCGATGGGCCCGGTATGTTCGGTGAAGCCATCGCAAGCTTAGTTCCACACCTTCCAAGTATAGTACAGTTAGGAGAACGTGTTTGTGCGTACCTTGGGTGAGACCTGGTTGATACCGCGTATGCGCAGCACGAACGCGAGCCGCGACTCCCCGGGCACGTAGTAGTTGCCGCGGTTGCGTGCCTGCCGCACCAGCCTGATCTCGTCCCGCTCGCGGATCCTGCCCGTCGTCACACACACACACACACACACACACCGCTCTATATATACTGTTGCTACTCTCTTATCTTCGACGTCTTTTTTTTTATGTAATCCAGTATGAGTGGCTGAGTCAGAGGGGCCAAACCACATGCTCCGACCAGCCAATATCACCTCCGAGAAGGTAGGTGCCACACCAGGGACTTCCCTGGATTGCTGGCTATACTGCACTAGAGGAGAACACAAGCGAGGCTGCTATGCGGCCATCTTACATCCAGTACAGTCTATGTCTTCTACGTCCAGAACGGTGGTACCGACCCAGACCGCTACAATTTGAGCCTACAACCACCCAGTAAGGGGCAAGGGAAGTGACCTACAGTTTTACACCGATTCCGAATTAACAGATTAATTTTCAACGACAAGCCATTCGTCATATTGGTGACTCAGTATTCACGAAGGCCCTTCAACCACTGAAGCACGAACGCATCGTTGGATAATTGAGACTGCTGCTATGGCCGCTGCTCTGATGAACTCGCCTCCCTCATCCCTCCTCCTTCTGTTTGCATTCTCCAAACATTCCACACTCTCACGCAACACCCCTTTATAGTCGACAGATCGCGCTTCGAACGGTGCGATTTTCTTATTTGTTCTTGTGTTGCAGTGCTAAGGTGTGGAATAAGCTTCCGAGGAATATCTTTTCCTTCTCTTATCTTCAAATTGCGGATTAATAGCCTTTCCCCAGCGGTTTCGTCCCTCTTTCATGCTGGAGACATACCTCTTTCATCACGGCTCCGAGAAGGCGGAGAGTGAAATTGGCCGTGACTGAGGCTCACAGCAATTTGAGGCTTGGATGTAATAAAAAAAATTTGATTGAATTGATAAGTTTCAACTGTATTGTAACTAGTTTGAACTGAAAGTGCACAAACAAACCTGTATTCCTTAACGTACTGCTCCGCCCGCTTGAAGATCTCCTTCCTCTTCTTGAGCGCGACGGATCTCCGCTTCAACGTCACCTGTCACATTGACAGCTGTCAGAAGAGACGCCACGGTGGGACGTGTGAGCCGATGCCCCACGTGACACCGTCAGGTGGGAATGTGACATCAAGCAACGTCAGATGAACTATGCCTTCCATGTGTTTTATCATCATATTCATTTTGAGACAATTATACAAGTACCTATATGCCATACATGCGTAAGATTAAATAGAGAGAATAATTACATCTAAACACAAAAATGTTAACAGTCAGTGGGTATCGAATAGGAACACAAATTATATTTTATGTGAAACATCCGGTGTTTGAAGCCTGTTGTCAGAAAAGGCGGCGGTTATGGGTGGCGGCTGTGCCCAAAACTCTAATGGAAGATAGGCACGCATGCTGGAGCACTAGGCAGAGTGGCCACTTGCTAGTCCCGACCTCGATTGCCAATCGGCCCAGATAGTTTCGGTGAAGCCATCGCAAGCTGAGGTCCTTCTGGTGATTTTTGCCGGAGACTCGGGTTCAAATCTTGGCCGGCGAAGGATTTTTCTCTTAATTTTCCGCTTTGCATTTATCAAATAAAATTTATAAAGCGAGTAGATACATGCTTTACTACACTGATGTACTGTAATAAAAAAATTTAAAATATTGAAATAAAGTGGTGCAGATGGGCAGGTGCGGAGCGCACGGCGGTGAGGCGCGTACAGACCTGCGCTAGCCGAGCGCGGTGCGCGTCGCGGCGCTTGCGGTGCTTGAGTACGGACTCGGGCACGGCCGGGAGCTTCTTGCTGTCCGCCTTGCCGGCCGCCGCCGCCTTCGGCGCAGCAGCCTTCTTCTCCGTTGTCGCCACCATTGTGCTTGTTGACACATATACACAAACAGTTTATTATTTTTGACTAAAAGTTCCATGTTTTTTTCTTTATTTATTTGTGGATTGGATTATACTTCTAAGATACACATTAGTTTGTGCATTTATTTCGTAGCATTTTAGAAGCATTGTATATGATATATATTATTTTTGTGGGGGAATTTCAGGAAAAACATTTTGAGTGTGTTTTGTTTTCCTGGAGTTCAAAAAAGTGAATCCTCTAAGCTTCTAAATAAATTAATCCTTTGAAATCGCATTCACATTTCACGTTTTGCGGGTAATTTCATTGTCATGCTTTATTTGCAACAAATGTGGAATGGAATCAGTTAACAACGTTAAACAGAGAAAACCACATCGAAACAAGTAAAATAATAATCTAATATGAAGATTGAGATTGAGATGAGAAAAAATTAAGCCACATAATATGAGTAAAAATGGAATAGTATGTGTGGGGTTTGTGCGCTGATTTATCGTGTCCCTCGTATCAGGCATATTTCCCCACACAAAGAGTCTAGTAAAACGAATAACTATTTGTAACAATTATTTACTAAACACCATAATATTATTACGTAGGTACCATGTTTCACAAGTCTTAAAGCTAAAGTAGGTACAAGTTCGGTTGTAGGTGTTCGCGGGACGTGGAGCGCGCGCTCCACGTCTACACGTGCACTCGTGCGATATTGTCGGAGGCTCGGTTGTCGACTGCCGGCCACGTGCGCGGGAGCATGTAGGCACGGAAAGCTTTCTGAAGTTAGGCGCTTCGGGTGAGCGGGGCGAGCGGGGCGAGCGGTGCGGGCGGAGCGGCGGCGGAGGAGCAGCACGTGTCGGCTGGCTTACAACTGGCGCACCTGACCGTTTGTGGCGAGTGCCCGCCACATAATGTAATGAAATGCCTTAGGGAGCAATCCAAGGATACAATGTATGGTGTATACTTGTACATAAATAATGATGAATAAATGAAATGAACAAGGATAAGATTGGGAAGTAGGCCTGAGCCTGCGAAAGATCCACATTTGAAAACCAAGTTGGGGTATTTTGCAAAATCACTCCCGCTTGGCACTCTTGGCTTGGCTATATTCACAACTTGAAACAAGCTTCCGTCATTTCAACATCAGTCATCCCATCTCGGCGCGCCGATGGTACGTCAGAAAGATGAGGTTATGTTGTGTTCATCTTACAGTTTTCCCGAAGCATTACAATACAAGTGATACACGTATACATAGCTATGTGGACGATGTTTTGCACGATTTATAGACGAGGGAGAGCGTCTGCAGAGCTGAATCAAGCCGTAAAACACGAGACTTCGTCTCTCTGAGTCCGCCGCACGCCGCGCGACTTTTTCATCCCGCCTACCCTCCGATCTCGCAGATTCACAGCACATCGTCACTCGTAAATAACTGTACACTCCTGTGAAAACTATTTTCAACAACAATACGCATTATAGGATGGATATAAAAGTTTACCTGCGATGGACAACTCCACGCGGCACGTGTAAATTGCGAGAAAGAAAGAATGACAGGAGGGAGAATATAGTTCCCAAAGTCACCAATTTCCGCTAGAGGAGGCGCTGCTGGTGAATATTTTCATTGAGTTAATGGCAACACAAAAAAAATTCATCTACAAAAATCAAAATCTACAAAAAACGCGTCTCTTGTTGCGTATGTTTTTTTCGAAACATTACACAGAACATCGAAACATTGGGGCGTACGTGGCCATCCTCATTTAAATGAAAACCGTATAGAAATAATGTTTTTGTTTCATGTTTTTTGTGTATTATTTCGAAAAAACATACGCAGGAGACCCGGCTTAACATTTACATTTGCAGTGTGTAAAGTTTACATTTTATTTGATGGTACCTAATGAATGAAATTCATAAGACCATACTATAACATACAAATTATGAATTTCCGGTTTAGATAATTTCTCTTGACAATATTTTATTTTTCTAGACAGCTAAAAATAAATAGGTTACTAGAGCGAAAAAAGATGATCAAGTTTATTTGCCGCGTCGCGCGTCGTCGTCGTAAAATAAAGTGTATATTTTTGAGATTCTCGCAATACGAGAAGATAACAACAGACATACAACAGAAGTACAACAGAAAATAATTATTTTTGAGATTCTCGCGATACGAGAAGAAAACAACAGATATTAGAAGTACAACAGAAAAGGCTGTATACTTTAATTAATTTTGCCTGTTCCGAAAAGGTACGATACAATGGTATAACACTTTTGCCTATCCCAAAAAAGGGATAAAACAACAACCAGTCCATCATAAAGTGGCGTGCAAATATCTATTCGATTTCAAATGTTTTAATTAGAATGTCTCATTTTTAACCACAGACTGTGTTTTTAACCGACTGCCTCAGAAGGAAGGTAATGTTTTTAATGCCTTTTAACTAGCAACTAGCAATAAAGAATTATTTTATTTCTGATATATTATAACCTACAGAAGAAGAAAAACACAACATTTGTTACCCATTTCCATGGTAACTATTCGAATCTACGAATTCGAATTGATCAAATAAGTACAATCTGTGGTAAAATTCCAATTTCCACAAAGATACAAATTCACAAATAAAATGGAGAATAAAGATCCTCAACTCAGTGCCCTCGACGTTGGGGAGCTCGAGATATTCGTGGAGTACATGAAACCGTGGAAGATTGAATCCATTGGGAGTTCTGTGTTCGTAATTATGTTTTTTAATTTATGTGTACAACAGCTCTACCCAGTGATATGCAAAAGTATATAGGTACCTACATATAAGAAATCTCTCAACCTAGACGCCGAGGATTTTTGGGAAGAAAAATCCATTAGTCTGGTGCATCAGTCCATCGGTCAATAGATTAAACGGTCAGTCTGGTGTCAGTTTAACCAGACTGATGGACTGAACTGATACCAAACTGAGCGTGTAACCTCCATCTAGTTCAGTAAAATTAAATATTGAACGATGCATCAAATCAGATATCTTTGCTTTTTTGATATGTTGTACATTTATCCTACTTATATCTCGCAACATACGACTCTCAAACATCCAAAGGTTGACTAGGAGAAATCCCTGTAAGGGATAAGTCCGCCTTTGCCCCTCATGTAAATTTCTTATTGTGTGTTTATGTTAAATGTTTTTTGGAGCAATAAAGTATTTCTATCTATTCTATCTATCTACATTTTTTTTTTTATGGAAACTGACACGTTTGGCTACATCACCTACAACATCCGTGATGTCAGCCCATAACACCGGGTGAACTTGGTGCCACGTCAGTGCTCCTCTTCGGTCGTGCCGGCTACACTGAACTGGACGGAAAACAGAAACTATTTACATAGCCGTTTCGACCGACCTTTCATTCAGTGCGGTGGTACCAACCCGGGCGGGTTAAACCCTACCACCTAGTAATCTAAGAAGGGAGTCATATCCCTTAGTCGCCTTTTACGACATACACGGGGAGAGATGCAGTGGGGCTATTCTTTTAAAGTACCGGCCCCACACGGTACAAACAAACATAATGTAAATGCAATGTTAAATCCAAGTTTTCGACCTCGCCAGACGACCGGATCATTGTCAAATAAAAAAAAAATCCTCAGGTGCACTCCGGGACTGCCGGCAGAAGTGAAAACACCTTAACATTGCTTAAAAAAAAAAAGTTTAAGTTTTAAGTTTATTTATAAAGGTTTAAAAAAAAAATTATGAAAAAATAAAATATTTAAAAAAAAATTTATGAAAAAAAAAACAATAAAAAAAAACAAAAAAATAATTATGAAAAAAAAATTATAAAAAAAAATTTATGTAAAATTTAGTAGAACGGACAGACATGCATTTGTTATTGTTTATTGTTTATTGTTGTTTATTGTATAATTTCATCCATAGGTAGGTAACCTACGCTTGGACATGTCGAAAATTCCGCCAGTTCTAAATTCAATGCGAAGAAGAACTGACAAACAAACTTCGCAAGTCACAATGTTTTGTTAGTACCTTATAAGTATTATATTATAGTAACTTACAAATAATTAACCCATACTACCGCTCACAGGAGCATTAATATTTACAGCATAAACATGAATACTGAAGAATTTGACCACACTGCCTATTTAAATTACCTATATCTGGTGTATAGTGCCATCGTCAATTTTGATACTTCATATTATATCAAGTCAAAAAATAAATAAAAATTAGTTTACATTTATTACAAAGAGATGTAATAAGTCATATAAAAAAAAATAATTTATGATACAAAGTGTATCCAAATGTCAAATTGTCAAAGTTTGTTAGTGGAAAAAACAGTAGTCAAACTCTTAGATAAAATTACGGTCAGTTAATGCATCCTTAATAGTGTAATAACTCTTTTCAATTAACATTAATTTAATCCGTCGTTTGAAATTATTATCATCTAATTGTTTTATGTTAGAAGACAGTTTATTATAAAATCTAACACTATTACAAATAAAGCTTTTTGAGGTTTTAGCTAATCTATGTCTTATTAGTTGTACATTATTCTTACACCGTGTATCATAGTTATGATTGTCGGAATTAAGAGAGGAATCATTAATGTATTTTCTGGCATAGCATATGTTCTGGTAAACATATGCACTTGGTAAAGTCATGATTCCTATCTCCCCGAACGCTGTCCTACAAGTATCTCTAGTTTTCATATTTAGGATGTACCGCAAGGCCCTCTTCTGTAATAAAAATATTCTATTTGAGTCTGCTGCAATTCCCCCGGAACATTATTATTGTTACGGAACCCTACATTCATTTTGTAGAACTTAGTAGAATGGACAGACATAAACGTGTTACGAAACGAAACCCTACAACCGAAACCGGGAGTGCCGGCAGATCCCGTGCCAATCGTAACTTAACCCTTATTGGAATGACTTAGGTTACATTTTAAATAATAATGTCGCTGTCGCCGTTTCGACCGACGTTTCATTCAGTGCGGTGGTATCAACCCGGGCGGGTTAAACCCTACCACCAAGTAAGATTAGGAGGGAAGGGACCTAAAGTTTTACGAGGATTCCGAACCTCGGTCAGCCTCCAACGGCTGCGCATTTCCCAAGGTCTCGGCCCTAAGATCATGACAATAGATGCGGCGCCACAACATCTCCTGGAGCTCATCTCCTGCGTCTGCAAAAAAGGCTGCAGCAGTGTCTGCAGCTGCAGGAAAGCTGGACTGAAGTGCTCCGTAGTTTGCATCCACTGCGAGGGAGTCTCATACGACAACGTCCCGGAGCTCTCATTGAGCCTGGATTACTAATCCACAGAGGACCTGCCGCAGACGAAGATGACCCAAACGAGGATTTGTGGGTGCCCGTCTCGGATATCCCGAAAAATCCTCCTGACATCTCAGCAGACGACGTCTTGGGCCAACCAGGTCCATTAAAGAAGGCAAAGTTTAATTAAAATAAATATAGGTATCATCAAAGTTTATGTCAGTTTTCAGAAATGTTCCATGTTTTTTTAATATTAAAATTTTAAATATGATAATTTGTCAATACTTTGATTTTTTTACATACCCACGCCTGTGAATTAAAATCCAAATAATCTAATTTTTATATGCTCAAGTAGTTGAGGGGGGGTCACTTCGGAGCCCCCTCAGACGACAGAAGAGTCCACTGAGAGGGTGAGAAAGGGGTTTACAAACTTACAATACTAGGCCTTCAAAAACTAGAATGGTACTGAAAATTATTTAATTTTGCTATAAATCTCGTAACTTGAAAAATTGCCCAAATTTTGAAAAGCTATATCTCCGAAACTATTCGTGCTATTGAAACCGTTCTGATCTCAAATTATTGTAAATTTAATCTACTTTAAAATGAACATAACAATCTTTGTTAAAAACTTAGTCCTTCTAGGTCAAAATCGGCAAAAACTGAAAAAAAGATAAAAAAATCAATATTTTTTTTATTTTTGACAATGATCTGGTCGTCTGGCGAGGTCGAAAACTTGAATTTAACATTGCATTTACATTATGTACAACATATCAAAAAAGCAAAGATACCTGATTTGATGCATCGTTCATGCCCATTTTATGTTTAATTTTACTGAACTAGGTAGTCTTAGAATTTTATAACTGGAAGGTAGCGGGAATAACTGCTTGTTTTTAAATTATTCTCACAGATGGGTGGACTGGCATATTCGGCTGCAAAAGCTGAGTCAGCAGGCTGTCTTGGAGGCTACGGCAATGCTCGAAGAACAGACTATGGAGGCACTTGTTTCCTTTGGAAAAGTATATACTTTGTTACATTAAAACAAAATATTGCAATGATCAGTACCGTAGGTACTTATTAAATCGTCCAAAGGGTGTATTTGCGACATATAAGTACCTAAATTACATTCGCGTGCAGTTTTCCGAGAAAAATTGTGTACAAAGAAATTTTGAAACGTAGTTTAGAGATATGAATTTTCAATCGTTTTCGATATAGTAAAATATATAGGTATTGCAAACAAAACCTTAAAGCAGTTTGTGTACTACCTCCGGTCAGTGAGCCGCGAAGTTGCCACAGAGGACAAGTTGCCTTGCTATAACCATTAGGCCGTTTCACACGAGTGTCTCTTTGTATGGCTCCTGAGATGCTGACGTCTTCGACTATTACCTAGGCTCCCTCTCTACCTGGGCTGCATGTAAATATTTCCGATAATAAAGTTCTTTATTATGGTTAGGTCTACTTAATGAAATATAACCACATCCTAATGATGTCAAAAAAATCTTCAGACAATAAAGATTTTGTGGTTATAAAATTTGTGTCTGAACTCGAGCACACACTCGGTTCTATTTCCGAATGGGGCCGAAGTAATTTGGTTGAGTTCAACGCTTCCAAGACACAAGTTTGCGAGTTTAGTGCAAAGATAGCAGCGTTCACAGCAGCACCTTCCATTGCTTAAATTAAGCGACCACCTCTGTCGGATCCTCGGAGTCGAACTGTCGCACGACCTGAACTTAGTCGCCATACCGAGGACAAGGCCATGCAAGCAAAAAAAGTGGGCGTACTCAATAAGGTGCGAGGTATTTCACGCCGGACCAAAAGCTGCTTTTGTATAAATCGCAGATCAGGTCCTGCTTGGACGCACCTGTGGGATGGCTCTGCCAAATACCAGCTTGAGCCTCTGGACTCAATCCAGCGTCGTGCCGTGCGACTAGTGGGTAACCCCGAAGTGTTCCGCGATCTAGAACCACTGCAACTTCTATGGGATATCGGCTTCTTAAATGTGTTTTATCGCTTATTCCATGGGGAGTACTCGAAAGAGCTTTTTAGCGCGATCCCGTCACCCCTTTCCACCTCCACACCACGCGCACCGGGTAGGGTATGCATCCCTATTCCCTACACGCTGGACTTACCGCGGTCACGGTACTAACCGATTCTGCAGATCTTTCCTCTACAGAACCGGTAAACCTTGGAACCCTCTCCCTGCACATACATTTCCCTCCAAATACAGTCTCGGGTCCTTCAAGAGGGGCGTGAAAAGGCACCTGTCAGGCCGGCATGGCATTCGCAACCCCCGCAGACGACCGAATGTCCATAGGCGTCGTTAGACACCTTATGGGTGCCTCGGCGCCACATGTCGCGCTTGATATATAAAAATAAAAATAAAATAACCATAAACTATTTTTAATTCCTTATTACTTAATTACTATACTACTCGAACTAATACTCGAACCCATCGATGCTCGAACCCACGAACATAAGATCGAAAAATTAATAGGTACGCTATACCTTACCCTGTCCTGATGATCAAACGATTATCTAATTCAGCTATCAAAATATAGGGAATAGATGACGTCATCATGTCTTTTGCAAAGACTGCAAAGAGACACTCTAGTTTTCAGATATTCTTTTTTTCGTTTTCATAGTAAGTTCACGAATTCGTTTGTTACGAAAATTGTAAGGTTTTATTTACGCGAAATTCAGAAAAACGGTTTTCTTTCACTACTACCTCGCTATAGAGCTATTTCATAATAAATGTAATAATACTCAGGTCAGAGAGAGCTTAAATAAAATTTCAAACATTATTATTAGCGGCTCTTATTTTATTAGCGGCTCGGCTTTATAGTTTTTTGTGATTTATAGCTTCCAGTTTTGGTTCACGAAGCCATATGCATTCAAGTATGGCGTTTAAAGGTGTTTCCTCAAATAATGAAACTTGCACCCGAACCTGATTCCAGCTTTGGTATTTATATGGTGGTGAGTTTACATTTTTATTTATTTTCCTTTAGAATTAACAATGTTTTTTTAAATAAAATAGGTAGGTACCTAGTACATAGTTATGGTACTTAGTATTTCTGTTAGTAATTACATTAGGTACTTACTAACAGAAATACTCGTACGTGCATGAATCTTTATGTATGTAACTACTCGTTTCCGAAAAATAAAAAACACACAAGACCGATAGTAGCCGCCCGCTCCATCAATATCCTGCTTGTTAGGGTTGCACACTGCTTGTTTGGGGAGTAATTGTTGTTCGCGTCCGTGACACCTTAGGGTCCTAAGTCACACGTGCCTCCTGGGTGGTGCCAAATGAACAACAGAATACTTGTGGTAGACAGGTCTTCCACCGTGTCGTCCGGGTAGATACCACAGCTCGTAGGCGCAACCTCCTGATGCAGCTTGCTGCACTTGGAGGCCAGCAGACGAGTCAGCCGGGTTGGTGGACCGCGCAAGCGGAGGAGAGGAGGGGAGTGGATATTATTTCAGCCAACGATGAGGGCTCACTACCCAATTGCACTGTCTCTCGGGCCAGGGAGAGCCAGGTGCAACAGGAGTTATGTCGCTACCTGCCCGCGGATAGTACAGGGGCCCGCCGCGTCAGCCAGCGAAAAATCCTGACGGAGGTGCACCTTGAGGCATGGCGACCTGGGGAGACCGGTGTGCATGCTCGTCAGGGGGGGCCTGGGGGTCCTCTCGTCCCTTGTGACAGTGTTCTTGGAGAGCCCACTTGAGCTATCTTCAATATTACCGCTCCCCAAATCTCGTCTTGCTTGCTCCATTTTTTCATTTCCCTTAAAACTAACCTCATGCCAAGTAACAAAAGGAAATTCACCGCTTTAAGTGCGACTCCCACGTCTCCCAAACACTTTAAAGTAGACATGTGTAATATATGCGGTCTACGAGCTAACTTTAATGCTGTCGCCCAACATCTGCAGACAGCAAAACCACATCTTTTGTTTTTAACGGAGACTCAGGTCGCCCAACACACTACAAACCTGGACATCCCTGGATACAGTCTTTTCGAAAGATTTGTAGCCAAGAGTGGTGTATGTGTGTATGGTCGATCTGACGTTTCTGTTAAACGGCTCACACTTTTTCGGAAAATATGGAACGGTCTTCCGGTGAGTGTGTTCCCCACCACCTATAACCTGGGAATCTTCAAAAGGCGTGTCAATAAATTAGACGACAACCTCTTTGTCCGCCTCATAGCCGGCATGGCGCCTGTCTGAGCGTGGTTTCGCGAGGAATGGTGTTATTGGCTGTGTCTGATCTTGCGTTGAAGTATTGGGCACAGACACCCGCGCCGGCTGTCTATAAAAAAAGAACACGCCGCGTAGTGCCACAGATTACTAAATAGTTACTTCGTGTAGTGCTGTAGGTCCATGCTCGATGGAAGACGATGTCGATGATCTGCACTCTAATCAATAAGTCAATGATCAATACAGATTGCAGATATGATGAGGACCCCAATATGCCATGGAATCGTAAATATCACTTGATTGTGACCTCGTGACCCAAATACAGCTGTGTCCTAAATTGTTGAACATGGTCTAGAAATTGTGAGAAAAATCTGACGAAGCTGTGCGTGATTTCCGTGAGGTGATTTAGTAAAAAAATTTTGTCCTTTGACATTATGGCCCACTTGCACCAACACGAATTTAACGATATAAACCAGTTTAACTCGTTAAGCTAGTACCCGTTGACTGTGGGAACCGCGTTTAAATCCATAACTCGCTACTTAACTCTAAATTCGTGTTGGCGCAATTGGGCCTAAGGCCGATTTACATCATCTTAGTAATTAGGAGAGTACATTATGAGAAACGTGTAAACGCCCCCCCCCCTCCCCCCCACGCGTCACTATCTTCGCTACTCCTTGTAGTGCGAACGGACAATTTTAGTGGAGTGTATTCAGTATTATTGATGGTGGAGGACACGTGATCGTCGTGATCTATTGGATTTGTATCAAAGCTACCTAGGAGAGTGCCTACATTATAGCAGCACCCTCATTCGAGTGCTGCTAATGTCGATACTCTCCAAATTCACTAAGATAATGTAAACAGGCCTTTATGAGAAAAAGGTAGCGGGTATATGTATGATTGTGTGTTTTTTTGGGTCAGATTTGGGAGCAATTTTGTATGAAATGCTGTTCCATGTTTTATTTATTCATAGGCTCAAGGAAGATCAACAGAATGTCTTTATTTTTCACACAGTTATACCACGAAGCATGCGCGGTGGGCTTGCTAGAGACGGTTTTGTTCCACGAGGACAGCGCCGAATGCCTGTCCGAGGTTATGGTAGATTTGCTAAATTACTCGATCGACATGATTACTTCCCTCATCTCCCTACTAGCGTGAGTATCTAGTATATCCAAATATACAAATGTTCAACGGAAAGCTCAACACGCGAACAAATTTTTTGTTTGTTCTGTTTACTCATTGTTTACTGTATTTTTTACACAAGTGTTCGTGTTCAACATAGTTCTTGTTTTAAACCATTTTAACCCTTTTACTACGGATCGGCCACATGTGGCCGATTTATACATTGTACAATTTTAAATTTTTCATAGAATTTTTTTCCAAAAGTACAGAACAATGCATCGTATACTTTTCTTCCGAAAATACACGTATGCTATTCTTTCCCTTTAATTTAATTATTTTACTTAAGTCAGACCTTAAGTAAAAGAAGGGACTTAGGTACTTAATACATTTGTTCGACAGAGACGGATACTTGAAAGTTGAAAACACGAAGCAAGTTTCAGCGCAAGAGAACGCCTGCGAGGAACTCGACCGCCAGAATAAAGGCCTACTGTTTGATATAGGCATGAGATGCATCTCCATCGTTAGGTGAGGGAGTACATTAATTTGAGAAGTAGGTGTCCTAAGATTTTTAGTTTGTTCGTGGTTACACCTAGATAGTTTCGTTTGAACCGGCCTGGCAGGCCTTCGTCTGGCCTGGCAGGAAAATTATCTGTGAAATGTTTGCAGATACATGGCAGAGCATAACGACGCGACACGCGGCAGCGCTTCAATTGCTACTAGTCTGTATCGGACTTACGATGTTCCTTCTCTTCTGGTTCATCTAATTCAGGCTGAGCCGTGGAAGCGCACGACGGACAATGGTCATCTACAGTTCTTCAACTGTTTGTATTGATTTTTATATTTTACTGCTTTTTCAAAATTCGATGATTTGACTCTTTTTTTTATACGCTGAAGTTCCGTTGCCTTATTCCATCCAATATATAGCAATACATAATAATATGTCTAAAGGCTAGGTATATAAAACCATTTATTTTTTCATATTCACAGCGGGTCGTTGGACGAAACAGAGCGAAGAAGAGGCTGAGAAGTTACACGGCACGGAGGCGCAGCTGTGGTTGTGCTTGAGACAGCTTCTGCTTGAGCCGAGACTGCAGCAGTACTACAACATCGACAATGTTCGCAAGGCGCAGTTCTGTCGGGTATGAATGAGATTGCTGAGTTATATTATGTTATGACGTATATTGTGGTGATATGGCATTGGCGTAAGTAAATTTAAGTCTCAGGACGAATTTCTGATTCCCATTCCTTTTTTTATAATGTTGTTGAAATGATACACATGCGAAAAATGTTTATTCCACCCAGTTACAATAAAATTATTGAAACTTTAAATAGTGATATGGATTAGTAACCGTCTACATTAGCTGCAGGGAAACATGTCGGAGAGCCTGCTGGACCAGATTCCGCCGCTTGGCGAGCTGAAGATGTTCCTATGCCGGCTGGCTGTTGCGGACTTAGGCGGGGATGCATCTCCGTCGCCTGGTCTCGCCGCCACTGCCGCTCGGGATCCTGGCTGCTTACTTATAGAAGTGGTTCCTCAGGTAAGAAGTTGAGCCTAAATAGGTACTTCCCAGGTTTTTTGCACCCAGTTCAGAGTACACACTAATATTAAGTAAGGGAGCTGGCGAGCATTTCGGAATACGATTTGCTCATGTTTCACATTGATAGGGATTAAAGTTTAGATCAATACCTACCAATCGATTTGGTTCAGTCAATGAAGGTCTTACGTCGCTGCGCTTTTGCGTTACAGCGCTTCACATTTGTAAAAAAAAAACAGAATACTAAATCTTTTGCTCATGCCTGTCTCTGGGGCTGATGGTCAAAATCATCCTGAAAACGAAGAAAATCCACGAGGTAGACATCCAGGACTCTGCATTATCACGGGACGTAGTTGTAAAAATGTTTAAAAACAAACTTCTACTAAGTAATTTGATCATGGTTCTAATTGCTTCCGTTCGATTCGTGATGACTCCCTAAATACGAAACAAATTTGGCAGACATTTTGCTCACAGATTTTTAGCTGAAAATTTTTTACTCGATGCTTGGCGCGAGCGTCGAGTTTTTCATATAAAATATTCAAATGGTCTGCCTTCGGAATATCAGAGGCCTGGATGACTGCTTCATCGATTTTTTTTCGTTTTTATAAGAAATCTAAACATCAGTCTAAAGGCAGACATGGACAGATGAGATAGCACACATTTTATTATTATTTTTGAAGCGCTGTTAATTATTGACAACGCAGGGCAACATGCTGGTAGACCATTCTACATACATGAAATCTTAAAAAAAACCTTAAAATATTAATAGGTATTGCAATAGTCAGAGCCCTGGATGTCTTCCTCTTCGATTTTCTTCGTTTTTAGGAGGATTCTGAACAGAAGACATGAGCAAATCCTATAGTGCCCCTATTCATTTATATCAAATTTTAAAGCACTGCCTGACAATTGACAACGCCGTGCTCCCATGGTGGCCGCGGCGCGGTCCTTAATATTTATTGTGGTAAAATTATCACTGTTGATAACGTGCAGACGATATCAACGAGCAAATCCTATAGAAATTTTGCTCGCCAGCTCCCTAGCTACTACATAATCAGTGCCAATATTTTCAGATCAAGCAATCGTACTTGGATGAGGTTCACAAACGCGTGAAGACCCTCGCGAAGGCGCAGATGTCGTATTTTCGACTGGACGGTTCTGCGGAATCGATGGAGACGGCGCAGAAATTGCTCGCTGGCTATACGAGCGACGCGGTGCTTGCACTCGATGGAGGCGGCGCACGGTGCGCAGGGTGTGGCGACCCCGCTGCCAAGAAATGCTCGCGGTGTAAGACGGAGTGGTATTGTGGCAGGTAAATTATGTCTGGACGAAACCTCGAAATAGTTCTTTGAAAAATGTGTGAACGATATTAAAAATTATATTATTGATCAAACAAACCCCAAAAAAAATAACTGAATTTAGACGTAGCAGCCAAGGTTGCCTGTCTAAAATACCTACATAAATAAAAAATCAAAACGTGACAAATTGCGCCGCGCCCTCGGCCGCGCCACCCTAGGGTGTCGTCCAATAGGTTTTACGTGGAATTCGAACATGACCAGCCTAAACGGCTGGGCGGCCACCTATTCAAAGTCCGACGTTGCTTAACTTCGACCATCTGTGCCTCGACAATCACTTGCCGATGCATACTACCGTGCTAACATATTCTTTGGTGCTAACCAGGGACACAGAACCGGGTAGCATAATATTTCCAAAGTCTACTATGGTAGTGCCTCTAATTAGGAAGTTCTCTTCTCAGTTATGAAGGAACTTTGGCAGGAAATATAAATTTCGGAAGTGAACCGTAGAGACTCCGAACTTCGCCTATTGATCCTGTCTTCGCCTAAAATCAGTTATTAGCAAAATCTTTCTATTTTGTGTGGCTACACATATTTTGAAAACGGTCATAAAAACATTTTTCAATTCTGGCAACATTACACCCAACACCTGCTACAAACTTTACTCGTATTCGACACTGACGAATCGTCAGTGTCACCATTTTTGTTGTTGTTGTGTACCGAGTGTCTGCGAGGTGGTCCCAAAGTATTCCTTCTACGAAGGCATCGCAAGCAGGTAAGTACCTGTTATTACGTTTACAGGTTCAAACATATAATCGACTTTTAATATACAAAGAGACACTAGCGGAACTTCAAAGAATCAAAAGTTATTTGAGTAGGCAATGTCAGGATATGTTTTGCAAACCGGTCGAGCCATAACTTCGCCTACCATTAGGGTTGTCACAGTATGTCTAAATTTTTTTTCTTTCTTTCACTGTGGAAGAGATTCTGATAAAAAATTTGCCTAATAATATTACCAAAATGCATTTTATTATGTATAATGTCTCCATTAATGCAGGCTTCTATTTAACTTCACCTGTTAGTGGGTGCGGGTCGAATTTTGCAAGTTAATTTTAAATCACTTAACGACGGAAAATTGAGCCGAAATTTTGCAAATTTTTGTGTAGTTCTGATGAATACAATATTGAAATTGTTACTTTACAGTTTGCTGTAAGGACGCGTAAGCGGTACGTGAGAGCACCAACACATCAACAGGACTTCATATCAAAGCAAGACGGGAAGGCCTAAAAGGTCTTATATCTACTTTTATTTTAAGTATCTACACTTGTACGAAAATTTTAATGCTAATAAAAAAATTATACACAAAAATTGACTTTTGACAACCCTGCACAAATTTTCAAGTTTGTATGAAAAATGCCCTTTTGGGTCACCTAACTTCGCCTGCCTTATAAATATTTGACAAATTGAGACTTAACACAATGCAGTACAGTACATTTTTACTTTTAAGAATTGTGCAGCATGGTGTGGCAATTGGAGATCATAGCATAATGTTGCCAAGAACAAAAAATTTGGTAGGCGAAGTCAGGGAACAGCGCCTTGACTTCGCCTAGCTAAGAAATATTTTTTTAAATTAGTTTTCACTATGGAAGAAAGGGTATTTTATTACATTAAACTATGAACAGTTATTTCAACTACCTAACTAATGCTATATGAACATCTTAATACCTGTATTTTTGGCGTGAGATCAATTTGGGTATAAAATCCGGGCGAAGTTAGGGGTTTCTACGGAATATTTTCGAAAATAAAGACGTGTTTTATGTGGTTATAAAAAAATTATTATCATAACCTATTTTAACCCTAACAATGTTAATAATGAAAAGACATTTTTGGCACGAAATATATACCTACTTCACAAGTAGTTACTGCGAAAAATAAAGTTATTTATGTGGTTATAAAAAAATAACCATAAACTAAT
Source organism: Nematopogon swammerdamellus (assembly GCA_946902875.1). Classification (NCBI taxonomy): domain Eukaryota; kingdom Metazoa; phylum Arthropoda; class Insecta; order Lepidoptera; family Adelidae; genus Nematopogon; species Nematopogon swammerdamellus. The sequence continues at coordinate 319,186 of OX336357.1, read as the reverse complement.
TTTAAAACCCTAACAATGTTTAACAAAAAAACTCATTTTTTATGGAAACTGACTACATTATGTATTATCTACCTACGACATCCGTGATGTCAGCCCATAACACCTTGGTGAACTAGGTATCATGTCAGTGCTTCTTTTCGGTCGTACTGGCTACACTGAACTAGAAGGAAAACACGAACTATTTACAGAGCCGTTTCAACCGACATTTCATTCAGTACGGTGGTAACAACCCGGGGGGTTAATTAAACCCTACCACCTAGTAAGGTAAGAAGGGAAGGGATTTAGTTTTACGTGGAATCTGAACCACCGCAGCCTCCAACGGTCGAGCGGTCACGCATCCAAGTACTGACCGCGCCCTGGATGAAACCTTAAACCTGGTTAAAATTAGGGACAGAGACAGAACAGAACGACAACACGGGCACATAACGGTGGTCGCTTCCCGTATTGTAAGCGTTTTCGGGAGCATTTTCAAATTGTCTCTTTCTACAAACGATTAGGTTTTTATGAAAATATACATTTTAAGTCTAGACTAACTTGTCTCTTTTGTAATAGGGGCAAAATTTATGCAATGCAAATGTGAAGAGGCATGCATGCGCTACTTTTGCAAGAATAAACACCAAGTTACGTTAGCTATAGTATAGACTATGGATATGAGCACACAAATTATGCTCATTGCTCCTTATTTCCCGCCATATTTGAACAATTCCTGGTTTCGTTTCAGGGAGTGCCAGGTGAAGACTTGGCCCCGGCACAAGGATCTGTGCGACCAGTTTGCGCAGGTAGCGCTGTGAACACTGGGCTGCTTGTTACTTATTCTATTATGTTCCCATGGTGAATAATTAAATTTGTTTTATTATAATCTAGGTTACTTACAATAGAAAGTCTGTTTATGTACGAGTATGATAAGTTCTCAAATTGGAAGTAGCATTGTTCAGTATTATAAATGTTGTTTGACACTATTCCATTTGTCTTTCTTTCCTTCATACATACCTCCTCCAAATACATGCAACCTATACTTGCTAGTTATTTCACTGTGTTAAATTCATCGATGGTTTAATTAATCAAACACAGCCTCTGGCCTTCTCCTGGACAAACTGAAAATTTTTAACTTTGACCCTTTTATAAAATATGCACTCAAACAAGTTGGCTGGTGATAAGAATTTTAGTTGTGAATAATAATGGAGCACTTAGGGCGGGAACTCAAAACCGTGACGCAACATCACATCGCCAAAAGCTGCGTGCTCTTCCTACGCATAGGAAAAACTTGCAACGTGATTCGCGTCACGCATTCCTGCGATATAACGTCACACTTGTTTTTGAGTTAGTTTTGGGACAGCGTATAGGCAAGATATTTTCGAGAAAAATAGTTGCCTCACTACTTCGAGCGCTAGTTCATCCATGAGTACTAATGGTTACTTACCCGAGCTATGGCATGGATGCGAAATCGCATGGCAATGCGGTTTTGAGTGTTGGCACTTAGAATAATCATAGTCAGTTTGGTGTTTTTAAATGTTTATTGTTGGTAGAACTTATGAGCTAGTTATGAGGATGCCTTCAGGTAGTCTTTTAGGACATCAAGCGCTGGCGTTTCCTCACCAAAGTCCTGCAAATACACATATAAAAAATTGTAATCTTTTTAACTAAAAACAACATCACATATAGAAATACATAGTTTGACGAGGGCTAAAGGTTATTCCTGCGGGCGCAGGCAGTGTGGAGTTAACTGTACGCTTCGGTTAGCATTCAATACCATCAGAGCGTTCACACTGCAGTTTGCGGCAAATATGATCGCATGCAGGCGGATGATTTGCTATTCAGCCATTCATATCATCACGGAGAACTTGCACTCAGAGTCAGCCGGCTGACAGCCGCTGCATACAATTTGCGTAGTGGGGCTGCGCCTTTAGAGATTTCTTGCGATGTCTATTCAGAGTTTCTAGTGTATTTATATAGGGTCATTTTTTATTAAGTGAAGTCCCTTAAATGGTAGGTTCTATATCTGAAATGGATCACGTTTATGATGTTAATTTTATTTACGTACCTAAAGTAAAAATTTTTTTTCTGGACATGCCACATAGTAGGACCCATGCATACTAATACACCCTGAAAATTTCAACAAAATCGGTCCAGTACTTTCAGAGTTATTAAAAAATGAAAAAAGTTTACATTTACGTGCGCGCATCGCGTCATTCGCGCGGAACAGCTGGGTGGTCGTTGACCCGTGCGAATCAAAAAGTAGCTCAAGGCCGCACGCGCCAGCTGTTCCGCGCATAAGAGATGCACGTAAATGTAATTTCTTTCATTTATTAATAACTCTGAAAGTACTGGACCGATTTTGTTGAAATTTTCAGGGTGTATTAGTATGCATGGGCACTACTATGTGCAGTGGCGGCTGGTGACTTACGTGACCGGCAGTGCGCTAAGTACCTACCTAGGTACTTAAATACCAAATTTCCCAACACATTCCCGTCATGTTATTTTAAGATCGGGACTTACGAATTTTTTAAACGCCTGCGTACGTACCTAGCATGAATATTCTTAAGACACTCAATGAGTTGCAAAAAAACAAGAAAAAAAATCCAAACAAGTTTTTTAACTCATTTTTAGTACCTTTATGAACACACCCATAGACCACAACACTACTGCAGCTTTCAAAAAGAAAACAGTAGTAATGTCCCAAAAATACTTCAAAAAGTATATAAAAATAAAAGCATTTGAAAAGTAGGAATTGAACCCGGGATCACCTGATTGTAAAGCCTTACCTTTATCCAACGCTTAGGCAAATATCGGCACCACTTAATTCACAGTATCACGCGACAGAAAGCACAAAACCTAACCATATTCCATTTTAAATATTCGCGCGCTAACGGGTATGTGACATCATCACATGACAGCGCAGCGCGCTGACTCTAGGCAGACGGACTCACAAGCAGAACGAATCGCCCGCGACGTGTCGCACGCGCGTCTTTCTACAATATACTGTCCTTCTTTTTCCGTCGTGTGTCACACGCAGAATGCAACCTTGTTCCACACATAATCGTATGAAGAGTGTTTTGTTTCACGCGGCGGGGCAGCGGCGTTTGACATTTTCTCATAGTAGACGTTCGCGGTGTTTTGTAATGCACTCGGCGGCGAGCTCGGCGGCGAGCTCGGCGGCGATACGTCGTATGTAGTACGTATGACGTACAGCAAACTCGTGCCTTGTTGTATAGGAAATAGGAACGAATTCAGTTTGATATTTTTACTTCGATCGGTGACAATCATGGAGAATGTTTAATATTTTAATTGATTTATTTCTTTCGGGTGAAGGCGCTATATTTTGTGGTAGTGCGGCGCACGAGTGCACTTAAGGGCCAGCCGCCACTGACTATGTGGCATGTTCAGAAAAACATCTAACTTTCGGCCCGACCGCAGCTAGGCACTCGCCCTGAAGATGGACTGCACGTGCCAGTCCGAAACGTCGGCCACAATGACCGCGAACTCAAACCATGGTAAGCCAAATACCAACCAAAATATTAATATCCATGGTAGACTAAAAGTATTGATATAAAAGTTTACATCCTATGAAATCATAGAATAAAAGACTTGTACGGTCGCTAGGAAGGTGTTGACACAAGTGATGTCCCACCATAGGGGCGACCGGACCTACTGTAGCGCTCTCTAGAAACCAACGCCGGCTCACCGACCGGTGCCGGTAGTGCTGAGCGCTGTGTTCATTCCTCATAGTTTAAGATGGCAGAAGTTAGTGATACTTGTAAAGGGATAAAGAGAGCTGTGTGTGTACTTTGACAATGAATCTGCTAGGATGACTGTGTCCAATATTCCGTCCGGTGAAGGCAGTCAGACACAGCCAGCAACCTCTCCTCACTAAACCTCCCAGAGGTGCTAAGCCAGTTATAATGTGGAAAAAAAAAGGTTGCCATCTCATTTATCGACACATCTTTTGAAACAGGCAGTAGAGAGCGTTTCAACTAAAAGTTCCCTTCGCCGTTATGAAACACTCTCTAGATGTGTGTTGGCTAAATCACCTATTAAACCGGTGATGTCAGGCTATCACACCTTAGTGAATTAGGTGCCACGTCGGTGCTTCCCTACACTGAACTGAAATAAAAACACCAACCTTCATTCAGGTTATAACAATAGTTGAGAAGCCTATGTATGTATGCATGTATACCTTGATAACAACACAGGAGCAGCCGACAATCTTCCTCGCCTTGCCGTCCTTGTCTATCTTGCAGAGCCCCGCCCACTCACCCAGCTTCTTGTTGTTGTCCACCTGTCGTCCACACAGTAGTCACAATACATATGTAATTTCACACCTGTACACCGATCGGATGGGCAGAGACAACGGATACGCACGCGCTGATATTCCTCTGACACAATCTATCAGCTGAAAAAGGATGAGTCGACATTCAAATGTGGAAAGGATGGTGACGCCCGGCAGTAGAGGAGCTTCGATGTTGGCTCGTGGTGGTCGGCCATCTTCATTTGCATCTTCACCTTCTGTTTATACCTCTGTTGCTATTTACCACAATATACTCCGCCATGTCATGAACATTTCCAAGAAAATAGGTGCGCTAGATCACAATGTCAGTCTGCCTTCGACAAATAGATCAAATCTCAGTCAGTATGTCTGCGTCAGCTGCTGGACATTTGTCCCTCCATCTTCCTCCAGCTCTCCCGGCTCAGCGGTACGGAACAAGCGCTTGCTTCCGAAGTACTCGATGTCGTCATCCCACACTACGGCCGTCAGTGCAGGACACTTTATATCTAAAGTTATCTCATTGGCTGAGGTGACCAGCCTACTGCCATTTGAGCGCAGTAGTTACTTAAATAATGGATTGATGTATTTGTGGAGTAGAGAATATTGTGTTAAGAATGTGAAGCCCCATCGTAATTGGCGGGGCACATTTGCCAGTGAGGTGACAACCGTTGGAGTAAACGAGTATTGCACTGGCAGCCACTCACCAGAACCTGCAGTGTCGGCGGGCCGCGCTCGCCAGATGGTCAGATGAGCTGAAACATCTGACCATCGGTCGCCGACGGTTTCGGGGAGCAGAAGAGAGAAGAAATGGTGTGGTCTCGGGGAGGAGATCGTAAAGGGTGTGGACAGCAGCAGGCTGATAAAGAAGGGGAAGAAGAGTGTAGTACCTTGACGAGAGGGATGGCGTGTTCGTTGCACAATGCCTGCACCAGCTTCTTGTACGCTGCCTCGTCGCAGTTCTCCGCCAGCACGCACAGCACGGCCGTCCGTCTGCGCACATCATTACACATTCACGCACACTGCCCTTCAGCGCTCAGAAAATTTGCCGCGCCACCGCCACAAATAAACATAATGTTTGGTGTTTTTAGACATTAATTTGTTGTGCGTGTGTACAAAAACTCTGAAGTTAATGTGTCATCGTTGGAGGTTTTGGTCCATTCACAAGTGTGTTAAATCGAAAAAATACTTAACCTTACTATTTATTTGTGACGTGCAATGTCGTGCAATGTTCAACTCACAATTTGGAATCAAAACAAAGGTGAGTCCTGTAAGGTATAGATTACTTTGTGGGAAACTTTGTAACAATTACAACCACGCAAATTTTTTTTTTAGGTTCTTGTTCTAACAACCGCAACATTTTACGGAGTCAGTTATCGCTCAAGCGCCGACACGTGAGGTTTTATATGTCTCGACGCAACTATAGTTGAGTTTTCTGTCCAGTTCAGTGTAGTCGGCACGATCAAAGTGAAACACTAACACGGTAGTGTAGTAGGTGATGCAGCCCACCCTGTCAGGTTATATGAAAGTATAATAAATTATATAAAATAAATAATAGTGTAGCACAATAGGGAGGCCGTGCGGCGTAATGAACGCTCGCTCGGTACTATGACATGTGCGTTGTTGTGAGCGGGACGCGACACCCCGCCCCGCGCGCCGGGACGAGGTATTTCCGCTAGCCGCGCGGCTAGAACAGACACGCGACTAACGAATGTTGCTGGGGCGCGTCCCGCTTCTCAAGTCTTTTACTTCGTATTGTATTGTATTGTATTTGTATACACACTATGTAAACTATGTAAAAATATTAATTTATATCTTGTCTACTTCGAGTTTGCCGGGGCAAGCTATTTGCGACCCATCAATACTAATGTAAACGATAATTAATCTACTTTCTACTCAAGAGAGTGTCTCTGTAGGAACAATAATAAATAACTGTATGTATGTAATTAATGTAATTATTTGCATGTTAAATTACTTTCGTCCTTTGGCTCCGATGCCACTTTCACCCGCGGAGAATCGGCGCCGCGCTCATATAAACTCAAATATTTCGTAAAATGATTAAGTCAGATCAACAAACTATATTAGCACATATAGACAATCAAATTACCTACAAAGTGATGTGAAATAAGTGAGGATTCACTTATTTATAAGCACAGAAATGTTTTTTTACTCCAAGAATAAAAAACAAGCTCGACATTTTTTTCTCTAAAACCTAAAATGGACAATATTTCCCCATACAAATGTGTAGGTAAGAAATGTACTCTTCAAATACCTATATGCACATGCATTAAAGTAGGACTAGAATCTATTCCACATCTGTTGGAATTTATGTATGACGAAATCACAGATTTTTAACCATATATTGACTATTCTCTCTGCTTCGAATAATAAAAATTGACTGAAATAGTAATATACAAAAACGTTTCACTGGAAAATTGATGATCGAATGAGCTGTGAACAAAACGTCACGTGAAGCCAAGCAGCGGGAAAAAGCTAGCCAACTATAAGCAAGTGTTTTTTTTTCATTTCCACTCAATGGTTTTGAAGCGATGATTAGATAACACAAGTACGGGAGCGTGCAGCGGCGAGTAAGGCGCGAGGAAGCCGAGGTGTTCTGTACAGCTTGCTAGCAGGGAGCGGCACTCACTTGTCGAGAGCCTTGGCGGCCTCGTGGAGACCGTGCACGAGCCCGCCGTGGATGAGGGCCGTCTTGAGCACCTCCTGCAGCGCCGTGTTCACGTCCATCTGCCCCCCGGACAGCACCGGCGCCGCCGGCACCTCCCTGCGCACACCGCACACACACCGTACTCGCATCATCACTCATTATTTTTTACAAAACAGCTGCAGATACCACGTCTATAACTGAAGTAAAAGAATAGCCCCACTGCATCTCTCCCCGTGTATGTCGTAAAAGGCGACTAAGTGATATGACTCCCTTCTTATATTACTAGGTGGTAGGGTATAACCCGCCCGGGTTGATACCACCGCACCGAATGAAAGGTCGGTCGAAATGGCTATGTAAATAGTTTGTTTTCCGTCCAGTTCAGTGTAGCCGGCACGACCGAAGGGAAGCACTGACGTGGCACCAAGACCACCCGGTGTTATGGGCTGACATCACGGATGTTGTAGGTGATGTAGCCAACCGTGTCAGTTTCCATAAAAAAAAAAAGTTTATTTGTATTCATATTGTTTACGTTACATATTAGGCAAAAAATAGACAGATCTCTGTATATACCTACGTTCTAGCATTTTAGGTTATGTATGAGCGAGGGCTAAACAACGTAAACAAGTTTGACACTTGCATGTATTACCGTTTGTGATAGAACAAAAGCAATAAACTTTGAGAAAAAACATGTTTCTTGTATTTTTTCTTAGGATATATCTGCCATAGTAAAATATATTATGTGAAAATTTCAACCGGCTACATATTAGTTCAAAAGATACAGCCCTTTAAACATAGAACAGACGGCGTAGGCTTAGTAATAGGGTCCCGTACGGAACCCTAAAAATGAAGCTATGTTGGCGATATGAAAGGGGCAGAAAGGTTAGATATATTTTGGCAATATATATCACAAATTGCTGGCCAATTTATGCGAGCCTTAGAAAGAAAAACACGAAACAAATAGAATCAAACGGCTTACTTAGCCTTTACATGTCACAATTTGCGAAATTTACGGTAAACAAAAAATAATAACACTCACACTTCGACATCAGCCATGATTATATCTAGGCAGCGGGACCTGAAATAACAATAGCACACGGTACAGCGACTTCCGAATCCTACACTCCATTTTTTCTATTATTCAACAACACAAGATTGATCCAATAAACAGAGATTCAACAAAATACGCCTGTCATCCGTTTACCTTGCACACCGGAAAAAGAGAAAGATGATTAGATGAACCGACCGACGGACGATCGTTCGTAGCGCCCTCTTCCTCAAGCTGTCAAGTTGACATTTACCTTGACAGCTAGCTGATTTATTTTTTTTCTTTCTTTTTTTTTTTATTTAATTCGTCTCCTCCCGAAACAGGCAAAACTCATTAGAGTATACAGCCATTTCTTTTGTAGCTTTAACGTCTGTTGTATAAATTCTCGGCCCGCGAGAACCACAAAATATATTTTTTTAATTACAACGACGACGCGACAAACTTCCGCCGTCCGCCATCTTTTTTGCTCCTATTGTAGGGCAAGCCGGTTTGGAGCCATACTGCCGGTCATTTCTTGAGTTTTTCTCCATTTCTTTTTTCCTTATTTTTTTTAATTGTTTTATTTATATAACGGCCTAAATAATAAATAATATGGATTCTCATTTTGCTTAGATAGAGCGCTAAATTCAAACCCTTTTTTATTTTAGTAAGTTAAGATTAGAAGTTCCTGTTTCCCCGACAGGGATATAAAATCAATGGTGTTTCAAAGATAATTCAATTATTATTTTGGGCACCTGCAAAATTATAATTACCGCAACTCCCCCTTCCACCTCCGCACAACGGACACCGGGCTGCATATAAATTTCCAAAGTCTAGTAGGCGAGTTGCTCTGATTGGTCGTTCTCAGTTTGGCGGGAAATTTAATTCGGAAGTATTTTCGAAAATAAAGTTTCTTTAGGTGGTTATAAAAAAATAAACATAACCTAATTTTAACACCCTAACATTGCTTAACAAAAAAAAAAGTAGGTATGAAATATAAATTTTGGAACTATTTTCGAAAATATTTTCGAAAGTACTAGGTAATACCTGTTTGTTACCTAGTACCTATTACGTATTCTGTGTACCTGTCTGTACCTATTGTGTCCTTATATCGGTCGTCGCGTCGCTCAAGCAAGAGAGTAGGCACAGAGTAAGCCAGCATGGAATTATTCGCATCCCCACATATGACGAACGTCCATGGGCGTCGTTAGACACGGGTGCCTCGGCGTCACATGTCGCGATTTCGATAAATCATACGACCCTCGCCTATCCGCAAGGAAAAAAGACAATAAAAGAAACATTTTGACAATGACATTACAATGTTATTTATCATCTGTGGTTTCGCTCGCTCGCGTCATCATCAATCATCCATCCATCGTTCTTCGCGCAAGCAAAGAGTTGAACTGTATATGATTTTCTCAAATCGCATCTGTCCACGTGTCCCAAACGCTGTCTCCCAGCTCCTGCACCCTTGGACCCATTTCTTGCCTGACCAGTGCACGCGAACTATTTAAGCCGGTGTTGTGACATTATTGTATTGTCGAAGTAAACAGGAGGATGTCGGAGTTCAGAGACTGGTACGACGGGCTGCCCTTCTTCACCAAGTGGTGGCTCACGCTGACACTCGGCTTCAGTCTGTTCGGCCGCTTCGGGATCTTCCAGTATGGTCATCTCATATTGGATCTCAAGGCTTTCCTCTACGGATTCCAGGTAAGATGGTTCTGTTTACACTACTGTTTACCTACGCAATGGTAACACCTATAGGTATTCTTCAATTTTGTATGCACCTACCAACCTAAACTTCATGATAAGTTCTCACGTTGTTATATGGTTGTGTTGCAGATATGGCGGCCAGTGACTGCTCTGTTCTTCTACCCGATCAGCCCGAGCACCGGCTTCCACTTCCTGATCGACTGCTACTTTCTGTACAACTACTCGCTGCGCCTGGAGACGGGCATGTTCGCCGGCAAGCCCGCCGACTACTGCACCTTGCTGCTCTTCAACTGGTTCTGCTGCGTCACCGTCGGCCTCTTAGCTAACATTCCCGTGAGTCCACATAGATTTTTTTCATTTAATTAGGCGATCCAGCGTCGAGCCGTGCGACTAGTGGGTGACCCCGAAGTGTCCTGCGATCTAGAACCACTGCAACACCGTAGGGATGTCGGCTCCCTAAGTGTGTTCTATCGATTATTCCATGGGGAGTGTTCGGAGGAGCTGTTTAATGCGATCCCGCCGACCCCTTTCCATCTCCGCACCACGCGCACCAGGCAGGGATTGCATCCCTACACGCTGGACTTACCGCAGATGCGTACCAATCGATTCTGCAGATCTTTCCTCTACAGAACCGGTAAACTCTGGAACGCTCTCCCTGCCCATATATTTTCCCCCAAGTACAGTTTTGGGTCCTTCAAGAGGGGCGTGAATGGGCACCTGTCAGGCCGGCATGGCATTCGCAACCCCTGTATACGACCGAATGTCCATGGGCGTCGTTAGACACCTAATGGGTGGCTCGACGCCATATGTCGCGCTGTCAATAAAAAAAGGGAAAATAAACAACATTTGTCAGCTTTTAAAATTTCTGCCTTTTATATATCATACAAGATGAATGTAGTACAGGTACTAGAGGAGCGTGTGCGCGTGCTGTGCAGGTACTAGAGTGAGTGTGTGTGTGTGTGCGTGCTGTGCAGGTACTGCTGGACCCGATGGTGCTGTCGGTGCTGTACGTGTGGTGCCAGCTCAACAAGGACACCGTCGTCTCCTTCTGGTTCGGAACGCGCTTCAAGGCCATGTATCTACCGTGGGTGCTGTTCGCTTTCAACCTCATCATCAGCGGCGGGTCAGCTCCGATACAATTACTTTATTGTATGCAACTCGGTGGCTGGGTGGCTGAGTCAGAGGGGCGAAAGCTCGTGCTGCAAATATACAATATCACCTCCGAGAATGTGGCATAGCAGACATTTCCCCTTTGGATTGCTGGCTCTACTAGACTAGAGAGCACAGCAAATGCTATTGAGCAGCCATCTTTTGTTCAGTACGGTGGTACCAATCCAGTCAGCTAATAGTTCGAGCATACTACCTAGTAAGGTGCAATGGAAGGGATTTTCAGTTTTATACCGGTTCCGAACATCGAAGCAGATGTTAGGTATGCACCCACAGAGCATGGAATACCGCACGCCGCGCCTCCTAGAGACGCCCTGAGCGCGATTTCCCTACAACGCCGTTGAAGCCTGAGGGAGTGGCCTATGACTTACATATGTGTGTTGCGTGTGTGCATTTGTTTTGTGCGTGTGCCTAACTTGCTCCTCTTTGTGTGTAGTGTCGATACTAACACACACACACACACACACATACGAAGCGCTAGCAGCTCTGCGTACGATTATTGCGTTTCAAATATTATCGCTTAGGGCGTCTCTAGGAGGGGGCGCGTGCGGTATTCCATGCTCTGTGTATACACCGAAGAGAAACAGTATTCCGGTGCATTCTGGTTCATTTTTAACACGGAATATGTGCGTAAATTGTACATACATACATACATACCACACCTTGTATGCCGACAATTGGGGTAAGCAGAGCAATCGGTGTTGTGCAGAAAGGGTTCTGGTATATTACAGCACAACACCACCACCACCACGTTTCGCAAAGTATTCGGACAAGATAACTATCAAGCAGCAAGTAAGGCAGGAAGGTCCACTTGCTGTATGACTCGGTGGAAGGATCGTGCCAAGGTGAGAGGTGGCTACCCTGTCGCCTTTTAGCGCAGAATATTATCCGTATCCACTAGTTGCCTTCTACGACATGCAAGAGGAGAGATGTAGTGGAGCAATTTTACATTTTGTAAATAGTTGTTTTAATGAAATGAGCTTTGTGTGTTGTCTTGGGGGTAGGGGTATCATGGAGCTGCTGGGGATCCTGATCGGTCACCTCGCGTTCTTCCTCATCTTCAAGTACCCGCAGGAGTTCGGCGGACCCGCCCTCCTCACCACGCCCCAATTCCTGTAAGTTGCACACTTTTTTTATTATTAAAAGCTTTATTTAACTTCACTTCACTTAGTGAAACAAACTAACCGATTGAGCTTAAATTTTGCACACACTTTTGGTGCTGGTGACAATAGTAGTGTATCAAAATTGTAAAAAAAAAACAGCACAAAATACTTAATATAATAAATAAAAAAACATTTTTAAAAACAAGCTTTTATTAAAGCCTAAAAGTAGGTACTTGCCTAAGTATGTATTTTCTTTACAGTTTGCTTGTAAGCTTTTTGAAAACATCGAAAACCTAAACTTATTTTATTCATTTTAGTAGGTGGCTAAATAAAAGTCTCTTTTTAAAACCTTTTTTTTTCTGTTTTGAAACCAACGCATATGGAGATGTAGAGTGACGTGTGTCTGTGATGTGTGCCTACATGTCGAGAGCACGTGAAGTGAGAGCAGCTGAGGGGTCGTGCGGCCGGTCCCCGCACTTCCACTCCATTCCATTTAACAGATAAAAATCGCATGCGACTCCATCCACGGTTTTACTCGCTAATGTATTGACCCCTATATTGTCATGGATGTTTTTTATGCGAGCGAAAATAGTCAGCAGCTAGTTTACTCTCGCCCTGGCGATCTTAGTCAAATTAAAGATTACATAGGTTGACTTTAACCTGCAGAAATGGACCCGTGTAAACTATCCCTAACGTGTGATGTGTGCAGGCGTCAGATCTTCCCGGACACGCGCGTCACGGGCGGGTTTGGCTCGGCGCCGCAGGCCCGCGCGGCGCCGGGCGGCGGCGGCGGCGGCGGTGCGGGTGCGGGGGCAGGGGGAGGACTGTTCAACCGCGGACACAACTGGGGGCGGGGGCAGGCGCTCGGAGGCAACTGAGCAGCTGCGCTGCCCCTCGAGGCGTCTCGCTCGGCATAGCGGCGGCATCAGTGCATAATATTATGTAGTTGAAGTTGATAGGTTTTTATTAGAAACATGGGCTGCCGGGAGTGGTTTGTGTTTGTGAAGTATCGGAAGGATCAGCGGACCGGAAGGCACCGGCGGCACCTTGCCACACTCACTTGTCAACTGTCACACTAACCTCAGAGTCCTCCCATCACTCTTCACTTCCGTGATTTTGAAAAATTTTAAAAACTGCCTATTGAGTTTCAAATTTTATAAATATGATTAATAAATATATAATATTATTATATAAAATATATGTTATTTTAAATATTTAATTTTGTATATGGGTTAAATACAAAATGTATATTGCCTGAAATAAACAATAAAATAATGAAGCACGGCAAACTTATCTAAACCCGATGTTTCTACAAACTAACTACATAATAATATGAGCCGGTTCACAGGACACACGATCCTTGTCTCTTGTTCAGAGAGCTCAAATCAGTAACGAGCTGTTCACTCTAATTATAATAATACTGCTGAATGTGTGTCTGTGTACATCTGCGCATAGTTTACTAAGAGACCTTTGAAGAGCAGAGATGACTTCAGAGAAACTACAAGACATGTTAGTCTAGCTAGTGTCTATAGTGTAGTTACATCCTGGCCTGGCCTGGCGCGTCATATTAGTTGATTTGGATGTACATTCTTTATTTTATGATTACTTTGAAACTTTTCTCTAAATGCTCAACAATCCATTTTGTTTAGTATATTGTTACAACAGAGCCGAGCTGTGGTGTAATGGTGTTATTTTTAATAAAATAAATATTTATGTTTATCATAAATATTTAGCGAATTAACATCACTCTCCTTTTGCCTTTCTTTCTTTAGAGTATATTAATATAAAAATCTGAACTATTAATATTTTTACAGACTGTTTTTGTGTATAAATACTGTACAGTAGGGGTGTGTGTATGTGTGTGTGTACGTGAGGGAGTGCGAGTGGATGTGTGTGTGCTTGGGAACTAAATGATTCGGTTGATCAGTTTAATAAAATACCTTTTTATTTAAATTGTGAATTTTTTTCTTCCAAACCTGACCATAACAAAATGATTGTTCACTCTGCCCGACAGCAGACCGGGGGGTCTGCTGTCGGCATACAGGGTGATGGTATGTTTCTTTGTGCTCTATATAGTTACTTGACTTACACTAGGCACTAACTACTCTGGGTTACAAACATGATCTAAAGGTGAATAAAAAACTAATAGTATGTAACTCAATAATTAATTTAATAAATTATACTCGCTAAAACTCAAATGTTTCTGCCGGGAAGCAAACAGATGCACTTGCTCTAGTGCTCTCTCTTTCTACTCACTGAGAAAGAAATATGTACATCTAAACATAATATACAAAATCTTAATTAAAACCAAATTATGCAACAACAGAGTCTTTCATTACTTTTTAAACAAATTTCTGAGTTCACCCATAAGAGAATGGACATTTTATAATAATTAGTATCTAGAGGTTGTATTCTTTCATCCTACATGTTGCATCGTCAACTCAAACAACTTCAAATATCAATTTACAAAGAATGTTTTTTCCTTGTCTTCATCTTCAGACCGACCGACCTTCATTCACGCTTCATAACGGTTGTCTAGCATTTTCTGAAGTTCAACGGGAATTGGACAGAAGGACATTATCATTGGCGAAGCGTTTAGTCAATTGATTTAACTGTTTTGTCAATGTTGACAGCAACATTAATCACAAGAGAAAAACTTGCACACTCTGCGATGTTGTACGATGTCCCACTGCACTCAGTCGGGCAATCGGACATAGCCAATAGCACCACTCCTCATGGAAACATGCTCAATGAGGTGCCCGTGCCAGTGACGAGACGCTCGACAGGTTGTTATAGATTTTATTGACACACCTTCTGAATATCTCCAGGTCATAGCTAGTACGCTCTACTCACCAGAAGGTCATTCAGTATTTTCACCGTAAGATACAGGAGCAATTTTGAATAACTATGGGTGTCTACGTTACAAGCATATTATCCGGCGAGTGTGGCCGGACGGTAGGTAGGGACAGGCTTGCATGTACCGCGCACTTTCTTCCCTCCAGTTTTCCCCTCTGTGATGTATGATGACTGGTGTATTAACAATGCCAGAATTAAATGGACCAACTCCATCAATACTCGCAACTCGTATGAACCAGACGTTCATTCTTGGGTCTCTGCCAGCCGAACTCACGCGCAGGTAAAGTTACAAAGATAGAATCACTGTTTAAAACAAATGTCTGCACAGCAGTGAACATAGTGCGGGCGGCAATACAGTATGGGGCAACAGCTGTACACGGCTTTAGGTTTTACACACATTTTATTGACACTTGCAATGACGACATGATTCTTAACATTTTGTTGACACTTGTAATTTATGACTTGACTCTTAGAGCATGAGAAAGAGAGAAGCCACCGCGCTGTGTGTTCCGCCAGCTCGCTCCCCGGCCGCCGCGCGCCCCCTCCAGCATCAATGGTGCTGCTCGGTGTTCTTGTCGTCGGGGGAGCCGTACTCCTTCTCCCACCACTCGATGAACTCCTTCTTGCGTTGCTCGCGCCGCTTGAAGTACTCGGGGTACTGGGCCTTCTCGAGCGGGTGCCAGTAGTCCAGCACCCAGTCCTTGGGCTCCACAATGCGCGCGAACGCCACGCCGCCCGGACTGTGCGGGACTGCACACAACACACATACAATAACTCTCTTCTTCTCGGGTGTAATCAATCCAACTGGATAAAACATATTGTGACAAGTTCAAGAGTAGTTTTATTAGCAAACATAATGCTCGACAAACAATAACAATATACAACAATACACATTGTACACACATGCACTAATCTCTCACAGCTGAGGAACCCTATCATTGTAAATACCTTATCATAATATGCTAGTAATCACATAATGTTGTACGGCGAAGTCGTTACCTACTTACATTACGTCTTAATAGTGAGATGAATGCGGGTCGTCCGTACATCAATAATCACTTTTTTTGTTTGAGACAGCAAATGAATTAAGTTTTTTCAACCCCTTGACTACCAAATAATATATACTGTTCCATGTCATTTTCGCTGAGCGAAAATTGACCTCAAATATTTAGTAAAATAATGAAGTCAGATCGATAACCTCTGTTTGCACTTATAGCTAATGAAATTACCCATAAAACGCTATATAATGATGTTAAACGATGTGAGGATTCACTTTTTTGTTTTTATTTCTTAATTGTTCATTCTCTCAAAAATATAAAAACAATTTTTCTCAAAATGTTCAAATCTAAAATTGCGACATTCCCAATAACAAATTATATATCGACGAGTAGGTGAAGAATTGAACTATTCAAATAGTGCATTTGTAATATTGTTAGACTAGGAACCAGTTTACCATGCTGCCAGAAATTACGTAGGCATAAATTGAGAGCCTTCAGAATAATGCTTTCTTTTTGCCTGGGAATATTTTTAACCCCCGACGAAAAAAACCGAGGGGTGTTATAAGTTTGACGTGTGTGTGTGTGGGTGTGTGTCTGTCTGTTGCATCGTAGCTCCCAAACGAATGGACCGATTTGGATGCAGTTTTTTTTATTAGGAAGCTTGTTTAATCGGGATAGTTCATAGCTATGTTTGTAATAAAGTAATTAAGTAATAAAAAAAATATTATCTTAAAAAGTGGACCGATTTGTATGAGCTTTTTTTTTAAATCTTGAAATAAAAGTTATGACTGTGTGTCTATGGGGAAGGAATAGAAAAATTTTGAAAAATTCATTGAAGTCGCTATTTGTGATATTTTTCTATGCAGATTTTTGGGGGCCGGTCAGCCCCATCGTAAGTCAGTAGGAAGCGGCTTGGGGGCCGGGCGGACCCAACGGAAGCAAAGAGGTTCATAAAAATTGGCAATACATTACATATCGTACCGTGTGGGGCCGGTACTTTAAAAGAATAGCCCCACTGCATCTCTCCCCGTGTATGTCGTAAAAGGCGGCTAAGGGCTCCCTTCTTATATTACTAGGTGGTAGGGTTTAATCCGCCCGGGTTGATACCACCGCACTGAATGAAAGGTCGGTCGAAACGGCTATGTAAATAGTTTGTGTTTTCCGTCCAGTTCAGTGTAGCCGGCACGACCGAAGGGAAGCACTGATGTGGCACCAAGTTCACCCGGTGTTATGGGCTGACATCACAGATGTTGTAGGTGATGTAGCCATCAGTGTCAGTATCCATAAAAAAAAAAAAAAATCACCAGCATGACAGGTTGATGCCGAATCTATTATATATTTTTTTATTGAGCTCTCAAGGAAAACTCACTGGCAGTAAACAGTAAATGAAGAACCTAACTGCACAGGTAGATTATAATATGTCTCTTCATGTCGACAAGCTTTTTCATTTGCTCGTTTAATATAATAATGAATCTCGCTTGGTCTGATGCGGACAAATTGGTGAAAACGCACATTTCTTGGGAATGGGATGAAGTTGCTCGAAGAGCTCTTGCTGTCCGGCCTTCAGCAGCTCGTCCGCGCGCCGCATGTCGCACTCCTTCGCGTTGCGGTCGAACCGCGCGCGAAGCAGCACCGCCTGGTACCGGAACACGTCCCTACACACACACACACACTCCATGATTACATCTACTCGCATTGACAGCACAGTCGCGTTACCTTCACTAAGTACGCTTCTGGCTGGAGAACTACCACTTACCATCATCACTACTAATAGCATAGGTATACAAACAAAATTACCTGTTTGTCAAGCATGATGATAATCGAACTTAAGATCTTAGAAAAAGTATATTTAATATTCTGGTGAAAAGGAAAGGAGTTCCATGTCCAGCATCAATAGATAGGGGTAGTTTGACGTACGATTTACATTACGTAACCTAAATCTATGAACTTGTGAACGGTACCGCGAGTCGTAGAAGGATTCTATGTTGCGGAGTGCAGCTTTGTAGAGCGAACACACGCGCTGAGCGTGTGTTCGCAAGCCCAGTATTGGAACATGGGCCATTCTAAATTGTTTTTCTCGATCCTCTTGTTGCGATTTCGCTGTTGACTGCTGCGCACTGACAGCCGAGTGACAATTGAAATGACAAACGAGGCAATTAGCAATTTAGTGTCCCGTACTTTGGTATCCGTGGTTTGATAAGCCGTATGTGTCCGATCATCAAACAGCATATAAAATTGTATGCAAAAATGCTAATTTACAGAGACCGTAGTGTCCTTGAGAGATTGATAATGTTCATCGTAAATTATTATTAGGTACCACCTTACCACTGAGTTTGGAGGACGTAAGTGCAGATTAAATATTTATATATTATATAGATTATATATTCGTAATGTCATTGCTAACATCTTTCATAGTGAGACCGAAAACTGTTAGGTAAATAAATTTTAGAGATGAGTAGGTAAGTAAGATCGTAATTTATTATAACAAAAGAAAGAGAGAGAGAGAGAGATTATTTCGCGCTCTCTTACGCAATCATCAGATACTCAGTCAACAGCAAACATTTGTTCACATATACAAATAATTCAAACGTGCGTATTCTAAAATTGGACACAGGTCGCTAGCAGACCGACCGAAATGAGGTCGGCAAAAGTGGTCTGAACTGAACGGCCCAATCGCTTGGAATCGGAAATTGAGATTCTCGCGCCTTCAAGATGGCGCGATAATTTGAATCGTAAAGTGGTTGCTGTTATGAAATGTCTGGTGTTTTTGTACAGTAACATGTTTTAACTTTTTAAGTTTTGTTATGAGCGTGGATAAAAACAATTGTGTGATAGAGCGTTCTTTACCACATTTCATATGGTTTTGTTTTTTATTATTAATTCAAGTAACTGATGGTTCGAGGCCCAGTTTAGTGAATCTACGTTTATCAATAATTATCATACACAATATACTATAATAAGGTCTTTGTAAATTAGAATAGTACGCTAAGGGGGGGTTCAGTATCATATATGGAGTAAAACCTATATAAAATTTTTTGGACCTTGGGCTTTTTTTAAGTAAATTTTTTTTTTTTATGTATTGATTTTATAAAAAAATATGTGGTTGATTTTTATAGCCTAATCGATTCAGTTTCATAACAGTAACAAAAAAGTCTTCATTACCATTATGATGTAACACGTGTAAGTTGGTAAAAAAAATCAAATTGTTGCTATTCCATACTAATATTAGGTGCTTACCTATGAAATTGGCGTTTCTACAAACTGGCCACTTTGAACGTGCCTAACTTTTTTTTGCGTAGGAATTCCAAATTCAAATATTTTCTGTTATAAAGGCAAATTATTCTTTTTTCAAAATCAGTTGTTCGTTTGTTTTCCCACCGTTTGGTTTTTTTTTTACATCGCTGATTCTGTGACCATGGAAAAATCTAAATTGCGTGTTATTTTCGAATATGAATTCCGTCGCGGCACCAACGCAGCACAGACGGCACGCGATATCATCGACGTGTGTGGACCAGGTAAGTGAACGCACTGTGCGTTTTTGGTTTGATCGCTTCCGTTTTGGAAATTTTCATCTCAATGATGAGCCCCATGGCCGACCGGAGATGACAGTCGATAACGATGAATTGAAAGCCATAGTTGAAGCAGATTCATCAAAAACCACGTCGGAATTAGCAGCAGCCTTCATGTAAGAGATAAAACGATACTGATTCATTTACGTCAAATTGGAAAGATAAAAAAGCTCGGAAAGTGGATACCGTATGAATTCACAATGAACAACAACAACAAAATCGCGTCGAAGCTTGTCTTAACTTGTTGAATAGGCACAGAAATGAGGGGATTCTGAATCGGATTGTCACTTGTGATGAAAAGTGGATCCTGGATGACAATCGAAAACGTCCGTCACACTGGTTGGACACAGGGGAGGCAGCCAAACCATGTCCCAAACGCAAATTGAGTCAAACGAAGTTGCTTGTCAGTGTATGGTGGACCTGTGCCGGCATTATTCATTACAGCTTCTTGATACCGTGCGCAACAATTACTGCAAATGTGTACTAGGAAGAATTGAAAATAATGATGGTTAAGCTCGCTGTCAAACAACCGAGACTTGCCAATTGCTCTAGTTCACTCCTTCTTCACGACAAAGCTCGCCCACACACCGCACAATGGACCGTCTCAAAACTACGAGATTTAAGACTGCAAACTCTTCGTCACCCACCATATTCACCAGACCTTGCTCCAACTGGTTTCCATTTTTTTTCGAAATTTGGATAACTTTTTAAAGGGGAAAAATTTCAAGATGAGGCAGTGAAAAACGCCTTTAAAGAGTTAATCGATTCCCATCCCCAGGATTTCTATAGTAGAGACATCAATGAACTTTCAGTAAAATGGCAAAAGTGCATTGATAATAACGGCCAATACTTCGATAAAAAAATATATTTTTCATAAAAAAAATTTTTTGATTTTTTTCTATGTAAAACGCCAATTTCATAGGTAAGGACCTATAAAACTAAAATTGTGGTTTTTCACAATTTATGAAAGAAAGAGATCTATGTATTGGAAGACTTTTTTGTTCCTGGCATGAAACTGAAACGATTAAGAAAAATTTTTTTTTTTACATTTTAAATAAAAAAAAAAATTTTTTTTGGAAAAAAAAGTCTTTGTTCTTCAAAAGTGATCTATTTCCGATACAGAACCCCCCCTTAGCGTACTATTAACTAATTTTCAAAGACCTTATACCACAACCATACCTCCCACCAATCGGTTGAAGTCAGTCAGTCGGGCTGGTGGCCAGCCGGTTCAGCAGCAGGTTCGGTGCAGGCAGGCAGGCAGTGCAGGTCGCGCGCTCGCCCCGTGCGGTTCACTCCATTCTGTCCACACGCCTCCTCCGCCGCCTCCGTCGTCGCTTCTAAACGACTACAACAACTTCCAAATAACGTTGCGTAATATCTAAGTAAGTAATCGGTCGGTGTGTCGAGCCAGTCGCGTCGCTGCTGTCTGTGTACAGTTCATGTTGTGTTAGTGTGCGTGTAACTTTCTCTTCTTCTGTGCGTGTGTTAGTGTCGGACACTCGGCTCGGCCTCTAGAAAGTACATAACTAGACAGAGTGAGTATTTATATATTTATTTTTAATCATTAAATATGTTTTTAATTGTATTAGGTAGGTAGCTATCAACAGTTTTTGTTTCCGAAATAACTCTTACTGTTCAGTCGACTTGCATAAGATATTAGTTCACTCATTATTAAATAACTGAAAAAATTAAATTATTTGAAATAAAAACTAAAATAGACAAAAGAAAATGTTTTCCTATTAGAAAATAACTTGAAAAATGTATGAAACGTCCGCGACCTCAATAATCCTTATTGGCGATTGACCGCGTGTTACCCGATAGTTTATTTCCTGCAGAAGTTCTATAGCATAAATAATATATAGGTTAACAAAATAACTGATGTTTATAACACATATACCTACGTACATACTAGGCACGTGTAGTGCGCGTGCGCCTGTGCTTAGGTATACAGGGTATTGCAGGATAGGCTTGAGAAACTTCAGGAACAGAAAGTACTCATTATTAGAAGAAAAAAATCCTTATCACTCAAATTGAAATTGCGTATGTTTTTTTCATAAAAAAATTGAAAAAAAAAAACTTGACGGACAGTGATGACAGGGGGAGATTTGCTATTTAGGTCAAGGGAGTGCAATGACCTAGTCCAGTCCCCGTTTTCTTTTGATGTCATTCAAAGTGTTTGGAATTTACCTACTCGTGCATGCGGTTCCATTCTACTATGTAGCATATAAGTTAGTAATTTTATTTTTATTTAATAAAGGCGGTCGTTAATCGTCCCCAAAGTCTCGATAAAAGGATTTTCACTAAAAAGTACTTAAAATGACCGAATCTGCGAAAAAGTTTGAGAGCTTTTCCTCTTCAAATATGGACCTCTTTCGAAGCCTGCAGTTACGAAACCCTGTCCTGAAACACCCTAGAATGTTAACTAACTAACGCACGCCCGCCATGTAACGTAGCGTTGTTCCCTGTGTCTAATATTTCCTACGTGTCGGGAACGCCGCCAGGGATCCTTCCTAGATGGAAGCGGAATAAAAGAGTGGTTAACTAAATAATGTCTTTAGTTATTTATTTCTTGACACAATGCCAATTTCCTAAAAGCAACCCAGCTGTCTCCTTGGGACAGACTTGAGTCAGCTGGGTTTACTTTAGAAAAAAAATAAAGTGGCCTCTATGCGGTAACCCACACAGGGCTGGTCCTGCTAAATGCCAACCTAACCTAACCAGTTAAAACCTAACTCAGCTCGGTGTGCATGCTATGAAATTAGGGTTCCATCTTTGCCGTCTGCCAGCCCGTTATATTTTTTCCGGCCTAAACGTGGTGTCATGCCTAGCAATTGTCCAATTATCCTGTCTGTTGTCTGATTGGAACTGGTCACTTCATTATCCTCTTAGTAGCGAGGAGACCGTTACTCTCCTGATGAGAATCTAATTATAAATTATATTCTGTCAGTTATACAAGAAATACCATATTATAAGTAAACATTATTTTATTTTTAATGGATTCTGTTACTTCTAGTCAACCTCTGTTGTGTATCTTTGCGGTGCAATGGATCGACGTGCGATCGTGAACATTAAGCGCACTCGGACGCGGTCAGAACTTGGAATGGTCGACCATAGTTCATGTTTTCCGTCCAGTTCAATCTAGCCGGCGCGAACAAAGGGAAGCACTGACATTGTCACGGACATTATAAAGCTAAAACAGACTTGTAAGGTGTCCCAAAATTCACGCAAGATTTTAATTTGGCGCCATTTGTGCGGCAAAATTTTGCCAACGCAAAAAAAGACAGCATGACAGCTTCTCAGCTGTCATGCTGTATTTTTTTGCGTTATACACGAAACGGAAAATGGAGCGCTATACACGAAAGAACAACTCGCTTGCATTGTTGAGAAAATATTTAAAAAATAATGAAGGTTTGGTGGCTACAGTTCGCAATTTTCGTGCAAAATTCGGCAGTTCGGGCACAAAGAGTTGATGGAGCTCGCTATCGCGACGGTGTTGGTTCAGTGTTGTCTGCCTAAAATATTGCATTAAGATATGGATGTGATGTGGTTTCAACAAGACGACGCCACATGGCATACAGCTCGAGAAAGAATTACATTACTGCACGAGTCATATCCTGGCCGTTCCTCACCCCCACAAACCCCGCGGACACCCACGCAGAAGAAGGAAATCGGGCCGCTGTATCAACGAAATTCATCCACATTTATGCAAAATGCTCATGGACCATTTTAGCAAAAGATTGCGTATGCGTCAGCAAAACCGTGGAGACCATTTACCCGATAATATGTTATTCCACACATAATCCTATACTGTATACTTTATTAATCAATAAAACAATTTAAATGTTTAATTATAAACTTGTGTTTTCTATCTAAATTAATTTTCCGGGAATTTTTGGACAGCCTGTATGTATTATATTCTTTATTGAACACCAATTTATAGAAATGAGGTAGGTATAATAGACAAACTTAACACCGTGAGGCATTCTATTCTAACATTTGAGATGTGGGAGAAGTACATGCAGGCGAACAAGAATAGTTTGTGGCAATGTATAATACATTGCCACAAGCTGTATTAAACTGTAAAGAAATATGATAAACTACAAAGGAATACAACATCAATACTGAAATGTCTTATTGATTGTGCTATGTATATTACAGACAGCGCAACATTGATAGCCGCACAATGGATTTGTCTAAATATGTTAAACTATAACTTGGAGCATTGATTTTGGGCAGAAGATCAATGCTTGGAGTTATGAAAGCTCATAAAGATTTTGTATGGGAATTCAGTTACACTGGTCCTCATTCTAATAACTATTGCGCGAATTCTAAAATTTTTTTTAATGTCGTGTGATTTTACCCATAAATCGGTAATTATCCGGAAGTTGGGCAGCAGTGAAGCCGTTATTGCAACACCCGCCGCGCCGGCGCCGCCGCCCCGGGATGTGCGTCCGCTGGAGCGGCGGGGGACGGGGCGGGGGCGGGGGAGGGGAGGATGATGCGAAAAGAAATCAGTTTACTTAACTGAAATAAACAAAGGAAGGAAGTTTTCTTCCTTTAGTTTCCGTTTTGTTGTTTATTTTGCAATACAGGAAACAATGTTAATAATATGAATGCACATACAATAAGTTTGAGAGCCACCACGCCGCCGCGCCGCGCCGCCACGGTTCGTTATTACGTGGGCACGTAGTTCTTATAACATTTCGGGGTAACAAACAGTAAGAGACGTGGACCCAATAAACTATACTATAGTGAGTTATACTATGCTGAACGTCCATGGGCGTCGTTAGACACCTTAAGGGTGGCTCGGCGCCACATGTCGCGCTTTCTATAAAAAAACATTGGTGTCAGTATATATCAGTATACATATATAGTTTATGAGAAGTTTAGTATGTAATAATCTGTGGGTACAGTGGGTATATTGTACTTGTTGCTTCTGTGGTGAAGTCTCATTGTTCCGTGGGTGGTATTAGCATTTGAAAGCGTGAGAGAGGTTTGAAAGTAAACCGGACTTTATAGTCATACGAGTACCAGTCCGCACGTAATGAATCAATATTGTATGGCATGCAAGCGTGTGCCATTCACAAGGCAAGTTAGCACAGAATGCACTTTATTCCAGTCAAACTTCTAGCTATGAAAGCCACCGGAATGTTGCTTAGGAGTCTATTCATTTTTTTAGACTCACGTCTGACTGACGACCCACGCACGACGCACGACCTTATTTAGATGGAGATACATGTTATCGCGCCAAACTGCACGCAATGTAGCGACATTATTTTTGTCCCGTTCTGCAATGCTACCTGGAAGAACCGCGTACGTTAATTATCACACACAATACAATTGTCATAAACTCACTAATTATGCAAACAAGGTTCCCTCAGTTTTCACGTCTTGAATGTGGAAACGCGGCGAGTGTGCGGCGAGCGAGCGCGCCGGGTTTCCTCGCGCGTTGAACTCTGTCGTATGCGCCGCCTGTGCACACCTTCACATCTTTTCTGTAATGTGTATAAATAATATTTTTGACATTTTATGAACTATTAGCTCTATTCTAAGTATGATGAGATGTTAATATGTTGTTATGACATTAATAATTTTTTTTAAAGTAATTAAATGTAATTAAAATAAGGTAAGTGTTCGTGTCTCACTTGTTGTACAATTATTTTTGCTAAACTTAGCGGTCGGCATTATGCTTTAGTTTACATGAGTTCTTGCAGCACAACATGTGTGGCATGTAAGTGTGAAACTAGATTTTTAGAAGACCAAACGTTTATTTCACATAATTTACAAAGGATAATATTTATAAATATACATAAATACTTAAAATAATAATTCACCATTCCGGAACTCAACTAAACTCAATTCATTTAGAAATAAGTTAAAGTTTGAACGTGCCTAGTTCTTAAAAAAAGCTAAAATGCATTTGCTATACAGTTATTAAAATAATAAATAGGTACATAACGGCACGCTTGTTTCCCCAAAGGGTAGGCAGAGACAAGACAACGGATTACGACTCTGACCTGACACAGTCCTGTCGCCTCTTCCACTCACAATATTATGAATACACTCTTTCGATTCCCTACGGGTATTTCGACGACTTACTAGGTACATGTATTTCTTTATACCGGTAAATAAAAAGGCAATACATTGACCGTGGCACGTCACGTCAGTCTGTCTGACTCTATATAATTGTTCGATTAGATCATATTGTGCTATGTACACAAAGCAAACATCCTTCGAACACATAAAGCGGACGCTAATATACACAAGACAAGTACATAGGTACATTGTAATATAACCACCTTGGTAAAACTCCAGGCCACACTGTCTATTCGCTGGTGTGGTGAATGATCCAAACGCTTGGCCTCTCTATGTTCGCACAAAGGAGTATACACACAGTTTGTTTACTAGGTATGTACAAGTGACACAATATTCTGTCCAGTTCAATGTCGCTCCGACAACGGACTTAGAGGATAATGAAGTGACCTGTTTCCCGTACAACGGTGAGCGTCTGTTTTTCTCAATCAAATTTAAGAAATATTTTCGTGATATTTTTCAAAATATAGATATAGATCTGCTTAGATCTATGTTTGTTAATATTTTTTTAAAGTTATTATTTACAACATGTTATTAAAAATTATTATTTAATTTGTATTTCATTTTTTTTTTATGTAATCCGGTATGGGTGGCTGAGTCGGAGGGGCCAAAGCGCATGCTCCGACCAGCCAATATCACCTCCGAGAAGGTAGGTGCCATACCGGAGACTTCCCTGGATTGCTGGCTATACTGGACTAGAGGAGAACACAGCCGAGGCTGCTATGCGGCCATCTTACATCCAGTACGGTGGTACCAACCCAGTCGGCTACAATTTGAGCTAACCACCTAGTAAGGGGCAAGGGAAGGGACCTACAGTTTTACACCGGTTCCGAACGGTGAAGCAGCAGGTGTAGGTATGCACGTAAATTTTTTCGTCAGAAAAAACTCATTGGTACACGCCGACGGGATTCGAACCGCGGACCTCT
Organism: Nematopogon swammerdamellus; assembly: GCA_946902875.1. Taxonomy (NCBI): domain Eukaryota; kingdom Metazoa; phylum Arthropoda; class Insecta; order Lepidoptera; family Adelidae; genus Nematopogon; species Nematopogon swammerdamellus. The sequence continues at coordinate 292,811 of OX336357.1, read as the reverse complement.
CGCATGAGAAGCCGATGCCCAAATCACTCGGCCACCCGCCGCTTTACAATACAGATTTTACTTTAGCCTAATGCACAATCAAACAATTAAATTAATATTAAACTAAACTAAACTATGTACTTATAAGAATAAACTGACTAAGCGCGTCTTGCACCAACACGAGTTTAAAGTTAAGTAGCGAGTTATGGATTTAAACGCGGTTCACACATACAACGGGTGCTAGTTTAACGAGTTAAACTGGTTTATATATTAAATTTGTGTTGGTGCAAGTGGGCCTAAGACAATATAACAAACATACCTAAATAAAACAAAACTAACTTACTAAGAATATAATAAATCCTCCTCGAGCCCTGAGCACGAAGGCGGCACGGTGCCAAGGACGGAGGCGGCGTTACCTCGTTGGACGGCCATGCTGATGCGTTGCCGAAGGTATTCAGTTGAGCGTTTTTCACCCGAAGCAGATACAAGATATATTAGGCATCTCAAATTTTGAATTACTTATAGACATGTATTTCTCACAAATTAACAGCGTTTAAAAGTCTTTAAATAATTACATAATTTAGAAATAAGATGCGAAAACGTGCAAACCGAGAATAAAGTCTGCTTCATTATTACAAACGAAAACGAAGCGGTTACGAAAGACTGGCCGGCGCGGCGGCGGCGGCGCGGCCGTGCTTCCGCCCGGTTGAATCAAATCTACACCGCACCGAGCACAAGGACGCGTGACATCTAGTCAGGAACTATTTCTTATGACATCTGGCTTGCTTGGCTTGGATCATAGTCCGAAGACCGAAGGGAAGCACTGACGTGGCATCAAGTTCACCCGGTGTTATGGGCTGACATCACGGATGTTGTAGGTGATGTAGCCACCCGTGTCAGATTCCATAAAAAAAAGAAAAAAAAAAGTAAAACTATGCTTTTATTTTGTCCCGTTCAGCAATCAATCTAATAAGGAAGAACCAGGTAACACCTTATAGAGGTTTTTTAATTGTTTTTAAATATAACTTAAATGCTAAGCAGTAAGGCCCACTTGCACCAACACAAGTTCAATATATAAACTAGTTCAACTCGTTAAACTAGCACCCGTTGTATGTGTGAACCGCGTTTAAATCCATAACTCGCTATTTAACTCTGAACTCGTGTTGGTGCAAGACGCGCTAAGCTTTATAAAGTTTCTCAAACACGCTACAACAAGGGAATAGGAATGTCGAGGCGGTTAGTTTCATTAGATTCTGTCATCGCTTGGCGCAGGTTTTGCCAGTTATGGCACTACTCATTAGTGCAGCAATGGAAAGTGATGGCTGGCTGCTTCACGCGGGTGCAATGCCAGATATGTGCTAACACATCGTTACGACACGTCGGAGGTCGCGCTATGCGTGTCGACACACTCCTAAATATTGTGACCTTGCAAGTCCAATCTAATGGGTTGTGGGTGAGAAGGTTATGCAGAACTTCACAATTGTCGGAGCAATTGTATCACGCACAAAAAAAGGGGAGCACTGACACGGCACCTAGTATTTCGACAGGAGCTTGCGACATCACGCGGGTGTAGCTGTTGATGTAGCTAATCATGTCAGTTTCCATAGCAACAACAACTAACAGCTACGGCACCTAGCTTCGACAGGACAGGAAGATGGTTTAATGAGCTGAAACACACAGCACCCGTCACTCAGGGGGACTATAATATGTTGCTCATAAACCTACCGAAATTGTACGAAAATGTTCCTCATAATATAAATAGTGACAATGTGTTCCAGAGTCAGCTAACAATATTCCATTTAGATAATCCATTTTATGAGTTAAATATTTTTTTTTCCTATTGTAAATAGAACATGTTGCTGACTTGGACGATTCAAATGAATTTTTATAAATGACTTGACTAAACCCTATGCTCTTATTATTTTATTTTATTTTTTTATAGATAAACCTTGACGTATTATTTTTTATGTTTTGCTTAGATGTAGTATGCTATAATTAACGTAATTAATATTACCTCTCTTAGACTAGTATGAAATGTCAATCGCGATTGCAACTCGTAAAAAAATTACACTTGCAAACTTCTAGAACAAAATTAATGGAGGCTTGGTCAATCAATACAGAAAATAATTAACAAATTCTGTCTCACACCGAACACAAAAATGGCGACAAATTTGATACCTTAACGGCCTCTATTACATTTTTCCTGGAGGCCTCCCTCGGCCCGCACCCGCACTGCAACAAGCACGAACGTTCACTTCATTGTTCCCCAAGCCAACCGTATCGCCACACCGCCGCCACACCGTTACACCTCCGCACCGCCGCCACACCGTTACACCTCCGCACCGCCACACCGTTACACCTCCGCACCGCCACACCGCCACCACACCGTTACACCGCCCCACCGCCACCACACCGTTACACCTCCGCACCGCCACATCGCCGCCTCACCGTTACACCTCCGCACTGCCACACCGCCGCCACACCGTTACACCTCCGCACCACCACACCGCCGCCACACCGTTACACCTCCGCACCGCCACACCGTTACACCTCCGCACCGCCACACCGTTACACCTCCGCACCGCCAAACCGCCACCACACCGTTACACCTCCGCACCACCACTTTACGGTAGGCGTCAGTCAAAGTGGTGAGTGTTGAAAACTATTGAAAAGTATATTGTACATAATAGTATACTGAGTGTTGTGTTGGCTTAGGTCAAGCTCAGGCGCATATGTATGTATGTACACTTATACATGCGCATTGCGCGCCGGCGCGGTGGCGCGGCGCGGCGGAGGCGCGGCGGCGGTGCGGCGGAGGAGGCGGCGGCGCGGCGGAGGAGGCGGCGGCGCAGGCGCAGCGTGGCTTGTGTAATCTAATAATAAAACCAACACAAACAGTTCAACACATGGAATGGAAAGGGTATCGACTCGTCCAGTAGGCGGGGACGGGGAGGCATGATGGCGCCACACAAACGAAACTATAATATCATTAAATTTTATTCAAAGAAACAAAACAAACTTAACAACAACTATACACTAATACACTAAAACTAAAACTAATCTATAATATTATGTCTTTTTGGGAATACCTTACGGTTTGGGGAGTGATTCGGTATATCAAAGAACGTAAGTACATATTTTGATAATGAATGTTGACCAAACGAGATTTGGAAATTAAAATACTAAAAAACTTTTTCTTTAAACGCGTCCTTTTTCTCGCCAAAGCTTTCAGTGTGAAGTAAGTAACGAGTCACTCCCTGAAGCGCTTCAGGTATTTGCAAAATATCTCTGCATGCCTGTCTATCCTTGTCACACTAATGTGTCAAAACGAGCGAGCGAGCGAGTGATGTGCTGCTTGTTGCTAATGATATGTGCGTTGTGCATGTTGCGCTTGCTTCCTGCCGCAAGTGAGCTGTATGTATGCAATGTGGAGCAATAAGCTGTTCATAACATTGAACATCTGTCTGTAAGCGAGACGGGCGTCAGCGCGCCGGGGTTGGCTGGCGCTGGCGCGCTGGCGCCAGAATTTACCTCCTCGGTTGTTACGTAAAAAGAGAGAGAGAGGGATAATTAATTTACAAAACTGACAGATTATGAGCATAATTATTAGCGAAATTACTAAATTGTAGTAATGTATAATACAGAAGCGCCTCCGTCCGTCCGCGGTTAACTACGTAACTAGCGCGGAAAGTTGAGGATTATATTAGCTGATGACTACATACTCATCGTATTTCGTTTCAAGTCACGAATTATGTAATGCCAGTAACGTCTCTATGGGTTCGGGTACATTTTGATGTTGATTGGGTAATTACTCAAGATCATGGCACCTGTTTAATGAATAATGTACAGCTGAAATAATCTATTATGAATTATCTAAAAAGATAATAAAAAAATCTAGCCTGATGAATATAATTTTTACTAGAACTTAATGGATGCGGCAGCATAACTAATTTTTTTTCTTAATGCAATATTTTTTGTTAATATTTTTTTTTGTATAATGTAGGTGATCTTATAGGTGACGCCCCCAATTGCCAGTACACTGGGTTAACCGAATCCTGGCGTTTGTAATTACTCTTTCCAGCACAGGGAATGTTGGCCGTTCTTTACCGAATGCATGCCTTCAGGTATTATATCTAAGGTCTTTGGGCGGTTGGCGTAAACGCGGGATTTCAAATAACCCTACAAAAAGAAATCGCAAGGGGATGGATCTACATACATTATAAAAAAATCTGTCAAGCGAGGCGAACTCACGTGGAGAGGGTTCCGTACCATACAGTTTTCCGTGAAAATTTTAACACATAGGATTTTCGCTTAGGTTTTCCTGTAAGAAAATATATTTGTATTCCTTATAACGAGCCCTTTTCAACGATATGTCACGTGATGCGCTTAAAATATTTTTTTTTACCCAAAACTTACCCCCAAAATCGAAATTTGTGACGCTATACGTCCGTGATTGGGTCATCAAACTCTATATATGTACCGAATTTCAACTTTTTTGGTCCAGTATATTCGGAGAAAATAGGCTGTGACAGACAGACAAACAGACAGACAGAAAGACACAAGAGTGATGTCTATAAGGGTTCCGTTTTTTCCTCTTTTGAGGTACGGAACCCTAAAACATGTCTGCTTCATAAAATGTGTTTTATTGCACTTTGAAAAAAAAAACGAAGTGATGCTGCCGCAACCGTTATTATAAATTTGAGACTTATTTTATTCAACAGCACTGACCGATTTCAATGAGTGGTTGACCCACACCCCACGCCCCCGCCCTCACACACACACAGACACACACACACAGCTGGCTCACAATACGATCGCTATTAACCTTTGCAAGTAAACAATGTCAAAGCTCTTGTGCTGCCGCGTAAGCACGCTCTTGTACATAGCTGCGCATGTGCATCACTCACGCACCATCACCTTATCACGTATAGTGTGTCACGCACGGGGCGGCGGGGCATCCCAGCCTCGCGTATCGTCTCGTCCGTCAGCCCCCGGAGCACATTAATTACAACCGAACATACTTATTTAAAGGATATTACCGAACCTACTTACCGAACCGAACATACTTATTTAAAGGATATAAAAGGGAGACTGAATTAATCTCCTGCTAATGCTGCACCATCGCACGATGGTGAAGTAGTAGCGGAGTGAAATTCTTTCTCCAATTTCCGACTCACACCTCCTCGCGGTGTATCCTGGAAACTTAGGTGCGTAATACCGTAGGTACTACAATCCTAAGGCTGACGAGAGCGGAAGACTCGCCAAGACGTTTGGCCAACGTGGCGTTTTATGGCCAAAACCTCCAATGAAAAGTCCTACAGTACCTCGGCCCCTAGTTCCCAGCGGCCCCGCTATTCCGGATCATCGTGGTGGCGGTCCAGGTTCCGGCGGGGCGAGGGGTGCTAAGAATCCCTGGGTTAGATCTGGCTGCCACACCCAACTACACTTGGCTACCCATAACATACGGACTTTGAGAACGAGAAACTGGTCGAGCTGGAACAGGAGCTGGCTCATATAAAATGGGACATCCTGGGTCTTTGCGAGGTCAGAAGAAAGGGCGAAGAGACTGAAGTGCTACGTTCCGGCAACCTATTCTACTTCAGAGGAAATCCCCAAAAATCGGAAGGTGAAGTGGGATTTATGGTGAGGCGCAGCCTCGTGAACAGCATCATCGAAATCGACAGCGTGTCGGACAGAGTGGCCTACATCATCATCAGGCTGAACAAGCGGTATCAGCTGAAGGTGGTGCAGGTATACGCTCCCACAAGTTCACACGCTGACGACGAGGTGGAGCAGTTTTACGAGGATGTATCCAAAGCCTTAGAAACCAACAAATCTCACTTCCAGTACGTGATGGGAGATTTTAATGCCAAACTGGGCAAGCCTCTGAAGGGAGACAGAGCAGTAGGTCCGTACGGTATCGGTGTCAGGAATCGACGCGGCCAGATGTTGGTCAACTATCTCGAAGCCAACCAGCTCCACGCCATGAATACCTTTTTCCTGAAGAAGGAAAAAAGGAAATGGACGTGGGCCAGCCCTGACGGTTGCACGAGGAACGAGATCGACTTCATACTGGCGGACAGTAAATCGTCGTGTATAGACGTTACTGTCCTAAACCGCTTCGATACTGGCAGCGATCACCGACTAGTGCGAGGTACGCTGAAGCTAAACCTCAAGATGGAACGGCGCAAACTCATCCACAAACCGTTGGCCAAGCTAAACATACCGGACGAGACGCTCGAAAATTTCGAAGCCAAACTCGCGGATGCTTTTAGCTTAGCGCCACGAGATGAGGATGCCGACATCGACAAGGTGTATACGGGCTTCGTATCCGCACTAACGGACACTGCAGAGCAGCACTTCAGCAAAAGTCGACAGGCACCCCGTAGCAAGCTATCCGCAGAGACGTTGAGGCTCCTGGAAACACGACGGAATATGAAACCGGAGACCCGGAGTAGTGTCGTGCACAGGAACCTCAACAAGACCATAAGCAAGTCCATTCGCCGTGATATTCGCCGAGAGAACATGAAGATGGTTGAGCGCGTTATAGAGGAAAATCGAGGCAGCAAAGTGTTTGCCCGTGCCTTCTCTACCGGCGCTAACCAAATCTCGAAACTCGAGCGGGCGAATGGGGTTGTCACTGCAAGAAAGCCGGATATTCTTGAGGCGGTGGAGGAATTTTATGGCCAATTGTACTCCGCAGCAATCCCTGCCCCAAGTCCAAGCAAACCAGTCGACTCTGATAGGCGTGCGCCGCTCACTAGACACTACACGGAGGATCTACCCGATATTAGTGTCTATGAGATAAAGGCTGCCTTGAAAGGACTCAAAAAACACAAGGCTCCAGGTGAAGACGGGATAACGACAGAGCTGCTGAACGCTGGCGGACGACCGATCCTGAAGGAACTGCAAAAACTGTTCAATGCAGTTCTTGAAGGCGGTGTAGTTCCGGCCGCATGGCGAAATAGTGTCGTTGTCTTGTTTCACAAGAAGGGGGATAGGGCGAAGTTGAAAAACTATCGACCTATCTCACTTCTTAGCCACGTGTACAAGGTCTTTTCAAGAGTCATCACGAGTCGGCTGACACAGAGGCTGGACCAGTACCAGCCTCGTGAGCAAGCTGGATTTAGGAAAGGGTACGGCACCATGGACCACATATTTACTGTAAGACAAGTGGTGCAAAAATGCGAGGAGTACAACAAGCCGCTCTTCCTAGCCTTCGTCGACTATGAGAAGGCGTTCGACTCAGTTGAAAAATGGGCTGTCGAAAACTCCCTCTTCAGGTGCAGAATCGACCACCGCTACATCGAGGTGCTCCGAAATCTGTATCGGTCCGCGACGATGACTGTGAGGCTTCACGAGAATACCCAACCTATCCTCCTTGGTAAAGGCGTAAGGCAGGGGGATGTGATCTCACCCAAGCTCTTCACAAACGCATTGGAAGATGTGTTCAAGATGCTTGAGTGGGACAACATGGTTATAAACGTGAATGGAGATCTTCTCAGTCATCTGCGTTTCGCCGATGACATTTTTCTTCTGTCCAATTCCCGAGATCAGCTTCAGATCATGCTGGAAGACCTTTATACAGCGTCGATGAAGGTTGGTCTGAAGATGAACCGGGACAAAACCAAGGTCATGGCGACCGAGGTTATGACGGGAGGACAAATTGTTATTGGCGGAGAAGTGATCGAACAGGTTGAAGAGTACGTATACCTCGGTCAAATTGCGGCTTGGTAGACAAGGTCTGCTTAAGGAGGTGGAGAGACGAATTCAACTGGGTTGGGCTGCCTTCGGAAAACTAAAATTCGTCCTGAAGTCTGACCTTCCGCAGAATTTAAAGACCCGTATATATGACCAGTGTGTCCTCCCGGTTATGACGTACGGGTGTGAAACGTGGACTCTGACGGTCGCTGTTGTCCAAAGGTTGAAAGTTGCCCAGCGAGCAATGGAGCGAGCCATGCTGGGAATATCGCTACGTGATATGGTGCGTAACGAGGCAATCCGCCGACGCACCAAAGTAGTCGATATTGGACACCGGGTGGCTAAGCTCAAGTGGCAGTGGGCTGGGCACGTTAGCCGAAGAGACGATGACCGTTGGAGTAACCGTGTCCTACACTGGCGGCCGTGGACAGGAAAACGGAGTGTGGGAAGACCACCCGCCAGGTGGGACGACGACATCAAGTACGCCGGCGGAAATCAGTGGTTCCGTATCGCTGAAGGCCGGGAGGACTGGAGGAAAATTGGAGAGGCGTATGTCCAGCAGTGGACGCTTACACGCTGACTGACTTGACTTGACTTGACTTGACTATACTTATTTATTATTATTTATTTATTGGAAACTTAACAGCTATATTACGAGCAGCTATAGACTGGGATAAAGGCCGATACCATTACTGGTGAGTAGTTACGTTTTTTTGTATGAACACCAGCCTCAAAATAGGGGCAGTGTAAAGAGAATGAACCAACACAGCCATATCCGCCTCATCTTGCGAAACAACGAAATAATCTCCTCGGTGCGGTGTGTGCCTGAATGTTGAAACGGTCCAAGTTCTCGTAAACGGCCGCGCGGCTGAGCTGAAACCGCTGCTGTGAGCGCGAGGAGTGCGTCGCGTGTCGGTCCGTGTCGGCTACCGACCGCATCATCGCGTAACACTAACCGACTGGACCGAACCGGTTCGCCATCAGATGACGCTTTCACTGGCGGACGCCGCGCCGGCGGCACCGGCGCGGTGGCGGGAGAAATTCGCGCCATTTTGCGCTTGCGTGCTCGCATTTTGCCGCCGATTTTTGTTTTTTGGTCCGGTTTTCGTGATGACGAGGTGTGCAGACTGGCGGTGCGTTGCGGAATTGAAAGCATTACGTGAGAATAAGTAAACTCGCTAGCGCTCGGATACAATATTGCGTGATCTTAATCTAGAGATACCTAGGTAATACCTAGGGCTTGTATTCTGTTGTTTTTTTTTATGGAAACTGACATGGTTGGCTACATCACCTACAACATCCGTGATGTCAGCCCACAACACCGGGTGAACTTGGTGCCACGTCAGTGCTTCCCTTCGGTCGTGCCGGCTACACTGAACTGGACGGAAAACACAAACTATTTACATAGCCGTTTCGACCGACGTCTCATTCAGTGTGGCGATATCAACCCGGACGGGTTGAACCCTACCGCCTAGTAAGGTAAGAAGGGAAGGGACCTAACAGTTTTACGTGGAATCCGAACCACGGTCAGCCTCCAACGGTCGAGCGTTCACCCATCCAAGTACTGGCCGGCCCAGCGTTGCTTAACCATCAATAGTGACAGTCAACTGTCTGCACCACTGAGCTATCGAGGCTGACTTTTACATTTGAGCTGATTTAAAATGAACCAATCTCCTTTCACGAATTTATGCCATCATACCGCATTAATTATTAAGATATGTATTAATATGTAAGTATACCTAATTACATATATTTTAATTTAATCTTATTTAATAAAGTATTACACATCTTTGCTTGCGGTAATAGATCACACTTGGATAAGTTAATTAATCATAATTTTTATTAGTATTTGTGTGTGCGTACCTTTTCAGGACTGACCGTTAAATTATACAAAGCGACAAGGTTTTGGTGCGCGCGACTGTCTTCCTGGTTCCGCATCAGTGCCTACAGTGGAGAGCGAGCAGCAAGGCGCCTATACCGCCGACGACACGTTCTTTAGTTAAGTATGACAGGCCGCGAGCGACGTCGCGTTATGAATATACATTCAATAAACAAACCATAACGCCGCCATGTTAGCACGAATCATTGTTCATTAGAAGGAGCGATACTACGTAGGCACTTACCTGCACAAAACAACGCTTCCTCATGCCTCACCGCAAAAGTCTGTGTAATCGTCACTTTCCGTTGATGAAGCGAAACGAAGCTACGCATCCAATGGATGTGCGGTAGAGCGAGACAGAAGACGGACTGGCGAGTGAGACGGGGCCGTTTCCGGTGCGGAGGGGAAGCAGAAGCCGTTCAGCGAAGACGTCCCAGGATAGCGTTGCGGGGCGGCTAGTTGTTGTGAGACTTCTTGTCAGCTTCGCGGTAGCTCAATGGTGCGGTCGGTCGACTGTCGTTCGGATCATAAGCACACCTAGGAGCGGTCAGTGGATGGATGGGTCCGCTCGACCGTTGCAGGCGAACATGGTTCGGATTCCACGTAAAATTGTAGGGTTTATCCCGCCCGGGTTGATACCACCGCACTGAATGAAAGGTCGGTCGAAACAGCTATGTAAATAGTTCGTGTTTTCCGTCCAGTTCAGTGTAGCGCGCACGACCGAAGGGAAGCACTGACATGGCACCTAGTTCACCAAGGTGTTATAGGCTGACATCATGGGTGTAGTAGGTGATGTAGCCAACCGTGTCAGTTTCCACAAAAAGAAAAAAATAACTTCACAGTTGCTTATTGCAAGCATAGCAACCGACGCGACGCGAGGACGCCGAGCGGCTATCAGATTGAAGGCCGACACTATCGGCAGGTTGTCCCATATCTTCCTCTCAAGTGCCCGTCCGCAGCCGCTGTGCTCGCTCACTCACTCACTACTCACTCACTAAACACTCACCTTAGTTACAATACCGTCACTCTCTCTAAGCTGTATCTCGCCTAACCGAGTGAGCAGAGTCATCGGTGTTGTGCTACATGCGCTCAGGTGAATTATTACAACAATACAACATCGTACACCGACCGCGTTTAGCAAAGTATTCGGACAAGATAACTATCAAGCAGCAAGTAAGCTACGAAGACTGCACGACTCGGTGGAAGGACAGTGCGAAGGTGAGGTGTGGCTAACCTGTCGCCCTTTAGCGCGGCATCTAGCGCATATTCCTTATAGTCGCCTTTTACTATATGTTCAGTTATTCAGTTAATATATCAATCAATACTAATAATAAATCTGTAAGGGATGGTCATAGAGTAAGTTACTTTGTTTTATGAGATACTGAGGTATAAGACTCTATGTATGATACTAAAGCTAAATTTACGATTTTTGGAAATATTTTCTGTATCCCCCCCTGTATGTTCCCCCATAACTCTTAAACCGATCATCCGATGAAACTTAGTACAAGCACATTTAGCTATACGAGACACAGGGTAGACTAAATAAAATTCAGTTTCGGTTACGCTAAGATGTGGCTCTCATACAAACCGAATTGTTCCGCGCGCCGAAATAAAGGTACTAATTGACTGATTGAGCTACATACCTGCGCAGGCGCGGAGACCGCGGCGGCGGCGGCGGCGGCGGCGCGGGGGCGGAGCGGCGGCGGTGCCCCTCACTCGCTTGCTGCTGTTGATGCACTATAGCTCTCTACTCTCTACTGCAGAATATTGTACGAGGAACAGCACCCGCATTCTCCCTCCGCAGTCTATCTGTGTTCGTGATCTGAGGCTAGTATTATAGTGCGGGTCCCCCGCGGCTTCGCTCACATACCCTATGCCCATCCTGAAGGTCCATTCTAAATATTGGTCACATATTTTTTTTAAATCGGATGAGTATTGTCGGAGATTACCTCAAAACTTATAAACTCTAGCGGACGTCTACAGGCTAACATTTGTCATAAAGATAAAATAATTACTTCGCAATTTAAAAACAAACCGTAAGCAATATTTTTTTTACTCATTTTATATTTTAAACCTAACCATTAGATAGGGCCCCAATTTTTTTTTGCACCGGGGCCCTTGGTTACTTAGGTACGCCACTGCAGACACATTTTCAGCCACTTCTCTAGCAAGTCACTCAAGTTTATTTTATTACATAGAATTTAATGAAGTACGGGATTAGTACACGCATTATGTATTTCATAGTAATAAAATATATTTAAAATAAACTGAATGTAGAAATTGAACAAAAATACATTTTGTTTTGATTCTCAATCAAAATTCCGCGAATCGACACACATCGACACATCACGTGAATGATAATAATATTTCAGCATAATCCTTATCAAATCTCTTTACATCCGAAACATCTGTCACGTAGGACATTTCATGAAAACAAATAATGTTTATCGAGATGATGTCACTGCAACCTTCAGCTGTCTGTCGGTCACGTTAGGCGGCATATTCACATAAAAAAAAATCGTCATGTAACTACATAACTCTCTTTATGAGCCGCCAATTCGTTACCGATTTCACCACCCCGAGACAGAAAATTGCATCTTCTATTTATATGTAGTGTTACGCCTGCTGTCGAGTTGCACCATTCCATAATATTGAATGTTATGGGTTTTTATGGAATATATTTTTTCTCTTTATTTCGGTTTTGTATCTATCCAATGAAGAAACCTTTAATAATGTTACTTCTGGCAACGCTACCCCTCGGAGTTCTGTACTCTGAGGATACCCAGTACCCCCGATATCACATCGGCCCCCTGCGTGTATGTAGGTAGGGGTGTTGTGACTTGTGATTATGCCGCATTCACAGATCATGCGTACGCGCTGGTGTTGGTGTTAGCACACCACGAAAGCAACACCACTAACCTAGAGTTAGAGTCTGTTACCATACTAGGTACCTAAGTACATACCTAGTGCATCTACCTCACAATAGTTTAAAATGAAATCTCAGTGAAGGTGTATTGTTACATGGCTCGTGAAAATTGTCCATACGTCTGTTGTAAAACATCGATCTAGATAGATAATGTAGAGCCCTGAGCCACACATAACATATAATGAGCGAGAGGAAAACATTTTTTATTTATAACATTGTAGAGTAGTGTGGGTACTTACATGTATACCTACACCCTGACTGTCCCTGTATTACATTGCACCGCGCTTCCTGAGCCCGACGTGTGAGCTACTAGAACTTTGATTTTCTAGGGACGTGTGGACAATGAATTGGTGATAATAAAACTCAAATGTCCCATCGATTTTTTTAACTTTTTTTATGGACGTCTAAATCAGAAGTACAAAACTCTAATGAGCTTCATTAAAACATGTTAGACGTACATTGTACATGCGCATTACATATAATTCATGCTTAAATTCAGGCTCCTGTATAATTAATTATGCAGTCATCAACATATCAGCCCTTCTTATGAACATAAAATGAAGCAGTTTATAAAAAAAAACCATTGGACGTACCACTAAATTACCCAAAATAGATGGGACAGTCAACGTGTTAACCACGGTCTTGTACCTACATATATTATGTAGGTACACCTAGATAATTGAAGATACTCGGATCTCCATGAGTGGCTTTAACTTTCTATTGACAATTATTATGTATTTATTATTAACTTTGTGCCTTGTGATAAATGAAATGAAATGAAATATATAAACATGCGTCTTAAAGTTAACACTTTTTACACATTAAAACTAAACTAAGTAATAAATAACAGAAACAATAAAAAATTTGGCTATGAAAGACACCTGTAGAAAATAATTTGAAAATGTAAACAGAGCAGAATAAAACTTAGATTAAGGATAATTAATAACTAATAATAAGAAAATAAATAGAAAAAAATAAAAATATGTATCTTTGCCGAACAAAGGTCTGGACGCAGCTTGTGACTTTCGTCGCTGGTTTTAAGTCCAGCCTGATTTTAATTTATTGTGTCAGGTCACAGATAGATAAATATTATAGGGGAAAAAGAAATTATAATAATAATATGAAAACAATTACTGTGCAACACGAATACGATATAGATATATCAAAATTTTATCGTAAGTAAGTATAAAGGAAATAAAACATTAAAATGTTATATTGTAAACAAACAAAAAAAATAATAAAAGACAAAAAAAAGATAATAATGATTGAAACTTTGAGCAATAAATAAATGGACTTTGTAATGTTTTTTAAATGCATTAGGGTGCTTTAAGATTTTCAGTGGGGGTGGTAGATCGTTCCAGCACCGTGTAGCCGCATGTTTAAAGCTTCCTGCAAATGCGGCTCCTCGGTGCTTAGGCACGGCCAGCAGCCTTTCAACAGAGCGTGTTCCATACTTATGTTTGCTACATAACCAGTCAAGTTTATTCCATAGTGGCGTAGGCTCTTGTGTATTAATTACTTTCATAACTTGACAAGCTAGGTGCAGCCTCCTCCGATTTCCCATGTTGAGAATTATTAACCTATTCAGAATGGGGGTTATATGCTGACGACGCTTCACCGGCTCGCAAAATCTAATACATGCGTTTTGTACTCTTTGTATGCGTTTAGCTGTTTTCTTATATATGCACGGACCATACACTATGTCGCAGTAATTAAATTGAGATAGGATCAATGTTTCTGTGAGCGTATGCCTTACGTGTCTGCTTAAAAACTCCCTTATTTTATATAGACCCTTCAATTTGGCGAACGCTAAATGCTTACTGAACTTTAACAAGGTTCTAAATAAAGTTTATGGGTGCAGATTCAAATATTGTTAGAGCGGCGAGATGTGCCGGTCTCCTCCGGCGCGGGCGTTTATATGAGCTTGTCAAGTTGGAAGCTCTTCGAGCTGAATAGTTTGGAAGCAGCAGTTGGAAGTGAGTGAAGGCCACACCGCGGCCCCGCGAGGCCTTTCACCCGAACATTTCACTTTCTGTGATCGGCCTGGGTCACACACACACACACACACACACACACACAAACAGACACACCGCCACCGTATCATGCAAGACTCGGGCGGGCCGGCGCGGCTACAGCCCTGTGCGGTCAGATCGACCGAATGTTCGCAACAATGTAAACTAATAAGCTACCTAGTTTTTATAAAGTATGTAATATATAAATAAATATTGTAACAATGTAGGCGTACATGTATATTAATTAAACACGGCCCAGTAGCGACTCCTGGTGCTGAGTATTGGGTTGGCGCTTAAGTATCTGTAAAAAAGTCTCGGTTGCTTATTTTGCCATTTATTATGCGGTAAACATACGATACGACGGCTAAATCCCTTTTCCATTCTATATACCTTAATTATAATTGTAGCCAATAAATACCTATACGTTTTGTAATATAGCCACGTATAACATGGTAATAACTTTATTTTTAACTTTTTCCAACATTAGTTTGTAATTCAACTCACGCGGTGTCCAGATGACAGCGTACCGAGCTATCCCGAATGTGCCATGTAGCCTACATGATGTAGGTATGAAACGACTTGCAAGTATCTATCTACAATATTTAGTCTCTCCAATATCTCTTCAAAGCGTGCGATCTGCAATCTGCGAAACAAGTTCCGGCCCGGATGAACAAATAGAGCTGGGTAAATATAGGTAGAGCTAGAGAGAACTCCTCACTACATAATATATTACGATTACTCAACCGGTGGTGGTACCCCGCCAGTCCCCCCGGTAACCAACGCGAACGAATATGCACACGCATTAAGTAATATAATATACCTAATAATCTTCACACATGGAAAAGTTGACCATTGCTGGCGCTAACATCTTGTTTACACCAAAGAGTTTGTATTACGTCGATACAAACTCTTTGATTTACACAACCAACAGTGTTGTGTCTACGCCCGTACCTACACACTGATATAGCTGAGTGCCTGCCATAAATGTGCCTGTAATAAAAATATACTTCCTTACTTGACATTATTGTGCACAGAGGCAGGCAGAGCCACTGCTCTGTACGTACAACATGAATGTGTTTTGCTGTAAACCGCACGTGTCCTTTAAGGCGAAATAAATAATGAAACTAAACGGTGAAACATCACCGCCGCGCTCTGTTACCAGCCAGACAACGTGCTGACAGAATACCCAGAACAATTCACATTCATCAAGTACCGGCCGGCGCGTCAGCGACCACTGCCTGGCTCCGCTTTCGCTGTCCTCGCCGCGGTCCAAATCAGCCAGTGTTTGTCTCTGCTCCAGTTCCGCCATTATCTGTGCTACTGCGCAACGGTATCCGCCACACGTTTGACAGCTCACCACCTACCACCGCCGCCACTACCTATTAGTAGTTACCTACCGCTGCTGCTGATAGCTACTTACTGCGGCTAAGCAAGCCGGTATGTAGGATGGTCAAGTAGGTACTCCTGCGAGCCGGCCGGTGCCGATGTGCAGGGAGGGAAGCGTATGGTCTGAGTCGGTCCGACGCACGCCGCGCACGCGCACATTTTGTGTCTTGTCAGTTTGACAAGACACAAAATGTGCTTTTTCAAGATATCGGTCGGTTATTTAAAGACATCGTGTGTAAGGGAACATTTATGGGAGCCATCTTAACGGTGGCCGTTTATAGGCTTGACTCTAGAGGGACAGGTTAAACAGGGAGGGTTAAAAGGAAATTGCGAATTGCTTTTCCAATTGTATTTAATGTAATAATTTATGCACACAAGAGCTCGTCAAAATTGTAGGTAGGACTTCGTTAATAACGTGCGGTGCGTGCGCAGTGATGGCGTCACGTCTCCACGCAGGCAGACGCAGGCTCGGGACAAACAACCGAGTTATCTAGACACACAGACGTGACTAGACTCATCTAGTACCGCCTACTGACTAGTACCTATGTACGTACTAGTGCGTAGTGATTGTGTTGCAGGTACCTAGCTACGGGTGACTGTGTAGATTCACCTGCAACACTCACTAGTCACTAGACTCTACGAACCACTTTGATTGTATGCAAACGTACTACAGCCGATGTAGTAGATGTATACCTATTTCACTGCATAAGTGCTCCTACCACGGGAGCCAAGTGGACGGTGGGAGTGCTAGGTGTGGTAGTTTGCCACCTTAAAACTGCGTATGACAGACTCCACCACAGATTACCTCCACTATGCACGAGGAAGGAGGACATTGTTTGTCAAGTGCGGCGTCGCGGCGCCTCGCTCGACAGTAGTTAGTCGACGGATGTATTTTTCTTATCAGCACTTTATTGGTAAAATTGCAGAAATCCAAGATGGCAACGTCCGTGATGCAGCCGGAGGAGTACACGGCGCGGCTGCCCTCCCCCGCGCCCGCGCCGGAGTGCGACGCCGACTGTGAGTCGGACTCGGACGCGGAGAGTGAGGAGCGCGCGCGCGGCGAGCTCCCCGAGGCTCTGCGCGAGAGCGCGCGCGCCGAGCTGCGTGAGGAGCCGCGCCTGCGCGACCACGCGCTCGCACAGATGCGCCACTTCATCGAGAAGCATAGAGCTATCAAGAACTGCCGCACCGGTCAGTATCGCCACCGTTACTGCTGTCTGTCCACTGTCCACCACTCTTCTCTACCGCCGATATTCATGGCAACGCTCTACGTGCCAGTAGAAATACTGTGAGCCGTTCTTTGAGTTGTATTTCTAGTATTGTATGGTAGATGTAACGTGCGCGGATCTCTCTGAGATCATGCCTTGGGCATCTCTGAGATGTTGGCACACTTTATCTAAAGGGTTCAGCTCTTTACTAAGGTTCACGCTAAGGCGTGTTTGCCAAAGGAGGTAATTCCATGTACCTGTTTGAGCTCTCGATAAAGAAAAAGTTCTGCCCCAAACAAAAGCTTCCTGAAAAAGCCAAACTATGTAGATAGCTTTGGTAGGTAACTTTGAGTGTTGCTTGAGAGAGTGATTTCTCTATGCCACAGATGCGCTACATACACTACCTACATCGACACTGTTACCGTGCGAGATGCGATGAGAACGTTTATCTAGTGTGCTAGTAGGCACTAGCGGCGCGCGCGGCGCACATCATGCATGTGCGCGCGCACACGTGGCGTGGTTACACAACCGCCGCGCCGCGCGGCCCATCAAGCGACAAATTATTTTCGCGTTAAACCTGACGCGGCACACTTAGACGTAAATGTACACGGAAACAGCGATAGTTATTTATTATGGCTTTTACAAATTCCAACACCGTCCGTCGTCGACTCAACCAACACAACGTAACAGCGCACTAGCGGGCAACGACCGAGTAGTGGCAATAGCATTCTAACCCTGACCGTTTTCAAATTGGATTTGGGAAATTACGGTGCTTAGATGCCACTTACAGTTGTTTTGATTTCCAGAATTAATTACACCCAAGCGCATATTCATGACTTACCCTGCTAATTCTTTTTTCTATAGGTACATGCTACCAGTAAGTAGGTACTACCTAGGCAGGATAAGTACTAGCTAGCTAGCTAGGTGTCCTTAATCTTTAATCATTCATGCATATCAAAGCTCACTGAGAAGACAGACACGCAAGAGGTAGGTAGGTATCCTCATTCATTCAAGAACATCGTGTAATGAAATGAATGAATGAGCTGACCTCATACTTGTAGGCATTGACGGATGGTGTAGAATGTGCTTCATGCCAACCGTCTCAAGCTACCTATAGGCACCTACATAGGTAGTCTACAGCCCACAGGTTATATATGGGTACCTAATAGTAAGGCACCTAGTAGGGTAATGTCGCCCTTCCTCGCTTCGGTGAGCACTATTGCATTTACTGCAAGAAAATAAAATAGTTAGGCACCTACCTAGTTAGCCTACGATCCATACAAGAAGAGATCCTAAAAACATTTCACCTTTGCTTGCATGTCGCTCGTGAGTGGTGTCGTGGAGGTGGAGACCTCCACGTTTGTGCGAGGAGGGATCTAACCACTCAGCTATATTGTCAGTTGATCTAACGCTCAAAGCTCAATGTTCCTTTTCCCGCGTCTTGAAATAGAGAGAGTGAGCTGAGAGGTAGCTAGTTGTTTCTAAGAGGGAATGTGTCTGTCTGGTGTTGCAGACGCTCCGTTCCTGCTGCGCTTCCTGCGCACGAAGAAGTACTCTGTGCCGCAGGCGTGCTCGATGCTGGAGAAGTACCTCGCGATCCGGCAGGCGCACCCGCAGTGGTTCCACAAGCTCGACCCGCTCGACCCCAAGGTCGCCGCCGTTATCGACGCGGGCTACCTCGTCCCGCTCCCCGCGCGCGACGCGCACGGACGCAAGATCATACTCTCCTGCATAGGCGAGTCTACTCACCTGTTCACTCCGTGCACGGATCATCCACCAGCAGTCACTATATCTCACTCACAAGTCTAAGGACTCCACAATAAAAGAAAAGACTAAAATCAGACTAACATAGTTAATAAAATATGTCGTGAAGATACATCTAACGACTGGTGGCTTATACGGATCACAGAGGCTGATGATGATGACGCAGGCGTAACAATAATCGGAAGATATAGTAAATAAAAAAAAGGGGCTTTGTTCGTCTGCTAGTGCGGTCTCACCCACCCGTACACACCCACCACTAGGCGAAGCAGCCATCCGACGATAAATTTTAATAACCTACCACACTCCACACTGTACTGTCTATCTATCTATACATTAACTTCTCGATAAAGATGCAAGCGCCACTAGCGAGCGATTAGGCATGGTATATAATTCGGTCATACCTATAATTTTTTCGTTCGGGTTTCGACTTCGGACCATCATCATGGAGCGGACGGAACAACTCGTGATCGACATGTTCAGACAACTTCAGAAGAGCGAAATCCCCAAGATTTAGCCAACCGTTAAATTCGTTCACAATATTTTGGTAATTTGATCAATTGTATTGTATTGTTTATTGATCATTCATATGGCAGTTAGACTGCGCTCGAACTTGTCACAATTTGTTCTATCCGGTTCGATTACACCCAATCATTGCGAAATCGCGACAGGATCTGGTTTCATAAGGGGCACTATCACTTGAGGCACTGCCATAGGCCCCGCTTTTAGTTTCACTTTAGGCACCGACCCGATCGCCGCTTCCTAGTTTCATTTGGGGCACTGGATCTAAAAGTACAGTCATGAAATTTATAATTACGACTAAAAAATAAAAGTAATGGCTTAAATGTACTTTTATTTCACATTCTTCACAGATCACAGATTCGTTAAATAATCAAGTAAGGTAAGGTTTGTTAATGTTTCATAATAAATAGGTAATTTATATAAAATTATGAAAACCTCCTTTCAATTTCTGCTGCCCTGGTACTTTAAAACCGTTCCCAGTAGTCTTTCGGGTTTCCACTTTAATTATTAGTTATTACGGTGACTATATTCTAACGATTTTTTTTCTTTTGAATAGTATAAAAATAAACAATAAAACATTAATAATAATAATGACATAAAATTAAATACATTTATTTATGTTAAATTTATGTTTTTCTGAAAATAAGTATTTTGAATTTTGTTTTGTTTTTTGTTGTGTTGTTTAATCTGAAATTAATATTTTACATTATCTTTTAAATGATACCGCTGGTCGAAAACTTATTGGTGACTTAATGTTTGTCAATGTTTCTTAATCCTGGCCTCTCCCTGGCCTTAGATGAATGAATAAATTCTGGCACCTATTATTGAATACCATGAATACGCGATTTCGAATAGGTTTCCGTATAAGTTAATCGCTATTATTATTATAGTAGCGATAAACTTATATAAAATTATGGAAACCTCCTTTCAATTTCTGCTGCCCTGGTACTTTAGAACCATTCCCAGTAGTCTTTCGGGTTCCCACTTTAATTACGGTCACAGAATACTTAATAGGTTACGGTGACTGTATTCTAACCATTTGAAATTCTGACGAATTGCAAATCTGACCATTTGAAAGTCTGACGATTTGAAAATCTGACCAAATGAAAACAAAGGATATTTTCCTTTATAGTATGGAACACTGACAGTTTGTTCATTTTTTGTTTAAAGTGATTCGACTGTAGGTATATCACCATTTAGATTGATATATGTATCATACATAATTCAACAAAACTATTTTCGATGTCACCTTGGTGAGCTAGGTGCCACGCCAGTGCTTCCCATTGGTCGCGTCGGCTACACTGAATTAGATGAAAAATACGAACTGCATACATACTGACCTTCATTCAGTGCGGTGGTATCAATAAGTGATAATATCATATCACAATAAGTGATAATACATGATAATATCTTACCTGTGACATGGTTCCATCCATCAATCCTATGTTATTTGTCGAAAATTTAGATTACCTACCTTTATAAAGCCTGACCAGGAATATATGAGAGCTGTCACGATGGAGCCACTTTTTAGATTTATATAGCAACATTCATGATAGTACGGACATATTGAATTAGCCGATGTTTTTATTCAAAATGTACTTTTGCACTGAAATACACAATAAGATATACAAAATGTATTTTAATGCATCTTTTATATATATTTTGATGTCAATGTAAAAAGAACTAGCCTTGACATTTACATGTTCACAAAATGTTTTCCATGTATGTATCTGCAGATATGTCCTGAAGCAAAGTGTACAAATTATTAAAAAAATTATGTATAAAGCGACCGATATCGGCCGCTCCAACGGCAAAAGGTTAATCGACCTTGCTGAAACACTAAACTTTTTAATAAAAATTCTAGTTCAGAAAAACTTAACCTAAGCTATTTTTATTCGAACGTTTCGTATTTCTGTAAAGTCAAAAAGTGTTTTTTGTTCAGAACGAATAATATTTACGTCCCTCTTTTGTTTGCTATTCGGTAAATAGATGCTTGAGATACACATAGATAGAACAAAAAATAATTACCTAATTGTACATTACGGCGGCCATTCATGACAATCTCACTACAATGACTTATCGTTTCACCTAAATGTCAGTTCAGAAGCAATTTTGACATTGACAACAGATTATCAAGCATCAAACATAATTGTGGCCAGTGTAAGAAATTAGTTCCAACGAAATTCCGCAATATGGCGGCCCCCCATATATTCCTGGTCAGGCTATACAAACATTTATTAACCAATATATTTCTTATCTCACTGTACTTGACTCCGTCGAAAGCGTGGTGCCTAAAGTGAAACTAAAAGCGGGGCAGTGTCTCAAGTGATAGTGCCCCTTATGAAACCAAATCTGCGACAGTTCTCGGCCGATATCGGCGGTCGGGGCTGGTAACGTAAAACTGAACAACTGGGTGAATGTGGGCGGTCTTAATGCGCAGGTCGGTTCGACCCGCACGCGCACGACAGCAGCACAATGGCGCGCGTGCACAGCATGGTGGTGGAGCTGCTGATGGACTCGCCCCGCTCGCAGCTGCACGGCTACACGTACGTCAACGACGAGGCCGGACTCACCATGCCCCACATCAGCCTCTGGTCCCTCAAGGACATCCGCACCATGCTCAACTGCATACAGGTGAGCACTCCTCCGCTTCCTCCCTCTTGCTCCTGCATCCAACAGCTGATGCGCCCGCAGCAAACAAGCCGCCTACCTGGATAAACTCATTTTGTCTATTGTGTATAGGTATAGGCAAGGTAGCACACGAAACCACATAGGGTAACGTGAGGGCTCTGATATAACGAAACTGCCGTCGCCGCCGCCGGTTGGAACAGGGTGAGGCTTAGCGCGCGCGTCTGTCGATGGAATAGAAATGGGTGTGTTCAGCTTACGCTCACCCCGTTCCCAGCGCAAGTTTGGGCCTATTCGCTTTGGATTGCCCCGACGTTGTACAAACGGTGCGGTGTGCTGGCTTAGTTGCATATAGGAAGAATCTTACATAGATACTGCGAGCCCGCAAGCGACGCTCTCTCTAACGATATATTGAAGTAGGTAGCTATTATTGCACAATGCACATGTTGCAGAACTCAACGCCGATGCGGCACAAGACGACGCACTTCGTGAACATCCCGCACTACGGCGCTAAGGTGATCGAGTTCAGCGTCTCCATGCTGAGCGACAAGTTGCGCGAGCGAGTCATGGTGAGATCTATGTACCGCACGCTTCCACCCAGGGTTGCCAACCCAAAATGAATGCACCCCTTAAACAATTCCGCACTTATTGTATGAAAAAAGGTGAAAATTTACCCCCCTAAGATCTCTAAACAATTTGTTACTCCGACAATCCGCCCAAACACCACACTTCTCCCTTTCAGGTGGAAAACCACTAAGTTGTCTTCACTGATTCCATCTTTGATCTGAATGAAATCCGACTTGTGTCCAGCGTACGAGTGGCAATGAAGAAAGATAGGCAACAGATAATGTAACAAGTGGTGATGGGGTGCGTGTTGCTGCATGCAGGTGCACCGCAGCAACGAGGAGCTGGTGAAGCACGTGTCGCCGGCGCTGCTGCCGGCGGAGTACGGAGGCGCGGTGCCGCTGCGGCGCATGGTCGAGCGGCTCAAGCGCGAGCTGCTCCCGCTTGAGCCGGTGTGTGTGTGGGTGTTGCTGCAGGTGCACCGCAGCAACGAGGAGCTGGTGAAGCACGTGTCGCCGGCGCTGCTGCCGGCGGAGTACGGAGGCGCGGTGCCGCTGCGGCGCATGGTCGAGCGGCTCAAGCGCGAGCTGCTCCCGCTTGAGCCGGGGTGTGTGTGGGTGTTGCTGCAGGTGCACCGCAGCAACGAGGAGCTGGTGAAGCACGTGTCGCCGGCGCTGCTGTCGGCCGAGTACGGGGATGCGGTGCCGCTGCGGCGCATGGTCGAGCGGCTCAAGCGCGAGCTGCTCGCGCTTGAGCCGGTGTGTGTGTGGGTGTTGCTGCAGGTGCACCGCAGCAACGAGGAGCTGGTGAAGCACGTGTCGCCGGCGCTGCTGCCGGCCGAGTACGGGGATGCGGTGCCGCTGCGGCGCATGGTCGAGCGGCTCAAGCGCGAGCTGCTCGCGCTTGAGCCGGTGTGTGTGTGCGTGTTGCTGCAGGTGCACCGCAGCAACGAGGTGCTGGTGAAGCACGTGTCGCCGGCGCTGCTGCCGGCGGAGTACGGGGGCGCGGTGCCGCTGCGGCGCATGGTCGAGCGGCTCAAGCGGGAGCTACTCGCGTTTGAGCCGGTGTGTGTGTGCGTGTTGCTGTAGGTGCACCGCAGCAACGAGGAGCTGGTGAAGCACGTGTCGCCGGCGCTGCTGCCGGCGGAGTACGGGGGCGCGGTGCCGCTGCGGCGCATGGTCGAGCGGCTCAAGCGGGAGCTGCTCGCGCTTGAGCCGGTGTGTGTGTGCGTGTTGCTGTAGGTGCACCGCAGCAACGAGGAGCTGGTGAAGCACGTGTCGCCGGCGCTGCTGCCGGCCGAGTACGGGGGCGCGGTGCCGCTGCGGCGCATGGTCGAGCGGCTCAAGCGCGAGCTGCTCGCGCTTGAGCCGGTGTGTGTGTGCGTGTTGCTGCAGGTGCACCGCAGCAACGAGGAGCTGGTGAAGCACGTGTCGCCGGCGCTGCTTCCGGCCGAGTACGGGGGCGCGGTGCCGCTGCGGCGCATGGTCGAGCGGCTCAAGCGCGAGCTGCTCGCGCACCGCCGCGCCCTCCTCGCCCTCGACGAGATGAGCATCGACCTCGAGGCGCTCGGCCGCGCCGACCTCGACCGCGACCTGCACTCCACCGCCGGCTCCTTCCGCAAGCTCGAGCTCGACTAGTCCCACCTCCCTACTACCCACCACCACCGGTCACCCGACCAGCTGTGTGCCGATAGGAGCGAAAGGAATAAGGGCTTAAGTTGTTGTTAGTAAATAACGATACGGTACACACATCGCGGGACATAGTCCGCCCACACGGTCACATCACAGGACGAGATCTATTAGAACTGGAACCCAACCCTAAACCCATCAGCATGACGGAGGCCTCAAATAGCAAGGTGAAGCCGCTTGAAGTGACACCTAGTGAGTGCTCAATTTGAATGAGGACAATACACTATTGAGGGGCAGGAGTATGCACGATTAGTTCTAAAACGTCCCCGCTCTGATATGGAGCACAAACACATGCTCTTAATATTATAAGATGTTAGAGTGCAAGTCACACACCGACTATATTGTAGATAGCTGGTAGGTAGGTACTGTAGCGGCGCACATCAACCTTCACGTGTGCTTGAATTTTCTCCACTTTTAGTTATTTTACATACATGTATATTCAATAATATTTACACTTCGCTTCGGCTTTTAAAAAGTGCGTACACCTGACGCTGGACAAGCTGGGTGTGTTGGCGCGCCTGCGCCTGCGCCGGTCTGTCTGCCAATGATTTGGTTTCATAAGGGGCACTATCACTTGAGGCACTGCCATAGGCCCCGCTTTTAGTTTTACTGTAGGCAC
Organism: Nematopogon swammerdamellus; assembly: GCA_946902875.1. Classification (NCBI taxonomy): domain Eukaryota; kingdom Metazoa; phylum Arthropoda; class Insecta; order Lepidoptera; family Adelidae; genus Nematopogon; species Nematopogon swammerdamellus. The sequence goes on along the minus strand of OX336357.1, from coordinate 267,938 downwards.
CGACCCGATCGCCGCTTCCTAGTTTCATTGATTTGGTTTCATAAGGGGCACTATCACTTGAGGCACTGCCATAGGCCCCGCTTTTAGTTTCACTGTAGGCACCGACCCGATCGCCGCTTCCTAGTTTCATTGATTTGGTTTCATAAGGGGCACTATCACTTGAGGCACTGCCATAGGACCCGCTTTTAGTTTCACTGTAGGCACCGAACCGATCGCCGCTTCCTAGTTTCATTGATTTGGTTTCATAAGGGGCACTATCACTTGAGGCACTGCCATAGGCCCCGCTTTTAGTTTCACTGTAGGCACCGACCCGATCGCCGCTTCCTAGTTTCATTGATTTGGTTTCATAAGGGGCACTATCACTTGAGGCACTGCCATAGGCCCCGTTTTTAGTTTCACTTTAGGCACCACTCTTTCGACGGAGTCAAGTACAGTGAGATAAGAAATATATTGGTTAATAAATGTTTGTATAAAGGTAGTTAATCTAAATTTTCGACAAAATAACATTAGGGTGGATGGATGGAACCATGTCACAGGTAAGATATTATCATATTATGAATTTATGATGATACATATATCAAACTAAATGGTGCTATACCTACAGTCGAATCACTTTAAACAAAAAATGAACAAACTGTCAGTGTTCCATAATATAAACGAAAATATCCTTTGTTTTCATTTGGTCAGATTTTCAAATGGTCAGAATACAGTCACCGTAACCTATTAAGTATTCTGTGACCGTAATTAAAGTGGAAACCCGAAAGACTACTTGGTAAAACTACTGGGACCGGTTCTAAAGTACCAGGGCAGCAGAGATTGAAAGGAGGTTTCCATAATTTTATATAAGTTATTTATTACGAAACATTAACAAACATGAAGTCACCTTACCTTACTTGATTATTTAACGAAGCTGTTATCTGTGAAATAAAAGTACATTTAAAACATGTTACTTTTATTTTTTAGTTGTAATTATAAATTTCATGACTGTACTTTTACATCCAGCGCCCCAACTATGAATCGGCTATCGGGTCGGTGCCTAAAGTGAAACTAAAAGCGGGGCCTATGGCAGTGCCTCAAGTGATAGTGCCCCTTATGAAACCAAATCCTGCCAATGAGCGGACTCGCCCGCCCCCGCGCCGCGCCGCGCACCGCATCTCACTCCTACGTCCAACGAGCAGACAGCATTCCTTACCCCGCGCCAGGTGTACAGTCCTCGTCTCCGCACTACGCTCACTGTAGACACTTGCTCAGATTCTATTTCAAATTGTGTGAAGCTTACTTGCACACACAGAGAACAATACATTCCTTTCTACTAGGTTAAACTAATCTAACTAGTATGTATAACGCTGTGATAGATAATGAATGAGAGAACCTCCCACAAGGTGGGTTATGTTGTAGGCAACTGTAAAACATATATTGTCAAACAGTCAGTTGGTTCGTGTTAGTTTACAGCTATTAGAATGTTGTATGGGTATGTTATTGAATTTTAAAAGATTTAAAGTGAGTTGGTTCATTACATAAGTATTTAAGTACACTAACAGTGTGTACAGTTAAATACTTATGTATGTATGTATGTTACATGCAAGAACATTGAATAGGTAAGGACGTCGGACCTTCCCCGCGCCAGCGTAATACCATATTTGTAATAACGTACAAATAACATTCGTTATCAGCCAATCAGAACGCGATATCACCCAACCAATCAGAGCGTGCGCCGTCCCCTCCGCTACCCGCGGAGCTCGGCGTCGCGGGTTCTCATATAAGCATTGGACAGTGCGACGCCCAACCTATTCAACGTTCTTGGTTACATGCTTCAGATGCACATAAATATTGACGGTTTTGTTATAAATTCACACATAATATTAGAAATGATATATAAATACACATTGTACGCACGCACGCACAGGCTCAATAACTCAACTCAACCTAGTAGGTATACAGAATGATTTTGTTACTATGCCGGATTAACCCCCCGAAGTATCAAAAACTAAGTAGATTAAAAAAAATATATAACGGTGGCAAAATTATAAAAAAAGGGATGTTATATTTTCATCATCATACATTTTCGTGAATACCCAATATATTTTTTTTCCGAAACTGACACGGTTGGCTACATCACCTACAACACCCGCGATGTCAGCCCATAACAACTTGGTGAACTAGGTGCCATGTCGGTGCTTCCCTTCGTTCATGCCCTAGCCTCAAACGAAGAACTTCTTTCTTTCTACTTCCGCCACCGCTTTTTATAGAATGAACTTAGTTTTTGATGCACGCTCGCGCTCGGTACCTCAACTTGCTTCACTCACAGCTGGCGGCGAGAGTGTATTCTCGTTCCGAGTCGAGCACATCATTCTGTATCCATCAATAAATGAATGTTGTGAATGTATTGTTTTATTTAGTTGGTGTTCCTGCGGATGTGAATGTAGATGCAGTAAACCACAATGTTGCAACTACCTGTGGGGATGTTGTTGCGCGTTGCGCGCGGGGTCAGGGGACAGTGGGCGGGAATGAGAAGTAAACGCGGCCAGTCACCATCGAGCGGTTGATTTAATTTGATATTTCAGTAGAGAGATATAACTACACCGAGGGCGCAGTGTGCACTCGTGTCCGTCCGATATATTACAAAATAATATTCAGCTCACCTCGCTCGCTGTCTTATTTGGTTCTATTCCTCTCGCTTCAGTCAACTTTGTCAAACTCTAACTCAAAAGAAACCGCGCGACCCGCTCCGGCGCGCCGCTCGCTCGCTCAGCTCACCAGCTGCAGCGCTGCAGTGAGCTGTTGTCTGCGAGCTGAGCGGGGCCGGCTACAGCGCTACATCAACTAGTGTAGCACTAGAGAGAAGGAGCTCACTCTATCAGCGCAAAAGAAATAACAATAAACATCAATTTCACTTAAAATACGATTTATAAATTACAACTAAAACTCTCCGCTGGACTCAACACAAGCGCTAGGCTAGCAACATTACTACACACGCGGACGGAGCGCCGGCCGCCGGCGCCGCCTCCCGTCCGCGATCCATACTCTCACTATAGTCGAGGCAAAATAACTATCCAGATTACATTAGGGACACTTTGTTGAATTGTTATTTAAAAAACAATATTATTATTTTCCCACATGTTTGTGCTGATTTGGGTAATATCAGAGTTGAGTATGCATAGAAAGGACAAATTATAATGATTTTGTATTTATTTTCGCCTCACATGACGCTCGACATCCGTCAGGACTGTCTCTAAAGCTCCACATGCATTATTTGCTGCCGGGCACTATACATATATATGAAAATAATTATTATTAACCTCATGTGTTTCCGATTATCAACAATGCTCACACGCCTCGGTCTCCATGCCACTTTCGCCATGCGAAAAATCACGAAATTTGGTGCAAGTAAACTCTAATATTTGGTAAAGTAATGAAATCAGATCAATGAGACAGCTAATTAAGTTCACAAGTGAGGATTCACTTATTTAGAAGAACAGATGGATTTTTTTAACTCTAGGAAAAACAAAACACACTCCACACTTTTTTCCAAATTTTTCTAACCTAAAATTGCCGAATTACCGCATGCAAATCATATATCAAAGTGTAGATAATGAATTTAACTATTTAAATAACGTTAGACTAGAAACCAGTTTACTATCCTGCCAGAAACAACGTAGGTATAAACAAAAAATTGACAGCTGTCAGATTTTTTTATATTTATTCGTCTTTTCGGGACAGGCAAAACTAATTAAAGTATACAGCATTTTCTGTTGTACTTCTAATGTCTGTGGTTTTCTTCTCGAATCGCGAGAATCTCAAAAATATATACTTTTTATTTACGAAGACGCGGCAAACCAACCTGTTCATCCGCCATCTTTTTTCAATAATGACAGCTGTCAGAATAATTATTTTATCAAGACCTGGGAATATTTATAAATTGTTCTACAGGAAAAGAAAAGGTTTTTATCCGTACAGCCCAGCAGCACCCTCACTCGTTCTGATAAGAACAATTCATAGAAATCGAAATTAGCGATATTTTTCGATATATTCTTCTTTTGGGGCCGAGCAGCCCTTCCACAAGTCAATGGATGTAAGCCAAGAGGTTAATAGTACTACTACCTAGCGTAATCCCCTGATAACATCTTGTGCCAACTCACGTATGGTGATATTCACCTCCACCTCCAGTGTGCCAGTCAGCAGTGTCCTCAACTATGCACAACTATCATCAGGAGTGCAGAGTGCATCACCGCCGAACACATTTGATTATTTTGCCTCGACTACAATCCAAAGCCAACTATCATTTCTGGATGATACAAAATTTGCAAAAATGTTTCCAAATTTCCAAACACTTGTACAGTACAATTAAATGACATCTTGACACAAATTAATATAATGTTAGCTGTTCCTGAGGAGGGTACACCCTCATCTGTTATTCGGATAAGAGATGAGGGTGTTCCCTCCTCGGCCGAATCTTGTTCTGTTGCCGAAAGTATTGTGTGAAGACAGTGCTATTGTTGAGTACAGTACAAATATCCTCACTACAAATAATTACACATGTTGTCGAGCGCAGTAAATGCATCAGCACTGTGGACACTGGACAGCTCACAAGCAGCTGGGAGCGGTCCGGCCGGCCGGCCGCTACTGTCTCGTCTCTCGCAGCGAGCGCAGAATGCCGTACAATAGTTATCCGAGTGTCGCACTTAGTAACATAACCCCTGCTGAGGATGCTCGCTCTGACAACACAACCAGCCGGCCAGCTCGCCACATAATATGAATACGACAGTGGAGGAGATGTCAGCACCGCCCGCACACTAGTCCCTCACACTCTCGTGTGTTCACACGCATCACGTCCGACTGTCTTATATATTACTTATTTACACGGCAGGAGCGGCAGAGCGGAGGCCGCACACTCACCTATGATTAACGAATTATTTTTCTGTCAACGTAATGTAATATTTAATGAGTCAAAAAAAAAACAACTGTGAGAAAAGTCTCCTAAAATACTTCGCAAATTTGTAGATAGATGATTGATTGCCTGTCCCACTATCCCATATTCACGATTCCCTGCGACAGTAAACACAGCAGTTTCTACACTTCAATACGATCAACAACACGATCGTCAAGTAAATAATTGTATGGAGAAAAGATTTAATCCATCTGGTGGATGAACCCGTGCTAAAATTTCCTTACAATTATTTACATGAGCACAATTATTGTTGAACAGAGTGAGGTATCAAAAAAAGAATATAAATGTGATAAAACTCGGGCACGGAGAGGACTCTCTCACAATTTCACAGGTAAAAGTTTGCGACGTTCATAATTGTACGACATGAAGTGAGTGGTGTGACGGGTGGTTGTGGCGGTGACGGGTGGTTGTGGCGGTCACTCTGGCGCGGGTGCGAGGAGACACTGCTTGGCGGGCGGCTCCTCGAGGTCGGTCTCGGGCGGGTGCGTCTCCAGCCCCGGCAGCTGGATCTGCGTGTCCGACGCCTCCGACGGCTGCACGCACACAAACTCACATTACTGACACGCACACACAACACATCTGCGTACTGCGCCTAGAGCAATGTGTCCGTGGAGGTCGACTGGAGCGTCGCAGAGTTGTGTATGTATGTATGTATGTGTGTGTGGAGGTGTGGAGGTGTAGAGTGAGAGGTACCGCCCACCTGCGCGTCGATGCTGCCCGAGCGTCCCGAGTGCAGCTTGCAACACACAGAGCTCTATCAGCCTCAACCTACACAACTATTATACTCCACCGCATTCACTCTAACGGCCAGCGCACAGCGCGGCGCGGCCAACTTCTGTCTCTGGTGACAACAGTAATACTTTATTTTCATACAAACTCTGCATGGAGTGTGGCTTGATAGATGGTTAATAATGGCAGAAAGACTAAAGTCACCGTGTGCGCCGGGGCTAAGTCCGAAAGGTCAGCCACGCGCAGGCATCATTTTATGTCACCGGTTGACCCAGATAGTGCAACCAGAAAAACATAACATAATTGAAATGTTTTGGATAGATGTAACGGAATGGACTAATGCCGGTGCGGTTCTACAAGCAGACGGGAGGTGATGTGATAGAGTAGAGTAGAGTGAGTAGAGTAGAGGGGGGGTACCTCGACGTCGTTGGAGTTGTTGGCGTCGGGGCGGGGGTGGATGCGCTTGCGCGTGCGCGGCGCGCTCGTCGCCGCCACCGCGCCCACCACGTTCTTCCGCGGCTGGAACTGACACACACACGGACACGTCCATCGTTACGATTGCTCCAACTACACCATCAGAAACATGACAGCATTTTGTGTTGGCGAGCCGATACGCGGCGAGTACATATAATATGTGGGAGATGAGAGTGCGGTGAGGACTTAGCTTCACTTGAGGCACATAAGTCGGCGCAATGTGGAAGTGGACAACACGCCGGCTGGGCCGGTGCGCATATATCCAAAGTCTATAGGGTGAGTTGCTCTGATTGGTCGATGCCAGTTTGGCGGGAAATTTAAATTTCGTCTGGCTCCGCCTCCGGCACTCTTAGCGAACATACTGAATCCGATATTCGTTAGGTCGTTTATGTGATTTGGTGGCACAGTGGTACGGTGAAGGGTTTTTATTTTTTCGATCTCGATCATGGGTTCGTGTCCCTTTTGTCAAAATATGTTTTTTTTTTTAAGAAATGTTAGGGTGTTAAAATTCGGTTACGTTTTTTTTTATAAACACCTAAGAAAACTTTATTTTCGGAAATACAAACGTAATAAAAACGACATGCGCCGCCTCAACATTAGGTTAGGGTTAAATTATAGAATAAATTTAACCCTGGTTATTTTTTTTAAATCACCAAAACGGAGAACTGCAATAGTGCAGTTCAAATACTTCCAAAATTTAAATTTCCCACCAAACTGGCATCGACCAATCAGAGCAACTCAACCTATAGACTTTGGAAATATGCGGCCGGTGCCGGTGGGGAGGAGCAGGTGTAATGTGTACTGAGCACGTCGCCAGCGACTGGGAGCACATCTCACATGTGTCACCCGAGTGGGCGTAGCATCGCAGTGGAGCTCGTAACTCAGCCCACTTGCAGTCGAATAGTGCGTGACCCACCGCACTGTGAAATGGCGCCTCGCCCCACTACATCCAGCACTGGCGACTATAAATGAGAGCTAGCGAGCACTCGTCTCTACTCTAGCTATCTTGTTGTGCATGTTGAGTGAGAGAGAGAGTACCTGTAGCTCGGGCGGTAGGAAGACGCGCGTGTTGACGAAGGACTCGGGCTGCGGCGCGAAGTACATGGGCGGGATGCGCGCGTCGGAGGGGAACTCGCGCAGCTCGAAGTTGGACGTGCGCGACCAGATCACCGACATCGCCAGGTCACACGTCGCCCACATTCTCTGCACACGAACACACGCACGCACACAGTATCATCGCATTGCACTTTCTAGTAACCCCGCTGCTACTCTCAACTGGAAGCGAAGCACTGGTGTGCGTCAACAGGACAATGCAATACTAGACGCAACGTGGTGGTGAGGCCGTTACGACGCCATCTATGAACAGATGTTAAATATACTGACTGGAATGTCGCTGATGCTAGATGGCGCTGCTCGTGCTCAGTTACAAACGTGTTCACTGATCGATGAAGAACTGCTCAAGCCGCGTACAGACCTAGCGAGCGAGAGCAAGCGAGGCCCAGCGAATGCCCATCGCCGATGGCAAGCGAACCCTCGCTCGCCATCGTTTGCTATCGCTGTTAAGGCCACACTGACTGCGCACGGCCGAACGGCTGTATCCGGAGCACGACCGAACGCCACCGAACGCAATCGAGTGTACTGAGTAATGTGCCTTCGCATTCGCTTAGCGTCGCTGTACCGTCCAGACCTGTTCGCCCGGTCTCGCTTGTTGGCCTTCGCGCGCTCTCGCTCGCTAGGTCTGTACGCGGCTTCATAGATATATGACAGAACCGACATAGGGATATGACTCCCTTCTAACATTACTAGGTGGTAGGGTTTAGCCCGCTCGGGTTGGTACCACCGCACTGACTGAAAGGTCGGTCGAAAATATATGTAATTAATAATTAATGCGGTATGATGGCATAAATTCGTGAAAGGAGATTGGTTCATTTGAAATCAGCCAAATGTAAAAGTCAGCCTCGATAGCTCAGTGGTGCAGACAGTTGACTGTCACTATTGATGGTTAAGCAACGCTGGGCCGGCCAGTACTTGGATGGGTGAACGCTCGACCGTTGGAGGCTGACCGTGGATTCCACGTAAAACTGTTAGGTCCCTTCCCTTCTTACCTTACTAGGTGGTAGGGTTCAACCCGCCCGGGTTGATATCGCCACACTGAATGAAATGTCGGTCGAAACGGCTATGTAAATAGTTTGTGTTTTCCGTCCAGTTCAGTGTAGCCGACACGACCGAAGGGAAGCACTGACGTGGCACCAAGTTCACCCGGTGTTGTGGGCTGACATCACGGACGTTGTAGGTGATGTAGCCAACCGTGTCAGTATCAATAAAGAAAAAAAAAGATGGTGGCACGTGTGCAGTAACTTGGACTATGCTCGCTCGTAGTGAGACTAAGCTGTGAGTAGATACGCACGTAGTTGACCGAGTCGTCGGTCTCGTGTGCAGTAACTTGGACTACGCTCGCTCGTAGTGAGACTAAGCTGTGAGTAGATACGCACGTAGTTGACCGAGTCGTCGGTCTCGTGTGCAGTAACTTGGACTATGCTCGCTCGTAGTGAGACTAAGCTGTGAGTAGATACGCACGTAGTTGACCGAGTCGTCGGTCTCGTGTGCAGTAACTTGGACTATGCTCGCTCGTAGTGAGACTAAGCTGTGAGTAGATACGCACGTAGTTGACCGAGTCGTCGGTCTCGTGTGCAGTAACTTGGACTATGCTCGCTCGTAGTGAGACTAAGCTGTGAGTAGATACGCACGTAGTTGACCGAGTCGTCGGTCTCGTGTGCAGTAACTTGGACTACGCTCGCTCGTAGTGAGACTAAGCTGTGAGTAGATACGCACGTAGTTGACCGAGTCGTCGGTCTCGTGTGCAGTAACTTGGACTATGCTCGCTCGTAGTGAGACTAAGCTGTGAGTAGATACGCACGTAGTTGACCGAGTCGTCGGTCTCGTGTGCAGTAACTTGGACTATGCTCGCTCGTAGTGAGACTAAGCTGTGAGTAGATACGCACGTAGTTGACCGAGTCGTCGGTCTCGTGTGCAGTAACTTGGACTATGCTCGCTCGTAGTGAGACTAAGCTGTGAGTAGATACGCACGTAGTTGACCGAGTCGTCGGTCTCGTGTGCAGTAACTTGGACTATGCTCGCTCGTAGTGAGACTAAGCTGTGAGTAGATACGCACGTAGTTGACCGAGTCGTCGGTCTCGTGTGCAGTAACTTGGACTATGCTCGCTCGTAGTGAGACTAAGCTGTGAGTAGATACGCACGTAGTTGACCGAGTCGTCGGTCTCGTGTGCAGTAACTTGGACTATGCTCGCTCGTAGTGAGACTAAGCTGTGAGTAGATACGCACGTAGTTGACCGAGTCGTCGGTCTCGTGTGCAGTAACTTGGACTATGCTCGCTCGTAGTGAGACTAAGCTGTGAGTAGATACGCACGTAGTTGACCGAGTCGTCGGTCTCGTGTGCAGTAACTTGGACTACGCTCGCTCGTAGTGAGACTAAGCTGTGAGTAGATACGCACGTAGTTGACCGAGTCGTCGGTCTCGTGTGCAGTAACTTGGACTACGCTCGCTCGTAGTGAGACTAAGCTGTGAGTAGATACGCACGTAGTTGACCGAGTCGTCGGTCTCGTGTGCAGTAACTTGGACTATGCTCGCTCGTAGTGAGACTAAGCTGTGAGTAGATACGCACGTAGTTGACCGAGTCGTCGGTCTCGTGTGCAGTAACTTGGACTATGCTCGCTCGTAGTGAGACTAAGCTGTGAGTAGATACGCACGTAGTTGACCGAGTCGTCGGTCTCGTGTGCAGTAACTTGGACTATGCTCGCTCGTAGTGAGACTAAGCTGTGAGTAGATACGCACGTAGTTGACCGAGTCGTCGGTCTCGTGTGCAGTAACTTGGACTATGCTCGCTCGTAGTGAGACTAAGCTGTGAGTAGATACGCACGTAGTTGACCGAGTCGTCGGTCTCGTGTGCAGTAACTTGGACTATGCTCGCTCGTAGTGAGACTAAGCTGTGAGTAGATACGCACGTAGTTGACCGAGTCGTCGGTCTCGTGTGCAGTAACTTGGACTATGCTCGCTCGTAGTGAGACTAAGCTGTGAGTAGATACGCACGTAGTTGACCGAGTCGTCGGTCTCGTGTGCAGTAACTTGGACTATGCTCGCTCGTAGTGAGACTAAGCTGTGAGTAGATACGCACGTAGTTGACCGAGTCGTCGGTCTCGTGTGCAGTAACTTGGACTATGCTCGCTCGTAGTGAGACTAAGCTGTGAGTAGATACGCACGTAGTTGACCGAGTCGTCGGTCTCGTGTGCAGTAACTTGGACTATGCTCGCTCGTAGTGAGACTAAGCTGTGAGTAGATACGCACGTAGTTGACCGAGTCGTCGGTCTCGTGTGCAGTAACTTGGACTATGCTCGCTCGTAGTGAGACTAAGCTGTGAGTAGATACGCACGTAGTTGACCGAGTCGTCGGTCTCGTGTGCAGTAACTTGGACTATGCTCGCTCGTAGTGAGACTAAGCTGTGAGTAGATACGCACGTAGTTGACCGAGTCGTCGGTCTCGTGTGCAGTAACTTGGACTATGCTCGCTCGTAGTGAGACTAAGCTGTGAGTAGATACGCACGTAGTTGACCGAGTCGTCGGTCTCGTGTGCAGTAACTTGGACTATGCTCGCTCGTAGTGAGACTAAGCTGTGAGTAGATACGCACGTAGTTGACCGAGTCGTCGGTCTCGTGTGCAGTAACTTGGACTATGCTCGCTCGTAGTGAGACTAAGCTGTGAGTAGATACGCACGTAGTTGACCGAGTCGTCGGTCTCGTGTGCAGTAACTTGGACTATGCTCGCTCGTAGTGAGACTAAGCTGTGAGTAGATACGCACGTAGTTGACCGAGTCGTCGGTCTCGTGTGCAGTAACTTGGACTATGCTCGCTCGTAGTGAGACTAAGCTGTGAGTAGATACGCACGTAGTTGACCGAGTCGTCGGTCTCGTGTGCAGTAACTTGGACTATGCTCGCTCGTAGTGAGACTAAGCTGTGAGTAGATACGCACGTAGTTGACCGAGTCGTCGGTCTCGTGTGCAGTAACTTGGACTATGCTCGCTCGTAGTGAGACTAAGCTGTGAGTAGATACGCACGTAGTTGACCGAGTCGTCGGTCTCGTGTGCAGTAACTTGGACTATGCTCGCTCGTAGTGAGACTAAGCTGTGAGTAGATACGCACGTAGTTGACCGAGTCGTCGGTCTCGTGTGCAGTAACTTGGACTATGCTCGCTCGTAGTGAGACTAAGCTGTGAGTAGATACGCACGTAGTTGACCGAGTCGTCGGTCTCGTGTGCAGTAACTTGGACTATGCTCGCTCGTAGTGAGACTAAGCTGTGAGTAGATACGCACGTAGTTGACCGAGTCGTCGGTCTCGTGTGCAGTAACTTGGACTATGCTCGCTCGTAGTGAGACTAAGCTGTGAGTAGATACGCACGTAGTTGACCGAGTCGTCGGTCTCGTGTGCAGTAACTTGGACTATGCTCGCTCGTAGTGAGACTAAGCTGTGAGTAGATACGCACGTAGTTGACCGAGTCGTCGGTCTCGTGTGCAGTAACTTGGACTATGCTCGCTCGTAGTGAGACTAAGCTGTGAGTAGATACGCACGTAGTTGACCGAGTCGTCGGTCTCGTGTGCAGTAACTTGGACTATGCTCGCTCGTAGTGAGACTAAGCTGTGAGTAGATACGCACGTAGTTGACCGAGTCGTCGGTCTCGTGTGCAGTAACTTGGACTATGCTCGCTCGTAGTGAGACTAAGCTGTGAGTAGATACGCACGTAGTTGACCGAGTCGTCGGTCTCGTGTGCAGTAACTTGGACTATGCTCGCTCGTAGTGAGACTAAGCTGTGAGTAGATACGCACGTAGTTGACCGAGTCGTCGGTCTCGTGTGCAGTAACTTGGACTATGCTCGCTCGTAGTGAGACTAAGCTGTGAGTAGATACGCACGTAGTTGACCGAGTCGTCGGTCTCGTGTGCAGTAACTTGGACTATGCTCGCTCGTAGTGAGACTAAGCTGTGAGTAGATACGCACGTAGTTGACCGAGTCGTCGGTCTCGTGTGCAGTAACTTGGACTATGCTCGCTCGTAGTGAGACTAAGCTGTGAGTAGATACGCACGTAGTTGACCGAGTCGTCGGTCTCGTGTGCAGTAACTTGGACTATGCTCGCTCGTAGTGAGACTAAGCTGTGAGTAGATACGCACGTAGTTGACCGAGTCGTCGGTCTCGTGTGCAGTAACTTGGACTATGCTCGCTCGTAGTGAGACTAAGCTGTGAGTAGATACGCACGTAGTTGACCGAGTCGTCGGTCTCGTGTGCAGTAACTTGGACTATGCTCGCTCGTAGTGAGACTAAGCTGTGAGTAGATACGCACGTAGTTGACCGAGTCGTCGGTCTCGTGTGCAGTAACTTGGACTATGCTCGCTCGTAGTGAGACTAAGCTGTGAGTAGATACGCACGTAGTTGACCGAGTCGTCGGTCTCGTGTGCAGTAACTTGGACTATGCTCGCTCGTAGTGAGACTAAGCTGTGAGTAGATACGCACGTAGTTGACCGAGTCGTCGGTCTCGTGTGCAGTAACTTGGACTATGCTCGCTCGTAGTGAGACTAAGCTGTGAGTAGATACGCACGTAGTTGACCGAGTCGTCGGTCTCGTGTGCAGTAACTTGGACTATGCTCGCTCGTAGTGAGACTAAGCTGTGAGTAGATACGCACGTAGTTGACCGAGTCGTCGGTCTCGTGTGCAGTAACTTGGACTATGCTCGCTCGTAGTGAGACTAAGCTGTGAGTAGATACGCACGTAGTTGACCGAGTCGTCGGTCTCGTGTGCAGTAACTTGGACTATGCTCGCTCGTAGTGAGACTAAGCTGTGAGTAGATACGCACGTAGTTGACCGAGTCGTCGGTCTCGTGTGCAGTAACTTGGACTATGCTCGCTCGTAGTGAGACTAAGCTGTGAGTAGATACGCACGTAGTTGACCGAGTCGTCGGTCTCGTGTGCAGTAACTTGGACTATGCTCGCTCGTAGTGAGACTAAGCTGTGAGTAGATACGCACGTAGTTGACCGAGTCGTCGGTCTCGTGTGCAGTAACTTGGACTATGCTCGCTCGTAGTGAGACTAAGCTGTGAGTAGATACGCACGTAGTTGACCGAGTCGTCGGTCTCGTGTGCAGTAACTTGGACTATGCTCGCTCGTAGTGAGACTAAGCTGTGAGTAGATACGCACGTAGTTGACCGAGTCGTCGGTCTCGTGTGCAGTAACTTGGACTATGCTCGCTCGTAGTGAGACTAAGCTGTGAGTAGATACGCACGTAGTTGACCGAGTCGTCGGTCTCGTGTGCAGTAACTTGGACTATGCTCGCTCGTAGTGAGACTAAGCTGTGAGTAGATACGCACGTAGTTGACCGAGTCGTCGGTCTCGTGTGCAGTAACTTGGACTATGCTCGCTCGTAGTGAGACTAAGCTGTGAGTAGATACGCACGTAGTTGACCGAGTCGTCGGTCTCGTGTGCAGTAACTTGGACTATGCTCGCTCGTAGTGAGACTAAGCTGTGAGTAGATACGCACGTAGTTGACCGAGTCGTCGGTCTCGTGTGCAGTAACTTGGACTATGCTCGCTCGTAGTGAGACTAAGCTGTGAGTAGATACGCACGTAGTTGACCGAGTCGTCGGTCTCGTGTGCAGTAACTTGGACTATGCTCGCTCGTAGTGAGACTAAGCTGTGAGTAGATACGCACGTAGTTGACCGAGTCGTCGGTCTCGTGTGCAGTAACTTGGACTATGCTCGCTCGTAGTGAGACTAAGCTGTGAGTAGATACGCACGTAGTTGACCGAGTCGTCGGTCTCGTGTGCAGTAACTTGGACTATGCTCGCTCGTAGTGAGACTAAGCTGTGAGTAGATACGCACGTAGTTGACCGAGTCGTCGGTCTCGTGTGCAGTAACTTGGACTATGCTCGCTCGTAGTGAGACTAAGCTGTGAGTAGATACGCACGTAGTTGACCGAGTCGTCGGTCTCGTGTGCAGTAACTTGGACTATGCTCGCTCGTAGTGAGACTAAGCTGTGAGTAGATACGCACGTAGTTGACCGAGTCGTCGGTCTCGTGTGCAGTAACTTGGACTATGCTCGCTCGTAGTGAGACTAAGCTGTGAGTAGATACGCACGTAGTTGACCGAGTCGTCGGTCTCGTGTGCAGTAACTTGGACTATGCTCGCTCGTAGTGAGACTAAGCTGTGAGTAGATACGCACGTAGTTGACCGAGTCGTCGGTCTCGTGTGCAGTAACTTGGACTATGCTCGCTCGTAGTGAGACTAAGCTGTGAGTAGATACGCACGTAGTTGACCGAGTCGTCGGTCTCGTGTGCAGTAACTTGGACTATGCTCGCTCGTAGTGAGACTAAGCTGTGAGTAGATACGCACGTAGTTGACCGAGTCGTCGGTCTCGTGTGCAGTAACTTGGACTATGCTCGCTCGTAGTGAGACTAAGCTGTGAGTAGATACGCACGTAGTTGACCGAGTCGTCGGTCTCGTGTGCAGTAACTTGGACTATGCTCGCTCGTAGTGAGACTAAGCTGTGAGTAGATACGCACGTAGTTGACCGAGTCGTCGGTCTCGTGTGCAGTAACTTGGACTATGCTCGCTCGTAGTGAGACTAAGCTGTGAGTAGATACGCACGTAGTTGACCGAGTCGTCGGTCTCGTGTGCAGTAACTTGGACTATGCTCGCTCGTAGTGAGACTAAGCTGTGAGTAGATACGCACGTAGTTGACCGAGTCGTCGGTCTCGTGTGCAGTAACTTGGACTATGCTCGCTCGTAGTGAGACTAAGCTGTGAGTAGATACGCACGTAGTTGACCGAGTCGTCGGTCTCGTGTGCAGTAACTTGGACTATGCTCGCTCGTAGTGAGACTAAGCTGTGAGTAGATACGCACGTAGTTGACCGAGTCGTCGGTCTCGTGTGCAGTAACTTGGACTATGCTCGCTCGTAGTGAGACTAAGCTGTGAGTAGATACGCACGTAGTTGACCGAGTCGTCGGTCTCGTGTGCAGTAACTTGGACTATGCTCGCTCGTAGTGAGACTAAGCTGTGAGTAGATACGCACGTAGTTGACCGAGTCGTCGGTCTCGTGTGCAGTAACTTGGACTATGCTCGCTCGTAGTGAGACTAAGCTGTGAGTAGATACGCACGTAGTTGACCGAGTCGTCGGTCTCGTGTGCAGTAACTTGGACTATGCTCGCTCGTAGTGAGACTAAGCTGTGAGTAGATACGCACGTAGTTGACCGAGTCGTCGGTCTCGTGTGCAGTAACTTGGACTATGCTCGCTCGTAGTGAGACTAAGCTGTGAGTAGATACGCACGTAGTTGACCGAGTCGTCGGTCTCGTGTGCAGTAACTTGGACTATGCTCGCTCGTAGTGAGACTAAGCTGTGAGTAGATACGCACGTAGTTGACCGAGTCGTCGGTCTCGTGTGCAGTAACTTGGACTATGCTCGCTCGTAGTGAGACTAAGCTGTGAGTAGATACGCACGTAGTTGACCGAGTCGTCGGTCTCGTGTGCAGTAACTTGGACTATGCTCGCTCGTAGTGAGACTAAGCTGTGAGTAGATACGCACGTAGTTGACCGAGTCGTCGGTCTCGTGTGCAGTAACTTGGACTATGCTCGCTCGTAGTGAGACTAAGCTGTGAGTAGATACGCACGTAGTTGACCGAGTCGTCGGTCTCGTGTGCAGTAACTTGGACTATGCTCGCTCGTAGTGAGACTAAGCTGTGAGTAGATACGCACGTAGTTGACCGAGTCGTCGGTCTCGTGTGCAGTAACTTGGACTATGCTCGCTCGTAGTGAGACTAAGCTGTGAGTAGATACGCACGTAGTTGACCGAGTCGTCGGTCTCGTGTGCAGTAACTTGGACTATGCTCGCTCGTAGTGAGACTAAGCTGTGAGTAGATACGCACGTAGTTGACCGAGTCGTCGGTCTCGTGTGCAGTAACTTGGACTATGCTCGCTCGTAGTGAGACTAAGCTGTGAGTAGATACGCACGTAGTTGACCGAGTCGTCGGTCTCGTGTGCAGTAACTTGGACTATGCTCGCTCGTAGTGAGACTAAGCTGTGAGTAGATACGCACGTAGTTGACCGAGTCGTCGGTCTCGTGTGCAGTAACTTGGACTATGCTCGCTCGTAGTGAGACTAAGCTGTGAGTAGATACGCACGTAGTTGACCGAGTCGTCGGTCTCGTGTGCAGTAACTTGGACTATGCTCGCTCGTAGTGAGACTAAGCTGTGAGTAGATACGCACGTAGTTGACCGAGTCGTCGGTCTCGTGTGCAGTAACTTGGACTATGCTCGCTCGTAGTGAGACTAAGCTGTGAGTAGATACGCACGTAGTTGACCGAGTCGTCGGTCTCGTGTGCAGTAACTTGGACTATGCTCGCTCGTAGTGAGACTAAGCTGTGAGTAGATACGCACGTAGTTGACCGAGTCGTCGGTCTCGTGTGCAGTAACTTGGACTATGCTCGCTCGTAGTGAGACTAAGCTGTGAGTAGATACGCACGTAGTTGACCGAGTCGTCGGTCTCGTGTGCAGTAACTTGGACTATGCTCGCTCGTAGTGAGACTAAGCTGTGAGTAGATACGCACGTAGTTGACCGAGTCGTCGGTCTCGTGTGCAGTAACTTGGACTATGCTCGCTCGTAGTGAGACTAAGCTGTGAGTAGATACGCACGTAGTTGACCGAGTCGTCGGTCTCGTGTGCAGTAACTTGGACTATGCTCGCTCGTAGTGAGACTAAGCTGTGAGTAGATACGCACGTAGTTGACCGAGTCGTCGGTCTCGTGTGCAGTAACTTGGACTATGCTCGCTCGTAGTGAGACTAAGCTGTGAGTAGATACGCACGTAGTTGACCGAGTCGTCGGTCTCGTGTGCAGTAACTTGGACTATGCTCGCTCGTAGTGAGACTAAGCTGTGAGTAGATACGCACGTAGTTGACCGAGTCGTCGGTCTCGTGTGCAGTAACTTGGACTATGCTCGCTCGTAGTGAGACTAAGCTGTGAGTAGATACGCACGTAGTTGACCGAGTCGTCGGTCTCGTGTGCAGTAACTTGGACTATGCTCGCTCGTAGTGAGACTAAGCTGTGAGTAGATACGCACGTAGTTGACCGAGTCGTCGGTCTCGTGTGCAGTAACTTGGACTATGCTCGCTCGTAGTGAGACTAAGCTGTGAGTAGATACGCACGTAGTTGACCGAGTCGTCGGTCTCGTGTGCAGTAACTTGGACTATGCTCGCTCGTAGTGAGACTAAGCTGTGAGTAGATACGCACGTAGTTGACCGAGTCGTCGGTCTCGTGTGCAGTAACTTGGACTATGCTCGCTCGTAGTGAGACTAAGCTGTGAGTAGATACGCACGTAGTTGACCGAGTCGTCGGTCTCGTGTGCAGTAACTTGGACTATGCTCGCTCGTAGTGAGACTAAGCTGTGAGTAGATACGCACGTAGTTGACCGAGTCGTCGGTCTCGTGTGCAGTAACTTGGACTATGCTCGCTCGTAGTGAGACTAAGCTGTGAGTAGATACGCACGTAGTTGACCGAGTCGTCGGTCTCGTGTGCAGTAACTTGGACTATGCTCGCTCGTAGTGAGACTAAGCTGTGAGTAGATACGCACGTAGTTGACCGAGTCGTCGGTCTCGTGTGCAGTAACTTGGACTATGCTCGCTCGTAGTGAGACTAAGCTGTGAGTAGATACGCACGTAGTTGACCGAGTCGTCGGTCTCGTGTGCAGTAACTTGGACTATGCTCGCTCGTAGTGAGACTAAGCTGTGAGTAGATACGCACGTAGTTGACCGAGTCGTCGGTCTCGTGTGCAGTAACTTGGACTATGCTCGCTCGTAGTGAGACTAAGCTGTGAGTAGATACGCACGTAGTTGACCGAGTCGTCGGTCTCGTGTGCAGTAACTTGGACTATGCTCGCTCGTAGTGAGACTAAGCTGTGAGTAGATACGCACGTAGTTGACCGAGTCGTCGGTCTCGTGTGCAGTAACTTGGACTATGCTCGCTCGTAGTGAGACTAAGCTGTGAGTAGATACGCACGTAGTTGACCGAGTCGTCGGTCTCGTGTGCAGTAACTTGGACTATGCTCGCTCGTAGTGAGACTAAGCTGTGAGTAGATACGCACGTAGTTGACCGAGTCGTCGGTCTCGTGTGCAGTAACTTGGACTATGCTCGCTCGTAGTGAGACTAAGCTGTGAGTAGATACGCACGTAGTTGACCGAGTCGTCGGTCTCGTGTGCAGTAACTTGGACTATGCTCGCTCGTAGTGAGACTAAGCTGTGAGTAGATACGCACGTAGTTGACCGAGTCGTCGGTCTCGTGTGCAGTAACTTGGACTATGCTCGCTCGTAGTGAGACTAAGCTGTGAGTAGATACGCACGTAGTTGACCGAGTCGTCGGTCTCGTGTGCAGTAACTTGGACTATGCTCGCTCGTAGTGAGACTAAGCTGTGAGTAGATACGCACGTAGTTGACCGAGTCGTCGGTCTCGTGTGCAGTAACTTGGACTATGCTCGCTCGTAGTGAGACTAAGCTGTGAGTAGATACGCACGTAGTTGACCGAGTCGTCGGTCTCGTGTGCAGTAACTTGGACTATGCTCGCTCGTAGTGAGACTAAGCTGTGAGTAGATACGCACGTAGTTGACCGAGTCGTCGGTCTCGTGTGCAGTAACTTGGACTATGCTCGCTCGTAGTGAGACTAAGCTGTGAGTAGATACGCACGTAGTTGACCGAGTCGTCGGTCTCGTGTGCAGTAACTTGGACTATGCTCGCTCGTAGTGAGACTAAGCTGTGAGTAGATACGCACGTAGTTGACCGAGTCGTCGGTCTCGTGTGCAGTAACTTGGACTATGCTCGCTCGTAGTGAGACTAAGCTGTGAGTAGATACGCACGTAGTTGACCGAGTCGTCGGTCTCGTGTGCAGTAACTTGGACTATGCTCGCTCGTAGTGAGACTAAGCTGTGAGTAGATACGCACGTAGTTGACCGAGTCGTCGGTCTCGTGTGCAGTAACTTGGACTATGCTCGCTCGTAGTGAGACTAAGCTGTGAGTAGATACGCACGTAGTTGACCGAGTCGTCGGTCTCGTGTGCAGTAACTTGGACTATGCTCGCTCGTAGTGAGACTAAGCTGTGAGTAGATACGCACGTAGTTGACCGAGTCGTCGGTCTCGTGTGCAGTAACTTGGACTATGCTCGCTCGTAGTGAGACTAAGCTGTGAGTAGATACGCACGTAGTTGACCGAGTCGTCGGTCTCGTGTGCAGTAACTTGGACTATGCTCGCTCGTAGTGAGACTAAGCTGTGAGTAGATACGCACGTAGTTGACCGAGTCGTCGGTCTCGTGTGCAGTAACTTGGACTATGCTCGCTCGTAGTGAGACTAAGCTGTGAGTAGATACGCACGTAGTTGACCGAGTCGTCGGTCTCGTGTGCAGTAACTTGGACTATGCTCGCTCGTAGTGAGACTAAGCTGTGAGTAGATACGCACGTAGTTGACCGAGTCGTCGGTCTCGTGTGCAGTAACTTGGACTATGCTCGCTCGTAGTGAGACTAAGCTGTGAGTAGATACGCACGTAGTTGACCGAGTCGTCGGTCTCGTGTGCAGTAACTTGGACTATGCTCGCTCGTAGTGAGACTAAGCTGTGAGTAGATACGCACGTAGTTGACCGAGTCGTCGGTCTCGTGTGCAGTAACTTGGACTATGCTCGCTCGTAGTGAGACTAAGCTGTGAGTAGATACGCACGTAGTTGACCGAGTCGTCGGTCTCGTGTGCAGTAACTTGGACTATGCTCGCTCGTAGTGAGACTAAGCTGTGAGTAGATACGCACGTAGTTGACCGAGTCGTCGGTCTCGTGTGCAGTAACTTGGACTATGCTCGCTCGTAGTGAGACTAAGCTGTGAGTAGATACGCACGTAGTTGACCGAGTCGTCGGTCTCGTGTGCAGTAACTTGGACTATGCTCGCTCGTAGTGAGACTAAGCTGTGAGTAGATACGCACGTAGTTGACCGAGTCGTCGGTCTCGTGTGCAGTAACTTGGACTATGCTCGCTCGTAGTGAGACTAAGCTGTGAGTAGATACGCACGTAGTTGACCGAGTCGTCGGTCTCGTGTGCAGTAACTTGGACTATGCTCGCTCGTAGTGAGACTAAGCTGTGAGTAGATACGCACGTAGTTGACCGAGTCGTCGGTCTCGTGTGCAGTAACTTGGACTATGCTCGCTCGTAGTGAGACTAAGCTGTGAGTAGATACGCACGTAGTTGACCGAGTCGTCGGTCTCGTGTGCAGTAACTTGGACTATGCTCGCTCGTAGTGAGACTAAGCTGTGAGTAGATACGCACGTAGTTGACCGAGTCGTCGGTCTCGTGTGCAGTAACTTGGACTATGCTCGCTCGTAGTGAGACTAAGCTGTGAGTAGATACGCACGTAGTTGACCGAGTCGTCGGTCTCGTGTGCAGTAACTTGGACTATGCTCGCTCGTAGTGAGACTAAGCTGTGAGTAGATACGCACGTAGTTGACCGAGTCGTCGGTCTCGTGTGCAGTAACTTGGACTATGCTCGCTCGTAGTGAGACTAAGCTGTGAGTAGATACGCACGTAGTTGACCGAGTCGTCGGTCTCGTGTGCAGTAACTTGGACTATGCTCGCTCGTAGTGAGACTAAGCTGTGAGTAGATACGCACGTAGTTGACCGAGTCGTCGGTCTCGTGTGCAGTAACTTGGACTATGCTCGCTCGTAGTGAGACTAAGCTGTGAGTAGATACGCACGTAGTTGACCGAGTCGTCGGTCTCGTGTGCAGTAACTTGGACTATGCTCGCTCGTAGTGAGACTAAGCTGTGAGTAGATACGCACGTAGTTGACCGAGTCGTCGGTCTCGTGTGCAGTAACTTGGACTATGCTCGCTCGTAGTGAGACTAAGCTGTGAGTAGATACGCACGTAGTTGACCGAGTCGTCGGTCTCGTGTGCAGTAACTTGGACTATGCTCGCTCGTAGTGAGACTAAGCTGTGAGTAGATACGCACGTAGTTGACCGAGTCGTCGGTCTCGTGTGCAGTAACTTGGACTATGCTCGCTCGTAGTGAGACTAAGCTGTGAGTAGATACGCACGTAGTTGACCGAGTCGTCGGTCTCGTGTGCAGTAACTTGGACTATGCTCGCTCGTAGTGAGACTAAGCTGTGAGTAGATACGCACGTAGTTGACCGAGTCGTCGGTCTCGTGTGCAGTAACTTGGACTATGCTCGCTCGTAGTGAGACTAAGCTGTGAGTAGATACGCACGTAGTTGACCGAGTCGTCGGTCTCGTGTGCAGTAACTTGGACTATGCTCGCTCGTAGTGAGACTAAGCTGTGAGTAGATACGCACGTAGTTGACCGAGTCGTCGGTCTCGTGTGCAGTAACTTGGACTATGCTCGCTCGTAGTGAGACTAAGCTGTGAGTAGATACGCACGTAGTTGACCGAGTCGTCGGTCTCGTGTGCAGTAACTTGGACTATGCTCGCTCGTAGTGAGACTAAGCTGTGAGTAGATACGCACGTAGTTGACCGAGTCGTCGGTCTCGTGTGCAGTAACTTGGACTATGCTCGCTCGTAGTGAGACTAAGCTGTGAGTAGATACGCACGTAGTTGACCGAGTCGTCGGTCTCGTGTGCAGTAACTTGGACTATGCTCGCTCGTAGTGAGACTAAGCTGTGAGTAGATACGCACGTAGTTGACCGAGTCGTCGGTCTCGTGTGCAGTAACTTGGACTATGCTCGCTCGTAGTGAGACTAAGCTGTGAGTAGATACGCACGTAGTTGACCGAGTCGTCGGTCTCGTGTGCAGTAACTTGGACTATGCTCGCTCGTAGTGAGACTAAGCTGTGAGTAGATACGCACGTAGTTGACCGAGTCGTCGGTCTCGTGTGCAGTAACTTGGACTATGCTCGCTCGTAGTGAGACTAAGCTGTGAGTAGATACGCACGTAGTTGACCGAGTCGTCGGTCTCGTGTGCAGTAACTTGGACTATGCTCGCTCGTAGTGAGACTAAGCTGTGAGTAGATACGCACGTAGTTGACCGAGTCGTCGGTCTCGTGTGCAGTAACTTGGACTATGCTCGCTCGTAGTGAGACTAAGCTGTGAGTAGATACGCACGTAGTTGACCGAGTCGTCGGTCTCGTGTGCAGTAACTTGGACTATGCTCGCTCGTAGTGAGACTAAGCTGTGAGTAGATACGCACGTAGTTGACCGAGTCGTCGGTCTCGTGTGCAGTAACTTGGACTATGCTCGCTCGTAGTGAGACTAAGCTGTGAGTAGATACGCACGTAGTTGACCGAGTCGTCGGTCTCGTGTGCAGTAACTTGGACTATGCTCGCTCGTAGTGAGACTAAGCTGTGAGTAGATACGCACGTAGTTGACCGAGTCGTCGGTCTCGTGTGCAGTAACTTGGACTATGCTCGCTCGTAGTGAGACTAAGCTGTGAGTAGATACGCACGTAGTTGACCGAGTCGTCGGTCTCGTGTGCAGTAACTTGGACTATGCTCGCTCGTAGTGAGACTAAGCTGTGAGTAGATACGCACGTAGTTGACCGAGTCGTCGGTCTCGTGTGCAGTAACTTGGACTATGCTCGCTCGTAGTGAGACTAAGCTGTGAGTAGATACGCACGTAGTTGACCGAGTCGTCGGTCTCGTGTGCAGTAACTTGGACTATGCTCGCTCGTAGTGAGACTAAGCTGTGAGTAGATACGCACGTAGTTGACCGAGTCGTCGGTCTCATGGAGGGCGTCCTTGTGGTTCTTCATGTGCTCGACGAGGTTCTTGTAGAAGCCGTAGCAGTAGAAGTCGTTGCGCGTGATGAGAGGCTCCAGGATGAACCAGAGGCACTGCTTCACCACCTGCACACAACAACACTCTCACACAACAACACTCTCATCTTATATCACTAATCATATCCTGCATTATAATTTATCAATTGGGTGAATCAACTTTTTCTTGTTTTTGGTATCTGTCTGAAAACAGGATATTATCTTGATAAATTCACCTTATTTTAATAGTTACAGCAACTCTCAGATAAGTAAATTGATTAATAAGAAAGAAGGTGCACAAAGAATTTTGAGTAATAAAAAAAAATATTGGTTACCCTGGAGACAACCCCTTTTTTCCATACAAAACTGGGGACAAAATTGTCCCCTGGGTCAACCCTAATTTTATACCATAAATTTGGTTAATGTTTTATTTTAAATAGTTCTCTTCTTTTATTTCAATTGCCTATCAACCTAAGTATTTTATACTTATTGATTTTCAACTAAGTAATAAATTGTAATAAACTTTTTTTTTTTTTATTTGACTTTGGTTTTTACGTTACAAGCAAAAGTTGATTCACCCAATTCATTTCTATATTTATTTATTTGGTAAAGAAAGCTATTCAAGTTTTGCGATGCAGACATTTTAAAAAAATTACGAAACCCACCTTCATCCTCTACTCGAAATGGTTTCCAAATCTTCCTTATTTTGCCAAGGACATACATTTACTTGAATGTGTACAACGTAGAGCAACAGAAAAACCAAGAAAGATAACAAATAGCAACAGCGGTGATCATAGACACGAACACATCAGCATGTTGAGCTGCTAGTTCATCAAGAAATAATAATAATTGCATCGGCACACGGGTCAGCCAACGTACAACGGACCGTCTTGAGGTCTCAGTACGGAGAATGGCCCCTCCGCCTTCCCAAGAGGCTGGGCAGCAAACAACAACAACAACAATGGGCTGATAGTGAAGAGCATTGACGAGCACCCTGAGAAGGCAGAAGGCCTTGCCCGCGGCCTCGCTCGCATAGCCTACATCGGTCCTGAAGGTCCATTCTAAATATTGGTCAAAGAATTTTTTAAATCGGATGAGTATTATCGGAGATTACCTCTCACATTCAAACTTACAAACTTTACTTATAGTTCGGAAAATATAGCTTGATACGCGTGACAGATGTCAGAGTGACATTTCAACAAAGTATGACGTTGTATTGCGTGCATTTTACTGTAAAAAAATACGGAACTTCATACGAGGTGTTCTCGATGACAGCTGTCACAGGTATCATGCTATATTTTAAGGAGTATAGCTGTGTAATATGAGTGTAGATAGACAGGCTTGGGTGATGCACCTGTGGGCAGGTTAATGTCATGCGTACCTTGAGCTGTAGCACGTTGTCGTGCTTGGTGAAGTGGGGGTCGTGCGTGAGCACCGGCACAGCGAACACCAGCATGTAGTCCGGCATTATGTGTCCCAGCTGGCTCACAGCTCGCTCCACTGTGCACACAGCACAACACACGCATATATTACATCATTCACATTTATTGCACGACGCATTTGTTTTTTTGTTGACACGATTGGCTACATCACCTACTACATCCGTGATGTCAGCCCGTAACACCGGGTGAACTACGCGTGGTCAGTGCTTCCCTTTGGTCGTGCTGTTAGACTGAAATAGCTGTTTCAACCGACCTTTCATTCAGTGCGGTGGTGCCAACCCCAGCGGGTTAAACCCTACCACCTAGTATAGTCTCGGGTCCTTCAAGAGAGGCGTGAAAGGCACCTGTCAGGCCAGAATGTCATTCGCATCCCCGGCGTACAACCGAATGTCCATGGGCGTCGTTAGACACCTTATGGGTGGATCGGTCAGCCTCCAACGGTCGACCGGTCACACATCCATCCACTGACCGCGCCCAGGTGTGAGACGACTCTCAGCATACTTATGGCATCTTTTGTGATCTGTCCAAAGCCTTTGACTGTGTAAATAATGAAATATTACTAATTAAACTAGAACATTATGGTATAAGAGACAATGAATTGCGTATATTCCAATCATATTTAGAAAATAAAGCTCAAATATGTGACCCCAATAGCTTACACTCGAATGTAGAATCAATTACAATGGGTGTACCGCAGGGTTCTATCTTGGGACCATTATTGTTTTTAACTTATGTTAACGATAATATCTCGAGCTGCATAACAGACAATATAGAGATGGTAATGTTTGCAGATGATATCTTGGCCAACTGTGGTGCTTCTTCTCAGTGTCGAGAGATGGAGTCACTGCTGCGTCGACTGAATGTTGTGTTGAGAGATGGCGTCACCCTTCATGAAGTTCAACGACACGCACTCATCTAGTACGCGAGCTAGCGCGAGACTAGTGATGTACTAGTGTGGACTAGTGTGGGGACAGACCCTGCGTGCCGACGGTGATGTTGCGCACGTAGTCGCGGCGGCGCTGCACGTCCGCGAGCATGTACTGCCGCACCAGCGAGCGCAGCCGCCGGTCCGGCTCCCGCCCCGCCAGCGCGTACACTCCCATGAAGTCCAGCGGCAGGCACTTATCGGTATCTAGCTAGCGAGGGACTAGTGTAGAGACAGAGCCTGCGTGCCGACGGTGATGTTGCGCACGTAGTCGCGGCGGCTCTGCACGTCCGCGAGCATGTACTGCCGCACCAGCGAGCGCAGCCGCCGGTCCGGTTCCCGCCCCGCCAGCGCGTACACTCCCATGAAGTCCAGCGGCAGGCACTTGTTCGGTATCTAGCTAGCGAGGGACTAGTGTGGAGACAGACTCTGCGTGCCGACGGTGATGTTGCGCACGTAGTCGCGGCGGCGCTGCACGTCCGCGAGCATGTACTGCCGCACCAGCGAGCGCAGCCGCCGGTCCGGCTCCCGCCCCGCCAGCGCGTACACTCCCATGAAGTCCAGCGGCAGGCACTTGTTCAGTATCTAGCTAGCGAGGGACTAGTGTGGAGACAGACCCTGCGTGCCGACGGTGATGTTGCGCACGTAGTCGCGGCGGCGCTGCACGTCCGCGAGCATGTACTGCCGCACCAGCGAGCGCAGCCGACGGTCCGGCTCCGCCCCGCCAGCGCGTACACTCCCATGAAGTCCAGCGGCAGGCACTTGTTCGGTATCTAGCTAGCGAGGGACTAGTGTGGAGACAGACCCTGCGTGCCGACGGTGATGTTGCGCACGTAGTCGCGGCGGCGCTGCACGTCCGCGAGCATGTACTGCCGCACCAGCGAGCGCAGCCGCCGGTCCGGCTCCCGCCCCGCCAGCGCGTACACTCCCATGAAGTCTAGCGGCAGGCACTTGTTCGGTATCCCCTGCGCACACACACACACACATCACCGCTCGGCTTCATCTGTTCGCTTTTTGTATATTGCAACCTTCTCACATCTCACCACATCACCATACAAGTGCACTCATAAATTAAAAAACAGAATACACGCACCAGCTGTCAGCTGTCAGTGTTTAAAATAAATAAATAAAAAAATAAAAAATCTACTTTCCCTCCTTAGAGTTTGCGCTCCCGGCGACGCATCCCAACAGATTGACCTCCGATCTTCGGATCGAGAGCAATTAGATACATACACTAATAGACTGAACCGCGATCACATGCTTGCAACGGAGGATAAGACATAAATAAGCATGTAGAATACCAGACATACGAGGAGGGTTCTCAATGGATGACTGACACGGCCAATATCTCAAAGAAAAACTACTCGAGTTGGCGCCGATTAAAGAAAAAAATATTTCTACCTTCTGTAAGAAGTGCAGCAGGGCGAGATGGACGCTCGGGCTCCAGCCGATGAGCCGTCAAGCTTATAGACTGGGGTCGAGTCAGGAGTTGGGTGCGATTATCTTAGATATCATCAGAGTGCAATACGTGGCTCCCCAGCCAGATACTTCTGTCACAGGATGAGTTGGAGTTCCTCTTATTGGCAACACAACTCTTCATACCTCCTTGTCCGAAAATCCCATCTGGAGGTGTTTATTGAGGTTTCTGTGTGCTGTTAAGTCTTGTGAGTATTCTAACTTGTTTCTGGGAACTAATAATAACTAATCAACTGTCCTAAAAGTGTTTACCTTTGAAAGTCCTTTGTGTAACTTGACCGCGAACGCTTCTCGCACTTGTGGTACTTCATCCTGCAAAACGACAAAACATGAGCGCGGGCAGCGGCGCGCAGTGCGAGGAGACAGCAGGATAGCTCTAGTCCTACCACCCGACATATAGGTTCAGTGTCAATAATTAGACAAGTACGTAATTTTCTTCATATTCAATAACAAACTCATTAATATTATCAACCCAAGCCGAGCGCTTCCACAATTCAGGGCATTGCGTCACTTTCGTTTGTATGTTTGTATGTAAAGGCAGAGAGTCTAAAACTCAAGCATCTGTATGGGCTTTCAAAGGCGGAGCCTGTGAGCGAGAAAGAAGTAGGGTTATAAAGCGCGCGTGATGAAGACGGCACGTATCAATACGTCACGCCACTAGTATGTAAAGCGAGAAACTAACAGGATTTTAAATGAGTGGAATAAGGAAAAAATTCAGATGTTCTGCGTGAAACTCAGCACTCTGCCCCGAACACGGGGCCCATTGCAAGTAGGAGAAGGTTATCGAGTACAAGACCAGCGATCGGCCAATTTGCTCTCTTACAATACAAGGGCAAACTCTCGTCTCCAGTAGAGCTAGCAGCCGGCGCGGAGCGGAGCTAGTCTCGTGCTCGTCCTCCCTCTCTAATAATAATGAACTCTCTCATTCTGTGTGACATGAAGCTTCCCGCGCGGCCTGCGGAGCTCTCTATCCATGTGTGAGCTTGTCACAGTTGGAGGTGATCGTGTGTTTTTAAAGAAGTTTTAGAAGTTGAATGAGAAGGTGGGTGTACGTACGATGATGAGATGTGAGAGGTTGTAGAACTGCTCGGCTGTGAACTGGTCGCCAACGCCCTTCTGCTCGCAGATCTTGAGGAAGGCCGCGCCCGCCGCCAGCCGGATGTGCGCCATCTCCGCCTTAGACAGCTGTCCTTGCTGCGCACCGAGCCAAACGCAACACACACTCTTATCCACCCACACAAGTTCCACATGTGACGCTCAGTAGACCATGTTCAAGTTGTCGTAAGGGAGTAAAACAAACATGTAAATAAAGTCACGTTCAAATAAAGCACCAGTATTGTAATCTGTGGCCTGGGACTGTGTGGCCCTGGCTGCGGCGAGGGTAGTTTGTAGGGGTGGCTCTCCGCCAGAAAGCTGCCCTCTTATCTTCGTGCAAAACCTCTCGGATTTTAAATAACCCAGCCAAGCTCCGCAAGGCCAGATCAGCGCCAGCGGAGTATCTCCCCTCATTGCTTGTCAAGTGCACCACACTCCAATGAAACATGTTCAGCCATCATATCCATCGCTGAGAGCTTTGTTTGGTCAGGTAGTGAACTTGTGATCTAGTGGTTGAGTCATCGCGTCATCGCAGAAATTCACCACCCGCAAACCACTCGTACAAACAACAAGGATTAAACAAATAGTTCTTTTATCTACAGAGCCGGTTAACTATGTAACATTCTCCCTGTTCATATATTTCGTTCCAAGTACAATCTCTGGTCTTTCTAGAGCTGCACATACACATGTAGGCAAGCGTGAGGACAGGAGGACAAGTACCTCTAGCAGATCTCCCTTGTTCTTGAGGAAGACGGAGAGCATGCGGAATGTCTTCTGCGCGGAGAGCTCGTCGCGCTTGAGGCCGAGCAGCCAGCGCGCCATGCACTTGAGCGCCTCCAGCTTGCAGCGCGTCTCCTCCGGCAGCTCCGCCTCCTCGCACCACGCCTCCCCGCCCCCGCCACCCGCGCCCCCGCCGCCCGCCCCCGCGCCAGCCTTGCCCGCGTCCCGCACCAGCAGCTCCTTCACTATCTGCACACACACACAACTCATTACTTACATATATGCAACGCAAGACACATTCCACTACGCCGCATCTAGTAAACAACACTCACCAGACTGAGTGGGTCTGGTGGTGAGAGCTGGCATACGAGAGGAATGAAGGAAGGAAGGAGTTACCTTTCTGGAGACGATGTTCTTGATGTGAACGGAGAATGTGTCGGGCATGTTGTGCGCGATGTGACCCAGGGTGACGATGGCCGTGCGGTAATGTTCCGACTGCGGGCTCAGCGTCGACTTGAGCGTGTCGAGGATGTCGCTGAACACCTGTTAGCACACACACACACATGTACGTACATACATACACACTTTCACTCACTACTCACCACCAGCAGACGTAGCAAGGAGCGCAGTCTTCTTTTTTAAGGAAACCAACACAGTTGGCTACCTCACCTACAACATCCATGATGTCGCCCAGAACACATGATGAATTAGGCGCCATGTCAGTGCTTCCCTTCAGTCGTGCCGGCTACAGTGAACTGGACGGAAAACATGAACTATTTGCATAGCCGTTTCAACCGACCTTTCATTCAGTGCGGTGGTACCAACCCGTTCTCTTGTTTAGGTGAATATTTCTCTTTATGCAGTATGGATGGATAAGTAAAGGGCCCAGAGGAGGTGCCGTACCATAGAGTTGCTTCTGCACTGCTGGCTATACCCAAGTAGAGGAGAGCACGCCATCTTGTACTAATTGAGTGCCAACTATAAGCGTGAGCTACAATAGATGTGACATCTCGGCGCGCGTACGGTGCGTCTGTCGGCACATACCTGCTCGCGCTTGTCCGGCAGGTTGACGTACAGGCAACGGACGGCGTTCTTGGCTTGCTTGGGCGTGCCGACCTCCGCGTACGCCTTGCACAGCGTCGACAGCTGCGGGAACAGGGACGGGCACGCCTCGCCTGCGCACGCACACACCGACGTCTACTCACCACAACCAGTGCACAACATAACTCAATACTACATTGAATAGTTTCTCCACATGACAAGTACAAGGGAAGTACCACAGAGTGCGATAGTCATCTTAGCTTAGTTAGCTAAAATTTGGCTTCTAGTATTTACACACACATAATCTCTCCTGGTGCATGTCGTAAAAGGTGGCTCAGGTATAAGGTCAAGATGTCGTGCTGAGGGGGCTACGGGGCTATCTCCCACATCGGCACACTCCTTCCACTAAGTGAACTGTCTTAGCACCTCACTTGTTGCTATTACACTATGGCACAGCAAATATATAGCTAAAGCAGTATGGAAACTTCGTACAAAACGATCAAAACGACGTACTCACATATACGCACGCCTCAACAAGGCCCCGAAGCGAATGTCGCAAACAGTCTGTCGCGGGTGCCGCGTCCGAGTGGTCGTGTTTGTTTTTGTTGCATGCGCCACGGACAGTCCGCGATCTTTTAGAATGCAAAAAAAACGTTTACAAACGTTTTTCGACTGTTGTCAGCTTTTTTTTTTTCAACGTCCGTGATGTCAGCCCATAACACTGGGTGAACTAGGTGCCATGTCAGTGCTTCCCCCTTTGATCGTGCCAGCTACACTGAACTGGTCGGAAAACACAAACTATTTACATAGCCGTTTAGACCGACGTTTCATTCAGTGCGGTGTTACCAACCCGGGCGGGTTAAAGCCTACCACCAAGTAAGATTAGGAGGGAAGGGACCTACAGTTTCACGAGGAATCCGAACCTCGGTCAGCCTCCAACGGTCAGCAGTCACCCATCCAAGTACTGACCGCACCCAGCGTTGCTTAACATTCAATAGCGACAATTGACTGTCTGCACCACTGAGCTATCGAGGCTGACAGAAAGCAGTTGTCAGCTTATATTAACTTTTGACAAATGTTGACAACTTTTGTCAACCATTTTAAATGTTGGTCAACTTTTCTCATCTTTTGCCAACTTCTGTCACCTTTTGTCAACTTTTATCGACTGTTGTCAACTCTTGTCAAGTTTTGTCAACTTTTGAGAACTTTTATCAACTCTCGGTAACTTATGTCAACTCTTGTCAACTTTTGTTGACTTTTCTCATCTTTTGCCAACTCCTGTCATCTTTTGTCAATTTTATCGACTGTTGTCAACTCTTGTCAGGTTTTGCAAACTTTTGAGAACTTTTGTCAACTCTCGGTAACTCTTGTCAACTTTTCTCATCTTTTGCCAACTTCTGTCACCTTTTGTCAACTTTTATCGACTGTTGTCAACTCTTGTCAAGTTTTGTAAACTTTTATCAACACTCGGTAACTTATGTCAACTCTTGTCAACTTTTCTCATCTTTTGCCAACTTCTGTCATCTTTTGTCAACTGTTGTCAAATTTTGTAAACTTTTGAGAACTTTTGTCAACTTTTCTCATCTTTTGCCAACTTTCTTCAACGTTTGTCTACTTTTATGGCTTTTTGTCAACTTTTGTCGACTTTTGAAATTGGCAAAAGATGAGAAAAGTTGACAAACATTTGCAATGGTTGACAAATGTTGACAAGAGCTGACAAAAGTTATATCAATTCATATTTTAGCGCTTTCTTTTTACTTTCTTTTATATTTTTAGTTTATATGCATTATAAATATTAAAATATTTAGTTGAAATACTTATATACCTACATATATATGTGAAAATGTATATTATGTGAAATGCACTACTATAAGTACTATACAAAAATTATGTAAAACCTAGTTTATGAATAAACATTTTCATTTTCATTTATAGCAACCGCGTTTTGAATGTAATATTGATGATTGATTATTTTGATTATTTGATCATTACAGAACCTAAATAAATATTTTAATAAATAATAATTTTACAATTTTACAAAAATGTTTGAGTGACATCCCTAACGCTCCAATGGGGAGTACTTATTTCAACAAATAGGCCTAGTTTCCATACTGCTTTAGCTATTATTTACTGTGACTATGGTGACGTAATGTTTGAGTGAAGTTGGTGGCTGGTGTGGGTAGCTAGAGAGAGTGAGAGAGTGAGAGTGAGAGAGTGTGAGACTGACTGAGGGGTCTGTATTTGCCGAGGAAGGTGAGGGCGGCGAGGATGTGCGGCGCGACGGACTCGTCGTCCATCTCGAGCATGCCGGCGAGCCGCTGGAGGACGTCCTCGTGCAGGAAGTGCGCCGGGAACACGAAGCTCAGCATCACCAGCAGCCGCAGCCCGCGCTCCCCCGCGCTCTCCGCGCTCACACCTGCCGCACACAACACACAAGGTGAGCGCGACAGACTCGTCGTCCATCTCGAGCATGCCGGCGAGCCGCTGGAGGACGTCCTCGTGCAGGAAGTGCGCCGGGAATACGAAGCTCAGCATCACCAGCAGCCGCAGCCCGCGCTCCCCCGCGCTCACACCTGCCGCACACAACACACAAGGTGAGCGCGACAGACTCGTCGTCCATCTCGAGCATGCCGGCGAGCCGCTGGAGCACGTCCTCGTGCAGGAAGTGCGCCGGGAATACGAAGCTCAGCATCACCAGCAGCCGCAGCCCGCGCTCCCCCGCGCTCTCCGCGCTCACACCTGCCGCACACAACACACAAGGTGAGCGCAGCGAGGATGTGCGGCGCGACGGACTCGTCGTCCATCTCGAGCATGCCGGCGAGCCGCTGGAGCACGTCCTCGTGCAGGAAGTGCGCCGGGAACACGAAGCTCAGCATCACCAGCAGCCGCAGCTCGCGCTCCCCCGCGCTCTCCGCGCTCACACCTGCCGCACACAACACACAAGGTGAGCGCAGCGAGGATGTGCGGCGCGACGGACTCGTCGTCCATCTCGAGCATGCCGGCGAGCCGCTGGAGGACGTCCTCGTGCAGGAAGTGCGCCGGGAACACGAAGCTCAGCATCACCAGCAGCCGCAGCCCGCGCTCCCCCGCGCTCTCTGCGCTCACACCTGCCGCACACAACACACAAGGTGAGCGCAGCGAGGATGTGCGGCGCGACGGACTCGTCGTCCATCTCGAGCATGCCGGCGAGCCGCTGGAGGACGTCCTCGTGCAGGAAGTGCGCCGGGAACACGGAGCTCAGCATCACCAGCAGCCGCAGCCCGCGCTCCCCCGCGCTCTCTGCGCTCACACCTGCCGCACACAACACACAAGGTGAGCGCAGCGAGGATGTGCGGCGCGACGGACTCGTCGTCCATCTCGAGCATGCCGGCGAGCCGCTGGAGGACGTCCTCGTGCAGGAAGTGCGCCGGGAACACGGAGCTCAGCATCACCAGCAGCCGCAGCCCGCGCTCTCCGCGCTCACACCTGCCGCACACAACACACACACCCACGCAACAACCAATCAATCTCTATTCATTTATTCTCTTAACTTGTTACCGGTTACACTTAGGTTTGTCAAAATATTACAACAATCCAATGTTCTGATGCTTGCCGTCCATCCGGTGCGGATCAGTTTGTGACTTTTTGTGACAGTTTGTGACCTCACCCTCACTTCTTTGGCAAATTATAGAAAGAGTACACACTAAAATCCAGATTTTTTTTTTTCAAATGCAGTTGTGTGTTTAGTACGGGCCAGGGGCACTCCGCACTTTAGGTATGAAGCTAAAAGTACACTGGCGGGCCAATTCAGTGAAACGTGCCGCGTCAGAAGCGTATTGTAGGTGCATATAACATGATATAACTTTAGGCAAGTAGCACTGCGCGCGTTGAATTGCACTTTATAGCGTCGTAGCAAGAGTACGTATTTATTTATGTGTCTTTGTAGAGTGATGCTTCTGTCTGTTAGTACTATTACATGCACTTATGACACTTAGTTCCTTCAGCAATACCGTGTCCGTTGTCTGACAGGTCTAAGGTCGTCAGGACACAACAGGGCACGGAGTAAGAGTGAGTGAGCGAGCGAGTGAGAGCGGTCACCGATCTCGTCTGCGATGGAGGAGTCCGCGCGGCGGACGGCCTCCTCGACGTAGCCGACGAGGAAGAGGAGCGCCTCGTGGTCGATCATCACCGACGAGACGCGCTCCAGCAGGATCTTCACCGTGTTGTAGTACAGGTTCGTCATCACCGGCTGGCCCAGCTTCTTCAGCACGCTCGACTGTACACGCACACACACACACACACGCACACGTGAGCCGCCAACAAACACACGACGATAGGGAACACGAGAATCTATATGCTATGTAAGTTCTTTTATGACATCTGGTGTGTTGTTTCATGTTATAACTTTTTAATGCTCATTTAACTGTTGTCTTTTGATAACAGTAAGAATTTTGTTTCCGCATCAATCAAAGCTAAATTACAGGATTTAGTTAGACACAAGAACAATCCCCACACCTCAGTGCCAGCCGATGTCGAGTGGGTGAGTGGGTGCCGTGTGTGGTTGGTGAGTGGGTCGCTAGTCATAAATTGCCAGTTTCAAACATTTCCCCATATGTATTGCTATTCAAATAGTTTTTATTTTAACAGCACATGATGTTGCAACTTCCAATCCACACCACTTCACTTCACATTGCTATTTAGAAATGTGTTTGTGTGAAGACACTTATTATTTCTTGTTTCAAACTGATCGCTGTTTGGAGTTTTTTTGACGTGATGACGTCACGTCTTATAAATTGATGAACACCGGCTGCACACACGAAAAAGTGTCACGTTCCATCTGAGCCTGTGTGTGCAAGCGAGAGCGCGTAATAAGCGATAGAGAGGCACAATCGGCCCAAGCGTCGGCTAGTACCAGGGCAGCACAAATTGAAAGGAGGTTACTCGTACCATAATATATTAAGCGCATCTGGCCGGTCGGAAAAGATTTCAAATTTAGAATATTCATGAAACAAGGGTCCGAATATGTATCACAATATCGATTCATGTATTTCGATTCAATACAACGACAGAGAACCAAATATTAGATATTTAACACTTTTTAGTTCTAGGTTTTTTTTCGTTTGGAAGTCGGTTTCGTATTTTTTAAAACTGTTTTTATTTCATTCTTTTTAGTAATATTAAATAAAAAAGAATAATCGAAATCGATTGAAGTGGTACAGAATGATTCGCCATATGTGTCAAACTGCAAATTGCTGAAAAATTCCACATCACAAAAGTTTTGCTGAAGGTAACCACACAACATAGTAATTATCCTTCTTTCAATTTATTCTGCCCTGGTACTTTAGAACCGTTCCCAGTAGTCTTACCACTTTATGACGTTATCACGTAAAACTATCGTCCGTAAACCGACTTTACCGATAACACATTTTTTTTGCTGCAATTTGCTACTGCAATTTTTTTGCTACTGTTTGGAACTGAAAATGTCATAAAAAGTTTTTCTGCAAACTTAGCTCAAAACTCAAGATTGTTGAGTTGTAACATGCGACTGTGTGTCGCTACAAGCGGCGGCGTCGCTCGAGGGAGCAACAAGGTGAGGGAGCATGACGTGCCAGACTCACAGTGGTGCGTACGCAGACCTCGCAACCGACGCTGGCGTTGAGGATGGTCTCCATGCCCTGCAGCAGCTCCGGCACCTGCTTCATGTGCTGGAGAACTTGTTGAGGAACTCCTGCGCCTTCACCGACTGTGTGTCGCTACAAGCGGCGGCGTCGCTCGAGGGAGCAACAAGGTGAGGGAGCATGACGTGCGAGACTCACGGTGGTGCGTACGCAGACCTCGCAGCCGACGCTGGCGTTGAGGATGGTCTCCATGCCCTGCAGCAGCTCCGGCACCTGCTTCATGTGCTGCGAGAACTTGTTGAGGAACTCCTGCGCCTTCACCGACTCCGGCAGGAACTTGGTACTGATGTGCAGCACCTGCACACCATCACTATATCTACATATGTATGCAGGGTGTTTGGTAATTCGATAGATTCCTTCAAAGGGGTCATTCTAGAGCTAATTTGTAACAAATTTGTCCCAATAAACTATGGGTCGTAAATGAATAGTTTTTGAGTTATTTATGTTTCAATTATTTTTTTAAATTGTCTGTCTTGTTACCAAAAAATGATAATTATAAATAACTAATCTACTCTGGGTACTTAATCAGCTATTTTCTAATAGCCTTGGATTAGGCCAGTGGCAAGTGTGCTTTATTGTACATACAGCACGTACCCATTCCACTGCCCACCCGTACATGTTATCGAAGAGGGAGATCCTGCTAGAAGGATGGATTTTTGTTGTTTTATGATAAACATCGACTTAGAGAACCGCAATTATTTAAGTAAGATTTTGTGGACGTACGAATCGAAGTTCATGCCACTGGCTTAATCCAAGGCGCCTGGCTGCACCTCTAATTGAAGTAGTAGGATCTCTTCTGAAAAACTCCAATACTTCCCCCTCATCTTCAGGCGGAATAACACCTGGTCTGCCAGCATCTGCCTGCCTTCGGTTAATACTGCCGATTTCTCGGAGGTGCCGGTATGTCCCAGAAAACACTCTTAGATTAGGTATACGACGATCAGGGTAAGGATGCGCGTAATCCCTTTGTGCCGCAGCGTCAACGCCGTCGTCGCAAAATATATAGCAAAACAGAATATCAGCGTATTCTTCACGAGTGAATGCAGCCATTACTGCAGGCACAACTCAAAAATAACGAGCAATTTAGAACAACAACAAGGAATCAACAACGTGGAATTCGTTTTACTAATTACTAATTTACTAATTTTGGCGAGAGACAAAACGGCCGATCCCGAGTAAACGTTCTCTCTGTGTCAGACGTTTCATTTTTCGTTCATTTTGAGCACGAGTCTGATACTTGATATCTGATAAAAAAATGTAACTTGTGTGCAAGTGTACAACATTTGTACCTTTTCTGAAAGCTTATGAAATGATGAAGTTATTCCCATAATTTGCATGCCACGTGTCATAAATTTTTTTTTAGTAATCCTCTTCGATTTAAATTAATTTTGTGGTTTTTGGTCAGCAATTAGAAAATAGCTGATTAAGTACCCAGAGTGGAGTTGTTATTTTATAATTATCATTTTTTGGTAAAAAGACAGAAAATTTAAAACCTAAATAACTCAAAAACGATTGATTTTCGACCCATAGTTCATTGGGACAAATTTGTTGCAAATTAGCTCTAGAATGATCCCTTATCGAATTACCAAACACCCTGTATATACCACTCAACATCTACACTTTGCTTACTTTTGGCCACTTCATGGCAATGAATTGTTTGCCTGAAAGATGTTAGGAGTAAGTGAGACATGGTACGTAGGTTCAGCTTGTACGGTTGTGGGGAACATCGTCTCTGAATGAATAAAGAGCGGCGCTGTGTGTTGTGTGCGAGGAAGAGGAAGCGTGTCACCTTGGAGATCATCTCCTTCTGTACGGCGGGCGTGGGCGGCTTGCGGTGCAGGTCGACCCACTCGGCGACGGTGCGCCGCACGGCCAGCTGGTGCTTCTGCAGCTCTATGAACGCCTTGGTCGCGTTGTCGTCCACGTGTGCCATCAGGTAGTACAGCTTCTTCATGCGCTGCGGCGCCGGCAGCGTGTACGGCACCTACAAACCCCCACACCACACCAAATATATAGCTAAAGCAGTATGGAAACTAGGCCTATTTGTTGAAATAAGTACCTACTCCCCATTGGAGCGTTAGGGATGTCACTAAATTTTTTTTGTAAAATTGTTAAATTATTATTTATTAAAAAATTTATTTAGGTTCTGTAATGATCAAATAATCAATATAATCAATCATCAATAATAGGTTCAAAATGTGGTTGCTATAAATATGAATTGGTATAACTTTTCTCGACTTTTGTCAACTTTTATTAACTTTTGTAAATTGTTTACAACTTTTGTCAGCTCTTGTCAACATTTGTCAACCATTGTAAATGTTTGTCAA
This sequence comes from Nematopogon swammerdamellus, assembly GCA_946902875.1. NCBI lineage: Eukaryota > Metazoa > Arthropoda > Insecta > Lepidoptera > Adelidae > Nematopogon > Nematopogon swammerdamellus. Next base: position 230,278 of record OX336357.1, on the reverse strand, counting down.
CTGTTCTCATCTTTTGACAATTTCTGTCATCTTTTGTCAACTTTTATCGACTATTGTCAACTCTTGTCAATGTTTGTCAACCTTGGTCAACTTTTGTCAACTTTCGTCAAAATTTTTCAACTTTTGTCATCTTTTGTCAACTTTTATCGACTGTTGTCAACTCTTGTCAACCTTGGTCAACTTTTGTCAACTTTCGTCAACATTTTTCAACTTTTATCGTCTGTTGTCAACTCTTGTCAATGTTTGTCAACCTTGGTCAACTTTTGTCAACATTTGTCAACTTTCGTCAATGTTTGTCAACTTTTGTCTATTTTTATCGACTTTTGTGAACTTATAGCCACTTTCGTCATCTTTTGTCAACTTTTGCCAACTTCTCTCAGCTTTTATCAAATTTTAACCACTGTTGTCAACTTTCGTAAATGTTTGTCAACTTTTGTCACTTTTATGAACTTTTGTCAGCTTTCGTTAATAAGAGTTGACACAAGTTGACAAGAGTTTACATAAGTTGACAAGAGTTAACGAAAGTTGACAAACTGGACCAAAGATGGGAAAAGTTGACAACAGCTGACAAGTTTTCACATAAGTTGACAAACGTTGACAAAATATGAAAAAAGTTGACAATACTTATTTTTATGATTATGTTAGTACTAAGCACGTATTCGCTTTATATATATTTCAATGATTTTAGATTTGCATTGTTCTAATTAAAAATATTGACAAACGTTGACAAGAGTTGACAAAAGTTCATAAAAGTGACAGAACTTGGCAAGAGTTGACAAAAATTTATGAAAGTTGACAACAGGTCGCATGCGGGGGTACTATAGTACCCACCAGGGATGTGTTGAGTAGCCGCTCGACGAGGAGTCTGTCCTCGAGGGTGGTCATGTAGTAGCCGTGCAGGATCTTGTCCTTGATCCACTGCACCGCGCGCTCCGTCGCCGGCGGCACGCTCTCCTCCGTCAGGTGCTTGCGGTACACCATCGCCAGCCCGGACATCGCCTCCTGCACCACGCGGGCGACACCACCACCACCACCATCACACAACCATCTTCATCTTAGTGTCTTATTCTAATACATATGTTCTGCTGTCTACACATTCAGCAAGGCCACAATGCATGTAGGTAGATATGTTTGTGTTACATTATGTTGTCTTGGGGGATACAGCTCTCTGAAAATGTGGAGCGCAGTTCAGCTAGATGGTGTTTTATAAAAATCTGATATGTTTAACCATTAATGGGCGATTCTCACTCGTTCTAATAACAAAAAATGACTGAAATAGCTATTAGCGATATTTTCGGAGGCGCGGGGGGCCGGAGGGCCGTTCCGGAATGCGCGGAGTTAACGGAGTGAATATAATAAGAGCTGCAATAAAGTTAGTACCTTGCGGATCTTGAACTTCTTATCGAGCGTGCGCTCCTTGACGAAGTTGAGCAGGTCCTCCGAGTGTGCGACCGCCTCGAAGTCTCGCTGCGCGGTCGCGATGATCGCCATCACCACCTCGTACCGCACCTGCACACACACACACACACACACACACACACATCTATTATCCGGTAGTGGGGCGCCTCGGGCTCAATCACCACTACCATATCTTCTCAGATCTATTGCGTAACGAGTGTTGAATGTATCGGGTGCATTACGTGAACCACCACACAGACATAGCGTGCGGTACTGGGTAGTGGGTACTGGCCTGTTCGTGCGCTTCGTGCTGGCGCAGCTTGAGTGTCTCGGTGATGTCGGTGCGCAGCTCGGGGTGCGACACCAGGAAGCACTATACACAGAGAGCTACAGGACAGGAGGGATGAGAGCGTGAGCGTGCGGTACTGGGTAGTGGGTACTGGCCTGTTCGTGCGCGTCGTGCTGGCGCAGCTTGAGTGTCTCGGTGATGTCGGTGCGCAGCTCGGGGTGCGACACCAGGAAGCACTATACACAGAGAGCTACAGGACAGGAAGAATGAGAGCGTGAGCGTGCGGTACTGGGTACTGGCCTGCTCGTGCGCGTCGTGCTGGCGCAGCTTGAGTGTCTCGGTGATGTCGGTGCGCAGCTCGGGGTGCGACACCAGGAAGCACTATACACAGAGAGCTACAGGACAGGAGGGATGAGAGCGTGAGCGTGCGGTACTGGATAGTGGGTACTGGCCTACTCGTGCGCGTCGTGCTGGCGCAGCTTGAGTGTCTCGGTGATGTCGGTGCGCAGCTCGGGGTGCGACACCAGGAAGCACTATACACAGAGAGCTACAGGACAGGAGGGATGAGAGCGTGAGCGTGCGGTACTGGGTAGTGGGTACTGGCCTGCTTGTGCGCGTTTTGCTGGCGCAGCTTGAGTGTCTCGGTGATGTCGGTGCGCAGCTCGGGGTGCGACACCAGGAAGCACTATACACAGAGAGCTACAGGACAGGAGGGATGAGAGCGTGAGCGTGCGGTACTGGGTAGTTGGTACTGGCCTGCTCGTGCGCATCGTGCTGGCGCAGCTTGAGTGTCTCGGTGATGTCGGTGCGCAGCTCGGGGTGCGACACCAGGAAGCACTATACACAGAGAGCTACAGGACAGGAGGGATGAGAGCGTGAGCGTGCGGTACTGGGTAGTGGGTACTGGCCTGTTCGTGCGCGTCGTGCTGGCGCAGCTTGAGTGTCTCGGTGATGTCGGTGCGCAGCTCGGGGTGCGACACCAGGAAGTGCATGCAGTACTGCACGCACTTGATGCGGATGTGCACCGAGATGTCGTTGAACCTGCCGCATTGCATACTCTATCTATACTATATACTTGCACATACTAATTCAAAGAAACTTTGTAAAATAATTAAGTCAGAATAATAAACTCTATTTACACGTACAGTCAATTAAATTACCCACCAAACAATATAAAAAAAATGTGGATTCATTTATTTAGAACCACTTTTTGAAACACCACGAACAACAAAACACAGCCCCACATTTTTTCCTAATTTATTATGACCTAAACTTGACAAGTTCCCCACACAAATTATATATTGATGTGTAGCTAATAAAACAAACTCTTTAAAAGAACGCTCCAATCCAAATGACAATGCAGCAATGGGACTTGAATCCAAGCCTCACATAAATAAAGAAAATCAAGAAACCTTGTGTTAAAATCTTGGAAAAGACTATGCTGCCTTATGCAGAAGACACACTGGTAGTGTGTCATCTGAATTCTGAACATTCCGACATTACAATGACCCGAAGCAGACAGCCCGCTCCGCGAACGAAACCCTCAATCAACCAATCTCTATCTGTGTTAGATTGCTCCTCACAAAGTCCAAACATGAATCCTATAGAACAGCTTTGGTATGTGGAGAAAAAAAACCGCAGGTTGTCGGGCGTTGTAGGTGATTATCGCGGTAGGTATAAAGGAGTGTCCGAGGCCTGATAAAGGTCTTACCGTGCACTGGCTACACTTCGAGGAACTCTTCGGGGAAACTGAGGGTTTTGTCTTTGCATTATACGATGAGGCTGTCAAAACGAACAACTATAGGAAACACATCATGAAGGACGGCGCCATTGACATCTGCTGCGTCGAGGTGAGCCCCTCTGACAACCTGGTGGGCACCGAGGCGCCTTACTATAAGTACAATCCACCGCTAGTTCTCGAGAACGGTCATTTCATGTCACACTCTACCTACTGGGACCGGTCTATTCTCGCGAATAGACCTGATATTGTGATAGTGGCCCGGGAGGCGAGGCGCGCAATGCTCGTCGATATCGCCGTGGAAACTCCATTTGTTTAATAGTAATTTATAAGTTTTGTATATTTTAGGCGTATAATGTAAAATGATTGTAAATAAATGTATAAAATAATAATAATATAAGAATAGTTTGAGACCTGCCAAGGAAGGCCCTCCAGAGCGGCGGGAACTTGACGGCGAGGTTGGAGTCGGGCTCGCTGAACATGCGCGCGAGCAGGGCCACCGCGCTCAGCCGCTCCGTCAGCTGCGCCGACTTGAGCTTGCACTCCAGCTGCGGCAGCACCTGCGAGCACAGCTCACTGCGTACACGCCCGCTCTACTCTAGCTAGCACAACACCTCTCTCCGTGACTAGCTCTAGTGACTCACCGCGAGCAGGACGGTGGGGCAGCACTGGTTCAGCTCGTAGATAAGCTCGTACACTTTGCCGCACATCTCCAGCGACTTCTCCTCCTTGCCGAGGATCAGCACGTGGTTGAAGAACTGAAACACACTCCGACGTCAACATCAACAGAGAGAGGGGGAGTGTGTGAGCAGCAGGTAGCAGTAGAACTCACGGTCTGTATGTAGGGCTCGAGTGTGTGCTGCGTCTTGAGGAGGAGCTCCTTGGCGAGCTGGTAGGCGTGCTTGTGCTCGCGCTTGTGCGGCTCCACCAGGTTCACGAGGATCACGTTCAGCAGCTCGTTGCTCACCACGTCCGACTCGGTGATGAGCGGGCACAGCACGTCCAGCATGAACGACTTCACCTTCGACGAGTGCTCCGAGCTGCGCACACAAACAACCCGCTCACCTTGTGCAGCTTGTTGCGCTCGTGCCGTTTACCTTCTACACTTCTATACCGGTACCTTACGACACACAAAATCACAGATCACATAAAGGACACACTCACTTGACAATCTTGAACATGAGCGAGAAGAGAGCGCAGAATATCTCCTGACAGTCCTCGAGCTCGAAGCACATGTTGAAGGACTTGACGTAGGCGAGGTTCTCCAGCAGGTAGAAGTAGCGCTTGAACGCGGGGTCCTTGGGGTCACGCAGCCCCGCCAGCTGCTTGATCAGGAACAGGAATATCGTCTTCACCTGCGCACATACACACAGCGAGGTGAGCGGCTACAGTCAGACGCACTCTGTAGGTAGTCGCGTTGCGCTGGAGCAGTACAGACCTGCTCCTGCTCCTTGTAGGGAGCCTCGGGAGCGTAGACGCGGAGCACGTCCGCGATGCAGCAGGCGATGAGGAGCTGCACGTCGCGCGAGACGTGCGTGAGGAACACCTCGTCCGCGAGGTGTAGCGCTAGCGGCACGTACTGCTGGTACATGCCTTCGTCCTGCCCCAGGCCCTGCAGCGTGTGCGCCAGAGCCTGCCCACACACCACAGATTACTACCCACTAAGTACATATTATCTTAATGGCTAGATGGGCATCAAAAGCACTCAATATGGCAACACTGTGTTGCCTACAATTCTATCAACTTACAGGCAATACACAGCTCAGACTCGCATGATACTTCTACAGTCAACGAGAGCAAGTAAAGATGATGACAATCTCTACCTCATAAGGTGGGGTTGTCATAAGTGAGATATCGGCGACAGAGGTATGTATGATCCCACATCTAGCCATGTTTAGATATGTGTACCTAATTGGCTACATTACTCCTAAGTGACGTCCTAACATGGCGGTTAACTAAAGTTATGTAAACAAATGGATAATTGTTCTTTTATTGAGAATAATAGTGGAGACAACGCAGGGCCCTGTGATACACCAGCTAAACTAATGATACCTCAGCATTTTCACCATAAAGCTCAACAAGAGATGCAGATTACAGAGGGAGCTACAGCATGGATGCCTACATTATTATGTCGTTGTATTTTTTTAAATGTAATCCTGTATGAGTGGCTTGGTCGGAGGTACCAGACTCCCCTATGGATTGCTGGCTATACTGTACAAGAGGAGAGCATGTATGTATGGCCTGAGCTGAGTGATGTGAGGGCGTGGAGGTACCTTGAGCCGACGCACAAGCTCGTCGGGGCCGAGGTCGTCGGTGACGGGCCGGCAGCCCTGCGGGTACACGATGTCCGACATCTTCTGCACACGCACACAAACATTCTCATTAACTAACAGCTTACTTACATACACAACATTCCCACTACCGGTAGCTGTTGACGAAATGAGATGACAATTAATTATTTCATAATTCAGTCCTGTCAGTCAGTCAGTCAGCGTGTAAGCGTCCACTGCTGGACATACGCCTCTCCAATTCAGTCCTATGTTGGAGCATTGAAGACTTACGTGGGTCGTCAAAAAATATCAGACCTAACAGAGAAAACACATTTCTGTTTTAATTTCTCATTATTTCTCTACATATGTAGTCTCTTTTTAGCTCAATACACTTTTGCCAGCGATGTTCGACCTGTCGAACTCCTGAAAAATAGCCATCAATGGCCGACTCTACCTCATCATTGTTTGCTATTTTTTTACCTCCAAGCCATTTTATTAAGTTTGTGGAAAGAAATAATAATCCATGTGAACCAAATCTGGGAAATGCGGTGCGTGAGGAAGCAATTCGAACATTAACTCATTCATTTTTGGCCATCACAATTACGCATGTGTGAACTGGTTTTCCCAAATGCGGCCGCTTTTCTTGATTTCATCACTCAACGCTGCAATAAGTTCGCATTATATGTAGGTACCCATTCCTTGATTGTTTTGCCTTTTCAAAGATAATCAATGAAAATTTACACCATGACCTTGCCAGCAGATGGAACTGTCTTAGCCTTTTCTGGAACTGGTTCTCCCCTTTGAGTCCATTGTTTTGACATGTTTCGTCCATTGTTACAAATCGTCGCAAAAATTCAGCTTTATTATTGTGAAACATTGTTAATAACTCAATTGAAACATCCTCACGAGTCACGACTCTGTTTTTCTTCCATTGTGAGTAAACTGCGCCGGTGTGTCGCTGAACACCCGTACACATCCTTTGTGAATGTGAAGTGCTCATTAACAGTAGAAGCCGCCGTATTCATCAGCCGCAGGGAGATCTCATTTCCAAATGAATGGAGCCGCAGCGGTCAAGTGTAGCTAGCATGGCTCACTACTCGAGCACTGCTTTACTTTGAATGTAAAATTTAGCATTTTAATCGTACGTATCGACGAACGATCAACAATACACACATTACTTATAATATTGAACGATAATATTAATTATTTGTTTAGTAGTAGCCTTTTTCTATGGCCATAAGCGACATGACACCTGTAAACGGCGCTCGCGGGCCAACCCTTATCGTGAGTTCTTCGCGTGCCAACTATATCACGAGCCAACTAGAGAGGAAGCGAGGGAGCCGGGGCCATGCAGTTGGGACGGACGGACTGTTTTGCAGTCAGATACCGCGCGGACCGTCGCTTCGAGGCTGCGAGCGCTTCCGGCGCGCAAGACTATCGGCTTTACGCTCGCGTTAGAGCGACAACAGACGCGGGAGCGGGCTGGTGCTGATGTAGCAGATCGGGACACGTACCGCGAGTCATGCGACGTGGGACCTCCGGTTCGCTTGCGCGCGGCTCCTCCGCCGCTACAGCCGCATGGTGTCGGCGACCGCGACACTGCACCCACCACGCGATCGACACAATGCACGAACCAACGAAATAGGCCGCAAATAATTTACAACACAAACGAAAGTCTAGAATGGATAGAATGGATTGATGGAAAAAGAAACGATGCGGTGCCCGTATCAAATATTATGTTCTGCGGTGCGGACGCCAAAAATGCACAAACTAGTGTGAAGTGAGTTGCAAGAGTACCGAAAAGCGATATGATGGAGGGTGTGTGAACGAGCAAGACAATACGAGATTGTCTATGACGAAATTGTGTGAGCGTTTCTTAAAAAAGTTAACCGGTAAAACCGTTTTTTAGCATTAGGCAAAAAAAAGTAAGTAGGTACTACCATTCTAAAAAAGCAGACGCGTTTGCAAAAGATACAGAAATCCGAAATATTCCGATAACTTCAACCCCTGAAAATGAACCGAAAAAAAGGGCCGAAAAGTATGTTGAAGAAAAACTCAAAATATTCTAATATTATCTACTAGGTACCCCGGAAAAAGAATACGTACCTAAAACCAAGGATTCCTAAAAATAACGAAATATGATGATGAAATGAAATCGATGAAAGAGATGATGATGAAAGAGCTGATGTATCTCTATCTCTCTCGCTCCTTCTTCCTTCACTCTATCCCCTCCCTCTATCACTCCCACTCTCCCTCGCCCCTCTCTCACCGCTTCCTTTTCTCTCCCGCTATTAAAATAATCATCTGTCCCACGTGAGGTAAGAGTTCGTATGGTCACCTTATTAAAATAAAACAATTTGTCCCACATGTCGAATCGCATGGTCACCCCTCTACTAACGATTTTTTTTTGTCCCACATTAAGTAAGGAATCTTATGATCACCCTATTCAAATAGAACCACTTGGGAATCGCATGGTCATTGGTCACTTATCTACTAACTTGATATTTTTTTTTATCTACTTTAGTGAAGGAATCGTATGGTCACCCTATTAAAATTAGACCATTTGTCCCACATAAGGAATCGCATGGTCACCCCTCTAATATTTTTTTTTCCACATTAGTGAAGGAATCGTATGGTCACCCTATTAAAATAAAACCATTTGTCCCCACATGCGGAATCGCATGGTCACCCTCTACTAATTTTTTGTCCCATATTAGGTAAGGAATCGTATGGTCAGCCTATTCAAATAAAACTATTTGGGAATCACATGGTCACCCCTCTACTAACATAATTTTTTTGTCCCGCATTATTTAAGGAATCGTACTAACTTAAAAAAAAATACCCCAAATTAGTTAAGGAATTAGACCATTTGTCCCACATCTGGAATCGCATGGTCACCCCTGTAATAATTTTTTTTCCACATTAGTGATGGAATCGTATGGTCACCCTATTAAAATAAAACTATTTAGGAATCACATGGTCTCCCCTCTACTAACATAATTTTTTTTGTCCCGCATCATTTAAGGAATCGTACTAACTTAAAGAAAATGCTCCAAATTAGTTAGGGAATCGTATGTTCACCCTATTAAAATAAATCCATTTGGGGATAGCTTGGTCACCCCTCTACTAAAATATTTTTTTTCCATATTAGTGAAGGAATCGTATGGTTACCCTATTAAAATAAAACCATTTGCCCCACATGAGGTATCGCATTGTCACCCTCTACTAAAGGTAAGGAATCGTATGGTCACCCTATAAAACCATTTTTTACTAATTTACAATTTTAATCTTATGGTCACCCTATCAAAATAAAACCATTTGTCCCACATGCATGAGGAATCGCATAGTCAGCCCTGCACAAATATTTTTTTCTGGCGTTCGATAATTTTTTTGTCCCGCTTTATTTAAGGAATCGTTTGGTGACCCCTGAACTAACTTAAAAAAAATGCCACAAATTAGGTAAGGAATCGTATGGTCACCCTATTCAAATTATTTAAGGAATCGCATGGTCTTTTTTTTGTCCCACATTTTGTAAGGAATCGTATGGGCACCCTATAAAAGCATTTTTTACTAATTTAAAATTTTAATCTTATGGTCACCCTATCAAAATAAAACCATTTGTCCCACATGCATGAGGAATCGCATGGTCAGCCCTGCACAATTTTTTTTTTCTGGTGTTCGATAATTTTTTTGTCCCGCATTATTTAAGGAATCGTGTGGTGACCCCTCAACTAACTTAAGCCCCAAATTAGTTAAGGAATCGTATGGTCACCCTATTCAAATTATTTAAGGAATCGCATGGTCTTTTTTTTGTCCCACATTTTGTAAGGAATCGTATGGGCACCCTATAAAAGCTTTTTTTACTAATTTAAAATTTTAATCTTATGGTCACCCTATCAAAATAAAACCATTTGTCCCACATGCATAAGGAATCGCATGGTCAGCCCTGCACAATTGTTTTTTTCTGGCATTCGATTGCGATGGCTGTCTGCGTTGGTCTAAGATTCTCATACAAAAATTACCAATTTTGATTTTTCAATCTTTATGGTATGGTTTTTTTTTTTTTTTGTTGTTTTATCCCTTTTTTTGGGATAGGCAAAGGTATTAAACCATGCAGCCTTGTCTGTTGTTATTCTTTAAATTATTTATATATCGCCAATTGTTGAAATAATGAAATCGTAAATGGATGGAAAACAGTCTGTGTTGGCAAGTAAATCTTGAGTGACGCGCGGCATATTGTCAGGTGTTTTATAAATTTTCATTATTAAAGTTCAAATTGACTTAAGTATTATTTATTACGAATCTTTTGTATGGGAGTATAGAAAAGTGTTGTTTTTAGACTTTTTTAGGGCAATTTTTTTAATTTTTCTCTCCGTAAGAACCATCCTCGTACTTCAAGGAATATTCTAAAAAAATAATTAGTGAAATCGGTTCAGCTGCTCTCGAGATTTGCGCTTAGCAACACATTCAGCGATTCATTTTTATATTATAGAAGATAGAAGATAGATAGAAGATTAATTTATAATTACCCCAATTAACCTGATATTATGACCCTTAGCTTAGCCTACAGAAAACGTTCAACTAGCCACCATTTCCGTAATGGATGGCATTACCACTGAGAAAAAATTGTCTTGGATGTTGTCGGAATATTAGATAGAATAATTTTCTTAATGTAATGTGTGTAGTTTTAAGTATTTTGGATTAATTTTAGAATAATTTTGTTTGTATTTAGATATAAGTCTTTAATTTTTTCAATAAATAGTCATGTGACACATATATCAGGATTTTAGTTTCCCCAAAATTCACACCGCTTGATGGTGCTAACACACAAAATATTAGTTCCTCCACACACCGCTAGATGCGCTACTGCAAAATATTAGTTCCAAATTTTACCGCTAGAAAAAAATATAGAGGGCGCCACCAGTTGTTCTAGAACAGCACAAATATTGGTTGGTAGGTTTGTGAAGTTGAAGTGGGCTAGGATCGTCAGCATTTAGTTCCACCACCCACCGCTTGATGGTGCTAACACACAAGTATTAGTTCAAAATTTCACCGCTAAAAACCCTATGAAAAAATATAGATGTCGTCACCAGGTGGCTCATCCAGTACAGTACAAAATATTAGTTACACTACGCACCGCTAGGTGACGACACTACAAAATATTAGTACCAAATTTAACTGCTAGAAAAATACAGAGGGCGCCACCAGGTGTTCCAGAACAGTACATCATCCAGTACAGTACAAAATATTAGTTACACTACGCACCGCTAGGTGGCGCCACTACAAAATATAAGTTCCAAATTTAACCACTAGAAAAATACAGAGGGCGCCTCCAGGTGTTCCAGAACAGTACAAATATTAGTTCCAAATTTCACCGCTAAAACCCTACGAAAAAATGTAGATGTCGCCACCAGGTTGCTCACCTAGAACAGTACAAAATATAGTTCTAAATTTCACCACTAGAAAAAATATAGAGATTTAGTTCCGCTACGCACCGCTAGGTGGCGCCACTTTTTAGTTCCAAATTTCACCGCTAGAAAAATATAGAGGGCGCCACCAAGTGTTCCAGAACCGGCATAGTTATTCTACTTCGATCGTATATTATCTATTTGCAATTAATTCATATTTGCTATTAAACCGAGTCTACCGCTAGCGAAGTCGCGGGTAATAGCTACCGTAAAACCGGGCTAAATTGACATTAAGGGTTTCTTTGACAGTTTTAGGGGCTACTTTGTCAGCGCGCCAAAACACCGTTTAAGCTGTTTAAAACTTCCATCAGATATATGGCTCAGAAGTAACTGGACGTATCCTCGATAACAGTCGGCTGGAGTTTTTAAAAGAGACTAGAGGTTATAACTCTAAAAGGATTCGACACAGAAGAGGAAAGAAAGTCGTTCACAAACCAAGTCTGTAGCAAGCCAAGAAAATTTCCCAACTATCGATGATGCCCCAGAAATAGAAGACAATGACGACGCGGTTATGACTGTCTCAGCTATCGAGGGTGACTTGATATGTTCACCAATCCCCTCAACTTCTGTTGCACCACCTGCGAAAGACCCTGTCGCAGCTATCGAGGATCACCTGATTTCTTCATCAATCCCCTCAACTTCTGCTGCACCACCTGCGAAAGACCCTGTCGCAGCTATCGAGGATGACCTGATCTCTTCACCAATCCCCTCAACTTCTGCTGCACCACCTGCGAAAGACCCTGTCGCAGCTATCTAGGATGACCTGATCTCTTCATAAATCCCCTCAACTTCTGCTGCACCACCTGCGAAAGACCCTGTCGCAGCTATCGAGGATGACCTGATCTCTTCATCAATCCCCTCAATTTCTGCTGCACCACCTGCGAAAGATCCTGTCGCAGCTATCGAGGGTGACCTGATCTCTTCATCAACTCCCTCAACTTCTGCTGCACCACCTGCGAAAGACCCTGTCGCAGCTATCGAGGATGACCTGATCTCTTCACCAATCCCCTCAACTTCTGCTGCACCACCAGCGAAAGACCCTGTCGCAGCTATCGAGGATGACCTGATATCTCCATCAATCCCCTCAACTTCTGCTGCACCACCTGCGAAAGACCCTGTCGCAGCTATCGAGGATGACCTGATCTCTTCATCAATCCCCTCAACTTCTGCTGCACCACCTGCGAAAGACCCTGTCGCAGCTATCGAGGATGACCTGATCTCTTCATCAATCCCCTCAACTTCTGCTGCACCACCTGCGAAAGACCCTGTCGCAGCTATCGAGGGTGACCTGATCTCTTCATCAACTCCCTCAACTTCTGCTGCACCACCTGCGAAAGACCCTGTCGCAGCTATCGAGGATGACCTGATCTCTTCACCAATCCCCTCAACTTCTGCTGCACCACCAGCGAAAGACCCTGTCGCAGCTATCGAGGATGACCTGATATCTTCATCAATCCCCTCAACTTCTGCTGCACCACTTGCGAAAGACCCTATCGCAGGTATCGAGGATGACCTGATCTCTTCATCAATCCCCTCAACTTCTGCTGCACCACCTGCGAAAGACCCTGTCGCAGCTATCGAGGATGACCTGATCTCTTCATCAATCCCCTCAACTTCTGCTGCACCACCTGCGAAAGACCCTGTCGCAGCTATCGAGGATGACCTGATCTCTTCATCAATCCCCTCAACTTCTGCTGTACCCCCTGCGAAAGACCCTGTCGCAGCTATCGAGGATGACCTGATCTCTTCATCAATCCCCTCAACTTCTGCTGCACCACCTGCGAAAGACCCTGTCGCAGCTATCGAGGGTGACCTGATCTCTTCATCAACTCCCTCAACTTCTGCTGCACCACCTGCGAAAGACCCTGTCGCAGCTATCGAGGATGACCTGATCTCTTCACCAATCCCCTCAACTTCTGCTGCACCACCTGCGAAAGACCCTGTCGCAGCTATCGAGGATGACCTGATCTCTTCATCAATCCCCTCAACTTCTGCTGCACCACCTGCGAAAGACCCTGTCGCAGCTATCGAGGATGACCTGATCTCTTCATCAATCCCCTCAACTTCTGCTGTACCCCCTGCGAAAGACCCTGTCGCAGCTATCGAGGATGACCTGATCTCTTCATCAATCCCCTCAACTTCTGCTGCACCACCTGCGAAAGACCCTGTCGCAGCTATCGAGGGTGACCTGATCTCTTCATCAACTCCCTCAACTTCTGCTGCACCAACTGCGAAAGACCCTGTCGCAGCTATCGAGGATGACCTGATCTCTTCACCAATCCCCTCAACTTCTGCTGCACCACCAGCGAAAGACCCTGTCGCAGCTATCGAGGATGACCTGATCTCTTCACCAATCCCCTCAACTTCTGCTGAACCACCTGCGAAAGACCCTGTCGCAGCTATCGAGGATGACCTGATCTCTTCATCAATCCCCTCAACTTCTGCTGCAACACCTGCGAAAGACCCTGTCGCAGCTATCGAGGATGACCTGATCTCTTCACCAATCCCCTCAACTTCTGCTGCACCACCTGCGAAAGACCCTGTCGCAGCAATCGAGGATGACCTGATCTCTTCATCAATCCCCTCAAGTTCTGCTGCACCACCTGCGAAAGACCAGACTTCTTCCGATGAAGATTTTGCTCTGATTGATTTGGGCCGCAAGAAGAAAATTAATTAATTATTTTAAAGGTTGTAAGAAGCAGATTATTTTACCTGGCCGTATTAGTTTTTTTAATGTTATAAAATGGAAAAAAGATGTGTGGAAAAAAATTTTTGACAGGAGGGGTTTTGACAATTGTGGGATGAGGAGGTTAGAGGAAAAAACGGAGAGGAATAAGAGAAAGAATGGAATCAATTTGTACTTTGAATCAATCAAGATTACTGAAATCTATACTTGAAGCAGGACCGCTCGCCGCAGGCTAGAAGCTTATAGTTAGTTGGGCGCGCCGACGCCGGTATCCACTGCTGGTTCGATAACATCGTGCGGTTGAGCCAGACAGCCGACGATTTTGGTGTGCATATACCGCAGCAGCCACCAGTATCAGCTGCGCTCCAGATATATCAACGGCTCCGTCCCCATATACTAGACTTTTCATCTTCACCGCCTCGCTCGGACAGACCCTGCCTTTTTGTCAGATGTGGGGTAGCAGCCCAAATAAATTAAATTTAATAACCTTTGTTACATCTGTAGATGTGACTTCCGGTTCTACCGCCATCATGTAGACTTGGAAAAATTGGATCTGTGGCATGTGTAACAAAGGCTCAACGAATCCTGCCTACGAGTGCATGATATGCGAAGACGACTCGACTGATTTACCTCATTTTTGTTCTATTGTTTCTATGTCTTACTTATTGATCCTATTTTTTTTTATTTTAGTTAATTACCTACTTCCCTAATCATTGCCAAAGTTGGTTTTAAGTTGATTTAGATCTTATAAGACTGCTTAAAATGTATAGAACCTAATAATAGTATCCTCATTTTTATGTAATAAAAAATTCTAATTAAAAATATAAATGTCCATATAAAACATCTTCGTTTTTCATTTAATTACATGTACAATGCTTATAATAATATATTTTTTATCAAAATTTTGTCAACATTTCAATGCCTTGTCAAAGAAACCCCAAACTCGGGTTACTTTGACACTTAAAAAAAGCCACAGTTGCACTCTGGGGGTGCCGGCAGAAGTGAAAACTTTTTGTATTTCCGAAAATAATTCTTGGGTGGTTATAAAAGAAACTAAACACCCTAAAAAAATTAAACACCGTAACTTTGCTTAAAAAAGAAAAAAAAAAAAAAAAAAATAAAAAAAAAATTATAATTATAAATAAATAAATTTTAAATTTAGACGGACAGACATTACTTTGTTACGGAACCCTACATTCATTTTGCAGAACTTAGTAGAATGGACAGACATAAACTTGTTACGGAACCCTACTTTTATTATAAAATAACCGTCCGGGGACCTTGGTTGAAAATTGTAAAATTTAGTAGAACGGACAGACATGCATTTGTTACGGAACCCTACATTAATTTTGCAGAACTTAGTAGAATGGACAGACATAAACGTGTTACGGATCCCTACTTTTATTATAAAATAACCGTCGGAGGACCTTGGTTGAAAATTGTAAAATTTAGTAGAACGGACAGACATGCATTTGTTACGGAACCCTACATTCATTTTGCAGAACTTAGTAGAATGGACAGACATAAACGTGTTACGGAACCCTACTTTTATTATAAAATAACCGTCGGAGGACCTTGGTTGAAAATTGTAAAATTTAGTAGAACGGACAGACATGCATTTGTTACGGAACCCTACATTCATTTTGCAGAACTTAGTAGAATGGACAGACATAAACGTGTTACGGATCCCTACTTTTATTATAAAATAACCGTCGGAGGACCTTGGTTGAAAATTGTAAAATTTAGTAGAAGGGACAGACATGCATTTGTTACGGAACCATACATTCATTTTGCAGAACTTTGAGATGTCATGTATTGAGCGTTGTCATAGCAACGATATATTGTTATCTGACGCGCGTTGTCATAGCAACGATATATTGTTATCTGACGCGCTGACGCGTACATAACATTTTTTCCCCATATAAAAAAGTGCCAAGCGCCGCTAAAGAAGTTTTCACTTCAAAAATTATTGCGGGGGAAGTTGGTCTTGAATTTCTTATTCATCTCATAGCCAAAGGACACATTGTTGTGGAAAAAAATTGGAATGTAGGGTGTAAAAAGAAAGTTACACATAAAAAACTTCCAATACCTGTAGAAAGTAGCCCCCGTTTACGGTAGTTATAGATAAATGTATTAACCTTCACTGAGAAATAAGTAGATACCTTTTAGGAACAAACAAAACTTAAACAAATTTAGGAAAGAATAGGTACCTAGGTACCATTTTTGTGGCAATGTAAGTGGCCAATTATGTGGCAGCTTTATAATAAAAATAAAATACAACATTTCGGTATTGAAGCAGTATTGTATTACCTGGTGGATAAATAAGACATGAATGCACGTTACGCTGAACAGTATGAGCATCTAGCTAGGTCTAGTCTAGTTATTGCTAGATATATAGCTAGGTAGTAGCCACTATCCGCGTCTAGCTAGCTAGAGTCTAGAGTGAATATGTTGTTGTTGCGCGGCTTCTGTCCTTCGAGCTCGAGCTGTATGTCGGCGAGCGGCTTGTTCCTGGTCTCCGGGACACAGAGCGCGACGTACACGCCTCCGCTGAGCGTGATCGCCGTGAACACCGAGAACACGGTCTGGTCGCCGAACGCGTTCGCCACCGGCACGAAGAACGTCACCGTCAGCGTGCTGATCAGCCACGACGCCGACAGCACCCATCCGGACAGCCGCGCCCGCACCTGCGTCCGACACACACACCTCATTACCACCTCGCAGTGCGGTAGATGTACCGAAGGTACACACCCCTGCCCTGTGTTCGTCACACCACCCGGCACTTGTCTAACAGTGCTAAAGATTACAGTTGATATGAAAGTATTTTTATAATATTTTCTAAGACAATAAGATACTCGTAATAATTTTTCACAGATGACTTGAAATTTGGCCCTCATTTAAATGTATTTCCCGGTCCCTGATCTAGATGATACAGAGAGTAGGTATCGGTAGAAGTAGTGGTATGTCACGGATATCTAAGGACCTGGAAGCTGAAGATCTCGGCGACAATGACGAAGGGCACGCTAGCGAGGCCGGCGCCGTAGCTGAAGATGCAGAGGCAGACGGCGGCGACGGGCAGCCAGCCGGGCGGGCTCGCGCCGCGCGCCACCAGCGCGAACCACACCGCCAGCGTGCACATGCTGCCGGAGATCACGAGCGTCGACGTCGACAGCAGCGGCTGCGACACAACACCTCTCATAACAAGCGACCACGAGATAACGCTATACAACGAAGCAAAGCAGCCGCTCACCTTTCTCCCGCACCTCTCGACTGCGTATATGGAGACGATGGAGCCGAGGAGCTGCATGGCGCCAACGAAGAGCGCGAGATACTCGGGTCGCCAGGCCGTGCCTGCGCGGTAGAAGATCAGCGCCGAGTACTGGATGACAGCGAAGAAGCCGCTCACCTTTCTCCCGCACCTCTCGACTGCGTATATGGAGACGATGGAGCCGAGGAGCTGCATGGCGCCAACGAAGAGCGCGAGATACTCGGGTCGCCAGGCCGTGCCTGCGCGGTAGAAGATCAGCGCCGAGTACTGGATGACAGCGAAGAAGCCGCTCACCTTTCTCCCGCACCTCTCGACTGCGTATATGGAGACGATGGAGCCGAGGAGCTGCATGGCGCCAACGAAGAGCGCGAGATACTCGGGTCGCCAGGCCGTGCCTGCGCGGTAGAAGATCAGCGCCGAGTACTGGATGACAGCGAAGCAGCCGCTCACCGTCTCCGTCGTCACTATGATGAAGGCCATGCGCACCGCGCGGAACAGCCCTTTATTGCCAACTATTACATAATGAAAGCCATCAGTTAATGGTCATTAACGTTTTATACAATACTAACTACTTAACTCTGAACATTTCAATTGAGTCATTCATTAGACATAAATTGTGTGTGGTGGCTACATCGGTCATATTCAGCGCCGGATCTACAAATTTTCGCCCCCCCCCCCCCCGCAAGAAAAATAAAAGGCCCCCTTGTTTGAGTTAAAATATTTTTTTTATTATGATCAATACTAATTTGTAATTTGAAAACAAATCCTATAGTAAGAATTTCTGCTTCCTCGTTTTCATTTCTGTAAAATTATATATAACTTTTTGTGAATTTAAGGCACTAATTACCTAGGTAGGTAACTCATACATATATTATTATACGAAGGTACATACATACATTTCACACACGCTGAATCCCGACAATCGGGGTAAGCAGAGTGTTCGGTGTTGTGCTGCAAGAACTCTGGTAAATTACAGCACAAAGCCGACCACCACGTTTCGCAAATTATTCGAACAAGATTCAATCGATCAAGCAGCAAGTAAGGCACGAAGACCCACCTGCTGCATGACTCGGTGGAAGTACCATGCCAAGGTGAGAGGTGGCGAGCCTGTCGCCCTTTAGCACGGCATCTTGTCCTTATCCCTTAGTCGCCTTTTACGACATACACGGGGAGAGATGCAGTGGGGCTATTCTTCTATTATTCTTCTATTCTAAATAAACAATAAATAAAGTAAGGTAACCTATACTGCGAACTGTGAGCGGCGGCGTGGCGCGCGCCTCCAGCTCGTCCTTCTGAAGCTGGGCGACTTCCTGAAGCACGATCGCGTCCGACACCTCCAGCTTCCTCAGCCACGCGATCGTTCGAGCGGCTTCCTGTTCATGAACGCTCTCCTTATGAAGAACAATCCAATGGGGAAAACAGAGACGCCGGATGTTGCGAAAGCTGTTCATTATATTATTTTCTTACATTGGTCCCCACATGCTGTCCCGTGGTCGTGCCGTTATAGTTTAATACTAGACCAATGAGAGATAGAGATTTAGAGAGAGAGAGAGGGGGAGAGTGAGAGAGAGAGATGACCTCGGGGCGGTTTTTCATGACGCAGTAGGCGGGCGACTCTGGCATGCAGCAGAAGAAGAGTGCGTGGAGGAGCGGCAGGGCCAGGTAGAGCCACAGGCTCTGGTGATATGACAGCACCACGCCCAGCCCGTACACCACGATCACGCCCAGGTTGGCCGCGAACCTGAACAGTACGCACACATACACTAAGCCAAGGCTGTTCATGGCTTCATTAACCAGTCACGAGTCCTTATTCTATGGCCAAGATCCGTCTAGTAGTTATGTAGGAATGCAGACGGATGTCTCCGGTATGGCAGCTTCTCGAAGGTGTTATTGGTGTACATGTAGCATGTTCCCTGGATCCTCTCACTCGGCATACCGAAAAACAAGTGGTTGAACTGGAAGCTGGAGTATCAGACGCAGCCGATTTTACCGCGAGGACGTGCCGCCCCGGTTTGTGGTAAAGGTGTCTACGATTTTCGAATTTGAATTTGCTCCAAACTTATTGCCGTTCATACGATGTTCATTTTCCCTCTGATCTAGCATTCGAATTGAGCGCAACAGAGTGAACACCGCACGAGTAGCCGCTACAGTTTGGCACAGACTTGTTCCGCGAGAGTAGTAGGTATGGTTTTGCGGATGAGGATAACAGAAGGAGCTGAGATAGAGGAAGCGAGTTCGTCATTGTTCATAAATAAAGAGTGAGGCTCATAGTGAACAGAAGAGAGAGTGGCTCACATCATGATGGATCCGAGTGCGCCGCGGATGGTGTCCTCGGAGATCTCGCGCACGTAGATGGGTATGACGAGGTAGGTGCCGCCGGCGGCGAGCCCCGCGCACGCGCGCGCCGCGATCAGCGGCCCCGCCTCCGCCGACACCAGCTTGATGCTCCACGACACCTGTCCACGCACCATCTCTACAGAGCACCTCGCGGCTCCTCACCACGCATCATGAGCACGTCATAGCGTGAACTATGCATTGGCGTATCTAGGGTTATTTTCCAGCATGGG
Source organism: Nematopogon swammerdamellus (assembly GCA_946902875.1). Classification (NCBI taxonomy): domain Eukaryota; kingdom Metazoa; phylum Arthropoda; class Insecta; order Lepidoptera; family Adelidae; genus Nematopogon; species Nematopogon swammerdamellus. The sequence continues at coordinate 210,594 of OX336357.1, read as the reverse complement.
CCTGGCCCCTGAAAAGCGATGGCCGATGAAGCCGATAGCCGATGTGCCTACGCAATAAAAGTAGGTAAAATAATTTGAACTTGAAGTGTTGAGCCGTATTTCGACCATTGATTCCGTGCCCACCCGCCCCCCCCCCCCCCCCCCTCCCCCTCTATATACGCCAATGGAACTATGTCTAATCGTGGAGCGATTCTTCCATGTGTGACAGGGTGGATGTAGGGTGGCGTGAAAAGGGCGAGGTAGGTACTCACGGCGAACACGAGCGAGATGAGGATAAGGGCGGGCTTCCTGCCGAAACGGTCGGCGGCGAAGCCGAACAGCGGCGTGGAGAGCGAGGCGCCGAGCGAGAGGAAACCCGCCATCCACGCGACCACCGCGTCCGAGAGCGGCGCGCTCGACGGCGTCCGCGCAGACTGCAGCAGCGGACCCATCGGCGACATCCACCCGAAACTCAGTCCGTACACGAAGGCTGGCACGTTCGCTGCACCCACACCCACAGCGAAACTACTTCACTACGAGTACAAACGTCCCGCCACCATCTCTTCTTCTCTTCTCTACTCAGATATAGCGCAATTCTCCTGTCTGTCTATATGTCTGTGGGTAAACTAAAAACAGCCTTTTTCGCGGCCTAACTGTTTAAATGCAGTTTTCACTAATGGGCTATATCATACCTCAGGATGGTAATATTAGGCTGTGCAACATAAAATGCTCTCACGCACGTCAAATAAATATACACAGGCTGGCTAATATGGTGGAGAAAAATGAAAATTACACATGAATTCAAATGACCTAATCCCGAGCATGCCTATAACTACACGAACGATGACGCGGCCAAGAGCAATAGCATTCTAACCGAGCGTGGCCGCGACCACCATGCGGTAGACGTCGCCCTTCTTCTCTGCGAGGGCCATGCTGTGTGCCGACACCTCCTCCGCTAGTTCCGCCCGGAGTAGTGGAGCGGGCGGCGCGGTGGCGCTACCGGCAGGGCTTCTTGAACAACTTGTACGCGGGTGCCGCGAGCTTGTCACTCATCGAGTTTCGTGCGGCGTCGCTCTCGCGCTCACGAGTCCTGGCCTGAAGACTCGATACCGACCGCATGCGGTGATAGTGCGACTACTGGAACTCCGCGCCGCCTACAATATACTCACTCGTACCTACACAGCACACAGCAGCTGCTGCACTGTACCCGACCTATATACAGCATGATTTTAAACGTCTTGCTCAATAGTATCTTTGACTGTGATGATGCGCCTCTGCACTGCAGTGCAGTTGTCTTCTCTATAGGTATCGTATTTATGTACTTACTTAAATTTACTCTTGTTCCAGATCAGTGGGGTCAGTCACAACTATCCCACTGGATCCCGCAACCAATGACGAAGTGCACATAGGTAGTCATCTACTCGCGGAGAGCAAGAAGTCGCTGTTTGTGATTGGCCCTACACGGTCTACAACAGATTGGCAATGTTGATTCGAGAGGCCGCTTCGGACGGAATATTTCTGTCTAGCCAACTCATGGAGTTTCTGGTTGGTAAAGCGTGGTAGAGCGGAAGACCGCGTGTGGTGGCGTGCCTTGGGAGAGGCCTATGTCCAGCAGTGGACCGATACAGGCTGATGATGATGATGATGATGATGAAAGCGTAGTTTACTCTCTCTAGGTGAGAACCACAGGGAGGACCTAAGTACTTGACGGCGGATGTAGTCGCTAACCCTACCGACGCCATACAATACGTGACTTGATTGATTGATATTATGGAACATTATTATGAATAAATAATTAGATTTTATTTGATGTGATTGGATTTTAAAGTTACCAGTACTTGTCTATTTACCCGACTACCACGAAGGAGGCAGGTTATATTTTTTTCGCAGCGTGTATATGTATGTATTTGTGTTCATCTTAAAGATATTTGTATATTTTGAATGTCTTTGGTTCACCTAAGATCTGTTCTTCACTTCCCTCACAGTGCTAGCTAACTACCGACTACGCAATTTAAAAATAATAACATACATTAATGGAATACTTAGTCCGCGTGCGCGTCACACAGCGACACTTATATATAAGTCTATGGGGTCTTCAGGTTTGGGCTAGAAGATTTTTTTATATGAAATATTTTTCAAAATAGCGGGCGTCACGCCACTCACGCCCACGCCCCGCCAGCACGAGCACGCGCCATTATTATATTGTCAAACTTTAAAACATAGTTATCTTCAAACCTCACAGAGTGGGATATCGTTTTATTTATGTTTGACGTGATGACGTCACGTCTTATAAATTGATGAACACCGGCTGCACACACGAAAAAGTGTCACGTTCCATCTGAACCTGTGTGTGCAAGCGAGAGCGCGTAACAAGCGATAGAGAGGCATATAAGGAGAGTAGGAAATACAAAATATATTTGTCCGTCTTTTGCGAGCCTCGAACCCGCGGTCCCTGCCACCAATATATTGTGAACGACCAGACGTCTTAACCACCCGGCTAAATCTATCATCTACTAGCGAAGCGAATTCGGTCACCAGTAGGTGAAGATTTCATGGCGTTGAGTCTTTTGGAGCGACATCTAGCGTCAATATAGTAAATGAAATACTTCAGCGGTAGTTTACTTGATTCACAGTTAGGTAGGTGTTGCAACGTTGTAGTAGCCGATTTGATATGTAGATGGCGTAAATTAAAAGTTTATATTGATAATTAGTTTTTAAAGTACTCACATTTGCGATTTAAGAATTAAACTTCTAAGCACGATGAAGTATTATAAACTGATTTTGTATCTGACTTCGCACTTTATGTACTTTATGACGTCATCACGTAAAACTATCGTCCGTAAACGGACTTTACAGACAACCAATTATTTTATTTATTTATTTATCGTTGTCAAATGTAGTTGGAACAGTGATTAAAAAAATAATATATACCACACCTTCATGGTTTAGATTACACTTTGGAACTTTAGACTTTAGTTAAAACAAATTTATTAAAAATGTTTTAAAATCCGACTACGCAAACAGAAGGGCGGGAGGAAAGAAGGATTCGAACAGACCGTCTTTAGAATTTCCTACTGCTCTAAAAGATGAAACTTTATATGTCATTTCCCTAGTAGGTAATTGGTAGTCGGATTTTGTAAACAATTTACCTACAATATTTTTATTAGTTGAATAAAGTTTATTTAATTTATTTATTAAATTAGTGGGTCTTCATCTGTCCCTTAGCTTGGTGGGCCTCCAGTGGGTCCCCTCGCCGTTAGCTAGCCTGGTGGGCCTCTTGTGGGTCCTCACGCTGCTCGTTAGCTTGGTGGGCCTCCAGTGGGTCCCCTCGCCGTTAGCTAGCCTGGTGGGCCTCTTGTGGGTCCTCACGCTGCTCGTTAGCTTGGTGGGCCTCCAGAGGGTCCTCTTGCTAACCATTATTCCGGTGGGCCTCTAGTGGGTCCTCATTTATCTTATCTCTCCCTCTCTCTCTCTTTATTGTTGATTTCTCCATATGGAGGTATTCGGATTGTTATTGTCTAGCAGTTGATTTACTTGTGTTACTATTGTTTATTTAATCTTGCGTTCTGAATAAAATAATTAATCTTTCCTTTTAAAAAAGGCGTTTAATTTGTCAGAATACTAGCAAACAGAACCTACCATTCCAAAGCTGGAACGTAGGTATACTAAGTTAATGTTTGTAAGTAAGTACATAATAACATTAGTGGATGTTGTCGCGGGTGGAGCAGCCTGCGTGTAGCCTGGCGGCCGCGGTGGCGCGTGTGTATCTCATTAGATCTAGTGATCATTTCATATTTGAGCACATAATTCTTGATTGTGGGCGCGAGGCGGCGCGGCGTCGGCGGCGGGCGCGCGTGCGTCGTGTCGGCACGTCTGCTGATTATTTGGCTAAAATCTAAAAACGTCTCGATCCTTCCATTACAGCCTACGTATACACCTACTCCACGCAAATACTGAAATACATTTCATCAGCTTCCGCCGTCATCATGTTGCTACGTAGGTACCTACAGGCGCGCTGCTTATTGTTTATTGTATAATTTCATCCATAGGTAGGTAACCTACGCTTGGACATGTCGAAAATTCCGCCAGTTCTAAATTCAATGCGAAGAAGAACTGACAAACAAACTTCGCAAGTCACAATGTTTTGTTAGTACCTTATAAGTATTATATTATAGTAACTTACAAATAATTAACCCATACTACCGCTCACAAGAGCATTAATATTTACAGCATAAACATGAATACTGAAGAATCTGACTACTCTGCCTATTTACATTACCTTTAATGTGTGGCTGCACACTAAGCCGCACATTCAATAATATGTGGCTGTATTTTTTAATTTTATTGTGTACAAAATTATAAATTTAAAAACCCCCGACCCTTAAAAATTTTAAAATTATTTCAATTTACTTACCGGAGTCGGTGGATCGCTAAATAAATACCCGCACAGCTATGAGTTATTTATTATATTATGTGCTTACCTATGAAATGAAATTGGCGTTTCTAGAAACTGGCCACTTTGAACGTGGCCAACTTTTTACCGCATGAATTCACTGAAAAACAACAACAAAATCGCGTCGAAGCTTGTCTTAACTTGTTGAATAGGCACAGAAATGAGGGGATTCGGAATCGGATTGTCACTTGTGATGAAAATTGGATCCTGGATGACAATCGAAAACGTCCGTCACACTGGTTGGACACAGGGGAGGCAGCCAAACTATGTCCCAAACGCAAATTGAGTCAAACGAAGTTGCTTGTCAGTGTATGGTGGACCTGTGCCGACATTATTCATTACAGCTTCTTGATACCTGGCGCAACAATTACTGCAGATGTGTACTGTGAAGAATTGAAAATAATGATGGAAAGCTCTCTGTCAAACAACCGAGAATTGCCAATTGCTCTAGTCCACTCCTTCTTCACGACATAGCTCGCCCGCACACCGCACAATGGACCGTCTCAAAACTACGGGAGTTGCGACTGCAAACTCTCCGTCACCGACCATATTCACCAGACCTTGCTCCAACTGGTTTCTATATTTTTTTCGAAATTTGGATAACTTTTTACAGGGGAAAAATTTCAAATCCGATGAGGCAGTGAAATAAATACGCCTTTAAAGAGTTAATCGATTCCCATCCCCAGGATTTCTATAGCAGAGGCATCAAAGAACTTTCAGTAAAATGGCAAAAGTGCATTGATAATAATGGCCATGATTAATGGCCTTCGATTAAAAAAAATATATATTTTCATTAAAAAAAATGGTTTAATTTTTTCTATATAAAACGCCAATTTTATAGATAAGGACCAATATTTTATTTACTTAGCGGTCCCCCGACTCCTGTAAGTAGTAAACAATTATTTTTGACTTTTTAAGGGTCGGGGTCTTTTAAATTTGTAATTTAACTTTTATTTAAAGCTTTTAAAAAAGATCCGCATAGAAATCGGTCCACTTTTTAAGATAATTAATTGTTTTATAACTTAATTAACGGGTGAAGAACCATCCCAAATAAACCTAAAAAAAACTGCATCCAAATCGGTCCATCCGTTTGGGAGCTACGATGCCACAGACAGACACACACACACACACACACACCCGCTCTCACATATACCCATACACACATACACGCACACGTAAACCTTATAACAACCCTCTTTTTGCATCGGGGGTTAAAAATATACATAAACAATCACAGATCTCGTGCATTACACACCTATGGCTTCCTTCCGGCTCTATCATCAGGATTCAGGACCCTGGAAATCATATATGACTAGAGTACCTACTTGCGTAGACAAATCCAACGAGCCCAAACATGGTGGATTTATAATGTGTAGTTTAGGAGTTGCTATGGCTTCCTTCCGGCTCTATCATCAGGATTCAGGACCCTGGAAATCATATATGACTAGAGTACCTACTTGCGTAGACAAATCCAACGAGCCCAAACATGGTGGATTTATAATGTGTAGTTTAGGAGTTCCTATGGCTTCCTTCCGGCTCCATCATCAGGATTCAGGACCCTGGAAATCATATATGACTAGAGTACCTACTTGCGTAGACAAATCCAACGAGCCCAAACATGGTGGATTTATATTGTGTAGTTTAGGAGTTCCTATGGCTTCCTTCCGGCTCTATCATCAGGACCTTGGAAATCATATATGACTAGAGTACTTGCGTAGACAAATCCAACGACCCCAAACATGGTGGATTTATAATGTGTAGTTTAGGAGTTCCTATGGCTTCCTTCCGGCTCTATCATCAGGACTCCGGACCCTGGAAATCATATATGACTAGAGTACCTACTTGCGTAGACAAATCCAACGAGCCCAAACATGGTGGATTTATAATGTGTAGTTTAGGAGTTCCTATGGCTTCCTTCCGGCTCCATCATCAGGATTCAGGACCCTGGAAATCATATATGACTAGAGTACTTACTTGCGTAGACAAATCCAACGAGCCCAAACATGGTGGATTTATATTGTGTAGTTTAGGAGATCATATGGCTTCCTTCCGGCTCTATCATCAGGACCTTGGAAATCATATATGACTAGAGTACTTGCGTAGACAAATCCAACGAGCCCAAACATGGTGGATTTATAATGTGTAGTTTTTTTTTTATTGACAGCGCGACATATGCCGCCGAGCCACCCATAAGGTGTCTAACGACGCCCATGGACATTCGGTCGTATGCGGGGGTTGCGAATGCCATGCCGGCCTGACAGATGCCCATTCACGCCCCTCTTGAAGGACCCGAGACTGTACTTGGAGGGAAATATATGGGCAGGGAGAGCGTTCCAGAGTTTACCGGTTCTGTAGAGGAATGATCTGCAGAATCGATTGGTACGCATCCGCGGTAAGTCCAGCGTGTAGGGATGCAATCCCTGCCCAGTGCGCGTGGTGCGAAGGTGGAAAGGGGACGCCGGGATCGCATTAAATAGCTCCTCCGAGCTTATCATTTGTGGTTTAGGAGTTCCTATGGCTTCCTTCCGGCTCCATCATCAGGACCCTGGAAATCATTATGACTAGAGTACTTGCGTAGACAAATCCAACGAGCCCAAACATGGTGGATTTATAATGTGTAGTTTAGGAGTACCTATGGCTTCCTTCCGCCTCCATCATCAGGACCCTGGAAATAACATATGACTAGAGTACTTGCGAAGAAAAATCCAACGAGCCCAAACACGGTGGATTTATCATTTGTGGTTTAGGAGTTCCTATGGCTTCATTCCGGCTCCATCGTCAGGACCCTGGACATCATATATGACAAGAGTACTTGCGAAGACAAATCCAACGAGCGCAAACGCGTTGGCCTTTTTATGTGTAGTTTAGGAGTTCCTATGTCTTCCTTCCGGCTCCATCATCAGAACCCAACTAACAAACTAACAAAGTCACCCGAGGATCTGCAGAGCCGTGATTTTATTTTTCACAACTTATTTCATACATTCGGATATTCCTCCTCGCTCTCTCCGCTGTTGCACTTCCAAAAGTCGAGTACACGCCGCCGCCGCCGCCCGCTCGCTCGCTCGCTCGTACTCTAGGACCTACCTACTCCGGCGCGCGGAACATATCGGTTTGTATGGGAGCCACACCTTAGCGTAACCGGAACTAAATTTTATTAAGCCTATCCTGTGTCTTGTACTAAGTTTCATCAAATTCGGGTGATCGGTTTAAGAGTTATGGAGGAATATAAATACTACATACAGAAAAGATTTCTAAAAATCCTCAATTTAGTTAAAGTATCGTACATAGAGTCTACAAACTCAATATCTCATCAAACAAAGTAACTTATTACTCCATGACCTGACCATCCCTTAGAGTTTATTATTAGTATTGATGGTGATATGGCGCCCCCACATGATGCCTATTTGCTAGATATTTTAATCCAGATAATAAATTTTAAATGGAATGGGTAAAATAAAACGAAATCATTATTTAGGTATAAATGTTTATTGTCGTATAAAATGCGAATATCCTCGTGTCCTACTTACCTACATAAATACTTATACCGTACTACTTACCTATCTTATATACACGCACGCACACGTACATTCACGTGTGCGTGCGTGTACCTACTTACACAACTACCTACTAACACACTAGTACTAACACGTCCCGCTCGTGTGTGTACCTACTGCGTTACTAACTACCTATACATAGAGCTCGCTCACCGCTAGCTATCTGTAGGACACGCCTCGCGTGCCCGGTCGGGCTGATCCAAACCTGCAGCCCTCGCAGTCCACATCAACCTTGTCGCACTCAACAAGCTTCGACAGCTGCACTCGTATCTCCCTCCACGCAGCGCGGGCCGGCAATCCTTCGTAAGAGTGCGGTCAGAGCGCAGACTGACTGCGAACTGAGTGCGGTCAGAGCGCAGACTGACTGCGAACTGAGTGCGGTCAGAGCGCAGACTGACTGCGAATGAGTGCGGTCAGAGCGCAGACTGACTGCGAACTGAGTGCGGCCAGAGCGCAGACTGACTGCGAACTGAGTGCGGCCAGAGCGCAGACTGACTGCGAACTGAGTGCTGTCAGAGCGCAGACTAACTGCGAACTGAGTGCGGTCAGAGCGCAGACTGACTGCGAACTGAGTCAATACCGGTAATACAGCCGGCGGCATTACCGTTTTTAAATTTTTGTATTAATTTTGTGTATTTTTATTACTTTTGTGTAATAATGTAAAATTAATATGACATTTTAAAACGTGAAATAAAGGAAATTTAATAAATAATAACATCTACACTCCAAGTATACTATATACACACACACACACACACACACATAGTCGCGAGTCATGTTCATTGTGACATATTATTAGAATGCCCGTCGTACATATCTACCTATAGCACTTACTTAGAGACTTTATGTATACAAGTGAAAGTATGTTGCGGGACATACACACATACGGCTACTACTTCATCTTTCTACTTATCATTGTACAAACATTCTCAAAAACACCACCAACCTCACCTTACGTACCTAGGCAGGCATTACTAGTTACATACAGCTGTTGTTAGTACCTAAGTACCTATGTACTTACTTACCTACAATATTTACACTTAGTTGAATAAATAAATAAATAACCAGTCGCATCTCACTTTCACTATATAAAACTATCAGTACCTACTGTTGGTACCTGTACGTGAGTGAACGTGGGTCGGTCGCACTATAACTGCACTGCACCGCACTCTACATAAGTACCTACTGACACTACTACTCGCGTTCGCCGACATTACACTACGCAGGCGAGGTCGCCCGTCGGACAGAGGAAACTGTCGAGGTGCTACCTACATACCTACCTATATGGAAGACAACAATGTCCTTAAAATAATTACAGCACCATCACATCAAATATGGGGAATAGGCCAGTTAGCCATTATACGCGCATTACACCGTTATATTCGGTAGGTGAATTATTGAGAGTGCGCACACAGAACGCTCGGCTGTCTCGCTCGGAGCGGACAGCTCGCCGCGCTTGCGCACCACACGGTTCCACGGCGCCACCGCGCGCGCGCCGCGTCCCTTCCGTCACTACTCACTCAACTCACTCGCAGCTCGTCGCTCAAACACCAACCAAACCACTGAGATTCTCATTACAAGTGAAAGTACTGTTCATAAACAATGTTAGGTTTCATTATTATAGATCTAAACGCCGCTAGATGAAGTAAGGGGGGTGGGATGGGGTGGGTATATATGGAAGGAGGGATGGAGTGAGCGGGAGGGATGGTCTACCGGCGGTAGAGATAGTTCTTGGGCTCCTCGGCGATGGGCTCGGCGCACGTGCCCAGGTTCTTCATCTGCACCAGGCTCCTGCGGGACACAACAAGGCGTCAGTCAGTTATTAGTGTGTAGTGCAGTGACCTGGAGCGGTAGTTCTCCAGCTCGAGGGAGTAGTGGGCGTGTGTGGTAGCGTGCCCCTCATCCTGGTTCCCGGGAGCTAGTCAGGATGAGTGTGAGTATTAGTGTATAGTGCAGTGACCTGGAGCGGCAGTTCTCCAGCTCGAGGGAGTAGTGGGCGTGTGTGGTAGCGTGCCCCTCATCCTGGTTCCCGGGAGCTAGTCAGGATGAGTGTGAGTATTAGTGTGTAGTGCAGTGACCTGGAGCGGCAGTTCTCCAGCTCGAGGGAGTAGTGGGCGTGTGTGGTAGCGTGCCCCTCATCCTGGTTCCCGGGAGCTAGTCAGGATGAGTGTGAGTATTAGTGTGTAATGCAGTGACCTGGAGCGGCAGTTCTCCAGCTCGAGGGAGTAGTGGGCGTGTGTGGTAGCGTGCCCCTCATCCTGGTTCCCGGGAGCTAGTCAGGATGAGTGTGAGTATTAGTGTATAGTGCAGTGACCTGGAGCGGCAGTTCTCCAGCTCGAGGGAGTAGTGGGCGTGTGTGGTAGCGTGCCCCTCATCCTGGTTCCCGGGAGCTAGTCAGGATGAGTGTGAGTATTAGTGTGTAGTGCAGTGACCTGGAGCGGCAGTTCTCCAGCTCGAGGGAGTAGTGGGCGTGTGTGGTAGCGTGCCCCTCATCCTGGTTCCCGGGAGCTAGTCAGGATGAGTGTGAGTATTAGTGTATAGTGCAGTGACCTGGAGCGGCAGTTCTCCAGCTCGAGGGAGTAGTGGGCGTGTGTGGTAGCGTGCCCCTCATCCTGGTTCCCGGGAGCTAGTCAGGATGAGTGTGAGTATTAGTGTGTAGTGCAGTGACCTGGAGCGGCAGTTCTCCAGCTCGAGGGAGTAGTGGGCGTGTGTGGTAGCGTGCCCCTCATCCTGGTTCACGGGAGCTAGTCAGGATGAGTGTGAGTATTAGTGTGTAATGCAGTGACCTGGAGCGGCAGTTCTCCAGCTCGAGGGAGTAGTGGGCGCGTGTGGTAGCGTGCCCCTCATCCTGGTTCCCGGGAGCTAGTCAGGATGAGTGTGAGTATTAGTGTGTAGTGCAGTGACCTGGAGCGGCAGTTCTCCAGCTCGAGGGAGTAGTGGGCGTGCGTGCTAGCGTGCCTCTGATCCCGGTTCCAGGGCGCTAGTCAGGATGAGTGTGAGTATTAGTGTGTAGTGGAGTGACCTGGAGCGGCAGTTCTCCATCTCGAGGAAGCAGCGGTTGGAGTAGGTCTTGTCGTCGGTGCCGCACACGGGGTCGTACTCGGGCGGGCACACGCGCGCGCACCCCGAGTACTGGAAGCGCGCCAGGCACCGCTTCAGCGGCACCACGAACACGTGCTTCCTGCAACACAGCAACAAACGCGCACGCCTCAGTCATTACACCTACTCATAAAAACCTGCTTCACTGTGACATTTTTAAGAGTCATCCTTTAAGAATAGAAGGCGGAAAGATCGGAACACTGGAACTGACGAGTTGCTGCTTCGCTTATAGTTTGGATTAGGTCTACGAAAGTAGCAAAACGCCCCTCAATACACGTTGTTGGTAACGGGAATATTTATCTTTACTTATTACCTGTAGGTATTAGATGTGTGATGGTGCCGTCATTAGGTGCCTATACTTGAAAGATCTAAAGCATTCGTTGATTTGCTTTCCATAATGAAAGAGGACAAGCCAGCCGACAAGGCGCGTAGAGTATGTAGTGATGCTTCCTAAACATTAGAAAACACAAGACAACGAGCCAGGTGTGCTTTATGACCTGGCAGATCGGAATCTGCCAGGTCATAAAATGTTTCCAGATGACTGGAGGTTTCGCTGCTGTCTCTAACTAAACAGATCGCAAGACAACTCGACTGCGATGCCAGCTGATAACATTCACGATAACTAATGTTGCTCTTTACACAACATTAATTATAATTAAATTTTGTGGCTCTGCGAAGTTGAGTCCAATTCAAACAATTTGATAAGTGTACACATACGTACTAAATCTGCAAGACAACTCAGTATTTATATACGCTCGTTCTCTGTTACTGTTTTTCCACTTCCATTGTATGTAGGCATCTACGCATGTGTGTCGTCTACTTGTGTAATTATGTAGCTAGTTGCAAGCGTATGAAGGTACATTTCCTTCACATTTTCAGCAAAAATTTCACGACTTGTGTCTTTTATCTAAATTGAATTTAAAGAATAGTGACGCCACAGTGCCAGGAGCCACTACAAGATGACTCGACGTCCGCGGATATTCGATCATTGCGGATGGAGGTTGCGACAGGTATCTATTTACAAGCGCCCCTCCCCTCTCGCTTGAAGTAGCCTAGTCTGCGAGGAGAGTGTTCCAGTGTGTTTGTCTCAACGCTCGGAAGACACAGTGCCTTGAGTTGTCTAGCGGCGGCGGCGCGGTAGCTACATAGTTACTGACCCGCAGTTGTCCTTCTTCATGATGCACTCGTTCCTGTAGAAGCGGTTGTCGGAGCCGCACACGAAGGCGGGCGTGTCGGGGCAGGTCTCGCCGCAGAGCGCGGTGGTGCGGCAGTGCGCCGCCGCCACGCGTACCACGTGCTGCCCGCACGTCGACACCCGCAGCTCGCACTCGGACCTGTCACACCGCACACCCTCACTACCGGCTACCGGCTCCATCACCTCCGTGTAATGTACCAACCGAGTGATAGCACCTAGCAACCAACCCACTTTGAAGTGAATGCGTCCTTACTTTTTAACCCTTTACGAAGTAACTATTAAGTAATCTGTGCCATGAGTCATGCATGACTCATGACGCAAAAGGAGGGGTATTATAAATTTGACATTTGAGTTTTATGGGTTGTTGATGTGTCGGGGACAAATTTGCAATTTGTTTTTTAGATTATCGTGTGGGGTCGGTACTTTAAAAGAATAGCCCCACTTCATCTCTCCCCGTGCATGTGGTAAAATGCGACTAAGGTATAAGGACAAGATGCCGTGCATAATGGCGATAGGCCATCCAACTCCCACCTTGGCACGGTCCTTCCACCAAGTCCTGTAGCAGGTGGATCTTCGTGCCTTACTTGCTGCGTGATAGTTGTCTTGCCGTAATACTTTGCTAAATGTGGTGATATGTGTTGTGCTGCAATATACAAGAGTACTTGCAGCACACCACCGATTACTCTGATTACCCCGATTGTCGGAAAATAGCGTGAGGTATGTATGTATGTGTGTATTTTTTCAAACTAATAGACAGGTGTAGATTACGAGAGTACTGATACCGACAGTCCAATGTTAGCGCGAAAACGTGTTCACAAAAAACCGTCCGTGTCTGCGATATAGAGCTACACGCATATTTTTTTCATGAAAAAGGAAGCGAACGATCAGACTGTGCGTGAGATTCTGAGGGAACTATGAGAGTAGAGAAGTGTGCGTTGAGTTCTACTGGAGAGAGAGAGAGAGGGGGGTAGGTACTTGTAGACGTTGCCGTCGGAGCCGCAGACGGGCTGCTCGATCGAGTTGTCGCAGTCGCGCTCGCAGTCCACCTCGCCGCGCGGCAGCTGCGTGCAGTTCCCGAAGTGCGCCAGCTGCACGCCCTTCCTGCAACACGCGCGCGTACTACTTGTACTCTCTACTATCACATGCGACACAAGCAGAGCAGACGCAGACACCTTGAGGCGGCGTAGGGGTACACTTCACCTTCAGCCGCTTGCTAGATTTATGTAGAGCGTACCTTTAAGTGTAAAGGGTTGGAGTAGAGGATGGCGTCGGTGCCGCACACCGGGTCCGCGTCCTCGGGACACTTTAACTTCAGTCGTTCGCTAGATTTATGTAGAGCGGAGAGTGAACTCACAGACAGGTGGCGACCTTTAAGTGGCAGGGGTTGGAGTAGAGGATGGCGTCGGTGCCGCACACCGCGTCCGCGTCCTCGGGACACTTTAACTTCAGTCGTTCGCTAGATTTATGTAGAGCGGAGAGTGGACTCACAGACAGGTGGCGACCTTCAGGTGGCAGGGGTTGGAGTAGAGGATGGCGTCGGTGCCGCACACCGGGTCCGCGTCCTCGGGACACTTTAACTTCAGTCGTTCGCTAGATTTATGTAGAGCGGAGAGTGGACTCACAGACAGGTGGCGACCTTCAGGTGGCAGGGGTTGGAGTAGAGGTTGGCGTCGGTGCCGCACACCGGGTCCGCGTCCTCGGGACACTTTAACTTCAGTCGTTCGCTAGATTTATCTAGAGCGGAGAGTGGACTCACAGACAGGTGGCGACCTTCAGGTGGCAGGGGTTGGAGTAGAGGATGGCGTCGGTGCCGCACACCGGGTCCGCGTCCTCGGGACACTTTAACTTCAGTCGTTCGCTAGATTTATGTAGAGCGGAGAGTGGACTCACAGACAGGTGGCGACCTTTAAGTGGCAGGGGTTGGAGTAGAGGATGGCGTCGGTGCCGCACACCGGGTCCGCGTCCTCGGGACACTTTAACTTCAGTCGTTCGCTAGATTTATGTAGAGCGGAGAGTGGACTCACAGACAGGTGGCGACCTTCAGGTGGCAGGGGTTGGAGTAGAGGATGGCGTCGGTGCCGCACACCGGGTCCGCGTCCTCGGAACACTTTAACTTCAGTCGCTCGCTAGATTTATGTAGAGCGGAGAGTGAACTCACAGACAGGTGGCGACCTTCAGGTGGCAGGGGTTGGAGTAGAGGTTGGCGTCGGTGCCGCACACCGGGTCCGCGTCCTCGGAACACTTTAACTTCAGTCGCTCGCTAGATTTATGTAGAGCGGAGAGTGAACTCACAGACAGGTGGCGACCTTCAGGTGGCAGGGGTTGGAGTAGAGGATGGCGTCGGTGCCGCACCGGGTCCGCGTCCTCGGAACACTTTAACTTCAGTCGCTCGCTAGATTTATGTAGAGCGGAGAGTGAACTCACAGACAGGTGGCGACCTTCAGGTGGCAGGGGTTGGAGTAGAGGTTGGCGTCGGTGCCGCACACCGGGTCCGCGTCCTCAGGACACTTCACCTTCAGGCACTTGCTCATCTTACCGCGGCACTTTTCCATCTCCACCTTCCGCACCAGCTTACGGTTGCTTACGCTCCTGTTTGACATACACCCACGTCAAGATAGCCCGCACATCAATATCACACATATCTATAAGGAAGTAGAGCATTATACGCGCTGAGTGAGTGTTAGGAGAGTGGAGCGCGGAGGGCTCGGCTAGTGTGAAGGGAGCACTGACCCGCAGTTGAGCATGCGCATCTCACACTCGTTTCTGTAGATGTTCTCGTCGGACCCGCAGACGAGCTGGTCGCGCGCGGCGCTCTCCGGGCACGACGTGGGGCACGCCTCCGAGCCGGACGTGCGCTCCTGCGACACGCAGAACGCCATCGGCACCTCGAACACGTGCTTTCTGCAACACACACCGCCCGCGCCACGCCGTCACACCACCGCGCCAACATTCCTCTTTCTTATACGATACCGTTACGACGAAAGAGTAGGATAGTCGGGGGCTGGCGGAGAGCAAGCAGTGAGGGCAATAAATAATGGTTCGGTTTTCCGTTTTGTATTAATTATTGGAAATACGTTACGGGCAAGATCTAACTCGCAAGCGGAGCGCATTGGTGTCTAGCTCTAAGTTCAGGAGTTGCAGTATAATGTAGGTATTTGAGCGAGCGGACGCGAGGTGGACGAGTAGTGTCAGTGTGGATACGGACCCGCAGTTAGTCGCCTTCATGCGGCAGGCGTTGGCGTAGAGCTTGCCGTCGGAGCCGCAGGTGGGGCGCGCGACGCGCCAGCACGACTCGCGACAGTGCCGCGTTGTCTGGCAGTGCTTCTTGCTAGTCCGCACCACGCCCTGCCTGCACATACGTAGGTACACCTCACTCACTTTACAACGCGACGCGAGTCACTAGAAATAAAAAAAATCAGTCAAGTGAACCTTGATCACGTGCCGATGGTCCAGTCACCGCTGCTTTGCTCTCATGCTCAGAGTCTCAGAGCCACTGAAGATTTGTAGGGTCACTCAGTATGTTCTACAGGTACTATCATGGACGCGGCTCGGAGGAACTTACTTCCCTTATTACTTGCCAACCAATCTACCTTCGCAACACTCGCCGCAGAATAACTGAGCGCTATTTTCTTGTTGACATTCGCTTTTGAGGACACATCGCTCCTCTGTCGCACCGCCAGCGTGTGGAGTTGCCTGCCGGCGAGTGTGTTTCCCGATACTTTCAACAGCGCTTCTATAGTCCGAAAATCTGTTGGTATAGTGGCATATAGACAAAATACAACAATAAATACAATACAAAATATTATAATCCCAAATTGAGAATTGAAAACGTGTGTGTATGAGTTGTGCAGAGGGTGACGTAGTGAGAGAAGAGCGCTGAGAGCGAGTGGAGACAGGAGACAGGAGGGTGGTTAGTCGGTTATCCGCAGGTGAGGAGTTTCATCTGGCAGGTGCTCTTGTAGACGTTGCCGTCGGAGCCGCAGATGGGTCCGTCGAGCGGCGCCTGGCTGCAGTCCACAGTGGTGCAGAGGGTGACGTAGTGAGAGAAGAGCGCTGACAGCGAGTGGAGACCGGAGACAGGAGGGTGGTTAGTCGGTTACCCGCAGGTGAGGAGCTTCATCTGGCAGGTGCTCTTGTAGACGTTGCCGTCGGAGCCGCAGATGGGTCCGTCGAGCGGCGCCTGGCTGCAGTCCACAGTGGTGCAGAGGGTGACGTAGTGAGAGAAGAGCGCTGAGAGCGAGTGGAGACAGGAGACAGGAGGGTGGTTAATCAGTTACCCGCAGGTGAGGAGCTTCATCTGGCAGGTGCTCTTGTAGACGTTGCCGTCGGAGCCGCAGATGGGTCCGTCGAGCGGCGCTTGGCTGCAGTCCACCGGGCAGTTCTCGCGGTGCGCGCTGATGTTGTTGCACGCGCCCAGGTGCGACAGTCCCGTGCCCACTCTGCTCATGCACGCCCACACGCAACAATCACAACCACTTCTCACAGACAATACATCAGCTAAACTATATTTAAAGATTTCATTTTAAACTTCCTCTTAAAATAAGTAACTAACTTCTGATGATAGGACGAGAAAAGAGACGCTGATCATTTCATTGGCACATCCAAGAAACAGTTGACGCTATTATGTGAAAGCTCGGCAGAGCAGAATGCGGCGCCAAAAGTGCGATTGTATAGCGATGTGGTGCTAACCTGCAGATCTCGACTTGTAGCATGCAGCGGTTGAGGTAGGTGCGGCCGTCTGTGCCGCACACGGGGTCGCGCTCCGCCGTGCACCGGTGCTCGCACTTGGAGCCCGCCGCGCGCGAGCACGAACCCTGGTCCGGCGCCAGTCGCACCCCTGCATCGCACACACAACATCTTCAACACAACTTGTAGCATGCGGTGGTTGAGGTAGGTGCGGCCGTCGGTACCGCACACGGGCGCGCGCTCCGCCGTGCAGCGGTGCTCGCACTTGGAGCCCGCCGCGCGCGAACACGAGCCCTGGTCCGGCGCCAGTCGCACGCCTGCACCGCACACACAACATCTTCAACACAACTTGTAGCATGCGGCGGTTGAGGTAGGTGCGGCCGTCGGTGCCGCACACGGGGTCGCGCTCCGCCGTGCAGCGGTGCTCGCACTTGGAGCCCGCCGCGCGCGAGCACGAGCCCTGGTCCGGCGCCAGTCGCACCCCTGCACCGCACACGCAACATCTTCAACACAACTTGTAGCATGCCGCAGTTGAGGTAGGTGCGGCCGTCGGTACCGCACACGGGGTCGCGCTCCGCCGTGCAGCGGTGCTCGCACTTGGAGCCCGCCGCGCGCGGGCTCGGCGCAAGTCGCACAGTGCAAGAGTGGGAGGGTTGCGCTTTCTGTCTCACCTTTGCCGCAGGTCTTCTTGCGCATCTCACAGAGGGAGGGGTAGATGTAGTGGTCTGTGCCGCAGACGGGCTCGCCCTGCAGCGCCGGCCCGCAGATGCGCGGACAGGTCGCACAGTGCAAGAGTGGGAGGGTTGCGCTTTCTGTCTCACCTTTGCCGCAGGTCTTCTTGCGCATCTCACAGAGGGAGGGGTAGATGTAGTTGTCTGTGCCGCAGACGGGCTCGCCCTGCAGCGCCGGCCCGCAGATGCGCGGACAGGTCGCACAGTGCAAGAGTGGGAAGGTCGCGCTTTCTGTCTCACCTTTGCCGCAGGTCTTCTTGCGCATCTCACAGAGGGAGGGGTAGATGTAGTTGTCTGTGCCGCAGACGGGCTCGCCCTGCAGCGCCGGCCCGCAGATGCGCGGACAGGTCGCACAGTGCAAGAGTGGGAAGGTCGCGCTTTCTGTCTCACCTTTGCCGCAGGTCTTCTTGCGCATCTCACAGAGGTAGGGGTAGATGTAGTTGTCTGTGCCGCAGACGGGCTCGCCCTGCAGCGCCGGCCCGCAGATGCGCGGACAGGTCGCACAGTGCAAGAGTGGGAAGGTCGCGCTTTCTGTCTCACCTTTGCCGCAGGTCTTCTTGCGCATCTCACAGAGGGAGGGGTAGATGTAGTTGTCTGTGCCGCAGACGGGCTCGCCCTGCAGCGCCGGCCCGCAGATGCGGGGACAGGTCGCGTCGCGCGCCCCCGCCGCCTCGCGCGCCGCCCACCCTGCAACAATACACATCGTGTTCTAGTCAGCATCGAGTCGAGCCACAATAGCATGCTTTATAATCGCGGATAGCGGGCGTGAGAGCTGTGGGAGCTGGGGCGGGGAGTAAGGGGCGATGTTCGTGTCCGTGTGACAGCTACACGCGGCGACTAGGAAAGTTCATTAGCCAGCCCGCCGACACTGCACATCACGGCCGACGAATAGACACGGCCACGACGGCGGCGCTATCCAACTACACGCTCACCTATTCGGAAACGCTGATTAACGCGATGTATTCTGTGGTAGCGCGCAAGATGTCGCGTCACTCAGCTCACTCTCTCAACATCCTCGCGCTTGGGGCGAGTGGAGGGTCGCGGCGGGGTGGAGTGAGAGCTGTAGCGGACTGCAGACAAGCGGTCGGCTAGCGGGTGCTCGCGTGTCCGCCGCACTGCAGCTCCGTCTCCCACGCTTCACTGAGACCTTCACACCGAGGCGGCTCGCACCGAATCTCATCATCCTCGACATCGTGTTGACGACCACGATGATACCTATTGTATTATTGGCTTTACATGCGTACATACATAGCGTCACGCCTGCTTCCCAGCGGGGTAGGCAGAGACAACGGATCTCCACGTGCCACGATCCTGACACATATCTATAGTTGTTATTTGTTTTATTTTGTACTAAAAATAAAATAATATATCTAAAAAAATGTTTTATATAATTTAACATAAACCCTTTATTATATTGACTGCCACCCAGAACGCACCTGCACGATCGATGCCTGCACGAACCAAGAGAGCCTCATAAAAATAATTTTATGTTACAATTACAATAAATGTATGCCATTTGATAATTGAGAATGTTGGTACTCTACGGTTGGTTTGATAATTGAGTATGTTGGTACTCTACGGTTGGTTTGGTTACTCTACAATTATAATATCATGATTCCGTTTAAAAGCCGCAGTAAGAGAATGCTGAGCGCACTAAGTAATAAAGATAGCTCGTAAAATGTTCTAAGTATGCGGACAAGCTGCTTGATAGCGCTCCACTCCTCCACTCCACCGACTACTCCGTCCGGCGACTCGGGGGAGGCGGCGCGGCGCCCACCGCTACCTATTACGGTTCAGGACAGACAGACATACAGACAGAAAGCGTAAATCTTAATTCCGTGTTCGGCAGATGTCCACAAAAAGCGATCGGCCTAGGGCATGTTTTTCGAAGGAAGTAGGCAATTTTTGGCGAGGCAGAAGGTCGAGCCTTGTTTAGTTAAATTGAAGAAGTCATTTCGGCCGAAATTGTATTCGGTTTTCTTAATGCACTGATCATACGCTGGTGACATCATGGTGTTAAGGTATTTTAGTCATAATGTAGCTGAGGTCTGATACAGACATACATAATGTAGTGTGCAACCTACACAATATGGAGTATGTATTCACAGTGTAGGTGGCGGCTGACGTCCCCGGTACGTGGAGATGTTCGTTAGACATTCAGTTGTCTTTTTGTTGTCTGCTCGTTGAGTAGATGTGTCAGTTTCGTCTGTGCGTAGTAACCGGCAGAAAAGTGTTCCGAACATTTTGCATGGGGGGCGTAGTGCTGATATACTCGTATCAACAATTTGAAAATAATGTTTTCGAGATATCTTGATACAATGTTCTGCCTATTCGTTGAGTCGGCACGTCTCCTACACGCATGCAAACAATTCTTCAGGAATTGTTGACTAACGAACAGACAGACAGACACGTTTACTAACCGTCGGTTAGAATAGTACTGTGGACTGATATCGGCGGCGACGGCTATGTACCGGACCGCAATCAATGCAACACGTATTAACTGTTAGAAGATATGAGTTGTGTGTCGGTGGGTAGACTCATAGATATAGGATGTGTAAAATTCGAGGTCTGTGGGTAGACTAGAGAGAGTGACCGCAGAGTCGACTCATCCACTCACTACAGTGTCTATTGTTGTACATATGCAATACCTACAGCAATGAGTGGATTTCTCCCACTCTTCAGTTGAGCGAAGTACCTATGTAGTTTCGGTTGTGTAGCGGCTGAGTGTACCTAGCTAGACTGTGTAGTTTCGGTTGTGTAGCAGCTGAGTGTACCTAGCTAGACTGTGTAGTTTCGGTTGTGTAGCGGCTGAGTGTACCTAGCTAGACTGTGTAGTTTCGGTTGTGTAGCGGCTGAGTGTACCTAGCTAGACTGTGTAGTTTCGGTTGTGTAGCGGCTGAGTGTACCTAGCTAGACTGTGTAGTTTCGGTTGTGTAGCGGCTGAGTGTACCTAGCTAGACTGTGTAGTTTCGGTTGTGTAGCGGCTGAGTGTACCTAGCTAGACTGTGTAGTTTCGGTTGTGTAGCGGCTGAGTGTACCTAGCTAGACTGTGTAGTTTCGGTTGTGTAGCGGCTGAGTGTACCTAGCTAGACTGTGTAGTTTCGGTTGTGTAGCGGCTGAGTGAACCTAGCTAGACTGTGTAGTTTCGGTTGTGTAGCGGCTGAGTGTACCTAGCTAGACTATGTAGTGTGTGTAGTTGGAAAAGTCACATAGACAAACTATGTGACAAGATGGCTAGAGGTATTTACGCACTAAGAGAGTTACGCCGCTTGATCAGTCCGGAGGCTTTGAGACAGTCTTACTATGCGTACGTACACTCATTACTGTCGTATGGTGTAATCCTGTGGGGTAACTCAACCGATGCTGAAAGAGTGCTAATACTGCAAAAACGAGCGATAAGGGTATTAGCCAGTGTACCGCGAACAACATCTTGTAGAGACTTTTTCAAATCCTTTGGTATATTAACTGTGTGCTCTCTATATATATATGAAGTAGTGGTATATGTACGCAAAAACATGAATTCTTTTGAGTCAAATGGCGCAAGTCATAATTATAACACACGTAACTCAGAGCGTTTAAAATCTGTTGCGCATAAATCGGCGATGGCTGAAAAAGACCCTGACGTGATTGGACCCAAATTGTACGAAAATGTTCCTGATACAATAAAATCAATAAATAGTGACAATGTGTTCCAGAGTCAGCTGAAAATATTTCTCTTAGACAATCCATTTTATAAGTTAAGTGAATTTTTTTCATACTGTAAATAAAAATTGTGCTGACTTTGATAATTCAAATTGTTTATATGCATAAACACAAATTTTATTAATAACTTGACTGAACCCTATGTTCTTTGTTTTGTATTTTATTATCTTTTTTAATGAGTATATTTTTGACTTTTTAATTTTTTGCTTAGATATAGTATGTTATATTTAACATAATGAAAACTTAGTATGTAAGCTATATTTAAAAAAAGCTCTGTAAGGTTTCTTACCCGGTTCTTCCTTATAGATTGCACTACTGAACGGGACATCATAAAAAATGACGACGAACCATACTGAATATGCATATGTCTCAATGTAATATTGTTATTGTTGTGTGTTCTTTATGGCGAAATAAATATCTGAATCTGAATCTGAATCTGTAGTTTCGGTTGTGTAGCGGCTGAGTGTACCTAGCTAGACTGTGTAGTTTCGGTTGTGTAGCGGCTGAGTGTACCTAGCTAGACTGTGTAGTTTCGGTTGTGTAGCGGCTGAGTGTACCTAGATAGACTATGTAGTTTCGGTTGTGTAGCGGCTGAGTGTACCTAGCTAGACTGTGTAGTTTCGGTTGTGTAGCGGCTGAGTGTACCTAGCTAGACTATGTAGTTTCGGTTGTGTAGCGGCTGAGTGTACCTAGCTAGACTATGTAGTTTCGGTTGTGTAGCGGCTGAGTGTACCTAGCTAGACTATGTAGTTTCGGTTGTGTAGCGGCTGAGTGTACCTAGCTAGACTATGTAGTTTCGGTTGTGTAGCGGCTGAGTGTACTTAGCTAGACTGTGTAGTTTCGGTTGTGTAGCGGCTGAGTGTACCTAGCTAGACTATGTAGTTTCGGTTGTGTAGCGGCTGAGTGTACCTAGCTAGACTGTGTAGTTTCGGTTGTGTAGCGGCTGAGTGTACCTAGCTAGATTATGTAGTTTCGGTTGTGTAGCGGCTGAGTGTACTTAGCTAGACTGTGTAGTTTCGGTTGTGTAGCGGCTGAGTGTACCTAGCTAGACTATGTAGTTTCGGTTGTGTAGCGGCTGAGTGTACCTAGCTAGACTATGTAGTTTCGGTTGTGTAGCGGCTGAGTGTACCTAGCTAGACTGTGTAGTTTCGGTTGTGTAGCGGCTGAGTGTACCTAGCTAGATTATGTAGTTTCGGTTGTGTAGCGGCTGAGTGTACCTAGCTAGATTATGTAGTTTCGGTTGTGTAGCGGCTGAGTGTACTTAGCTAGACTGTGTAGTTTCGGTTGTGTAGCGGCTGAGTGTACCTAGCTAGACTATGTAGTTTCGGTTGTGTAGCGGCTGAGTGTACCTAGCTAGACTATGTAGTTTCGGTTGTGTAGCGGCTGAGTGTACCTAGCTAGACTGTGTAGTTTCGGTTGTGTAGCGGCTGAGTGTACCTAGCTAGATTATGTAGTTTCGGTTGTGTAGCGGCTGAGTGTACCTAGCTAGACTATGTAGTTTCGGTTGTGTAGCGGCTGAGTGTACCTAGCTAGACTATGTAGTTTCGGTTGTGTAGCGGCTGAGTGTACCTAGCTAGACTGTGTAGTTTCGGTTGTGTAGCGGCTGAGTGTACCTAGCTAGATTATGTAGTTTCGGTTGTGTAGCGGCTGAGTGTACCTAGCTAGATTATGTAGTTTCGGTTGTGTAGCGGCTGAGTGTACCTAGCTAGATTATGTAGTTTCGGTTGTGTAGCGGCTGAGTGTACCTAGCTAGATTATGTAGTTTCGGTTGTGTAGCGGCTGAGTGTACCTAGCTAGATTATGTAGTTTCGGTTGTGTAGCGGCTGAGTGTACCTAGCTAGATTATGTAGTTTCGGTTGTGTAGCGGCTGAGTGTACCTAGCTAGATTATGTAGTTTCGGTTGTGTAGCGGCTGAGTGTACCTAGCTAGATTATGTAGTTTCGGTTGTGTAGCGGCTGAGTGTACCTAGCTAGATTATGTAGTTTCGGTTGTGTAGCGGCTGAGTGTACCTAGCTAGACTATGTAGTTTCGGTTGTGTAGCGGCTGAGTGTACCTAGCTAGATTATGTAGTTTCGGTTGTGTAGCGGCTGAGTGTACCTAGCTAGATTATGTAGTTTCGGTTGTGTAGCGGCTGAGTGTACCTAGCTAGATTATGTAGTTTCGGTTGTGTAGCGGCTGAGTGTACCTAGCTAGATTATGTAGTTTCGGTTGTGTAGCGGCTGAGTGTACCTAGCTAGATTATGTAGTTTCGGTTGTGTAGCGGCTGAGTGTACCTAGCTAGATTATGTAGTTTCGGTTGTGTAGCGGCTGAGTGTACCTAGCTAGATTATGTAGTTTCGGTTGTGTAGCGGCTGAGTGTACCTAGCTAGACTATGTAGTTTCGGTTGTGTAGCGGCTGAGTGTACCTAGCTAGACTGTGTAGTTTCGGTTGTGTAGCGGCTGAGTGTACCTAGCTAGATTATGTAGTTTCGGTTGTGTAGCGGCTGAGTGTGGCTAGGCTGTACTGCACGGCCGGCACTCACCTGCGCTCCTGCACCGCACTTTATTCTTTATTATTTATTCATCATTCGTATGGTAGTACACTACGCTTGAATTTGTCCTGTTTAGTTTTTACAATCCGGTTCCATTACACCCACAAAGAAGAGCCGGCAAGAAACTTCGCAGGGTCCCTCCACCTACACTCCGCACCTGGCGGCATCTCAGCATATCACACACAATATATAAGTATGTACTTACGTGACCCACGAGCACGGCATAATGTGCGCCACACCCGCACCGCAGTTGTTCCCGCGTCCGTCTCCTCCCACCCAGCTAGTTCCTAGTTCCCACCGACACCGACCAGGGACTACTTGCGCAGTCTGTACCTGTAGACATAGCTAGACCGACAGTCCTACAACAAACTGCAGGCTGAAATATCTAGAGCGAGCTTGTGTGCCCGGCCGGCAGGCAGGCAGGCAGGCGGGTAGGCAGGTAGATAGTAGCGGCCGGTACGATCCCGGCGCGTCGCAGGTTTCCGCTAATGTTGTAAGCGATTCATCTCTAGGACGTGTAT
Organism: Nematopogon swammerdamellus; assembly: GCA_946902875.1. Lineage (NCBI taxonomy): Eukaryota > Metazoa > Arthropoda > Insecta > Lepidoptera > Adelidae > Nematopogon > Nematopogon swammerdamellus. The sequence continues at coordinate 186,143 of OX336357.1, read as the reverse complement.
GTGCTGCGCTCGACGCTCTCGCCTCGCGTCTATTGTGGTTTAAACATTACAATACAATTACGGATTCCGATGAAAGAGCTTTCAATAAACACTACTTACATTGAGTACGTTAACGACGCCAGTTCATTGAGCAAGTTACCGACGCGACGTCAATTCATTGAGCAAGTTACCGACGCCAGTTCATTGAGTAAGTTACTGACGCCAGTTCATTGAGTAAGTTACTGACGCCAGTTCATTGGGCAGTCAATCCTGACGTAAGCAGAGCGGGCGGGTGTCTGTTTTCTAAGTCACCATAGTGCCCCAAAAGCCCAAACATTGCACCCCCCGCGTCAGCGGCACTCACCTCGTTGTACGCTGAAGTCAGTCGCTGAAGTTTGTGACTTTAAGAACGGTTTTACATACACCGAGGCACGACTAATGAAGCTTCAGTCAATTCTCGGCGTCAGCACCGACGTCAGCGCCTTACTCCCTTACTCTTTGTAACTCTGCATTTTGTCTAACTATGTACATAGTTAGGAAGATTGGCGTATGACGTCCGGCCGGCAAGGAAGGAGGGCAGTCTGTCTGTAGCGGTGGCGACGCGCCGGCTCATTACTAAAGCCGGAGGCGAGCGCACACAGCCAGCGCACCATCGTACGTGTTGGAAAACAATGAGCGGCGGCAATGACCTTGAGCGGCGCGGCGGCGGCGGCGGTGGTACCGTTAAGCCAACTGAGCTGCATTTCTCCAAGATAGCGAGCGCACCAGCCAGCCAGCACGCCTCCTATGCTCCTAGTCTAGCCGGGCAGGCCGATGCTTATCCGCAGTGAGGCGGAGGACTTGGCGCGGCGGAGGCGGCGCGGATACTCTCTCCTGCACGTACTGTTTGCTTTCCCCGGACAACTTCGGGTGAGGCGGCGGCGGCGACCAATACAACGTGCCGATTGCCTTGTTTATGCTAGAGTACAAAGAGTGATATAATGTGTATGTAGCTTCTCGTGCAGACATCGTAACTACAACAGAAACATACGTATCGGACGCACCGTCACGCGTGCTACTCGCACACGCTCGCTGTGTGCGTGTGTGTACAGTAGGTGTACAGTGGCGGTCGCAGGTAGTGTGTGTGTAGTGGTAGGTGAGTGCACGGCAGATAATTACCGCACCCAACTATTTACCAGTTAGATGAAGGTGAAAGTGTGCGCGTGCGCGAGGAGCGCCGCCGTGCCGTGCGTGCCGTGCGTGCCGCGCATCACCATGCGGCGGAAAGTGCGCAGGAAATCGAGTGAAGCGTCCTCGAGTGCGGCGTGAGAGGAGGGAGCGGCGCGTGCGCGGGGCGCGGGCGCGTCGCGCACGTCCCCGGCACGCCAGGGTGAGCGGGTGAGGATATCAGAGCGGCAGCGGTGTCAGGGTCGCGCGGACAGCGGTGCTCGCACCCACTCCCGCCGCCGCCGCCCACGATCACATTTTGTCAACATGTCGCTCAGCCGCAACAAGCTCAGCCGACAACGGGAGTCACTCGTGCGTGCGGGCCCCTACATGCATGCTGACCCTGAGCTCCGACCTCTGAACGCGATCCTCTACGAACTCTCGCTAACTATTTCCGCACAGAAAGCGCGGGGACCCGGAGACAACTCGATCATCGAGAAACCGCTCTTTGCTGAGCGCTCAGTCTCACCCGGCTTCGATGACCTCCCGCCCCTCTCGCGCGCTTCCTTTGAGTTCTCGCGCAGCGCGGCACACAGTAGTATCTCATTTGTGACACAGTGACCTTTTGCTGAAGTAATCCTTCACGCGATTATAGGCATTGCCGGGGCGGTCAAGCCTACGCAATGAATGCATAACACTGTGGGCCACCTTCAACAAACACGCCAAGGACATTATATGCTGTTCGAACTTTCGACTCCATTTAACAATTCTACCGCGGCATCCTCCGTTGATACCCTCGACCGAAAACCATACTGATTCGATGATAGGCGATCATTGTATTTAGAGAGAAACTTACTGACCAACACCTTCTCGAAAATATTTCCTGAAACAGGTAAAAGCATTATCGGTCGGTTTGATTTCGGATCGCTAAGGTCCCTCACTCCATCCTTCGCTATGATATCACAGAGCTCTGCTCCCAGGACGGTGGGCATTTTCCCCTTTCGGACAGTCATTGAACAAATCTACCACCGGCGCGGCGCGGCGGCCTTGGTGATCATTGTCAAGGCCGGGCGCTTTGGCAGCCTTCACCGATCTAATGGCTGGTTCAACGAGAGTCACACTTTGTTATTCAGACGACAATACAATACACAATAGTACTACATGTGGACGCCGCCTCCGCGCCGCTCCTAGCTGTACCAATATTCTAATTGTTTGTCTAATATCAACTATAGTTGAAATGAAATTAAATGTATATATATTTATTACAAAAGGTGCACTCAATGCCTATAATTATAGAAGCATATTCTACGAGACAAACCTGTGATTGTGGGTAAGGTAACTAAGTAAAAATAATAATATACCTACCTATATACTTTACGTTCATACATAATGACGATGAAGAGTCGCCGCCGCGCCGGCTCCGAGTTCTTCAGTTTTTGTATATTTAAACTTATATATTGTAACGCACCACATCCGCTCGTGCAGCAGCGAAGCCAACAGCTAGAGCAACCGGCGCCGGCGCCGGCACGGCGACACACTATCAAGAAACTGATGGTTGGGTGATGCAACAAGGTTATTTTAGTGTTCATTATGTCGTGTTTAGTTATTTATTATTGATCTAGCTAGATGTTCAACATTTATTATTGATCTAGCTAGATGTTCAACATTTATTATTGATCTAGCTAGATGTTCAACATTTATTATTGATCTAGCTAGATGTTCAACATTTATTATTGATCTAGCTAGATGTTCAACATTTATTATTGATCTAGCTAGATGTTCAACATTTATTATTGATCTAGCTAGATGTTCAACATTTATTATTGATCTAGCTAGATGTTCAACATTTTTTACCTGTTTATTTTTTAAGATGCCTTAGCCAAATGACAAAAATTGTACCTACATAGTTTCGCCCTGTCCGTCTGTCCGTCCGTTCGTATGTCACAGCTGCTATATTACTCGGACTATTGGCACTATATAGATAACATTTGGAAGGAAGGTGTATTCTATGAACCGCTATTCAATAAACCGGTATTCAAATTAGGAAAAAGAAAATTCTTTAAAAATTTGGGGTGGCACACCATACGAGGTAAACTTATAAGCGGCGAGTGGGCGAGTGGTTTGGGCACGGCTTCTCATGCGAGAGGTCCGAGGTTCGAATCTGGTCGGCGTGTACCAATGAGTTTTTTTTAACGAAAACATTTACATGCATACCTGCTACTTCACCGTTCGGAACCGGTGTAAAACTGTAGGTCCCTTCCCTTACCCCTTACTAGGTGGTAGCCTCAAATTGTAGCCGACTGGGTTAATACCATCGTACTTGATGTAAAATTGCCGCATGTCCGTCGGAGTATGTGCTTTGGCCCCTCCGACTCAGCCACCCATACCAAAAATACATGTAACTTAGAGAAGTGAAAAATTATTCAATGCATATAAGCATCTGGGGTATCGTTGGATAGGTTTTAAAAAAATATAAAGAAATTTCTAAATTAATATTTCAAAATTAAGTTAATATTTGGCAAGATACGCGCTTCTTAAGTCGTAAAAATTGTGTCCCCCCTAACTTTTCTTTTCAACTATGAGATGAAAAATTCCCAAAAATGTTAAGGTGGTAGAACTTAAAAAAATTATCAATTATATTTGGTTTTAATAAAAAATAATTTGGGGTGGCAAGCCATATATGCAGAATGAAAAAATAATTCAGTGCTCACAAGATTATGGGGTATTGTAGGATAGTTCTGGAAAAATTTATAAAGAAGTTTCAAAATTACATTTTGATTTAAGTCAAAATTTTGTGAGATATGCGGTTCTAAAGTCTTCAAAAGTGAATTAGATCCATAGTTATATGCTACACTTCAACTCTACTGCTACGGCGGCGCGGTCGCACGAGAGGTTTGCTAGTGACGCGCGTTCATCTCTATTCTTTCTTACTAGGGACGGGCTACGCTACGGACTACGGGGTGGTACGGGTGCACACACTACTACTGCTACGGCGGAGCGGTCGCACGCACGAGAGGTTTGCGAGTGACGCGCGTTCAACTCTATTCTTTCTTACTAGGGACGGGCTACGCTACGGAGTACGGGGTGGTCCGGGTGCACACACTACTGCTGCTACGACGGAGCGGTCGCACGCACGAGAGGTTTGCGAGTGACGCGCGTTCAACTCTATTCTTTCTTACTAGGGACGGGCTACGCTACGGAGTACGGGGTGGTCCGGGTGCACACACTACTACTGCAACGGCGGAGCGGTCGCACGCACGAGAGGTTTGCGAGTGACGCGCGTTCAACTCTATTCTTTCTTACTAGGGACGGGCTACGCTACGGAGTACGGGGTGGTCCGGGTGCACACTGCTACTGCTGCTACGGCGGAGCGGTCGCACGCACGAGAGGTTTGCTAGTGACGCGCGTTCATCTCTATTCTTTATTACTAGGGACGGGCTACGCTACGGAGTACGGGGTGGTCCGGGTGCACACACTACTGCTGCTACGACGGAGCGGTCGCACGCACGAGAGGTTTGCGAGTGACGCGCGTTCAACTCTATTCTTTCTTACTAGGGACGGGCTACGCTACGGAGTACGGGGTGGTCCGGTTGCACACTGCTACTGCTGCTACGGCGGAGCGGTCCCACGCTCGAGAGGTTTGCGAGTGACGCGCGTTCAACTCTATTCTTTCTTACTAGGGACGGGCTACGCTACGGAGTACGGGGTGGTCCGGGTGCACACACTACTGCTGCTACGACGGAGCGGTCGCACGCACGAGAGGTTTGCGAGTGACGCGCGTTCAACTCTATTCTTTCTTACTAGGGACGAGCTACGCTACGGAGTACGGGGTGGTCCGGGTGCACACACTACTCCTGCAACGGCGGAGCGGTCGCACGCACGAGAGGTTTGCGAGTGACGCGCGTTCAACTCTATTCTTTCTTACTAGGGACGGGCTACGCTACGGAGTACGGGGTGGTCCGGGTGCACACACTACTGCTGCTACGGCGGAGCGGTCGCACGCACGAGAGGTTTGCTAGTGACGCGCGTTCATCTCTATTCTTTATTACTAGGGACGGGCTACGCTACGGAGTACGGGGTGGTCCGGGTGCACACTGCTACTGCTGCTACGGCGGAGCGGTCGCACGCACGAGAGGTTTGCTAGTGACGCGCGTTCATCTCTATTCTTTATTACTAGGGACGGGCTACGCTACGGAGTACGGGGTGGTCCGGGTGCACACACTACTGCTGCTACGACGGAGCGGTCGCACGCACGAGAGGTTTGCGAGTGACGCGCGTTCAACTCTATTCTTTCTTACTAACTAAACGAAAACGAAACGAAAATATTACAAAACTAATTTGTGTAGTTGTAACCAAGCGGAACGTAACAGAATGATTACAAATTTAAATTAAGTTCCTTAAAAAGATTGAAATAACAATTAAATAAAAAAAGCACATATCAACAACCCTTTAAATGAAAAATAAATATTCCGCTTAGTTACTTTCTTCAAGAAGGTTTATCTTCTTTCTTTATCTGCGTTCGGCCTCGCCCTGTTATTTACTTCGTCGAGAAGGTTTGAATGCGGCTCGGCCTTCGGTCTCGCCGTTAGTTACTTACTTTATTCGAGAACGTTTGTTGTTATTCGAAACGCTTAGTTGCTTACTTCGTCAGCCTCGGTAGCTCAGTGGTGCGTTCGGTCGACTATTATTAAGCAACCTTGAGCGCCGTCAGTCCTTGGATGGGTGACCGCTCGACCGTTGGAGGCTGACTGTGGTTGGGATTCCACGTTAAACTGTAGGTCCCTTCCCTTCTTACCTTACTAGGTGGTAGGGTTCATCCCGCCCGGGTTGGTACCACCGCACTGAATGAAACGTCGGTCGAAACGGCTATGTAAATAGTTCGTGTTTTTCGTCCAGTTCAGTGTAGCCGACATGAATGAAGGGAAGCACTGACATCATGCCAATCCATAAAAAAAAGGCCGAAGGCCGAGCGCTGTAAATGTAAACGATAATTTTTACAAAGAAATTATCCGAAGGCCGGACATAATAGCGACGTCGAAGGTGGAGCTACTCACAGCTAAGCCATATACTTTCTCAAAGAAAGTAACTAGCAGCAAGTTGAGCAAGTCCCCGCTACGTTTTAGGTAAACAATAAACTTCTCGAAGAAAGTAACTAAAGGCGATTTCAAAGGCCAAGCTCCGTTCGCGTGAACCATATTATTTTCTATCGAATAATCTTTTCTTAGTCATTTATTAGTCATTAAAGGCGAGGCCCGAGGGCGAAGGAAGGTTTATCATTTACCTGAACGCAGCTCGGGCTTCGACCTCGCTTATAATCACTTAGTTTCTTCGATAATAAACATTATCTAAGAATGGTCTTTCTAAAAGCAGCCTCGCCCATAGTTGAACCCCCCCCGTTGAACTTTCTTTGAGAAAGTTTATCGTCATCTAGAATACTGCTCGGCCTTTGGCCTCGACTTTAGTTACTTATTTTCTTCGAAGGTTTATCATCTTCTTGAACGCAGCTCGACCTTCGGCCTCGCTCTTAACTAATATCTTCGAGAAGGTTTATTGTCTTCTAGAATGCAGCTCAGCCTTCGGTCTCGCCGCTAATTACTTACTTTATTTGAGAAGTTTTATCATTTACCTGAACCCAGCTCGGCCTTCGGCCTTGCCCCTAGTTACCTACTTAATGTCTTCTTATGAAATACGAATTTAAAATTCTAACGCTTGCAGGGGAGCTCACTTGCTCGGAGAGGAGGTGGCGGGAGGCGGCGGGAGGCGGCAGCGCGGCGGCTTTCTACGAGTACATCAGAATCTGTCTGTTTATTGAAAGCTTAAATCTTATTATTTGATTGAGAAGTAATCCGGAACACGGTCTCGCTCGTCAATAAGCTATTCCAGTTATTTCCATTTCACATATCTCGTCTGGCGACCCGACTCACTCGGCCGACCCACTAGGCCGACCGACCGTCGTCAAGTTATCGCAAGCGGTATATTACTCGTATATCTCTATGATCGCACGGCTCACAGCTCGCGTCTCGTTCGGTGCTCGCGACCGGAGCGGAGCGGAGCGGACCGGTCGGTGTCCCGCGGCCGCCGCCGCTTCCGCCCGGCACACTTCCCCATGATATATTGATCCGGTAGAGGGCGCGACAGAACGGTGCCGGTGCGGCTAATTAGTTTAAATAGTGTATTAAGAGAGCGGCGACCGGAGCCGGGCCGGGCCGGGCCGGGCCGGGCCGGGCCGGGCGAGCTGCTGAGATGGATTAGCACCGACGCAGACGGAACGTGTCGCGATTAAATTTTTTGAATTTGAATTTGAATTTGATATCGGTTTTGCATTATTTTCGGTAAAATATATGTATGTATGTATGTGTGTATGTATGTATGTATTATATTATGTAAGAAAAATATTGAATTCAATTAAAAAAAAAATTTTAGAATGTGAATGAAAACAAAATGAATGAATTGCCTACCTAAGCGGCGGCGCGGAGGCGGACGCAGTGGACGCGTGTGTACACGCTCACAGACCGACTGAGTCGAGAGCGGCGTCGCGGAGGCGGACGCAGTGGACGCATGTGTACACGCTCACAGACCGACTGAGTCGAGAGCGGCGTCGCGGAGGCGGACGCAGTGGACGCGTGTGTACACGCTCACAGACCGACTGAGTCGAGAGCGGCGTCGCGGAGGCGGACGCAGTGGACGCATGTGTACACGCTCACAGACCGACTGAGTCGAGAGCGGCGTCGCGTCGCGTCGCGTCGGTGTGACGTGCGAATCCCCCATTTAATTGGTCTGCGGCCGCGAGCCTTTCGCGGAATAACAAAATTGCGCGGTTCCGAAAAGCGTCGAGCGATATATTTGATGTGTGCAATTAGCAGCACCGTTACCCGACATCCGCGCCGCGCCACGTGCGTGCGCGCCGCCCGCTCAGCTTCCGCGCCGGCGCATCATTACGTGTTTATATCTTATTATAAGTTAAGTATACGAGGAACAGTTCGTTTACCTCGTCCGAGCGGCGCGGCGGCGGCGGCGCGGCGCCCCGGACACGCCACTCTATCATCATATTTTGGAAGCGATCCGATGCACCTCATTCTCTACCTAGACAAACACCTCCCTCCCCCCCCCCCCCCCCCCCCCCTCCCCCCGTCACCAGCACCGTGTCCACCACATCACATCCACGATTATAATACTAGCATATATATAATATACAATACAACTGGAAAGAACGGGAGTGATTCGTCGCGACGAGCGTTCACTCGCACCCGAGCGAGCTGCTGTAAAGTGCATAGTGGAAAGTGGATCACGCCGCGCAGTCGCAGTGCGAGTCGGAGGGGGCAGAACCATCGCATCCGAGCCGCACATGCGCACTTCACGCGGCGCAGCATCGCTCGCGCGCGCAGCGTGTAAGCGACCACTGCTGGACATATGCCTCTCGAATGTTCCTCCGGCGCACTTGACTTGATGTCTGTGTCTCACCGGTACTGTAACCCTGCTGCGTCGCCGTCCCACGTGCTAATGTAAGACAACGCAACAGTTTCTCGCGAGCCGCTCGACCAGTCGAACCTTATTGTTTATAATTTAACATTTTCTGTTAAGGCGGAAATAAGAATCAAACCGTGCTACCCGTGCACTGATGATTGAAACACGAACCGTATTCAGATGTAATAGGTGCGAGATTCGTTATACTCGTGCGGTGGCTGATACGTCGCGCCGACGATGAACGTTTGCGCGAAAATCACACTATATATTAAATTTCACGTGTTGGAAAGATGGAAAACCAAATTTTTCTCGCTACGATTGTATGCAAAAATATTATCTATATTTCTATGAGGGTCTTGTATTGAAACAATTGATGCTTCTCAAGATAATTTCACTTGAAAGTACAATTTTCGTACTTTTCGCTATTTTTTGGAGATTTATTTAACACCTTTCCAAAGTAGTAAAATAACTTTTTTTTCGCTATGTTTGTTAATTAAAGATCAAGACATAACACATATTTTTTACAGATTTTTTATCTTTACCAATAGCTCAATAATTTCGTTTAAAGTTGACCTTTTGAGTTTCTATTCTGGCGGCGGTGGGGGCGGTGGAGGCGGTATGCGCGGCGGAGGGTGGGGGCGGCGATGAATGTGGGGCGGGGGGGTAGGGGCGGGGGGCGGCGCTGGTGAACTCTCTCGCTGCGCGGGTGGCGGCGGGGCGCCAGGTGCTGCGCTCGCGCGGCTCGCGGCCACTTATCTCTCCAAATCGAGCGAAACACAACTGGAGTAACGGTAACAAACAAATATCATCTCATTAACTGCGTCGCCCCGCGCCGCGCCGCCGCCTCCGCCGCGCCGCTCGAGTGCCCAATTATAAGCTATTTTGTATTAAAATTCACAAACGAAAAAAAGTACAAGGGCGACACGAGGGCGCATGAGGTCGAGCTGTGGTCGAGCGTCGAGTGCGGCCGGCTAGTAGCACGAGGTGTCTGGGTGGTGGGTCGGTGTAGGTGTAGGTGTAGGTGTAGAGTAGAGGTAGACACAGGTGACGTGTAAGGCTAAGTAGATACAAAGGCGACACGAGGGCGCATGAGGTCGAGCTGTGGTCGAGCGTCGAGTGCGGCCGGCTAGTAGCACGAGGTGTCTGGGTGGTGGGTCGGTGTAGGTGTAGGTATAGAGTAGAGGTAGACACAGGTGACGTGTAAGGCTAAGTAGATACAAAGGCGACACGAGGGCGCATGAAGTCGAGCTGTGGTCGAGCGTCGAGTGCGGCCGGCTAGTAGCACAAGGCGTCTGGGTGGTGGGTCGGTGTAGGTGTAGGTGTAGGTGTAGAGTAGAGGTAGACACAGGTGACGTGTAAGGCTAAGTAGATACAAAGGCGACACGAAGGCGCAAGAGGTCGAGCTGTGGTCGAGCGTCGAGTGCGGCCGGCTAGTAGCACAAGGTGTCTGGGTGGTGAGTCGGTGTAGGTGTAGGTGTAGGTGTAGAGTAGAGGTAGACACAGGTGACGTGTAAGGCTAAGTAGATACAAAGGCGACACGAAGGCGCATGAGGTCGAGCTGTGGTCGAGCGTCGAGTGCGGCCGGCTAGTAGCACAAGGTGTCTGGGTGGTGAGTCGGTGTAGGTGTAGGTGTAGGTGTAGAGTAGAGGTAGACACAGGTGACGTGTAAGGCTAAGTAGATACAAAGGCGACACGAGAGCGCATGAGGTCGAGCTGTGGTCGAGCGTCGAGTGCGGCCGGCTAGTAGCACAAGGTGTCTGGGTGGTGGGTCGGTGTAGGTGTAGGTGTAGGTGTAGAGTAGAGGTAGACACAGGTGACGTGTAAGGCTAAGTAGATACAAAGGCGACACGAAGGCGCAAGAGGTCGACATGGAGAGATGGTCGGCAAGTAGTTACATAGAACATTAATACCTACTCCTCAATATCTATGCTAATTAAGTCATAATATCAAGTCGTGTAAACTTCACGATACCGTTAAACTCGATTACATTACGCGTGAGCTCGGACCAAAATAACAAGTATTGCAGCGGGGGCGTGGGGCGCGGCGCGGCGGGCGAGGCGCCTCAACAACTCTTATAGAGATTATGAATTAATTAGTTCAAGCAAACTCGACCCCGGCGGCGGCGGCGGCGGCGCGCGGAGGCGGCGCGGCGGGCCCGAGCCGAGGAATGTTGCGCGCGGAGGTGAGCGCGCCTGCGTGCTGACGGTTCGTAGCTGGCGGCGGAGCCGGAGGATGTTGTGCTTCAAACTAATGGAGAACTGAAGGGATTTTCGTTGTGCTGCTGTGTTGTGACGCGCGTGGTCCCGCCCGGCCCCCGGCTTCGCTCGAGTATTGTGGACGGATGAGGGAATAGCGTCCCTCCTGTCGCAGTAGGCACCCCGCCCCGCCCCGCCCCGCCCCGGGCGCGGCGCAGGCAGGAGAAATTCAGTGGCTACACTCTATTGGGCTCTCTCGTTGGCTCCCGTACCCAGCCCACTGACGTTATATGGGTTAAACTACCCGGTGTTCAATATCGCCTAGTTTTTGGTGGCTCGGCGGATGCCGACCGACTTTCGCGGTAATATGACAGTTAGAGTAGAGAATGTCTTCATTATCATAACATCGTTATATCGTTTCAAGCGCGTGGAGTGCCGAGGGGGCGGCGGGGCGGGGCGGGGCGGGGCGGGGCGGCGCGTCCAACTAATGATATTTATTGAGTATCGCTGACATTGATGTGCGCGTGACGTGCAGTAAGTAGTGGTAATAGTAGCTAGCTAGGAGTACATAACAGTGGGTAGGTGCGCGCGCAGACGTAACGGTGTAGCGCACCGAGCTCCACCTCGCCCGCCGCCGGACCCGCCCGGCCGACGCACAACACTAACTACTCTGCTCCTCCGCCACGCGAGCGCGCCGCTCGCCTGCACAGAGACCAACAGGCGCATAATACATTCAACTCATTTCATTCAGTATCTATTCACTTACAACTAATCATACAAAATAGCATATACGCTCTACCTACTCAACAGAGACAACGACGCACAACACTAACTACTCTGCTCCTCCGCCACGCGAGCGCGCCGCTCGCCTGCACAGAGACCAACAGGCGCATAATACATTCAACTCATTTCATTCAGTATCTATTCACTTACAACTAATCATACAAAATAGCATATACGCTCTACCTACTCAACAGAGACAACGACGCACAACACTAACTACTCTGCTCCTCCGCCACGCGAGCGCGCCGCTCGCCTGCACAGAGACCAACAGGCGCATAATACATTCAACTCATTTCATTCAGTATCTATTCACTTACAACTAATCATACAAAATAGCATATACGCTCTACCTACTCAACAGAGACAACGACGCACAACACTAACTACTCTGCTCCTCCGCCACGCGAGCGCGCCGCTCGCCTGCACAGAGACCAACAGGCGCATAATACATTCAACTCATTTCATTCAGTATCTATTCACTTACAACTAATCATACAAAATAGCATATACGCTCTACCTACTCAACAGAGACAACGACGCACAACACTAACTACTCTGCTCCTCCGCCACGCGAGCGCGCCGCTCGCCTGCACAGAGACCAACAGGCGCATAATACATTCAACTCATTTCATTCAGTATCTATTCACTTACAACTAATCATACAAAATAGCATATACGCTCTACCTACTCAACAGAGACAACGACGCACAACACTAACTACTCTGCTCCTCCGCCACGCGAGCGCGCCGCTCGCCTGCACAGAGACCAACAGGCGCATAATACATTCAACTCATTTCATTCAGTATCTATTCACTTACAACTAATCATACAAAATAGCATATACGCTCTACCTACTCAACAGAGACAACGACGCACAACACTAACTACTCTGCTCCTCCGCCACGCGAGCGCGCCGCTCGCCTGCACAGAGACCAACAGGCGCATAATACATTCAACTCATTTCATTCAGTATCTATTCACTTACAACTAATCATACAAAATAGCATATACGCTCTACCTACTCAACAGAGACAACGACGCACAACACTAACTACTCTGCTCCTCCGCCACGCGAGCGCGCCGCTCGCCTGCACAGAGACCAACAGGCGCATAATACATTCAACTCATTTCATTCAGTATCTATTCACTTACAACTAATCATACAAAATAGCATATACGCTCTACCTACTCAACAGAGACAACGACGCACAACACTAACTACTCTGCTCCTCCGCCACGCGAGCGCGCCGCTCGCCTGCACAGAGACCAACAGGCGCATAATACATTCAACTCATTTCATTCAGTATCTATTCACTTACAACTAATCATACAAAATAGCATATACGCTCTACCTACTCAACAGAGACAACGACGCACAACACTAACTACTCTGCTCCTCCGCCACGCGAGCGCGCCGCTCGCCTGCACAGAGACCAACAGGCGCATAATACATTCAACTCATTTCATTCAGTATCTATTCACTTACAACTAATCATACAAAATAGCATATACGCTCTACCTACTCAACAGAGACAACGACGCACAACACTAACTACTCTGCTCCTCCGCCACGCGAGCGCGCCGCTCGCCTGCACAGAGACCAACAGGCGCATAATACATTCAACTCATTTCATTCAGTATCTATTCACTTACAACTAATCATACAAAATAGCATATACGCTCTACCTACTCAACAGAGACAACGACGCACAACACTAACTACTCTGCTCCTCCGCCACGCGAGCGCGCCGCTCGCCTGCACAGAGACCAACAGGCGCATAATACATTCAACTCATTTCATTCAGTATCTATTCACTTACAACTAATCATACAAAATAGCATATACGCTCTACCTACTCAACAGAGACAACGACGCACAACACTAACTACTCTGCTCCTCCGCCACGCGAGCGCGCCGCTCGCCTGCACAGAGACCAACAGGCGCATAATACATTCAACTCATTTCATTCAGTATCTATTCACTTACAACTAATCATACAAAATAGCATATACGCTCTACCTACTCAACAGAGACAACGACGCACAACACTAACTACTCTGCTCCTCCGCCACGCGAGCGCGCCGCTCGCCTGCACAGAGACCAACAGGCGCATAATACATTCAACTCATTTCATTCAGTATCTATTCACTTACAACTAATCATACAAAATAGCATATACGCTCTACCTACTCAACAGAGACAACGACGCACAACACTAACTACTCTGCTCCTCCGCCACGCGAGCGCGCCGCTCGCCTGCACAGAGACCAACAGGCGCATAATACATTCAACTCATTTCATTCAGTATCTATTCACTTACAACTAATCATACAAAATAGCATATACGCTCTACCTACTCAACAGAGACAACGACGCACAACACTAACTACTCTGCTCCTCCGCCACGCGAGCGCGCCGCTCGCCTGCACAGAGACCAACAGGCGCATAATACATTCAACTCATTTCATTCAGTATCTATTCACTTACAACTAATCATACAAAATAGCATATACGCTCTACCTACTCAACAGAGACAACGACGCACAACACTAACTACTCTGCTCCTCCGCCACGCGAGCGCGCCGCTCGCCTGCACAGAGACCAACAGGCGCATAATACATTCAACTCATTTCATTCAGTATCTATTCACTTACAACTAATCATACAAAATAGCATATACGCTCTACCTACTCAACAGAGACAACGACGCACAACACTAACTACTCTGCTCCTCCGCCACGCGAGCGCGCCGCTCGCCTGCACAGAGACCAACAGGCGCATAATACATTCAACTCATTTCATTCAGTATCTATTCACTTACAACTAATCATACAAAATAGCATATACGCTCTACCTACTCAACAGAGACAACGACGCACAACACTAACTACTCTGCTCCTCCGCCACGCGAGCGCGCCGCTCGCCTGCACAGAGACCAACAGGCGCATAATACATTCAACTCATTTCATTCAGTATCTATTCACTTACAACTAATCATACAAAATAGCATATACGCTCTACCTACTCAACAGAGACAACGACGCACAACACTAACTACTCTGCTCCTCCGCCACGCGAGCGCGCCGCTCGCCTGCACAGAGACCAACAGGCGCATAATACATTCAACTCATTTCATTCAGTATCTATTCACTTACAACTAATCATACAAAATAGCATATACGCTCTACCTACTCAACAGAGACAACGACGCACAACACTAACTACTCTGCTCCTCCGCCACGCGAGCGCGCCGCTCGCCTGCACAGAGACCAACAGGCGCATAATACATTCAACTCATTTCATTCAGTATCTATTCACTTACAACTAATCATACAAAATAGCATATACGCTCTACCTACTCAACAGAGACAACGACGCACAACACTAACTACTCTGCTCCTCCGCCACGCGAGCGCGCCGCTCGCCTGCACAGAGACCAACAGGCGCATAATACATTCAACTCATTTCATTCAGTATCTATTCACTTACAACTAATCATACAAAATAGCATATACGCTCTACCTACTCAACAGAGACAACGACGCACAACACTAACTACTCTGCTCCTCCGCCACGCGAGCGCGCCGCTCGCCTGCACAGAGACCAACAGGCGCATAATACATTCAACTCATTTCATTCAGTATCTATTCACTTACAACTAATCATACAAAATAGCATATACGCTCTACCTACTCAACAGAGACAACGACGCACAACACTAACTACTCTGCTCCTCCGCCACGCGAGCGCGCCGCTCGCCTGCACAGAGACCAACAGGCGCATAATACATTCAACTCATTTCATTCAGTATCTATTCACTTACAACTAATCATACAAAATAGCATATACGCTCTACCTACTCAACAGAGACAACGACGCACAACACTAACTACTCTGCTCCTCCGCCACGCGAGCGCGCCGCTCGCCTGCACAGAGACCAACAGGCGCATAATACATTCAACTCATTTCATTCAGTATCTATTCACTTACAACTAATCATACAAAATAGCATATACGCTCTACCTACTCAACAGAGACAACGGCGACTTTATACGAGGCTGAAATTAGCTAATTTTAAAACGACATCAATAAATTCCGTCTCAGCTTGGTGAGCAATTAGGAGCATGCCGCCCGCCCGCGCCCGCCGGGCGCTAGGTACCTAGCTAGCTGGGCAGCCGGGCGGCCGCCGGGCATTTCCGCTTCCCGTGCAGACGTAATAGAACGATTACTTCAACAACCATTCTGCAACGAGGCTAAGAATTTCACTGTGTATCGACTTTTGTACTCAATAACTATGTCATTTATGTGTCTCTCTAGCACTGCATCACGCATCATGCATGGGAAATGAAATCTCTCTTCCTAGTACAAGACGCACGTAGTGCACCTGTGCCTCCGCGGTGTGCCCCGTGATAAGACATGAGTGCGGTGTAGTGTAGTGGTATTGTGTCGTACCAGGTGAGCAGATAAATTGTGTAAAATTCCTGCGACTAACTACAGATTGATCCGGAGATCAAAGTGGGAACAGCACGTGGATCAGCTGTACGGCAGGCTGGGGCGAGCTTGTGTCGCACTGTCGCGACTTGTACCTTCTCTTCATCCCGAGAATGTACGTAAAGCCTACTTTGGTTACTTTCACACCACCGCCACCTACACGGGATTGAACTATGCGGACAAGCTGCCGACAGAGACAGAGTGCTTCGCATGCCAAAGCGCCCTGTTCGCACTTAGCTCGAGTGCCATTAGACACGCCGGCACGCGGTCTGTTCCGACAATTCAACAAATTCACACGGACTGGATTCTACATAATTATTTTCCTACATAACAAAATTATTAACAACATTGTCCAATCTCCCTACTTACTGGAGAGAATTAAATTCAGATGCCCAAACAAACGAACACGTTCCAACGACACTTTCATTTTATATAAAACCCACTGTAATTACAGTAAACATAGATTTATTAATAGAAGTTGTAAATTATATAATGACATTTTCCATAGTGTAGACATCTTGAACTCAATATTAAGTAGCTTTAAGAAACAGTGTTTATCTTTGTGCACACAAATGAATTTGCTCTAGGTGCTTAGAATTTAATTAATTACCTAGCTTTTTTGCCTTTCACTTCTTTTTTATTATATACTTACTACTGATGAAAACATGTTTTATAGTTTTGCCTAATTGTAGAAACTTTACTGGTTTATGTTATTACTATATTATGTTTATTTAATTTAAGATATTTATAACTCTATGTTTTCTTAAGATAAATAAATAAATAATGGAGGTAGCAAAATTTGTAAGGTGAAACATACGCTTGTTCCACGTCAATGCGTGGTAAGTGACAACTATCCCACTGGACCCGCAACCAATGACGAAGTGTGGAGCACAGACTCACCACGGAGAGCGAGAAGTCGGTGTTTGTGCTTGACCACACGACGACGCTCTACAGCTGGTTGTGAATGACTTGGACGACGAGATGTGATGCGACGCAAGCTTCCTATAGATTTTTTTCCATTTCCCCTTTCTGTCTAATATATTAGATTGTTATTGTTTGTTATTGCTTGAATAGAGATTTGAGTAGGTAAGTAGCTAGAACAAAGTAGAGAGGCTGTGGCCGCGCGTGCCCGGGTGTCGGTCGGCGTCGCTACTCGCTCGCTACGCGCGCGCACTGTGCGCACTGTGCGCGTCGGTCGGCGTCGCGGTGTGTAAGCATCTACGAGTACCTACTTAATCAACTCCAGCCTGGTCCGGTGGGTCTAGAAGCGTGAGATTTTGCATAGGAGTTCCTTATTAACGGTTTGAAAATGTATCCCAAAGGGACGACTGTTTGTATGGGAAGTGCCTCATTATTGAAGTTGGAATTATGGAAATTGGTGTTTCGGCTTCTATCTTTTATTATAAATAAAAGTGAGTTGCATCAGCGTTTTTTGAAAATCCATCCCCTAAGATGGATGGGAGGAGGAAGGGAGGGATTGTGGCAGTTAGGGACGGAGGGAGGAACAGGGGGAGGTAGGGAGACAGGAAGGGAAAGAGAGATATGGGAGAGAAAGAGAGAGAGAGAGGAAGAGAGAGAGAGAGAGGAGGAGGGAGGGAGAGAGAGAGATATATATATTGTGTGGGCTCAAATTAAGAATAACATACAATGCCGATAGCTAGTGTTTAGATAAAATAGTTCCTGCAGAAACACAGATGTCGCTTGAGTAGAGAATGCGATGCAGTGTCGCACATGTTGTCGCACTAGCGCTCTGCAGACAGTGCAGCCAGCAGTGTGTACAGTGCAGTAGGTAGGCAGGCAGGCAGGCAGGTAGGCACATACCTACTGGAGCGAAAGCTAACAGTGCAGCACTCACCGAGCGCGGCGAGCACGACCAGCAGCCGCGCGTGCGCCATCCTCCGCACTCTCCTCCCCTCCTCCTGCTCCGCTCTCCCTCCGCTCTCCCGCCGCGCGCTACTCTCCCTCCGCACTCCCCAGCTCCGCCGCGGCGCACACGCTAAGCCGCCATCGCGTCTCTCTCCTGTAACAAAAGCACAACTACCTCAGTCAACAACTAGTTCGACGCCCTCTCGGACTACGGGGCACCCGAGTAGCGGAGCCAGAGACACGATATTAATACTGAAGGGGTAGTGAGGGGTAGCGGGCGGCGTCACTACGCAAGTATACTCACTGGAGCGGATGCTGGCTCGCGGCAGTAGTCAGTATGAAGCAGTGAACGAGTGGAGGTGGCCGCCGGTTGTATCGCGAGTGGCGGTGAAGCGAGCGAGCGAGCGGGAGCGATGTGCGGTGCTGGTGGGCGACAGACCTGCGCGCGCGCCGCTCTCCGTAGCACGAGTGAGCCCGGGAGCCGCGCCGGCCGCGCCGGCAACCGGCTCGCCGGCAGTGGGTCACTGTGTCGCGGCGCCCGAGCTCGCCGGATCGACTTGGGGGAAAGTTAATCCCGTCCCGCCGCCCGCGCATCTCTCAACTTGCCGAGCAATAGGTGTAGAAGTGCAGACGGCGGCAGTGCGGATGTCAGCAGTCAGAGTGCACGGGGCGGGGCGGGGCGGGGCGGGGCGGGGCGGGGGAGCGAGGCCGCGCCGCCGCCGCTTCTGGTAAAAGCTGGCTCGGAAGAAAGCTCCGAGTGACTGTGCTCGAGTGCGGCGCCGCGCGCCCGAGGCGAGCGGTAATGAGGCAGTAAACATTACGCCGGTTTCTATGGGCCGTTACTGTCTGCCCGCTTCGAGTTATGGCGAGAAAAGGTACCGGCACTTGCGATACAATACGCTACACTGGTAGCTACCTATATCTAGTCGGCGGGAAGTCGTAGGCGGACTTTCGATCGATTCTACTGATAGGTAGCTGCAGGTATCGGTCACGATGGCCACCTTGTAGGTCGCCGCCTCCTTGTAGGCTCTTCTCACTTCAACTAAATGGATCGATACGAGAGGGACCTGAGCCATCTGCGAGTCGCCGAGAGAGTGGAGGAGCGCGGTGACACGAGGCGCCGGCGCCGCGCGCGCGTAGTCCCGCCCTCCTCGGCTGTGCGAACAAGGTCGCGCGGCGCGGCGCGACGCGGCGCGACTACCTCACACACCGCGCCGACCTCTGGCCGCAGTTCGGCGCAGCGTCGCACTGGAAAGTAGCACGGAGACAATACAGGAGCTTTCACGCTCGCTGCACTCCGGCCGCGCTACAGTACACGACGCTGCACCGGCGACGCGGCGACACACTAGAGCGCATCCTCGCAGAGTTGTGTCGAGCTGCCGGCTGTTGTCGCCTCAACACCGACACACCACGCATCACATGACGCTGCTAGTGCAGCTGTGGAGATGTCCGCGCGCTGCGCGCTGCGGGCTGGCGGGGGGCGTGTCGCGCGGCGCTGTGTTGTCGTAGTTGTTATGGATGTTGTTGATGCCGCCCGGGATGCGGTGTGCTTAGCGAATGTAGTGCGGTCCGCGTGGAGCGCACGAGACGGCCCGCGAGACAGGCGACACACTATGGGCTGAGAATCGGGCTCCATAGTATTTCAACTTTTTTTTTACAAACTTCAAGGTATCGAAAAACTTTTGATGCCAGTTTATAGGGTCTCAAAAAAGAATGAAAAAAATGTGATTAAAGTTCCTATAGTACACGTAATAATTTTTTTAAAAATATGTAAAGTTTTTTTTGTATGGAACGAAACACATTATTGCGATTTTTACAAAACGCTAGAGATAGCTAGAGGTATCGTGCCCAAAGCCATGAAGTAGACTATAATCCGAAGCTCACTGCATAAAAACCGTGTGCAGATAAGTGCAGATGTAGAAGTTATAAGGGTCAGAAGTTGTCCCTTTTTCGTCTAATTTCAGTATACTAATCTTTAAAGCATTTGATAACTTCCCAATGTTTTTATACTGTATTAGGTACGTATGAGCAGAAATTTAAACAATTTGCTCTATTATGACATATGTGAATGAGGCAGGCCAAAGAAAAAGTGATATAACTCCAAATTTTTATTTTTTTTATTTTAAGTAATGGAAGTTAATTTCGTCGCGATATTTTTTGAAAATCCATAATGTGTTTTTGAAAAGTTTAAATTGATGAATGAAATAGTTTTACTTTTACTTCCGTATTTACTTTTATTTCATAAATACATTACTTGTGTTTGTTTGTGTGTCTAAATATTGGTCTACTTAGCGAATAGAAAATAGTTATTTAATATTTTTCGAACCAAAGGATGTCATAAGCTCAGGAAATTAAAAAATGTTTTTACGTACCGCGTAACTATTACGCGTAGTAATTAGTTTCACAACAACAAGTCAATTTATTTGTATCATTTCAGGCGTCCAGTTAGTGTGATTTATAATTGTATCATCTTATTTTGTTCAAACGCGCAAGAGACCACGAAAGAAAAATACAAAATGAAAATACACACGCAATGATACACGCACGTCCATTTTAGCACCAAGAACAAGCTTTAAAATGTGAATATGCATAATACAATAATATGTTGTTGCTACTTACGGGGAGGGCCCGAGCCTGGGTGTGGGTAAGGATAAAGAGAGGATAAGGAATTCGTCAAGACATCTATCATGACAGGACAGTTAGGCGGCTCCTGAAACATGGGATATCTACATGAAAAGGAAAATGATCCAGAGTGGGCTCGCAGGCTCATTCTGAATCATATTCAGAGTCGGAGCTACTCGACGATTCTGAAATATTGTTCACGTCGACGAACTGCACGTTCTCATTTCCAGGAGTTGCTGATAAGACCAACAGATCTAGCATGTCAGGCGACACAGGAAGTATCTTTTAATACTCGTTTTAAGCCTGATACTTGTCAAATAGGGATCGGAAGATATGAAGAAGTTATTGAGGATGTCCTCATTTGTGGCTATCCGGCTGAATTTGCGTGTGTGGTACTGTCGGCATTTTCTGAAATCTTTATTTCTAGCTTCAGAAGCTTTTTCTGATAGTTTTCCGATCGGTAGGTTAAAGATCTTGTAATGATTGATGATTTCACTACCATGTACCAGAACTTTGTGGACGCTAGGTGGCATAGCGTACCACTCGTAGAGCTCTTCGTAAAGTTCAGCCGTTTGTAGAGCGTAATCTGCAAATTTTTCTACATTGACGTCTTGACCACAGGACATGACCCTCAGAATGATAGCCAATCTTTGGATAAGTCTTTGGTCGACCCCGGTGATATCGGCTGTCCTCACCGGATTTTCGAAGAACCGCCTTGCCGTATTTCCGGTGTTAGTGGTACCTGATCCCTGCTTGACAACATCGACCAACAATCAAAATTCAGTTTTAAAACGTCGTTGTATCTTGTCTTTTCTTGCTTTAGCAAGGCATGGTTGACAGGTCCTTCCGTTCGGCGTTTCTTGCAGTCTAATCAGTAAGCGATGTGTAGCACGCATTCCATGCACCGAATCCAAGCATGCAATGTCGACAACCCGTACTTGTAAATATCTATGTCAGCTTGTTTTTGCAACACTCGCTCCAAGGTGTTCACTTCGCTGGGTTTCGCCTTACAGATGTCACAAGTTACTGTAGAGGTATCTGACAGTTTTGAAGTGATTTTCCCATCGATCATTGTCATAAGTAACTGGTGAGTTACTACTGCATCATTTCCAATTCGCGATTGCTGAAGACGATCTGCTTCAGATTGCACAGCCTCCTTTTCACGATTGATATCGAGGCTGTTTTCATTGGCGAATTTGAAATAGATTGGCCTGCAATAGTGAGTGGAGTTGGGCTTAGGGTTGTCCCATACAGATTCGTTTCCGCATACTAGCCTCAGTGGCACTAATGAGCACATGAAGTGAAGATACTCGAGTCGTCAGCATCTTGACTAGCGAGCTTTTGGCTGTAGGTACTCTGAGAGGAGGCACCATCGAATCCCCTCTTACTAATGAGGTTCAGTTGCTCTTTAGCGAATTTTCGTGGGATCACTTTTTCAAGTCGCTTCACAGTAAGGTCCAGAAGAGCCTGCAGCTGGACACCTTACGTTTCGTCGACATAGAAGTCTCTGCGTACTGCTTTTCTGGCGATTCAGGTATGACGAAGTCGTGCTCTTGAGGACTTGGTTCTTGCACGCAATCACTGACTTTCACGTAATCAGGCCACGCGATTCCCGACCCCAACCACGCTTCGAACTTGGTTTTGAAATGACCGAACGAACGATGTACACTTGTCCACTTCATATACAAATTACAGCTGAACTTTCTACAAAATTCTTTAAAATGTACACGATTATCATCTGACACATTCAAAGATACAACAAGATGATCGAACATCACGTTCGAGTTAGATAGAGCGTTCTTGCTATGTAAGTAGACAAAAACGTCAAGATTGGTTTTGAACGCCTCCGTTATGGAGGCGTTCAAAACCAATCTGGACTGTATGTTGGAATGAAAACTAAAATTGTATTACACAATAGATCGAAAATTTATCAAAAGTATCCGTAAACAGCGAAGTTGTATCTCAAAAGCAACGATCTGTCACTCGCAAGCACTGAACGAATACTGAGCTCAAATTCATTGCCGAATGACTAGCCCCTTGATCAAAACAATCTTTTGAATCAGGATTAGGGATTTACAATGCTTAACGCTAATGAGGCATTTATAAGTGAGAGCAAGATAAAGCCACTAGGTACATGTGGTCAGCGAGCCTGGTTACGGAAATTCGGAGAAATACGCCGGCCGACGGGCAAATCGCTGCTAATCCTTCCATTCGTTCAAGTAAAAACCGAAAATAACCTGTATTATTCTTAATGAGCACTACAATTACAAGCACAACGAGGCACAAGGCTAAGTTAGAACCATTATTTGTAAATTCTTTGTATATATGAAGTTGCAGACGTACCGTAGACACACAAACAAACACAAGTAATGTATTTATGGAATAAAAGTAAACGCGAAAGTAAAAGTAAAACTATTTCATTCATAAATTTAAACTTATCAAAAAGGCATTATAGATTTTCAAAAAATATCGCAAGGAAATTAACTTCCGTTAGGTAGGTACGTAAAATAAAAAAATAAAATTTTGGAGTAATGTCACTTTTTCTTTGACCTGCCTCATTCAAATATGTCATAATTGAGTAATTTGTTTAAATTTCTGCTCATACATACCTAATACAGTATAAAAACATTGGGAAGTTATTAAATGCTTTAAAGATTAGTATAGTGAAATTAGACGAAAAAGGGGCAACTTCCGACCCTTATAACTTCTACATCTGCACTTATCTGCACACAGTTTTTATGCAGTGAGCTTCGGATTATAGTCTACTTCATGGCTTTGGGCACGATACCTCTAGCTATCTCTAGCGTTTTGTAAAAATCGCAATAATGTGTTTCGTTCCATACAAAAAAAACTTTACATATTTTTTAAAAAATAATTACGTGTACTATAGGAACTTTAATCACATTTTTTTTCATTTTTTTTTGAGACCCTATAAACTGGCATCAAAAGTTTTTCGATACCTTGAAGTTTGTAAAAAAAAAAGTTGAAATACTATGGAGCCCGATTCTCAGCCCATAGTGCGACACCTGTGCGCGCTCTTCACCTTGTTAACACATGTCAACACTGCCAGGTTGAAAGTATAAGGAAACACACGCCGCCGCCGCAGCCGCCGCCGCTAGACAATTCTACACCCTAGCAGTAGCAGCAGCGGTGCGACAGAGATCGATTTTGAGAAACGAGAAACGACGACAACACGAGCCAATTTCAACAACAAAAGAGTGATAGATAGAAAATGTTTTATTGCTCCAGTAAACATTAAACAGTAACAAATACATTAGACACTTTACATAAGGTGCAAAGGCGGACTTATCCCTTACAGATATTTCTTACAGACAACCTTTGAGCGAGTAAGAGTGTTCAGTTTCTCTGCGAAAAGTGCTGCGAAGATAGGTTGGATGGCGAGGAATAAGGGATGCTAGTTCCTCCGAGCCGCGTCCACGACAACACCAGCATCTGTTGACATCCGCAGCTCTCCTCCACCGCCGCCGTACAGTTGGTCCGCGCGTCTGCGGCGGGCGCGGCGGCGGCGGCGCGGAGCGGTCGAATGAACCGTTCGGAGGAAGTGAGAGCACTTAAGAGTTCCGTTGTGTCGCGCAAAAACTAGGAACAATCCGCTCAGTGGATCCGCAATAACACGCCTCGTTAGTGTAGGTACCGTACCGGCGCCGCGCCGCGCTCGCCCGCTCCGGTGTCGCCCTGTCGCCTCCGACCTGCCGCGCCGCCGCCGCGCCCGCCGCGCCGCCAGAGACAAAGCTTCACACAAGCGCCGCGCTGTGACAGCTACACTACTACAAGCTTGAGGCGCGTGTGTGCGTGTGTGCGTGACCACCGGCATAGTAAACAGACCAGTCTTCATACAAACGCGCCGATTTCGCACTCACACAAGCGCGCGCCAGCGCACGCTGTGTACGGACACAACCACTACTTACATTCTCACTTCCCTCGCGTGTAGTCAGTGATGGCCGCCCCGCACTCGATATTTTTTGTTTTGTTATTTTTAACCGTGTGGGGCCGGTACTTAAGAATAGCCCCGCTGCATCCCTCCCCATGCATGTCGTAAAAGGCGACTAAGGGATAAGAACAAGATGCCGTGCTAAAGGGTGACAGGATCGCCACCTCTCACCTTGGCACGGTACTTCCACCGAGTCATGCGAAACGTGGTGGTCGGAGTTGTGCTGTAATTTACCAGAGTTGTTGCATTACAACACCGATTACTCTGTCTACCCCGATTGTCGGGATTCAGTGTGTGTGATATGTATGTATGTAGATTATTTTTTTAAGGAAACTTGACTCGATTGAATACCTCCTCGTGAATACCTCTCTCTATCTCTCTGTCTCTTTCCACCTCTCTCTCTCTTTCTATCTCTCTCTCTCTTTCTATCTCTCTCTCTCGCTCTCTTTCTATCTCTCTCTCTCTCTTTCTCTCTCTCTCTCTCGCTCTCTTTCTATCTCTCTCTCTTTCTATCTCTCTCTCTCTCTCTCTCTTTCTATCTCTCTCTCTCGCTCTCTTTCTATCTCTCTCTCTCTCTCTTTCTAAATCTCTCTCTTTCTATCTATCTCGCTTTCTATCTCTCTCTCTCTCTCTTTTCATCTATCTCGCTTTCTATCTCTCTCTCTCTCTGGAATTGCATTTCCACCATAATGGACTCACTAAGGGGGGTAATTGTTGTTCGCGTCCGTGACACCTTTGTCAGCCTCGATAGCTCAGTGGTGCAGACAGTCAACTGTCGCTATTGAATGTTAAGCAACGCTGGGTGCGGTCAGTACTTGGATGGGTGACCGCTGACCGTTGGAGGCTGACCGAGGTTCGGATTCCTCGTAAAACTGTAGGTCCTTTCCCTCCTATTCTTACTTGGTGGTAGGGTTTAACCCGCCCGGGTTGGTACCACCGCACTGAATGAAACGTCGGTCTAAACGGCTATGTAAATAGTTTGTGTTTTCCGACCAGTTCAGTGTAGCCGGCACGATCAAAGGGGGAAGCACTGACATGGCACCTAGTTCACCCGGTGTTATGGGCTGACATCACGGACGTTGTAGGTGATGTAGCCAACCGTGTCAGTTTCCATAAAAAAAATAAATAAAAAAAAAAACCTTAGAAGGTCCTTAGTCACACGTGCCTCCTGGGTGGTGCCAAATGAACAACAGAATACTTGTGGTAGACAGGTCTTCCACCGTGTCGTCCGGGTAGGTACCACAGCTCGTAGGCGCAACCTCCTGATGCAGCTTGCTGCACTTGGAGCCAGCAGACGAGTCAGCCGGGTTGGTGGACCGAGCAAGCGAGGGAGTGGAGGGGAGTGGATATTATTTTAGCCAACGATGAGGGCTCACTACCCAATTGCACTGTCTCTCGGGGCAGGGAGAGCCAGGTGCAACAGGAGTTATGTCGCTACCTGCCCGCGGATAGTACAGGGGCCAGCCGCATGTGGTCGCACCAGCCTGCGTCGGGGGCTGCCCTATCAGCCAGCGAAAAATCCTAACGGAGGTGCACCTTGAGCCATGGTGACCTGGGGAGACCGGGGTGCATCCTCGTCAGGGGGGGCCTGGGGGTCCTCTCGTCCCTTGTGACAGTGTTCTTGGAGAGCCCACTTGAGCTGTCTTCAATATTACCGCTCCCCAAATCTCGTCTTGCTTGCTCCATTTTTTCATTTCCCTCAAAACTAACCTCATGCCAAGAAACAAAAGGAAATTCACCGCTTTAAGTGCGACTCCCACGTCTCCCAAACACTTTAAAGTAGACATGTGTAATATATGCGGTCTACGAGCTAACTTTAATGCTGTCGCCCAACATCTGCAGACAGCAAAACCACATCTTTTGTTTTTAACAGAGACTCAGGTCGCCCAACACACTACAAACCTGGACATCCCTGGATACAGTCTTTTCGAAAGATTTGTAGCCAAGAGTGGTGTATGTGTGTATGGTCGATCTGACGTTTCTGTTAAACGGCTCACACTTTTCGAAGATCCTCAGTTTCCAGTCGTATGGATCCGCGTCAACCTTCCCCACGTGGTAAGAGTTTACGCGGGTGTATACCGCTCTCCAAACTTAGGTGCCAAGGTAAGTGCCGCATTATTTGAGTATCTCAGCAGCTCGGCCGATAGACTGCTCTGCCAACTACCTACAGCAGAAATTGTGATGTTGGGAGACTTTAACGCCAAACATGGAGATTGGCTTGGCTCCTGCACCACGGATGCTGCTGGTAAGGATGCATATAACTTGGCCATGGCGCACGGGTTGACACAGCTTGTGTCCGGTATAACTAGAGTCCCTAGGAACCCGTCGCATAGAGCAAACTTGCTGGACCTTGTGTTGACTTCGGAGCCAATTCAAGGCTGTTATGAAAGCCCCACTGGGGAATTCAGATCACTGCCTTGTATCCACAACAGTGCCAACTGCGTACTATGCGGATACTCGCGAGAGTAGTACTCGCACTGTCTGGCACTACAAGTCTGCACAATGGGACGACCTCCGCACTTTTTTCGGAGGTTATCCTTGGCAGGAGACATGCTTTCGGTCCGCGGACCCGTCTCAGAGCGCCGAAACTGTCGCCGAGGTGATTCTACAGGGCATGGAATACTTTATTCCAAGTTCTGTGGTTCCCATCGGTGGCACGCAGAAGCCCTGGTTCAACGGTCAATGCCGCTTGGCTGTCGAGGCGAAGAACCAGGCCTTCAAGCGGTGGCTGTGCGATCGGTCCGTGGAGTCGAGGCGTGCCTATAATGCTTCTGTCCAGCAAGCGTGTGCTTGATTTGGCCAAGTTTAAGCACGACCGAGGAGTAAGCCAAAAACTCGCACGCTGTCCTACCGGAAGTCGTGCGTTTTCGTCCCTGGCGAACTCTATCGGTCGTAACTTCTGCCGAGCTGCAACCCCCCCGCTAGAACGTCCCGATGGAACATCCGCTATCCTTGCTAAGGAGAAGGCGAATATATTCGCTCGCCTTTTTGCTTCCAACTCGACCTTAGACGACCAAGGCGCTACCCCTCCATCGTAACCTCAATGCGATACATCGATGCGTGAGGTACGATTCCATAACAGGGCAGTCTTCAAAAGTCTACAGCAGTTGGACGCCTCCAAGAGCAGTGGTCCTGACGGCGTTCCTGCGCGTGTGCTTAAAATGTGTGCACTTGAATTGACACCTATCCCCACTCGTCTCTTTAGGCGCTCTTTTTCCTCCGGTATCGTGCCAGCTTGCTGGAGAAAGGCTGCGGTCCAACCAGTGCCCAAAAAAGGCAACTCTGCTGACACCAAAAACTATCGGCCCATTGCAATAACCTCCCTCCTCTGCAAGGTTATGGAGCGGGTTATTAACACCCAGCTTATGATATATCTAGAAACTTATAAACTCCTTGATGACAAACAGTACGGTTTCCGTAAACAGCGATCATCAGGAGATATTCTAGCATATGTCACGCATGTGTGGGCTGAGAGATTAGACAACTTTGGAGAGTCGCTGCCAGTTGCCTTAGACATATCTTATATTTAATTTTGGAGTAGGTACCTAATAGCAGTATAGCCTGCTTTATATAAGTGTTCTTTAGTAGTAGCTCTGTAGCTCTTAAGTTTAAGTTTATTGAAGTTGAAATTGTGCTAGTTTATTTTGTATTAGTTGTACATTTTAGTTGTTGTATCATTGTATTGATTTGGTTTTGTGTTCTCAGTTTTTCCACTTGTGAACTGAATGAATCACTATATCAACCGGCTAGGCTTAAATTCAGCGACAACTGGCGCAAGCTGGCTGTCAGACGCTGCGCCTATTGTATTATTGTTAATATTCTGCCTACTTACATTTTAAGAAATAAAGAACTATTATTATTATGTCCTTTATTTCACGTTTCTTTTAAATTTTACATTAATTTTACATAAGTAATCAAAATATACAAAATCAATATAAAAATTAAATAAAAACGGTAATACCGCCGGCGGCGGGAGACAAACCTCCAAGCACGCCGGCGGGTGCAGGACGTGGCTACGGAGCTCTCCGGGACGACGCGAGGCAAGCTACGAGCGATAGGTGGTGGTACTAGACACGTAGGCCACCACCACCCCCATCTCGGAGAGCTCCGTATCCACTTACTGCAGAGCGACGACACGCAGCACTTTAAATGAACTCGTTCATCGTGCGCGCGCCGCGAGGGTGTTGCACTATGGCACCGGCAGCGGGGGCTGTTATTATTATTATTATCTTATTATATCTAAGGCTTTCGATCGCGTTTGGCACCGTGGTCTTCTCAGCAAGCTTCCGGCCTACGGTATTCCCTCATCCCTTTGCAATTGGATCGCAAGCTTCTTGGGAGGCCGATCCATATTTGTAACCATTGATGGTGCAAAATCGGTAGATTTCCCAATAAACGCTGGCGTTCCACAGGGCTCGGTGCTGTCGCCTACATTATTCCTGTTATTTATTAACGACCTACTGTGCCTAGGTAACATTCACAGTTATGCAGACGACAGCACCGCCGACGAGGGTTACGCTAAAGACTGGAATGCTAGAGAGGTACGCATTGATGATGCTCGACGTCAAACAGTTAATAGAATCGACAGTGTTCTCGTTAAGGTAGCCTCCTGGGGCCGCTAGAACCTTGTCGATTTCAACGTCAGCAAAACTCAGGCATGCGCCTTCTCTACCAAGGCCGACCGGTTTCCCTTCCAAGCTACGTTCCAGGATACGGCCATACCTAACAATGACAAATTGGACCTCCTGGGCGTGGAATTGACCAAGGATGTGGGTTTTAGGGGTTTCATAGAGTCCAAAGCGACACTTGCCTCTAGGAAATTAGGCGTCCTCTACCGCAACAGACGGTTCTTCTCACCGGCGCAGCTCCTTATGCTATATAAAGCGCAAGTTCACCCGGTGATAGAGTACTGTAGTCATCTGTGGGGTGGATGCCCTCTTTACTTATTGGCGTCCTTGGACTCTATCCAGCGCCGCGCTATCCGTCTAATTGGTGATCCCAAGCTCACGGAGGGACTTGAATCATTGGGCCACAGGCGAATAATCGGTTCTCTTAGCCTGTTCTATAGGTACTACCATGGACGTTGCTCTGATGAATTGGCTTCCCTCATCCCTCCAGCCCCCATCCGTCTCCGCCACACCCGCCGGACTCGCTCGGAACATCCATATGTTGTTGACACCCAACTACTAAGGACACATCGTTTTTCGAAATCGTTCCTGTGTCGAACGGCGAAAATATGGAACGGTCTTCCGGTGAGTGTGTTCCCCACCACCTATAACCTGGGAATCTTCAAAAGGCGTGTCAATAAATTAGACGACAACCTTTTTGTCCGCCTCATAGCCGGCATGGCGCCTCCTGAGCGTGGTTTCGCGGGGAATGGTGTTATTGGCTGTGTCTGATCTTCCGTTGAAGTATTGGTCACAGAAAACCGCGCCGGCTGTCCATAAAAAAAAAAAAAAAGTAAGTGTTGTGAGTTGTGACATCCCGGTGGCTCGTCGCAGCGTAGGTAGTTATTTAAAAACAAACTGTTTAAAAAAAACATATAAAACCGACTTCCAAAAAAACGTAGAACTAAAAAACTATCTATAAATATAATAAAATCGTAAAGGTAAGAAAGTCTGTACATTGAATGTATTCGGAAAAAAACTAACCAGGGAGGCTTAAAATGAGATACTGAACATGTTAGAACAGTTTTTAAAATTTTTGTTTGTTTGTTTGTTTGTTTGTTTGTACGCGCATCACGCAAAAACCACTGAACGGAATTAGACGAAACTTTGTACAGTGGCAGTTTATATGCGGGGTTAACATAATACGTAAAAAAAATATCAAAAACAATTATAAACATTATTGCGAGTTTAAAATCACGTAGTCCAAAGTACATAATTATATCTTGGGTACTGGCAGCAAATACAATTTGAATAAAATATTCAATCGAAATTTAAATATAAGTAGATAAAACGAAAATGACAGTTCTTCTTTTTTATAACTTGAACACAATAGTCTATACATATCTATTCTTTCTATACATATCTATTCTTTCTATACATATAATAAAATCGTAAATGCAAAAATATCTACTTGTACGCGCATCTCGCAAAAACCACTGAACGGAATTAGACGAAACTTTTTATAGTGACAGTGTATATCCCTGATTAACATAATAATTAAAAAATATAATAAAAATCACGTAATCCAAAGTAAAGGTAAAAAACAATAGGGCGAGCTGCGTTCAGGAAGAAGCTAAACCATCTTGAAGAAAGTAAATAACTAAGGCCAGGCCGAAGGCCGAGCTACGTTCGGATAATTGAAAAAACATCTGGAAGAAGCAAGTAACTAAGAACGAGGCCGAAGGCCGAGCTGCGTTCAGGAAGAAGCTAAACCATCTTGAAGAAAGTAAGTAACTAAGGCGAGGCCGAAGGCCGAGCTACGTTCTGATAATTGAAAAACCATCTCGAAGAAAGCAAGTAACTAAGGGCGAGGCTGAAGGCCGATCTGCGTTCAGGAAGAAGCTAAACCATCTTGAAGAAAGTAAATAACTAAGGCCAGGCCGAAGGCCGAGCTACGTTCGGATAATTGAAAAAACATCTGGAAGAAGCAAGTAACTAAGAACGAGGCCGAAGGCCGAGCTGCGTTCAGGAAGAAGCTAAACCATCTTGAAGAAAGTAAGTAACTAAGGCGAGGCCGAAGGCCGAGCTACGTTCTGATAATTGAAAAACCATCTCGAAGAAAGCAAGTAACTAAGGGCGAGGCTGAAGGCCGATCTGCGTTCAGGAAGAAGCTAAACCATCTTGAAGAAAGTAAGTAACTAAGGCGAGGCCGAAGGTTGAGCTACGTTCTGATAATTGAAAAACCATCTCGAAGAAAGCAAGTAACTAAGGGCGAGGCTGAAGGCCGAGCTGCGTTCAGGAAGAAGCTAAACCATCTTAAAGAAAGTAAGTAACTAAGGCGAGGCCGAAGGCCGAGCTACGTTCTGATAATTGAAAAACCATCTCGAAGAAAGCAAGTAACTAAGGGCGAGGCTGAAGGCCGATCTGCGTTCAGGAAGAAGCTAAACCATCTTGAAGAAAGTAAGTAACTAAGGGCGAGGCCGAAGGCCGTGCTCTATTCGGGAAGACCATAAACCATCTCGAAGAAAGCAAGTAACTAAGGGCGAGGCCGTAGGCCGAGCTGTGTTCAGGAAGAAGGTAAACATTTTTGAAGAAAGTAAGTGACTAAGGCGAGGCCGAAGGCCGAGCTACGTTCTGATAAATGATAAACCATCTCGAAGAAAGCAAGTAACTAAGGGCGAGGCCGAAGGCCGAGCTGCGTTCAGGAAGAAGCTAAACCATCTCGAATAAAGTTAATTAATATTAAGATTGAGTTAATTTAATTTAAATTTTATTATAAAGTCCACGCTTCTCACGGCAATATATATCGTGCATCCTAGAACCTCGCGGTTATTACCGGCTGGATGGCAAGAGGCCCAATGCTATCACCTTAGTGCCATGGACTAAGGGTAGTTCTTTGATGTGGGACGCCACTTATATTCTCACATTGGCTCCAAGTCTCGTTAGGACATCTTCAAGAGCGGCTAGCGCGGCCGAGGCTGGGGCGGAGAGCCTCAAACGCAACAAATATAGAAATATAATTCAAGATTTCGAATTTGTTGCGTTTGCGGTTGAAACCCTCGGTCCGTGGAGCAGTGAAGCCAAAAGAGGCTTGGGCCTCTGCTGGTTGACGCAACTGGTGTCCCGCCATCAAGGGCTTATGTACTTCATTCAAAGGGTAAGCCTTGCCATCCAGCGGGGTAATGCCGCAAGTGCTCTAAGAACATTTGAAAATGCCCGTTTTCATAGTTATTTTAATGTTTGTTAGGTAGGTTTTAATTCTTTAGTTATTAATATTACTTTTTTTATTTTTATGTAATATATGGATTGAGTAAATGATATTATATTTTGTCGAAGAAAGGACGTCTTTAAGGGCGAGGCCCGAAGGCGGAAGAGGGTTTTTGGTTTACCTGAACGCAGCTGGGCCTTCGGCCTCGCACTTAGTTCCTTCCTTTCTTCCAGAAGGTTTATCGTCTTCCTGAACGCAGCTCGGCCTTCGGCCTCGCCCTTACTCACTTCGTTTATTTGAGAAAGGTTTATCGTTTACCTGAAAGCAGCTGGGTCTTCGGCCTCGCCCTTAGTTAGTTACTTTCTTTGAGAAGGTTTATCGATTACCTGAACGCAGCTCGGCCTTCGGCCTCGCCCTTAGTTACTTACATTCTTCTTTGGAATACGAATTTCACGCGAGCGAAGCCGCGGGCAACAGCTAGTGTCTAACTAAAGTAACAAATAATAAATGTCATATAAATCTTCTAACCTAACCTATATATGGCTTCCTTCCGGCTCTCTCATCAGGACCCTGGAAATCATATATGACTAGAGTACTTGTGAAGACAAATCCAACGAGCCCAAACATGGTGGATTTATCATGTGTAGTTTAAGAGTTCCTATGTCTTCATTCCGGCTCCATCATCAGGACCCTGGACATCATATATGACAAGACTACTTGCGAAGACAAATCCAACGAGCCCAAACACGATGGGCTTATCATGTGTAGTTTAGGAGTTCCTATGGCTTCCTTCCGGCTCCATCATCAGGACCCAACTAACAAACTAACAAAGTCACCCGAGGATCTGCAGAGTCGTGATTTTATTTTTCACAATTTATTTCATACATTCGGATATTCCTCCTCGCTCTCTCCGCTGTTGCACTTCCAACAGTCGATTTGACAGACAAATTCAGGTTCAGATATTTATTTCGCCATAAAGAACACACAACAATAACAATATTTCATTGAGACATTATGCATATTCAGTATGGTTCGTTATAATTTTTTTTTGTCATGTTTTTTTTTTTATGGAACCTGACACCGTTGGCTACATCACCTACAACATCCGTGATGTCAGCCCATAACACAGGGTGAACTAGGTGCCATGTCAGTGCTTCCCTTCATTTCATGTCGGCTACACTGAACTGGACGGAAAACACGAACTATTTACATAGCCGTTTCGACCGACGTTTCGTTCAGTGCGGTGGTACCAACCCGGCCGGGATAAACCCTACCACCTAGTAAGGTAAGAAGGGAAGGGACCTACAGTTTAACGTGGAATCCGAACCACGGTCAGCCTCCTCCAGTCCCGTTCAGCAGTGCAATCTATAAGGAAGAACCGGTTAAGAAACCTTACAGAGTTTTTGACATTGAAAATGTCTTTTGGTTCGTTCCAGTATAGGCCCCGATTTCACGAAAAAGTGCGATCCCCTTATATCTCGGAGAGTTGTGAAGATATGATATTCAATAAAATTATATATTTTTTATTATTTTTCAAAAACACAAGCAGCTTTAAAAATGTAAACTAAAATTTAGACAGAAAAAGAGATAAGCTTGACATTATGTCTAAATAAAGTAACAAAATAAAGATCAAATATAAAAATATTATATAATGATATAGAAGATAAGAATATAGGTTAGGTTAGAAGATGCGTAGCGACGCATCTTCTAACCTATCCTATATTCCTATATCCAACGAGCCCAAATATGGTGGATTTATCATGTGCAGTTTAGGAGTTCCTATGGCTTCCTTCCGGCTCCATCATCAGGACCCTGGAAATAACATATCACTAGAGTACTTGCGAAGACAAATCCAACGAGCCCAAACACGATGGGCTTATCATGTGTAGTTTAGGAGTTCCTATGGCTTCCTTCCGGCTCCATCATCAGGACCCTGGAAATAACATATCACTAGAGTACTTGCGAAGACAAATCCAACGAGCCCAAACACGATGGGCTTATCATGTGTAGTTTAGGAGTTCCTATGGCTTCCTTCCGGCTCCATCATCAGAACCCAACTAACCTTTTCCTTATCCCGACTTTGTCGTGTCGCTCAGCGACAATATTTTTTTGAATTCCGTACATTTATTTTCAATGTGCTCGATAGTCGTGTAAGGCACGAAATCTGTGAATTTTATTTTTTATGATATTTCGACACATTTGTCGTCTTCAGATAATTTTTTTTATATATTTAATAAGTCAACTAATGAATGACAGATGGCGCTGTTATCTGGTAATTACATTTAGTAGTTCTTTTATCCTTTCATTTCATTTTTAGGGTTCCGTATTCGGTACGGGACCCATTACTAAGCCTACGCCGTCTGTCTGTCTGTCTGTCGGTCCGTCCGTCCGTCTGTCTGTCCGAGGGCTGTATCTCTTGAACCGTAATAGGTATAGCCCGTTGAAATTGTCACAGAATATGTGTTATTATGGCCGATATAACAACAAATAATAATAAAAAATAAGAAAAAGTAAAAAATTCACGGGGGTTCCCATAGAAGAAACCAAAAAGTGTATGCGCGCGCGCCATCTACCGAATAGATTATGACTCATTTGAACTAATCATGACATTTAACTAATATGAAGCATTTCATAACACGCCATCTAGATGGCGTGAGTGGCGCTAGCCATGACATGTCGATACGGAACCCTCGGTAGGTCAGTGGTGCGGTCGGTCGACTGTTGATAGCAACCCTGAGCGCGGTCAGTACTTGGATGGGTGACCGCTCCACCGTTGGAGCTGACCGTGGTTCGGATTCCACGTTAAACTGTAGGTCCCTTCCCTTCTTACCTAAATGGTAGGGTTTATCCCGCCCGGGTTGGTACCACCGCACTGAATGAAACGTCGGTCGAAACAGCTATGTAAATAGTTAGTCTTTTCTATCCAGTTCAGTGTAGCTGACATGAAATGAAGGGAAGCACTGACATGACACCTAGCTCACCCGGTGTTATGGGTTGACATTACGGATGTTGTAGGTGTACCTGCCCAATTAAAAAACACCAAAGCAATTGAATCATACTAACGAACGGACAGACAGAGTCACGTTGCGTTTTATAACAGGCTGAGAAAGATCAAGTCCACGCGGACGTAGTCGCGGGCACAGCTAGTGTTAAATATTACATACTAGGTATATCTAAGTAAATAATAAAAAATATTAAGTCAAGATATACACATTGAACAAGATAATAAAATACAAAACAAAGAACATAGGGTTCAGTCAAGTTATTCATAAAATTAGAGTTTATGCATATTATAAACAATTTGGATTATCAAAGTCAGCAGAATTTTTATCTACAGTAGGAAAAAAATTCACTTAACTTATAAAATGGATTGTCTAAGAGAAATATTTTCAGCTGACTCTGGAATACATTGTCACCGTTTATTGATTTTATTGTATCAGGAACATTTTCGTACAATTTGGATCCAATCACGTCAGGGTCTCTTCAGTCATCGCCGATTGTGTAAGTAGAATGTGAGGAGAGGTGCGCGCGGCGCCTCCGCCTCCGCCTACAGCGCGCGGCGCCTCCGCCGCGCACTCTCGCGCGCGCGTCGCTCCGCCTCCGTTACTTTCGCACCGCGCGCGTTCTTTTATTTGGACGGTCACTCTCGCTTCATTGTCGAATGAACTGATTAGATTAGTGCGGGGAGACGCGCCGCGGCCGCCGCGCCCTCACACACTCCGCCCGCCGCCGTGTCCCTGCTCGCGGCTATTCTGTGTGGAGCGCGGCTGTCTACTTCTCACTTTCACTCTTCTCATCTCGTTCTCTGCGCCGGCGCCGCCGCCGCCGCCGCGGCGCCCATTATGTGTCCGCCCACTCTTGTTCGCATTCAACGCCTCGTTGATCGATGAATAAACACTATTATCTGCGTCTGCGCTGCGCGTGCCGCCCGCCATTCACACTCATTCCCCTCTATTGTCAACTTAATACGTTTCATTGGACAGTGACCGCCGCCGCCGCCTCCGCCGCCGCCGGCCGTCTCATAGCGACGATGCGGCGCGCGGCGGCGGGGGAGGCGGCGGCGGCGTGTGAATGCGAGTCGGTTTGCATTGCAGTTCTAGTGGCGGCGGCGGCGCGGCGGCGCGGAGGAGACTTCGGGTCGCCTACCTCATCGGATAGACGAACTTACTCTAAGCATATTACTCTCTGTGATGTAAGTAGGTAAGTAGGTAAGTAAGCCGACACGGGACGATGCGCTTCGTTGACAATACTAGCGGAAGACAATCATACGCTCCTACCTACCACCGCACCGCACCGGCACACTCTACTCTACTCTATCCTGCCCTATCCTACTCTACTATACTCTATTCTACTCTGCTCTACTCTACCTACACTACTCTACCACCGCACCGCACCGGCACACTCTACTCTACTCTATCCTGCCCTATCCTACTCTACTATACTCTATTCTACTCTGCTCTACTCTACCTACACTACTCTACCACCGCACCGCACCGGCACACTCTACTCTACTCTATCCTGCCCTATCCTACTCTACTATACTCTATTCTACTCTGCTCTACTCTACCTACACTACTCTACCACCGCACCGCACCGGCACACTCTACTCTACTCTATCCTGCCCTATCCTACTCTACTATACTCTATTCTACTCTGCTCTACTCTACCTACACTACTCTACCACCGCACCGCACCGGCACACTCTACTCTACTCTATCCTGCCCTATCCTACTCTACTATACTCTATTCTACTCTGCTCTACTCTACCTACACTACTCTACCAGACCGAATAAACAGGCAGCGTAGACGCCAGACACGGCGGAGAATTAAAAACGTCGGGGTTACAAAATATGATTAAAGTGCAGCGGAGCGATCTCGGCGGCGCGGCGCGGCGGGGCAACGCTTCCTAGCGAGACTTGAAATGAATAAAACGAACCAGAGAAAAATACTTAATGACCCCGAGCAAACAACTCGACGACAAATAAAAGCAGCAGACAATGTCGCCCGTCCCCGCCGGCGTCGCGTCGCGCCGGCCCGGGGCGCGCGGCGCGCGGCCGCACAAACTACAAGACACAGCGACGCGAGGCAACGCTGCTGCTAGCTAGGCACGCGTTGTTTGTGCGTCGCGTGCGCGGCGCGGGTGCACTCCACCCGCGCACTGTGCGCGCATGCTTTCCTATACTTGCAGCGTGCGTGCGTTCACATTGCGCAACTACCTACCTAGTGGCTCTACCTACAATCCTGCTTTACGTCTGTATACCTAAGTACACCCTAGGTAGCACTTGGCTAATCCTAGATGCTAGCCTAGATGTTTCATCTTAACATTTTAACATATCGACCTAGTGCATTTGTTGCATTAAGGCCGAAATAAAAAAAATTACAGATCTCGTGCATTACACGACCTTCGAGGTACAATGAACTCAACAAAATAAAAAAAAGTATTACATTTATATATTTTTTATTATTTTTCAAAAACACAAGCAGCTTAAAAAATGTAAACTAAAATTTAGACAGAAAAAGAGATAAGCTTGACATTATGTCTAACTAAAGTAACAAATTAATAAAACAAATATAAAAATATTATATACCTAGGTTAGGTTAGAAGATGCGTCGCTACGCGATGTATATTCCTATGACTTCATTCCGGCTCTATCATCAGGGCCCTGGAAATCATATATGACTACTCGTTGCGAAGACAAATCCAACGAGCCCAAACATGGTGGATTTATCATGTGTAGTTTAGGAGTTCCTATGGCTTCCTTCCGGCTCCATACATTAACAACTTGCCCTTAGAATTTGTTCGATCCCTCGAAAAATCTCACGTGTCTACGAGGTGATATTAATCGCTCGCTTGTGGGGCAGAGTGCAGAGTGCAGAGTGCAGAGTGCAGGTGGATTTGCCTCTTCCGGGTAGACGAATCCATTCACAGTAGATAAAAGCGGTGTATGTTTCTGTCTCAGATCATTCATACACGTGCCGCACATCTTGAATCCACTTAAGGTAGCCACACACGAAGACGCGACTCCACGTGATTCCAACGCTTGACTCCAAAAACGCTAGAAAAGTCACCGTGTGTGTGCAATCTCACATGGATTGGGTGGAGTCTTTTTTTTTTTTTTTTTTATACTAAGCGCGACATGTGGCGTCGAGTCACCCATAAGGTGTCTAGCGACGCCCACGGACATTCGGACGCAGGCGGGGGTTGCGAATGCCATGCCGGCCTGACAGGTGCCCATTCACGCCTCTCTTGAAGGACCCAAGACTATACTTGGGGGGAAATATGTGGGCAGGTAGAGCGTTCCAGAGTTTGCCGGTTCTGTGGAGAAAGGATCTGCAGAACCGATTTGTACGCATCCGCGGTAAGTCCAGCGTATAGGGATGCAATCCCTGCCCAGTGCGCGTTGTACGGAGGTGGAAAGGGGACGCCGGAATCGCGTTAAACAGCTCCTCCGAGCACTCCCCGTGGAATAAGCGATAGAACACGCTTAGGGCGCCGACATCCCTACGAAGTTGCAGCGGTTCTAGATCGCGGGACACGTCGGGGTCATCCACTAGTCGCACGGCTCGACGCTGGATCGAGTCCAAAGGCGCAAGCTGGTATTTGGCTGAGCCATCCTACAGGTGCGAGCAGTACTCCAAGCAGGACCTAATCTGCGATTTATACAGAAGCAGCCTTTGGCCCGGCGTGAAGTACCGTCGAACCTTATTGAGTACGCCTAGCTTTTTTGAGGCCAGCTTGGCCTTGCCCTCGATATGGCGCCGGTAATTTAGGTCGTGCGACAGTTCGACTCCGAGGACCCCGAGGTGGTCGCTTAATTTAAGCGACGTGCCTTGGAAGGAAGGAGCCGGTGTGAACGCCGCTCACGCCGAGTCACGGAATAATTCGGATTTCCAACTATTCCAAAATCCATGACGCCACGACTCCATTGGACGTAATCCAACTCATCGTGTGTGGAGAATACGCGACGCGGAGTCCGGTGACCCCGGACGCCGCCACGCCAGCGTCCGTGTGTGACTGTTCGCGCTTCCATTTTTCGCTCAGTCTGGCTCTGGGCGCGCAGCCGTCGCGTCGTCACCTGTCGTATGTTGCATCGATGTTTGCGATATTACAGTTCTTCGTACATAACTCATTCCCGAAGCTAGGGATGCTCGGTTAGGTGGTCTGTGTAGGAAGCGAAGAGTAGCACACGTCCTCGTGTGGTTATAGTGTGTGTTATAGACTGTCTCATATTTGTATCGTGTTTTTTAAGAC
Organism: Nematopogon swammerdamellus; assembly: GCA_946902875.1. Lineage (NCBI taxonomy): Eukaryota > Metazoa > Arthropoda > Insecta > Lepidoptera > Adelidae > Nematopogon > Nematopogon swammerdamellus. Next base: position 146,577 of record OX336357.1, on the reverse strand, counting down.
GAGACGGAAGTTAAATTTCTCCATACAAAATTGTTTTTAGACATTTATGTTTTCTAACCCCGTAAGTCTTATCCGATTTTTTAATTTTTTTTTTCTTGGACGTTCCTGTCATTGTCATTGTGCTTAGATGAAATATACAACAGATGAGAAAGTTAACTTCCGTCTATTAATCGGATTGTGACTATTTTTGTTTTATTGACTTACATTTATTTCAACTGAACAGTGCAAGTTTTTATTAAAATAGGTTCAGTAGTTTTCAAGATATGGGCTGTTGAGTGTGTCAAATAGGCGAATAATTCTATAACACGACAACCGATTTCTGTAAAACTTTTTTATGTGATATTGCTAAAAAGAGTGAAATAAAAAACTGTTTAAAAAAAACAAACAACCACTTAGAAATAAAAATGATTAAATATTTGAGTTGAAGGCGGTACAAAAGCACACCAGAATTTTTTTAGATGAAGGCCTTTTGTCCTTTCTACCGCCGTCAACTCAATTATTTAATCATTTTTATTTCTAAGTAGTTGTTTTTTTAAGTTGGTTCAATGTTTTTTAAAACAGTTTTTTTTATTTATCACCATGCATGCAAGCAGCCATCAAGCAGCTGCTGCAAAACGTAGTTAATTCCGCTTCCGATTTTTTGACTTCCATAGCGAAGAGCATTTGAGACGAGTCATAGGACAGAAGTAGGGCCGCACACTGATAGAAAATGGAATCTCGTGGCGCGGCGGCGTGGAGTCGGAGTCTCAGTGTGTGTGGCTCAGAAATGGACGGCATCCGAGCGAACGCGCCGGACGCGGCGTCTTGGAGTCTCCGTGTGTGGCGGGCTATATAGTCGGATCATATCCGATATTCACCAAATGACTCCACGCCGCCGGCGTATCTTCCTTCACACAGCGCAACTTATTATTCCACCATATTCTATCACACACATGACAATATGAATTTAGCGTACTGGAATAAACATTATTATCCATATATTTTTTGAAATTCTTCAAGCGATTCTTGCGCAACGAACGTATCCGAGAAGCTTGCCTCCGATCCGCACGATTCACATATGTATTAACTGTTTCATTCACTTGAAAGTTTACGTTATTGTCAATGTCCTGAACACTATGTCTATTAGTTTCAACATATTGTCTCATTTTTTTATATTCGACCGGCCAACTTACGGCGCCTACACCACCGCTCCGAGCAGATTAGTCCGCGCGCCGCACATGCCTCCCGCGGTATTCAAAATTCCGCCGCATAAAGAATAAGCTACAGCCTAGACCGTGAGAGATAGCGAGGTACCGTTTTTTGCAAATTGTAGCCCAACTCAATACCCCGAGGGTTTTTTTTTCATTTTTTCGATATCCTTTTTCGTTTTTGAGAAATCGCCGGTTCAATGAGAGAAGACACCAAAAAATCACGTCATTTTTTTAAATTTTTTTTTTTTTTTAAAAAAGTTTTTTATTTTTCCAAATTTATTAAGCCATATTGTAGCCCCCGTCGAGACGCATCTTTTGACACCCCAATTATCCACGTAGCTGTAAAATTCACGACACCAGGGAGATGTCGCACTTTTCCTTTAAATGGGTGCCCTACCAACGCGATCGAAAAAACATTTTCAATGTTAAAAATCTTTATTATTAATTAATATTACCTAAAATGCTATAATATGAAGTAGGTAGTAACAAAATAATTGCGTGTGGCAATGTATAATACTATAATAATGTTTGTTTACCATTTACATTTCGCTTTCACCCACTACGTCACGCACGGGACCCGGACACGTCGAGACAGGTGGCGCCGGACCTCTGCGGCGACCCTTCCTCGCCCCGCACTGGCTGGTAGGCTCTAATTGTAGCCGAATGGGTTGCCACCAGCTCCCACCCTACTGGATGTGACATGGCCGCATAGCAGCCTCGCTTGCCTTTCCTCTAATCCAGTATTTTTTTTTATGGGAAGCACGACATGGCGCGCGCCAGACTCACGCAGAGTTGTAGTCGATGCCCACGGGCATTCGGATATTGACGGGGGCTGCGAGTACCATGTCGGCCGGCTAGGTGCACCTTTACATTGTGTAGGACCCCAGATTGTACATTGGAGAAAAGGATGCACGTGGGCAACCCTGTAAATAAAGGATGTACAGGATCGATTTTTTCCTAAGTAGGGAGGATACACAGTATGAGGATGTATTCCCAACCTGTTGCGCGTTGAGCAATGGAAGAATGGGGATGGAGGGATCGCGTCGTGTAGCTCCTCGGAACACTATCCGCGGTACAGGCTATAGAACACACGAGGATCAGCCTCGGCAGCTCAGTGGTGCGGTCGGTCGACTGTTATTAAGCAACCCTGGGCGAGTCAGTACTTGGATCGACCATTGAAGGCTGACCGTGGTTCGGATAGGACCCTTCCCTTTTTAACCTACTAGGTGGTGTAAGGGTTTATCCCGGCCGGGTTGATGCCACCGCACCGAACGAAACGTCGTCGGTCGAAACGGCTATGTAAAATCAAAATCAAATCAAATCCTTTATTTATAATAATGTTTCATATTAAAACTTATGAGCAAAGAAAATATAATATTTACAATTTAGTTTACATAATTATTATTTATTGTTATCCATATTTTGGTGGCTATATTCGCTCAGTATCAGCAGGGTTCGCGACGACATCCGTCAAGTACTCACCTAGAGAGTAGTACGCTTTACTGACCAGAAACTCCTTGAGTCTGGACACAAATATTCCGCCCGAAGCAGCCTCTCGAATTAAAGTTGACAATCTGTTGTAGATCGTGGGGCCAATCACAAACACCGCTTTCTCGCTCTTGGTGAGTATGGGTTCTACACTGCGTAATTGGTTGCGGGATCGAGTGGGATAGTTGTGACTGACCCCATTGACCTGGAACAGGTGTGGGTTTCGTCTTACAAATTTTGCTACCTCTATGATGTAGGCTCCGGGCAGTGTGATGATTTTGAGTTGTCGGAACAGATCGCTTGCCGGCGTGTCTAATGGAACTCGAGCTAAAGTGCGAACAGCACGCTTTTGTATGCGAAACACTCTGTCTCTGTCGGCGGCTTGTCCCCACAATTCAATCCCATAGGTGGCTATCCAGTGAAAGTAACCAAAGTAGGCTTTACGTAGATTTTCAGGATGAAGAGAGGGCACAAGTCGCGACAGTGCGAAACAAGCTCGTCCTAGCCTGCCGCACAGCTGATCGACGTGCTGTTTCCACTTTAACCCTGAGTCTATAGTTAGTCTCAAGAATTTTACGGAATTTACGTGGGGGACGTCAAGACCATCACACCGCACTGACAGCTTATCACGGGGCACACCACGGAGGCAGAAGTGAACCACATGCGTCTTATCGAGGTTAAGAACCGTGCCCTTCGAACGGAACCATGCCATCAGTCCCCTCACTGTGGAACTGACTTTTTGCTGGAGCTCAGCAGGTGATGGACTACTTACTACCGCACAAGCGTCATCAGCAAATAGTACAAACTGACTATCCGGTGCAGCAGATGGGAGGTCGTTCACGAGTACCAGGAATAGGTAATTTCCGGCAGTGGACCCTGTGGCACTGCAATATTACTAATGTCAGCAGGTGCTGATCTTGAACCACCTCCATCTACCACAGTCACTTGAACGCGGTCAGAAAGGAAGGAAGCTATGGTCTCCAAGAAAGGCCCTCGAATTCCATAGTGCTCGAGCTTGGCCAGCAGCAGAGGATGATCGACAAGATCAAAAGCGCGAGATAGGTCACAGAATACAGCTGCGGTCTCGTTCGCCGCCTCTAGGTGAGTCAGTAGAATTCGCTGGAAGTGGCGTGCAGCGTCTACACATGATCGGCTTGCTTGGTATGAGTATTGATCCTTGCATAGTAATTTTTCCTGGTCAAAATATGATCTTAGCCTGCTGCATATTGCTAGCTCGAGCACTTTGGAAAACATAGGTATTATGGTGATTGGACGATAGGTCTTCATCTCTTCCTTCCTTCCCTTCCCTTTGTACACTGGGGTAACCTTTACCATTTTAAGTGAAGCAGGATAACTGCCTACTCGGATGCAGTTGTTTAAGGACGCACATATCACCTCAATTACACCTTTCGGCATAAAGTGAAGGAGGTGACACGGCATGTCATAGTAATCGCGTGTCGGTTTTTTTTTATTAACTGTATAGTTTTACAGATTTCAGTCACAGTGAGGGGACTGAAACGCAAGGTGCGGTCGGCGCGCGCACTGTAATGCGATAGATGCTGCAGCGCTGTGTGTGTGTTGGTGTGTACAGTGTAGTTGTCGGCTGTGTGGATGTAGAAGTGATTTAGCTTACTCGCTAGCCGCTCGAGCGCACCGTCTCCGCGACGCCCCACCACACTCTCCATTAGGATGTTGAGCGGATCGCACTTACCTTTCTTTCTGCAGTTCGTGTTTTCCGTCAAGTTCAGTTTAGCCGACATTAAATGAAGGGAAGCACTGACATGGCACCTAGTTTACAAGGTGTTATGGGCTGACATCACGGATGTGTAGGTGATGTAGCTAACCGTGTCAGTTTTGATAAAAAACGGGTCGTTAACCAGGCGTACAGCGCAACGCTGAATCGGTCTAAGGATCCGAGCAGATATTTTGCGGATTCATCCCACATATATTTTTTACTTAACCAACATGGGTGCCCGCGAGACCGATGGTGCAGTCGATAGAGCCTCCTTGCGAAGCTACGCTCCGTTAGGCGCCATGCCAGCAGATTTACTTAACCAACATGGGTGCCCGCGAGACCGATGGTGCAGTCGATAGAGCCTCCTTGCGAAGCTACGCTCCGTTAGGCGCCATGCCAGCAGATTTACTTAACCAACATGGGTGCCCGCGAGACCGATGGTGCAGTCGATAGAGCCTCCTTGCGAAGCTACGCTCCGTTAGGCGCCATGCCAGCAGATTTACTTAACCAACATGGGTGCCCGCGAGACCGATGGTGCAGTCGATAGAGCCTCCTTGCGAAGCTACGCTCCGTTAGGCGCCATGCCAGCAGATTTACTTAACCAACATGGGTGCCCGCGAGACCGATGGTGCAGTCGATAGAGCCTCCTTGCGAAGCTACGCTCCGTTAGGCGCCATGCCAGCAGATTTACTTAACCAACATGGGTGCCCGCGAGACCGATGGTGCAGTCGATAGAGCCTCCTTGCGAAGCTACGCTCCGTTAGGCGCCATGCCAGCAGATTTACTTAACCAACATGGGTGCCCGCGAGACCGATGGTGCAGTCGATAGAGCCTCCTTGCGAAGCTACGCTCCGTTAGGCGCCATGCCAGCAGATTTACTTAACCAACATGGGTGCCCGCGAGACCGATGGTGCAGTCGATAGAGCCTCCTTGCGAAGCTACGCTCCGTTAGGCGCCATGCCAGCAGATTTACTTAACCAACATGGGTGCCCGCGAGACCGATGGTGCAGTCGATAGAGCCTCCTTGCGAAGCTACGCTCCTAGGCGCCATGCCAGCAGATTTACTTAACCAACATGGGTGCCCGCGAGACCGATGGTGCAGTCGATAGAGCCTAAATCACCCTCCTTGCGAAGCTACGCTCCGTTAGGCGCCATTGCCAGCGGATTTGTGGACTGCGAATGCACGTATGAACGAATCAGCGCTTTTTGAAGCAGTAGTTTTGGGCTCGGGGTAAAGTACTTACGCACCTTGTTAGCGCAGCTTTCTTGGGGCTACCTTAGCTTTCTCCTCGATGTCGCGTTCAAAATTAGGGTCACGAGTTAGTTCGACGCCGAGAATCCCAATGTGCTCTTCGATCTTGAGAGTAGTTCCTAGGAAGATGGGAGCAGCAGTGAACGGTATCCGCTTGGTACTGAATACACACGCCTGGGTTTTACTCGCGTCAAACCGACGAGGTTGTGGAGAACCCAAGTGGCGACCTTATTCAGGGACGACTTGTGTACCTGGCTAGTGACGTGCTGTCGTCTGCATAGCAATTAATTTCGCCCGATTTGAGCAGAACGATCAGAAAAAGGGTTCGGGCCAGCACGGTACCCTGGGGGGGGGGGTACTGATATGCCATCTGAACAACAACCGACAATCAAGACTTTAATATTGCGACCATGCATGAAGTCGCACACAAGCCGACCGGTAGGCCGTGTGACGGCAGCTTGGAATGAAGGGCTTCACGCCAGACCCGATCGAACGCTTTCGCTACGTCCAACCCGATGCCCTCGCCGTGACTTTCGAGTGCACCATCTTGTGAATTACATGAACCAGAAGGTCCCCAGCTGACCGGTTTGGGCGAAAGCCGTATTGTGGCGGTCGCTTAGAAGGTCCTTCCTTTTTAGGTATATCATCAATTGAGTGTTGATAATGCGAACTTTGCAGAGTAATGTAGTTATTGCTATCGGGTGGTAGTTTTTCCAGCCTTCGTCACTCGCTCAAAGTCGCGCGTTAAATGCCTACCGCTTGGCGTGTCGGTTAATGCACAATTAACAGTGGGCTGTCGCTATCCAGCCAGAGCGAGCGCGCGGCAAGCGCATCTACTACGTTTCGTTTCGAATTTAGAAATGTCGAAATCACGTCATTATTGTGCAGCATTTTGATTTAGTTCTAGTAATTTATTTATTCATATTAGTAGGTCATAGATTTAAAATAATATTATCATATTGCCAATAACATTAGTTAGATGACGCCGAACAGCGTGGTATGTATGGCCTAATTCGTATAAGGATAGAATAGAACATTCATTCGTTCTGTCTCTCAATGTGGGTTTTCTACAATAAAAAACACCAATAAATTAATAAGTACATTGTAGATGATCATAAAATTTATTGATCAAACAAAACTATCACTGGAAGGTTGCACGCTTCCATGTAAAAAAGTAATTGTGACGCTAACGCATGCATGAATTTGTTCGCATGAATTTGCCGTAGCTAATATCGTATCGTTGGTAGGTATCATCTTCATTTTATTCCTCACAAAAAGACAGCCCAACCAAAGACACAGCCCTTACACGCGCTGAACGACGCGCTTTCGAGATAGAGTTACGCGACAGAAAGAGAAGCGAAATGTAGGTGGTTATCGTGGTTAGACATGCAGCTCTGTGCGAGTCAATTTGTACTTTATCGCGTCGTCGCAGAGTAGCTATTTCTTTGTGAGTGTTTGTACAGAGAAGCTTCTGTACGGAGTACTCTTTTCTATTCTGTGGTTTTTCGGTCAGGCTGCACGTTAGCAGATTTCCAAGCAGACGTCAAGCGACCAGTGGAGTAAGTCTGGCGATACAGGCGTGAGAGGACAGGGGTTAGCTCTGGAGCGTCACCAGTGCAGGGATTCCTTCGGGCCACTCGCTTATATTGAGCCTCTGCGATGACTCTCTTGCTGAATCCAGAGGCAGCATTGAAGGTCTGCTTCATATTGGCAAAAATTGGATCGCGTCTTGCTCGCGCACGGGACGACACTTTGTAAGCTTTAAGATTTTTGTGTGCATTCTTTTTAAGTAATGGCGGCTGCGCGCGCATTCCGTGGTCAACCAGGGTTAGCTTTGTCTCCGAGGAACTTAGCCTCGTGAGGCTGCTCGCTCAGTCACTACCCGGCTGTTACTGAAAGTGAATGGGTAGTCATATGCAGTTTTGAGTATTGATACCTACCTTTTCGATTCGACCTACGTGCGCATGCAAGCAAGAGCACGCACGCACGCACGCACGCACACACGCAAGCACACACGCACACACCAATATGAGTCAGACATACCTCGATACGGTGAGTCGTCGTGGAGTCGCCGCATTCCAATCGCAATGCTCGATGTCACAAGCGAGGGCAATTAGAAGCAATTGTTTACTGATTGGTGCTCCGCGTCGGCCGGTAGCTAGTAGCTACCCAGGTACCGCCGCGCGCCGCGCGCCGCGCCCGCCCAGCCCGCACGCTCCTGCTTCAAGTGTCCTCTCTCACTGAGTCAGTCACGCCGATACCGAACTATCGACTGCAAGCTCGGAGGACTGCGCAAGTGACTAAACATGCTCAATCTGAGAGATATTCTGCAAAACGCACACGCACCGCCCGGCGGCGGCGGCGGCGGGGCCCGGCCCGGCGGCCGGCACGACGGAGCGCGGTGTTTACCGGTGCCGACCGCGACCGATGTTGCTGTTCTCTTGTCTCGTGTTGTGCTGTGCCGACTGGCTGGCGGTAGAGGCGGCGCGGCGCGGCGGCGCGGAGACGGCATAGCTCTCGTTAAGTCGCCGCGCCGGCACCGTTACACACGATCGGGTTTTTTGCGAAGACAGATTAGGAGCTAATGTTGATGGCGCGTGTTGATGCATTAGGGCGGCCAATACACTCGTTTTTCTGATTCGAAAACCGTATACGGAAACTTTCTTCGCAATTCCGTACATACACCACACATATTCGATTTTTCTTTACGGGATTCCGTGAGCTCAGTCTGAGATTAGCTGCAGTTGGGCGCGAGGTGGAGTGAACACCTCTGTATTCCGTGAGCTCAGTCTGAGAGTAGCTGCAGTGGAGCGCGAGATGGAGCGAACACGTCTGTATTCCGTGAGCTCAGTCTGAGAGTAGGTGCAGTGGGGCGTGAGGAGGAGCGAACACCTCTGTATTCCGTGAGCTCAGTCTGAGAGTAGCTGCAGTGGAGCGCGAGGTGGAGCGAACACCTCTGTATTCCGTGAGCTCAGTCCGAGAGTAGCTGCAGTGGAGCACGAGGTGGAGCGTACACCTCTGTATTCCGTGAACTCAGTCTGCGAGTAGCTGCAGTGGAGCACGAGGTGGAGCGTACACCTCTGTATTCCGTGAGCTCAGTCTGAGAGTAGCTGCAGTGGGGCGCGAGGTGGAGCGCACACCTCTGTATTCCGTGAGCTCAGTCTGAGAGTAGCTGCAGTGGGGCGCGAGGTGGAGCGAACACCTCTGTATTCCGTGAGCTCAGTCTGAGAGTAGCTGCAGTGGGGCGCGAGGTGGAGCGCACACCTCTGTATTCCGTGAGCTCAGTCTGAGAGTAGCTGCAGTGGGGCGCGAGGTGGAGCGAACACCTCTGTATTCCGTGAGCTCAGTCTGAGAGTAGCTGCAGTGGGGCGCGAGGTGGAGCGAACACCTCTGTATTCCGTGAGCTCAATCTGAGAGTAACGGCAGTGGAGCGCGAGGTGGAGCGCACACCTCTGTATTCCGTGAGCTCAGTCTGAGAGTAGCTGAAGTGGGGCGCGAGGTGGAGCGAACACCTCTGTATTCCGTGAGCTCAGTCTGAGAGTAGCTGCAGTGAGGCGCGAGGTGGAGCGAACACCTCTGTATTCCGTGAGCTCAGTCTGAGAGTAGCTGCAGTGGGGCGCGAGGTGGAGCGAACACCTCTGTATTCCGTGAGCTCAGTCTGAGAGTAGCTGCAGTGGAACGCGAGGTGGAGCGCACACCTCTGGCACCGATATAGATTTTGACGACGATTTCCTCCTCGAAATCGCGTTTTCGCTTTCCCAGAAAAAGAAAAAACGTCGCCGTTACTACGCCGCTACGCGCCGTCCCAGTCACCTTGCTTACTTACATATTTGTTCCCATGCTCAACGAATTACGACAGTAGAATGTCGTTGCCCATGCTATGTTTTTTTTATATCCCTGTTGTGTTAAAAATTCATTATATTTAGGGTCCCGTCGCAAAATTTTAAAGATTTACTTTCTATTTATTTATTATGTTGCCCAAAACAGAATACAAAATCTCACAAGCACATTTCATATGACAATATTAAGAGTAGCTTCCTATTTGTATTTAAAAAAATGGGCACACTACATGATTATATTATAAATTAACCCTTAGCTCCTCGCCAGCGCGAATTTCCACGTAACGTTCCGGGTAAACACACAATTCCGCGCGCGAAACATTTTCCGCGCTTTCTCCATTAAAAAATCATAACTATGAAATTTCCTTCAGAACCCTATATAAATTTGCACGTCATTGTAATCTAGATGAAATTATCTTTCATATGACATAGGTTTGAGCTAATTGGTTCGCAATTGTAATGCATAGAAAAATAGGCAAAGTTAGAAATGAATGATTTACGGGAGTCGGAAGGAAAGAATGAAGATTCCTCAAAAAGTAAATCGATAACATATGTTTTTTTTGTTTTAAAATAGAACTAAAATACATTTGCAATAAACCTACATCAAATTTAGTAAATATCTTCTTGATAAATATTTCACCAGAGCCCTCCAACCATGAGCCAACCGGCGCGTAATTTGTACCGGCGGCAGAATTTTGAATGGTACAAAAAAGTGCTGTTATTATCGAAAATGAGCAATAAATACAAAAAGTATGGCCATTGTCGTCTGCCCCCAAGTGTCCTCCATATTGAATAGAAGAAATCATAACATTTTACGTATTAGATTTTTTTTGAAAAATAAAAAACCAACGCAATCCCTTTCTAGTGCGTGAGAAAACTACTTCCCGTTGGAGCGATGTTTTGGCTATAATACAACACTTCGTAAAGGTTATATCCCACTAATAAATTAGTCTATGACATGTTTATCAATATGTCAATGTCATATGAGCACTCACTGAACATATTATAATAACACTGGCCTATTGAAATCAAACAAAAAACTGAAGTGGCTCACGCACACATGCACACAATGACGTCAGCCGGCAGCCGTGCGCTAGTATTAGTAAGTCGACGACCTGTTCTCGAAAGATACATAGAGGGTGTTTGCAATATACAGATAACGAAAAATATTTATATTTAGCTACGGTTGGTCAAGCAAGTGTGAACAAATTAGGAATAGCTGTAAAACACAAATGCTATTGGTCAAGTGTGTACTTTAAAAGAATAGTCCCACTGCATCTCTCCCCGTGTGTGTCGTAAAAGGCGACTAAGGGATAAGACTCCCTTCTTATATTACTAGATGGTAGGTTATTCCGCCCGGGTTGGTACCACCGCACTGAATGAAAGGTCGGTCGAAACGGCTATGTAAATAGTTTGTGTTTTCCGTCCAGTTCAATGTAGCCGGCACGACCGAAGTGAAGCACTGACGTGGCACCAAGTTCACCCGGTGCTATGGGCTGACATCACGAATGTACCGTGTGGGGCCGGTACTTTAAAAGAATAGCCCCACTGCATCTCTCCCCGTGTATGTCGTAAAAGGCGGCAAAGGGATATGACTCCCTTCTTATATTACTAGGTAGTAGGGTTTAACCCGCCCGGGTTGCTACCACCACATTTGTGTTTTCCGTGCAGTTCAGTGTAGCCGGCACGACCGAAGGGCAGCACTGACGTAGCACCAAGATCACCCGGTGTTATGGGCTGACATCACGAATGAACCGTGTGGGGCCGGTACTTTAAAAAAATAGCCCCACTGCATCTCTCCCCGTGTATGTCGTAAAAGGCGACAAAGGGATATGACTCCCTTCTTATATTACTAGGTGGTAGGGTTTAACCCGCCCGGGTTGCTACCACCACATTTGTGTTTTCCGTGCAGTTCAGTGTAGCCGGCACGACCGAAGGGCAGCACTGACGTAGCACCAAGATCACCCGGTGTTATGGGCTGACATCACGGATGTTGTAGGTGATGTAGCCAACCGTTTCAGTTCCCATAAAAAAAAAATTATAAATAAATTTTGTAGGTGGTGTAGCCAACCGTGTCAGTTTCCATACAAAAATACTAGGTTAGTATAAGGCTTCGTCGCCCAACCTAACCTTTCACTGTAACTGTAACGTAACGTAGCGGGGGTGGGGGGGGGGGTGGTTGTTTTGTTTGATAGTCTGACAGTTTGACACATTTGACAGTTGTCATGTATGACAAAGTTGGACAGTTTGATCTCTGTCAAAAGTTGACATTGTCAGATTTTGACATTTGACAGTGTAAATCGGAGTGAATTGATGACATCTGGGGGGGGGGGGGGGGGGGATTTGGGGAGATAGTTTATTGGGTCTAACTAGTAAGGGGTCCGAGTTATAAGCGTAAACGGGGTTGTCAAATGTACATTTTGGGTTCCAGCTTGATAGTTTGACCGATTTGACAGTTGTCATGAAAAACAAAGTTTGAGATTTGGGTATAGGGCACAAGTTGACACTGTCAGATTTTGACATTTGACACTCCTTGACAGATTTTTGGTTGATAACTTTGACAGATTGACAGATTTGACAGTTGTCATGTACTACAAAGTTTGACAGTTCGATCTCTGTCACAAGTTGACATTGTGAGATTTTGACATTTGACAGTTTAAATGGAAGTAAAATTGATGAAATTTTGGTGGAGGGGGAATTTGGGAGTGGGGGGGGATGGGGATTTTTGTTCTCCCCGATATCTATCCGAATATATAGTTATACCTCTCTACCTAGTCTATTTCAAAAGTAAGTTTTCGTAATTTGAAAATCGACTAAATTGTGTGAGCAACTTGATGTTTAATTCACTACACTATTTTCAGATCTTCGATCCGAAATGTAACTTTGGATTGCGCAGTCCTAGGGAGATGTGTGATGCCTCGTCGGAAGCGTCTCATCGAGTGTAACAACATATTTGAGTTTCATCGAAATAATTTGAGCGGTTTGTGAATTATTGGCGTTTGAAATGTGGGCGTCAAAATGTTTGTAGCTCTATAGCGATCGCATTTTAGGTCCGATCGAGTCAAAACTTGGTGTAGGAGTCTATAATAATGGTCCCGAATGTTTTCTAGAGTTTGAACCCTCCAGCCCCCTCCCCTACGAAAAAGGTTGGGTTAGGTTAGGTTAGGATTGGTTAGTTTGACAATTTTGAATTGCGCAGTCCTAGCGAGATGTGTAATACATCGCCGGAAGCGTCTCATCGAGTGTAATAACATACTTGAGTTTCATCGAAATCATTTGAGCGGTTTTTGAATTATTGGCGTTTGAAATGTGGGCGTGAAAATGTTTGTATCTCTATAGCGATCGCATTTTAGGTCCGATCGAGTCTAAACTTTGTGTAGGAGTCTACAATAATGGTCCCGAACGTTTTCCAGAGTTTGACCCCTCCAGCCCCCTCCCCTACGAAAAAGGTTGGGTTAGGTTAGGTTAGGATTGGTTAGTTTGACAACTTTGGATTGTAACTGTAACGTAACGCAGCGGGGGGGGGGGAGGGGTGGTTGTTTTGTTTGATAGTCTGACAGTTTGACAGATTTGACAGTTGTCATGTATGACAAAGTTGGACAGTTTGATCTCTGTCAAAAGTTGATATTGTCAGATTTTGACATTTGACAGTGTAAATCGGAGTGAATTGATGACATCTTGGGGATTTGGGGAGATAGTTTATTGGGTCTAACTAGTAAGGGGTCCGAGTTATAAGCGTAAACGGGGTTGTCAAATGTACATTTTGGGTTCCAGCTTGACAGTTTGAACGATTTGACAGTTGTCATGAAAAACAAAGTTTGAGATTTGGGTATAGGGCACAAGTTGACACTGTCAGATTTTGACATTTGACAGTCCTCGACAGATTTTTGGTTGACAACTTTGACAGATTGACAGATTTGACAGTTGTCATGTACTACAAAGTTTGACAGTTCGATCTCTGTCACAAGTTGACATTGTCAGATTTTGACATTTGACAGTTTAAATGGAAGTAAAATTGATGAAATTTTGGTGGAGGGGGAATTTGGGAGTGGGGGGGGAGGGGAATTTTTGTTCTCCCCGATATCTATCCGAATATATAGTTATACCTCTCTACCTAGTCTATTTCAAAAGTAAGTTTTCGTAATTTGAAAATCGACTAAATTGTGTGAGCAACTTGATGTTTAATTCACTACACTATTTTCAGATCTTCGATCCGAAATGTAACTTTGGATTGAGCAGTCCTAGGGAGATGTCTGATGCCTCGTCGGAAGCGTCTCATCGAGTGTAACAACATATTTGAGTTTCATCGAAATCATTTGAGCGGTTTTTGAATTATTGGCGTTTGAAATGTGGGCGTCAAAATGTTTGTATCTCTATAGCGATAGCATTTTAGGTCCGATCGAGTCTAAACTTGGTGTAGGAGTCTATAATAATGGTCTTCAACGTGTTTTAGAGTTTGACTTCTCCAGCCCCCTCCCCTACGAAAAAGGTTGGGTTAGGTTAGGTTAGGATTGGTTAGTTTGACAACTTTGGATTGCGCAGTCCTAGCGAGATGTGTGATACATCGCCGGAAGCGTATCGTCGAGTGTAACAACATATTTGAGTTTCAACGAAATCATTTGAGCGGTTTTGAATTATTGGCGTTTGAAATGTGGGCTCCAAAATGTTTGTCGCTCTATAGCGATTGCATTTTAGGTCGGATCGAGTCGAAACTTGGTGTAGGAGTCTATAATAATGGTCCCAAACGTTTTCCAGAGTTTGACCCCCCAGCCCCCTCCCCTACTCAAAAGGTTGGGTTAGGATTGGTTAGTTTGACAACTTTGGACTGCGCAGTCCTAGCGAGATGTCTCATGCCTTGTCGGAAGCGTCTTGTCGAGTGTAACAACATATTTGAGTTTCATCGAAATCATTTGAGCGGTTTTTGAATTTTTTATTGTTTCCGAACTAGGCTAGGCTGTGCCCGAGGTCGAATCCTCAGGCGCAGCCAATATCACCCCCAAGGAGGTGTACGTCCGGCTTGGAGGTGGAGTAATGTCGCTGGGGAAAGGCTATTTACCCGCGATTTGAAGATCCGTGGATTGTAGGAGTGGGGAAAGATATTCCCCGGAAGCCCGTTCCACATCTTGCGGCTCAAGAACGATTTAGAGAATCGTGCAGTTTGAAGTACTCTTCTGTCCACTACAAAGGGATGTTCCGCGAGAGTATGGCGGGTTTGGCGAAGGCGAACAGGAGGAGGAGGGATAAGGGAAGCAATTTCGTCAAAGCAGCGGCCATAGTAGTACCGATAAAACAGGCTAAATGATCCAACGATCCGTCTGTGCTTTAGAGGTTGAAGGTCCTTTGTGAGTACAGAATCGCCAATGAGGCGAATGGCTCGTCGTTGAATAGAATCCAAGATGCTAGTTTCGCCTTGGACTCTATGAACGATCGAAATCCAACGTCCCTGGACACCTCCATACCCAGGACGCCCAGACTACCATCATTGGGGACTTGGCTGCCCTGGAAAGTGGCTTGGAGGGGAAACGGATCAGCCTTAGTAGAGAAGGCACAAGCTTGCGTCTTAGCTACGTTGAAGTTGACGATCTGTTGGTGATCTCCTAGCGTACGTCACTCACCTTTGGGGGGGAATCGCTTGAAGGTCATGGTGAATCCTTGCCAATTGGCCTGGATATTGCCAAGGCATTTGACCGGGTTTGGCACAAGTCGCTCTTGGGCAAATTGCCGGCTTACGGACTACCTTCTGGCCTCTGTGACTGGGTCGCCGACTTCCTACATGGGCGTAGCATTCAGGTCCTAGTGGACGGTTGCTCGTCGGACGCCATGTCAGTGAACGCCGGCGTACCACAAGGATCTGTGTTGTCACGCACGCAGTTTCTTCTGCACATCAATGATATGCTGTCTCTGGGCAACATACATTTTTATGCAGATGACAGTACGGCACACGGATCCTACACCAGTCACCCTTCATCCAGTCGGGATGTTGTGGATGAGAAGAGACGAAGACTTGTGTCTGAGCTCGAACATACACTCGGCTCTATTTCCGAATGGGGCCGTAGTAATTTGGTCGGGTTCAACGCTTCCAAGATACAAGTTTGCACGTTCAGTGCGAAGAGAGCGACGTTCACACCGGCTCCTTCATTCCAAGGCACGTCACTCAAATTAAGCGATCACCTCGGGGTCCTCGGAGTCGAACTGTCGCACGACTTGAACTTTCGTCCCCACATCGAGGGGAAGGCCAAGCTTGCTTCTAAAAAGCTGGGCGTACTCAATAAGGTGCGACGGTACTTCAGGGCGGACCAAAAGCTGCTCCTGTATAAATCGCAGATCAGGTTTTTTTTATTTTTTTATTTATGTAATCCGATATGGGTGGCTGAGTCAGAGGGGCGAAAGCACATGTTCTGACTAGCCAATATCATCTCCGAGAAGGTAGGTGCCATACCGGAGACTTCCCTGGATTGTTGGCTATACTGGACTAGAGGAGAACACAACCGAGGTTGCTATGCGGCCATCTTACATCCAGTACGGTGCTACCAACCAAGTCGGCTACAATTTGAGCCTACCACCTAGTAAGGGGCAAGGGAAGGGACCTACAGTTTTACACCGGTTCCGAACGGTGAAGCAGCAGGTGTAGGTATGCACGTAAATTTTTTCGTCAGAAAAAACTCATTGGTACACGCCGACCGGATTCGAACCTCGGACCTCTCGCATGAGAAGCCGATGCTCAAACCACTCGGCCACCTGCCGCGTAAAGGTCTTGCTTGGAGTACTGCTCGAACCTGTGGGATGGCTCCGCCAAATACCAGCTTGCGCCTCTGGACTCGATCCAGCGTCGAGCCGTGCGACTAATGGGTAACCCCGAAGTGTCCCGCGATCTAGAACCACTCGGCGCCATATGTCGAGCTTACAATAAAAAAAAAAATATGAGATCATTTTTTTTTTACTTTTTAACCTGTCAGCTCCCGCGTTATAATATGCCCACAGCGGGTCTAGCTCCCGCATGGGCGTGGCCCGTGGTACGGCGCGCGCGACCTTGCGCGCCGACCTCGACATAAACGCAGATATTTCGGAAACTAATAAAGTCAGATCTATAAACTCTTGTGGCCTAGAAAGCCTAGAAAATTTCCTAAAATCCATGTGAAACAGTGAGGCTTACCTTGTTTAGAAGTACCAGATAATTTAGTTAAAAAAAAAATCCCAAAAAAAAAAATTGAAAAATTCATCTAATATAAATTCAAAACATACCTTTACAATATCTATATCAGAATACTCGTAAAGAAACATACTTTTAGAAATAGTAAAGTATAATAAACGTTTTCTTTACAGAAATCGGCGAAATCTGATGTTCAACATAGGACATTCCGTAAACTACCAGATGGCGCGCGCGTGCCATTTTTTTTTCAAATATTTTTAGAATCTACAAGTCGATCCGGTTCCAGCGATGTATCACTTGCCATATACAAAAACAGTTTTTTGAAAATATCACAAAAATAAATTTCAAATTTCATCAAAATAGTAATTACATGTCAGTTTGTGGGTATCCGCCTGTATAAGATTGGCGCGGTCGGCAGGCAGCTACGTCACGAGCAAAAAACGAGACGATTACACAGACACTACGTCATAACGGTTTTACACCCCATCAAATGTTGCCGGCCGTTCAGCTTTTGAGAGTTTTTTATATATTTGGGCATGAACACTCGTGTGATCATCATGTGACATATCAATTCATATGTGATATAGTTTTGTCTAGTCCATACATACAATGAAATCTGATATATTATCGAAACGTTGATAATAATCACGCTTTTAGCCACACCGACACGATACAATTGGAACACAAAATCACTTGCTCAACTTTGGACAGGTATATTTAATTCAAAACAACTTACCATTGCACACAAACACGTCTAGTAAATAGTAAATTTCACTGCGATTACACCAATACCACACACTCGATGAAAAATTAGAATTATGCTTACAGAAACACGAATTTATTGTCGAAGAGTCGCGCCGCCGTGATTTTTGAAGCGCAATTGTTTACATGTTTGTAAACAATTTTTTTACGGTCAGTCCACAGCTCGCATTCTATGCGAGCATTTTTTGTCACCTTCTGTCACTATTCAACTAATGATTAGAGGAAAAGAAATAGCTCTAAGGTCAAAGCATAAAGAATTAAAAATAAAAAACCAACTCCGGTTGTCAATATTAGGCTTGGCACTTAAGTGCCGTCGGAGGACCCGGTCGTTTTTTCGCGTGGCACCAAAAGGCCGTTATTGGGATTAAAGGTTAAAGAAAAGTCCGGACCAATCTTCCCCAACTCCACGCCTGGACCACTCGGAAATCACCAAATAAACACAAAACACTAGCATTAGAAAACTATACACAATACTAAATAAACAAAGCAACGATTAAAAATTAGAAAAACATAAATAAAATATATAAACTAGCTTAAAACAACAACTCAAAAAAAATCATATTAAAAAAACTTTATAAAATGGGTAAAAAAAGGTATTTATAAAAATGGATGATAATTTAAAAGTAATAATAATGAATGAACCTTAACCTTAAACTATTTCTATTCTAATAACATTCTTTTTCCTTTCCTTTTCCTTCCTCCTTTTTTTATTTATTTATTTTATTTTATACCTTTAATAAAATCCAACGTCTCTCTGTCTGTCTGTATGTATGTATGTATGTCTGTCTGTCTGCTTATAATAGGTCTTTACCTATGAAATTGGAGATTTTTAAAACCAGCATTTTCAGAATTAATTATCTGTGGATTGGCGCGCAATGCGAAATTCAAATAAATTTTATTCGAAAGCCATGTTATTGTTATTTTAAATTCAGTCATTTGTTTTTAGATAGTGTTTTGTTTTTGTGAAATTGTGGTAGTTTTTGGCACCATGGATAAACTGAAAATTCGTACAATTTTCGAATATGAGTTCCTACGTGGAAATACAGCTGCGCATACAACACGAAACATTAACGACGTGTACGGGCCTAACACTGCTTGCATAAACAAACACTGTCCATTATTCTGCCCCCGATAATAAGAACAATACAGCTGCGCAAACAACACGAAACATTAACGACGTGTACGGGCCTAACACTGCTTGCATAAACAAACACTGTCCATTATTCTGCCCCCGATAATAAGAACAATACAGCTGCGCAAACACCACGAAACATTAACGACGTGTACGGGCCTAACACTGCTTGCATAAACAAACACTGTCCATTATTCTGCCCCCGATAATAAGAACAATACAGCTGCGCAAACAACACGAAACATTAACGACGTGTACGGGCCTAACACTGCTTGCATAAACAAACACGGTCCATTATTCTGCCCCCGATAATAAGAACAATACAGCTGCGCAAACAACACGAACATTAACGACGTGTACGGGCCTAACACTGCTTGCATAAACAAACACTGTCCATTATTCTGCCCCCGATAATAAGAACAATACAGCTGCGCAAACAACACGAAACATTAACGACGTGTACGGGCCTAACACTGCTTGCATAAACAAACACGGTCCATTATTCTGCCCCCGATAATAAGAACAATACAGCTGCGCAAACAACACGAAACATTAACGACGTGTACGGGCCTAACACTGCTTGCATAAACAAACACTGTCCATTATTCTGCCCCCGATAATAAGAACAATACAGCTGCGCAAACACCACGAAACATTAACGACGTGTACGGGCCTAACACTGCTTGCATAAACAAACACTGTCCATTATTCTGCCCCCGATAATAAGAACAATACAGCTGCGCAAACAACACGAAACATTAACGACGTGTACGGGCCTAACACTGCTTGCATAAACAAACACGGTCCATTATTCTGCCCCCGATAATAAGAACAATACAGCTGCGCAAACAACACGAACATTAACGACGTGTACGGGCCTAACACTGCTTGCATAAACAAACACTGTCCATTATTCTGCCCCCGATAATAAGAACAATACAGCTGCGCAAACAACACGAAACATTAACGACGTGTACGGGCCTAACACTGCTTGCATAAACAAACACGGTCCATTATTCTGCCCCCGATAATAAGAACAATACAGCTGCGCAAACAACACGAAACATTAACGACGTGTACGGGCCTAACACTGCTTGCATAAACACGGTCCATTATTCTGCCCCCGATAATAAGAAGGGCGCATGTAGCATAAAGTCGAAACCGAGATAAAAAATGTTTTATGTAAAAATTCTTTAAATGCTTGCTGTCTCTTAAAGGAAAACTATAGACACATTAATATTAATGCAATTAATTGGGTTTGCATTTCAGCTATAATGTGTAATATATAATTTTTTTATATCTTAATTATTTATTGAATTATTAAGAATTTTCCTTTTCATCTTAGTAAAAAAAAATTAGGAAAATACTCGATATTAGGTTGAAAAGTCGTAAATAGCCATTTACATCTTTTCAACTCAGCATAGTTAATGCACTTGATTTTTCCTTAAGATGATAGGTCGTAATTGGCTACTTGCGCCTTTTTAATGTAGTATTGGTTCTACTTGCAATATTCTTATTCTTAATTAAAAGGCAAAATAAAAATTTGCCTTTTAATTAAAAGGCAAGTTTGCCGCAAGCAACCTCGGTTGTGTTCTCCTCTAGTCCAGTATAGCCAGCAATCCAGGGAAGTCTCCGGTATGGCACCTACCTTCTCGGAGGTGATATTGGCTGGTTAGAGCATGTGCTTTGGACCCTCCGACTCAGCCACCCATACCGGATTACATAAAAAAAAAAACTTTTATAAAACTAATGATTGTTAGCTCTTCAAACATGACTTACAGATACTAAAATAGTTACTACTTCGATTCCAAAATATTACGTAATATTCTTACCTGAGTAGACTCCCGAGCGACGCGAGCGCAGCATGCTCCCTGGGCGACGACTCGGGGGCGCAACTGATCGATCGTCTAACGCGCCACTCCCTCTCGCCCCCCGCTCGGGACTCCAGTGCTTAGTTTAATGGGCGCTTGTACACTAGCGTCTTTCCAATGTAGTATTTCAGCGACAATAAAAAATTTTCACAGCAAAGAAGGACGCATTTGCCACATACGTCCAAAAAGGTCATTGATATACTAGATAGAAAAGGCCCATTTACCACATGCGTTTACACAACTTAGTGTAGTGAGTTAATAGATTGCAAAGACGCAAGTGATCACTTACGTCTTACCTACTTAGTTCAGAAGAAAATTCGTCTTTTCAATTTCTGAACTGATTGAAATTTTCCAAAACAAAAGAACACATGTACGTAAATAAGCCTTTTCATTTTAGTTTATATTCAATGCGTCCTTTTAGCTTAGTATTCGTAGAAAAATGCCTGTATTTGCGTCCTTTTACATTACAGTAACTTCGTGTACAGTCGAGCTAGAAAAATAAAAAAAATATGAGCAAATGCGCCTTTTTTTGCTGATCACGGCAATATATATAACTCTATTTCGGAAAAAAATGTTAGATGCGCCCTTTTTACTATCGGGGGCAGTATTGGTTCATTCGTTTTAGACACCGAGTTTTAGATCTGGAAATTTTGAGTTGAAGAACGAGACTCGCGGTCGGCCGGTAACTATTGTCAACAACGACGAATTGAAGGCGATAGTGGAAGCGGATCCAACTCAATCTACGGCAGAGCTTGCTGCGGGCTTTGGAGTTAGTGTCAAAACAACATTGAAGCACATGCTTCAAATCGTTAAGATAAAACAGCTAGATAAGTGGGTGCCACACGAACTAAGTGACCATCAGCGAGACTTACGCGTCGAAGCATGCATAGCACTACTGAATCGGCATAGAAACGAGGGAATTCTAAATCGAATTCTTACCTACGATGAAAAGTGGATCCTATACGACAATCGTAAGCGTTCGTTGCAGTGGGTGGACCCGGGTATAGTACCTAATCAGTGCGCTAAAAAAAAGATTACCCATAGGAAGATGATGGTGACTGTCTGGTGGACCAGTGCCGGACTTGACCGGACATCACAGCTTCTTACCGAATGGCACAACAGTGACGGCAGATGTATATTGCCAAGAATTGGAAACAATGATGGAGAAGCTCGCAATTCAACAACCAAGACTGGTCAATCGCTCATCCCCATTGCTTCTCCAAAACAACGCGCGAGCTCACACTTCACGAAAGACCATCGCAAAGCTACAAGCGTTACAGCTGGAAGCTCTCCGTCACCCACTGTACTCACCGGACCTTGCCCCAACATATTTCTACTTTTTACAAAATTTAAAAAAAAATTTAAGTGGGAAAAAATTCAACACCTGAGAGGCAGTACAAAACGCTTTTGCTGACTTCGTCGCCTCTCGTCCAGCAGACTTCTACAGCAAAGGGATAAACAAACTGCCATCAAAATGGCAAAATTGTATAGATAATTTGGGCCAGTACTTTGATTAGCTAAAATAAAAAAATAACCAAAATTTTTATATTTTAAAATTTTTATACAAATCTCCAATTTCATAGGTAAAGACCTAATAACTCGAGAACCACTGAACCGATTTTAATAAAAAAAAAATCTACGGATAGCTTGATTCTTCCCATCAACTAATAGGCTAATTACTATCACGCTAAATGGCTTATGAGGTTAGCAGAGAAGTCAAATATGAGAGCGGGCGGAACCGCGGGCACAGCTAGTAAAATTATTAAAACCGGAGGAGAACACATCCAGTGAACGAGTATTAATAACACTGCTTGCTGGTATTGTTATAAGACCTGCACATAGGTACGAGCTAACGGATTATAGATGGCAACATTCGTGTTTATAGAGGCAAAGCGAAAATTCTGCGAGAACGCGTGCTTCTGAAAGCAGTGTTCAAGCGTATACTTAGATAGATAAAATCATACATTTTGCGTCGTTTATCAAGACTCTGAACACTGAAGTAAGACAGCCTCTCTTCATATGATTTGGTTACCAGCCAGATGATTGCGATAACACAGAATGCGCAAGAACTTTTAACATTGAAAATGTTTTTTCGATCGCTTCAGTATAGCCCACCATTTTCGCTGAGAGTGTGAAATCGTCCTGGTGTTGCGAGTTTTGGGGCTACGCGACGCGAGTGGTTGAGGGCTCAAAAGACGCGTATCCGCTAGGGCTACAAGATCGCGATTTTTCGAAAAAGTAAAAAAAAAAAATTATGCAAAAAATGTGAAAAATTCTTTTTTTTTTCCAACTAAATCTCTTATATTTCAAAAACTAAATATCATATCGAAAATTAAAAAAAACCTGTTAGCATTCGTCTAACAATGATGGTTCGTGCTGTAGGTGGTCCCTCAATTTTTTCCCATTTTTGCTGAGAGAGGGAAATCGACTCTTGGAAGTGCAACAGCGTAGAGAGCGAGGAGGAATATCCGAATGTATGAAATAAATTGTGAAAAATAAAATCACGACTCTGCAGATCCTCGGGTGACTTTTTGTTAGTTTGTTAGTTGGGTCATTGATTTTATAGGGGGAGTCAGATGTACCGTCAGCGATGTTTTAAAGGTAACATGAAATTAGTCTTCAATTATGTCCTAAGATGGCGCCAGGAGTATCGAATTTGAATTAAATAATTATTATATTTTTAAATCTGCTAATTATAGAACGATGCTAAGTGGGAACAGCATAGTTAAATTTAAAGATTATTTTATATTAAGTAGAAATTTCAAAATAGTGTATTTTAAGGTTTTCATAATTTTTCCAATAAATATTTTCATGTTTTGTCAGTCCGTGAGCTTGGCGGATAAAATGTATAATTTCGCCGCTTCTGCATCATAGATGTCAGACCAAAGTTAAGTTGTCCTATTTGTCTATAGATGGCATGCCTATTTCTTATTATATTTTTAGTTGCCAAATACCAAGAGGGTGAGTTTAATGTCTTTGCCAAATACCCACCAACCAAACCTGCGTGCAATTCAAATACGCGCGTGCGGTTAGGATAAAGTGGAGATACCTTCTTTAAAATTATATTTTTTTACCTCACCACCTTTGAAAACGGAAACAAACACGATGGATTAAATATAATAATAATAATAAAAATCGTTAGCCATTTATAAGAAAATCGACCTCAACGAAATAATTTGTATGACAGCTACCCTTATTTTTTTTAATTAAAAAAAACTAAAAAAGGTACCCCTAGATTATCATTTCAAACTACTAAATACGAATTTTGAACGAAATCGGTTGAGCAGTTTAGGCACAAGGTCGCTGGACGGACACACACACACACACACACACACACATACATGTTTCTCAAAACCACTTTTTTGGGATCGTTGACAGATATATAGCCCAAATCTGTACTGTGTGGGGCCGGTACTTTAAAAGAATAGCCCCACTGCATCTCTCCCCGTGTATGTCGTAAAAGGCGACTAAGGGATATGACCCCCTTCTTATATTACTAGGTGGTAGGGTTTAACCCGCCCGGGTTGGTACCACCGCACTGAATGAAAGGTCGGTCCAAACGGCTATGTAAATAGTTTGTGTTTTCCGTCCAGTTCAGTGTAGTCGGCACGACCGAAGGGAAGCACTGACGTGGCACCAAGTTCACCCGGTGTTATGGGCTGACATCACGGATGTTGTAGGTGATGTAGCCAACCGTGTCAGTTTCAATAAAAAAAAAAAAAATCAGTCGCATTCTCAACTTCGACATTTTGGACGATCACAATACTTCCTTTCTCCTTACAGTCGCTCGAAAGTAAAAAGCCACCTCCATAGTTTTTAGCCGTTGCGGTAATTTATCGATCGACGCGCGACGTTCGCTTGTTTTGGAACACGCAAATGTTTGCGTGGAGCGTGCAGGCAAGCGATACGGGTTACTGCGCGTGGAAAAAGGATGACACAATATCGATGCGATCTCTTGAGACGGTCGGTTCTGTATTCACGCGATACGCACACTACCATAATCGCGGTGTCTCGTTTTAGTAATAGTTGAAGTATGAACAAAATGTCTTTGAGTATGAAGTAGGGAGTCCAGGCACCGAATTAAAAAAAGTTGAGTCCAGGGCTATTTTTTCCATCTACGATGCTGCTGGTGGTGTTATACCAAAGAGATTAAAAGAGGGTGGGTTTAATGTATTTGTGATAAGCTTTACAGAATATATAAGTCAATGATATTTTATATAAAATTGTAAAATTGTAGATTTTACCGACGACGACACGACAACGAATAAAATAAAAAAATAGTAAATCTGATTTAAATGCAAAATTGATAATAAACCATCGCTTCTCTTATATTCTCTATCTTTTTCGGGAGGAAGGAAGGGATTCCTTCCTCGCCCATCTCTCACTCACCTCTCTCCCGGTCTTCTCTCCTCGATCCCGCCTTCCTCCCCTCCTTCCCCTCACCCTTCACGGACCCCCTCTTTGCCACCTTCCCTTTCGCCCATTCCCTCCCTCTCTCCCTACTTCCCTTCCTCCCCTCATGTCACCCCTCCTTCCCATCACCCTCGCATTCCATTCCTCCCCTACTACCCCTCATCCTGTCCGCAACCCCCTCTTACCCCGCCCCTTCCCCCTTTCAACCTCTCACTCCCTCGATATCCATTCCTCCTCGTTCCCTCTACTACCTCCCTCCCCCACACCTACCCTCATTCACTAACCCTTCCTCCCTCCATACCTCTCCTCCTCTTCTTCTTTTTTTTATGGAAACTGACATGGTTGGATACATCACCTACAACATCCGTGATGTCGGACATGTCGTGCCGGCTATACTGAACTGGACGAAAAAAAACGAAAAAACTATTTACATCAAATCTCTTTGATTTACATAGCCGTTTCGACATACGTTTTATTCAGTGCGGTGGTACCAACCCTAGTAAGGTAAGAAGGGAAGGGTGCTACAGTTTTACGTGGAATCCGAACCACGGTCAGCCTCAAATGGTCGAGCGGTCACCCATCCAAGTGTTGACCGCGCCCAGGGTTGCCTGCACCACTGAGCTACCCAGGCTGACAAACGTACCTCCCACCCACTCCCCCTTCTTTTCTCTCCCCCTTCCTCTTCCTGACCATTATTCATTATTTCTTACCAAAAGCAGTAACTATTGAGTAATCTGTGCCAAAAGCCTAGATAATAAATTTTCATATCCTTACCTAGAGAAATCATGGATTCCCCATACAAAAACTTTCACCCCTATTTCACCCCTTATTTTTAGGTTTCCGTATCCCTGTACGGAAGCCTATTACTAAGCCTCCGCAGTCTGTCTGTCCGTCCGTCCGTTTGTCTATCCGAGGGCTGTATCTCTTGAACCGTAATAGGAAGCCCGTTGAAATTTTCACAGAATATGTGTTACTATAGCGGATATAACAACAAATAAGCGGAGCTAGGTACAACCCAAGTACAACCAAAGAGTTTGTAAATTCTTTGGACCGGAGTAAAACCGCAAACAGGAAATTACAATCTTACACGTTCAACGCCACATGAAAAATCCAGTATTTCCGTTTGGGCCACGGGGCTCACCGCTCACCGGTGAGCCTTTCCTTACTGAACCATTCAGGGCATGGGGGTCACCGGTGAGCCGCGTGAGAGGGCCTACGTAAACGCTTCCTACAAGCCACAGAGCGCAGCTACAAAGCCAATATGGAAGTGAGCCGCATGGCCTTGTAGTCGAAGCGGACGGCGTGGTTTTCAAATCCAATAGAAACTTGTAGTTTTTTATTAAGTTAATTGTAACGATGCTAGGGCTGCTCTTAACGATAAGGTAGAAAATAATATTTGTATTAATAGAATTAATAAAACCAGAAAATAATAAGAAAATATTCGTCAAAATAAAAATGAACATAAAATTTTCTTCATTGCCAAATAAGAAGACATTATTTATTACGAAAATAATTTATGAAATTGAACAAAACAAAATATTTATGAAATTGAACAATCACAACATTATCACACTTCTTCAAAGGGTTTAACCATAAACAATAAAGAATTATCCGTGAGTCATGTTAAAACAAGGCAAACAAAGGAATGGTTTAGTTGGGCTGCTTTGGCAATAAGTGGATACTTTTTTCGACTTGGTTTTAGCCTGTTTGCTACCCATTATTGGTACGTTCTTTGCATAACATTGGTGACATGTTCTTCTCACTTTTCTGGCCAATCCCTCTTTCCTTTCCAGAGTGTGTTTCATTCTCTTCCGTCTTTCTATATGCATTTCATAGTCGCTATCCTCACTCTCCGACAAAAGAATTCGACAGCATCTTCTTTTCGTTGGTTGAACTACGTCTTCATAGAATCTATTCCGAAACTACGGTTCAGAAGATCTATCTCGATGTTTTCTAACTGCGTTAGCGCTTCTTGTGTTAACTCGAAATCTTCAAAATAATCATTTTTGGCGAGAAAAGCGTAAAACATCCTCAATTGTCGACGCAGCCGGACCGGGATTGATCGCTGCGTCCGCGGCGCGCGCGCAACGGGTGGGCCGCGGCGTGACCCCGCGGCCCCAGCCAACAGAAAAATACAAATCCTTCATAGGAGGCCACACGATCCACCCGTGAGCCTTCTGCTATATCTCGAAAATTAGACGGTAAAAGTCGCAAATTTTTATTTTCCTTACAAATTACCGCATTTTATAAACTTTGTGATGAAAATCTCAAGTTGATGAAAATTACGGATATAATGAGTTTGGCTTGGCCCGAACCGAAAAGTACGCTAGGCCCACCGGTGGGTCGTATGGCGTTCAACGTGTTAATTGTGGGCTGATTTTGAAAATTCTTTTTTTGTTTGGTAGGTCATACTTCAGAGGTGCTCCCATTGAAATTTTATTGAAATTGATTGAGCGGTTTATGAAAAAGCAACAAAATACTATTGGTGTGTGGTTACCTTCAGCAAAACTTTTGTGATGTGGGCTTTTTCAGCAATTTGCAGTTTGACACATGGCGAATAATTCTGTACCACTTCAACCGATTTCGATTATTCGATTTCGATTATTGTTTTTTATGTAATATTGTTTTAAAAATATAAAACCGACTTAAAAAAAATAAACTAGAACTAAAAAGTATTAAATAGGTAGAATAGGTACCTAATATTTTGAAATTTTCTCTGTCATTGTATTGAAATACATGAATCGATATTGTCATTCATATTCGGACCCTTGTTTCATGAATATTCTAAATTTGAAATCTTTTCCGACCGGCCAGATGCGTTTAATATATTATAATACGAGTACGAGTACCATCGAGCTGGTCTGATGATGGAGACGGAAGGTGGCCATAGGAACTCCTAAACTACACATGATAAACCCATCGTGTTTGGGCTCGTTGAATTTGTCATCACGAGCAATTTACTTTAGACCTAGGAGATTCTCAATTCGACGGTATGTTTTCTTTTTTTTGATGTTTGTTACGCGATTACTCCGTCAATTATTGTGGGCCGATTTTGAAAATTCTTTTTTTTTGTTTGAAAGGGGATAACCATGACGTGGTTCCATTTTAATTTGGTCGAGATCAGATTGGAAAGCGAGGCGGAATCGCGAGGCCGAAGGTCGAGCGATTCCGCCGAGTACATTAATAGCAAAAAATTCCAAAAAAAACTGTGAAATAAAAAACTATTTAAAAAAATATATAAAAACCGCCTTCAAAAATGTATGAAATAAAAAAAATCGAACCCTAGAGTTGAAGGCGGTGCTAAAGCAAGCAAAAATGATACATGAAAGAAAACATGCGTGGATGATATCCTTTGTGATTTGTGTAGCCTTCTTTAGCACCGCCTTCAACTCTAGGGTTCGATTTTTTTAATTTCATAAATTTTTTAAGGCAGTTTTCATATTTTTTTTTTACATACAATGCTGACATTATTAGAATGAAGAGTGACGAGTATTTGTTTAACTGTTCAACTAAATAAATACGTTCTATCCACAGAGCACGGAATACCGCGCGCGCGCGCGCGGGGGTATTCCGTGCTCTGTGTGGATCTATCTATTAAAAGCGCACAAACAGGAAATTACAATCATAATAATATTTTGTTCCGTATACCAAATAATTTTCAAAACATTTTTTTATTTTATTTAATTTGATTATGACAATTAAACTAACACTTCTTGTGTTAGTTTAATTGTAAATTGTCATAATTTTATTATTCAAATATAATTAAAAATTTTGGAATTTACATAAATAATGTTCTTTATAAATATAAATGAAAGCGCCATCTTTTGTCTAGTAGCAGTAATTCTACAGCCTAGTGACAATTAAAGGTACCTAGATACATGTTGTATTTCAACTAGATAGCGCCCTTAGTATAGAAGTATTAACAAACATTAACGCCACCTGTTTGTTTTACGACAACATCAAGAAAAATTATTAACGCCCTCTGTTGGTTTTACGATTTACAACGTTACCAAATTTGTTATATGGAGTGGTCTATCTGTCCCGACAGGGTTATAAAATCAATGGTTGGGTTCTGATAATGGAGCCGGAAGGAAGCGATAAAGGAACTCCTAACCTACACATGATAAGCCCATCGTGTTTGGGCTCGTTGGATTTGTCTTCGCAAGTACTTTAATCATATGTCATTTCCAGGGTCCTGATGATGGAGCCGGACGGAAGCCATAGGAACTCCTAAACTACACATGATAAATCCACCATGTTTGAGCTCGTTGGATTTGACTTCGCAAGTACTCTAGTCATATATGATGTCCAGGGTCCTGATGATGGAGCCGGACGGAAGCCATAGGAACTCCTAAACTACACATGATAAATCCACCATGTTTGAGCTCGTTGGATTTGACTTCGCAAGTACTCTAGTCATATATGATTTCCAGGGTTCTGATGATGGAGCCGGAAGGAAACCATAGGAACTCCTAAACTAAACAAGATAAGCCCATCGTGTTTGGGCTCGTTGGATTTGTCTTGTCAAGTATATAGGTATTATATTTTTATATTTGATATTTATTAATTTGTTACTTTAGTTAGACATAATGTCAAGCTTATCTGTTTTTCTGTCAAAATTATTTTTTTTAAGCGGCTTGTGTTTTTGAAAACTAATCAAACATATATAAATGTAATACTTTTTTTTATTTTGTTGAGTTCATTTTCAATGTACCTCGAAGGTCGTGCAATGCACGACATCTGTGAATTTTTCTGTACTCCCTCAACTCGGTTAATATGTACATTATAAAAGGAACTTCATATCACAGCCCTTATGAAATCATTCTTCTGTCTGTGTGTCTGTCCGTCTGTCGGTCACACGCAGATATCTGCGCATACTGTGTTGATTTTTGTGAAAGCTCCGTTCGATTGGTTCAGTAGTTTTTACGTGATGCGTGCACAAACATACACACACAAACTTACAAACAGTCAAACATTTCGAAAATGACCTCAATGCATTCTATTACTAATCCTTCATCCCCCAATTATTTTTTGAAAATATCTTAAATGAACAGACATATGCCCATATAAAATTTGATAACATTATTATCATTCCACCAAAATCATATTGCTGAAGGTTATGTAAGTACCTACGCACGTGCACATCAGTTACTGTAGGAGCCGCCCCCGCCCCCTCCCCCGCCCCCGCCCTCGCAATACCGATCATATTTATATCTAAGTATATATTATTAATTATATGGTAGAATAGGATTGGGTATGTATGATAGGGTACTCACAGTTTATCCTCTAAATAAACTTCTGTGCATCGCCTGTTGCTGTACACTCTTCAGGAGCAATATACTTCATATATAAAAGTATTATATGTTTTCAAATTAAAAAACTCTAATGGCGCGAAGCGGCAGGTGGGTAGGCGGGCGGTAAGGGTGTCGGTGGGCGGGCGCGGCCGGTCTGGTGGACGGCGTGTAGGGAGCGAGTACGCGACGCGCGGCGAGCGGCGACTGTCCGCCCCCGCCCACCGTCCACTCTATATAGCAGCTGTCCGCCCGCCTCCGCCGCCGCCGCTCCCTCACCGCGCACGCGAGCGAGTCCCGCCCGCCCGCGCCGCAGCCCGCCCCCCGGCGCCCGCCGACTGAGCACAGCAGGCGAACCTACAACAAGTACGTACACAAGATTAGTACACATTCTGAAAATTAAAAGTTTTAATATAGAAAATGTCTTTTCGATCGCTTCAATAATAGCCCCCATTTTCGCTGAGAGTGTGAAATCGTCCTGCAGGTGTCCCGAGTTTTGGGGCTAGGCGAGTAGTTGAGTGCTCAAAAGACTCGTATCGGCTAGGGCTACAAGATGGAGAATTTTTTGGAAAAAGTAAAAAAGAAATTTTTTTATGCAAAAATTTTAAAAATTCTAATTTTTTTCGAACTAAATCTCTTATATCTCAAAAACTAAATGTGATATCGAAAAATAAAAAAAAGGTTTACATTTGGACTTTTGGCTTCTTTAAAAAAAAAAAGCCGGACAAGTGCGAGTCTGACTCGCGCACCGAGGGTTCCGTCGGCGCCGCGCGCCGCCGCCGTGCCGTCAGCGTTGATTGTTGTGCCGATTATTAGAATGAACGTAACGAAAAGCATCCCTTAAATTAATTTGAACTTTTTTAAGTTTTCTTTACATTCGCGGGTGCGCGTACAACAACCCACGAAAGTTTCATCATAATCGGATAGAAGACGAACGAACGAACGAACATTCATTTTTATAGTTAACGCCGAGATGACAGTTCTTCGTTGTCAAATTGAAATTATTTGATTTTTTTGTGTTCCATGAATCCAATATTTCGTCACCGGCCAGTTGACGCAAAAACAACGACCAAGAAACCTGCGCTTTGGACTGCGTGATTTTAAACGCGCAACAATTTTAATAATTTAAAATTTAATTTTTTTTTTTTTTATTATTCTCCCTGCCGCCGCCGCCGCGGCCCCGCCGGTGGTATTTCAGCTTGATACCTTGACCCGTTCCTGAGAAAAAGGGTCTTGACATACAAAACAAGCAAACTTTATTTTTATGTGATGTAAGTACGAATTTACAATTTTTTTACAATTTACCTTTATTTGTGCTGTGAGACCTTGCTTCGTACCGAATTTCGTGATTCTAGGTCAACGGGAAGTACCCTGTAGGTTTTGATTTGTTTTGAGTGAATTTACGAGTATCAAAATCTGACATCAATGCCCGTATCTTTTGATTGTGTTAATTTAGTAGCTACATCTCTAAGCGATCGTAGATGTTAATATTTTGTATTAATTTGAACTTTATACCTTGACTCGTTCCTGAGAAAAAGGGTCTTGACATACAAAAGAAGCAAACTTTTTTTTATGTGATATAACTGCAAATTTGCAATTTTCGGATTTTTTCCTTTACTTGTGCTATGAGACCTTGCTTCGTACCTAATTTCATGATTCTAGGTCAACGGGAAGTACTCCATAGGTTTTGATTTCATTTGCCGGTAGCAAAATTTATGACATAAATGGCCGTATCTTGTGATTGCGTTGACTTAGAAACTTAATTTTTTTACACCTCCGAGGAAACGTAGACCTTAATATTTGGTATTAATTTCAAATTGATATGTTTACCCGTTCTTGAGAAAAAGGGTCTTGAGGGACAGACAGCCAGCCAGACGGACAACAAAGTGATCCTATAAGGCTCCGTTTTTCCTCTTTTGAGGTACGGAACCCTAAAAAGCATTCGTCTATCGATGATGGTTCGTGCTGTAGGTGGTCCCTCAAATTTTTCCCATTTTCGCTGAGAGTGTGAAATCGACTTTTTTTTTTATTGCTACCGAACGAACTGGGTTGCTCTGTCCGAGGTAGCAACCTCAGGCGCAGCCAATTTGGAAGTGCAACAGCGGAGAGAGCGAGGAGGAATATCCGAATGTATGAAATAAATTGTGAAAAATAAAATCACGACTCTGCAGATCCTCGGGTGACTTTGTTAGTTTGTTAGTTGGGTTCTGATGATGGAGCCGGAAGGAAGCCATAGGAACTCCTAAACTACACATGATAAGCCCATCGTGTTTGGGCTCGTTGGATTTGTCTTCGCAAGTACTCTTGTCATATATGATGACCAGAGTCCTGATGATGGAGCCCGAATGAAGCCATAGGAACTTCTAAACCACACATGATAAATCCACCGACCACCGTGTTTGGACTCGTTGGATTTGTCTTCGCAAGTACACTAGTCATATGTAATTTCCAGGGTTCTGATGATGGAGCCGGAAGGAAGCCATAGGAACTCCTAAACTACACATGATAAATTCACCATGTTAGGTTAGAACCTATATTAACCTATATTATATTTTTATATTTGATATTTATTTGTTACTTTTACTTATTATATACATACATACATAGCGTCACGCCTGTTTCCCGGTGGGGTAGGCAGAGACAACGGATCTCCACGTGCCACGATCCTGACACACCTCTGCCGCCTCTTCCACTCCCATAATGTTCTTCATGCATGCTCGTTGGTTACGGGTACTACGCACTTGCCCCTTTTTGAGCACTTGCCCGATCTGGTCCAGGTAAGTGCGTCTAGGGCGACCCTTCCCGACTCTTCCACTCACATTTGCTTCATAAATTTCTTTCGTTAGTCTCCTATCATCCATTCTTCCAACATGACCGAACCACCGAAGCATCCCTTTCTCAATCCTTGTCACTATATCTTCTTTGAGCCCACAGCGCTCTCGCACTACACTATTTCTCAATCTATCTTTCATTGTAACTCCACACATACTCCTCAACGCGCGCATTTCCACAGCATTAATCCTGCTTTCATGCTTCTTCTGCCATGCCCAACTTTCACTCCCGTACATAAGTGTAGGGGCTAGCACTCCACCATGGACAGCCAAACGTGCCCTAGTTGACATGCTTTGGCTGCTCATAATAGCGTGCAACGCTCCATTCACTTGGTTGCCGGCTTTCGCTCTCTTTTCTACATCTCCTTTACATTTTCCATCCCGCGTGAACATATTCCCCAGATATACGAATTCGTTCACTTGCTCCAGTCTCTCTTCCCAATCCTTACATCGCATTCGGACACTATTTCATTCCTTTCCAGTACCATTACTTTCGTCTTGTTTACATTCACTTTCATTCCCTTCCTTTTAAATGCTTCAACCATAACAGTTACCATATCCTGCAACTCGCCCACCGACGACGCAAGTATCACTTGATCATCGGTGTACAAGAGGCATTTCACAACTAACTCATCCATTCTTAATCCACAATCATATTCTTTCGTATCAGCCAAGCAGCTGTCCATGAATAGATTGAACAGCCAAGGTGACGCCACACACCCCTGTCTGACCCCTCTAGAGATGTCAAACCAGTCGGTGTATGCCTCGTTTATCCTGACGCAAACCCTAGAACCCTCATAGAGAGATTTTAGTGCTTGCACCAAGCGACTGTCCACTCCATACTCGGACAACACTGCCCACAACTCATTCCTCATCACTTTGTCATAGGCCTTCTCCAGATCTACGAACGCGCAAAAGACCTCCTGGTTTTTAGCCAGATATTCGGTTATGCACCGTAGGGAAAAGACCTGATCCGTGCATCCCATGCCCTTCCTAAATCCCGCTTGCACATCCGAGATCCTTTCTTCCGTAATTTTCAACACCCTCTCAATCAGTACTTTTGCGTACAGTTTGCCGACAATACTGAGAAGGCTTATACCCCGGTAGTTTTTGCATTCCTGCTGCGAACCTTTTCCTTTATACAGCGGGACGATCACAGCTTTGCACCAATCATCTGGTACTCGGCCGTGTCGCCAGCACATATTAAAGAGCCGGTGCAACAGGTCTGCAGCCACCCAACCACCGCCCCTCAGCATTTCGACCGACACTCTATCATATCCCGCTGCTTTACCTAATTTCATGCCCTATAATAATTACTATTTATTATATAAATAGTAATTATTTTAAAAGATATCTCTCTCTCTCTCTCTCTTTCTCTCTGTCTCTCTTTCTGGAATTGCATTTCCATTATGATGGCTCACTACCTGTCAATTGTGTTAGTGTTGTGAGTTGTGACAGCCCTGGTGGCTCGTCGCAGCGTCGGTAGTTATTTAAAAAACGGGCTCCAGTTAACCTACGTCTCCTTTTACGGGGCGGCGGCTGGTGGCGGCGCAGCGTGCGGGCGGGTGCCTTTAAATAGCGAACCGAGCGGCCGCACTCGCCATATTATAGAAAGCCAAAATTGTAATTTGATATGATCAAAATTTTTGGACGTGGGTCCTACTCATATGGTGCGAAGCGCGATGCATGTATGCTAAAATATGACGTCACCGACACGAAACATGTACCGGGAAAATGTTCAATGCTTAGTTTCTTAGTAACACACACACACAAAATACATAATATCAGCAAAATGAAGGTGGCGCAAATACATCAATAATAAAAGAATTCACAGATCTCGTGCATTACACTGTGCATTACACGACCTTCGAGGTTTATTGAAAATTAACTCAACTATAAAAAAAAAGTATTACATTTATATATTTTTTATTATTTTTCAAAAACACAAGCAGCTAAACTTGACATTATATCTAACTAAAGTAACAAATTAATAAATATCAAATATACAAATATAATATAGGTTAATATAGATTCTAACCTAACATGGTGAATTTATCATGTGTAGTTTAGGAGTTCCTATGGCTTCCTTCCGGCTCCATCATCATAACCCTGAAAATTACATATGACAAGAGTACCTACTTGCTAAGATAAATCCAACGAGCCCAAACACGGCGGATTTATCATGTGTGGTTTAGAGTTCCTATGGCTTCATTCGGGCTCCATCATCAGGACCCTGGACATCATATATGACAAGAGTACTTGCGAAGACAAATCCAACGAGCCCACACACGATGGGCTCATCATG
Source organism: Nematopogon swammerdamellus (assembly GCA_946902875.1). NCBI lineage: Eukaryota > Metazoa > Arthropoda > Insecta > Lepidoptera > Adelidae > Nematopogon > Nematopogon swammerdamellus. The sequence continues at coordinate 111,318 of OX336357.1, read as the reverse complement.
TGTAGTTTAGGAGTTCCTATGGCATCCCTATGATAGCCCAAAGTCCAAATCTAAACAGGTCTTTTTAATTTTTCGATGTCACATTTAGTTTTTGAGATATAAGAGATTAAGTTCGAAAAAAAATAGAATTTTTCAAATGTTTGCATTACTTTCTTTGAGAAAGTATATGGTTTAACTATTCCGCTCCGCTCTTCGGCGTCGCCATTATTCCGCCATATTTATGTAAATTTCTTCGAGAAAAATATCGTTTATCTGAAAGGAGCTCGGCCTTCGGCCTCGCCCTTAGTTACATAGTATTCGAGAAGGTTGATCCCACAGAGCATAGAACTGCGCGCGCATTACTTCTGGGCCGCAGTAGTATTTCATGCTCTGTGGTTGATCCATTAACCTAAATGCAACTCAGCCTTCGACCTCACCCTTAATGACTTACTTTCTTCTTTTGAAATAAGAATTTTACGCGAGAGAAGCCGCGGGCAAAAGCTAGTTATTGAAATTAGAAGTAGATTTAAATTTTTATTCATTTTATATTTGACATCTCTAGTTAGGTACGTAAGCAAAATACCTACTATCTGCAATATTTTTAGATTTTAGTGGATTTCTTCGTTTAATTGTAGTATTTACCGTATTGGGCAAACATGTGCGAACGCAGTGACGGATGTATCGAAACTGACAGCTCAGGTACCATAGAGAAATAATAATGTCAGGTACTCTAAGTCGTTCGATTTAGAGTACCTGACTTGACACGCAGGGGAAAGCTGATGGCGCTTTTTTTTATGTAAGCCAGCATGGGTGGTTGTGCCGAGAGACCAATGGTACAGTCGACATAGCCAAAATCACCTCTCCTCGCGAAACCACGCTCAGTTAGCAGCCATGACAGCAGATTTGCGGACTGTTGCTAGGCTGTCTAGCCCGTCAATACGACGCTTGAAGCGTAGACGGAAAAAGCTTGAAGACACCCAGGTTAAAGGATTCAGGAAATACACTCGCCGGAAGACAGTTCCACACTCTAGCGGTGCGACAAAGAAACGATTTAGTGAACCGATGGGTTCTCAAAAGCCCAATGTCAACAACAAAGGGTGCCGAGTCTCTCTGCGACGAGTCATGCGGGCGTAGTCAGGTTTAGTTTTCGGGAGGGGTTGTAGAAATAAAATCAACGCGAATTATTTTACAATATTTATTTGACATCATTCATTACAAAGAAATAAGTAATCTCCTGTTTTGCCTTAATTTATGTCCCACTATCAGAGCTATGTCCGAATGATGAAAATTTATGTATTAGGTTCAATTTGAAATGTCGTGTACATTTGTTATTTCGAGGGGGGTGTTTGAACCCCCCCGTTTACGCTGTGTGTCGCGCACAGCGCGAAATATAGTGGTGGTACGATTTAAGAGCGTACGATTTAGGCAAGTTTACCCACGAGGTTTACCTTATCTAAGGATGTATTTCATATGTGGTCAGTGGTGTGGAGTTGTGTGTGTGAGGGTGTGTGTGAGGAGAGCACGTGAGGGTGCGTGTGTGTATAATACATTTGGTAAGTAAATATATACATAAGTATAACATTTTACAAATATGAAACTTGAGATAAATATAACCTGTGGTACTATTTAGTGTTCATTATCAATTTAATTAGTTATTTGACTGATCATCACATGTTTGATGTGTATCATGCATGATTAGAGCGCGCATGCGTGAACAAGGTTCATAGCGCTATGCCGCTTCTAGCATTTAGTTCGGTGTCATTGGGTCAACTAGAAGCTAGCTGTGCCCGCGGCTCCGCCCGCTCTCATATTTGGCTTCTCTGCTAACCTCATAAGCCATTTAACGTGATAGAACCAAGCTATCCCTAGAAGCAAACTGTATTAAAATCGGTTCAGTGGTTCTCGAGTTATAAGCGGACAGACAGACATACCTACAGTACAGACAGAAAGCAGACGTTGGATTTTATTAAAGGTAAGGATGAGTCCAAGCCGCCCGCGCCCGCGCCCTCGCTCCCCCGCGATGCGTCGCCGCACTCCGCACTCCGCACAAAGGCGAGTCGTTCATTTTTAATTTTCCGCTCAACTTTCTTCCGCATGGAAACTAGAAAGCTGCGAGAGTGTTGGCTAATCCATTATACAAACATCACTACATACACCGCAGCGTGCCAGCCAAGTGCGTCGCACTCGCAGCGCAGCAGTGCCTGCTACCTGCTACCGCGCCGCCTACCCCGCCCCGCCGCGGGAGGGCTGGCGCGCGCGGCGGGGCGAATGTTGATGGATGATGGATGAATGGTGAAAGGTAGGTAGGCACGTAAAATCTATTATAGGTAGAATAGATTATAGGTAGAATTATACCTATAATCGTTTATTTTTAACCGACTTCCAAAAAAGGAGGAGGTTCTCAATTCGTCTGTATGTTTTTTTTTTTTTATTTTTTTTTTTATTTTTTTTTTTATTTTTTTGTATGTTTGTAACACGATTTCTCCGTCAATTGAGGGCCGATTTAGAAAATTCTTTTTTTGTTAGTTAGGTCATACTTCCGAGGTGGTCCCATTTCAATTTTATCGAAATTGGTTCAGTGGTTTTCGAAAAATCAGCATAATACTATGGTGTGTGGTTACCTTCAGCAAAACTTGTGATGTGGTCGTTTTCGGCAATTTTCAGTTTGATAAATTAGTATGGTGTGTGGTTACCTTCAGCAAAACATTTGTGATGTGGACTTATTCAGCAATTTGCAGTCTGACACATATGGCGAATAATTCTGTACCACTTCAATCGATTTCGATTATTCGATTTCGATTATTCTTTTTTATGTAATATTACTAAAAAGAATGAAATAAAAACTGTTTTTAAAAATATTAAACCGATTTCCAAAAAACAAAAAAAAAAAAACTAAAAAGTATTAAATACCTAATATTTTGAAATTTTCTCTGTCCTGTTGAAATACATGAATCGATATATTATCTTTTCCGACCGGCGCTTAATTTATTATGGTACCTGGCCAGTACCTACTGTACCGAGTACCATCGAGCTGGTTTGATGATGGAGACAGAAGGTGGCCATAGGAACTCCTAAACTACACATGATAAACCCATCGTGTTTGGGCTCGTTGCATTTGTCTTCACGAGAAATTTACTTTAGACCTAAAAGATTCTCAATTCGACGGTATGTTTTCTTTTTTTGGATGTTTGTTACGCGATTACTCCGTCAATTGTGGGCCGATTTTGAAAATTCTTTTTTTTTATTTGAAAGGGGATAACCCTGAGGTTTTTGAAGTGAAAACTTCTTTAGCGGCTCTTGGCACTTTTTTAGGTGGGTAAAAATGTATAACTCGCGACATCGCGTCAGCGTCATTTTTAAAATGAAACCTTAAGTCATTGCGTTAAGGGTTAAGTTAGAGTGGCACGGGATCTGCCGGCACTCCCGGAGTGCAACTGTTAAGTAGGGTTCCGTAACACGTTTATGTCTGTCCATTCTACTAAGTTCTGCAAAATGAATGTAGGGTTCCGTAACATATGCATGTCTATCCGTTCTACTAAATTTTACAATTTTCAACCAAGGTCCTCCGACGGTTATTTTATAATAAAAGTAGGCTTCCGTAACACGTTTATGTCTGTCCATTCTACTAAGTTCTGCAACATCACCTACAACGTCCGTGATGTCAGCCCATAACACCAGTGCCATGTCAGTGCTTCCCCCTTTGATCGTGCTGACTACACTGAACTGGTCGGAAAACACAAACTATTTACATAGCCGTTTCGACCGACGTTTAATTCAGTGCGGTGGTACCAACCCGGGAAGGTTAAACCCTACCACCAAGTAAGATTACGAGGGAAGGGACTTACAGTTTTACGAGGAATCCGAACCTTGGTCAGCCTCCAACGGTCAGCGGTCACCCATCTAAGTACTGACCGCACCCAGCGTTGCTTAAAATTCAATAGCGACAGTTGACTGTCTGCACCACTGAGCTATCGAAGCTGACGTGGTCCTATTTTAATTGGGTCAAGATCGGATTGGAAAGCGAGGCGGAATCGCGAGGCCGAAGGCCGAGCGATTCCGCCGAGTACATTAATAGCAAAAATTACTAAAAAAAACTGTGAAATAAAAAAAAAGTTTTAAAAAACATAAAACCGACTTCCTAAAGAAAGTAGAACTAAAAAACTATTTAAAATAAAAATATAAAAACCGCCTTCAAAAATATATGAAATAAAAACCTAAAAAAAAAAAAACGAACCCTAGAGTTGAAGGCGGTGCTAAAGCAAGCAAAAATGATGCATGAAAGAAAACATGAGCGGATGATAATATCCTTTGTGATTTGTGTAGCCTTTTTAGCACCGCATTCAACTCTAGGGTTCGTTTTTTTTTTTTAGGTTTTTATTTCATATATTTTTGAAGGCGGTTTTTATATTTTTATTTTAAATAGTTTTTTAGTTCTACTTTTTTTTGACATTGGAAATGTCTTTTCGATCGCTTCAGTATAGTCCACCATTTTTAGCGAGAGTGCAAAGTCGCCTTGGTGTCGTGAATTTTAAGGCTACGTAAATATTTAGGGTGTCAAATGACGCGTATAGACGGGGGCTACAACATTGTGAAAAACAAATTACAAAAGTTTGAGGGTTTTTGTGAAAATGGCAAAAAACCGCTTAAAATAGACGTTTTAGGGGGTTTAAAAAGGGCACTTTTAAACATATTTATAAATTTATATTTGAAACTTTTCAATTTTTATATTGTAGATTGACTCAATATGTGAAAAAGTGAAAAATTTTGGAGTTATATTTTTATAAATTTTCCATTACGCGAGTTACGAGTCGTCTTTATCTTGCAGTGTGTTTGCAACTTGAAAATTAAGAATTTAATTTTTTTTTATTTTTCTCTATTTTTCAACATTTACATATTATTATTATTATTTGTAGTATGAACTAGCAAGTAAATTATAATTAAATTTTTAAATATGAATATACAGGCTGTCCCAGAAACCGACGATAATCCTTTGACAGTTGATAGGGCTGCTAAATACTTCTCAGAATACCTAATTTTAGGTTTAGTAAAAATGGCTTAGTTTTTGAGATATTATCATTTTTGTAAAAATGAAAATTTTCTCCCTCAGCTTATTTTTTTAAAAGCCACAAGTACAAATGCAAGATTTTCTTAAATCTAGTTTTTGTCAAATATTCCTGAAAAGTAAGGCTTTCACACGGTATAATTTATTTTTTCATGTTTAATTCTGCTTAGCTGAAAAACTACTTAAGAGCCACATGTTAAATTTTTGTCAGCCTTATCGCTGCCCTTCGTCGAAGGGCCAAGTTTTTTTTTCCACCGCGAAGGGCATTCGCGGTGAAAAAAAAAAACTACACTAAAGTCGCATTATTCAACAAAAATACCATCCAATGTAGATTTTAAAATGGTACATCACTTATCGATTTGCCCAATAATTTATGAGATAAGTATTGTTATTGCAAAAGGAGCTCGGAATTTGATATCTGTTCTACCAACTATACGAATTGGAATAAAATAAACACTTGAAGTAATTGGTCTTTATTAACCTGTTAAAGTAGATGTTCAAATTGATTACCACCTGCACGAATGCTAGCACGACCTCTTCTCACAAATGCAAAGGTGTGGAACGGGCTCCCAGGGAATATTTTCCCCACTCCTGCAATCCACGGATCTTTAAATCACGGCAAGGGTTAATAGCCTTTCTCAAGCAACATTAATCCACCTCCGAGCCGGACTGGGACCTCCTCGGCGGTGAAATTGGCTGCGCGTGAGGTTTCGACCTCGGGCAGAGCCACCCAGCTCGGAAGCAATCCAAAAAAATGCCCGGTTGATGCGTCGAGCAAGTACTCGATGCAAGTGCAGGTGCGTCCACCTGAGCTACTGCCGTAATTCTTTCTTTGAGCTCTATTAAGTTTTCCACCGGTTTCCCGTAAACTTTTTCTTTTAAATAGCCCAATAAAAAAAATCTAACGGATCCGGTGATCTAGACCAGGGGTTCTCAACTCAACCTTTTTTCCTCTGCGACACATCTCAAGATTTTTTTTAGACTGGCGACACACTCAATGTAAACTCAAGTATTACAAGTAGGTACGTAAATAATTTTATTACATTTAGAGCAAGTCGATACCCTAGTTCCGTAGTGATAGATCTCAAAAAACATAGTTTCGAGATAAATGACTTAATTTTCTATGGGGAAAGTAAAAATAAATCTTTGATTTTCTACATTGTTTTTATTTAATTACTTAAATAAAAATAATTAAAGATACAAAAAATAAGAAAATATGTGGTTGTTCAGTCGGAATCACTTTCATAATCATGAGAACTAGGGGGACATGTAGAATTTCTTGATGTAGGCAGACTTTGGTAAAAATCACAGTAAATTCTGGGGATTGCTCCAGATGAACACAGTGACATCAGATCCTTTTTTTTAACGCATTAGTGCGAGGTGCCAGTGTACAGGAAACAAGAATATGCCAGTTCCGTATTGCACTATTTCGAGATAGTGCGTGTGTGTGTGTGCTGTGCGTGCTGTGCGTGGTTGGTTAAAATTTTATACGTTCATTTCCAAAGCGCACCAAAAGTATAAAATGATGCGGTATGGAACTGACAAGCTCAACTGAAAAACTCGGTTCTAAAGTGATACTTTTGGTGTGTTAGGCCTTTAAACTTCAGATTTCGTGTTGTAGTCCGGTCGACAGGTTGTAAAAATTGGGGTTACGCGGAAAAAGGTCGGAAGTTAATGAAACTTTGGGATGTTGTTCAGGGATGATTAATGAACAATTTTTCAAGTTTTGGACCTCGAGGACCCTGTGCTAAAAGAGGGGGGGCTAAAAATGCAGAATTCCACCTTATTTCTTCTGTTATACCCGAATTATGACGAAATAATGTTGTAATTATGGTTCCTGGTTACAATCACCAACTTTGGAAACCCCCTCCCCACCCCCCACCCCCATCCCCCCTTCTCCCAACCCCAATTATCTCTCTTCAATTAGCAATATTAAATTATTCACAAGGCATACTGAGGAACTAAGATATAATTATAGAAGGGTACTCATATATACATATATACATACATATCATAGTAGGTATTCATTTGTTACATTTCCTGTCGGGTTTTTTAGCCGTTGGTTCAGCTTCTAACGGCTCGTGGTCCTTCTGAGGCTGTTAATGACGTCGTCGCCGTCGTCGTATTCGTCCATGTCTGGTGATCCTCCTCGTTCAAATCAGCTACGGGGGCGTTTTCGCAGGAGTGGCCTGTGCAGTGCTTGCACATTGCTGAGCACCGGAGACCTGCTTTCTTGCAGCTGCATGCCCCGGTGCTACAGCCTTTGCTGCACTTTGTAAGATGGCCGCGTAGCAGTCTCGGCTGTGTTCTCCTCTAGTTCAGTATAGCCAGTAATCCAGGGAAGTCTCCGTTATGGCACCTACCTTCTCGGAGTTGATATTGGCTTGTCGGAGCATGCGCTTTGGCCGCTCCGACTCAGCCACCCATAACGGACCGGATTACATAAAAAAAATACAATCGAACGACTAGGTACCTACCTGTATGCTGCCGCGCATACGCATGCATCTAGGAATAGCGGGGGAGGGGGTTGGGGTGTTGGTGGGTTCGGGGGAGGGGATAATACAGCTCGCGGTTTGTCACTGTCGATGTTCTGTCTGAGTTAATAAATAATACAACACCATTCACATGTTATAACACGTTTTTTGTATAATGAAGACTATTTAGTAGCATATATAAAAAATCGGTATATCTCCGAAAGCACAACTCTTTGGGATGAGCCGTCATAGCATAGTAAGTATTGATACATATTAAAAGATCTTTCCAACGACTTAGGACTCATTGCTGTTGGTGGTGGTTGGTGGGGGTACCAGAGTCCATACATTTTTGCCCATCCTCCTTTTCTTCTTCCCCAATCCATACGGTGCTGACGTGGTATCACAACCACTCACTGCGTGGAGAAAAAGTATGTCCTTGGAGGGAAAGGAGCAGGAACTTGGCGAGTAGAGGACACTGGGACTACTGACTCTTCCACTTTTCTGAAGATAGATTTTTTAGCGAATTTTGAAAAATGACCTTTTTTCGAAGCACCATATCTAGGTAACGAATTGACATACAAAGATGTTTGAATAGTCAAAATTGTAGTAACTTTAACGTTCTATAAAAGCTATCTAAATAATTTTGCCTTTGAACGTAAGAAAAAAAAGTTGTTGAGGAAAAACCGGAGGAAGGTCGAAAATTTTTCAGTTTTCCTCCCCCCCCTCTCTTTTAGCACAGGGTCCTCGAGGTCCAAAACTTGAGAAAATGTTGATTAACCATCCCTGAATAACATCTCAAAGTTTCATTAACTTCCGACCTTTTTCTATCTGAAACTATCTGTCGACCGGAGTATTGGTGCTCTATGGAACTGATAGTATATAGAATTCTGAGTAATTTCTCATATTTATCTCATTTTCGCCAAATTTTGAGTTAGTACACTCTGGAACTAGGGTATCGAAGTAATAGTTTGAACACTAAACATGAGGCTGAGTAGATCCTAATGTGATACTTGAGCCTGACGACCTTTACACAGATCATAAATACGTGGACGTATTTTGGATAAACACACTCACTGTCCACATTGAGCAGTCTTGGTGTGTTTTTGGATTTGATGTTTTTCAGTGCGGAGGAAGGGCAACATTTTTTAATTTTTAGAAATTCTCGCGACACTCCTGACACATGCTCGCGACACACTGGTTGAGAATGGCTGATCTAGACGTCCGATCCATCTGTGGGGATACATGTGGCTAGGAGGCCACAAGACGTCCGTTGAATTGCAGAGACTTTAAACGGGCGAAATTATCTTGAGTTTCTGCAACAGGGGCTTCAGAGCCTTTTAGAAGATGTACCATTGGCCATACGGAGGGAGATTTGGTTGCAAAATGATGGCTGCCCAGCCCATTACACTAGAGAAGTGCGTAATTTTTCAGACCAAGCATACCCCCACAGATGGATTGGACGTCTATGTAGATCACCGGATTTAAATCCGTTAGATTTTTATCATTGGGGCTATTTAAAAGAAAAAGTTTACGGGAAACCGGTGGAAAACTTGATGGAGCTCAAAGAAAAAATTATGGCACTACCTCAGGAGGCCATTTTTTTTTAAACTGACCCGGTTGGCTTCTTCACCTACAACATCCGTGATGTCAGCCCATAACACCGGGTGAACTTGGTGCCACGTCAGTGCTTCCCTTCGGACGTATCTGCACTTGCATCGAGTACTTGCTCGACGCCTCAACCAGGCATTTGTGAGAAGATGTCGAGCTAGCATTTGTGCAGGTGGTAAACAATTTGAACATCTACTTTAACAGGTTAATAAAGACCAATTACTTCAAGTGTTTATTTTATCCCAATTCGTAGTTGGTAGAACAGATTATCAAATTCCTAGGTCCTTTTGCAGTTAAATAACAATATCTCATAAATTATTAGGCGCATCGGTAAGTGATGTACCATTAACATAAACTACATTAGATGGGCGTATTTTTGTTGCTTATTGCCACTTTAGTGTACATAGTTATTTTTTTTTACCGCGAAGGGCAAAATTCAAGGGATGAGGCTGAAAAAAAATTAACATGTGGCTCTTAAGTCGTTTTTCAGCTAAGCAGGATTAAACATTACAAAATAAATTATACCTTGTGAAAGCGTTACTTTTCAGGAATATTTGACAAAAACTAGATTTAAGAAAATCTCGCATTTGTACTTGTGGCATTTAAAAAAATGAGCTGACGGAGAACATTTTGGATTTTTACCAAAATGACAATATCTCAAAAACTAACCCATTTTTACTAAACCTAAAATTAGATATTCTGAGAGGTAACAGCAGCCCTATCAGCTGCCAAAGGATTATCGTCGGATTTGGGACACCCTGTATAATTATTTTTGATATTCTCGCGATACGAGAAGAAAACAACAGACATTAGAAGTACAACAGAAAAGGCTGTATACTGTATAGTTTTGTCTGTCTCGAATAGGATTTTTTTTAGATCATTTATCTCTTTTCGAGATAGGCAAAGGTGGAACATGAATAAATAAAAAAAAGTTGTTACTTGTGTGTGTGTGCCAGACTGACACTGTCAGTCAAGAAGAAAACCACAGACATAAGGACAACTTTGGAGAGTCGCTGGCGGTCGCTTTAGATATATCTAAGGCGTTCGATCGCGTTTGGCACCGAGGTCTCCTTAGCAAGCTTCCGGCCTACGGTGTCCCTTCGTCCCTTTGTAATTGGGTCGCCAGCTTCTTGGGAGGGCGATCAATTTTTGTAACTGTCGACGGTGCAAGATCAGCTGACTTCCCAATAAACGCTGGCGTTCCTCAGGGCTCGGTGCTGTCGCCTACATTATTCTTGTTATTTATTAACGATTTGCTGTGCCTAGGTAACATTCACAGTTATGCAGACGACAGCACCGCACACGAGGGTTACATCAAGGACTGGACTGCTAGAGACGTGCGCATTAACGAAGCTCGACGTCTGACGGTTGAAAGAGTAGACGGTGCTCTATTTAAGGTAGCCTACTGGGGCCGCGAGAACCTTGTAGATTTCAACGTCAGAAAAACACAAGCTTGTGCCTTCTCTACCAAGGCCGACCGGTTTCCCTCCCAAGCCACGTTTCAGGGTACGGCTGTACCCAACAATGACAAATTGGACCTCCTGGGCGTGGAACTGACCAAAGATGTAGGATTTAGGAGCTTTATAGAGTCCAAAGCTACCCTTGCCTCCAGGAAATTGGGTGTCCTCTACCGCAGCAGGCGATTCTTCTCACCGGCGCAACTCCTTATGCTATACAAAACGCAAGTTCGCCCGGTGATGGAGTATTGCAGTCATCTGTGGGAAGGATCCCCCCTTTACCTGTTGGCCTCCTTGGACTCTATCCAGCGCCGCGCCATCCGCCTAATTGGTGATCCCAAGCTCACGGAGGGACTTGAATCATTGCAACACAGGCGAACAATTGGTTCCCTTAGCCTGTTTTATAGGTACTACCATTGCCGATGTTCCGAAGAACTGGCTTCCCTCATCCCTCCTGCCCCGATCCGTATTCGTCACACCCGCCGACACACAACTTCTGAGAACGCATCGCTTTTCGAAATCGTTCCTATGTCGTACGGCGAAAATATGGAACGGTCTTCCGGCGAGTGTGTTCCCCACCACCTATAACCTGGGAATCTTCAAAAGGCGTGTTAATAAATTAGACAACAACCGCTTTGTCCGCCTTGTAGCTGGCATGGCGCCTCTCTGAGCGTGGTTTCGCGAGGAGTGGGGTTATTGGCTGTGTGTTAATCGTTCTTTGAACTTTTGGGCACAGCCACCCGTGCCGGTAGTCTATAAAAAAAAAAAATTCAAAAAAAAAAAAAATTAAAAAAAAAAAAAAAAGAAGTACAACCGAAAAGGCTGTATACTTTAATTAGTTTTGCCTGTCCTGAAAAGGGACAAATAAATAAATAAATGAAAAGGAAAAAAGATGGCGGATGAACAAGTTTGTTTACCCCGTCGTCGTAAATAAAAAGTATATGTTTTTGAGATTCTCGCGATTCGAGAAGAAAACAACAGGCATTGGAAGTATAACAGAAAAGGCTGTATACTTTAATTAGTTATGCATGTTCCGAAAAGGGACGAATAAAAAAAAAAAAACAATTAAGTGAATTATTTTTGGCTGTATGGTCAAATGATCTTTGCCCGCCTACTTATGGCGAAAACACACTGTTCTAATGATGTCGATGAACAGAATCAAGGAGATAGTACGAACGAGACTCTGGATCACCTGTTTTTTGAATGCCCGACCTTTAACATCCAGCGCCTTAAGTTCACAAATTGATGGAAATTTATAAAAAACCTGAAAATATTAGTCATGTGGGTTATCAACAATTTTTGGCAACCGTGATCTAACCGATATCTGTCTTCAATACCGATATTGATATCCGTTGCCAAATATCGGTATAAAAACTCTGATTCCTAGTTAAAAAAAAAAAAAAAAAAAGGTTTTTTTTTTTTTTATGGAACCTGACACGGTTGGCTACATCACCTACAACATCCGTGATGTCAGCCCATAACACAGGGTGAACTAGGTGCCATGTCAGTGCTTCCCTTCATTTCATGTCGGCTACACTAAACTGGACGGAAAACACGAACTATTTACATAGCTTACATTACATTACATAGCATTACATTTTTGTTGGCCATTATGATGCCTTTCTTTTTAACATTTTAAAAGTAAAGTTCTGTCTTTACATAATTTATTTTAACACTAATCAATTTTTTTTTATACACTATGTTCACGCACTATGTCATTGTTTATTAACGAAAAACCTACACACTAAGAAAGAAGAGTTGTACCTACACACTTAAATACACAGTAAAGTATAAACAAAGTTTCTGTCCTGAACTACGTAACTCAACTCAACGTTCTGCGTGTCCGGCGTGCCTGCGCGGCGCGACGCCGGAACGCACCGTGTGGCATACATCACTATTCACAAATCACAGTCACATCACAGCGCAGCACGTACGCACCGATACTATGGATATCTCTCCGCGCAGCGGCACCGCTCGGGCAGCGGCGCCGCGCGCCGCACCGGCCGCCACCGAAACCGTAAAGCACCGCACGCACCGTCCGTCACCGTCCGTACCGCACCGAGTGTATCGGTAATCTGTGGTGGCCGGCTAGTGGCTACTGGCTCGATCGGCCGGCACTAAAACTAACTGAAACTGACTGGATTGGCACAACTGGTTGTTCTGATATCTAAATAACTGACAACTGTTCTAGTTGTCAGTTGTCACCCGCGCCGTTAGATATTTCGTAAATATCTAAGATCTTCGTAGATTTCCAACCCAAATACGACCTTATTGGTTCTTCCATAAAGGTAATTTTTCCATGAAAAGATTTATTTGGTGAAACTAAAAGGAATCGCACGTGCTCTTTCTTGCATTTGGGGACTTACTTAAAGAGAGAGGGAAGGCATAATAGTTGTCGGATATCAGTTGTCTGTCAGCCTGCCTGGCATACGCTGTTCGTTCGCTCGCTCGCTACCTACCTATACTTTGGTTGGTTGGTTGGTTGGTAGCCGATAGCCGATGTTTGCTATGACAACACCGATGCGATACGTTAGAGGCGTGGCAACGGTTTTCAGCTACGTTTCGCTGTAGCGGACACATGAGTAGAAAATATGCCGCGCGTCACACAGGACCTACTTGCTAATACGGAATGTTTCCCGAATTTATTTTAATTTATTCAACAATTCAAGACTAGAATTTAAAAAAATAATAATATAATAACAGACAAGGCTGCATGGTATAACACCTTTGCCTATCCCAAAAAGGGATAAAAAAAAAATAATGATGTCAAATGTCAATTGCCATAGCATAGATGATAGATAACCTAAAATAAATAACCAAATCGAATGAATATAATTGATTTGATATTATAGGCATCGGTCCTGCTGACTGCTGGGAGATAAGAATTGATTATATCCGGGGTGTTGTGTGATATAGCGTGGACTGGGCCACCGCTCGAGGCGACAGTGGCCACCGAGCGAGGCGGACGAGCTTCTCCACTCCAGACACCGGGCGCGGAGGTCCGCCGCCCGCCGCGCCGGCTGGGCATCGCACCGCACCGCACCGCACCCGCCACTTACGCCTGACGTAGGTAGGTCGGCTACATCTTGACCACTCATCGTTCTTTATCAGGAAGACTACTACATTGATCGCAAATTGCTGGTATGCTTATTGTGTAGGCCGAGATGATAAATGAATTTTAGTGAAAGAAATTTTTTGCCGGAAATGCTTAGTTTCGGAGAAAAAAAAAATTCCCATAAAAATTAATTTTTCGTACAAAATATAGGAAGGAAGGTGTGGATCTAAGCTTGCGATGGCTTCACCGAACATATCCGTGCCCATCGGCAGTAGAGGAGGGTATTAATCGAGGCCGGGACTAGCGAGTGGCCACTCTAAATTTCCCGCGCATGCGTTGACTAGGACGCGGGGAAACCACCAGTCCCGCTCTCGACCTCCCTCTCTCTACCTATCCATATTCTGTAGGATGCTTCCAGTGACGTTTTCGAAGCTCTCTCCATATATGAGCTTAGCGTCGATCTTGGGAGCCCTAGATTCTTGAAGAGACTGTAGAGCGACTTCGCTGGTAGTCCTCTTGCTCCGACTTCCACAGCGAAGAGATCAGTCTTGAATCCGTTTCTCACAATCCGGTCTACTAAGTTGCAGTACTTGTTAAGCTTGATGTTGTGGTCCTTCGGTATGTTACTTTCCCATGGAACTGTAAGTTCAACAAGTACTACATGCTTTGTCGCTTTTGAGAATGTGAGTATATCCGGTCTTAATGCTGTGGTACAGATTTCCGAAGGCATTTGGTAATGCTTCTCATGTGTGTCCATCAACAATTCCCAATCCTTTGCTGCTCCCAAAATTGATGAAGGTTTTGTCCTATCTTTGGGCAGCTTATTGGCTCCAGGTTTCACAAAGTTGACCTTCTGGAAGCCGCTACTGGTTTGCCCTTTCCTGGTCCGTGCAAATGACAGGTTGATGGCCTCTCTGATGATTTGGAGGACTTTATCATGACGGTAGGAATACTGGCCTCGCTCAAGTAGTATTTTGCATCCGCATAACAAATGTTTGGCCGTGCCTACGAACTCCTTACATGACGGGCATAGTCTATTTGTAGATTTCCCCCATGTAACTAGGTTACTCGGGTCGGGGAGAGTAAGCTGGAATGCATTTAAGTAGAACTTAAGCAGCTCAGGGGACCAGTTGTATATTATGGATTTCCACTTCAATGCAGGAGGGATGCAGAAGTCACCCACTGTTAGTCAATCATTCTGCATTTCTAGGTTTAAGGCGTGAAGTTTGAAGCCTTGTTCCATGTCCTCCTGAGCAAAACCTTTCAGTATTTCTTTATCAGACTTTGCTGTTTCTATGCCCAATCCAGATCTATTGGTGCGTGTACCAACTTGGAATGATTTGTAGAAGTCGAGTCTCGATTCCAGTTCATCTGATAGTGATGTGTTGGGTAAGGCTTGAATAGCGCTATCATTGGAGTCTTTGAGTATACATCGTTTGGCTATTCTCGCCTTTTGATAAAATATCGACGGTTTCTTAATGTTCAGTCCAAAGTTATTGTGAGATCTGTATAGCGTTGACGAGTCAGCCGGGTGAGCCAGTCCAAACCATGATTTCAGGAATCTGGTCACATACGAGTCTAATTTAGTCAGGTTTTGCTTTGTGAAGTCGTAGACGAGAAATGGCCATGGAAGTTTTGATGTCAGGTAGTTATCGTAAATCCATGCCTTTTGTGTACCCAGGAGGGAAAGATTGTCAGTTTGGCGGAGGCTCTCTTCGAAAAGTTGGACAATATCGTCAGTAGGATGCTCCTTTCCTCTGCTGGTGATCCTTTTGCCCAAGAATTTAAAAGGAGCTTCATCAGCCACGGTTGCGATTGGTTTTCCGGCTACTTGTCAGACCTGGATTGCTCGAGGTAAACTTTGAACCTTTCCTGGTTAAGCTCAAACAGTAGCACTTTGCTGGTTTTATCTTCATCCCTTTGGTCCATTCACAATAGTCATCTACCACCTTAAGAAGCGCCTGATTTTGTTTTGGATTGCGGGTTAACAGCGTAATATCATCCGCAAATGCCAGGATGGCCGCCATATATGTGTCTCCATATTTGAACCTGTATCCCCATTTGTTTTCTTTTACGACAAGCGTATCAATTAGAATGTTGATAACAATGTTAAATGTAACAGGAGAGAGGCAGCAACCCTGGAAAAGTCCTATGCCGTAACGAATTTCCGGTATCTTCTCCGTTTCGCCTTTTACTTGTATTACAAAGGAAAGTTTTTTGTAGTAGGAGGCTATTATATAATGTATACCCAATGACGTATCATGTATTCTACTAGACCTCTTACCCGGGCAACAGCCTTCGCTCCACCGCGGTGGAGTAACCATTATGCGGTGAGACCCTCTTGAGACTAGTAGCTCGCGAGCGACCGAACGCGGCGGACGCGCCGCCCGCGCGCTCGCTGCCGTCCGTCTGCGGCTCGCATCGCGCCAGTCATTATGCCTGGGTGTGTGTTGCGATATTGCAAAAATCATACCAAAAATATTGGAAAAACTGATGGCATCTCATTTCATAGGTAAGTATCACTTCTTTTGTGATCTTAATATATAAGGTCTTTCAAAATTAGTTAATAGTACGCTAAGGGGGGGTTCTGCATCATATAGGGAGTAAAACCTATATAAATTTTTTTGGACCTTGGGCTTTTTTTATGTAAAATGTTTTTATGTATTTAAATAAAAAAATAGGTGGTTGATTTTTATAGCCTAATCGATTCAGTTTCATAACAGTAACAAAAAAGTCTTCATTACCATTTTGATGTAACACGTGTAAGTTGGTAAAAAAATCAAATTCTTTCTATTCCATACTAATAAAACTAAAATTGTGGTTTTTCACAATTTCTGAAAGAAAGAGATCTATGTGTTGGAAGACTTTTTTGTTCCTGGCATGAAACTGAAACGATTAAGAAAAGAATTTTTTTTTACATTTTACATTATTATAAAAAATTTTTTTTGTAAAAAAAATCTTTGTTCCTCAAAAGTGATTTATTTACGATACAGAACCCCCCCTTAGCGTACTATTAACTAATTTTGAAAGACCTTATATATAATATCTTGTTTTCCCTGTGCTTAGAAATATTTGGTTCAACTGGCCAATTAGGGTTGTCACAACGCTACTTCAATTTGAAAATGTTGTACATTTTATGTATTGACCTCGCATTGCAATAACATAAGCATTATTTAATTAAACAAATAAATTGAACGCGCTCATTAGGGCTGCCACATACGAATGATCAGAAATAGAGTTCTGGGATATCATGTATGAAAATAAATAAATATGTATTAAACCACGTTAAAATATGAGAGTGAATTGACCGCTAATTATGGTTGTCTCTATTCTTTAAATTTTTTTGAATTAGTAAGTAATTGAGAAATTTTCAAGAACAATTTTTTTTTACAAGGTTTCCACATCCTACTAAGGGATCCATACGAGAAAGATGGATAAAAATAGTCCAAGATGATACATTGTTTAAGAAAAAGTGAAAATTTAAATTTGTGTAAAGTGAAATTTAAATTATTTTGTTTAAGTACGGAGGAAGAGTTATTTTAGTTGTGTTTGTGTGTGTAGTCCAAAGTATACCTAATGGTTTTTTTAGTTATATTTTTTTTATTTATTTTTTAAATAAATGCTGCACTCTTTATTTTATGTATGTTTGGTTCGGAGATTTTAAGTTTAGTCCAAGGCCAAGACCGCAGTTATTAATTCTTTATTATTAAGTTTAGTTTTTTAGATATTATTCTAGTTATTAAGTGTTGGTATTATAAGAATACAAAACGGCTTTACTCGCGGTCGAAATACGAGCTGTGTGGCTCGACGTTTCGGGCCAAACATATGGCCCATCATCATGAGCACTCTGGCCGAAATGTCGAGCCACACAGCTCGTATTTCGATAGTGAGTAAAGCCGTTGTTTATTCTTAAAATGTCAAACAAGCAAAGTAATTTAAAAGCGCATATAAGTGTAGGTATGTATTTCTTATTATTATTGTTCTCTAGTTTAAGTTTAATAAATACATAAGAACGTTTTTTTTCGATGAAATTCACTATCTGTCTGTTTTCTTCTATAATCCTTTAAAGCGTCCCACTGCTAGGCACGGACTCTGCCCACTGACATAGGAGGTATTGTTTTTATTGTTGTTGTTTTATTGTTTATTGAGTATTCTTATGCCAGTCATATTGCACTCGAACTTGTCACAATTTGTTATATCCGGTTCGATTACTCGTACACTTCCATGGTGACCAGTGGAAATCAGAAGCAGTTTACACAAAAATACCTTTCATAACCAGTGTGCACTAGTTACCTAACTTTATTAACCGACTTCCAAAAAAGGAGGAGGTTCTCAATTCGTCTGTATGTTTTTTTTTTTTTATTTTTTTTTTTATTTTTTTTTTTATTTTTTTGTATGTTTGTAACACGATTTCTCCGTCAATTGAGGGCCGATTTAGAAAATTCTTTTTTTGTTAGTTAGGTCATACTTCCGAGGTGGTCCCATTTCAATTTTATCGAAATTGGTTCAGTGGTTTTCGAAAAATCAGCATAATACTATGGTGTGTGGTTACCTTAAGCAAAACTTGTGATGTGGTCGTTTTCGGCAATTTTCAGTTTGATAAATTAGTATGGTGTGTGGTTACCTTCAGCAAAACATTTGTGATGTGGACTTATTCAGCAATTTGCAGTCTGACACATATGGCGAATAATTCTGTACCACTTCAATCGATTTCGATTATTCGATTTCGATTATTCTTTTTTATGTAATATTACTAAAAAGAATGAAATAAAAACTGTTTTTAAAAATATTAAACCGATTTCCAAAAAACAAAAAAAAAAAAACTAAAAAGTATTAAATACCTAATATTTTGAAATTTTCTCTGTCCTGTTGAAATACATGAATCGATATATTATCTTTTCCGACCGGCGCTTAATTTATTATGGTACCTGGCCAGTACCTACTGTACCGAGTACCATCGAGCTGGTTTGATGATGGAGACAGAAGGTGGCCATAGGAACTCCTAAACTACACATGATAAACCCATCGTGTTTGGGCTCGTTGCATTTGTCTTCATGAGAAATTTACTTTAGACCTAAAAGATTCTCAATTCGACGGTATGTTTTCTTTTTTTGGATGTTTGTTACGCGATTACTCCGTCAATTGTGGGCCGATTTTGAAAATTCTTTTTTTTTTATTTGAAAGGGGATAACCCTGAGGTTTTTGAAGTGAAAACTTCTTTAGCGGCTCTTGGCACTTTTTTAGGTGGGTAAAAATGTATAACTCGCGACATCGCGTCAGCGTCATTTTTAAAATGAAACCTTAAGTCATTGCGTTAAGGGTTAAGTTAGAGTGGCACGGGATCTGCCGGCACTCCCGGAGTGCAACTGTTAAGTAGGGTTCCGTAACACGTTTATGTCTGTCCATTCTACTAAGTTCTGCAAAATGAATGTAGGGTTCCGTAACATATGCATGTCTATCCGTTCTACTAAATTTTACAATTTTCAACCAAGGTCCTCCGACGGTTATTTTATAATAAAAGTAGGCTTCCGTAACACGTTTATGTCTGTCCATTCTACTAAGTTCTGCAACATCACCTACAACGTCCGTGATGTCAGCCCATAACACCAGTGCCATGTCAGTGCTTCCCCCTTTGATCGTGCTGACTACACTGAACTGGTCGGAAAACACAAACTATTTACATAGCCGTTTCGACCGACGTTTAATTCAGTGCGGTGGTACCAACCCGGGAAGGTTAAACCCTACCACCAAGTAAGATTACGAGGGAAGGGACTTACAGTTTTACGAGGAATCCGAACCTTGGTCAGCCTCCAACGGTCAGCGGTCACCCATCTAAGTACTGACCGCACCCAGCGTTGCTTAAAATTCAATAGCGACAGTTGACTGTCTGCACCACTGAGCTATCGAAGCTGACGTGGTCCTATTTTAATTGGGTCAAGATCGGATTGGAAAGCGAGGCGGAATCGCGAGGCCGAAGGCCGAGCGATTCCGCCGAGTACATTAATAGCAAAAATTACTAAAAAAAACTGTGAAATAAAAAAAACTGTTTTAAAAAACATAAAACCGACTTCCTAAAAAAAGTAGAACTAAAAAACTATTTAAAATAAAAATATAAAAACCGCCTTCAAAAATATATGAAATAAAAACCTAAAAAAAAAAACGAACCCTAGAGTTGAAGGCGGTGCTAAAGCAAGCAAAAATGATGCATGAAAGAAAACATGAGCGGATGATAATATCCTTTGTGATTTGTGTAGCCTTTTTAGCACCGCATTCAACTCTAGGGTTCGTTTTTTTTTTTAGGTTTTTATTTCATATATTTTTGAAGGCGGTTTTTATATTTTTATTTTAAATAGTTTTTTAGTTCTACTTTTTTTAGGAAGTCGGTTTTATGTTTTTTAAAACAGTTTTTTTTTCTTCACCGGAGCGATCGTACCTATTCGTTATGAAATGTACGTATATCAATCCTTATCAAGGAAATAAATACATTAGTTAGTGCCCGGGATTTGAACCCGCAACTTCTGCATTGAGAAGCGTTACCACTAGACTACGGGCGCAATTAACCATAATACCTACTTGTAAAATAATAAATCGAAAAATATATTTTTGGTAGACTAAGTGACAACCCTACGTATTCCAATGCACGTGTTGACTGACCGGCCGGGCCGGCCGGACCGCTAGCCGCTAGTCGCTCGCTAGCTAGCCCCTCTCCCGCTCGCTTCCCGCACCGCGCGGCTCAGCGTTCCGCCACCCCGCTACCTTACCTCATACCTCAGCTATTGGCCGTCATTTCTCTGTATTCTTTCTTCGTAGTGCTCACTCTATACATAAAATCTCTTTGTGTATACCTATATATTTTTTTAAGGCGCCAAAACATTGATTTTGAATATAAATGTATGTAAAAACAAGGGAAATGGATTGGTTGAATGTTTTGGTGGTTTAAAAAAAATAAATAACCAGGTTTAATTTATAGAAGATGCGTCGCGCTACGCATCTTCTATAAATTAACCCTAACCTAATGTTGGCGCATGTCGTTTTTGCATAAATTCCTATTAAAAATAACTGTTTTGGTGCATTTAAAAAAAAAAATTGGAAAATAATTTTGTATGAAAAATATGTTTTTTAAAAATTGTTTTCTCCGAAACTACGCATTTCCGGCAAACAATGATTTCACTAAAATTGATGTATCATCTCGGCCTACACAATAAGCATACCAGCAATTTGCGATCAATGTAGTAGTCTAATCCACACCCTAGAGCAGGGATGAGCAAACTTTTTCCTACGCGGGCCAATATTTAGAAACAGAATCTATGGGGGGCCAGGTTTTTTAATTTTTGGTTAATATTGGTTATAATATTATAATTCTTTATTGAAATAAAAATATATGTATTTTCCGAAACACATTTATTTATTGACTCATTTTGTTTTGTACAATAATTACTCTTCTTAAATATTTCGGCGCTAGCCGTCGTCAGTAAGTAAAATTATAATATATTCAAATAACTGTCATTAATATATTATAGTTTACTTACTGACGACGGCTAACTAGCGCTGAAATATTTAAGAAGTGTAATTATTGTACAAAACAAAATAATACAACACGACATAGTGGTTGGAAAAACGCGAGAGTGCTTTTAATATTTATCATAATATACATAATATATATAGAAGACTGAGCGCTATCTGAAGTGTATAAATCCTAATAAAGGTACTGGCCCGGACGGCCTACATCCACTATTTATCCAGCGTTGTGCTAAATCATTATCTCTCCCTGTTAGCATGTTATTTAAAAAGTCCCTTAATACTGGAGTTTTCCCGAGTCAATGGAAGCGTACTTACATAACACCCGTTTTCAAAAAAGGCGATAAGCACGATATATCTAATTATCGACCTATCAGCAAACTATGCACTTTAGGTAAAACTTTTGAAAAAATTATCTTTGACGTTATTTTTCCAATCATAAAGCCACAGCTAATAGAAAACCAACATGGTTTTGTCAGTAAGAAGTCGACTGAGACCAACCTCGCCGAATTTATCGATATAGCTCTTGGGGCAATGGATCACGGGTACCAGGTAGATGTCGTGTATACTGATTATTCGAAATGTTTCGACAAAATTCCACATAACCTATTATTACAAAAAATTGAATCAATTGGTATCATTAAGTTAGAGGTTGTACTAGAGGAAACACTAAGGGCAAGTACTTTCGCCTCATCGAAGAGAGTTGACTAACAAACTTCCTGTCAGTCGACTCCCGGCGGCCGTCGATGTTAGTCGTGTGTGTGATATGATAATGTGAATACCGAGGCGAGCTACAAGTCGACAACATGTCGTGTGTTTTTCGATACTGCCATAACAATAGCGTGAACACATCAAAATCTAAAGGAACAACATTCCACAAGTAAGTAAGACGCTCCTTTTACTACAATTTGTTTGCCAAAATAATTTACATTATTACCTAATGGCCGCCATGCCACTGCGCCAATGCGCAAAACAGCGCTGCAGCGTTAATAGACGGTCGCTATTGTTTTTACTATGCGTGCGTGGAACAGCGCACAAGCATTTAGCTTCAATGCTTACAAAGTAAACTTCGCGCGAAGCGAGACACTAAATACGGGCTGTGCTACAGTGCGAGCGAGAGTTGTAGATTCATGATTATTCCTACCCCTAACCCTATTCGTTCCGCAAACGCCGTGCGCGACGAAATTCAGCGCTGCACATCGTTAGACGATCGCTATTTATTTTAATACTGGTGCTGCATGCAGCGTTTATATTTAGCTTCACAGCTGCTTAATACCCCGATTAATTCCACAAACTCCGCCTACTTACCAACACTGATGGCCCGTCTGTGTTAGCTCGTGCACAACGTAATTGCAGCGCTGCACATCGTTAGACGATCGTAATTTATTTTAGTACTGTTGCTGCGTGCAGCGTTTACTTAGCTTCACAGCTGCTTCACGGCGTATGCGTCACAGAATAGATACTGCTTGCATTCCCCTGCCCGCTCGACCTTTCCTCATACCGCAGTTTTAGTTGTCAAAGATTCGTTCAATCTTTCTTAGTAGTGTTTCCTCTAGTATAACATTATTTCTCTATGATTGGTATACACGGCGACCTACTTCGGTGGCTGACTTCCTACCTACAGAATAGATCCCAAGCGGTCACAGTTAGCGGTTTTTGCTCCTCTTTCGTTCCTGTTACTTCTGGGGTCCCTCAGGGTTCCCACCTCGGACCTCTGATGTTTAACATCTTCATTAATGACGTGACACATTTTGTCAAAAATTCAATTTTATTACTATACGCGGATGACAAAAAGATTATTAAGGTAATAAAATCACTTCTTGATTGTCGTGATTTGCAAAAAGATTTGAATAACTTGGTAACTTATTGTAAAAACAATTACCTCCATTTAAATGTTGACAAATGCGCTACCATTTCCTTCTCTCGTAAGCAAAATACCGTTCACTTCAATTATAATCTCTCTAATAGATTAATCAATAGAGTTACTGAAGTCAGAGACCTAGGAGTTCTGCTTGACAGTAAATTAATTTTTAAATCACATATTGACACAATAACATTGAAAGCATATAAACTACTCGGTTTTATATTTAGGACTTGCAATGTATTCAAAAATGTCTCCACTTTCATAACCCTATACTCCTCGTTTGTCAGACCTATTATTGAATATGCCTCCATAGTATGGAACCCGCAGTATGCAGTCTATATAACTGAAATAGAAAAAATTCAAAAAAAGTTTTTAAAATATGTTGGCTATAGAACTCGTAGGGGAAGTAAAGCGACGATAACACATTTGAAATAATGTCTCTCGAGAAAAGAAGGCAGATCAAGGATATTACTTTCATATACAAGTTGATCCATTATTACATAGATTCTCCTTATTTGTTAAGTAAGTTAAGTTTTCGTTGCCCTACTAAGGCAACGAGATGTCTTAACACTTTTCATATCGCCAAAGTGAGTACCAATTATAGTAAAAATTCTTTTACTAACCGGAGTTGTGCTACTTATGACAACTTCTTCTCCTGTCTTGATTTATTTCATGTATCACTCAGCCATCTCAAAAGGTCAGCGATCGAAACAGTAAATGATGAAACAGGTGTTAAAGCGGGCAGATGAGAATTGTGTGAGGGTAGGTTGGGTTGGTTTTCTTGCTAGGTACATGGTAGGTATGTACTTGTTATCAACGTATCTCCTATGGTTAAGTAATTGGTTGATTTTCGTGTGTTGGTATTAGTTAGTTTTTGATGTTTTCTTTCTTTTAGGTTAATTTTTAATCATGAACGCACTTAATACGGATAACTTTATGTAGAAAACTTTACTGGTCTCTGTGTAATTAATGTTAGTACTTACTCCTTTTTACGATGACTGTATGTTTTCCCAATAAAATAAAATAAAAATAAAATAAAAATATATATATAAACTTTTTATTCACTCATAGGTTTAAACAAAATTTAAAGTTTTCTTATTTATACAAAATTAAATTATATGAACTATCTATGTATAGCCAGTTTAGACGACACTGTCTAATAAATACACGATCTTGCGGGCACAGATACAATTTTCATATATTTTTTTAATGTATAAAGCACCTGTAACAGTCTACTACTCGTATATGTGCCTTATCAATGAACACTTTTGCTGATTTGATTATGATTTGAGACATTGGAATCAGGTACAGTGTATCTGATACACTGTGAAAAATAGGGAAATAAATATTTATTGCAGGTAATATATTAAATAGGAAGAAATATTAATTCATTAATGTAACCAAGTAGGTACACTATGTTTACCGAATGTTTCTGTGATATATGTCATTATTTACTTCTGGGTCGATGGTCGCGGGCCAGATTGCGACGGTTCGCGGGCCGGAGATGGCCCGCGGGCCGTAGTTTGCCCATCCCTGCCCTAGAGTGTTAACAAGTTTCCCAGTCGGCATATACACTCCACTCTTCTTGGAGTTCTTACTTAAATATGCTCACCCCCCTTGCTTGCGTCGACTGAAATTAAGCCGAGAAAAGCCGCGGGAAAAAAGAAAATTTTTTAGGGTTCCGTACCTCAAAGGAGGAAAAAACGGAACCCTTATAGGATCACTTTGTTGTCCGTCTGTCTGTCTGTCTGGCTGGCTGGCTGTTTGTCTGTCAAGACCTTTTTTCTCAGGAACGGGTGGAGGTATCAAGTTGAAATTAATATCAAATAGTAAGGCCTACGTTTCCTCGGAGGTGTAAGAAATTTAAGCTTCTAGGTCAACGCAATCACTAGATACGCCCATTTAGGTCACATATTTTGCTACCGGCAAATCAAATCAAAACCTATAGAGTACTTCCCGTTAACCTAGAATCATGAAATTTGGTAAGAAGCAAGGTTTCACAGTACAAGTAAAGGAAAAAATCGAAAATTGTAAATTTATACTTATGTCACATTAAAACAAATTTTTGTTTGTCAAGGACCCTTTTTCTCAGGAACGGATCAAGATAACAAATTGAAATTAATACAAAATACTAAAATCTACGATCTCTTTAAGGTGTAGAATATTAAAGCTTCTAAATCAACGCAATCAAAAGATACGGCCATCTATGTCAGATTTCATACTCGCAAACAGACTCAAATCAAATCAAAACCTATAGGGTATTTCCTGTTAACATAGAATCATAAAATTTGGTAAGAAGCAAGGTGTTACAGCACAAGTAAAGGAAAAAATCCGAAAACTGTAAAATTTTAGTTATTAACATTAAAAAAAAAATAAAATTGTTTTGTATGTCAAGGACCCTTTTTCTCAGGAACGGACCAAGATAACAAATCGAAATTAATATGAAATACTAACGTCTACGATCTCTTTAAGGTATAGAAAATTCAAGCTTCTAAATCAACAGAATCAAAAGATACGGCCATCTATGTCAGATTTCATACTCGCAAACTCACTGCAATCAAATCAAAACCTATAGGGTATTTCACGTCAACGTAGAATCATAAAATTTGGTAAGAAGCAAGGTCTCATAGCACAAGTAAAGAAAAAATCCGAAAATTTTAGATATGTGGTTATGTCATATAAGAAATATATTTTTGTACATTTCAACTTCACGAATGCCGCACAGTCAAACCATTGCTGTAGTGTTTATTTAGACGGTTCGTGATTTTCCAAAACAATTGTTTTTGTAAGTACATACATAATACAAATATATTGAGTGATGCTGATGATACGGAACCCTCGGTGCGCGAGTCCAACTCGCACTTGCCGACTTTTTAAATGTAATCCGGTTGTCAGCCTCGGTTGCTCAGTGGTGCGATCGGTCGACTGTTGTTAAGCACACCTGGGCGCGGCCAGTACTTGGATGGGTGACCGCTCGACCGTTGGAGGCTGACCGTGGTTCGGATACTACGTAAAACTGTAGGTCCCTTCCCTTCTTATCTTACTAGGTGGTAGGGTTTAACCCGCCCGGGTTGATACCACCGCATTGAATGAAACGTCGGTTGAAACGGCTATGTAAATAGTTCGTGTTTTTGTCCAGTTCAGTGTAGCCGACATGAAATGAAGGGAAGCACTAACATGGCATCTAGCTCACCCGGTGTTATGAGCTGACATCACAGATGTAGGTGATGTAGCCAACCGTGTCAGTTTCCATAAAAAAAGGTGGTTGAGTCAGAGGGGCCAAATCACATGCTCCGACCAGTCAATACCACCTCCGACTCCGAGAAGGTAGGTGCCATACCGGAGACTTCCCTTTGTATTGCTGGCTATATGTACCGGACTAGAGGAGAACACAGCCGAGGCTGCTATGCGCTCATCTCACATCCAGTAAGGTGGTACATTTTGAGCGTACCACGTAGTAAGTGGCAAGAGAAGGGACTCACAGTTTTACACCGGTTCTGAACGGTGAAGCAGCAGGTGTATTCAGTGTGACGTCTTGTACAACTCCCGCAGTCCCTGAAGAGGCTCGTCACGTAGTGGACGAAACTTCGGCTTATCTTCTGTCTTCACTACCTACAATTGTTATTCCATAAAAATTGAAAACTGGCCAAGTGCGAGTCGAACTCGCGCACCGAGGGTTCCGTATCGCCATGTCATGGTCAGCTCCACTCACGCCATCTATGACGTGTTTTATGGAATGCTTCATATTAGTTAAAATTCATGATTTGTTAAAATGCTTCCATACTGGCGGTATTTTCGACATGTCCAAGCGTAGGTTACCTACCTATGGATGAAATTATACAATAAACAATAAACATACTGTTTTCATTAGTTGGCGCATACACTTTTTAGTTTCTTGTATGGGAACCCCGTGAATTTTTTACTTTTTCTTATTTTTATTATTTGTTATATCAGCCATAATAACACATGTTATGTGAAAAATTCAACAGGCTACCTATTACCGTTCAAGAGATGCAGCCCTCGGACAGACAGACAGATGGACAGACTGACAGACAGACGGCGTAGGCTTATTAATAGGGTCCCGTACGGATACGGAACCCTAATAAAATAAAAATATAAAAACCGCCTTAAAAAAATATGAAAAAATACCCTAAAAAAAAACGAACCCTAGAGTTGAAGGTGGTGCTAAAAAGGCTACACAAATCACAAAGGATATCATTCACCCATGTTTTCTTTCATGCATCATTTTTGCTTGCTTTAGCACCGCCTTCAACTCTAGGGTTCGTTTTTTTTTAGGATTTTATTTCATATATTTTTGAAGGCGGTTTTTATATTTTTATTTTAAATACTTTTTTTAGGTCTACTTTTTTTAGGAAGTCAGTTTTATGTTTTTTAAAACTATTTTTTTATTTCACAGTTTTTTTTAGTAATTTTTTGCTATTAATGTACCTACTCGGCGGAATCGCTCGGCCTTCGGCCTCGTGATTCCGCCTCGCTTTCCAATCCGATCTTGACCCAATTAAAATAGGACCACGTCAGCCTCGATAGCTCAGTGGTGTCGCTATTGAATGTTAAGCAACGCTGGGTGCGGTCAGTACTTGGATGGGTGACCGCTGACCGTTGGAGGCTGGACAGACTGACAGACAGACGGCGTAGGCTTATTAATAGGGTCCCGTACGGATACGGAACCCTAATAAAATAAAAATATAAAAACCGCCTTAAAAAAATATGAAAAAATACCCTAAAAAAAAACGAACCCTAGAGTTGAAGGTGGTGCTAAAAAGGCTACACAAATCACAAAGGATATCATTCACCCATGTTTTCTTTCATGCATCATTTTTGCTTGCTTTAGCACCGCCTTCAACTCTAGGGTTCGTTTTTTTTTAGGATTTTATTTCATATATTTTTGAAGGCGGTTTTTATATTTTTATTTTAAATACTTTTTTTAGGTCTACTTTTTTTAGGAAGTCAGTTTTATGTTTTTTAAAACTATTTTTTTATTTCACAGTTTTTTTTAGTAATTTTTTGCTATTAATGTACCTACTCGGCGGAATCGCTCGGCCTTCGGCCTCGTGATTCCGCCTCGCTTTCCAATCCGATCTTGACCCAATTAAAATAGGACCACGTCAGCCTCGATAGCTCAGTGGTGTCGCTATTGAATGTTAAGCAACGCTGGGTGCGGTCAGTACTTGGATGGGTGACCGCTGACCGTTGGAGGCTGGCCGAGGTTCGGATAACTCGTAAAACTGTAGGTCCCTTCCCTCCTAATCTTACTTGGTGGTAGGGTTTAACCCGCCCGGGTGGGTACCACCGCACTGAGTGAAACGTCGGTCGAAACGGCTATGTAAATAGTTTGTGTTTTCCGACCAGTTCACAGCACGATCAAAGGGGGAAGCACTGACATGGCACTTAGTTCACCCGGTGTTATGGGCTGACATCACGGACGTTGTAGGTGATGTAGCCAAACGTGTCAGTTTCCATAAAAAAAAAAATCTCAGGGTTATCCCCTTTAAAACAGAAAAAAAAGAATTTTCAAAATCGGCCCACAATTGACGGAGTAATCGCGTAACAAACATTAAAAAAAAGAAAACATACCGGCGAATTGAGAATCTCTTAGGTCTAAAGAAATTGCTCGTGAAGACAGTAAATATATATGATATGTAAAAACTAAGTATGTTTAGTCTATCTTTATGTATATATCTGGTATATAGGTATAGTATTTAATTATTCATATTTAAGTTTATCTATCTTTTGTATTCCCGTACATCTGTCATACCATAATATTTAAGTTTCTCTTTCCGCCACTCACCTAGCAGTTATCATACCCCAAAGGTACCCTGTTAGAAAATGCCTAGAGGCATTAAGTGTTACCTTTTGCCCATATTCTATTTGAGTGCAATAAATATATACAATACAATACAATACAATGCAACGACAAATGCAAGACAAATGCAACGAGCCCAAACACGATGGGTTTATCATGTGTAGTTTAGGAGTTCCTATCGCCACCTTCCGTCTCCATCATCAGACCAGCTCGATGGTACTCGTACCATAATATATTAAGCCGGCCAGTCGGATAATATCTGGCCGGTCGGAAAAGAAAATTGTCAAATTTAGAATATTCATGAAACAAGGGTCCAAATATGTATCACTATTATATTGATTCATGTATTTCAATAGGACAGAGAAAATTTCAAAATATTAGGTCAGTATTTAATACTTTTTAGTTCTAGTTTTTTTTTTGGAAGTCGGTTTTATATTTTTTAAAACAGTTTTTATTTCATCCTTTTTTGCTTTTTTGTAATATTACATAAAAAAGTATAATCGAAATCGATTGAAGTGGTACAGAATTATTCGCCATATGTGTCAGACTGCAAATTGCTGAATAAGTCCACATCACAAAAGTTTTGCTGAAGATAACCACACACCATACTAATTTATCAAACTGAAAATTGCTGAAAACGACCACATCACAAGTTTTGCTGAAGGTAACCACACACCATAGTATTATGTTGATTTTTCATAAACCGCTCAATCAATTTCGATAAAATTGAAATGGTGGTCCCATTTACGTTGAGGTTAGGTTGATTAGGAGATTAGGTTGACACGCCTTAAACCTAGAAATGCAGAATGATTGGCTAACAGTGGGTGACTTCTGCATCCCTCCTGCATTGAAGTGGAAATCCATAATATACAACTGGTCCCCTGAGCTGCTTAAGTTCTACTTAAATGCATTCCAGCTTACTCTCCCCGACCCGAGTAACCTAGTTAGATGGGGGAAATCTACAAATAGACTATGCCCGTCATGTAAGGAGTTCGTAGGCACGGCCAAACATTTGTTATGCGGATGCAAAATACTACTTGAGCGAGGCCAGTATTCCTACCGTCATGATAAAGTCCTCCAAATCATCAGAGAGGCCATCAACCTGTCAATTGCACGGACCAGGATAGGGCAAACTAGTAGCGGCTTCCAGAAGTTCAACTTTGTGAAACCTGGAGCCAATAAGCTGCCCAAAGATAGGACTAAACCTTCTTCAATTTTGGGAGCAGCAAAGGATTGGGAATTGTTGATGGACACACATGAGAAGCATTACCAAATGCCTTCGGAAATCTGTACCACAGCATTAAGACCGGATATACTCATATTCTCAAAAGCGACAAAGCATGTAGTACTTGTTGAACTTACAGTTCCATGGGAAAGTAACATACCGAAGGACCACAACATCAAACTTAACAAGTACTGCAACTTAGTAGACCGGATTGTGAGAAACGGATTCAAGACTGATCTCTTCGCTGTGGAAGTCGGAGCAAGAGGACTACCAGCGAAGTCGCTCTACAGTCTCTTCAAGAATCTAGGGCTCCCAAGATCGACGCTAAGCTCATATATGGAGAGAGCTTCGAAAACGTCACTGGAAGGATCCTACAGAATATGGATAGGTAGAGAGAGGGAGGTCGAGAGCGGGACTGGTGGTTTCCCCGCGTCCTAGTCAACGCAGACTAGCTGACGAGGGCTTGAAGCGAGCCGAAACGTGAAGCATGCGCGGGAAATTTAGAGTGGCCACTCGCTAGTCCCGACCTCGATTAATACCCTCCTCTACTGCCGAT
Organism: Nematopogon swammerdamellus; assembly: GCA_946902875.1. Taxonomy (NCBI): domain Eukaryota; kingdom Metazoa; phylum Arthropoda; class Insecta; order Lepidoptera; family Adelidae; genus Nematopogon; species Nematopogon swammerdamellus. The sequence continues at coordinate 80,696 of OX336357.1, read as the reverse complement.
GGGCCCGGATATGTTCGGTGAAGCCATCGTAAGCTTAGATCCACACCTTCGAAACTATCTGACATCAAAACTTTCATGGCCATTTCTCGTCTACGACTTCACAAAGCAAAACCTGACTAAATTAGACTCTTATGTGACCAGATTCCTGAAATCATGGTTTGGACTGGCTCACCCGGCTGACTCGTCAACACTGTACAGATCTCACAATAACTTTGGACTGAACATTAAGAAACCGTCGATATTTTATCAAAAGGCGAGAATAGCCAAACGATGTATACTCAAAGACTCCAATGATAGCGCTATTCAAGCCTTACCCAACACATCACTATCAGATGAACTGGAATCGAGACTCGACTTCTACGAATCATTCATGATTCCAAGTTGGTACACGCACCAATCGATCTGGACCGGGCATAGAAACAGCAAAGTCTAATAAAGAAATACTTAAAGGTTTTGCTCAGGAGGACATGGAACAAGGTTTCAAACTTCACGCCTTAAACCTAGAAATGCAGAATGATTGGCTAACAGTGGGCGACTTCTGCATCCCTCCTGCATTGAAGTGGAAATCCATAATGTACAACTGGTCCCCTGAGCTGCTTAAGTTCTACTTAAATTCCAGCTTACTCTCCCCGACCCGAGTAACCTAGTTACATGGGGGGAAATCTACAAATAGACTATGCCCGTCATGTAAGGAGTTCGTAGGCACGGCCAAACATTGGTTATGCGGATGCAAAATACTAATTGAGCGAGGCCAGTATTGCTACCGTTATGATAAAGTTCTCCAAATCATCAGAGAGGCCATCAACCTGTCAATTGCACGGACCAGGAAAGGGCAAACCAGTAGCGGCTTCCAGAAGGTCAACTTTGTGAAACCTGGAGCCAATAAGCTGCCCAAAGATAGGACTAAACCTTCTTAAATTTTGGGAGCAGCAAAGGATTGGGAATTGTTGATGGACACACATGAGAAGCATTACCAAATGCCTTCGGAAATCTGTACCACAGCATTAAGACCGGATATACTCATATTATCAAAAACGACAAAGCATGTAGTACTTGTTGAACTTACAGTTCCATGGGAAAGTAACATACCGAAGGACCACAACATGAAACTTACAAGTACTGCAACTTAGTAGACCGGATTGTGAGAAACGGATTCAAGACTGATTTCTTCGCTGTGGAAGTCGGAGCAAGAGGACTACCAGGGAAGTCGCTCTACAGTCTCTTCAAGAATCTAGGGCTGCCAAGATCGACGCTAATCTCATAATATATGGGGAGAGCCTCGAAAACGTCACTGGAAGCATCCTACAGAATATAGATAGGTAGAGAGAGGGAGGTCGAGAGCGGGACTGGTGGTTTCCCCGTGTCCTAGTCAACGCAGACTAGCTGACGAGGGCTTGATGCGAGCCGAAACGTGAAGCATGCGCGGGAAATTTAGAGTGGCCACTCGCTAGTCCCGACCTCGATTATCACCCTCCTCTACTGCCGATGGGTCCGGATATGTTCGGTGAAGCCATCGCAAGCTTAGATCCACACCTTCCTTCAAAACTCATTGGTACACGCCGACTGGATTTGAACCTTGGACCTCTCGCAAGAGAAGCCGACGCGCAGATCACTCGGCCGCCCGCCTGCAGCTGCTTAGATGTTAAATTAACTATTGTATCGCATTTATTAACTTATACGAGTTGTTAGAGCGAGTTGGAATGGCGGCTGTTCCGTGGGCGGGAGCTGAGGAAGGAGAATAAATGTACATCAAATGTTGGAATGAATTACATACTTTGTGGAACATAATCTCAGCTGTTCTCTGGTGCGCTGCAGGTAGGAGTACTGCTAAACTGCTATAGTAGCATATTGTTGTTTGTCTGTGTAGGTGAGTGGTAGGCGAGGGAGGAGGGATCATGGGGCTGCTGTCTGACCCGGAGGCGGGCGGCGGGGGGTGGGCGCGCGTGCTGGTGCGCGCGGAGGGCGCGGCGTGCGCGTGCGCCTGGCTCGCCGCGCTCGCCTGGCTCCTCGCTCTCGCGCACTCCTCCTGCAACAACCCCACCTACTTCTCCGAGAACGCACTGCTGCCCGGCCTCGTGCGCTCCGACTTCACCGACGAGCGCCTCGCGCGCAACATCTACAACGAGCTGCTGCACGAGCTGCAGGTTGTTGTCTTGCTCTATGCTCTATCTGTACCTACACTACTCTACTACTAGCTGCGTGTAGCCGGCGTGCGGCGTACTCACTGCTGCCCGGCCTCGTGCGCTCCGACTTCACCGACGAGCGCCTCGCGCGCAACATCTACAACGAGCTGCTGCACGAGCTGCAGGTTGTTGTCTTGCTCTATGCTCTATCTGTACCTACACTACTCTACTACTAGCTGCGTGTAGCCGGCGTGCGGCGTACTCACTGCTGCCCGGCCTCGTGCGCTCCGACTTCACCGACGAGCGCCTCGCGCGCAACATCTACAACGAGCTGCTGCACCAGCTGCAGGTTGTTGTATTGCTCTATGCTCTATCTGTACCTACACTACTCTACTACTAGCTGCGTGTAGCCGGCGTGCGGCGTACTCACTGCTGCCCGGCCTCGTGCGCTCCGACTTCACCGACGAGCGCCTCGCGCGCAACATCTACAACGAGCTGCTGCACGAGCTGCAGGTTGTTGTCTTGCTCTATGCTCTATCTGTACCTACACTACTCTACTACTAGCTGCGTGTAGCCGGCGTGCGGCGTACTCACTGCTGCCCGGCCTCGTGCGCTCCGACTTCACCGACGAGCGCCTCGCGCGCAACATCTACAACGAGCTGCTGCACGAGCTGCAGGTTGTTGTCTTGCTCGATGCTCTATCTGTACCTACACTACTCTACTACTAGCTGCGTGTAGCCGGCGTGCGGCGTACTCACTACTGCCCGGCCTCGTGCGCTCCGACTTCACCGACGAGCGCCTCGCGCGCAACATCTACAACGAGCTGCTGCACCAGCTGCAGGTTTATGTCTTGCTCTATGCTCTATCTGTACATACACTACTCTACTACTAGCTGCGTGTAGCCGGCGTGCGGCGTACTCACTGCTGCCCGGCCTCGTGCGCTCCGACTTCACCGACGAGCGCCTCGCGCGCAACATCTACAACGAGCTGCTGCACCAGCTGCAGGTTGTTGTCTTGCTCTATGCTCTATCTGTACCTACACTACTCTACTACTAGCTGCGTGTAGCCGGCGTGCGGCGTACTCACTGCTGCCCGGCCTCGTGCGCTCCGACTTCACCGACGAGCGCCTCGCGCGCAACATCTACAACGAGCTGCTGCACGAGCTGCAGGTTGTTGTCTTGCTCTATGCTCTATCTGTACCTACACTACTCTACTACTAGCTGCGTGTAGCCGGCGTGCGGCGTACTCACTGCTGCCCGGCCTCGTGCGCTCCGACTTCACCGACGAGCGCCTCGCGCGCAACATCTACAACGAGCTGCTGCACGAGCTGCAGGTTGTTGTCTTGCTCTATGCTCTATCTGTACCTACACTACTCTACTACTAGCTGCGTGTAGCCGGCGTGCGGCGTACTCACTGCTGCCCGGCCTCGTGCGCTCCGACTTCACCGACGAGCGCCTCGCGCGCAACATCTACAACGAGCTGCTGCACCAGCTGCAGGTTGTTGTCTTGCTCTATGCTCTATCTGTACCTACACTACTCTACTACTAGCTGCGTGTAGCCGGCGTGCGGCGTACTCACTGCTGCCCGGCCTCGTGCGCTCCGACTTCACCGACGAGCGCCTCGCGCGCAACATCTACAACGAGCTGCTGCACCAGCTGCAGGTTGTTGTCTTGCTCTATGCTCTATCTGTACCTACACTACTCTACTACTAGCTGCGTGTAGCCGGCGTGCGGCGTACTCACTGCTGCCCGGCCTCGTGCGCTCCGACTTCACCGACGAGCGCCTCGCGCGCAACATCTACAACGAGCTGCTGCACCAGCTGCAGGTTGTTGTCTTGCTCTATGCTCTATCTGTACCTACACTACTCTACTACTAGCTGCGTGTAGCCGGCGTGCGGCGTACTCACTACTGCCCGGCCTCGTGCGCTCCGACTTCACCGACGAGCGCCTCGCGCGCAACATCTACAACGAGCTGCTGCACCAGCTGCAGGTTTATGTCTTGCTCTATGCTCTATCTGTACATACACTACTCTACTACTAGCTGCGTGTAGCCGGCGTGCGGCGTACTCACTGCTGCCCGGCCTCGTGCGCTCCGACTTCACCGACGAGCGCCTCGCGCGCAACATCTACAACGAGCTGCTGCACCAGCTGCAGGTTGTTGTCTTGCTCTATGCTCTATCTGTACCTACACTACTCTACTACTAGCTGCGTGTAGTCGGCGTGCGGCGTACTCACTGCTGCCCGGCCTCGTGCGCTCCGACTTCACCGACGAGCGCCTCGCGCGCAACATCTACAACGAGCTGCTGCACGAGCTGCAGGTTGTTGTCTTGCTCTATGCTCTATCTGTACCTACACTACTCTACTACTAGCTGCGTGTAGCCGGCGTGCGGCGTACTCACTGCTGCCCGGCCTCGTGCGCTCCGACTTCACCGACGAGCGCCTCGCGCGCAACATCTACAACGAGCTGCTGCACGAGCTGCAGGTTGTTGTCTTGCTCTATGCTCTATCTGTACCTACACTACTCTACTACTAGCTGCGTGTAGCCGGCGTGCGGCGTACTCACTGCTGCCCGGCCTCGTGCGCTCCGACTTCACCGACGAGCGCCTCGCGCGCAACATCTACAACGAGCTGCTGCACCAGCTGCAGGTTGTTGTCTTGCTCTATGCTCTATCTGTACCTACACTACTCTACTACTAGCTGCGTGTAGCCGGCGTGCGGCGTACTCACTGCTGCCCGGCCTCGTGCGCTCCGACTTCACCGACGAGCGCCTCGCGCGCAACATCTACAACGAGCTGCTGCACCAGCTGCAGGTTGTTGTCTTGCTCTATGCTCTATCTGTACCTACACTACTCTACTACTAGCTGCGTGTAGCCGGCGTGCGGCGTACTCACTGCTGCCCGGCCTCGTGCGCTCCGACTTCACCGACGAGCGCCTCGCGCGCAACATCTACAACGAGCTGCTGCACCAGCTGCAGGTTGTTGTCTTGCTCTATGCTCTATCTGTACCTACACTACTCTACTACTAGCTGCGTGTAGCCGGCGTGCGGCGTACTCACTGCTGCCCGGCCTCGTGCGCTCCGACTTCACCGACGAGCGCCTCGCGCGCAACATCTACAACGAGCTGCTGCACGAGCTGCAGGTTGTTGTTCTATGCTCTATCTACTACTACTACCTACTATTACTACTACTACTACTACTACTGTGTGGTGTCGTGTGACGCAGGACAAGTACTCACAGCTGGACGACATGCCGGTGCCGTGGCTGGTGGGCAAATTGTCGCAGCTGCACCTCGAGGTGTACACGCACAACTTCACGCTGCGCTACCCGCTCGGCCGCGCGCACGTCTACACCGGCACCAACGTGTACTCTACTACTAGCTGCGTGTACTCACTGTGTGGTGTCGTGTGACGCAGGACAAGTACTCACAGCTGGACGACATGCCGGTGCCGTGGCTGGTGGGCAAGATGTCGCAGCTGCACCTCGAGGTGTACACGTACAACTTCACGCTGCGCTACCCGCTCGGCCGCGCGCACGTCTACACCGGCACCAACGTGTACTCTACTACTAGCTGCGTGTACTCACTGTGTGGTGTCGTGTGACGCAGGACAAGTACTCACAGCTGGACGACATGCCGGTGCCGTGGCTGGTGGGCAAATTGTCGCAGCTGCACCTCGAGGTGTACACGCACAACTTCACGCTGCGCTACCCGCTCGGCCGCGCGCACGTCTACACCGGCACCAACGTGTACTCTACTACTAGCTGCGTGTACTCACTGTGTGGTGTCGTGTGACGCAGGACAAGTACTCACAGCTGGACGACATGCCGGTGCCGTAGCTGGTGGGCAAATTGTCGCAGCTGCACCTCGAGGTGTACACGCACAACTTCACGCTGCGCTACCCGCTCGGCCGCGCGCACGTCTACACCGGCACCAACGTGTACTCTACTACTAGCTGCGTGTACTCACTGTGTGGTGTCGTGTGACGCAGGACAAGTACTCACAGCTGGACGACATGCCGGTGCCGTGGCTGGTGGGCAAGATGTCGCAGCTGCACCTCGAGGTGTACACGCACAACTTCACGCTGCGCTACCCGCTCGGCCGCGCGCACGTCTACACCGGCACCAACGTGTACGGAATCCTGCGCGCGCCGCGCACCTCCTCCCTCGAGGCGCTCGTCGTGTCCGTGCCGTACCGCTCCCTCTCCACCTACCACAAGGGCACCGCCGCCGGCCTCGCGCTCATGCTCGCCTTCGCACACCTCGCGCGCCGTGAGTAACCAACTAGCTAGCGCAGCACAGCGCAGCCAGCCAGCCAGCCAGCATCCTCACACACTCACACACTCACTCGGTCCGCAGCTCACAAGTACTGGGCGAAGGACATCATCTTCGTGGTGACGGAGCACGAGCAGCTGGGCATGCAGGCGTGGCTGGAGGCGTACCACGGCGCGGGAGCCGGCGCGCGGGACCACTACTCGCACACGCTGGGCGCGCTGGGGGCGGCGGCGGCGGGCGGCGCGGGGGCGGCGCACGGCGGCCCCCTGCGCGCCGGCGAGCTGCGCGCCCGCTCCGGCGCCATCCAGGCCGCGATCAACCTCGAGATACACGCGCCCAACATCAGTGAGTACACTCCCGGCTCCCGGGCTTCTCTCAGTCATTATTAATGCTGCTGGTGTGTGAGTGAGTGAGTGAGCGTGCGTGCGGTGCGCAGAGTACGTGGAGGTGAAGGTGGAGGGGCTGAACGGACAGCTGCCCAACCTGGACCTGGTGAACCTGGTGAACAAGATGTGCGTCAAGTCGGGCCTGCAGCACGCGTACCGCGGCAGCTACTCGTGGGTGTCGCACCGCTCCGAGCGCGCCCGCTGGACCGCCGGCCTCCGCACCATGCTCGGACAGATCTCCACGCAGCTCAGCGGGGTGAGACCACTGCTTCTCCACCAGCTGTCCGTCTGTCTGTCTGTATGTCAGTCTCTTAAGGCGGAAATAAGACTCAAACCGTGCTATCCGAGCAATGATGATTGAAACACGAACCGTATGCAGATGTAAATAGGTGCGAGCTTCATTCTACTCGTGCGGTGGCTGATACGTCGCGCCGACGATGAACGTTTGCGCGAAAATCACACTAAGTATATATTAAATTTCACGTGTTGGAAAAATGAAAAACTATATTTTTTTCGCTACGATTGTAGGGAAAAATATTATCTACATTTCTATGAGGGTCTTGTATTGAAACAATGGATGTTTCTCAAGATAATCTAACTTGAAAGTAAAATTTTCGTACTTTTCGTAATTTTTTGGAGATTTATTTAACACCTTTCCAAAGTAGTAAAACATATTTTTACTACGTTTGTTAATCAATACATAACATATATTTTTTACAGATTTTTTATCTTTACCAATAGCAGGGCTCACGCACTCTATGTACTTGCGCGCGATAACTACCTACCGCCCGCCGGGCCGCCGGCGACCCATAATTCATTGGGCTGTCGACAGCCGCGCGGAGCTAACCTACTACGCGAGCGCGCGCTTACGCTACTGCTTCGTACGGTCGCACCTACCTATATCCAAAGAGTTTCTTTGCCTATATCTTAATTAAAGTTGACATGGCTTCTGTTTTAATAGTGGCAGTTTATGTGCAGTAGATGGATGTAAATCCAGCAAGAGGAGAGATAAAAATCTTTGTTTTTTCCATTTACCTGCTTATGAAGAAATTTGAGTAGGTATATTGTTTTTGTTGAGCAATAATTTATTCTAAAAAACCGAAAAAGTGCGAGTCGGACTCGCACACGAAGGGTTTCGTACCATCGTACAAGATTTAACACTATGTACTTAATTTTTTATATTTTTACTATTTGTTGTTATAGCGGTAATAGAAATACAGCCCGCTGACAGACGGACGGACGGCGGGGCTTAGTAATAGGATCCCGTTGGCACCCTTTAGGTACGGAACACGGAAATAGGTATTTTGGTTTATCAGGCGTGGCGCGGCCTGATCCGTCGAGAGTCGGTAACTTCAAAGGCGCGGCACAGCGTCTCGCTCGCACGCGCGCACGCAGCCGTGTGCTCCGTGTCACTCGTACAGGCACGGTACGGGGCGCGCCGGGCAGTGGGAACAGCTAGGCGCGGGACGCGCAGGCGCGGCGCGGCGCGGCGTGCCACGGCGGGGCGCGAGGCGCGGCACTCAATGGGACCGCACCATAATAAGACCGACACGTGCGGTCCGCGCTTTCATCTGCTTTAAAGCAAACGTCGGCTTCCTTATATAATAAGTCCGCCTTCTGCCCAGCAGAAAGGTGTATGTAAAGGTCGACTGGAAGTAATTTCCGCCGGCAATAAGTCCGGATTCGCTTGGCAGATGTATTTTTAATCTATACCTAATAAAATCAGTTAGATATGCATGCGTACAGGTAACAATAATAATATTACAGGGGTAGTAGGTAGGTAGGTAGGATTACCTGAAGTATTTTCGGGCTGAACTAATTTCTTCCTCTAATATATTTTAACGAGGGCGAAGCCGCGGGTATAAGTTAGTAGTAGCCTATATGTTAAACCAAAAAAAAGATAGGTATCTATCTAACAGTAAAAAAACATTTTTAAATCTGTGCTGTAGCTCGCGAACAAACATTCACACATATTTCCTCTACAATATAGTGCATTTTTATTTTTATCGAAAGTAGCAGCCCTAGCGTCACCGAGTTTGGTTCAAGGCCCCGCGTCCGCGCGCAGCTGCAAAGCAATAATCACTTTACGCTCTTTCGTTTAGGTACATTTTCGCATGCAGCGACTAGCGTCGCAAAAGTTTAGGCTATTAAAGCCGAAGGTATGTAACTTTTTCTATGGAGAGATTCATCTGTTACGAAGTAACTATTAAGTAATCTGTGCCAATAGCTCAATAATTTCGTTTAAAGTTGACCTTTTGAGTCTTATTTCCGCCTAACTTCAAAACGGTTAGTCCTAGAACATTTTAATTGAAATTGCAGATTGTTGAACACACAAAGTTCTGGTGGTAGGTACATGACGTGAACAAATTATGTTTGCCATTCGGGTCATGAAGTGGAAATTACAAAAAGGAATATTTTTATGAAGGATATCATTGAAAAGCTATCCCCTTAAGAATTTAATGGGAATCGCAAAACATGTACGAACAGTAGTATCCAAATAGAACATTTTAATGAAAATGAAGAACATTTAGAGAAGTATGATGTTTGTTTCTTTCTGAGATATATCTTATGAACCGGGCAGGTGCCCAACGGCAACCACGGCCTGTTCCACCGCTACGGCATCGAGGCGGTGACGCTGGAGGGGCGCGACGCGGACGAGCCGGACGGCGCGGCGCCGCGCGTCGCCTCGCTCTCCCCGGCCAACTTCCACCGGCTCGGCGCCGCGCTCGAGGGCACGCTGCGCTCCCTAAACAACCTCCTCGAGCGCTTCCACCAGAGCTACTTCTTCTACCTGCTCGTCCACACCGACCGCTTCGTCTCCATCGGTGAGCAGACTGCCCTCTACCCTCGCCTCGCTACAGCTACACACTCGCTCACCGTGCTCTGCTCGCAGGCCAGTACATGCCGTGCCTGTGCCTGCTGTGCGGCGCGCTGTTGGTGCGCGCGCTCGCGCTCTGGATCTCGCTGCAGCAGGACGAGGACGGCGAGGGCGAGCCGGCGGCGGCGGAGGCGGCGGCGCGCGATAGCTGGAGCGCGCTCAGCCTCGCCGCCGACTACTTGGCCGTGCACGCCGCCGGCTACCTCATCATGACCTCGCCAATGTGGCTCAGCGCCATCGGTGCGTACTATCACCTATCTAGCCGGTCGGTAGGTAGCTGCTAGTGAGTAGTGAGTTGGCTGAGCTAGGAGGGGTGTGTGTGCGCAGGCGCGGATGTGTTGGGGCTGCGCACGGAGCAGAGCGTGTACTGGGGCGCGGGCGGGCTGGCGGCGCTGGCGGCGGCGGCGAGCGGCGCGGCGGCCCCGCGCGCGCCGCGCGGCGAGCTGCTCGCGCCCGCGCTGCTCGAGCTGGCGACGCTGTGCCTCGCGGTCGGCGTGCACAACTTCGCGCTGGGGCTCGCGCTCGCCGCGCTCTACACGCCGCTCGCGCTCCTCGTCACTCCCGCGCGGCGCGCCGGCAGGCTCGGCTGGGCGCAGCACAGGGGCAAGCAGGCGCTGTGCGTGCTGCTGCACCCGCTCTGCGTGCTCACCGCCGCGCTCGCGCTCTACAGCCTCCACCTGTTCCCGGACGAGTCGGTCGCCGCCGGCGTCGCGCGCGGCCTCGGCGCCGCCCAGCAGGCGCTCCTCTTCTCCATAGTCGACTCCATGGTACAGTACGCACGCGGCTATTCTCCCCTCTCCCCACTGCTCGGCTGGGCGCGGCACAGGGGCAAGCAGGCGCTGTGCGTGCTGCTGCACCCGCTCTGCGTGCTCACCGCCGCGCTCGCGCTCTACAGCCTCCACCTGTTCCCGGACGAGTCGGCCGCCGCCGGCGTCGCGCGCGGCCTCGGCGTCGCCCAGCAGGCGCTCCTCTTCTCCATAGTCGACTCCATGGTACAGTACGCACGCGGCTATTCTCCCCTCTCCCCACTGCTCGGCTGGGCGCGGCACAGGGGCAAGCAGGCGCTGTGCGTGCTGCTGCACCCGCTCTGCGTGCTCACCGCCGCGCTCGCGCTCTACAGCCTCCACCTGTTCCCGGACGAGTCGGTCGCCGCCGGCGTCGCGCGCGGCCTCGGCGCCGCCCAGCAGGCGCTCCTCTTCTCCATAGTCGACTCCATGGTACAGTACGCACGCGGCTATTGTCCCCTCTCCCCACTGCTCGGCTGGGCGCGGCACAGGGGCAAGCAGGCGCTGTGCGTGCTGCTGCACCCGCTCTGCGTGCTCACCGCCGCGCTCGCGCTCTACAGCCTCCACCTGTTCCCGGACGAGTCGGCCGCCGCCGGCGTCGCGCGCGGCCTCGGCGTCGCCCAGCAGGCGCTCCTCTTCTCCATAGTCGACTCCATGGTACAGTACGCACGCGGCTATTCTCCCCTCTCCCCACTGCTCGGCTGGGCGCGGCACAGGGGCAAGCAGGCGCTGTGCGTGCTGCTGCACCCGCTCTGCGTGCTCACCGCCGCGCTCGTGCTCTACAGCCTCCACCTGTTCCCAGACGAGTCGGCCGCCGCCGGCGTCGCGCGCGGCCTCGGCGCCGCGCAGCAGGCGCTCCTCTTCTCCATAGTCGACTTCATGGTACAGTACGCACGCGGCTATTCTCCCCTCTCCCCACTGCTTGGCTGGGCGCGGCACAGGGGCAAGCAAGCGCTGTGCGTGCTGCTGCACCCGCTCTGCTTGCTCACCGCCGCGCTCGCGCTCTACAGCCTCCACCTGTTCCCGGACGAGTCGGCCGCCGCCGGCGTCGCGCGCGGCCTCGGCGCCGCCCAGCAGGCGCTCCTCTTCTCCATAGTCGACTCCATGGTACAGTACGCACGCGGCTATTCTCCCCTCTCCCCACTGCTCGGCTGGGCGCGGCACAGGGGCAAGCAGGCGCTGTGCGTGCTGCTGCACCCGCTCTGCTTGCTCACCGCCGCGCTCGCGCTCTACAGCCTCCACCTGTTCCCGGACGAGTCGGTCGCTGCCGGCGTCGCGCGCGGCCTCGGCGCCGCCCAGCAGGCGCTCCTCTTCTCCATAGTCGACTCCATGGTACAGTACGCACGCGGCTATTCTCCCCTTTCCCCACTGCTCGGCTGGGCGCGGCACAGGGGCAAGCAGGCGCTGTGCGTGCTGCTGCACCCGCTCTGCGTGCTCACCGCCGCGCTCGCGCTCTACAGCCTCCACCTGTTCCCGGACGAGTCGGTCGCCGCCGGCGTCGCGCGCGGCCTCGGCGCCGCCCAGCAGGCGCTCCTCTTCTCCATAGTCGACTCCATGGTACGTTCTACCCTCCCTCCCCTCTCCCCTCTCCCCTCTGTCGCTCGGGTGCGACTGACTGACGTTGTGTGGTGGTGCGCTTCGCTTCAGATATACGGCAACTGGCTGTTCAACGTGACCTGCCTGCTGGTGCTGCCGGTGTGGACCATCTTCTGGCAGACCCTGTGCGCCGCCAGCGCCGCTCCCCCGGCGCGCTAAATCCAGCCGCCATATTCCGGCGCATCACGACTGTCACGAACATGTGCGGAAACAAACTAGTTTTGACATCAATAAATGTACCTACTTACCTACTACTCAATGTGTCTGTGTACTGTTTACTCGATCCCATCGCACCCCGCCCCGCCCCGCTGCTATCTACTTGCACCGGCTGTTGGCGCTGCGTTAGGGAGAGCCAGGCCGGCCGTGGCGCGCGGTGCGTGTGTAGCACGAAGAGGCGAGAGTGAGTACAAGAGTCGCTTGTCGCTCGCTCCGGCCGGACAGTCGCTGGGCAGCTGTGCTGGGAGCTATATCTACTACGCTACATTTAGAAAATATGAGCTTATTCTGCAAGTTTGCGCTGATTTTTCTTAGGGACCAATTTTGAATAAACTTCCCAATAAAATTGTGCGGGTAATTAGATATTGTGTGATTTTAGAGGATAACTTGAGGTGTCTCTAAACTATGTAGATCTTAAACCTGTCCTTTAGCCAAATAGGGTGTAGGCCTGAAGTTTATAAAACCATCATCAATACTAATAATAAATCTGTAAGGGATGGTCATGGAGTAAGTTATTATTTTAAATCAAACAGCTTTACTCACGGTTTCACTCCGAGTGTTTTGTACCAAACTCGAAGAGTCTAGACGTGGCACTGTGCCCGTCTGTAAGCGGCATTGTTCTGCCTCCTGGCGACGCCGCTCTTGTGTGATTGGTCCGAGCGAAGTGCTGTCACCGCCGGAACCATTTTTATCTGTCTGTTCACCTGTTGCCCGCCGTCCCGAATACACGTTCTCCGAACAAGCTCGCGTTTTACTACGTTCTCATCACACCTACAGTCCACTACTACAGCCCCGACGAAGCCCGCCGACACCGAGCTATGTGGCTCGACGTTTCGGGCCAAGCGTATGGCCCATCTTCATGGAGCACTCTGCCTTGTGCGACGGTTGGCAGAGAACTGTCAGATCTTCGTCCGTCGTTGACGAAGTTTGTAGCTGTGGCCAGTGCGGGTAGTTTCCGTAGACGAGGGTTCAGGTGCGTTCCGGATCTCGGCGGAGAGACAGAAGGCGCTGACGGTGTCCACTTCCGGCTGGTCGTGTCCGTCGTGTCTTCTTCTCTTGAGCGGCGCTATGACTGGGTTCCACATCGGCGACAACTTGAAGGCGTCCTCCCGGTTGAAGTTGTCGTGCTTCTTTGTTTTTGATGGACTCTCGGACGAGACGTGGGACGTGTCGTGTTTCAGTCGCAAGAATTTTGACCTGATCGAATCTAATCCAGTGGTTCGTTCCGGAGTCCATGTGATCGCACACTGCCGATTTGTTGGCGTCCAGTTGTCTCGCCGCTCGTATGCGCTCCGAGGTCCACGTCGCTACGCTCCTCTTCGTCTGCCCGATGTATGACTTTCCACAGCTACATGGGATTTGGTACACGCCGGCGGACTGGAGAGGCAACTTATCCTTTACCGAACGTAGTATCTGGAAGGAAGGTGTGGAACTCGGCTTGCGATGGCATCACCCAACATATCCGGGCACATCGGCAGTAGAGGAGGGTGTTAATCTAGGTTGGGACTAGCGAGTGGCCACTCTAAATTTCCCGCGCATGCTTCACGTTTCGGCTCGCATCAAGCCCTCGTCAGGTAGTCTGCGTTGACTAGGAAGCGGGGAAACACCAGTCCCGCTCTCGACCTCCCTCTCTCTACCTATCCATAATCTGTAGGATGCTTCCATTGACGTTTTCGAAGCGACTTTGCTGGTAGTCCTCTTGCTCCGACTTCCACAGCAAAGAGATCAGTCTTGAATTCGTTTCTCACAATCCGCTCTACTAAGTTGCAGTACTTGTTAAGTTTGATGTTGTGGTCCTTCGGTATGTTGCTTTCCCATGAAACTGTAAGTTTAACAAGTACTACATGCTTTGTCGCTTTTGAGAATATAGTATATCCGGTCTTAATGCTGTGGTACAGATTTCCGAAGGCATCTGGTAATGCTTCTCGCGTGTGTCCATCAACAATTCCCAATCCTTTGCTGCTCTCAAAATTGGAGAAGGTTTAGTCCTATCTTTGGGCAGCTATTTGGCTCCAGGTTTCACAAAGTTGACCTTCTGGAAGCCGCTACTGGTTTCCTTTTGAAGGTGTGGACCTGAGCTTGCGATGTCTTCACCGAACATATCCGGGCCCATCGGCAGTAGAGGAGGGTGTTAATCGAGGTCGGGACTAGCGAGTGGCCACTCTAAATTTCCCGCGCATGCTTCACGTTTCGGCTCGCATCAAGCCCTCGTCAGCTAGTCTGCGTTGACTAGGACGCGGGGAAACCACCAGTCCCGCTCTCGACCTCCCTCTCTCTACCTATCCATATTCTGTAGGATGCTTCCAGTGACGTTTTCGAAGTTCTCTCCATATATGAGCTTAGCGTCGATCTTGGCAGCCCTAGATTCTTGAAGAGACTGTAGAGCGACTTCGCTGGTAATCCTCTTGATCAGTCTTGAATCCGTTTCTCACAATCCAGTCTACTAAGTTGCAGTACTTGTTAAGTTTGATGTTGTGGTCCTTCGGTATGTTACTTTCCCATGGAACTGTAAGTTCAACAAGTACTACATGCTTTGTCGCTTTTGAGAATATGAGTATATCCGGTCTTAATGCTGTGGTACAGATTTCCGAAAGCATTTGGTAATGCTTCTCATGTGTGTCCATCAACAATTCCCAATCCTTTGCTGCTCCCAAAATTGAAGAAGGTTTAGTCCTATCTTTGGGCAGCTTATTGGCTCCAGGTTTCACAAAGTTGAACTTCTGGAAGCCGCTACTGGTTTGCCCTTTCCTGGTCCGTGCAATTGACAGGTTGATGGCCTCTCTGATGATTTGGAGGACTTTATCATGACGGTAGGAATACTGGCCTCGCTCAAGTAGTATTTTGCATCCGCATAACAAATGTTTGGCCGTGCCTACGAACTCCTTACATGACGGGCATAGTCTATTTGTAGATTCCCCCATCTAACTAGGTTACTCGCGTCAGGGAGAGTAAGCTGGAATGCATTTAAGTAGAACTTGAGCAGCTCAGGGGACCAGTTGTATATTATGGATTTCCACTTCAATGCAGGAGGGATGTAGAAGTCGCCCACTGTTAGCCAATCATTCTGCATTTCTAGGTTTAAGGCGTGAAGTTTGAAACCTTGTTCCATGTCCTCCTGAGCAAAATCTGTCAGTATTTCTTTATCAGACTTTGCTGTTTCTATGCCCAGTCCAGATCTATTGGTGCGTGTACCAACTTGGAATCATGAATGATTTGTAGAAGTCGGGTCCGATTCCAGTTCATCTTATAGCGATGTGTTGGGTGAGGCTTGAATAGCGCTATCATTGGAGTCTTTGAGTATACATCGTTTGGCTATTCTCGCCTTATGATATAATATCGACGGTTTCTTAATGTTCAGTCCAAAGTTATTGTGAGATCTGTACAGCGTTGACGAGTCAGCCGGGTGAGCCAGTCCAAACAATGACTTCAGGAATCTGGGCACATAAGAGTCTAATTTAGTCAGGTTTTGCTTTGTGAAGTCGTAGACGAGAAATGGCCATGAAAGTTTTGATGTCAGATAGTTATCGTAAATCCATGCCTTTTGTGTACCCAGGAGGGGAAGATTGTCAGTTTGGCGGAGGCTCTCTTCGAAAAGTTGGACGATATCATCAGTAGGATGCTCCTTTCCTCTGCTGGTGATCCTTTTGCCCAAGAATTTAAAAGGGGCTTCATCAGCTACGGTTGCGATTGGTTTTCCGGCTACTGTTAGACCTGGATTGCTCGAGGTAAACTTTGAACATTTCCTGGTTAAGCTCAAACAGTATTGTATTGTATTGTTTATTGATCATTCATATGGCAGTTAGACTGCGCTCGAACTTGTCACAATTTGTTCTATCCGGTTCGATTACACCCACGAAGAAGAACTGACAAGAAACTTGGCAGAGTATTTTTTTAAACATATTTTTACAAGTATTTAGTGACTAGCCACATAATAACACCGCCCATAGTCCATCTAAAACACAGCTTGAGAGCAAGATTAACAATTTTGCAGAGAGTTCTGACTACAAAGACTTATTAATTAAGTGAATCAGGTGTAAAGAGCCTTTGTCAAACTTTGATACGTAATTTGTATCAACATAACTATGTTAGTATATTAAACTACAATGTAGTATAATTTCATTGTCAAAAATAAAAATATATGAATATTTTTTTTTATGTAATCCGTTATGGGTGGCTGAGTCGGAGGGGCCAAAGCACATGCTCTAACCAGCCAATATCACCTTCGAGAAGGTGGGTGCCATACCGGAGACTTCCCTGGATTGCTGGCTATACTGGACTAGATGAGAACACAACCGAGGTTGCTTGCGACCATCTTACATCCAGTATATGATACTTGAAGTATCAAGTTGTCAATGAGTTAATAAAGTTGAGGTAGATACTAATGGTACCTAGTCAAGAGTTAACTAATTATGCAGTCACGAAAGTAGCATATACATAAGTATACCATTCAGATAATATGCTGCCAATTGAAGCAGGCCAGTCTCCACAAACATCACCCGTTCACGAGCATCACACCAGGGCCAGCCATCGCCTCCCTCAACCATATTTGAGGGTGAGAGGCGACCCGGACCAAGCGTCAGCGGTACACTACCCCAGCGGCAACATGCCATTTTTACGATTCTTCTGCACATTTAGTTACAAAAAATATAAATATATATGTAGGTATATATATATATAGGGTGTTACGATGACCATGTCATTAACTTCGGGAGGATTCATTGTCGAATTCCTAGCGGAGTTCGTGTTGCACAAGGGAGGCTGGAACAGTCGAGGACGCTGGGTGCACGCTGGAGCCGCCCGTAAAGATATGCGAGCGAGGAGGTCCGGTTCATGTCAGCTGCGGACCTCCTCTGCTCAAGGGTAAGCAGTTTATAGTGAACCGCTGCTTCTTCATAATCTGTAAAGGACAGTTTGGAACGAAAGTACATGTATGTAATGAACTTACGTTGAATTCCTTCAATACGCCGCACATGTGCCACGTATGATGGTGACCATATCTGACACGCAAACTCCAACACACTCCGAACGTACGCGAAGTAAACGATTTTAAATGTTGCCAGATGGGTAAATGGTTTGCACGTGCGCATGAGGAACCCCAACATTTTATATGTCTTTGAGACTATGTGCTCGAGTGCTTGTCGAAGACAAGCTTCGAGTCGAGCATAATGCCCAAGTCCCTAACGACGTCGGTTCGTGGTATAGGCCCATTATTCAAATTTTATACATTATTCACCTGCTTCCTATTTGATATAGAAAGAAAAACCTTCAGTAGATAGATAGATAGATAGAAAATTCTTTATTGCTCCAGTAAACATTAAACAGTAACAAATACATTGGAAAATTTACATAAGGTGCAAAGGCGGACTTATCCCTTACAGAGATTTCTTACAGTCAACCTTTGGATGTTTGAGATTCGATAATATAGTGGAATGTAAATGTATTCTTCTGTCAAATTCCCGAGATCAGCTTCAGATCATGCTGGAAGACTTTTATACAGCGTCGATGAAGGTTGGTCTGAAGATGAACCGGGACAAAACCAAGGTCATGGCGACCGAGGTTATGACGGGAGGACAATTTGTTATTGGCGGAGAAGTGATCGAACAGGTTGAAGAGTACGTATACCTCGGTCAAATTCTGCGGCTTGGTAGACAAGGTCTGCTTAAGGAGGTGGAGAGACGAATTCAACTGGGTTGGGCTGCCTTTGGAAAACTAAAATTCGTCCTAAAGTCTGACCTCCCGCAGAATTTAAAGACCCGTATATATGACCAGTGTGTCCTCCCGGTTATGACGTACGGATGTGAAACGTGGACTCTGACGGTCGCTGTTGTCCAAAGGTTGAAAGTTGCCCAGCGAGCAATGGAGCGAGCCATGCTGGGTATATCGCTACGTGATATGGTGCGTAACGAGGCAATCCGCCGACGCACCAAAGTAGTCGATATTGGACACCGGGTGGCTAAGCTCAAGTGGCAGTGGGCTGGGCACGTTAGCCGAAGAGACGATGACCGTTGGAGTAACCGTGTCCTACACTGGCGGCCGTGGACAGGAAAACGGAGTGTGGGAAGACCACCCGCCAGGTGGGACGACGACATCAAGTACGCCGGCGGAAATCAGTGGTTCCGTATCGCTGAAGGCCGGGAGGACTGGAGGAAAATTGGAGAGGCGTATGTCCAGCAGTGGACGCTTACACGCTGACTGACTGACTGACTGACAGTGGAATGTAAGTAGGTAGTAGCAAAAGAGTTGAGCGTGAGATTTGAAGATAAAAATAATAATAAGAATACTTATTAATACATACATATACGTACATGCTAGTAAAATATAAGCCATACATGTTTAATACATATAAATTACTAAATATATAGAATATTATATACAAATAAATATACATACATACATACTTGTCCATCCAGGTACCTAAGTATGAAACAAAAGTGGTTTTTGTTTTTTAGGTTTTTACTTCACATTGACGGAGGTAATACAGTTTTAGGTGTTTTTTGAATAAGGGAAGCGATTTACAATGTCGGATAAAGTGTGGTAGTGAATTCCACAGTCGAGCTGCGTGAACAGAAAATGAGTTCGTATAAAAACCAGTTTTATGAAAGGAGATAGCTAAAATATTGTCATGACTAGACCGAAGTGGGACACTGTGAGAAGATAGGTTCTGAAAACGGGAAGATAGATACTCGGGAGCAGAGGGGTTGTTAAGACAAGAGTAAAGAAGACTAAGAATGTGGGAATTCCTGCGGTAACGGATTGGGAGCCATTTGAGACGTCTGCGATATTCTGAAACATGGTCGTACTTGCGTAGTCCGAAAATGAATCGTATACACATGTTTTGCAGACGCTCAAGCTTGTCCAGGAGTTCCTCAGTGACGTCCAGGTAACAATACATCTGCATAATCAAGAATGGGGAGAGTAGGAGAGTAGTTAGGTTTTATTCAAAGAGATTAAAAGAGGGTGGGTTTAATGTCTTTGGTTTTATTTGACAAAAAGACAATATATGACATATTAATGATGACAGGTATCATATTTAAATTTATGTAGCATTCTCCCCCAATAAATTAAAATGTAATTTATTCATAATCTTGTAAATATGTGGACAGTCTTCGGTCTCTCGTAGATCGGCGAAGAGGCTCAGGCGGTTCAGGTTCTGGAGGCTCCTCCGGCTCACTTGCCTCTTCTGGAACAGATTTGAGACGGCAGCTGCGTCTCTCGAGTAGGCTCACCGAACATGGGCTCGTCGAACCTGCCGGCTGGAGCGAGGTCTCTGTTTGATACTGTAGTCTCTGTCCCGTTGCGAAGTCTCACATAAGAGTACTCTGGATTCGCTTCCAGTAGCTCTACTTCGTCGACGATTGGGTCATATTTGGAGTTGCGCACATATCAACACTGGCCCCGGTGTATGCAACCAGGTCGGTACTAACTCGCCGTTTAAAGATCGCCTAGCGTGATTAAATAGGCGCTCATGCGGTGTTACATTAGCCGCAGTACAAAGCAGAGAGCGAATGGAGTGCAGGGCGACTCCTAGTACACTCTCCCACTTGCTAGTGTCCATGTTGCTGTCCAGCAAGCATAGCTTTATGGTTTTCCACACCGTGTCATTGAGCTTCTCCACTTGGCCGTTGCACCGAGGATTTTACGGTGTCGTACGACTCGTCGCGATGTTCTTACGTAGTAGAAAATCTTTGAGTTCCTTTGATATGAAAGAGGTCCCTCTGTCTGAGTGCAAATAGGACGGTGTTCCGAAGATATGGAATAAACTCATCAGATGCTTTATGACAGTGCTTGAAGTCAGATCAGAACAGGGAAATGCAAAAGGAAATCTCGAATATTCATCTATAATGGTTAGGAGATAGCGATTATTAGTGACAGTAGGCAGGGGGCCTTTAATAATAATATAATAACGTTTATTTTCAGGTACAAGTCCCACACATTATATAAACAATATGTACATCGTTATATTATAGTCAAATGATAAAACCTTAAAATCGATATTAAGTTTCTCAAAAGGTGCCGTAGCCTTAATTAGGTGTCCTTGGCCTCTACAAAACTCTCTGACACGTCGGACGTGATGACGTCATTTGTTTAACATTGTCAAGTGAGTAAGGCAAATTTTTGGATCGTACTCAATGGTACATTCTCGTAACTCCTGGATGACACATGGTCCGATGTAGTTCGAACAGTTTTTCGGTATACAATGTTGTAGCGCATACTCTCGAAAGCGCATCGGCTACAAAGTTTTTTTTTCCAGGTCTATAAATGATATCGTACGTATAGGAAGATAGCTCTAAGCGCCATCTTTCTATCTTTTCGTTCTTTACTTTGCTCGAATGCTTCGCAAAAACAAAAGACACGGACTTCTGATCTGTAATAAGCTTGAAATGCCTTCCGATAAGAAAGTGTCTCCACTTACGCAGATATTCTACGATGGCGTAAGCTTCTTTTTCTACAGCTGAATGTTTTCGCTCGCTGTCAGAAAGGGTTCTCGAGAAGAAAGCGACCGGTCTTCCTGATTGAGATAGTGAAGCGGCTTAAACTCGTACGTACGCCGTAACGGCGTACTCAACTGGCATATGAAACAGCTACTCAAAGAGAGGCAGCACGGTTTCCTTCAGAATAGGTCCACTAGCACTAACTTACCATATTATGTGAATGCTTTAATTGAGTCGGTTGATAAGCGTCTACAGATTGATGTCGTATATACTGACTTCAGTAAGGCATTCGACAAAGTAAGCCATAATATATTAACTGCTAAATTATCGGCGTACCTTATACAAGGCCCTGTAAGGAACTGGTTCGCGTCGTACTTAAATAAGCGCGTGATGCGAATGGTGGGAGCCTTCGAGTCTGATACTTTTTCCGCGTCCTCTAGTGTCCCACAAGGCTCGCATCTTGGACCTGTTCTTTTCAACATTTTTATTAACGACATAACCAACTGCATCAGAAACAGTGGTTACTGTTTATACACTGACGATTTGAAAGTGTACAGAGAAGTGAGTTGTGCTGGTGATGTTAGGGCAATGCAGGAGGATATAGAGAGACTGGTCTCCTGGTGCGACCTCAATCAAATGTCACTTAATCACTCAAAATGTTATACGATTCACACGTAATCACAAATCAATGGAATCACAATCACCTGATACTAGTGCTTGTAGATTTTCTGAAAAATTGGGTACCCACTTCGCGTAGTGCGCAAACATGCCCATAGCTCTTCGTAACGATGCTGTGTCAGTTGGTACTGGAAGTTCCAACAGAGGACGCAATCTATCTTCGTCAGGCTTTATTATATTGTTCGAGATAGTATAGCCTAGTAGTTTGATAGTTTCAACTGAAAATTTACTCTTTTCCTTGTTTAATGTGAGATTGTATTTTTCAGTGAAAGAGTGGAAGGAAATCCAATAAGTCTTGGTGGAATGATGATGTAAAACGTGTAGTGGATGAGAAGAAGAAAGCATGGCTTGATCTGTTAGCGAGTAAGGCTGACAGAAGAGTGAACGCAGGAAATAATGTAGTAGAGATACGAAAACAAAGGTATGTTGAGGCTAAAATGAAAGTGAAAGAATGTGTTGAGAGAAGTAAAAGCAAAGAGAAAGAAAAGAATGACAACAGATTCTCTGACAACTTCCGGACTAATATAAAACTGTTTTGGAAAATGGTAAAAACAGTCCGGACGAAATCAGAGACATGCAAAATGACGGATATCAGGGACAATGAGGGATGTATATTAAAATTTTGAAATGAAAAGAAAATTTTAGGAAGATGGAAGGATTATTTTGAAAGTCTTTTTGAACCTGAAGGTGTGAAGACACAGCCTGAAGCTGGAGCTGTGAGCGACACGCCTAGATGATGATAGGCGAGATTAGTGTGGATGAGATTCAGAAAGCATTGAAAGGCATGAAATTAGAGGAAGCAGCGGGATATGATAGAGTGCCGGTCGAAATGCTGAGGCGCTTGTGGTTGGGTGGTTGCAGACCTGTTGCACCGGCTCTTTAATATGTGCTGGCGACACGGCCGAGTACCAGATGATTGGTGCAAAGCTGTGATCGTCCCGTTGTATAAAGTAAAAGGTTCGCAGCAGGAAAGCAAAAACTACACGGGCATAAGCCTTCTCAGCATTGTCGGTAAACTGTACGCATAAGTACTGATTGAAAGGGTGTTGAAAATTACAGAGGAAAGGATCTGGGATGTGCAAGCGGGATTTAGGAAGAGTATGGGATGCACGGATCAGGTCTTTTCCCTACGGTGCATAGCCGAAAAAATATCTGTCGAAAAACCAGAAGGTCTTTTGCGCGTTCGTAGATCTGGAGAAGGCCTATGACAAAGTGATGAGGAATGAGTTGTGGGCAGTGTTGTCCGAGTATGGAGTGGACAGTCACTTGGTGCAAGCACTGAAATCTCTATATGAGGGTTCTAGGGCTTGCGTCAGGATAAACGGGGCATACACCGACTGGTTTGACATCTCTAGAGGGGTCAGACAGGGGTGTGAGGCGTCACCTTGGGTATTAAATCCATTCATGGACAGCTGCTTGGCTGATCTGAAAGAATATGATTGTGGATTAAGAATGGATGAGTTAGTTGTGAAATACCTCTTGTACGCCGACGATCAAGTGATACTTGCGTCGTCAGTGGGCGAGTTGCAGGACATGGTAACTGTTATGGTTGAAGCATTTAAAAGGAAGGGAATGAAAGTGAATGTAAACAAGACGAAAGTAATGGTACTGGAGAGGAATGAAATAGTGTCCGAATGCGATGTAAGGATTGGGAATGAGAGACTGGAGCAAGTGAACGAATTCGTATATCTGGGGAATATGTTCACGCGGGATGGAAAATGTGAAGGAGATGAAGAAAAGAAAGTGAAAGCCGGCAACCAAGTGAATGGGGCGTTACACGCTATTATGGGCATCCAAAGCATGTCAACTAGGGTATGTTTGGCTGTCCATGGTGGAGTGCTGGCTCCTACACTTATGTACGGGAGTGAAAGTTGGGCATGGCAGACTAAGCATGAAAGCAGGATTAATGCTGTGGAAATGCGCGCCTTGAGGAGTATGTGTGGAGTTACAATGAGAGATAGATTGAGAAATAGTGTAGTGCGAGAGCGCTGTGGGCTGAAAGAAGATATAGTGACAAGGATTGAGAAAGGGATGCTTCGGTGGTTCGGTCATGTTGGAATAATGGATGATAGGAGACTAACGAAAGAAATTTATTAAGCAAATGTGAGTGGAAGAGTAGGGAAGGGTCGCCCTAGACGCACGTACCTGGACCAGATCCGGCATGTGCTCAAAAAGGGGCAGGTGCGTAGTACCCGTAACCGACGAGCATGCATGAAGAACATTATGGGAGTGGAAGAGGCGGCAGAGGTGTGTCAGGATCGTGGCACGTGGAGATCCGTTGTCTCTGTATACCCCACCGGGAAACAGGCGTGACGCTATGTATGTATGTATGTTGTATTTTTCAGTAGCCGACAAAAATCGTTTAAGATTGTTGTCGTGATCCTTTTGATCATTGCCACACACCGTAACGTCGTCAAGACATGCGAACGTCCCTTCCAGCGTTTCTTCTTCTATGATCCAGTTTATTACCCTTTGGAAACTGGCCACTCCATTCGTTACACCGAATGGTATTCTTGTATATTGATACAATTTTCCAGCAGCTTCAAAAGTTGCATACTTACGTTCGTTAGTCAAAATCGGGATCTGGTGGTACGCACTTTTCAAATCAATTGTGCTGAAGATTTTGTACTTAGCGACACCGGTGTTCCCATTGTTGTCCGGCGCTGTTGCAGGCCGGGTCCGCGTCGAAAATCGTCGGCCGCAGATATTTTTGCATGTCTTATACGTGTAACGTATTCCCGTCTGTCTCAAAAGTAACACTGTCATTACTTCTTCTATCAACAGAGGAACGTCAAATATTTATACAGAAATCCTCGTTACTACGAGTAAACTCTGAAATAAACCATGGCCTGCGTTTAGCATTCAAGTGATCTCTAGGTAAGCTCAGACAATGTATACATGCGTATACAATGACCTAAGCGGAAATGGACCCTGTCTCTTTCTCTCTTCAAGAAAGCGTTGTGTAACCGTATCACCCAGAGTACTAACTCAACCTTAACCTTTCTATCCTAATCTATGTTCTGTGGGTTAATTCTAACTACACCTATAATTTCCTGCATAAGTCCGCCTTTCCTACGTCACTATGCCTCCTCTACCACATGGTAACAATCTATGTTCTCCCCTCCGGAACTTCCTACACCTGAGAAAACGTATGTATTCTTCAACCAGTTTATTCCCTTCCCAAGAGGGAGTATGACACCCTAATCCTGAAGATGCGTGACCTTGTGTGAGATCCCTATCCTTACTTCTGGAATACCTACAAGGTTCAACGACTTCTCTTACCAAAGGGAACTACTTTAAGCTTTTCTCCTCGACCGATCAGATAGGCTAGCACTGATCTTGGAGTATAAGCATTTCTCATAATTCAGCCGGAAGATTTCTCGTTCTATCATAAGAATCATAACCTACAATAAATAACTCACCCCCTTGCAGGAGTTAGGGGAAACAGCTGGAAGGGAATTGCCTAGGCTTTCTCGAACTTAGCATTTCAAATTATATTCCTCCTTAGGTCAAACTTTACAAAATGGAGCCATGGCCTAGCAGGAGTTAGATGAAACACCTGGAAGAAATTTATCTAGCTTTTTAGGAACCTAGTCTTCTTTTAGAAGAATAACAGCTGTTACCAAATAAAATCTCCCAGCCTAGCAGGAGTTAGAAAAGAGGTCTTAAAATAATCTATTTAATGTTTATTGTACCTGGCTTTTCTTTCGCATCGTTTCGTGCCTACATTCATTAGCTTTATTATTGTAAAGGGTCTTATGTTTCTACTCAGGACTATACTCCTACTTTCTATGCTTATAGGCTCTTCCTTTTATCTGTTTGGTATCAAACACTTTATCTTTCGCTTCGCAATGTCAGAAAATTTACCCCAAAAGGGGTAGACAATGAGCCCCTTGAACCAGGTGAGATTTTCTCACCTTCTAGTTCCACCACGCCCATCGCTGTGACCTTCAACCAGTTTGACTGAGGTACTACTCCTCACTCAAAGTTGTACCTAAAGGTCTCCTGTCCTATTCTGTGCAAATGAAGCGTTCCCTCTGCTGGGATTACTTTAACTGCGTATGTGCAATGTATCTACAATGCTCCTTATTAGAACATCGCACCTACGTGTTAAGTTTACCTAATTATGTTCCCTCCCACCTTTCCTAAGCAAAATACCAAACTTAGACAACCTCAGCTCCCTCCCCAGACATCTCTCAGGTCAATCCGTTGATACGTGCATCGCACCCTCGAGACCTCCTCTATTCTCTAACCTTGAACTGTAGTCTCCCCCAATGCAAGAGTTATACCTAGCCTATGCCAGCCTCTTACTTACGAACTCTAAACGTACGGGTGCGCTCAAAGAACATGAATTTACTACGATGTACACCTGACAAGACCCCTAGCTAATCACTTATATAAGGACACTCGTCTACCTGGTACAGGGCATCCTACACTTCTGGAACACATTGAAATCCAATACGAACACAACACCTCTACCTACGTTAACCTTTGCCTTTATCTAGGCACCACTTCACTTGACCATCAAACCGCGCAGCACTCACTCACACGCACTCGCGTCACAAAATCTACTCGACTATTCGTAGTCTTTAGTGCCGTAAGGGCCTAACGAGTTGTATATTTTAGCAAATTATTCTAGGTGAGCACGCTCATCGTGCAGTGGGTTCAATTATCCCTTCACACATTTTTTCCTCATTACTACCCGTTACTCTCTCGCCATACTATAACCTCTGGTATCCAGTCCCGACCTTCCGGCCCAGAACTATCCTCCCTCGGTATAAGGAACATAGCCTCCGGTTCCAAACCCCGACCTCTCGGTCCAGGATCCTTCTCCATTGGCATGCTATCATCAGAACCTCCGGTTTCCAACCCCGACCTTTCGGTCCAGGATCTTCCCCCATTGGTAGGCTATCTTCAGAACCTCCGGTTTCCAACCCCGACCTTTCGGTCCAGGGTCTTTCCCCATTGGTATGCTATCATCAGAACCTCCGGTTTCCAACCCCGACCTTTCGGTCCAGGGTCTTTCTCCATTGGTATGCTATCATCAGAACCTCCGGTTTCCAACCCCGACCTTTCGGTCCAGGATCTTCCCCCATTGGTATGCTATCATCAGAACCTCCGGTTTCCAACCCCGACCTTTCGGTCCAGGATCTTCCCCCATTGGTATGCTATCATCAGAACCTCCGGTTTCCAACCCCGACCTTTCGGTCCAGGGTCTTTCCCCATTGGTATGCTATCATCAGAACCTCCGGTTTCCAACCCCGACCTTTCGGTCCAGGGTCAGGATTTAGACATTGAAATACTGTCCCGCCGAGCGACGAACTGATGTGAACACCCGTCAAGCCATTGCGAGTTAACCGTACGAACATCATTTCTTTCTGTCAACCGAGACATTGCGTGGTCTATGCCTACGTTAGATAACCAACTTTTGATTTATGCGCCCTCTACCCGTCAAATATACGCGATTGCTTTATCCCTGCCATCTATCCACTTTGGCTCGCATCACGCAAAAGTTTGAGTATCCCAACATCATGTGCAACCCTTAAGTTCTACTCGCGTCCGCGTGATGACGCCACGTGATTATATTCACTTCTAGTTCGCGACTATGCGTCTAGATGGCTGTACTTTTCTCGTTTTAATCAATAAATTAATTCTTCTTATTATATCATACTTAGGCTAATGGTACCCTTCTGTGTTTGTCACATACGTTTGCCACATTTTTTGTCAAATAAAAGACAATGACATATTAATGATGACAGGTATCATCTTTAAATTTATATAGCACTATTCCTGCTGAATGTGATGCTGATGACTTGACATTTATTAATATTCAAGTCTAGGCGATTGAGTGAACAGTAGAGTGACAATCTATCAAGGTCTTCCTGTAACTTAATACAGTCGGATTGGTTCTCAATCGCCATGTATACTTTGCGATTGAGAACCAATGACGATTGAGCGCCAGGAACAGGGCCCAATGGAAACATTTAACGACTCGTAGAGGTAGGCGTTAAAGAAGAGCGGGCCGAGATGTGAACCCTGAGGCACTCCGGATGGTATTTCGACGAACTCTGACCTATACTATGCGCACCCGTCTTCACCGCCTGAGACCTGTTCCTCAAGTATGACTCGATCCACCTCAGCAGACACCCGTGGATGCCCAGTTCCCCGAGCTTCCGAACCAGGATCCCATGGTCTATCCTGTCAAAGCATTTAGCGTAATCAGTGTAAACGGCATCGACTTGCACCCGCTT
The DNA here is from genome assembly GCA_946902875.1 of Nematopogon swammerdamellus. NCBI lineage: Eukaryota > Metazoa > Arthropoda > Insecta > Lepidoptera > Adelidae > Nematopogon > Nematopogon swammerdamellus. Next base: position 53,084 of record OX336357.1, on the reverse strand, counting down.
ATCCAACTTCATCGAAACGTAGTGAATGATCACCGCTAAGTTAGATACTACAGAACGCCCGCGCATAAAGCCGTGTTGCGCCGACGGCGCACGAAAACTTTGCTAAACACTGACAGGATAGACACGGACCTGTAATTCTCAACACAGTGTCTGGGCCCGTTCTTATGGATAGGCACCACAAACGCTTCTTTCCATTTTTGAGGTAACACGCCTTTCGAGATGGAGCGAATAAAAATTATGCTCAAAGGAGAGGCTAGTTGATCAGCACATTGTTTTGCGAAAACTGGAGGTATGCCATCACTACCGGGACCCTTATTTGTATCCAAAGATTGTAATATTTTTAGGACTATGCGTACGTTCTTTGTAACTGAGCTTTGGACATCGTGAGTGAGTGATATAGTCACATGGTTGACTTATGGTGGGTGTAGACGTTTTTTTGTAGACAGACTGAAAGTGATTTAAAAATAATTTGCAGATGGCAGCACCATCACTCGCTTCTACGTTACCACTTACGGGTATGTCGGCTTAGTAAGTCGGAAGAGCTACCTTTAGGAAGTAATCCCTCACCTTCCTGTAACTCTTATAGTTTTCGAGATCTAAGTGGCCAAAAGTAGACAATTTTCGTGAAGCAAATTTTTGTAAAAAACCTCCGGCAGCTGCAGGATAAAGACGTTCCATCAAATTCACGTTAAAATCAAGCGCCAACCGAGATGATTGTGAAAAAAAATTTATAGCCTATAAACGAATTACCGATAAGAAAAGATCATCGACAGAAGCTTCAAATATGTTTCTTCGTCTATACGCAGATAGTTGCCAGTCTTTGGGTACAAATTTCAATTCGTTCAATAAATAGATGTGCGAATAATGGTCTCTTTTCCCAGTCTTTACGCCATACAGTTCTGTTTCTTCGATTTTTTCCAACGCTAAAGCGTCATCCATTATGCGCACCACACATACACCCCCCCGTTCCGTCTAGTCGCAACACAGAAATGAAATCGTACAAGCAAACTTGGTGCCGTGTGTGGGCCCTACGGGCGTCATGCAGACTTGCACTTGAAGATGTGTGGGGCCCATTAGGCCTTTCAGAAGCCAGAAGAAGCTGTCGATGCGACGCGACGTGTATCCGGTAGGCGCGTGGGTGAGGCGTCTCAACATCAGTTGTGGGGGTGTTCTCAAGACGGCTTAACTTGGTTGGGATAAGTGTATAAATTGTAAGGGAGAATGATTTTAAAAACAATAAATGGGAATGCAACAAGGCTAACTATTTTTTATTTAAAGTTACTTAAAACTTTCAAAGTGGCTCCTTTACGTGGCGTGCGTGGGTGTCGGTTGAGGTGCGGTCACGAGTCACGACGACTCACGATATCGGCGCGATCACCTCGCTCGCGCTGATTGCACAACTACTCTGTGCGAGCTGTTGAAGTGCGTCGCGTAATAATAATTGTGACAGGCTCGGCGCTGTTCAAATTCACCGCCCTCTTATCTCTGCGCTCATAAATAATGCGAGACGTTTGTCTGTTTTTCTATCGCCTGATATTTCCATTTGCACTCCAAGCTCATCAAATACTATGACTAAATTAACACTGAAGAAAAATGTCGGAGATGGCGATCAGTTCGGTAGCGGAGTCCTCGCACTGCGGTTGCTTCCGCCTCCCCCCGCCGGACTGCAGCACTCGCACAGGTAGCGGGACTCGCGAGCGCACGAAATGGGCTCGGCAGCCAAGCAGTTCCTGGCGGCGGTGATAGGTGAGATCGCAACCGGCTCCCGGCTGCAGGCACAGTAGGTAGCTGTTGTATCGGTGTAGAGTATGTAGATGCATGGTGAGGATGTGTTTGTGTGCGCAGCGCTCGCACAGGTAGCGGGACTCGCGAGCGCACGAGATGGGCTCGGCGGCCAAGCAGTTCCTGGCGGCGGTGATAGGTGAGATAGCAACCGGCTCCCGGCTGCAGGCAGAGTAGGTAGCTGTTGTATCGGTGTAGAGTATGTAGATGCATGGTGAGGATGTGTTTGTGTGCGCAGCGCTCGCACAGGTAGCGGGACTCGCGAGCGCACGAGATGGGCTCGGCGGCCAAGCAGTTCCTGGCGGCGGTGATAGGTGAGATAGCAACCGGCTCCCGGCTGCAGGCAGAGTAGGTAGCTGTTGTATCGGTGTAGAGTATGTAGATGCATGGTGAGTATGTGTTTGTGTGCGCAGCGCTCGCACAGGTAGCGGGACTCGCGAGCGCACGAGATGGGCTCGGCGGCCAAGCAGTTCCTGGCGGCGGTGATAGGTGAGATAGCAACCGGCTCCCGGCTGCAGGCAGAGTAGGTAGCTGTTGTATCGGTGTAGAGTATGTAGATGCATGGTGAGGATGTGTTTGTGTGCGCAGCGCTCGCACAGGTAGCGGGACTCGCGAGCGCACGAGATGGGCTCGGCGGCCAAGCAGTTCCTGGCGGCGGTGATAGGTGAGATAGCAACCGGCTCCCGGCTGCAGGCAGAGTAGGTAGCTGTTGTATCGGTGTAGAGTATGTAGATGCATGGTGAGGATGTGTTTGTGTGCGCAGCGCTCGCACAGGTAGCGGGACTCGCGAGCGCACGAGATGGGCTCGGCAGCCAAGCAGTTCCTGGCGGCGGTGATAGGTGAGATTGCAACCGGCTCCCGGCTGCAGGCAGAGTAGGTAGCTGTTGTATCGGTGTAGAGTATGTAGATGCATGGTGAGGATGTGTTTGTGTGCGCAGCGCTCGCACAGGTAGCGGGACTCGCGAGCGCACGAGATGGGCTCGGCGGCCAAGCAGTTCCTGGCGGCGGTGATAGGTGAGATAGCAACCGGCTCCCGGCTGCAGGCAGAGTAGGTAGCTGTTGTATCGGTGTAGGTAGAGTGTGTAGATGCACGGTGAGGTGAGGATGTGTTTGTGTGCGCAGCGTCGGTGCCGAACGTGCTGTTCGGCGCGCTGATGGCGTGGCCGTCGTACACGCTCAAGCTGCTGCAGGCGGGAGGCGGGGAGTCGCCGCTGGAGGCGCCGCTGTCGCCGCTCGAGTGCAGCCTGGTGGGCAGCCTGCCGCCGCTCGGCGCGCTGCTGGGCACGGCGCTCGCGCCCGCCCTGCTCGACCGCTTCGGACGCAGGAATGGCGCCCTCCTCATCGGACTACCCTTCATCGTGAGTCCGCACAGCCAACGGCCCGCACTGCTCCTGATGCACTTTTATAAATTGTTATTATTTAAATTTTATGTAATCTGGTATGGATGGCTGAGTAACCGATATCACTTCCGAGAAGGTGCCATACCAGAGACTTGCCTGGACTGCTGGCTATAATGTACTAGAGGAGAACACAGCCGTGGCTGCTATGCGATCATCTTACATCCAGTACGGTGGTGGTACCAACCCAGTCGGCTACAATTAGAGCCAGCCACCTAGTAAGGGGCAAGGGAAGGGACCTACAGTTTTATCGGTTCTGAAAGATGAATCAGCGGGTTTGGTATGCACATAAATTTTTACGCCAGAAAAAACTCATTGGTGCATGTCGGTCGGATTAGAACCTTGGAGCCTGTTGTGTACGTGATCGAGAAGCAGGGTAGAAGTATTAGCGGGGCTGCATTGCACTGGAACATTCGGATATGGTTATAGAAATTAAGATGCGTGTATAACTCAGACATTTGTATTCGGCTCTGCCCAAAGATTACGTTCCTCCGTCCGTCCGTCTGTCTTTCCTGTCAGTCCTACCAACGTAATACATATCAGTATACTTTAATAAACAATAGAGCCTGCGATAAATTTTGGATCAAGAGTCTAGGCCAAGACCGCGCTTACCACCCGCCGCATAAAATAACGTAAAATACTTAAAATGAGTACAATCCTACACAATCGCTAGCACTCTCGCTCCTTCCTACCACAATCCCTCACGGCGGCTAAGTGTCTGATGTTTGCTGACGAGTTTAAACTGCTTTTGACCATTGAATCATCCTCTGACTGGGCTTTGTTACAAGACTACATCGACTTTTCATCGAAGTAAGTAAGCCCGCTACCGTACCTTTATTTTGGCGAGCGGAACAATTCGGTTTGTATAGCCTACCCTGTGTCCCGTATACTCAAATTTACTTTTACTAAGTTTTATCGAATTCGGATGATCAGATCAGTTTAAGAGGTATAGAGGAACATACATACATACATGCAGAAAATATTTCTAAAAATCGTAAATTTGGTTTTAGTATCATACAGTGGCGGCTGGCCCTAAAGTGGGCTCGTGCGCCGCACTACCATACCACGAGAAGTCTTCACTTCACTCAAAATAAATAATATCTTACAACATACCTACATTAAAGCCATAAAGATGGTACTCCAAATAAATAAGAATGTGAATTCGACCTTATTTTATAGATCACAAGGCACTTTTTTGCGAGTAAACGCGCGCCCCGTGCGGAATCGAAAATGCACGCGGGTCTCCCATACTGAATGTATGGTGCTCGGCAAAATAACGCTGGCGCGTGAGACAAAAGATACATCATAGAAACAGTATGGGCCGAAATGGAGTTTTGCGTACGGCGCATGAGCGCGAAACAAGGACGCTATATCGTGAATAGCCGCGCGTGCGACACGTCGCGAGCGATTCGTTTCGAGTCCGTCTACCTAGAGTCAGCGCGCTGTCATGTGATGTCACATACCCGTTAGCGCGCGAATTTATAAAATGGGATATGGTTAGGTTTTTGCTTTCTGTCACGTGATACTTTGATTTAAGTGATGCCGATATTTGCGTAAGCATTAGTTGAAGGTAAGGCTTTACAATCAGGTGATCCCGGGATCAATTCCAACTTTTAAAATGCTTTTATTTTCATATATTTTTTTGAAGTATTTTTGGGACATTACTACTGTTTTCTTTTTGAAAGCTGCAGTAGTGTTGTGGTCTATGCGTGTGTTCATGAAGGTACTAAATAACCCTCCTTTTTGCTTCGCCGTAGTCGGGTAAAAATGAGTTAAAAAACTTGTTTGGATTTTTTTTCTTGTTTTTTGCAACTCATTGAGTGTCTTGAGAGTAGGTACATAATAAAACGCAGGCGTTTAAAAAATTGGGAAGTCCCGATCTTAGAATAACATGACAGGAATGTGTTGGGAAATTTGGTATTTAACTAGGTAGGTACTAAGCTAGCGCACCACCGGTCACTGAAGTGCCCACGGGCACACTGGTATCATACATAGAGTCTACGTGATTACTAGTCTACATGATCATCCTTTACAGATTTATTATTAGAATTAATGATTGATTATGGATGACTGATGATGAGAAATAAATCGGCGCGTGTATAGAGGCACTTTGGCTCGATGTCGACGCGTGTGTAGAAGCGCGTTGGCCGGAGGTCGGTGTGTCTGTAGAAGCGCATTGGCCCGAGCTCGGCAAGTGTGTAGAGGCGCGTTGGCCCAGTTCAGTGTGTGTGTGTGTAGAGGCGCATTGACCTGAGGTTGGTGTGTGTGTAGAGGCGCATTGGCCCAGGTCGGTGTGTGTGTAGAAGCACGTTGGACCGAGGTCGGTGTGTGTGTAGAAGCGCATTGGCCCGAGCTCGGTGAGTGTGTAGAGGCGCGTTGGCCCAGGTCGGTGTGTGTGTGTGTAGAGGCGCTTTGGCCCGAGGTCGGTGTGTGTGTAGAGGCGCATTGGCCCAGGTCGGTGTGTGTGTAGAAGTGCGTTAGCCCGAGGTCGGTGTGTGTGTAGGAGCGACTGTAGTACGACTGTTAGCTACTACCCAAAATGTTTCCAGTTTTTCAGCCTACGTAACGTAACGTACGTTAGAAGATCTCCTTTTGACCGCGCTTTTCAGAACCCGTAGTGCTTGTTATCAAGCAGTTTATTCGCCTCCAAGTAGGTTAGGAACTGCGTTTTGATAAGGCGCTCGATAACTTTACATAAAAGTGAAGTCATCGCAATGGGCCAATGTCGGACAGAACGTACTGAGGCTAGTGTAGGTGCTAGTGTAGTAGGTGAATGTGGATGGTTGTGTCGCAGGCATCGTGGAGCCTGGTGGTGGTGGCGCGCGGCGCGGGCGCGGTGCTGGCCGCGCGCGCCGTCGGCGGGCTCGGCGCCGGCGCCACGCTCATCATGTCGCCCGTGTTCATCTCGGAGGTGAGCGAGGAGCGCATCCGCGGCGCGCTCGCCTCCACGCCCGTGTGGGCCTACTGCGCCGGCGTGCTCTTCTCCTACGCGCTCGGCTGGGCGTGCGCCTACCGCGCCGTGCTGCTCGCCCAGCTGTCGCTCGCCGTGCTCTACCTCGCGCTCATGGCGCTCATGAAGGAGACGCCCGTTCACCTGCTCAAGCGCAACATGGAGAAGGTATGCCCGCTCTCTCTCCGCTTCAAGCTGCTCGAGCGTGGGGCGTCTGTGCGCAGTAGTGACGCGTGTGTTGTGTGTGCTGCGGCGGCAGGAGGCGCTGGCGTCGCTCGCGTTCTACCGCAGTCGCTCGGTCGCCGACAAGGAGGTGCTGACGGAGTTGAGCTGCCTGCGCGCACAGCTCCACTCCCCGCACGAAATGCAAGCGCTGCCCACAGCAGGTGAGGTCGCAGCGATTCACCGCCGCGCCGCTTCTCAGCAGAGCAACGCGACAGCGCGCCCGCCTCGTGTCGCTCTCGCTAGTGGCTCGCATAAAGCTGGTCGTAATTCCGTGGCTATCAGGTACTACCTCACAGCCACTGCTGGACTGATATTCCACTCATCAGCAGCCACTGCGTTGCAGAAGCGATATGGTGACTCCTCGCTCGGTATCGGCTCGAGAGCTGCCTAGCGATCAGAGGGGCAGGCTTCCACCACGGTGGATCGTAGGTACTAACAAGTAGCTCTAATAGCCTCTTTAGCCTCTAATAGTAATATAAAATCCTTGTTCGCTTATGTTTTTGTTTTAATTTATTTTCGGTTCTCTTTTTGTTGTTAGTTTTAGTTTAGTTTTATATTAGTTATTGATCTCGTTCTATTTTGTACTTAACCTATTTTTTAGCATATGTACCTACCTAGCGTAAATTCATATTAACCACGTTGTGTTTGTCATTAATTGTTGATAGCTTCTAATAATAATTCTTAAGTAATTTTAAGTAATTGAATGTATGGAGCGAATCTATGTAGACAAACCTAAATAAAAAAATAAAAAAAAATTGTTTGAAGGTGATATTGGCTGGTCTCCTCTCTGACTCAGCCACCCATTTCATGTTGGATTGCCTAAACGTACGAACGTGAAAAAACTATATCTACGTGAGTATGACGGGCCGGGCGGGCGTCACTGTTCACTAGAGCACAGACCTCCTGACTAACAACAAGTGAGTACCACTAAGTAACGATACGTTGTGCATTGTGCTGTGCAGAGACGCCGCTGCCGCCGGAGGAGACTGGGAAGGCACTAGAGGCAGGTGAAGTTAAAGGTACCTATTTCACTCAATCATTCCAACAACTGAACGACCGCCTCTCCTCTCTTCCAAGCGGCGAACTGTGATTTTGTGATTGTGTCGGTCGTCAGGAGGCGCGAGAGAGGTGGAGCGTGAGCTGCTGGAGGCGCCGGCGCACTCCGCCCCCGCCCCCGCGCTCGCACACACCGGCTGGAGCTACCTACGTGAGTGCACTACCGACACCTACGTGATGCCCTCGCCCACAGCGACACTCACTTAGTACTCAGGAAGCCCGTGAAACCGCCAGAGCTAGCCCCGTGTCAAGCGCTATCTGTGCAATACTGCACTCTGCTGCACTCTGCACTATCGTCCAACCCTCCGACTCCAAACGTTTGTCTGAACTTTCTCCAACTCGATTGATCCTCCAACCCGGAGACAAGCGTCGGCTAGGGCCTTCTCCGAACTGTCATAATGATGGGAGACGTCGATCGAAGCGCTATATACGTGCAAACTTATAAAGAACTCTGAACGCTTCATATTATTTTATTTAAAAAGGTGTCTCAACAGTGCGCACGGTGCGCACTCATAAAACGTACACAATAAGTACAGTGCCACACCATATAACACAAGCGCACTATACCTACACTCGTACACCACTTACAGAACACTGCTGGTGATCTCCTACCTAGCGTACGTCACTCACCTTTGGGGGGAAGGTCGCTTAAAGGTCATGGTGAATCCTTGGCAATTGGCCTTGATATTGCCAAAGCATTTGACAGGGTTTGGCACAAGTCGTTCTTGGGAAAAATGCCGGCATACGGACTTCCTTCTGGCCTCTGTGACTGGGTCGCCGACTTCCTACATGGGCGTAACATTCAGGTCCTAGTGGACTGTTGCTCGTCGGACGCCATTTCAGTGAACGCCGGTGTACCACAAGGATCTGTATTGTCACCCACGCTGTTTCTTCTGCATATAAATGCAATGCTGTCTCTGGGCAACATACATATGACAGTAAGGCACACGGATCCTACACCAGTCACCCTTCAGCCAGTCGGGATGTTGTGGATGATAAGAGGTGAAGACTTGTGTCTGAGCTCGAACACACACTCGGCTCTATTTCCGAACATAAGTGCGCTATCCCTACACTCGTACACCAATATCACCAGTTACAGAACACAAGCGCGCTATACCTAAACTCGTACACCAATTTACAGGCGTATCAACGTTCAATTTAGAGCTTCACGATTGTAAACTAGTCTCTGTTTTTCGATATGTTGTAGACGGAGATGGGTTTTTACTATTACTTAAGTAATTCCTTTGGCTCCTAGTTGTGACACCGGCCGGGCCGCGTCCGCACTGATGTGTGTGTAGAGCCACCCCACATGGAGTGTGTGTGTGTGTGTGTGCAGGCAGGTGCGCGGCATCGCGGCGCGCGTTGCTGATCAGCGCGGCGATGGTGGGGCTGCAGGTGTGGATGGGGATGCTGGCGGTGCAGGTGTACGCGGGCGCGCTGTTCGCGGCCGCCGTGCCCGACCTCTCGCCCGACCTCTGCTCCGTGCTGCTCGCGCTCGTCATGATGCTCGGCAGCGCGACCGCCGCCGCCGTCGTCGACCGCGCCGGCCGCAGGGTGCGTGCGTCCCCTCTCGCTGTCGAGGTCGCGTCTCGCGGTGTGCGCCGCCCGCGCTACGTCTAGCTACGTGTGCGCGTGTGCAGGTGCTGATGATCTGGCTGTCGCTGGCGGTGGCGGCGTGTCTGGCGAGCCTCGGCTCGCTACTGCAGCTGGGCTGGGCGCCGGCGTGGGCGGTGCCGCTCAACATCTTCCTCTACTGCTTCCTCTTCAACGTGGGCCCGGGCACGGTGCCCTTCGTGCTGCTCGCCGAGCTGTTCGTGCCGGAGGTGAGTGAGGCGGGAGCGGAGGCGGCAGGTGGCGGGGCACGTGCGGGCGGAGTGTGACGCGTGCGGGTGTGCAGGTGCAGGGCGTGTGCACGTCGCTGGCGGTGACGGTGCTGTGGCTGATGAACTCGACGCTGCTGGGCGTGTTCCCGCCGCTGCAGCAGGCGCTCGGCGCGCACGGAGTGTTCTACGTGTTCGCGGGCGTGGCCGCGCTCGCCGCCGCCGTGTCCGCCTGCATCCTGCCGGAGACGCGCGGCCTCTCCGCGCGCCAGCTCCAGCGCCTCCTCGCTCCACACCCACCACCACCAGCACCAGCACCGCAATAAACCATCCTCCTTCTTTCTACACTACACACTCTACACGGTGCTGTGGCTGATGAACTCGACGCTGCTGGGCGTGTTCCCGCCGCTGCAGCAGGCACTCGGCGCGCACGGAGTGTTCTACGTGTTCGCGGGCGTGGCCGCGCTCGCCGCCGCCGTGTCCGCCTGCATCCTGCCGGAGACGCGCGGCCTCTCCGCGCGCCAGCTCCAGCGCCTCCTCGCTCCACACCCACCACCACCAGTACCAGCACCGCAATAAACCATCCTCCCTGTCTCTACACTACACACTCTACACGGTGCTGTGGCTGATGAACTCGACGCTGCTGGGCGTGTTCCCGCCGCTGCAGCAGGCGCTCGGCGCGCACGGAGTGTTCTACGTGTTCGCGGGCGTGGCCGCGCTCGCCGCCGCCGTGTCCGCCTGCATCCTGCCGGAGACGCGGGGCCTCTCCGCGCGCCAGCTCCGGCGCCTCCTCGCTCCATACCCACCACCACCAGCACCAGCACCGCAATAAACCGTCCTCCCTCTCTCTACACTACACACTCTACCTACACTGTGTCCCGACGAGGGGGGAATACATTGGAAAGGGTGTTTGTTAGTAAGTACGTCGCGAGGAGTAAATACCGCAAATAATTTGTTTTCTTATCTGGATGGACAAGCAAATATAAATGTGTATTACTCTTCTGTTTCGAGAATGCACCCGCTGACGGTTTAGACGTAACATCTATCGGTACCGTCGACAAAGAAGTCGGATAGACGAATGCTCCCGCCACCAGGTATTAACCTGAACTGTCGTTACTTCGTATTTCAGGCATAGAAGTAATATGTAATACCATGTAATAATAATTATACGTAATTAAGTGACAAGACTAGCGAAGCTAGCGCACACATCATAGTCATATTACATTTCCTTTTTTTACTCACATTGACATTTGAACACAACAAATGTAATGTAGATAGCTCAATGACACATACACACGTGGCTACGCGGTATTATATTCTTTGTCTACGCGACAGCGATACTAACTAACGCTACTGAGCTGGGCGTCAGCGGGTGTAGCGTGCGTGAGGCGCGGTGTGCGTCAGCGGGTGTAGCGTGCGTGCGTGAGGCGCGGTGTGCGTCAGCGGGTGTAGCGTGCGTGCGTGAGGCGCGGTGTGCGGAAGCGCGGGCTGAGGTAGGTGCAAACCAGCAATTGACAAGTAATATGTATATTTTATTTGAATATTATTATACATATTTTTATATTAGAGATTGTCTGACAGACGGAGAGACTGAGTGATTAGGGTCCCATATTTCGCAATTTTGTGACGGGACCCTAAAAAGTGTTTCCATACCGCTGAAGGCCGGGAGGACTGCTGGAGAATGAGGATTAACGCGGTTTTTATTTTTGAATTTAGTATGTAGTATTGAAGTCCATGAAAAAACCAAAACATTGGTATAATTATTTTTGTCGTACGACCAAAAATGAGCTAGTAGCAATCAAATGAATGCGCCGATCTCGACTAGTCGCGGCGCGGAGTGCGTGACGTCACTAGGATGTACGCCGCTCCGCACCGCCAGGAAGCGGTAAGGCGCGCAGTGTTTATGTTTGGTTAATTTGTGTTTAAAACAATTTAAGTGTCCGATTTGTGCCTGGTTTCACTTTTTCACAAAGTATAAATATTGTATTGTGCCGAAATGTACAAATACGTCTATTAAAACGCCAGAGAAACTATTTTTAAACGGTTTTTTTAGCTTGACCCCTTGTTTGTTTCAGATCTTGCGACAACTTTTTCAACTACTTCTACTGAACCGACTCTTATGAAACTTTGCACACACATTGAGTTCCCGCGACAATACAATGTTATGATAATTTCAACTTGGTAACGAGGGTCTGATGATGTATATAGGAGGTGGACAGTGGAACTCTTCAACCGTTACTAGTAACCCCCCTTCGTCTAATCAAATGAGCCCAAACTCGAGGGGGTTACTGCTAGTAACGGTTGAAGAGTTCCACTGTCCACGTCCTGACTACATCATCATACCCTCGTCACCAAGTGTATTGGTGGAAGCATGGAGCACTCATCCGAACCAACCAAATAAGCCCAAACTGTAGGGAGTTACTAGTAACGGTTGAAGAGTTCCACTACCCACCTCCTGATTCCATCATCAGACCCTCGTCCCCAAGTGTATTAGTAGAAGTATGGAGCGCTCGTCCGAACCAACCAAATGAGCCCAAACTTGAGAGGGTTACTAGTAACGGTTGAAGAGTTCCACTACCCACCTCCTGATTCCATCATCAGACCCTCGTCCCCAAGTGTATTAGTAGAAGTATGGAGCGCTCGTCCGAACCAACCAAATGAGCCCAAACTTGAGAGGGTTACTAGTAACGGTTGAAGAGTTCCACTACCCACCTCCTGATTCCATCATCAGACCCTCGTCCCCAAGTGTATTAGTAGAAGTAAGGGACACTCGTCCAAACCATCCAAATGAGCCCAAACTCGAGGGGTTTACTAGTAAAGGTTGAAGAGTCCAACTGTCCACGTCCTGACTACACCATCAGACCCTCGTCACCAAGTGTATTGGTGGAAGTATGGAGCACTCGTCCGAACCAACCAAATGAGCCCAAACTCGAGGGGTTACTAGAAACGGTTGAAGAGTTCTACTGTCAACCTAATGACTCCATTATCAGACCTTCGTCACCAAGTGTATTGGTAGAAGTATGGGACACTCGTACACACCCACCAAATGAGTTCAAACTCGAGGGGTTACTAGTAACGGTTGAAGAGTTCCACTACCCACCTCCTGGTTCCTTCATCAGACCCTCGTCACCAAGTGTATTAGTAGAAGTTTGGGACACTCGTCCAAACCATCCAAATGAGCCCAAACTCGAAGGGGTTACTAGTAACGGTTGAAGAGTTCCACTACCCACCTCCTGATTCCATCATTAGACCCTCATCAACAAGTGTATTAATAGAAGTATGGGACACTCGTCCAAACCAACCAAATGAGCCCAAACTCGAGGGGGTTATTAATAACGGTTGAAGAGTTCCACTGTCCACCTCCAGTCTCCATCATCAGACCCTCGTCACCAAGAGTATTGGTGGAAGTATGGAGCACTCGTCCGAACCAACCAAATGAGCCCAAACTCGAGAGGGTTACTAGCACTGGCGGCTGGTCCTAAAGTGCGCTCGTGCGCCGCACTACCATACCACGACAAGTCTTCACTTCACTCAAAATAAATAATATCTTACAATATACCTACATTAAAACCATAAAGATCGTACTCCAAATAAATACGAATGTGAATTCGACCTTATTTTATAGATCACAAGACACTTTTTTGCAAGTAAACGCGCGCCCCGTGCGGAATCGGAGAGCGCACGCGGGTCTCCCATTCTGAATGTATGGAGATCGGCAAAACACCGCTGGCGCGTGAGACAAAAGATACTTCATAGAAACAGTATGGGCCGAAATGGAGTTCTGCGTGCGGCGCACGAGCGCCAAACAAGGACGCTATATCGTGAATAGCCGCGCGTGCGACGCGTCGCGTCGCGAGCGATTCGTTTTGCACGAGTCCGTCTGTCTAGCTAGTCAGCGCGCTGTCATGTGATGTCACATACCCGTTAGCGCGCGAATATTTAAAATGGGATATGGTTAGGTTTGTGTTTTCTGTGTGATACTGTGAATTAAGTGGTGCCGATATTTGCCTAAGCGTTGGTTAAAGGTAAGACTTTACAATCAGGTGATCCCGAAGTATTTTTGGTGCATTACTACTGTTTTCTTTTTTAAAACTGCAGTAGTGTTGTGGTCTATGGATGTGTTCATAAAGGTACTAAAATTAGTTAAAAAAGTTGTTTGGATTTCTTTTCTTGTTTTTTGCAACTCATTGAGTGTCTTGAGAACATTAATTCTAGGTACGTACATAATTATTAAACGCAGGCATTTAAAAAAATCAGAAGTCCCGATCTTAAAATAACATGAGGGGAATGTGTTGGGTAATTTGGTATTTAAGTAGGTAGGTACTTAGCGCACTACCGGTCACTGAAGTCACCAGCCGCCACTGGTTACTAGTAACGGTTGAAGAGTTCCACTGTCCACCTCCTGTCTCCATCATCAGACCCTCGTCACCAAGTGTATTGGTGGAAGTATGGGACACTCGTCCAAACCCACCAAATGAGTACCAACCCGCCCGGGTTGGTGAAACCCTACCACCTAGTAATATAAGAAGGGAGTCATATCCCTTAGTCGCCTTTTACAACATACACGGGGAGAGATGCAGTGGGGCTATTCTTTTAAAGTACCGGCCCCACACGGTACATCGGTTTCTCTGGCGTTTTGATATACGTATTTGTACATTTCGGCACAATGCAATATTTATACTATTTAAACCGGCCAAGTGCGAGTCGAACTCGCTTGGTTTCTTCTATGGGAACCCCGTGAATTTTTTACTTTTTCTTATTTTTATTATTTGTTGTTATATCGGCCATAATAACACATATTCTGTGAAAATTTCAACGGGCTACCTATTACGGTTCAAGAGATACAGCCCTCGACGAATGAGTGCGCCTTGGCGTGGCCACAGAATAGAAAAGAGTACTCCGTACAGAAGCTTCTCTGTACAAACACTCACAAAGAAATAGCTACTCTGCGACGACGCGATAAAGTACAAATTGACTCGCACAGAGCTGCATGCCTAACCACGATAACCGCCTACATTTCGCTTCTCTTTCTGTCGCGTAACTCTATCTCGAAAGCGCGCCGTTCAGCGCGTGTAAGGGCTGTGTCTTTGGGCTGTCTTTTTGTGAGGAATAAAATAAAGATGATACCTACCAACGATACTATATTTAGCTACGGCAAATTCATGCGAACAAATTCGTGCATGCGTTAGCGTCACAATTAGTTTCTCACATGGAAGCGTGCAACCTTCCAGTGATAGTTTTGTTTGATCAATAAATTTAATGATCATCTACAATGTACCTATTGTTTTATTGGTGTTTTTTTATTGTATAAAAACCCACATTGAGTCAGAGAACGAATGAATGTTCTATTTCTATTTTCTATCCTTATACGAAGGCCATACCTACATACCATGCTGTTCGGCGTCATCTAACTAATGTTATTGGCAATAACTAACAATATTTAAATCTATGACCTCCTACTAATATGAATAAATAAATTACTAGAAATAAATCAAAATGCTGAACAATAATGACATGATTTCGACATTTCTAAATTCGAAACGAAACGTAGTAGATGCGCGGTGGCGCACGCTCGCTCTGGCTGGATAGCGGCAGCCCGCCGCAGCCCGCTGTTCACTTGTACAGTAACCTGTACGCCAAGCGGTAGGCATTTAACGCGCGACCTTGAGCGAGTGACGAAGGCCTGGCCTGGCTAGCGCGAGCGCGCGGGTCTTGATTATAGTGACGTCACGCGTAGCCGCGGCGAACTGAGTTTTAGCGGCAGAAACGCCTTATGTTTATTGTTAATCTCTCCGATTTGGATAATTCAAAAAGATATGACATTCTTATGCCATAAGGAACAACGTGGATAGAACTTCTATTGAATTTGCTGTTACTTTACTGATCCTCATTGGAGATGCGTATGCCCAGCAGTGCAAGCTTACACGTTGGCTGACTGACCCTAAAAACGGGCTTAAAAGTTTCGCTGATCATTATCAGAACATGCTGTGAGTAGGAATGATTTGTTTTAGTCGAGATAATAGGTTGAAATTGTTACAGATATACCTACCTATCTATCTAGGCAGCTACGTGGCGCAGACGTCAATAGAATAATCCCTCATTTATTTTAAGATGTAAACACACAAGGCCTCACACACACACACACCCTCCCCTCACGTGTCTCCTCCTCCGGCGCGGCGCGCTCTGTGTACCTTGTCAACATTACATACGACGACTATCTACGCTGCGTGTGCGTCCGCGAGGGGCGCGGGGGCGATGTCACGACGATACAATATTTCTCTCGATTATATCTCTGACAGGGTTGTTGCTGATGAGTGATGAACATTCTTTTCACATCAGCTGTGATCAAGGAGCTGTGATGCTGATGCTGATATTAATTATTTTCTTTAAAAAAAGGAAAAAATCCTGAACTACTTATATGAATATTAGTGTTGGGTATATCTAACTTAATAATATCATAGGTCTTAATAATGAACATTTGTAATTGTGAATTTTTAATAACTAACAAAAACGTGGGGACGAATGCAATAGATTATTGTATTTTGAGTGTAGAAAGTAGCTTTCGTTGAGAAAACTCACGCAACAGTTCATAGCATTTGTAGCTCTATTAAATTGTGAGTGACTTTGGTGAACTATTCATGTATCAATTATCTTTCATTTAAAACGAAAAAGTGAGACGAACCCACGTTTTCATTTTAAATCTTACTATAATTTTCATAGCAATCACACAAATGTACAATCACAAATGTTCAGTAGATAGATATACATACATACTTGGTATATCAACAAGTATGTGATCCTAGGATTATAGTTATAGTTATATTATAGTTTTTTATTTCACAGTTTTTTTTAGTAATTTTTTGCTTTGTACTCGGCGGAATCGCTCGGCCTTCGGCCTCGCGATTCCGCCTCGCTTTCCAATCCGATCTTGACCAAATTAAAATGGAGCCACCTCAGGGTTATCCCCTTTCAAAAAAAAAAAAATCAAAATCGGCCTTCAATTGACGGAGTAATCGCGTAACAAACATACAAAAAAAAAGAAAACATACCGTCGAATTGAGAATTTCCTAGGTCTAAAGTAAATTGCTCGTGAAGACAAATGCAACGAGCGCAAACACGATGGGTTTATCATGTGTAGTTTAGGAGTTCCTATGTCCACCTTCCGTCTCCATCATCAGACCAGCTCGATGGTACTCATACCAATTCACAATCCATTTATAGTAAAACATAATAATGTTGACATAGGTACCGAATTACACATGAGGACGGTGAATCGGAAAGCGCTCAGCTGAGACGCGGCAGTGTTTGACATAGGTACCGAATTACACATGAGGACGGTGAATCGGAAAGCGCTCAGCTGAGACGCGGCAGTGTTTGACATAGGTACCGAATTACACATGAGGACGGTGAATCGGAAAGCGCTCAGCTGAGACGCGGCAGTGTTTGACATAGGTACCGAATTACACATGAGGACGGTGAATCGGAAAGCGCTCAGCTGAGACGCGGCAGTGTTTGACATAGGTACCGAATTACACATGAGGACGGTGAATCGGAAAGCGCTCAGCTGAGACGCGGCAGTGTTTGACATAGGTACCGAATTACACATGAGGACGGTGAATCGGAAAGCGCTCAGCTGAGACGCGGCAGTGTTTGACATAGGTACCGAATTACACATGAGGACGGTGAATCGGAAAGCGCTCAGCTGAGACGCAGCAGTGTTTGACATAGGTACCGAATTACACATGAGGACGGTGAATCGGAAAGCGCTCAGCTGAGACGCAGCAGTGTTTCACATAGGTACCGAATTACACATGAGGACGGTGAATCGGAAAGCGCTCAGCTGAGACGAGTGTTTGACATAGGTACCGAATTACACATGAGGACGGTGAATCGGAAAGCGCTCAGCTGAGACGCGGCAGTGTTTGACATAGGTACCGAATTACACATGAGGACGGTGAATCGGAAAGCGCTCAGCTGAGACGCAGCAGTGTTTGACATAGGTACCGAATTACACATGAGGACGGTGAATCGGAAAGCGCTCAGCTGAGACGCGGCAGTGTTTGTGAGACGATCAGTGTTCATTATGCTTATTAATCGGTATAGCTTTGTCAAGGTCTGAGTTGGGTTTTGTAAAGGTAGCTATTAAAAGATAGGTAGTTTAAATATGAATCATATATATTGCATAGGCAAAAATTCACAGATCTCGTGCATTACACGACCTTCGAGGTACATTGAAAATGAACTCGACAAAATAAAATAAAAAGTATTACATTTATATATAAATTTTTATTATTTAAAAAAAACACAAGCACCTTAAAAAATGTAAACTAAAATTTTGACAGAAAAAGAGATAAGCTTGACATTATGTCTAACTAAAGTAACAAATTAATAAATATCAAATATAAAAATATTATATAGGTTAGCCTATATTCCAAAACATTATAGTTGTCCGATCGAGGTTCGTAACTGAAACAAGAAATAATATATGATTATACTTTTATAATATTTACTTTCATTATCAATCATAATATTCCAAAACATTATATTTATATGTAAAAATCATAAACTTTAATGCTACTACTCAGATTAGTTCGCGCGCCGCACATACCTCCCGCGGTATTCAAAATTCCGCCGCATAAAGGATAAGCTACACCCTACACCGTGAGCGATAGCGAGGTCCCGTTTTTTGCAAATTGTAGCCCAACTCAATACCCCGAGGGCTTTTTTTCATTTTTTCGATATCGTTTTTCGTTTTCGAGAAATAGCCGATTCAATGAGAGAAGACACCTAAAATATATTGTAGCCCTCGCCGAGACGCATCTTTTGACACCCTAATCATCCACGTAGCTGTAAAATTCACGACACCAGGGCGATGTCGCACTTTTCCTTGAAATGAGTGCCCTACCAACGCGATCGAAAAAACACTTTCAATGTCAAAATATTGTCGCTGAGCGACACGAGAAATTCGGGATACGGAAAAGGTTAGTTGGGGTCTGATGATGGAGCCGGAAGGAAGCCATAGGAACTCGTAAACTACACATGATAAGCCCATCGTGTTTGGGCTCGTTGGATTGGTCTTCGCAATTACTCTATGATGTCCAGGGTCCTGATGATGGAGCCGGAATGAAGCCATAGGAACTCCTAAACCACACAATTCTGTGTGGTTAAACCTAATAAAAATAAAAAAAAACGAGCAGGGGAATCTTGCGACGACCCACTAAAAAATTTGTGAAACTGCCAGTCGACCCAAATTGATTAGAAGAAACGATGTCGTCTTCCTCATCTAGCTGTGATGGCTCACAGAGGGGGGCGATGTTGACGACCAATTCAACTTTCACACGAAGAAAAAAATATTAATGTGAAATTCAAATTGAAATGTTTTAGTTGTCAAAAAAAATTGTTCCAATAAAAAATCTCTCAATGGAAGTTCTGTTTTGATTACTCGCTATCATTTTGGTCCTTCGAACCGGATCTGAACCAGCGACCATATCAAGTTGTAACCAAATAGTAATTTTGAATGTTTTGATAAAATTTTGATCCAATAATTATAAGTCCATACTATAATTTTCATTATTTTAAGTGTATCAATTTAAGTGGAAACTTTATTGGTTAATGTTTATACTACTGTGTACCCATTTATTATAACTGTGTGTTTTCGAAATAAAATAAAACAAAATAAAATATATCACTATTGGACCAAATGATCCGAGATGTGTTTTTTTTTATATATCTCATATAATAAAATTGATAAGTCCAAGTCCAAGTCCAAGTAATGTAACACCTTACAACGGGTACTCAGCGCGGAGGCAAAAGGAGAAAAGAGAAAGATAGGTAAACAACTCACTCACCCGACGTTGCAGATCTTCAGGTTCCGGGCGCACCTCCGGAAGAACTCCAGACTACAGGGCGCGGCTTCGCCCTCGTCTCGATCGAGACCTTATAACTAGATTGTGAACGTCACTTTCGTTGTTTGCGTACACATTCAGCACTTCACTCCTGTTCGATGTACTACCCTAATTACGTTCACTCGTATGTCTCATTCGCATATAGATCCCATGCAATAACAACCGTGTCGTCTTCGCACAAGTGCTCAGCGACTACCTCGCACTTTTTTTTCCGTCCGCCCTCGGCCTCTCAATCTACCCGCAAGATGAGTGAGCAAAGGTTGTATGGATGGGTTTTGGCGGGAATCGGGAACTGCGCTGAGTACACCACCGTTATAGTAAGGCACACAGTATAGCAGAGTTTGTAGTTGTTGATAATTTGGGAAAGAAAACCATGCTGTTTAAGAGTTAGAAGCTGTTTAATTTGGACGTTTAGAGCTGGTTATAAGCTTCTCGAGTATTTTAGCAAAGGTACTGAGTAACGAAATGGGCCTATAATTTGTGACATCTTGTATGTTGCCGCTTTTAGGGATCGGTTCAACGTAGGTATGCCTGCTTCCAGGCTGTTGGAAAGGCAGATTATGCATAGACTTGAAAAAAATTGTCGTCAGAGGAGGTGCTAGGCTATGAGTACAACTTTTAATAAAGATGGGTGCTATTTTATCGGGACCAGTATCTTTGGTCTTATCAAGTTCTTTAATAGCTTGTTTGTTGCTGTTGTTGTTTGATTTGGGGTTGGCTCTAGGCCTGCAAACTAATCCCGCTTGGTTGGCGACCTTCGTGCAAAACCACGCAGTCTCCAGCTATCCCAGCCAGCCTATGTCTTCCATGAAAGCCACAAGTCGACCGGGGTGTCTGCAGATCGCTGTCTTTAATAGCTTTCTCTACAGTGGCAATTGTAATGTCTACGGAATACAAATAATTATTTCATGTTTGAAGGTACCGTGGGGGAAGTATCTGTACCTTTCCGATCACGTAGGCAGCTTCAAGCATTCAGTATCATCTAAGATTACTCCTCAAGCAGCAAACCTGATGAGTAATGTTCCGGACAGCTGCAGCAGCTTGCACCTGCCGCTGCCGCCCGTCCACCGCCATCACCCCGCCACACTGGCGACTCGTTGCACCGCTCCCTCGTGTACCGCATCGCGCCCCGCAGCCGGCGACCATGCAACCTGGCATCACTTGTTCAGGTAACGAAGCGAAGCGACGCCACCCACGTCGACGTCGAATCAACAATCCTGATCTGACGATAGCGTTGAGCCTCACGGATTACCGCCGCCGCGCCGAGCAATGCTATCTATCTCGTAAGACATCTTAATTGCTCAATTAGCATTTTCCGGGATTTTTCTCGAGCTTATCTCGACGAAGTTCGCAGCTCGCGGCGCGACACCGAGGAATCGCTCGCTCCGCGACGCCAGTGCGCGGCGAGGCCTTCAACACTCTCAACACTCACCACCACCGCTTCCGCCGCACCTTACAACCCTCCGCCAGTGGAGACTGCGTGGAAGGGAGCTTCTACCCACTCGACACTGGCACAGATACGCTGCTCCAGCGTGCTTACCTGCTCGAGTAGGTACCGCACGACGAGGAGCAAGAGCCGAGTGTCTAGAGGCGCGAGCGGGCGCCGAGACCCGCAGCACCGCAGCCTGGTGAGCGAGTCTCCACTGCTAGCAGCGGGATGTTGACAAAGAATCAGGCGATCACGGCGCTCGCTGGTGAGTTCGTTTGTGTCTGTTTACTGTTTTAGGTGGATTATGAGAATCAAGAAGCAGCACTGCAAGGAAAAACATCGAATCTCCGTGCTCCGTTCATCTTTATTGCACTGCGATCTGTCAATCCTTGCGTTGCCATTTTTAATTCTTAAACATCACGATATCCTTTCCAATTACAAAATACCTAAATAGGCACTTAATCCAAACTAATATCATAGGTCTTAATAATGAACATTTGTAATTGTGAATTTTTAATAACTAACAAAAACGTGGGGACGAATGCAATAGATTATTGTATTTTGAGTGTAGAAAGTAGCTTTCGTTGAGAAAACTCACGCAACAGTTCTTATTTTAAATTGCGAGTGACTTTGGTGAACTATTCATGTATCAATTATCTTTCATTTAAAACGAAAAAGTGAGACGAACCCACGTTTTCATTTTAAATCTTACTATAATTTTCATAGCAATCACACAAATTTACAATCACAAATGTTCAGTACAATATATATTAGGTTAGGAATCAGCATGAGGTTATAAATCTGTGGGTATAGGAGACATTATTTTATACTTTTTAGTCCGCTTTAAAAGGTGGTTTAAAAAAAATTACATTTCCATCTAGGAACATTTACTCATTGTATTTTTATCTCTACATACATGTCTAGTAAGTGTTCATCTCTGGATTCAAGTTCATGCCACAGTTTGGCAGCAATTTTCACAAAACGCATTTTACCAATTTTATATTCTCATCTTGTTTGAAAGCCTCTATACGAGTACATAGTTTATATCATTTCATCATCGACATGAGTTTTACCAACTACAGCGTGCACAACAAAATGCGGTTTTGTCATTTTTACAGTTATTACTGTTCCATCGGGGCCCTAGATAAGGTATATGGAACATACATTTATTTCCCTGGGAGGTACTTATGATTATCTATACATATAATAAAATCGTAGAGGTAAGAAAGTCTGTACATTGAATGTATTCGGAAAAAAACTAACCAGGGTGGCTTAAAATGAGATACTGAACATGTTAGAACAGTTTTTAAAATTTTTGTTTGTTTGTTTGTTTGTTTGTTTGTTTGTTTGTTTGTCTGTACGCGCATCACGCAAAAACCACTGAACGGAATTAGACGAAACTGTGTATAGTGGCAGTTTATATGCCGGGTTAACATAATACGTAAAAAAAAAAAAAAAATTAAAAAAAATTTACAATTATAAACATTATTGCGCGTTTAAAATCACGTAGTCCAAAGTGCATAATTATATCTTGAGAACTGTCAGCAAATACAATTTGAATAAAATATTCATTCGAAATTTAAAAATAAGTAGATAAAGCCTGACCAGGAATATATGAGGGGCCGCCATATTGCGGAATTTCGTTGGAACTAATTTCTTACACTGGCCACAATTATGTTTGATGCTTGATAATCTGTTGTCAATGTCAAAATTGCTTCTGAACTGACATTTAGGTGAAACGTTATGTCATTGTAGTGAGATTGTCATGAATTTGCCGCCGTAATGTACAATTAGGTAATTATTTTTTGTTCTATCTAGGTGTATCTCAAGCATCTATTTACCGAATATCAAACAAAAGAGGGACGTAAATATTATTCGTTCTGAACCAAAAACACTTTTTTACTTTACAGAAATACGAAACGTTCGAATAAAAATAGCTTAGGTTAAGTTTTTCTGCACTAGAATTTTTATTAAAAAGTTTAGTGTTTCAGCAAGGTCGATTAATAATTTTTTTAATAATTTGTACACTTTGCTTCAGGGCATATCTGCAGATACATGGAAAAAATGTTGTGAACATGTAAATGTCAAGGCTAGTTCTTTTTACATTGACATCAAAATATATATAAAAGATGCATTAAATTAAAATACATTTTGTATATCTTATTGTGTATTTCAGTGCAAAAGTACATTTTGAATAAAAACATCGGCCAATTCAATATGTGCGTACTATACTGAATGTTGCTATATAAATCTAAAAAGTGGCTCCATTTTGACAGCTCTCATATATTCCTGGTCAGGCTTTACAACGAAAATGACAGTTCTTCTTTTTTATAACTTAAACACAATAGTCTATACATATCTATTATTTCTATACATATCATAAAATCGTAAATGCAAAAATGTCTATTTGTACGCGCATCTCGCAAAAACCACTGAACGGAATTTGACGAAACTTTTTATAGTGACAGTGTATATCCCGGATGAACATAATAATTAAAAAATATAATAAAAATCACGTAATCCAAAGTAAAGTTAAAAAACTATTTTAAATGTCATGTTGACAACGGAGAACTGTCATCTCGACGTGAGCTGGCCGGTGACAAATTGTTTGATAAATAAAAATAATAATTGAAAGTCGAAGTTATGTCGCTGTCATTGGTGCAATAAAATTTATATATCTGTTGCCCGCGGCTTCGCTCGCGTGAAATTCGTATTAAAAAAAAAGAAAGTAAGTAACTAAAGGCGGACCCGAAGGCTGATCTGCGCTCACGTAAACGATATTCTTTCTCGATGAAAGTAACTAAGGGCGAGGCGGAAGACGGAGCTGAGTTCAGGAAGAAGAAAAACATTCTTGAAGAAAGTAAGTAACTAAGGGCGAGGCCGAAGGCCGAGCTTTATTCTGGAAGACCATAAACCTTCTCGAAGAAAGTAAGTAACTATGGGCGAGGCCGCAGGCCGAGCTGCGTTCAAGAAGAAGCTAAACCATCTTGAAGAAAGTAAGTAAATAAGGCGAGGCCGAAGGCCGAGCTACGTTCGGATAATTGAAAAACCATCTCGAAGAAAGCAAGTAACTAAGGGCGAGGCCGAAGGCCGAGCTGCGTTCAGGAAGAAGCTAAACCATCTTGAAGAAAGTAAGCAACTAAGGCGATAATTCATGCCCAATATTCATTTTACATAATATTTGTCTACTGTTTCAACACCATTCGATGAGATACTTGACCCCTGATCTGAACGTCTCACTATCCCACCACCTCACCACCACCACACCAGATCCTCGTGCACCGCGGTACCGGACAATGGGTTTCGTGTGTACTGTTGCAGTGGGGTACCTGGGTGCGATCGCGAGCGCACAGCTGACGTGGCCGACGGCGCTGGTGGAGGTGTTCGCGACGGAGAGCACGCCGCTCGCGCGGCCGGCCACGGCGCTCGAGACCGCGCTCGTCGGCAGCCTCTCCAGCGTCAGCAGCATGCTCGCCACGCCGCTCTTCGCCTACCTGTTCGATCGCATCGGCCGCAAGCCCACCACCATTCTCACCGGCGTGCCGCTCGTGGTGAGTGTGCGCGTGCTAACTGCTAACGTCAACGAGAGCGAGAGGGCGCGCTTGACGCGGCGTGTGCTGCGCAGGTGGCGTGGTCGCTGCTCGCGGCGACGAACCGCATAGAGCTGGTGCTGACGGCGCTGTTCGTGTCGGGGCTGGCGGCCGGCGGCTTCATGATGTCGCTCGTGTTCGTGGCGGAGGTGTCGGCGCCGGACGTTCGCGGCGGCCTCACCACGGTGCCGGTGGTGGGCTACTCGCTCGGCATGCTCATCTCGTACGCGCTCGGCGGCTACCTCCCCTACCGCACCGTCATCTACGTCCACCTCGCACTCGCCGTCCTCTACCTCGCCTTCGCGCAGCTCACGCGCGAGTCGCCCGTCTTCCTGCTGCAGCGCAACGACGACAAGGTACCTCACTGAGCCTCTAGACTAGACAAATACGTACAAGTCGCTATGTATATACTGAGTTCAGCACCACCTTTCATAATTCAATTCAATTCAATTTATTGGTTCAATTGAGTATTTTTTACAGTGTAACAGACAATGTAGCACTTAATACTATAGAATATGTCATTTTTTCTATTTTAAAGTGGTTTATAATTTGTATACAATTAAATTATGTGAGAGAGAGATATATTTTGTAAACAAAATTAAAATTTAATTTAGCCTTCTATAGTTGTCATAAAATTTCTTAAACAATAATAATTTAAAACATAGTCACAATAAACATAAAATCGATTAAAATACATGAACTAAAAATTCATTAATACTATAAAATATGTCTTCTAATAAAATAGATTTTACAGATTTTCTAAATCGTGGCAGCGGTAGGGTTCTCAGTTCATGTGGTAAGTGATTATAAAGTTTAATCTTTAAGTAGTCGGCCTGTTGTTGAGCTCGGGCCAGATGAGTTTTTGGCAGTACATAATGTTGCCTTGACCAAAGAGATTTTTAGAGAGAATACATGATACGTCATTGGCCTTGACCTAGTCGGATATTGGTGGACCATGGCATGCGTAACAAGATTTTTACTTTGTCTGTGGATATGTATAACAGATTCCAATATGTACTGAGCCGAAAGTGTCAGTATTTTTTCCTTTTTGAAGTAGCTGCGACAAGAGGTTCTACTGTGCAGACGGAACATTACTCTTATGGCCTTTTTCTGTAAAATAAACACTTTATTTGCTTGTACAGCATTTCCCCATGAAAGTATAGCGTAACTCATAAGTGAATGAAAATAAGAAAAGTAGGCCACTCTTAATGAGGCATGTCCAGTAATTGGGCGTAGTGTTTTGATAGCAAATATTGCTGATGCTAGCTTTTTGCAAAGGGCCTCAATGTGATCGCACCAAGCCAGATTTTTGTCCATAATTGCTCCAAGAAATTTGACATTTGTACCGTCGCACAGCGCAGCGAGCTCCATATCTACATTTATATTTTGTCTATTTATTGTTTGAAATTGCATGATTACTGTTTTATTGCCATTGAGACTTATGCCATTCAGCTCAAACCACCATTTCGCCTTCTCCAAAGTAACTTTTAGTTTTTGTTTAAGAAGTTCATTTGTTGGAGCAGTTACGGCGAGATTAGAGTCATCAGCAAATAGTGTCGGTACGCATGTTTCCATCATGTTTAATGCAAAATCATTAATATAAATTAAAAACAGCAATGGTCCAAGAATTGATCCCTGAGGTACTCCAATATTTGGGGCACCCATTTTTGAGTTTGTGCCACATAAAGTCTATCACTTCATTTTATTGGCCAAGCGGATAGTATCGGCGGTTCCTTGCACAAGTGGCCCGCTTCTTCTCTTACAAACCGACTTCAGACGGTTGTTGTCAATGGTTTACCCTCCAGTTTGTACCCTGCCTTCGGGCGTACCTCAGGGATCCCACTTGGGTCCAAATTATTAATCTTGTTTATTAATGACATTTTATTCTGCGTTGGATATTACAAATTGTTCATTATTCGCAGATGAACTGAAGCGTTTTAGGAAAATTATGTCATTCGACGATGCGGGGCCGAACAACGTAAAACAATATTGGTTGGATTGATGAGTCGAGTGAAGCTGACAACATGGTCCATTAATGTAGGAAGGTAAATGCCACCATAAATCAAGTTTGCAAGAAACAAGCTGCGGATACTGTCGGTCGCCTACATCGCGAAGGGACACTTCGTCTTTCTTTACTTAATTACTGCCTAATGTCTATCCATCTAGACGTAGCTGCTTTCCGACTAACAGTCATTTGTACGCGCCCGCAGGGTGCGCTGTCGGCGCTAGCCTTCTACCGCGGCCTGCCCGAGAACGATAAGCTGCTGCTGGAGGAGTTCTACGACATGAAGCGCTCGCTCACTTCCGAGCCGGACGCGCCGCCACCGCTCGGTGCGTATCCTACTTCAAGCCTGTCCTCCAGTGCGTTCCCTTGTCCTCGTATGACTACATTCACTTTTCTGTTGCAGTGCCCGTGAGCCCAGAGCTCGAGAAACTGCACCCGAGTGAGTCGGAGGCCACACCGCCGCCGTCGCCTCCCAGCCAGCCCGCTTGGAGGATACTCCGTGAGTTGTTGGACGGTTGTATATTATAATGTGTAGAGAGAGACACAGAGAGCGGGAAGTAAGGTTGTTGTGCGCAGTGGGGTCGCGGCCGGCGCAGCGCGCGCTGCTGCTGTGCCTCGTGCTGGTGA
Organism: Nematopogon swammerdamellus; assembly: GCA_946902875.1. Lineage (NCBI taxonomy): Eukaryota > Metazoa > Arthropoda > Insecta > Lepidoptera > Adelidae > Nematopogon > Nematopogon swammerdamellus. The sequence continues at coordinate 26,298 of OX336357.1, read as the reverse complement.
CGGCGTCCATCCTGATGGGGCTGGTGGCGGTGATGGTGTACGCGGACAGCATGTTCCGCCGCGCAGCACCCCACATCCCATCCGTCGTCTGCTCCATGATGCTCGCCGGCAGCATGTTGCTCTCCGGCCTCGTCGGCGCCTTCGTCAGCGACCGCGTCGGCCGCAAGGTAACTCGTCGGACTCACCCCCTGTCCCGCCCGCTCTCCGGGCGCCTGGCGCCTGGCGCCTGGCACTGCAGTGAGCGTTGTGACGTGTGCTGTGCAGATGCTGATGGTGGCCTCGTCGGCGGCGTCGGGCGCGTGTACACTGCTGCTGGCGACTCAGCTGCACGTGGGCTGGGGACCCGACTGGCTCTCCATCGTCGTCATCCTGATCTTCACCTTCGTGTACAACGCCGGCGCCGGCATCGTGCCTTTCGTGCTCATCGGCGAAGTGAGTCTCTCCCCCTTTCCCCCTCACCGGTCCCGAGCGCTACGAGACCGACAGACTATAGAGTGTGCGTGCGACAGGTGTTCGTGCCGGAGGTGCGCGCGCTTAGCAGCATGATCGTGCTAGAGTGGACGGGGCTCGTCGGCTTCGTGCTGCTGTTCGCGTTCGGGCCGCTCGTGCAGGCGGTCAGTCTGCACGGCGTCTTCTATATCTTCTCCGGCGTATGCTGGGCGGCCGTCGTCTACACGCAGCTCGCCATGCCCGAGACCACGGTATGCACGCTCTGTCTCTACTTGCCCGTCCCGCTTCTATGTCTTCTCCAGCGTCTGCTGGGCGGCCGTCGTCTACACGCAGCTCGCCATGCCCGAGACCACGGTATGCACGCTCTGTCTCTACTTGCCCGTCCCGCTTCTATGTCTTCTCCGGCGTCTGCTGGGCGGCCGTCGTCTACACGCAGCTCGCCATGCCCGAGACCACGGTATGCACGCTCTGTCTCTACTTGCCCGTCCCGTTTCTATGTCTTCTCCGGCGTCTGCTGGGAGGCCGTAGTCTACACGCAGCTCGCCATGCCCGAGACCACGGTATGCACGCTCTGTCTCTACTTGCCCGTCCCGCTTCTATGTCTTCTCCGGCGTCTGCTGGGCGGCCGTCGTCTACACGCAGCAGCTCGCTATGCCCGAAACCACGGTAAGCACGCTCTGTCTCTACTTGCCCGTCCCGCTTCTATGTCTTCTCTAGCGTCTGCTGGGCGGCCGTCGTCTACACGCAGCTCGCCATGCCCGAGACCACGGTAAGCACGCTCTGTCTCTACTTGCCCGTCCCGCTTCTATGTCTTCTCCGGCGGCTGCTCGGCGGCCGTCGTCTACACGCAGCTCGCCATGCCCGAGACCACGGTATGCACGCTCTGTCTCTACTTGCCCGTCCCGCTTCTATGTCTTCTCCGGCGTCTGCTGGGCGGCCGTCGTCTACACGCAGCTCGCCATGCCCGAGACCACGGTATGCACGCTCTGTCTCTACTTGCCCGTCCCGCTTCTATGTCTTCTCCGGCGTCTGCTGAGCGGCCGTCGTCTACACGCAGCTCGCCATGCCCGAGACCACGGTATGCACGCTCTGTCTCTACTTGCCCGTCCCGCTTCTATGTCTTCTCCGGCGTCTGCTGGGTGGCCGTCGTCTACACGCAGCTTACCATGCCCGAGACCACGGTATGCACGCTCTGTCTCTACTTGCCCGTCCCGCTTCTATGTCTTCTCCGGCGTCTGCTGGGTGGCCGTCGTCTACACGCAGCTCGCCATGCCCGAGACCACGGTATGCACGCTCTGTCTCTACTTGCCCGTCCCGCTTCTATGTCTTCTCCGGCGTCTGCTGGGCGGCCGTCGTCTACACGCAGCAGCTCGCTATGCCCGAAACCACGGTAAGCACGCTCTGTCTCTACTTGCCCGTCTCGCTTCTATGTCTTCTCTAGCGTCTGCTGGGCGGCCGTCGTCTACACGCAGCTCGCCATGCCCGAGACCACGGTAAGCACGCTCTGTCTCTACTTGCCCGTCCCGCTTCTATGTCTTCTCCGGCGGCTGCTCGGCGGCCATCGTCTACACGCAGCTCGCCATGCCCGAAACCACAGTATGCACGCTCTGTTTCTACTTGCCCGTCCCGCTTCTATGTCTTCTCCGGCGTCTGCTGGGCGGCCGTCGTCTACACGCAGCTCGCCATGCCCGAGACCACGGTAAGCACGCTCTGTCTCTACTTGCCCGTCCCGCTTCTATGTCTTCTCCGGCATCTGCTGGGCGGCCGTCGTCTACACGCAGCTCGCCATGCCCGAGACCACGGTATGCACGAGTTAAGTTTCCACTTGAATAAATTGTCTTTTAAAAAACATTTATTTATTTCGAACAATGATACAATGTGTGCGGTACAAGTGTGAAGACGAGAATGGCCACCGGGCACGGTGGCAGGTCTTAAATAATAACTGGTAACTGCGAACATGCAGTTCTAGCTAAATGTCTGGGTGGTCCTTCGCTTGGAAGGTCGGCCGTGTGAACTGGCATCTTAACTCCTCCCTCCTTAAGTGAGAAATCCGCAGGGGCTGTTTTTAGACTCCGAGGATTTCTCGTACAATATGCAATAAGGTTAAATTTATAAAACAGATAAATAAACAGTGTGATTAAAGCAGAGACATACAATATTATAGTGCCGAGGCTTATAGATCTAGTGTTCACAATGTCCGGAATATCTTCACTTTCCACTGCATGTTGTAATAGCTTAAGATCATCTAGGTTGATTTTTTTTAAACTAATGGGTTTTGTGCGGGCTAGTCCTAGCCTTTGCTGGGGGTCTCCTGGTGCTTGTAGGTGTAGCAGGACGGCAGGGGTCTGCTCCACGGTCTGCATGTCTGTAGAATGTGTCGGTATGATCTTGATATCGCCGATGGTGATCTCGCAGGGTCCGATGTCTGAGAGGAGGTATGTACCCCTCAGTAGTTTGTTGTGTATCTCGTTACTGCATATCTCCGACATGACGGACTCCTTCCGTGTGTATATTAACCAGCGGTTTCCAGAGATGGTATGAGCTTTCACCTCCTCGATCTCGACTCGGTGTAACTCACAGGACGATAGGTTGGAGTGGTACTTCATTAGATCTTCGATGCAGCTTCCTCTGGTGTATGGTGCCTCTTCCTCGAGTCGGCACAGGTAATATTTTCCCTCTAAGGTCTCGCATGGTTTCACGACAGACTTGTATTTCAACCCATTCACTAGTAGGTAGGGGAATTCTGGGATAATTATATGAGTTTGCTGGGTTTTGGGATTGTAAATGGGAATTGGAATGACCTTGTAGTATACGTATGTATCCCTCTCTATAAGGGGTATTTCTAGAATAAATACTATCTTTGGACCCTTTGAATACGCTTTGACAATAATATTTTGTTCGATTTTAATCAAGTTTTCTCTATTAGCTGCGAATGTTAGCGTTTCAGTTTTTTCGATATCTTGTAGGATTTTAAGAAGGTCTGTGGTGTTTACAATAGATTGGTGCAGTGTGTTAAGCTTGCTGAAGGCCACGGCAGTTTCGATTACGTTAAGTTGTGTGTATATTGTTCTAAACTTACTCATAATTTGATTATATGTGGTTAGTATATTTACGTAATAAAAGATTTTTATGACATCTGTGTTTACTTCTTCTACGATAGACTCTATACGTTGTAACCTTTTGTCTAGGGTGATGACATCTTGATTAAGGATTTCGGTGCTGTTAATAGACTTATTCATAAAACGTGCAATAAGTGTAATCTTCCTATTTTCTATGCTTTGCCTATTACTAACCTGTTGAATCATTTTTTCGTAATGCTCAGCATCATTAATATCTAAATTTCCCGTCACCAACTTAATTAGAGAACCAAGAGGGTTTATTAGTCCACGCCTTGCGCGTCTGTTGGGCAACAGTTGTTCCAATTTATCAATAGCCAATTGCTTCAGGAAATCCGCTTGGTTCTTTAGTCCTAAAAATTCTTTAAGGTAAGTCTTATGTTGTATGATTATATTATCTAAGTGGTTATACTTATCTATGCTGTATTCTAAATCTGAGCTTATGTCATCTAGATTTACTATCCTAAGAATGTGCCACTTCTCATTCTGAATCCGAGCTTGACCCAGTCTGAGGGGCAGTAGTCCGGGGTTGCCGTTGAGGTCTTCCAGACGGCTGGTGCTTCCCAGAATCGCTAGGGCCAGCGACAGCATCGCCGCCCACCACCTGTGGAGGTCGTTTAACGTTGCGTAAGTGGACTTTTGTTGGTCTAGTTCTCAGCTTGACTGGCACTATATTTTTTGCCGGTGTCCCGGTGACATCCGCCTTTTCAAACCTAGGTTTGTCCTTTCCTTTTCTAGTTCTGGTTGTTTTCATGTAGATCACATCATCTTCCTTAACTTCTGGGGGATTTTCACCTCCTCTTTTTTCCAGGACCTTTCGTTTATCCTTTGCCATATTTTCACTTATTCCTTCGTATATTATTGTTAATCTTTTTCTGTGATCCTGTACCAATTTTTGCATTAGGTGTTTCTCTCTTTCTATATCGAATGCATTCTTTGAATCAGTGTGGCCAAATACAACCTCAAATGGTGTTAGTTGGGTGGCTGTATGTATGGTATTATTGTATGCCATTATTGCGTAAGTCATTACTGATGACACGTCCGTTTCTTTACGCTCGTACTTTGCCAGGCGATATATTTCGTTTAGAGTGCTGTGGAACCGTTCCACAATCGAGGTAGAGTTCGGGTTATTTGGTGTGGTCACATGGCATTCAATTTTATAAAGTAATAGGAGTTCCTTAAGTAGTTCATTATCGAACTCTTTCCCTGGATCTGAATTAATTTTATTGGGTACCCCGTACATTGAGAAGTACTTGATTAGGCTTCTAACTATTTGGGGGGCGGTTCTATCGGGTATCGGTATAGCCTGTCCCAATTTGCTGAATGCATCTACAATAGTCAGGAAGTGTGCCGCTTCTATAGTGAATACGTCAATAAATAGTTCTTCAAACGGCTTCTCTTGCGTGTGAGTCAGCTGTAGGTATGGTTTGATAGGCTTCCTGTCGTATTTCATGCGCCTACATGGTTCGCAAGCGTTAATCCTTGCTGCGATCGTCTCTCGCATGTTGTTCCAGTAGTAGTCTCGTTTTAGGCGAGCTAGAGTTTCGTTTATACCTCGATGACAGGTTTTACCTTCATGGTATTTGGCTATCAAGTCTCTTTGGTCTGCTTCGTCAGTTATATTTACGACACGTTCAGTACATTCAACTAGGTTTTGGGTATCCTTTTTGAAAAGCCTTGTTACTACTCTTGAGAATATTACTCGATGTTTTTCTGACTCAAAGTATATGTAATATTTTTTTTTATAGTCCACGTATTCTTTTAGGAATTGTTTTACCAGGTCCTCATTGTCTGTTGGGAGATGGACTTCTAATATTCTTTGTTTGGGGATCGACAGATCCTTCACCGTCATTTTGTCCTTCAGCCATGTATACACTAGTATTTGGTTTGGTTTGGTATCTATGGCTTCGCGGAGGATCGGTATCCCATCGTGTTCTCTGTTGGATACGGAGTGGGCGGTGGCTATGTCCTCGCTTGTCGGTGTTTCTTCTATAGGTTTTTCGGCTGAGTCCTCATCTAAGATTTCTATCATTTCCACGGAAGGCGGTGCATTATTCCTTGGCATCGCTTCCTCATCAAATGTGTCCATTTCTCTGCTGATCCTTTGTATCTCCTCGTCTCGTCCTTCGTCTAGCAGCTGTTGTATATCTCTCAGCTGCTGCTCCTGATCTTCGTCGTCGGGGTTCACGGCAAGTGACATTAGGTCGTCTCCGTCTAGTGCGTTGACTCTTATCCTAGATAACGCGTCCGCATTGGAGTTATGCTTTCCTTTCTTGTAGACGATTTCGAAGTCATATTCCATGAGTCGTAGTCTCCAGCGCGTCAGCTTACAGTTAGGTTCTTTCAGAGAGTATAGTCACTGGAGGGGTTTATGATCTGTGCAGATTTTGAATTTGGTGCCATACAGATATGGTCTGAAATGTTTAACAGCCCATATGATTGCGAGAAGTTCCTTTTCTATCGTGCTGTATCGGCACTCCGTATCGCTGAGCGTACGGCTGGCGAAGGCTATGGGTTTGTCGCTTCCAGGGTTTCCTTGAGAAAGAACGGCTCCAATTGCCACGTTGGAAGCATCCGTAGTCAAGATAAAGGGTTTCTCGAAGTCGGGAAACTGAAGCAAGGGTGCGTTTGTTAATAACATCTTGCATTCGTTGAAGGCTTGTATGTATTCTTCGTTGAATTCTATTTTTCGCCCTTTCTTAAGGCATGTGGTTAGGGGTTTGGTTACCTTAGCGAACTCCTGAATGAAGCGTCTATAATAGCCGACTAGGCCAAGGAAGGCCTTAATCTCGGTTACTGTTTTAGGTATTGGATAGTTGAGTACTGCAGCGATTTTGTCATCATTTAGTTTAAGTCCATTTTCTGTGATGGTATGTCCCAAGTATAGAACTTCCTTCTTTAAGAAGTCGGATTTATCCAACTGTACTTTCAGATTCGTGTCGCGCAGGCGTTGAAAGACTCTTCGCAGTTTTTCTAAATGCTCTTGTAGGCTAGTAGAGAAAATGATTATATCGTCTAGGTATACCAAACAATCTGGTCCTTGCAGGCCTCGCAGGACATGGTCCATTACGCGTTGGAATGTTGCAGGGGCTGTTTTCAGGCCAAAGGAGAGCCTGTTAAATTCATAATGGCCAGATTGCGTACTGAAGGCGGTCTTGGCGCGGTCTTGCGGCTCCACTTCTATCTGATGGTAGCCGCTGGCGAGGTCTAAGGTGGTAAAGTACGTGCTTCGTCCCAATTTGTCAAATAGATCTGTTATGTGTGGTAGTGGATACTTGTCGTCCACTGTGATTTCGTTCAGCCTCCTGTAATCGATGACCATTCTCCATTTCTGTTGACCCGATGCGTCAGCTTTCTTGGGGACTAGGTGGACTGGAGAGCTCCATGGTGAACTCGATTCGGTTATCACGTTGTCCTTCAAAAGTTTTTGGACTTGGCGCTTAATTTCTTCGGTCTGAGCCGGGTGTTGCCTGTAGGGTCTCGAGTAGATTGGGTCCTCATTCTTTGTCTGGATTCTATGTTTCACTTGATTTGAGAAAGCGAGGGGTAGTTTTTCTGTATAGAAAATGTCCTTATATTCCTTGCAAATGCGATGTATGTATTTTCTTTCTTCGGCATTCATGTGGTCTAATCGGAGCTTCTGTAAGTTTTCTTGAAGTATTTGTTCTACTTGAGAATCGCCAATGTCTAAATTATTTGATTCCACTTGTTGTAACTTGATATACGGTTCTACAATGAATGGGGCTGTTACTGTGAGCGTCACTGTCTCATCTGTATAGTTATGAATAATCGTGTTAACTTGACTATCCGTGCACTTGACGAGTGTGGTCGGCATTACGACTCCTTCCGAGAACATCTTGCCTCGCATTATCGCTTCGCCATCGGTCACGTTGACGGGTAGGGTTACATGTTTGCTCGAACGAGGCGGCAATATGTATTCCCTTTCTTGTGGGGTGTATCGCATGGGGATTGAAGTATTCTTGGTGCGAAGCGTTTTCGTAGTCATATCTATAGTGGAATCTAGTTGTTCTAGTAGGTCGGCCCCTATTACACCGTCGTATCTGGGGTCCACTTCATATATGAAGAATTTATGAAAATCCTTGCATTGGAATGTTTTGAAGAGAGGGATGATTAATACCTCGTCATGCCTACTGGTGGCGTGGGTGCTTGTCACCTCGAATGGCTCGCTGTATTTATAGTCTAGGAGAATGGAGTGTTTTTGCAACACTGAAGGGTTTAAAAATGATCTTGTGCTACCCGTATCTATAAGAAATTTGCCTTGTATCTCAGGTAAGTAGATATGGGGCAATTTTAAGTTTTTATTATAGTTTAGGTATATTCGAGCTGTCCTGAGGCTCTGCTCCGAAAATTTTCGTCTTGTAGATATTGTTGGTCGTCTTCGTACGGCTCGTCTTCGTACGAATCATTTTCGTTGTGCGTCGCTTCCTCAGGATCGTCTGTGTACGATGCGTCCTGGTCGAGGTTGAACAGCTCTTCCGCGCGGACTCCATTTTGTCGCGGAGGTTGTGGGGCTGGCTGTCTCGGTGGTAGAGTGCGCATTGTTACGTCCGAGTTACGCGCCTGTTGCGAACCTTGAGGGTTAAATTGGCCTCTTGGGTTCTGCTGATTGTGTTGGCCGTAGCTAAGATTGCGGTATTGATTCTGGTTTTGCTGACGGAACTGGCTATTGTATTGGGGACGATGTTGAGGCACACCCTTATTAGGGTTGTACGTTCGGGCTTCCTGACCTTGTGAAAAAGGTTTTTGAGAGGTTGATGGGCGTGGAGCCTGACTGCCTTGTGGGGGTTTGTGCCTCGGGTGGAGGAGGTTGTGTTTTGTGTCGTAAGTTTTCTGAAAGTTGTCCTCTTCGAGGACCACGCTGAGGGCGTCCTCCAGGCTGGAGGGTTTGGTCAAACGCACGGTCCTGACCATGCTTGGTGGCAAGTTATAGAGGAATGCGTTAAGCGCAGTGTTGTTATATATAGTTTGTTTGCTAGTTCTAATATTTGCATCCTCTTCACTCTGGTTTACCTTTGATAGGAGGGTGTTTTTCACCCTTTGAATTCTGTTGGCGACGTCAAGCCAGGGCTCCCCCTGATTGCGCTTAACTGACTCCAACTCGAGTGCGAGGCAGTCCTCGCTGCGAGGATCGCCGAAATGTTGCTTGAATAGTTCTCTTAATTCGGTCCACGTTATTATATCGCTTCTCTCGCCGATGAGAGCCGCTGCGGCGCCTCTTAGTTTACTTGTGATTAAGTGGTATATATATATACCTTGGGCGTGGCCCTGCCCGCGGTAGGCATTTATAATGTATTCGCATTTTTGTAAAAATAAATTTAGCTGCGATCGCTCCCCGTCGAAGTTAGGGATGAGTTTCGCCAGCTCTGATGGAACTATGTTTAGCTGTTCCCTAGGCGCTTCCTCCGCCATTTCTGCTAGGTATTACTAGTACTACTAATAATCGAAAACTAAGCTTAAGCCCGAATTTTAGGGTAACTAATTAAACCAATTTAGAGGTTATCCCGAGGTTTAGGGTCTACTTAAATAAATCTGATTCTAAAGATTATCCCGAAGTTTAGGGTCTACTTAAATAAATCTTAGTTTAAAGATTATCCCGAAGTCTAGGGTCTACTTAAATAAATCTTAGTTTGAAGATTATCCCGAATTTTAGGGTACACTTAAATAAATCTTAGTTTGAAGTTTATCCCGAATTTTAGGGTACACACGTTCACTACAAGGCGGAGAGAAGGGAGAAGTAGGGGAACTAGTGAAAAAGGTCTACTCACCAGTAAGCCACTACTCCCATGCTCCACCAGGGATTCTCGTTCCAGGGTCACTCGTACGCGGTGCATCTGTAGTTCACTCGTGGAAGATAACTTATTTATTTGTAGGTTTGAATAGCGGCTAATGTGTTGATACACTCCCGAAGTCACTGAATTTGAAGGTCTTTACGGTGCCGCTATCCTACCGGCTGCGCCAGTTAAGTTTCCACTTGAATAAATTGTCTTTTAAAAAACATTTATTTATTTCGAACAATGATACAATGTGTGCGGTACAAGTGTGAAGACGAGAATGGCCACCGGGCACGGTGGCAGGTCTTAAATAATAACTGGTAACTGCGAACATGCAGTTCTAGCTAAATGTCTGGGTGGTCCTTCGCTTGGAAGGTCGGCCGTGTGAACTGGCATCTTAACTCACGCTCTGTCTCTACTTGCCCGTCCCGCTTCTATGTCTTCTCCAGCGTCTGCTGTTCGGCCGTCGTCTACACGCAGCTCGCCATGCCCGAGACCACGGTATGCACGCTCTGTCTCTACTTGCCCGTTCCGCTTCATGTTTCCCCTGCTCTGTATAATGGAATGCTCGGTCGCAGGGTATGACGCCGCGCGAGATCCAGTCGTACTTCACGAGCCGGCGCGTGCGGCGCCTGCAGCGTGCCGCCGCTCACTCGCCCAACTGACGACGTTTCACCATCATTCACGACGCGACCATCATTCCTCACCGAGTTATAAGATAACATTACAACACGTACAACGTCCTTGGTTGTACTGTACATACAAATTAATGTATTCAATACACTATAAGAATAAGTTAAAACGTGTTTTATTCAGATTTTACGTTACTTAACGTACTAATTATACAAGAATCGACAGAGGTTAGTGACATGATAACGTAATGTTAGGTATTTGAGCAAAGTATCTCTATCCCCGTTCGAAACGCGCACTCCCCTCACGGCCAACAAGATACAAATCTTCTACGTACGCCTCTGTCGGAAGTCGGAACGACGCAGCTGCGGGCGCGCGTAGGTGCGGGCTGTGGGGGCCATGCCAGGCCTCCTATTATTATCAATTGAAACGATTTCTTTGCAATTCTAAATATTATATTGTTCAAGCACAATTTTTACATTTTCGTTATTTTTTTGACAACTCACCAGACGGAACAAAGATTACTAAGCACTTAAACTAAATTCAAATTTCGAAACACTTGTTCCTACACTTTTCCCTCCAGTTACAACTACTTGCTAAGTCGTAACTCACAAATACTTCACAGGAAAACGAACGATTCTTCCTGATCGTGTAGCTTTAGTTGGTTTGTTGGGTGGGGGTGTATCTTCTAATGATATAGGAAAAGGACAGTCTTGTTGAGAACCGGCTTGGAGAGAAGTACAGGGGAAACTTTCTTCAAGCTGCGGATCGGCCAATATATAAGCTGGTTTCAGCCTGTCAATTGACACATTTACCTCTTTACCTTTAATGTGTAATGTAAAATATTTTTCAGTCCTTTTTAGCACCAGATATGGTCCTGTGTATGGTTTGTTTAGTTTTGGTTGAATTCTATCTTCTCTGATAAATACATGCGACGAATGTTGAAGATCTTTACTTACAAATGTTGTTCTATTTTTGTGTTGAACGTTGACCGGTTTCAGATTATTAATTCTATTTCTTAGACTATTAACAAACTCTGACTCTGAAACACCTTGGTTGGTTTCTTCAAAGAAATCTCCAGGTAGCTGAATTGGCTTGCCGTACACCATTTCGGCGACTGATGCATTAGCTTCTGGTTTCAGAACAGATCTTAAGCCAAGTAGTATAGTCGGAATTACCTCAGTCCATTTTTCATGACAATGTGCTCGAATGGCATTCTTCATAGTTCTATGAAATCGTTCTATTTTACCGTTGCATTTTGGATTATATGCTGTAGTATGACTTAACTTGCTTCCACAGAGTTGTGCCAATGATCTAAATAGTACAGAATCAAATTGGCCACCTCTGTCCGTTACAATTTTATGTGGAGATCCAAATCTTGATATCCAGTTTGTAAAAAATGCTCTTGCTATGTTTTCAGCTGTGATCGAATAAATAGGAATGATTTCTGTCCAACATGTAAATCGATCAGTACATGTTAAGCAATAAGAATATCCTTCGGATAGTGGAAGTGGACCTACAATATCTATATGAACTGTCCAAAATCTTTCATCACTTATTTGGTAATGTTGAATTGGTGATTTAGTATGCCTGCTAACTTTACTTGTCTGGCAACATATGCATGTTTTCGCCCACAGAGCTACGTCTTTATTCATATTTTTCCATATTACTTTTGAAGACAATAGTTTTATTGTAGATTTAATTCCTGGGTGCGACATATTATGGTAATGTTTAAAAATTAGGAAACGATATGTCTGTGGTATATATGGTCGAATATTGTTAGTTGATATATCACACCATAAATCTTTTCCTGAAGCCAATGGATATTTCTTGAATTGCAGCGAAGATCCAGAACTCATACGTAAGCTGTCTAATTCGCTGTCCAATTCTTGTTCTTTTGCAATATCTTCATAATTGATTGTATTGACTTCTTCAATTCGCGATAAATTATCGGCGACATTATTTTCTTTTCCTGGAATGTATCTAATATCGGTTGTAAATTGTGAAATATATTGTAGATGACGTAACTGACGTGGTGTAGCCTTTTCATTGTTCTGAATAAATGCATAAGTCAATGGTTTGTGATCTGTGTATACTGTAAATGTTCTACATTCAAGTTGGTATTTGAAATATTTAATTGCATGATATATTGCTAATAATTCACGATCATATGTAGAATACTTTTTCTGCGCTTCGCTAAATTTTTTTGAGAAGAAACCAATTGATTTCCAATGGTTACCTTCTTTTTGTTGTATTCCAGCACCCATTGCGAACTGTGATGCGTCAACAAAAAGTCCGAGTTCAAATTTTGAATTGGGAATCGTAAGAGTAGCTGCTTTAGCAAGTTCATTTTTACATAACTCAAATTGTTTTTCTGCTTCCTCTGTCCATAATACAGATCGTTTGTCTTTTTTCTTTGCACCTTTCAGATACTCATTCAGTAATATCTGATTTTGCGCTCCATTTTTCGGGTACTTTCTGTAAAAGTTTATCATGCCAAGAAAATTTCTGAGTTGTTGAATAGTTTTTGGTTTTTCATAATTTATTATGGCATTTACCTTCTTTGTATCTGGTTTCATGCCTTGATAAGTAATTATATGACCAAGAAATGAAATTTCTTCTACGCCAAAAATGCATTTGCTGACATTTATTTTCAAGCCGTAGCTATTTAGACGTTCAAATAAAATGTTCAGATGTTCGAGGTGTTGTTCGTGTGAAGTTGATGCAATTAAAATGTCGTCTAAATAAGCAAAACAAAAATCCAGTCCTCGAAGTATTTGATGTATGAATCTCATGAATGATGTTGGTGCATTGCGAAGACCAAAAGGTGTCACATTATATTCATAAAGACCAAATGGGGTCGTAATTGCTGTTTTGGCTTTATCCTCTTCCGCTACTGGGATTTGATAATATGCTGACAAAAGATCTAGTTTTGAGAAAATGATTTTATTTTCCAGAATCTCTGCTACGTCTTCTATACGAGGAATGCTATATCTGTCTGGTATTGTCTGGTCATTCAGCCTGCGGTAGTCTCCACATGTCCTCCAACCATTTCCTTTCTTAACCATGTGAAGTGGACTAGACCACTGAGATTTTGATTGACGTATAATATTATGATCAAGCATGAATTGAAATTCTTGTTTTGCGACTTTCAGCATCTCCGGTGTTAATCTACGTGGTTTGCAAAAGACAGGTTGTCCAGGTTTAGTTATAATTTGATGCTTAAACTCATGTTTTGTTTCATTTGGGGTAATGAATGGTTTAGTCAAATCCGGATACTTCGTCAATAGGTTGGTATATACTCCTGCATCACTTTTTATTGTACTCACCGAATTTGCTTCGCTCACGGAAGTTATTTCGGCAACCACATTCAAATTTGTAGTTCCATCAATTAATCGTTTATTTTTCAAATCAATTATCAGGTTAAATTCTGTAAGAAAATCTGCACCAATTATACCTCTTGAAGATTGAGCAATAATAAAGGGCCATTCAAACTTTCTCCTTAACCCAAGGTCGACGTTTAAAATTGTTGTTCCGTACGTAGGTATTTCTGTGTTATTTGCAGCATATAATTTATATTTAGTAGATTTTTGTGTACAGTTTTTACTAGGGGGAATGATCGAAACATCAGCTCCGCTGTCAATGAGGAAATAATTTCCAGAGTTCTTATCTCGCATAATTAAACGGTGATTTGTAGATAGACGACCGTTTTCAGTAGACTCGGCAGCACTTGCGGTCGCTACTGTTGCTGCCCGCTCGAGTTTGGGTTTTGCTGCTTCCATTTACAGGGAAGAGCAAAGAGATTTTATGTATAGAGTGAGCACTACGAAGAAAGAATACAGAGAAATGACGGCCAATAGCTGAGGTATGAGGTAAGGTAGCGGGGTGGCGGAACGCTGAGCCGCGCGGGGCGGGAAGCGAGCGGGAGAGGGGCTAGCTAGCGAGCGACTAGCGGCTAGCGGCCCGGCCGGCCCGGCCGGTCAGTCAACACGTGCATTGGAATACGTAGGGTTGTCACTTAGTCTACCAAAAATATATTTTTCGATTTATTATTTTACGAGTAGGTATTATGGTTAATTGTGCCCGTAGTCTAGTGGTAACGCTTCTCAATGCAGAAGTTGCGGGTTCAAATCCCGGGCACTAACTAATGTACTTATTTATTTCCTTGATAAGGATTGATATACGTGCATTTCATAACGAATAGGTACGATCGCTCCGATGAAGAAAAATAAAGTTAGGTAACTAGTGCACACTGGACTATGAAAAGTATTTTTGTGTAAACTGCTTCTGATTTCCACTGGTCACCATGTACGAGTAATCGAACCGGATTTGTACCGTGTGGGGTCGGTACTTAAAAAGAATAGCCCCACTGCATCTCTCCCCGTCGCATGTCGTAAAAGTCGACTAAGGGATAAGAAAATTCGTCAGCCTCGGTAGCTCAGTGGCGCGGTTGGTTAGTCAACTGTTATTAAGCAACGCTGAGCGCGGTCAGTGATTGGATGGGTGACCGCTCGACCGTTGGAGGCTGACCGTGGTTCGGATTCCACGTTAAACTGTAGGTCCCTTCCCTTCTTACCTTACTAGGTGGTAGGGTTTATCCCGGCCGGGTTGGTACCACCGCACTGAACGAAACGTCGGTCGAAACGGCTATGTAAATAGTTCGTGTTTTCCGTCCAGTTTAGTGTAGCCGACATGAAATGAAGGGAAGCACTGACATGGCGCCTAGTTCACCCTGTGTTATGGGCTGATATCACGGATGTTGTAGGTGATGTAGCCAACCGTGTCAGGTTCCATAAAAAAAAAAAACAAATTGTGACAAGTTCGAGTGCAATATGACTGCCGTAAGAATACTCAATAAACAATAAAACAACAACAATAAAAACAATACCTCCTATGTCAGTGGGCAGAGTCCGTGCCTAGCAGTGGGACGTTTTAAAGGATTATAGAAGAAAACAGATAGTGAATTTCATCGAAAAAAACGTTTTTATGTATTTAAACTTAAAATACAGAACTATAATAACTTGAAATACATACCTAAACTTATATGGGTTTTTAAATTACCGTGGTTATTTGACATTTTAAGAAGTAACAACGGCTTTACTCGCTATCGAAATACGAGCTGTGTGGCTCGACATTTCGGCCAGAGTGCTCATGATGATGGGCCATACGTTTGGCCCGGAACGTCGAGCCACACACCTCGTATTTCGACCGCGAGTAAAGCCGTTTTGTATTCTTATAATACCTACACTTAATAACCTGAATAATATCTAAAAAACTAAACTTAATAATAAAGAATTCATAACTGCGGTCTTGGCCTTGGACTAAACTTAAAATCTCCAAACCAAACATACATAAAATAAAGAGTGCAGCATTTATTTAAAAAAAATATATATATATAACTAAAAAAACCATTAGGTATACTTTGGACTACACACACAAACACAACTAAAATAACTCTTCCTCCGTACTTAAACAAAATAATTTAAATTTCACTTTACACAAATTTAAATTTTCACTTTCCCTTAAACAATGTATCATCTTGGACTATTTTTAACCCCCGACGAAAAAGAAGGAGGGGTGTTATAAGTTTGACGTGTGTGTGTGTGTGTGTGTGTGTGTGTGTGTGTGTCTGTCTGTGGCATCGTAGCTGCCAAACGGATGGATCGATTTGGACGCGGTTTTTTTTATTAGGAAGCTTGTTTAATCGGGATGGTTCTTAGCTATGTTTGTAATCAAGTAATCAAGTAATTAAGTGATAAAAAAAAATTTTATCTCAAAAAGTGGACCGATTTTCATGCGGTTTTTTTTAAAAAGCTTGAAATAAAAGTTAAATTACAAATTTAAAAAACCCCCGACCCTTAAAAAGTCAAAAATAATTTCCGTTTACTTAATTAAAGGAGTCGGGGGACCGCTAAGTAAATAAAATATAAAACTCAGAGCTGCGCGGGAATTTACTTAGCGGTCTCCCGACTCCTTTAATTAAGTAAACGGAAATTATTTTTGACTTTTTAAGGGTCGGGGGTTTTTTAAATTTGTAATTTAACTTTTTTTATCCATCTTTCTCGTATTGATCCCTTAGTAGGATGTGGAAAACTTGTAAAAAAAATTTTTTTCTTGAAAATTTCTCAATTACTTACTAATTAAAAAAAATTAAAAGAATAGCGACAACCCTAATTAGCGGTCAATTCACTCTCATATTTTAACGTGGTTTAATACATATTTATTTACTTTCATACATGATATCCCAGAACTCGATTTCTAATCATTCCTATGTGGCAGCCCTGAGCGCGTTCAATTTATTTGTTTAATTAAATAATGCTTATGTTATTGCAATGCGAGGTCAATACATAAAATGTACAAAATTTTCAAATTGAAGTAGCGTTGTGACAGCCCTAATTGGCCAGTTGAACCAAATATTTCTAAGCACATGGAAAACAAGATTTGTATAAGTTCTTTCAAAATTAGTTAATAGTACGCTAAGGGGGGTTCTGTATCGTAAATAAATCACTTTTGAGGAACAAAGATTTTTGTTTACAAAAAAAAAAATTATAATAATGTAAAATGTAAAAAAAAATTCTTTTCTTAATCGTTTCAGTTTCATGCCAGGAACAAAAAAGTCTTCCAGCAAATAGATCTCTTTCTTTCAGAAATTGTGAAAACCACAATTTTAGTTTTATTAGTATGGAATAGAAAGAATTTGATTTTTTTTACCAACTTACACGTGTTACATCAAAATGGTATTGAAGACTTTTTTGTTACTGTTATGAAAATGAATCGATTAGGCTATAAAAATCAACCACATATTTTTTTACATACATACATTTTCATACATAAAAAACATTTTTCATAAAAAAAGCCCAAGGTCCAAAAAATTTTATATAGGTTTTACTCCCTATATGATGCAGAACCCCCCCTTAGCGTACTATTAACTAATTTTGAAAGACCTTATATATTAAGATCACAATGAAGTGATACTTACCTATGAAATGAGATGCCATCACTTTTCCCAATATTTTTGGTATGATTTTTGCAATATCGCAACACACAACCGGGCATAATGACTGGCGCGATGCGAGCCGCAGACGGACGGCAGCGAGCGCGCGGACGGCGCGTCCGCCGCGTTCGGTCGCTCGCGAGCTACTAGTCTCAAGAGGGTCCCTCCGCGTAATGGTTACTCCACCGCGGTGGAGCGAAGGCTGTTGCCCGGGTAAGAGGTCTAGTAGAATACATGATACGTCATTGGGGAAGAGTGCACTTTTCTGGAATGCACTTCGTTCCAAAACGAAAGTGGTAGTAACAGTATTTACCATCTTTATTAACCTGGCAGCTCCTATGGAACCGAAACGGAGCCCATATATTTTTTCCGCCAATTATCTTGGGCCCGAAACGGACCCCATCTTTATTCTCAAATTACGGTCGCACGAATTGGTCTATTGCTCTTTCAATCGTTGATGGGGGCTATAAGTGATACCGGCAATTATGAACTAACCATTTTTCTTGTCTCCAAAGACCAATTATGAATAATAAAACGAACGCTAGCTGTCAGCTGACAGTTTCTTTGTTCTCCTATTTCTCACGAGTTTCGAGGTGACGCACTTCTGCGAAATTATTTATTATAAGTGTATTCAAGTGCATCTATGAGCTAAAGGTTAGTAAATAGTGTTATTTATTAGTTATTCTACCAATAGAAGATGCATTACGAGTTCGGGTGGCGACAAAAGTCATATTTTTCGTCGCTCAAAAATGTTTGTTTATTTTTGTATGAAATGTGTAAACATGACTTTGGGGGCATATTTTTCATGGAAATATAGCTTATTTTTCCAATTTTCTTCGCATTATTATACAAACATACGATCAGTTGCAAAATAAAAGAAGGTTTAGTTCAAATAATATATTTATAAAATTGGGAAAAAATATCACGCGCGTGCCATCTCGGAGTTTACGGAATGTCCCAGGATGTTCATGTTGAACATCCGATTTCGCTGATTTCTGTAAAGAAAACGTATATTATACTTTACTATTTCTAAAAGTATGTTTCTTTACGAGTATTCTGATATAAATATTGTAAAGGTATGTTTTGAATTTATTTTATAATGAATTTTTCAAAAAAAAATTGGGATTTTTTTTTCTACCTAAAATATCTGGTACTTCTAAACAAGGTAAGCCTCACTGTTTCACATGGATTTTAGGAAATTTTCTAGGCTTTCTAGGACAGAAGAGTTTATAGATCTAACTTTATTAGTTTCCGAAATATCTGCGTTTATGTCGAGGTCGGCGCTCATGTGCGCGCGCGCCGTCCGCGGGCCACGCCCATGCGGGAGTCTGGGGGCCAAATACTTGGGGGGGAGTAGACCGGTGCCGTTTTCAGCTTTTTCGCGGCTTCTTTGGCGAGCGAATCTGCTCTCTCGTTACCTGGTGTACCGATGTGAGCGCGTAGCCAAACCAGGTTTAGCTTCCCTCCTGAGTCTGTTATCTTAGCAATATTGTTTTTTATTTCGTATGATATTGGGTGGTACGTCCTACGATTTTTTATTAGCTCGAGGGAGGATTTAGAGTCGCTTAGGAGACACGCCTGAGTTCCCGCGCCGTGCTTGATAAGCCATTCCGTCGCTTTCTGTATCGCAATTAGTTCGGCCTGAAATACTGTACAGAAGTCTTCCAAGCGATACTTGCCGCTTCCTATTTCGACTCCATCTCTCCAGCAGGTTATCGCCGCTCCTACCTTACCGTCTATTCTACTACCGTCGGTGTATATACACAAGCCTTCCAGGTCGCAATCTTGTTCTTCCGCTTGGTCTATTCCTTCCAGGGACTTGTATGTCATGGCTAAGCCGCCCGCTGGATGATCCGTCTTGTCAAATGTTATAAGGGTTTCCGCCTCCCTATCTGCTGCTTCCTCCAGAGGTATTCCTTTTTTTTTTGTTTTGTATAGTTGGAGGTTCTCTTTTAGGCGGAGATCCAGCGGTATCAGCCTCGCTAGAAGGATACTCGACATGTAAGAAGTGGTTCTGTAGGCTTTGGTGATCTTGATGGCGAAAATCCTTTGCAGAGAACCTAGTTTTTCTTGGGCGTATTTCCTGTCCGCAATCTCTTCCCAGGAGGGGGCGGCCTAGAGTAGTATAGGCTCTATCACCGAGATATAGATGGTCCTTATTATCTCTGAGTTTAGACCCCACGTCGCCCTAGCCGCCGTACATAGTTTTTTATATATGCCGATGGTTTTCTTGCACACCGAGTCCAAGTGTAAGCGAAAGGTTAGTTTTTTATCTATTGTAAGCCCAAGGAGTTTGACCGCATCGACACACTGGATGCGCGCTCCTCCCAAAGAGATTTGTGGGATCCTTATGTTGTATTTTTTTGTTAGGACCATGCTGTTCGTTTTTTGGGGGGAGAACTTCAGTTTGCTTTTACGGCCCCATTCGTCTATCATGCCAAGTATCTCGTTGGCCCTTACTTCAATGGCTGTAATTTCCGTGGCCGATAAGACTAATACAATGTCATCAGCAAATGCCTGGAAGTATAGTTCCACTTCTGAGTCCTTGTACTCTTCTAGTCTTTCGAGTAGAGAGTCTAGCACGATGTTCCACATGAGTGGGCCACATGTGGAGCCTTGAATACACCCTTTATTTGTTGTTTTTGTGGTCTTTACTCCGGCATAATTGACAGTCACCCTTCGTTCATTTAAATAACTTCTTACCAGGTTGTACAGATTACGTGGACACTCTTTTTTACGGAGTTGACTTAACATAAGAGGCCACCAGGCATTATCAAATGCTCCCTCTATATCGAGGGATATCAGTGTGGCTATTCGTTTTTTCTTTATGTGGCCTTTCACGTGGGTTACAACGTCGTAAAGTGCGTCTTCCGTGCTACGTTGTGGCATAAATCCGTATTGCTTGTTATTCAGCTTGTAGCCCGTTTTTAGGTGCCACAGTATTCTTGTAGCAAACATCTTTTCGAGGATCTTTCCCAGAACCGGAAGGAGACCGATGGGTCTGTAGGATCTGGGTTTCCCGTAGTCTTCCTTCCCAGGTTTTTGCAGTATACACACATGGGCTTCCTTCCAGATCCTGGGGAAGTATCCCGCCTCCAGGCATTTGTTGTATATTGCCAGTGTGAGTTCTGTATTCCGCATTATTGCTTGCCCGCATATATCCGCCGTGAATCCGTCCGGTCCTGGTGCCTTCTTAGGGCTAATGTTTGTTATGATTTTTAGTAAAGTAAAGTAAAGTTTTGATTGCTCACGTGGCCACGCGAGGTGCTTCCGGTGTAATGGCGGCGTCAATCGACTCGCGAAGGTCTGGCGGTCAGGCCGGTATGCTTCACTAAGCTCCCGCACGGGGTTCGCGGCTCCGATGAGTGATGCAGGAAATGTATGAGGTCGGCCACTACGATTCAGAAAGTGGTCCCCGTCCCTCACCCCTCCAACGTGGCGAGTCACCCACACGCTCACTTGTAGCCACACTGAACTTCCAGGAATATTCGATTACTTGCTGATAACGATTTTAGATTTTTACGCGTGGAGGTGCTTATTGCGTATGCTTACTACTCAAGCAGTTGCTTGGAACTGGGTTAGGTTAGGTTAGGTTAGGTTAGGTTAGGTTAGGTTAGGTTAGGTTAGGTTAGGTTAGGTTAGGTTAGGTTAGGTTAGGTTAGGTTAGGTTAGGTTAGGTTAGGTTAGGTTAGGTTAGGTTAGGTTAGGTTAGGTTAGGTTAGGTTAGGTTAGGTTAGGTTAGGTTAGGTTAGGTTAGGTTAGGTTAGGTTAGGTTAGGTTAGGTTAGGTTAGGTTAGGTTAGGTTAGGTTAGGTTAGGTTAGGTTAGGTTAGGTTAGGTTAGGTTAGGTTAGGTTAGGTTAGGTTAGGTTAGGTTAGGTTAGGTTAGGTTAGGTTAGGTTAGGTTAGGTTAGGTTAGGTTAGGTTAGGTTAGGTTAGGTTAGGTTAGGTTAGGTTAGGTTAGGTTAGGTTAGGTTAGGTTAGGTTAGGTTAGGTTAGGTTAGGTTAGGTTAGGTTAGGTTAGGTTAGGTTAGGTTAGGTTAGGTTAGGTTAGGTTAGGTTAGGTTAGGTTAGGTTAGGTTAGGTTAGGTTAGGTTAGGTTAGGTTAGGTTAGGTTAGGTTAGGTTAGGTTAGGTTAGGTTAGGTTAGGTTAGGTTAGGTTAGGTTAGGTTAGGTTAGGTTAGGTTAGGTTAGGTTAGGTTAGGTTAGGTTAGGTTAGGTTAGGTTAGGTTAGGTTAGGTTAGGTTAGGTTAGGTTAGGTTAGGTTAGGTTAGGTTAGGTTAGGTTAGGTTAGGTTAGGTTAGGTTAGGTTAGGTTAGGTTAGGTTAGGTTAGGTTAGGTTAGGTTAGGTTAGGTTAGGTTAGGTTAGGTTAGGTTAGGTTAGGTTAGGTTAGGTTAGGTTAGGTTAGGTTAGGTTAGGTTAGGTTAGGTTAGGTTAGGTTAGGTTAGGTTAGGTTAGGTTAGGTTAGGTTAGGTTAGGTTAGGTTAGGTTAGGTTAGGTTAGGTTAGGTTAGGTTAGGTTAGGTTAGGTTAGGTTAGGTTAGGTTAGGTTAGGTTAGGTTAGGTTAGGTTAGGTTAGGTTAGGTTAGGTTAGGTTAGGTTAGGTTAGGTTAGGTTAGGTTAGGTTAGGTTAGGTTAGGTTAGGTTAGGTTAGGTTAGGTTAGGTTAGGTTAGGTTAGGTTAGGTTAGGTTAGGTTAGGTTAGGTTAGGTTAGGTTAGGTTAGGTTAGGTTAGGTTAGGTTAGGTTAGGTTAGGTTAGGTTAGGTTAGGTTAGGTTAGGTTAGGTTAGGTTAGGTTAGGTTAGGTTAGGTTAGGTTAGGTTAGGTTAGGTTAGGTTAGGTTAGGTTAGGTTAGGTTAGGTTAGGTTAGGTTAGGTTAGGTTAGGTTAGGTTAGGTTAGGTTAGGTTAGGTTAGGTTAGGTTAGGTTAGGTTAGGTTAGGTTAGGTTAGGTTAGGTTAGGTTAGGTTAGGTTAGGTTAGGTTAGGTTAGGTTAGGTTAGGTTAGGTTAGGTTAGGTTAGGTTAGGTTAGGTTAGGTTAGGTTAGGTTAGGTTAGGTTAGGTTAGGTTAGGTTAGGTTAGGTTAGGTTAGGTTAGGTTAGGTTAGGTTAGGTTAGGTTAGGTTAGGTTAGGTTAGGTTAGGTTAGGTTAGGTTAGGTTAGGTTAGGTTAGGTTAGGTTAGGTTAGGTTAGGTTAGGTTAGGTTAGGTTAGGTTAGGTTAGGTTAGGTTAGGTTAGGTTAGGTTAGGTTAGGTTAGGTTAGGTTAGGTTAGGTTAGGTTAGGTTAGGTTAGGTTAGGTTAGGTTAGGTTAGGTTAGGTTAGGTTAGGTTAGGTTAGGTTAGGTTAGGTTAGGTTAGGTTAGGTTAGGTTAGGTTAGGTTAGGTTAGGTTAGGTTAGGTTAGGTTAGGTTAGGTTAGGTTAGGTTAGGTTAGGTTAGGTTAGGTTAGGTTAGGTTAGGTTAGGTTAGGTTAGGTTAGGTTAGGTTAGGTTAGGTTAGGTTAGGTTAGGTTAGGTTAGGTTAGGTTAGGTTAGGTTAGGTTAGGTTAGGTTAGGTTAGGTTAGGTTAGGTTAGGTTTTTTTTTTTTTTTTTTTTTTTTTTTTTGTTCCATAAAAAACACCTCGGCTATATTGGCCGAGTCCTTTCGCAACTTTCATCCTTCTCGCCCCCGTGCGCCCTCCCGCACCCTGGTTCCAGCAGAGTGCAGGTACCTTCTCACTCATACATCTTTATTTTATTCAATTTTATTCTATTTACAAATACAATTTTACACTAACATATTATAATACAGGACAAAAGGGATTGCAAGTTACAGTTACAAGCAATAAGACAAGTGTTTACACATTATAGGTACAGAATTAATTTGCAATATGGATACAGTTGTACAGTTAAGTTTGTATTAATATTAAAAAGATAAGACCAATGAAAAGAAGGAAAACAAAAGTGAAACAAAAATGAAAACAAAAAGAAAAACAAAAGGAAGCGTATAAGACCCATAGAAGAAGCTCATGTTGTGTTTTGTGTTTGTCTCTGATGGTCACTAGGGAGAACCTGCGGGCTGTTTCTATTTGAATCAGCCGTCCAGGCGACCACGTACATACAGTACCTTGCGAACCCCTCAGAGGAGAGGTTATCCCGTCGGACAGGAGGGTAGCCCAGTTTTCAGTCTCGAGCTGGGTTTCGTATTCCAGCTCGAAAGCAGCTCTGCGGGCTGCGAACCTCGAGCAGTCGTTGATTAAATGGGCTATCGTCTGCTCGGGATCTCCGCAGAAGCCACATTCAGGTGAGTCCCTCAGCTTGAATCTGTGGAGGTACTGGGCTAGACCTCCGTGCCCCGTCCAGGCCTGTGTTCTGAGGTAGTTTGCAGGCACCTTTATAAGGGTCCGGTATGCACGTCGCACATCCGGGAAAAATAGCCTGGTAACGGCGCCTGTCGCACTCTCGCTGTAGCGTCGCTGCCATTCTCCCAGGGTGCGCTCGCGTACAATTCGTCTGGCAAAGGACACAGGGAACTGGGAGTAGTTTGGCGCGGTTTTTGTTTTGAGGGCCGCCTCCTTGGCGAGCTCATCCGCCCTCTCGTTTCCCTTCGTTCCCACGTGGGCCCTCAGCCAGAACAACTGGAGCGAGCCCCCGAGGGATTCGATTTCCCGGATATTTTCTCTAATAGTGACCGCCAGGGGATGGGAGGTGGCTGAGTTGGCAACTAGGTCCAGGGACGAGCGTGAGTCGCTATACACATTTACCCTGCTACTCGCTCTATTTTGTCGCGACCAACTTGATGCCCGTGACAGCGCATAAAGTTCGGACTGGAAAACTGTGCAAAAATCTTCCAACTTAAACTTCTGACTGCGGATTTCCAGATCATTCTC
Source organism: Nematopogon swammerdamellus (assembly GCA_946902875.1). Taxonomy (NCBI): domain Eukaryota; kingdom Metazoa; phylum Arthropoda; class Insecta; order Lepidoptera; family Adelidae; genus Nematopogon; species Nematopogon swammerdamellus. The sequence continues at coordinate 2,454 of OX336357.1, read as the reverse complement.
CCAGATCGTCATAGCAGCCCCCACTTTACCCTGTATCTTGCTGCCGTCCGTAAATATCATGGTTGGGGGTTGGTCGTCCTTTGGGTCATCCGGTGGTAGTGTTTCTAGGACATTATAAGGAATGCGCGGTCTGAGCGCGGGGTGGTTTAGTCTTGCAACTGGGACTCTGCTTTCCAGTTCCCTGTCTTTCATGCCCTCGAGTGGGAATCCTCTTCTGACCTCGTACAGGTTTTTATTCTCCAGCAGTCGTAGGTCTAGTGGCAGCAGGCGGGCTAGAATGGTTGCGGACACAAGGGACACCGTTCTGTAGGCTTTACATATCTTTATGGCGAACACCCGTTGCAGGGAATCCAGACGCCTCCTGACATGCTGCTTGTGTGCAACGTCTCCCCAAGCGCATGCTCCGTACAGAACGATGGGCTCTATGACCGAGATGTATATAGTCCTGATGATTTCAGGATTCAGTCCCCAAGTAGCCCTTGCTGCGCCGCTCAATCTTTTGGAGATGCCGATTGCCTTAGCAATGGTGGTCTGCAGGTGCGCCCCGAATGTAAGCTTGTGGTCAATGAGGAGACCTAGTAGCTTTATCTCCTCGACCTGCTTGATCTCCGTGCTGCCCATAACAATGCGGGCGGTCTCAAGCTTCAGTCTCCTGGTAACCACCATTGCCAGGGTTTTGTGCGGAGCAAACTTAAGCTTGGCGTTCTGTCCCCAGGCATCCACCATGCCCAGAATGTGGTTTACCTTTGCAACTATGTGCTGCATTTTTGCCCCAGATACGACCAGCACTACATCATCAGCGAACGCTTGGTAGTATACCTCGGTGTCCTTTCCCCCTTGTAGCTCTAGATTTTCAAGCAGTGAGTTTATAACCAGGTTCCACATTAAGGGACCGCACGTGGACCCCTGGATGCACCCCTTACTCGTATTTTTGGAGACCTCACATCCTGCGTAGCGTAGCGTGATCCTACGCTCACTGAGGTAGCTTGTCACCAGCTGGTAAAGGTTGTTTGGACAGCATTTGTCCATAAGCTCACCCAGTATCGAGGGCCACCATGCGTTATCGAAGGCCCCCTCTATGTCGAGGGAGACGACGATTGCTATGCGCTTCCGCCTTAGCTGCCCTCGGATGTGAGCCAGGAAGTCGTACAGTGCGTCGTCCGTTCCTTTCTGTGGCATGAACCCGTATTGGCGATCGTTTAGGCGCCCTTCAGCCATTAGTCTCCACAAGATTCTGGTGGTGAATAGCTTCTCCAGTACTTTCCCCAGGATAGAGAGGAGGCCTATAGGACGGTAGGCTCTAGGCTTGGAGTAGTCTGGCTTCCCCGGCTTCCTTAATACGCAGATATAGGCCCCTTTCCAGATTTTCGGGAAATAACCGTGTTGGAGACATGTGTTTGCAATTGCCAGAAATAATTGCATGTCCCCTGTTATCGCCGCCATGCATATGTCTGAGGTTAATCCATCGGCTCCTGGCGCCTTCTTTGGGTTCATCGATTTTAGAATAGTCTCGACCTCGTCTCGTGTGAAGTTAGGATCGTTGGGCGTGTCCACGGCATGGTAATGGGAGGTTCTTTGTCTCGTTCTGCTCTGACTCTCGCTTTCTCCCTCACTCCGGTCGTCTGGGAAGAAAGTTTCCGCCAGAGTTTGCGCTGATTGTATTGGAGTAAGGGACTCGCCAGATTCCTCAGAGAGGAGCTGGTCTTCTTGCCTCTTAGAGGTGGTTCGAAGAACACGGTAAATTCCATCCCACATACTTTCGCGTTCTTGCGTGGAACAGAATTCCTTCCAGCTGGTTGTTTGAGCTTCCAGGATCGCCTGTTTGTATGTTTCCAGTGCCTCAAGATACCGCTCCACCACGTACGCTTTCCTAGTATCATGGGCGCATCTGATTCTCCGTCTTCTCCGAACCATCTCTTTCCGTTTCTCGGCAAGCTCCTCCGTCCACCACGGATTCTTATAATTCCTGTTGGTTTTTAAGAGCGGGATGCTCGCTGCACAGGCCTCCTCGATGGATTCAGTGTAGTCGTTGACAACTTGTTCTATTCTTCGTTTGTCCTCAACTTCCGACGAGACACTCTCCACTGTCAGGTGCCTATTCCTGAGCGACGCCTCCAGGACCTCGGAGAATCTTTTCCAGTTTGCCTTCCGAGTGTTATATCTCCTGGTTGTTGAAGTGGGTTCAGGGGTAGTCTTCCTGTTTGGATTAAGATTGTAGGTGATGGCGCGATGGTCAGAAATCGTCATGTCAGGGTTCACTCTCCAGTCCACACATCTGTCCAGTAAAGAAGAGGAACAGGTGGTAACATCCACGATACTGGTGTGCAGCCTGCCCTCTCTATACACTGCGAAGGTTGGTGCGTTCCCGTCGTTGAGGATGTTCATGTCGTTTTCTGCGAAGAACTCCGCCATAACCTGACCTCTCCTGTCCTCACAAGCACTTCCCCACCACTC